>JAFJYI010000023.1:2426250-4852500 GCA_019022655.1 Acacia acuminata
CTGTATTTTTACATTTTTAAGGTCTTCAAAGTCTCTGGAATGAGATTTTTTATAGGGAATAGCTATGGTTAGAGTTACCGAAGCCGAAAACACCGAAAACCTCATAAGAGGGCTTGTTGCCAGCTTCAGTGAATCTGGACAGCGACCCTTCTAACGCGTTTTTGAAGGGGTAAATGAAGTCTTTTTTATCTGAAATTTTTTATGGAGAAACTAGACATCTGGATAATGATTTTACATATATAATATGATGGATTTAGACAATATTTACTAGGTTAAATAAATAGTTGAAAAAGAGGTTAAGACAGTGACGTGAATCTGGACCAGAGGAGATAAAACAAGAAACACGCCAAAATATTTATACTTTTATGGCCTAGGTATATTTTTACTGGAAAATAGACTTATTAACGGATCAGATGGAGCTGGTCTCATGTCAATATGATGTTTTTGGAATTTATTAAAAATCCAGGAAGTTGGGACAGAAACAGTGAATTTCTGGAAATTCTATGAGGGGCTCGGATTTAGCAAAAATATGATGTAAGGGCATTTTTGTAATACTGAAAAGGTGTTTTTTAATGTTTTAGGTCAAAAAGGTACTTTTAGAGTGGCCACAGAGCAAAAAGGTAGTGAAAACGGTATTCACCACACCAGGTAGTAACCTCTTTACTCAGGCACTCTTATGTGTTTGATGTATGTACTTGCTTGCCATATGTGTGTTTTTGTATTGTTTGCCAAATATGCATACAGATCATGTTTGTGATGTGTCCCTAGCGAGGGTGCCTGCGGGGTCGACCTACGTGGTGACTCAACGGAGACGGGCTGATGATTCCGGTAATTCGGTCTCGCCTTGGTAAGGCGATCCAACGGTGCGAAGACGTGTTGTTGTGTGTGTGTGTTTGCATATTGTGGCATGTTTGGCACGTTTATCCATGATTACATATTCATGTGGTTGCATGCATACACATATCACATATAGTGCATGAGTATTGACGGTTACTCTGGGGGCCACTATTGGACCTCAGGAGCTTGTGGTGACACAGGGGATTGTGCCTAATTGGTAAAGGCCTTTTACAAAGGTAGTGATGACCGGGCAGATAAAGGATAGGGGATGCCCTATCGTGTTTTGTATTTTATATTTGGGATGTCTACGTACTTATTATCACGGATACTTACCGTCGGATGACTGTAACCTAACCCTCCGGGGACTTTACTTTTTGTTGACTTTTACTTTTTACCAGTACGTAGTTTGTCCAAACCAATCTTGTGCTCTGCTACGCGTACTCTGCTCTAACTTTAAATGGACTATTAATAAGGGAAAGGTAATCTTTAAAAGGAATCCCTCTAACCCGCCACCCGAAAGGACGAGGTCGGTGGAGGTGTAACATTAATCCCTCTTATAAGTCAGGTTGTTAGTCATGTTTATTGTTATTTTCTTTAGACTACTACTGACATTTTTTAGTAATTTAGTATTCAGAAGTAATAGTTAAAATAAAACTAAAAATATATATATAAACATTAGTAGTATTAATAAAAATATTAAAACTACAAGAATTGGATCTGTAGGCCTCCTTGATAAAACTAATTAAATTTATTATTATCAAAATAATCTTTTTTTATTAGTTGGGTAGACACTAATGCTCTAAAATTATAAGCACAAAGCGAGATGGACCTCTTATTTTGAGGATGCTATAGCTTATCAAAATAATAGTGTAATAGGAGCTTTATAGACACAAGGACCAATGTGCATTTTTTTAAGGAAATGTATCAAAAATTGTGTCCCGCTATAATGACAATTGTGGCAGCACCAACTCCAACTTAAGTTGTCCTGCACATTGCAAATGATATAGCATCGTTTTTAAATTTGGACCCGATCGGTCGGTTTAGACCGGAAATCGATGAACCGGCTGGAAAATCGGTCCGAGTTAAGGGGTGACTCCGGTTTCGGAGTTCACCCGGGGTCAACTCGGCCTAACCCGGCCGAGTTCCCGAGACACAAATTTCTTTAAAAAAAAAAAAAAACGTTAGTCGCCTGGAACTTGTGGTTCACCCTTTGAGAAAAAAGCTAGACATAGAAGGAGAAGGAGGAGAGAGAGATCGAACACTTTGAAGAGTCACGTCCATCCATGAAACCTTGTTCCTCTCGTCTTCCTCTCATCATCAGATCTAATTGAATTTGTTTAGCTGTTGTTTGGTGTTTCTTCGATGGTGATGCAAGACTCACCGCCGTCCAAGATCATCTCCATCACCTACATCCCACCATCGTTTGGTGGTGTTTCTTCGGTGAGACTTGCAGACTCTGTGAAGTATGAATTGTGATATGTGAAAGGCTTCGTTTCGGTCAACAACAAAAATAGGATACCAAGGACGAAAGGTAGTAAATGGTGATATGATCTGATCTATTATTTTTTATTTTATTTTCTACCTCATTTAATTTTAGAGAAAAAGAGAAATAAATACCTTTTGAATTTGCAAAACCTTCGGAGAATTAGTTGAATTTGTAAAAAGAGGCGAAAAGTACAAAGGACCTATGAGGGATATGCAAATTCGGGTCAAATTACCATTTTACCCTTAGTTTTAAATAAATTTAAAAAATGGAAAATGCTCTCACCACCACCGCCGGCCACCCCCCGCATGCGGCCACCACCTCCGCCGATCCATTGGTGGTGGCGGCGGCGGTGGTGAGGGCATTTTCCGTGGTGGGTGGTGACCGCGGCGGTGGTGAGGGCGTGTTCCCTTTTTTTTTTAATTTATTTAAAACTAAGGGCAAAAAGATAATTTGATCGAATTTGTATATCCCTCATAGGTCCTTAGTACTTCTCAGTCTTTTTACAAATTCAATAGATTTCTGGGGGTTTTGCAAATTTAAAAGATATTTATTTATCCTTTTCCTTTAATTTTATTTACTTCGAAATCTCAATCCCCATCAACTCATCTGCTAGATATCGCTACACACTGTGCCCTCAGTACATCGCCCTCATCATTGTACTTTTCTACTTTTTTTCCCACTCCCCATTTTGCCCTTTTTATCATGATAAACACTCTCCAGTTGAAATGGAGACTTGGAGAGAGATATATATCACGGGAAGATATGATGACCGGGAGGGAGCTTGGTAAGAGAGAGAGAATGGAGGCATAGGATGAGATGAGACTTGAGAGAGCTGATTGAAAGAGAAGAAATAGTTAGTTTAAGTTGAGTGAGTTGGAGAATTAGTTGTCCCTGTTTAACTCTAATATGACCCACTGATCCTTGACTCAGTATCTTGACCGGTCTAATGACCGATCCCGATTTTAGAACCTGATGTTGTTAATTCATTTGGTTTAATCAAAGAGGCAGGTTCAAGACATGAAAAAAGAAAGATACCCGTACAAAGTAAACAAAGCATTTAAAGTCTATTTGCATCTTTATTTATGGGAAGGGTATCGACAATTGTGCCATACTCATAAATATCATGGATAAAGTATAAACGCAAAGGGGTGAAAGCATGGTTATCAGAACCGGACCGGAAACCGGCCAACCGACGGTGAGATCGATCCGGTCTGCCATAGAGACCGGGTTCAAGGTCAGAGTCTGTGGGAAAAAAAAAGCCTCAACCGAAGAGTAAGACGTTTACAGGGAGAGAGATGGGAAGACGAGGATATTATGGCGGCCAAAGACTTATTTTGCCGGCTCCAGTGATGGCGTCGAAGATTCCGAAAACAAAGACGTCTTGCAGAGAACCGGGGACGAGGCCAGTTGTATGGCGGAGATGAAGCTTCCTTCGTCCTCTTCCTCTTGCATTTGCCTTGTACGTGGTTGCTTTAGCTACGATTCGCGGTGTGGTTAGAGCTGAACTTCAAGAAGAAGCAAGGACGGACTCATGAGGAAAGAGAAGAGGAAGAAAGGTTACAGGTATGGCGCATGGTTTGGGCATTTGAAGACTTGAGGTAGCTTTTTTTTTTGCTCAGAGAGACTTTAGGTAGATGAAGATGGGATAGATGAAGAAAGAGAGATTCACGTGCTTGGTTATGAAAAGAAGTGAAATGGCAGTGGGGTCATAAATGAAAAGCAGAGGCACGACTTTTCCCCCTTTTTTTTCAATTTTGTGGGACCCAATACCCATTAATAAATATTGTATAAAATCTTGGAGACTTAGTTAACCGGTTTGACCCCGGTTCGACTCCGGTCTGACCCACTAACCCTTAACCCAGTACTTGGACCGGTTCAGCCACCGGTCCGGTTTTAATAACCTTGGGTGGAAGTACTCGACATTGGTGCTAGATCCGACACCAGCTGGCTCCTGCACGTGTAAAAAAAGAAGTTCGTGTTAATTTAAGGGATAAAGAGCAATTTTACACATGTGCTTTTCCCCCAGGAGCGCCCAGCACCACGTACTTTTTTTGGGACCAAAAATACATATGTGGTTACATTTTGGGAGAGCTCGGCATCACGGCCGTCGATCAACCGTTAGTTGACCGTTAACTCGACGGAATGCGACGTGGCGCTCATGTGGACACGACACGTTGACGTGGAAAAAAAAATTCAAAAATTAGGAAAAAAAAAAAAAATTCAAAAAATTAAAAAAAAAATTTAAATAATTAGAAATAAATTAAAAAAAATATAAAAATATATAAAAAATTAGGAAAAAATTAAAATAATTAGAAAAAAATTAAATAATTAGAAAAAAAGTTCAAAAAATTTAAAATAATTAGCAATAAATTCTAAAAAAATAGAAAATAATTAGAAATAAATTGAAAAAATTAGGAAAAAATTAAAATAATGATAAAAAAATTAAATACCCCGCTAGTGGGCCCCACCACCGGCCACCCTAATTAGTCGACCACCGCCCGGTTGGCGGCGGTGGCGATCGATTCTTCGGGGCCGCCACTCGGCTGACAGAGGATCGGTTATTTTCGAAACGGGAAAATAATGTATTTTTAGTTTTTTACGGAATTAAATTTTCATATGAATATTTTTACTCTTCATTTATTTTATGTAAATAATTATTTTTTTGAAAAAAATGTATAGTTAAATAGGTTTAAAGTTAAAAAATTGTTAAATTTTGTGATAGAATTAATAAAGTTTAAAATTTTGCGGTCGGTTCCCACCATTGGCAACCGACCCGCCGTCGTCGGCCGGTGGCATCCGATTATTCCGACGGTAGGGTGGCGGTTGTGGGGCCCACTAGCGGGAATATTTAATTTTTTTATAATTATTTAATTATTTCCTAATTTTTTGGATTTTTTTCTTTTTTTTTAATTTTTTTCTTATTTTTTTCTAATTATTTTATATTTTTTGAATTTATTGCTAATTATTTTCTTTTTTTTTTGAATTTTTTTCCTAATTTTCTGAATTATTTTAATTTTTTCTATTTTTCAAATTTTTTTTTTCCTAATTTCTGAATTTTTTCCCACGTCGGTGTGTCGGTCCACATGAGCACAACGTCAGCATTCCGTCAAAGTTAACGGTCAACTAACGGTTGACTGACGGCCGTGGTGCGGAGCGCTCCCAAAACGTAACCACATGTGTATTTTTGGTCCAGAAAAAAGCACGTGGTGCTGGGCGCTCCTGGGGGAAAAGCACATGTGTAAAATTGCTCCTTATCCCTTAATTTAAATAGGGTGAAGATGCAAATTTACCAACCAACTATTACCCGAGGAGCGCTTGGCACAAATAATTATTGAGGGAACCAAAATTGTCAATCAACAATTAAAACGTGAAAAAAAACACCAAATAACTATTAGAAAAAAAAACACCAAATAATTAAGTTAAAATATGAGGCACTGGCGTAGGACGGTGGCGGAAACGTTGGAGAAAAGAGTGGTTAAGCCTTCTTATTGGAAAAAGAAAATACCAACAGAGATAGGACCCATAGAAGTAGGCATTGTGGCAGCAGCGGTTGCTGCTTGTGGTATCGGAGGGATGGAAACATGGTGCAAGGTGCGTGCCAGTCAAACGTTGTGGACTACTGGATGAGTTCAAGAGGGTGAGTGGAACACCCAGCAACAATAGAAGCTTTGGAAATGCCAACGTGGCCGACACTGTGACAGTCAATGGAAGACGGAGACACCAAGACAGTGATGGGGTAATAGTTCGTTGGCGAATCTGCTCCAAATTGTGTGTTTTTTTTTCACTTTTTAATTGTTGATTGGCCATTTTAGTCCCCTCAATAGTTATTTGTGTCAGGCGCTCCTCGGATAATAGTTGGTTGGCAAATCTGCACCTTGACCCATTTAAATATTCTGTGTGTCCATGTAATATAGATATATTGAATTCAGAATGGAAATAAAACGTGACTTAAAAGTTAAAACATAAACAATGTTGGACTGCCATATCAAAGTCTGTTTTGCACCAGAGTCCTGATGGATGGCCGCGCAAGTTGAATTATTTCCGCCAAGATTCATCAATATTATCTTGACCATAAACATCTGTCAAAGGACAATCTAATAACCATTAATTTATGATACAATCAAGGTCTTTTGTTTTCTAATCTGAGCAAGGCATAACGTCATCAGTTTGGTCATTGGTGTCCACAATGGCTTCTTCTTCATCTGCCCTCCACTGTTATTTCTTCCTCCTCCCAATAGCCGAGCTTGATCGGAATCAGAGTTGCCAGGAACTTGACACATCAATTGTGTTTTCAGCGTTCTCATTCTCTCTTTTCAGTTCCCTATACCAAACGGGTCCTAACTTGCACACTTCTCCTTGCAAAACGATACGAAACCACATGACGAATGAATGGCTTGTAAGTGGAGTTGTTACTATTGTAAGGAATAGTAACACAAGAGACATAAGAGGCAATGAATAGTGAACAGCTTAAAATTCTTTCATCAATAATGAATAAGTATTTTTCGATATTAGTCAGTATCCTGAAATATATATTTAATACCAGTAAATACCCTAAAATATTTTTTCAAGATCCTAAAATAATTTTTCAAGATCATAAAATAATTTTGCAAGATGATGAAATATTTTTTTCAGTACCGACCAGTATGCTAAAGTATCTTTTTAAAAGCCGTCAGAACCATGATATATTAAAAATAAAATCAATTGCCATTGTTTTACACCAAAACCGCGCAGTGTTGAGAAGAGGACCGTAGTGAATGATAAGAAGAAAATGATGCTAGCCGGGTCCAAACGGACAGGGTAATAAACTAAAGGGAAAATAACACTCAGGTTCTAAGGAACATACAAAATATAAAAAAAGTCCAAACCCAAAATCACGTATAAAAAAAGTCCATAGAGACTTTTTTTATATTAGTTGTATTGACAATATGAAATACTATATTCACAACAGGAAGTGTTATATTGACAACAAAATTTAAAAATCTGGTCATTCACAACAGAAAAAAGCTATATTCAATACAGGAAGTGCTATATTCACAACAAAATTTAAAAACCTGGATTTTGTTTCAAATTCAGGTCTCTAAGTGTACAGAGGTCATTCACAAAAAAAAAATTATATTGACAACAGTAAGTGCTATATTCACAACATAATTTAAAAACCTTGAGCTATTTTGAAACTCAAGTCAATATAGTACTTCGTATTATGAATATAGTTTTTTCTGTTGTGAATGACTTCTGTACGCTTAGGGACCTGAGTTTGAAACAAAATTCAGGTTTTTAAATTTTGTTGTCAATATAACACTTCGTGTTGTGAATTTATTTATTTTTTTGTTAATGACATACGTACGCTTAAGAACCTGAGTTTGAAACAAAATTCAGGTTTTTAAATTTTGTTGTAAATATAACACTTCATGAATAACCGTATTTTTAAATTTTGTTGCCAATATAGCATTTACTATTATCAATACAATTAATATGTGATTTTGAGTTGGGACTTTATTAATATTTTATATATTCCTTAGAACCTGAGTGTTATTTCCCTAAAATAAACGGAAATGTCTCTTATTCATTCCGTGACTTGGCGCGGAGCCCTATGGATGGTACATTTTCATGAAAAAATCTTTTTAAAAAGGCTTCGGAGGAAATGAGTAGCCGCTAATCTTTTTTTTTTTTTTTTTTTTTTTTTTTTTTTTGATTCTCAGCAGAAAGGAAAGTTTTGTTTTGTTTTTTGGATTTTTTGAATTTGAAATCTTAAGAGAGAGGCGTGAGAGAGAGAGAAGAAGAAGATGAAGATATTGCAGGAGATGAGATGTGACAGGAGTAGAGTGCAACGAGCTTCTTTGCTTTTGAACCCTAGGACGGGGACGTTTTGATATATTTTTGGGAGAATTGCACTCAAGTCTCAAGGAACAGAGATATTTACATTTAGGTCCCTTAAATTCATAAAATTACACAGAAGTCCCTAGGGACTTCTGTGTAATTATTTGTGGAAGCAAAATTACTTTTTTGCCCAAAGGAGAAAACGCTTCTGGACCTCATAATTGAAAAAATCCAAGTTTGCAACAAGAAATTCTATATTTACAACATGACAAATTCTTATTTTAACAACAAGTTTTGAAAGCCTGGATTTTTTCAATTTTGAGGTCGAGGCCATTTGCAACAAGAAATTCTATATTTACAATGACCAATTCCTATTTTAACAACAACTTTTGAAAAGGTGGATTTTTTTTCGAGGTCGAGAGGCCATTTGCAACAAGAAATTCTATATTTACAACAATGACCAATTCCTATTTTAACAACAACTTTTGAAAAGGTGGATTTTTTCAATTTCGAGGTCCGGAGGCCATTTGCAACAAGAAATTCTATATTTACAATGAGTCAATTCTTATTTTAACAACAACTTTTGAAAACGTGGATTTTTTCAATTCTAAGGTCTAGAGGCCATTTACAACAAGAAATTCTATATTTACAACAACTAATTCCTATTTTAATAACAACTTTTGAAAACCTGGATTTTTTCAATTCTGAGGTCCAGAGGCCATTTGCAACAAAAAATTCTATATTTACAATAACCAATTCATATTTTAACAACAACTTTTGAAAACCTAGATTTTTTAATTCTGAGGTCCAGAGGCCATTTGCAACAAGAAATTCTATATTTACAACGACTAATTCTTATTTTAACAACAACTTTTGAAAACCTGGATTTTTTCAATTTTGAGGTCCAGAGGCCATTTGCAACAAGAAATTCTATATTTACAACAGCAAATTCCTATTTTAACAACAACTTTTGAAAACCTGGATTTTTTAATTCGGAGGTCTAGAGGCTATTTCTCCTTTGGGCAAAAAAGTAATTTTGCTTCCACGACTTCTGTGTAATTTCATGAATTCAAGAGACCTAATTATAAATATCTCTGTTCTTTAGGACCTGAGTGTAATTTTCCCTATATTTTTTCCTCCAACATGTATCTTTTGATGTGACAGGAAAGAAGAGTGAGAGAGAAGGAAAAGAAGTTAGCCTGAGCTAGAATGATAGTACCTTTTAGGTAAAAAGGGCCAAAGCTTTAGAAAACTAAAAAGCTTTAGAAAACTAACTAAATTAAACAACTGATCTTTCTTGATCTTCATTAAGCAAATTACGCTCGGAGGAATACAACTGACGCCACTAACATCAATCTAGGACTACTTAATAACTATGATGGCTGGAAATTAGGACGACTAGCAGACAACATTAACTGAATAAAATAAATGATAATAACAATATGTAAAATAAATAACAAACTGCTACAAAATAGGAAAAAAAAATAACAAACTGCAAATTAGGAGGAGTTTTCCCACTTTCTCTAGCTGCAACCACGTTCTCCAACATTACTCGGAGGCATGAAGTGGTCGTATCAGAGAAGAAAAAGAAGCCTGACTTGTACCGTCTCGTGAAGGAGCCGACGTGAAGCCAGAGGAATTCATCACAGCTAAGCTACAAGGTTTTGTGAGGAGAGCTAAGTCGTGGAGGAGATCAGGTTGAGTATGAGATTTTATATATATGCACAGACACGAGTGAGTATTTATTTGCGTGAGGTGATTAGGCATCGGAGTCGAAGTAAACAAGACAAGCTTGATTCCTCCTCCTTTTCTTCTTTTTGTGCCGGTATCGCTCTTGTGAATTCCTGTACTCGTTTTCGAATTCTTGATTTCTCTGGGCTGGTTCGTCTGCATTCTTGTCGATTCTGTGGTGCCAGATTTTGCGATTTGTAAGTCCTTGACTAATATGACGGTGGTATTAAACGAGTCGTCGGTTAATTTTCATCCTTCTTTTGTGAGACGTGATCGGAGATCGTTCTTTTTCCTTTGGCATTCATTCATAATTTGCAACTGCACTCAATTGTGGTTTTTAGATTACTTTGTTGGTTTTTTCTAGTTTGGCTTGATTTCTGATGATCTCTTCTTCATTTTGGTCACAGGATACTTTTCCCCTTCGTGAAAATTGTTGGGTGAGTTTATTTTTTAAAGAAAGATTGGAAATGTAGCTGAATCTGGTTATTTGTTCTAAAAGCTTGCAATTCTTAGCTATTTCCTGTCTTATTTGAAGGGGATAAGAAATCTAAACAGAAGAACAACCTCAGCAGATGAGTATGGATGAAGTTAATGAAACCTTGAAGACACAAACAGCATCACTTTTTCGGGTTATCTCTGCTGCTAATTACTATGAACAGGATAATGTTCCTTGTGAAATCGAAGAGGTAGCATGACTGCGGATGATGTACCTGGATTGCTATTTAAATTAAATCGCATTTTTTTAATCTCATTCATTGGTTTGCTTTTCATCTTGCAGGGTTTTTTCTTGGGTTCCGTTGGCGCTGCAGCTAACAAGGATGCACTTAAAAACTTCAATGTGACTCATGTTTTAACGCTGGCTAATAATCTGTCTCCCGCACATCCTAATGATTTTGTATACAAAACCATAAATGGTACGTGAATTTCTTAGAATGAATGAAGTATTGTCTGTCTTGGATCTTCTCTTGCTCTTTAATTTCCTATGACTGCTTCCCTAGATAAGGTCTTGAACTTGACTAGGTTGGGGAAAGAATTATTTATGTGGTTATCATTACTGGATATGAAGTGACTTCTATTACTAAGAGTCATATGGCATTGTCTACAATTAAGTCAGTCTCTGCAGCATTTTATGTTCGTACTTGTAGAATGGGTCACTATGATTGCACTGCGGTCACTAAATTACTGAATTCAGTGTGTATGGATGTATTGTTGAGTATGTAATTATGCTTATTTCTCTTGCAACTTTGTTTTGCTTGTAGAATGACTGCCGTACTAAACTTGTGCTTTTATTCGAAAATTGAGGTAGTTGTTGACAGAAAGGACGCAGACATAAAACAGTACTTCAACGGGTGCTTTGATTTTATTGATGAAAGCAAAAGACTTGGTGGAGGGACTTTAGTTCATTGCTTTGCTGGAAAATCCAGGAGGTTAAATTTCTTATTTTCTACCCAAGCCTAATGTTCATGCTTGTTTGCTTTGGATCTCTTTTCCAATCTCAGTGAAGCCAGTTATTTATCTTTTTTACTATTTTTACAACATAATTTGCTTGACACTAACTAGATTTGGGTCTCGTGCATTGCTCAAAGTTTAAGGAATAAGTTACTCTGGTCATAACTTATGAATATGGCTTCCTTTAAATATATATATATATATATATATTGATTGATTCTGGAATCCTATTTATGTCTTCATCATGGAAAAAAGAATCTTGTCTGAGGTGAGATGTCGTGTTCTAGAATATCACAGAAGCTTAACTAGACCTCAAGATCGTAACATCTGTAGACTAAAGAATAGTGAGGAAACAACGCCTGTGTGGGGATAGAATGCTCTTCTTAAATGAAAACTCATTTCCCCCTTTTCTTTGACACTGTGACTTCGTTTCTGTAGGAAGCTTTTAGCAGCTTTTGACCTCTCCTTTCTTCAGTATACCATTCAGAAGTTAAAATACTCCACATTTCCGACATTCCGTTTCTCTTTCTCCTTTTCGTTATATTAACCAGACAAAATGTGCCTTTATATGTTCTTTTTGCAGTGTGACTATAGTGGTTGCATATCTTATGAAGACTCGCCGAATGAGTTTATCCCAAGCCCTGGAACATGTGAAGAGCAGACGACCAGTGGCATCTCCCAACTCTGGTTTCATTCGACAGCTGGAGGACTTTGAAAAATCTCTTCAAGGTGCCTACTGAATTTGGCCAACCATGTTTAAAATTCCAACCTTCCTTGTTTAGAATTGTTGCCTAGCCTCGCGTTTCCTATAGATTTTGGCATAAGCAAACCGGTAACTATACACCTTTGAAACCGCAGAGCAGAATGCACAGAAGATCATTTGGCACACAAAAAATAAATGGCTGAAACTGACTTATAAAATGCTTAATCAAACCAATATGTGCAACGTATTGAAAAGGCAGGCTTTTTGAATTGTCATGTTTTGATTTACTGTGTCAGGAAGCCGGGGCAAGAGGACGATAGGTGAAGGGTCTGGTCAGACAAAGAGGCAGAAGAAAATGCCAGCTTCAAAAATAATTGCGGATGCATCCAAGGAGAGAGCAGCAGCAGCATTAAGTGAAATGAAAGAGTATAGTGTCGATTCTACTTTGAATGAGCTGCTTGAACTTGAAGACGTGAAATGTGATGAGGACTTTCGAGACGAACCCGGTTTTGGTGCTCGTCGTACAGACGAGCAGGGAGAGCTCGTCCATACGGACGAGCTCTGGGTCCAGATCTGATTTTTTTTTTTCTATTTTTTATCAAAAATAATTTTAATGGGTAGAGGATCTAAAATAAAGATAATCTCAACTAATACTTTTTGAAAAAATGATTTTTTTATATAAAAAAAAAACGAAAAAAAATAAGATCTAGATCTGGACAGTACGGACAAGCTCACCATGCTCGTCCTTGGGACGAGCAAGGAATCTGATTCCCTTTCGAGACCGTTGTTTGACGCTTCTGGAGGACAAGACTATGCGGGGAATTTTTGTCGCAATCGCAAAACCGAACAAGCAATACTTGATTTGGTGGTTGCGGTTGAAGGTCAAGGATGTATAACATTTAGTTTTTTTTAATTCTCTATTCTGGAAATTGGCGGTTTATTATTCAGTTTTATTTTGTTTCTGGTTTTTTGTATCTAAAGAAATACTATGGTCAGAAAAAATATCATTTAGAAAAGAAAAGAAAATATATACGAGTTTTTTTTTTTTTTTTTTTTTTTTTTTTTTTTTTTTTTGTATGAAAAAGTTTAGGTGGGTGTAGACTCTATTATCCCACTAGGGTTAGGACACGCCTTTAAGTTTTAAGAAAATGTTTTATAGAGGCATTTACAGATCAACCACCAATGAAGTCCTTACATCGACTTGCGGGTATTGAACCTTTTCCTTTTTAGGGTGAAGGCGAGCGTCTTTGGCCGATTAATTTGCCACTCTTCATTGGCAAAAAATAATAATAATTATATAGGCGAGTTGGTCTTTGTAAAACAAATAGAGTGTTAATACCTAACCGGTTGTGGAAATTTTTTTTTTTTATTGGAAGAAACATAGACGAGTGGAAAGCTAGTTTGTTGAAACTTGTCGTGGGAGGATGTTAAAATGGATTGGACAGTGTTTTGATGCAAATTCATCCAGAATCTGGATACGTAATCCCTCCTTCAATTTCTTATGAAAAGTGATTGTACTTTAAACAATCAATTTCCCATGATTATTTTAAGAAAATCTTATACATGAATTCGATAGAAAAGACACAATCACGAAACTATTAAGCTAAATCAGACACGAAACTATTAAGCTAAATCAGACTACATGTGGCATTGAACATTCATATGCTCTATTGACCTAAATTAAACTCATGTAATTTTGTTTTATTGGAAGAAATATAGACCAGTGGAAAACTAGTTTGTTGAAACTTGTCGTGGGAAGATGTTACTTTTCAACCAACATACGACTACGGTTTTATAAACCAGTTATATGTTTGCGAATGTGAAAAATCCTGTGAGAGTTAAAAAGATAGATAGCAATGAGAAACAAAATAAAAATAAATAAGCAAATGTGGAAAACCACTCGTATGCTGGTGAACGTGGAAAATCCTTTATTTTATGTTATGTATGACTTCAATAAGAAACATAGTTAAATTAAATTGGTCATTTCAGCATGCTGGTGTCTCGGCGTAGTTGGCGTAAGTTTTTGCCAAGTATTACGAGGACAATAGGTCGAGCCTCCTTGACCAACTAAGTATCATTTTTGTCTTTTCAGTAATAACGATTGAGTTACAATGACCGTTACAAAAACACAGTCGTTGTAAGTGAATATTTTTTTAAAGAACAGTCATTGTTAATTTACAATGACGGTTTCTAATAAATAGGTCGTCATAAATGATCATTTTTTACAAATAAAATGGAAATATAGAACAACATATGATGAATATTATTTATAAACCAGACGTTTTAATTGTTGATATACAACGACGGCGTTTGTAATAATAGTCGTCTACATTTTTTGGAATTACTAGAGAGGTTTAGAGTGTAACAGTTACCTTCTCTAGGAGTCCTGAATAAGGCTTTAGATTTGATTTTGACTAGAGGTAGATCATTCTTGCTCACAATCATGCATTCCTCAGAGTCGAAGATAACTAGGTTACCTTTGTCTGTGCTTTAGCTTACACTGAGGAGGTTGTGGCAAAGGCCTTCTACAATGTAGACGCCTTTGATTTGAGGTCCATTGTTGTTGCTAACTTCACTAATTCCAGCAATCCTTCTGGATTGATTTCCACCAAAAGTCACCTTGCCACCATCTTTGATTTTGAGAGTAGCAAATTTAGTATGATCTCTCGTCATATGTCTAGAACATCCACTATCAATATAACACTTGTTGGATTTTGATGCTCTTAGACAAACCTGCAAATCACAAGAAATCAGGTTTTAGTTTGTGTCGTAGGAATCTTATAAGATCCCTTAGGCACCCATTGATAATTTCCTACATGTTTACTCTTTCTTTCCTTTTTATGAAAATAGGAAGTAGTATGACCTTTATGATTACAATAATTACAAAGAGCAAAAGGATTTGAAGAGTGAACAGTTTTTCTAAAATAATTCATATAAGATTTTTCTCCAAATTTCTTTTTGCCTTTTTTATTATTATCAAAATCGGGTTTATAGCCAATTTCTAATTTGTCATTTGTAAATCTTTGTTGTTTTAAAATGATATTGAGCATTTACTATCTTTAGTAAATTTCTCAAGTGCTTTTGTGAGATATAAATTCTTTTTCTCTAAATCTAGGCAATCTTTAAAAACATTGTTTTCACAAGAAGCATTTTTGACTTGCTGTTCAAGAGTTATGTTCTTCTGTTTCAAAGCTATATATTTTTCAGCAAGCTTTTCAAATTCAGATTGTACAACATTGTACTCAGCAAATAATTCATCATATGTAGGTTGCGAGTCATATACCTCATTGACGTTTTCAGATTGCTCTTCTTCTCTAACAAGGCAAACATTAACTTTTTCTTCCTCGTCAGCTTCATCTTCATTAGATGAGCTATCTCCCCATATAGCTGAGACATAGGCTTTCTTCTTGTATTTATTGAACTTCTTCTTTTCTTTGTCCTTGTTCTTCAGCTCGGGGCATTCTGACTTGATGTGACCAGGAAAATGATTGGCTTTTTCATTTCAGTGCTGGAGCTACCCTTGTGAAACTTTTTGTACCCTTTGTCCTTTTTGTAGAATCTCCGAACCATCATGCCTAGCTCTCCATCGTCTTCTTCTTCATCATCATCTGACACCTTAGCTTCTTTGACAGCCTTAAGAGCAATGCCTTTGCTCTTGCTATTGATCTCATCAAGTCCCTTTCTGAACTTGATCTTTCCTTCATATTCAGACAGACTGCCAAATAGGGTTGCTACAGAAGCCATCGACTCTCCACGAGCTTCTTCGATAGCTGTGACTTTAGCTTCTCATTCTTTGCTGAGGATATTAAGAATCTTCCTCACTTGGAGGTTGTTCATAATGTTTGCCTAAGGCAGCAAGTTGGTTGATCGATGATGCTACCTGGGAAACCGAGGAGCGAATGCAATGTGAATTCCCTGACTTGTTTGCTTTTGTATGCCTGTATGTTATGGTAGTATGGAATATTTATGATCGTGTTGTGTCGTGATCGAATTTTGTGATGTGATAATTTTGTTGTGTTTTCGACTTTTGTTTTAATGTGCCAGTGTGTGCCTTTGTATTTTGGTAATGATGTTTTGACTCGATGTTATTGCATGGAATCTTGTGTTATGGATTGTTTTCTTTAATATCATGTAGAGAATTTTGGGGACAAAATTCTATTTAGGTGGGGAGAGTTGTAACATCCTAATTTTTAATTTTAGGACTTAGTTATAATTATAAAATATTTATATATGATATATATGCATTTATTATGTAATTGTTGGAATAAGAGAATGAGAAAGAAAGAAATTTGAAAAAAAAAAAACTAAATCAGTAAAAAAATTAAAAATTAAAAAACTGCAATTGCAGCGTATGAAATGGGATGGGGCAAGTGCCCTATACCCATTTGATTGATTGTTGAAGGAGTAGTTCAACCACTCCTTCCAACCACTTCCCTCTTCCTTCTATTTATTCATTTCACACCCAAACATTTACACACACACACCATCAGCTGAGGAGAGTGACGAGAGGAGAGTGAGAGTGAGGAAGGAGAAGAGAAAATAGAAGTTTGGAGGCTTTTCAGTCTATTTTAATGTATGTCTTTTATTTTATAAGATTATTTAGGTAGTTAAACTACCTTATTTTCAATAAACTTTCTTCATGAAAGTTATTCTATATATTTTTATCTTTCAAATAAGGGTATTATTATGTTGGTTAGTGAAAATTTTAAGATTAAGATTTTGACAAAACTTTGAGTTTTGACAATAGAAGACTATATATATGTCTTGGATGATTAATAGTAAATTTTAATCGGTTTAGATTTATTGTTTGGTTGCTATAGAAATTTAAAATGGATTTCTCTATTTAAGAAGTTTAGGATTTTATGTCTATAAAATATTTTACCAATTAAATGTTATGAAAATAATTTACTTGGGTTAGAGAGATATTATTAGACTTTTAATCGGTTTAGATTTATTGTTTGTTTGTTATAGGAGTTTAAAATGAATTTTTCTATTTAAGAAGTTTAGGATGTTATATCTATGAAATTTGTTTTTATTGATTAAATGTTATGAACATAATTTATTTGGGTTAGGGAGATATTATTGGAATTTAATTAGTTTAGTTTTTATATATAAAGGACAAAACTTTAATTTCTCGGAATTTGGTGGCAAAACTGTAATTTCTGAAATTTTGGGACTAAAATGTCATTTTTGGAATTCGTGGGACCAAAATGTCATTTTCAGTTTTTGTTATAATAATATATATTTTTATTTTAAGTTATAGAAAATTATAAGTTATAATTGTGATAATGTAGAGTCTTCTTGTGGCCTAGAATAGCTTGTGTGGGTAGTGCTCCTCAAGCTAAGATTAAGCTTGGAATTGAGGTAACTTAGGGGTTAATTTATTTTATATGCTTGTTTTGTGATGTAAGGTATTTTTCTAAGTCTTACTTTCATATATATTACTTGTATGTGTTTTGAAAAATTATATGTATGTTTGAATATGAAATTAATTCAATGAAGCAGTGTATTTTCCAATCTATGTATTTAAGTGATTATTATTATTGGGGTTGCTATTGTTGTGGTGATTATAATGTTTGCTATGACATGATGTGTATGGAATAATAATTTAATAAAATGTTATTGAAAATTTTAGTATTATATTATTTCTTCTGTTGTGGGATATGTTGGGTTGTATGGAAGAGATTGAGGGGTAAAATTGTGCCCATCGGCTCTCTCATTCCTGGCCCGAAATTTGAGTTGAGTGTTTTGGGCGGACACCTCCCTGTTACGGTATATTGGTGGTGCCATGGGAGGGGGCAGTATTCTTGAAGTGACTAGCTAACCTTGGCCGGGTATACTAGCACTGATAGGCTGTACCACGTCCAGAAGAAATAAGGAAGAGCAGGATGGATGAGTGGAGATGGTTCTAATTGTTTGGGACTATTGTGTATTATTTGTTCTAATCATTGTTTATTATTATGTACTATTTTAGTTGTTAAATAATATTATTATTATGTTAATAAACCTACTTCTCTGACTTGCAATCCTTTCCTGCATATTTGATAAATTAATTTTGGTTACGGGGACTTTATGTCTCACCTCGTTATTATTAATTTTTTCAAGCGAGGCCTCTAACCTTACTAGAGGACAAGGGAAGCGTGACGAGAGGCATAGAAATCCTAAAAATTGTAGGCCTCTTTTTGGTATTAGTGTTGCATTGATTTTTGTATTGTCATTCTAGGGCCCTCATATTTTTGAAATACTACATTAACTATTTTTGGATAACTGTTGATTTTCTGAAGGCCTTATTTTATACACTATGATATTATGGTGGATCCACATTAATATATGTGTGAAAATTGTTTTGCGTAGACCCTTTATTGTGGGGGTTAATGTTGTAAGACTCGTGGGCTATATAAACTCCTGTTCGATAATTGTGCCAGGAGTTATGGATTTCCTGTAATGGATTTGTGGGCAAAAATTGTACCCTGGACCCCGAGATGTATGTGTTGAAAAGAAAAATGATTTTCCATAATCACCTATTAATCAGGTTTTAAGAAACATTATGGTTAATTGTTATTTGAGAAATTGTCTTTTCAGTAGTAAGATTCAATAATATGAAGTACCCAAGGCATAATCAAGGAATTGCAAATTACGAGGACGAAGAATTCAAATCTTGATATAATTGACTCAAGTCATATAGTGATGACTGGAGTTACTCTAACTCGAGTCACAAATGACAAATGCATAACTGGAGTCATAGTTTTAATAATCCAAACAGAGAAGACTTGCGTATAAGATGACTGGAGTCGTATCAGACTAACTCAAGTCATATTAGAATAAAGCTTCAAACAAAGAAGAATTGCAATTAAGATGACTGGAGTGATATTAGGATAACTCGAGTCATAGTTCTAATAACTCAATCAGAGAGGAATTTCAAATATGATAACTTGAGTCAACTTATATTAACTCGAGTCATATCAGAATATTAATTCAGTTAAAGCTCTTTGTGTCTCTCATGACTCAAGTTAAGTACAAAATGACTCGAGTCATATCATATAACTAAAAGCTGCTATGGAGAAGTCATTTTGAAAAATTGAAGTACAATGAATGACTCGAGTCTTTAAGTGACTGACTCGAGTCAAATGCTTTTTCATAAATTGATTTTCTAAAAACAAAACACTATAACTTGAGTCATATCTAAATAGATGATTATTGAGTCAAGTTATTTTTAAGCAAAGCCATTTTTACCTGAATAAAATAGCAATCTCATGAGCTTACAATTGTCAGTCATCATCAAAATACATAGAAAACTAACAGGTTTCCCGCTATGGATGACCAGTCTCGAGTAGTATCTTCTATTTCTATGGATGAAGAATTAACAAAGTATGAACAATTGACTGCTGTTCTGTGTGAATATGTGATGAGCATAAGCCCAAAGGGAGAGCCCAATCCTCAAAAGCTAGCCTATGAGGAGGGAGAACCAATGGACTTATAAATCTCACTACAAGAGCTTGGCTCTCCGATGTGGGAGCCATTACATAGTCACCCCCTCAAGAGGGGAGGTTCCCTGACGGCTCCACTCCACAGCACTTCCTCGGCCTTACCGGTCAGAACCCTCCATGGATAGCCCTTTCCATGAACATCGAGCTCTCAATGAAAGCACCAATGTAATGAACACAAGTCCAAAAGGAGAGCCTAATTCCTAAAAGTTAGCCTATGAGGAAGGAGAACCCAATAGACTTATAAATCTCACTCTAAGAGTTTAGCTCCCGATGTGCGACTCATAACAGAATATTGGGCGTCTTTTGTGTGCAAAGAACCGTGTAAAACTAGCCAACACAACAAAAAGGACTTTCGGATAATAGTCTTGCATTGCATATAATGAGAAAACCACAATACTCAGGACTTCATTCCTCTCAAATTATGTTCATAGTTCACACATTGATCGGTTCTTACAAGTATTCATAATTATGTTTGATCTTTCGTGTGTGATTAATGGCCAGATACGGCTGAACAAGAGGGAAAAAAAGTTCTTTGCTCGGCAAAAGATTATCGGGTTCACTTGTCACTACCAAAGATAAATGCATAATTGCTTTAAAATAAAATAAAATAAAAAGGGCAGCCTATACAATGCACTCGTGTGTTCATAATATATGTCTTCTCTAGCGACCATATTGATATGGTACAGTACATACATTTGTACTTAATGAATGAGCAAATTATCTAAACTATTTTCAATTAATTATAACAAGTTGCTTCAATCTTTGTTACTGACATTTTTCAAGAAAATATAGTTTTTTTTTTCCAAAACAAACTGGGGAAATTATAAAAGATTATCGCATGTTGGGAGACCTGTAACTGTAAAAGTGCGGTATATGAGTGACTTCCCAAAGTAATAAAAAATAACATAGTGAAAAGTGAAAAAAAAAAAAAAACACGACTCAGTGGAGGAGAAAAACAAATCTTTGGGAGCGCATTTCTCTTCACAGAATGAAAGAACCGTCCCCATCAAACGAAGATACCCAAATCAGAACAAGAAGAATTTCTCATCAAAAGAGAAGGACTGAATCCCACCATGGAAGTATCCAAATTAAACTCCACCATCACATCCTCCAACTGATATCCCCCAATCACTATCCCCTTTCTTGGATTCAAATTCAATCCTCCACCAACAAAAGCCAAACACATCAGTTCATCACTCACCCCCACCATTGAATTCCTCCCATGAATCCTCCAATTCACCATCTCACTCTGCAGAACCAAATCGATTACAGGAACATTTGGCCCCATTTGCGATCGATTCCTCTGGAACTAAAGCAGAGCCCAAATGGTTCCACCGGAGCCACTCTGGTCATGTTCATGGACATGGCTGCTTTCAGAAAACCTTCCTTGAAAGTGGCTTCCCATGGAGGTGTAAGGCATAATGGAGCTCAACTCGGTTTGAATCCCTCCGCCACCGTTCAGAGTCAGCCACTTGCCGTTGATTTTGATGGAATTCACGCCGATGAAGAATTTCTGCGATGGGAGTTTCTCATTTTGGCGGGTGCTGATAAGGGAGCGAAGATTAAGGTTCTTGAAAACTCAGCTATTCGTCGAGATTGGGTCGCCATAGCGCCGAACAATGCGAATCCAGAGGAAGAAAAAAGACACAGACAGAACTTGCAGTGGATATTGTAGAACGCAAAAAACTGAGACACCAACGAGGCCGACCATACCTTTAGCTTCACTGGCTAAGCCATTCAACAGGTGAAGACTAGGGTTTTATTTGAGTTGACTGGAAGAAGACAAGGTCCTGTACGAGCTCTCCTCCGCCGTCCGTGGTCCCGGTAACTCGGCATGATTGATGTTGATTTGAGGAATATGAAGAAGGGAGAGAGTCGAAGGGAGGGGAATTTGCGGCGAGGCAGGGGATTGAACGAGGAGGGATGACAAGGGAAGAAGAAGAGGGGAGGGTTCTGGAAGAACAATGAAGCCAAAGAGAGTAACCTCCGAGATGAAGGACGAGGTATGGGGGTGAGGTACTGGAGGGTGGGATGGTGCTTGGTGATAGGAAGAACCAGAGAAACAGGGGAGGAAGAGAGAGGAGAGAAGAAGAGGAAAGAAGAAAAAGCCATGGGAGAGGGAGACACTGCGGGGAGTCGCCGCGGCTGCCTCAAATAATTGAGAGAATTATAATTATAAGATCATGGAATTCATAAATTAATTAATTAATTAAATATTTAAATTAACCAGTCGACTTACTAATAATATAAGGGTTGGGTTTCTCTCCTAATCTCTTTCTCATTATCCTTCATCATCTTTATATCATATTCGTCCAATCAATCACAATACTACTTTAACTTCTCTCTCCTCTTCCTAATCAACGGCCCAGATGAGGCATGTGAGAGAAAAGGATAAAAGAGATCATGAGAAAATCCTCACCCATAATATAAAAAATGAGCATTTACTGTTAATAATATTTAAAAGGCAGATAACAAATTTGTTGGTTAAGTGGGTAAGCATCATTCTCGGAATTGGATCTCTCCATATCCAATTTTCTCCTCATCCTCCCCATCCCTCAAAAATCAATCTACACCATTCATTTCACTTCATCTTCATCTTAGCCATTCATTTTTTTAATATTTCAAATCTTGACAGTGTCTTCGAAAAGATACTTTAGAATACTAAAAAAAATACTTCATGATCTTGAAAAATTATTTTATGATCTTAAAAAAATAACCTGCGGTAATACTAAAAATATACTTCACAATATTTTTTTTAAGATCCTAAAATATTTTTGAAGATCATGAAGTATTTTTTTAGTATCCTAAAGCATCTTTTTTAAGACTGTCAAGTATTTGAAATATTAAAAAAATAAATGGCTAAGATGAAGATGAAGTGAAATGAATGGTGTAGATTGATTTTGAGGGATGGGGAGGGATGAGGAGAAAATTGGACATGGAGAGGATCCGAACCCTCATTCTCTCCCCTCAAATGCCTGCCAGCCTACTGTAGAAGGTGAGAATGCCGACAGAGAGAGAAAGTAGAGAGAAGGGGTCCGCTTGTTCTCTCCTCTCTGCTTCGTGATTTCTCTTCTTCCTCTTCTCGCCGGCAGCATGTTTTACCACATACTGCCGGCGAGCACCCGTTCTTGCCACTACTGCGGCAGGGTGGTTATTCGGATCTCAGATCTTCGATCTGTGGCCTTCTCCCTCTGGGTTGCGGATGTGGGTTAGCGTCCCTGTGGCAACCTTTTCCCTCTTCTTCTTTAGAACTGATCTATGGAGGTGAGAGTTTTATGTTTTTTTTTGTGTTTTTGTTTCTTTTTTTGTGGTATGGGGTTTTGTGGTGGTGTTCTTGTCTCAGGAAATAAACAGATCTGTTAGATCTGCGTTCAAATCCTCTTGGTTGGATGGCTGTTTGAACGTTATTAGATCTGATTATCACTTAGTAGCTCGGATCTGCGTTTTGGGAGGAAGATTTAAAGAGGTGTTGTATGGTGTGTGGTCGAGGTCACCAGATCTGCTTGATCTGTGGAGCAGAAGTGTTCTTCAGGACATCAAGGGTCTTCTTTCTTCTGAGGTTGGGTTTTCTGTGGTCCTTACCCCAATATGGGGTACCTATTTAGCTGATCTAATTGCAACTATTGCTTATAAGATTGTATACCGGTTCGGGTGGGTTTCGCAACCAACACTTTCTTGCGCGTTCCTTCTAACCTTGGACATCGAGGAGACTGGTTTTGTCTATGATTCTACTTCTACTCTTGTATCTTTAATGTACGGTGCTTGGCTATTGTGGTTTTTCTTCTATTTTGTTGTATTTGTTTTGGAGTGGTTTGTGTGTATTCGATGTATTGTATCGGTTTGCACTATTAATATATATAAATATCTTTTAAGCAAAAAAAAAAAAATGCCTGCCAGCCTTAATCTGTGAACACGTGGGAATTGGGATGCCATCCCAACCCCTCTGTCAGATTGATACCAGTACATTGTTAGGTTTCATTTCTGCCTGTACCAACAACAACAACAAAAGTTTCATCTTGGCCCATGAAAATTGAAAATACAAACAAGGGTTTTATTTTGTTGGGCTCTTGAAATGGGAAAATTCTAGGGGGAAAAAAATTCATTGGGAGCAAGTGAAAAGAGACTTGCTCTCCCATCACCATGTCGGTTCAAGGAGTGGGAATGAAGAAAATAGTATTAAGAGCTCTTCCCCCGGGACCATAGGCCCGACGGGGTGAAATCAGATTAATTGAAACCGAAGGTTAGATGAACCGGTGGGATACCAAAAAGAAAAAAATTATTGGTGAGAATTGGGAATTGAAATGGGAGCACTTGTTGCAAAATTTGCATAACACCGTGTTTTCTATGTAAAGATTTATTCTTACAAAAAAAAACTTTTAATAGGGGTCTTTTTTCGGCTTTTTTCCCTATTTGCCACTTTTTAAATAATTAATTATTATTTTGCGTTTGTTTTCAAAATATTTCCCAATGTGCCACTATTTAGTCGACTAAAAGCGGGCGCCGATTTTTGGATTTTTTTGATTTAGTCGACTAAACCAAGTGGCTTAGTCGACTAAATAGCGGCGGGGAGTTTTTTTAAAACCCCTTGGAACCCTAATCCACCACAAAACCTCCCCAAACCTCTCCCCCTCTTTTTTTCACTAAATCCTTCGAATCCGTTCGTGGGTAGCGAAGGAAACTTCATTCTAGCATCATTTGCGTTGATTTCGATATGTTCTCATCTCCATTTCGAATTTCTGTAGTTGTTCTTTCGTTTACTGCGGGGCTTTTACCTTTTCTTCATCCGATTATTTATTTATTAATATTATTAATATTTTAGTATAAATTATAGGGTTAAACGTGAAACTCTTTATCATGTTCATGCGCACGCTCGATAATATTGTGGAACCTGTTAGATAATCAACTCCTTTGTTATGCGTTCGGATCCTATTGGTGCGTGGAGCTATAAAACAACCATAAAATTAATTTTTTTTATTAAGCTTTTATATTGAGGATTTTTATTACGATTTTTAGTTATGTCCACAATCCTCTTTGAACTTTGGAACCTTATAAAACTCATTTTTATTTTTAATTATTTGTCTACCTTATATTTTGGGGTTATTTTTTTGTCTTCTTTTTTCATTTTATTCTCATAATCTCATATAGACCGTTAGATTAAAACAATATATTATTCAGATTCAATCTTTTATAAAATTATTTCTATAAACATAAATAAGTAAATTTAAACTCTTAAAATTTTATCTATACCCTTCATAATTGCAATCTATAATAAATAAAGAAATTATAAAATATAAAATATTATAATAATAATTTTATAAAATCTAAAATCTAAAATATACATTTCATTATCTAAGGATGGAGATGAGATGATGATATAAAAGAGAGTAATGAAGATATCATTTTCCTATATTTTGATATAGTAACTTTTTTATCCTCTATAATCTCATATAGGATATCTCATTTTCCTATATTTTGATATATTATGAGTAACGTATGAATGCTTCTAGGAGATAGGTTGAGTACCTCAAGAAGTTGTTGTTGATGAGTTTGAAAATGAGGACATCATTAGGGATTTTCATATCTATTTTAAATCAGTATCTTAACTAATCAATTTGATATTTTGAATGTAATCAATATAAATTATAAATTTTGAAAAATATTTCTTCATATTCGGGTTTAAGAAATCATAAAATTAATTTTTTTATTAAGATTTTATATTGGGGATTTTTTTGTTAGGATTGTTAGTCATGTCCTCGATCCTCACTCGGTCTTGGGTGAACTTTGATTTTAAATATAAAATTCATTTTTACTTTTAATTAATTTGTCTACCTTCTAGGGAAATGAGGGTTTGCATAAACGAAAGAACAACGGCGGAAATTCGAAATGGAGATGAGAACATATCGAAATCGACGCAAATGATGCTAGAATGAAGTTTCCTTCGCTACCCACGAACGGATTCAGTAAGGATTTGGTGAAAAAAACAGAGGGGGAGAGGTTTGGAGAGGTTTTGTAGTGGATTAGGGTTCCAAATACCGCGATTAAGGTTTTAAAAAAACTCCATTGTCAGCTATTTAGTCGACTAAGCCACTTGGTTTAGTCGACTAAATCGTAAAGGCGATAAGAAAATCGGCGCCCGCGTTTTAGTCGACTAAATCTTGGTTTAGTCAACTAAATAGTGGCACATTGAGAAATATTTTGAAAACGGTGGCAAAATGGTAATTAATTATTTAAAAAGTGACAAATAGGGAAAAAAAGCCGATCTTTTTCCAAGTTCTCCTAAAATCTACACTTCTCTCGGTCTAGTTCACTTTTTTAGAGATCAAGGGATTAAATAAATTACATTAAAGTATTTATATTTTTTTCTAAAGTAATTTGTCTAACTTATAAACTGATAGATAATATAATGATACACAATATATATTATGATTAAATATTTTTAAAAAAAATAAATTGAATCTTAGATAGAATACAGAAGGGAGCAATAAGAGGGTGGTATGGATATGAGGGGAATTTGGGAATTTGGTTGATGAAACAAGATAAGAGCACGTGCATGTCAGAGGCGGCCTCAACGACACAAGTTTGAGAAGTGAGTAGTATAAGTGTTTCCTCAAGCCTATCTGGGATCATTCATCAAATCTTAATATTATCTGACAGAAAATATTGGCTTTACTTTTTAAATTTTTCTACTGTTAATGTTATGGTTGTTCCAAATACTATATTTTATAATTTCCTTAGGTTTAGTTTATGCATTTTATCTTTATGTAACTTGTAAGCTTTAATTGATTTAATTTCATTGTCTTTTTATAAAATAAAATAAAAACAGAGAGAGAAGCTAGTAATCTTATAGAACTATGGGCTCTTTGTTGGTTGTTTTGCTTTGTGGATTTTTTTTTTCGGTTGTCCATCCGGTATCAGGAAGCTTCGTTCTGAATAAATCGAATCCGACCCGGGTCGCGCACCTAGTTATGGTGGGTGAGTCTCCCGGTGGGGCTTTCTGCATTATCACAAAGCTCGAACTAAGGCCTTACTTAGCGGCCATGGCCATTTCTGCAAGCCTCAACCCCGTTGGTGCTTTGTGGATTTATTTATTTATCCAAACTAACCCAGCAACTCCACCGCAGAAGGAGGAGATGTTTGCGGAGATTAAACGAGCCGCCGCGGATTTTTCAAAACTCCGTGAACATGCAGAAGAGAAATGATACATCATAACTTGCGCTTCACCGTGTTCACTGCTTATTGCTCATTTCCTTCTGATATTTTAGCAGTTTATCATTTATATAAGTAGCACCATATTACGAATATTATTTTAATTATCAGCCACATCCCATATTTGCGATCACGACTTGGATCAAAATATTATATTCACAATTGTAGTTTTCAGTGTTTTATTACCTACCGTACCAGCAAGGTGAGGAGAACTCTACTTTATCATCTCAATTGAACGTAACTATTCTAACATGATTTCTTTTAATCCCGTAAAGCTTGAACCTCATCCCTTGTTTAGAAAATTGAATCCCCTTCACTTGACCTAATTACCATTTGTAGACTTGTTTATATTTAGTTAATTAGTTAAAATACTGAATATCTCCCCAAAAAAATCATTTAAAATAATAATCTATATTATCATTAAATTGAAATTCCCTAGAAAAAATTATAAAATATAATAATATGCCTGCTATATCATATAGAAAAACTAGAATAATTCCCGTGCAAAGCCAAGGACTGCCATTTTTCAAATATATATATAGATGATGATTATATCAGGGAAAATCCCTTTACATTATACCAATAGTAGTTAGGAGGGATGGAAACATACCAGATTTTAGCTAAATATGTCGTAACATGCTTTTGAAGCTTAAAATATACATATTTTTTTTTAGGCTCAGGCTTAAACTTTAAAAAGGCTTGTCGGGTTGGCAGCTTTTTTAAAAGCCTACCGTTACCTATTATTTAGGCTTTTAAATAAGTTTAAAAAATTATACCTTAAAAGTTTTAAATAGGCTTAAAGGCCTATTATTTAAAACCTATAATGTTATTAAAATAAAATCTAATTCCTATAATTTAATAAATATATATATATATATATATATATAAAGTGATTTTAAAAGCTATTACTCCCTCTAGTCTTTATTATAAACACCAACTAACAAGATTATTTGGTCTTTTTTATAAACATTTGCTTGTTTCCAAAGAGTATTGAATATTTTTTTCATGTATACCCATAATTAATAAAGGTAGTGGGTGAGAGTAATAGTTAATGTGATATTAAAGTTTAGTGTAATTAGTAAGGGTAATATTGAAAATTATTTAAATTTAATGGCTTAAATTTTTTTATTGGTTTGTTTGTTAGTTGATACTTACAATAAGAACTAGAGAGTATTTGAGTATTAAATTATAAAAAACCAACACAATATGGCAATTTGATAATTATTTTTAAAATTAAAATAAAAAATTATAAAAATATTTATAACTCACACATATATAATATAAAGGGAAAAAGATAGAAAAATAATCTTGAAATTGCAAAATTTTAAATAGGGTATTTCTTTAAAAAAATAAGTTATGAATTGCTTATCAAGTCATTCTCTTATCAACAACTTTTGGAAACAAACTTAATTTGTAATTTGGCAATTTCAAAATTCTTTTTATGTTTTTTCCTAATATAAATGAAATTATATTTTAAAATATGTTCACAAGTCCGACCTTCATAAAATAGATCTAACCTATTTACATCATATCTATATAGGTCTTAGGCTCTTGTAACATCCCAAATTTTGGGATTTGAAATTGAAATATTTTATGGCAAGTAAATAGGAAATTTTGGCTTAAAAAAAAAAAAAAATATTTGAGATAAAGGCTTATTTTCCTTCTTTTCTTGAAATTTCTGGGAAAAGAATAAATTCAAGGAGTATATGGAAGGGATTTATGGCCTAAAATAATTATTGGAATTTAAGCCATACTTTCCCATAAGTTAAGGATAAATAATTAGGAAATAATTTTGTGGCATAAATATTTTAGAGGTAATATTTTACGGCCAAAAGAAATTTAAGTGAGAAAGAAAATCCTTAAATGGAACTAAGGATTTAATTTTTATAATTCTCCAATAATTGCAGTTTTATAAGAATGACTTTAATTGTAAATAGAAGCCTTGTGGAGAATTAAGTGAGATAATCTTTACAATCTCATGAACCACTTAATCCATTTAACCCATTTGAGCCAAACCCAATTCAATTAATCTCCAGCCTAAACGCAGCCCATAATAACATCTCATAACCATTTGATCCAACAAACACAAAACCATATCACTTGTTACATTAATTCATTTATTCCTTTTCTCAACACAACCCAACGTAAATAATAGGAGAACAACAATATATATTTGTATACTCCCTTCTCAAAACCAAACGGACCCTTAATTCATACTTTCAGCCCATATATTCTTTCGATCCAGCAAATAAGAATAACCCAATCCATTACTTTCATCTTTCCTTGATATTCCTAAACCAACCCACTATCTTCTAATCAAATACCCCTCTGTACGCAAGACGTTGAACACGGCATCACAAAGATCAGCAAGAAATCAGCGAAAAATCATCTGCCCAGGCCATAAAGTTAACCACTGTACACGTAAATCAGCAGCTCCATGCTTCTAATGTCAGCAAACAGACCCCCCATACTTCTTGAGCCCACCGCCATTGACCCTTGTATTTTCCTCCTCGGTCCAGACCTTCCATGCATTATATAATCTTGTCTCTTGGCTTCCATTCATTTTGTCTTAGCAAAAGCTTGACTTGGGTCTGAGAGCGTAAGAGAGTGTGAGAGACAAAAAAAAACGTGTGAGAAAGAGGAAGGGTGAGTGTTGGAACCGGAGGTGTGTGTTCTGTTTTGAATCCTCAAAACAGAGGCATTTAACGTCATCCAAGATCAGTTTTTGTTTAGCCGACAACTAGGTAAGTCTTCAGTCCCTCTTCTTTGGATTTCCCAGCATTAGAATAGTGTATAAGTTGCAGTCGTTAAAAACCCAAAGCCTACTGGTGTTAGATATATACATAGATACACATGAAGTTAAATAAGATGCTGATATAGAAACTAAAACTAAGTTGCTGCACTTGGAAGGCAAAGAGAATAAAACTCTACGGGGAATAAAACTCTATGGATATATACACACAAACATATTTGCTGTACATGGATAAATAAATTGCTGCATGAGAAACCTTGCATTCATGTATGTATATATATATAAGAGTGTGTAAGGGTGTGTTGTCGTGGCTACATAAACCCCATCTTCACTTTCTTTAAATTCTAAGTTTTGATTCATGAGTTTTATGTTAAATACCACTGCTCCATATCCTCTGTGCTTAGCTTGAAATACAAGATCATCGATTAAATTCTCAAACTAAAAGTAAAGTGGCTAAAGTTAATCACCAAGAAGATGATTAAAAAAAAAAAAAAAAACAGAAACTTGTTGTCTTGCGTTTAGGTATGTGTACGTGGCTGCATATATTTATTTATCAAAGAAATAAGGGCTGTGTAAGTGTGTGAACTACAAGAATAGCTATGAGTGTCATGGTGTGTGTGGATAAGTGTATACTAGTGTTTACAAAAGTGTGAATACTATCGTAGGTGTGTACTGTTAGTTTTGAGGTGTATTGTAAAGAATAAGAATAATAATAAATATTAAAGAGGGAAGGAGAAATCTTAATATAAGTATGCAGGTACGTAATTTTGCTATGTGTGTGTTGAGTATATGTGTCATAGGTATTATAGACTCAAAATTTTCCATGTTGTATGTATGTGTGCCACCACCTGGGAGGTTATTTAGGTTTTTAAAAGGTGTTGTATATATGCATAAGAGTTGAAAATAATGTTTAAGCCTTTGTAAACTTGTGATTTTTGTTGTGAAGGAATTATTTGCAAAATGCATTTTTACATATATTTAACTCAAATTGCATGAAGCATATTCTATGTAGTATTAGTACTTACCAAGGTTTTGAGAGAAACCATGAGAAACATTAAATTTATGCATTAAATCATACATTTTTTTTAAAGATGATTGGCACTTATTAAACTCCTAGATTAAAGTGTTAGCATAACCTTTGAGAGTTCAAAGCAGTTGTAGATAAATGATGCATTAGTTAAATAAAATATAATAATAATAATAATCAATGAAATAATTAATTAATTAATTAATTAACAGAATCATTAATTAATAAAGGAAATTATTAATTAGTAATAAATAGAAAATGGTATCATTAATTAGTAATTGATGAAAAGGAGAATTTGTAATTACAATGGATTTCACTGATTTTTCAGGCATAAAGTGCCCAAGCAAGCATTCTAGATATATTATTATTAAAATTTGTATATCTTCATTTTTATTAAATTATAAGTTATAATTTTATGTAGATTTTTTTGAAGAGTTATTAATGGTTAGTAAATTGGTTATGGTAGATTGATTTTTGGCGTGTGTTTGAGCTCTTGGATTAGGAGCGGTGTAATAATAATTAGCTTCTTGAGAGGTAACCACTTTCCACTTATTATGTATATTAGTATGTTGTTTGTGAGTATTTTTGAAATGATTATGAATATCTTATTAGAAATTGCCTTATGAACCTTATGATTTAAATTTGAATACATACATATATACATTTTTATTTATTTATATATGTATAAGAATTGAGAATTGAGATATTATGACATATATATAGAATGATTTTAATTACATGATTGAACGGAAAAATCTTGAAAAATCCATATTGAGCTATTTATTTATAATGATAATTATGGTAAGGGTTTGACTTGGGAAGATGGAGTAATTTATTCCACCACGTGGTGAGGCCTCCATTGATGCGCGATGGTTGGCTTTATATTGTCCCACTTGTTCAATGAGGACCGCGCCCACTAGTTCAATGAGGGCATACGACACCCCACATGTTCAATGAGGGGAAAAGGCCCATGGTCCAGGACATGTGCTTCGAGGATTTTGGTAGGTCCTCATCACATGACCCGGTGAGCTTTTGAGTAACAAGTAACATGGATGTAACTTAGCCCATGGGTCTAGTCGGAGGAAATAAGGCGGTTCGGTTGGATTGGTGGGAGGTATCTTGGGAATTGTGTTAATGAAAAAAATTTTGATACATAATTATATTTATGAAATTTTGTGATGTGGATATTGGCAAATTATATATATTATTTTTAAAATACTTTGTTATATAAATTGTTCCACTTGGCACCTCACTAACACATATTAGTATTCGTAATGAGTTGGATTGATGGTTACCACATTTTTCCGGGTGATAATTCTCGTACAAGTCCATCGGGGAAAACTTCGGAAGCTTAGGCTACTCCTTACAAAATTAGTGCTTCCATCTTTTGGTATATACGTTGGATGATTGTATATTGCCACGTTAGGGCTCATTTTACATACTCGATTGACTTTTGCATATTTTGGTAAATGATGGAGCCTTACTTAGTGGTTAATGAACATTTAATTAGTTATTATGTTAAGTTAATTTTGAGGACGTTATACCTCTTCATTGAAAATTAATCAAGCCAAGCCGTAGGTCACCTCAGCGGAACATGTCTTATGTCTGTTTAGATTAACAGTAAAAATCAAGGTTCTGAAACCCGGGCCAGGTCTTTGGCAGTCGGTCGAGTCTTAGGTTAAGGGTTAGTGGGTCGGCCCGAGTCAACCCGGGCTTAGACCGGTGAGGAATAAAAAATTGGAAAATAATTAATTTCTCATCACACCAACCTAAATTTGACATACTCCAATACTTTGGATTAGTGACAAAATAATTATATACTCCAATACTTGTGACATATTTAGATATTCTTAACAATTTTCTTTACAGCCTACATTTGATATCCACTAAGCAGAGCCAACTGAAAACAGAGAAACCACAAAATGGCGGTCGAGGAGCGGAGAGCACCGAGAAGTTTGAGGAAGTTGAGTTTGACAATGGGAAGAGTCGGAAATCAAACATACGTTGTTTCAAATCTGATATGAATCAGATTGCATTCTTATAATCACACCGAGGGAGAAATTTTTCAAATCGACCAGTGACCCGTCAGTTTAGGGTCGGTCGGTTTACCCTAAAAACCGGACCGGTTGACCATTTTCCGATCTGAACCGGCCGGTCCGGTCCGGTTTCACAAACCATGGTAAAAACTATTTTTCTAATATGACTTTAACTATGGGAAAAGTATTTCTCTAGTCACTGGAGATAAGTTATCTCCCGTGACCCCTAAAACTACATCGTTTTATTTTAATGAAGGGTGTGTTTGTAATTTTAGGTGAATTAATAAAGGGTGTAAAATTACGGAAACACCTTTCATTAATCTAAAAAAAACGACGTAATTTTAGAGGTCACTACACATAACTTATTTTTAATAACTGGAGAAATCTTTTACCCTCTTACTATATATGATGTAAGTTTGTAAATGAGTTTTATGTCAACCTGTATGCCAACTCAAACAATCAACAATAGTCAGTCTTCGATTAAAAAGAAGAAAAGAAAAAAACTAGTAATCAGTAGATATATAAACTCGCGTGTCAAATAAGAACAAAGCTTAAAATACGAATTGCATTTTTGCGTGAGGTGATTGGGCATCGGAGTCGACGAAAACAAGCCATCTGGCTTGATTCCGCCAAGAGAAGAGTGCGACCATCGAAAATTTCTCACCCACAACTTCATTCAAAGCCTTCTTGGTGAGTTTTCCTCCTTATTTTCTTCTTTTTGTGCCGGTATCGCTCTTGTTAATTCCTTTACTCGTTTTCCAATTCTTGATTTCTCTGGGCTGGATCTTCGTCTGCATTCTTGTCGATTCTGTTGTGCCAGACTTTGCGATTTGTAAGTACTTGACTATTTATGACGGTGGTATAAAACGTGTCGTTGGTTAATTTTCATTCTTCTTTTGTGAGACGTGATCGGAGATCGTTCCTTTTCCTTTGGCATTCATTCATAATTAGCAACTGCGCTCAATTGTGGTTTTTGGATTACTTTGTTGGTTTTTCCTAGTTTGGCTTGATTTCTGATTATCTGTTCTTCATTTCGGTCACAAGTTACTTGTCCCCTTTGTTTAGGTGATAAATAAGCGGTGAAAATTGTTGTGTGAGTTTATTTTTTAAAGAAAGATGGGAAATGTAGCTGAAACTGGTTATTTGTTCGAAAAGTTTGCAATTCTTCGCTATTTCCTGTCTTATTTGAAGGGGATAAGAAATCTAAACAGAAGAACAACCTCAGCAGATGAGTATGGATGAAGTTAGTGAAACCTTGAAGGCACAAATAGCATCACTTTTTCGGGTTATCTCTGCTGCTAATTACTATAAACAGGATAATGTTCCTTGCGAAATCGAAAAGGTAGCATGACTGCGGCTGATGTACCTGGAATGTTATTAAAATTAAATCGCATTTTTTTAATCTCATTCAGTGGTTTGCTTTTCATCTTGCAGGGTCTTTTCTTGGGTTCTGTTGGCGCTGCAGCTAACAAGGATGCACTTAAAAACCTCGGTGTGACTCATGTTTTAACGGTGGCTAATACTCTGACTCCCGCACATCCTAATGATTTTGTATACAAAACCATAAATGGTACGTGAATTTCCTAGAATGAATGAAGTATTGTCTGTCTTGGATCTTCTCTTGCTCATTAATTTCCTATGACTGCTTACCTAGATAAGGTCTTGTACCTGACTAGGTTCGGGAAAGAATTACTTATGTGGTTCTAGATTAGAGAGACTTGTTTTCATGACTATTCATTGAAGGGAGGCTTCTAAACTTGAGTAGATAAATTTTAGGACGCATTAGTGTCATTATATATTTTGGAAGCTCATTATTTGACCTTTATGGGTCAAAACCTGAGGAAAATAAAGGGCAGATCCAGCCACTTTTGCTGTCAAAATATCTTTGTCTTTGATGTTCTTGGACTATGAGGAGTATGAGCAGACAACAATCTACTTATGATAGATCTTATCATTACTGGATATGAAGTGACTTCTATTATTAAGAGTCATATGGCATTGTCTACAATTAAGTCAGTCTCTGCAGAATTTTCTGTTCGTACTTGTAGAATGGGTCACTATGATTGCACTGCGGTCACTAAATTTCTGAATTCAGTGTGTGTATGAATGTATTATTTAGTATGTAATTATGCTTATTTCTCTTACAACTTTGTTTTGCTTCTAGTATGACTGCCGTACTAAACCTGTGCTTTTATTGGAAAATTGAGGTAGTTCTTGACAGAGAGGACGTAGACATAAAACAGTACTTCAACGAGTGCTTTGATTTTATTGATGAAAGCAAAAGACTTGGTGGAGGGACTTTAGTTCATTGCTTTGCTGGAAAATCCAGGAGGTAAAATTTTCTTATTTTCTACCCAAGCCTAATTTTCTTGCTTGTTTGCTTTGGATCTCTTTTCCAATCTCAGTGAAGCCAGCTGTTTATCTTTTACTATTTTTACGACATAATTTGCTTGACACTAACTAGATTTGGGTCTCATGCATTGCTCCAAGTTTAGGGAATAAGTTACGCTAATCAATAATCATAACTTAACATATGTAGACTAAAGAATAGTTAGGAAACAAGGCCTGTGTGGGGATAGAATGCTCTTCTAAAATGAAAACTCATTTCCTCCTTTACTTTGAGCCTGTGACTTCGTTTCTGTAGGAAGCTTATTGCAGCTTTTGACCTTTCCTGTCTTCAATATACAATTCAGAAGTTAAAATACTCCACATTTCCAACATTCCGTTTCTCTTTCTTCTTTTCTCTATATTAACCAGACAAAATGTGCCTTTATGTGTTCTTTTTGCAGTGTGACTATAGTGGTTGCATATCTGATGAAGACTCGCCGAATGAGTTTATCTCAAGCCCTGGAGCATGTGAAGAGCAGACGACCAGTGGCATCTCCCAACTCTGGTTTCATTCGACAGCTGGAGGACTTTGAAAAATCTCTTCAAGGTGCCTACTGAATTTGGCTAACCATGTTTAAAATTCCAACTTTTCTTATTTAGAATTGTAGCCTATCCTCGCGCTTTGTATAGATTTTGGCATCAACGAACCTGTAACTATACACCTTTGAAACCGCAGAGCAGAAGTATATAATGCACAGAAGATCATTTGGCACACAAAAAATAAATGGCTGAAACTGACTTGTAAAATGCTTGATAAAACCAAAATGTGCAACGTATTCAAAAGGCAGGCTTTTTGAATTGTCATGTTGTGATTTACTGGAAGATTCTTTTTTTCCATGCCGGTTGTTGGGTGATCGTCTTTCATTCTCCCTAGTCCCTACTGATTGACATTCCAATTAATTGCTGTTTCCACAATTTCTTTTCTTTATACAGTTGCAGATTGAGAAGATTGTTCGAATTTGGTTCTGATTTGCTTTCGGATACAAGAATCAAGAGTCCTGGTGCAAAACTCTGGCCATTGATGATGCTTTGTAAACATGGAGGTAGGTAAAGATTTAGTGCAAATCTAGAAAAACTATGAGACGGCATGGATTGAGAATCAGAATGGCAATGGTTATGGCCAAAACAGGGAGGGGTGGAATAAGCAGGGCATTAGTCCCTTGACTCCTTTCGGCTGCCGAGGACCGACCTTGACAGTATTGCATGTTGGACCGTTGTTGATCTTAATTCTGGAGTTTCGGATTCAATATATTTTGTGTTGTGTTGGAATATTTCTTGTTTATTAAAAGAAAGCGTTCTGATTAATGACATGCCGACCGCATCTAATAAGTTTTGCTATGGTGATGCTGATGGATTGGCTATGACAAATATCTCTGGCTCATCATAATTACAGCCATTGAAGGGAACATGAAGTGCTGTATTTCGTTTTGGTGCCTTAGTAGTTTGGTTTCGAAGGAGAATCAATGCTTAAACTAGGTAACAAAAGTGAAGTTGATACACCCACAAATACTCCTATTCCATCAAATGCCTGCCTTCACCATCATTAAGACCATGTTTTGTTTGCCGTTTATAAGACCCACGCATGTTTTAAAGAAAGAGATTGTTAATGCAGCTTGCTAGGTTTCCATTCTTCTTGTCATGTTTATCACATCTCCGCTACAAATCCAAGTGCCAGGGTCACTAGTTCTTCTTGTCATCTAGAAATCCAAGTGAGAGCGGAAGCGTTAAGGACCTTCTTTGTACTCCTATTGCTTTTGGTGGTGGGGGAAGTAATGGCTCTGCCTTTCAATAATTAAACATAAGCATCTTTTTATTGATACTCCATCATACAAGAAGGTTCTTTTTGTCAGTATTTTTTGAGATAAATATATCTAAATACAAATCAAACTGTACCCATTTCTTTATCTAAAATTGAAACATCCGTTTTTTTTTGGGGGGCTCAACTGACACATCTTGGTACAGACATTGTAAATCTCTTTTTAACCAAAATTAAGTTTACAAAATAGACGTGATTCAGACTTGAGCTTACAAATGCTAATTCAAAATTTCAATTACACATTGTCTTCGTGTATTTTTTAAGGGAAAGTTTCATAAGAGGATTACAGGACAAAATTAATTTCAGTTAAAGACCAAAACATTCTAAAATATCATTGCAGGAGTAAGGATCAAAACGAAAATAAGTTTTGAAGATAAAATAATAATAATGCCCCATGCTTTATTTTTTTAAGAAAAAAGGTTTGATTGTCGTTGGACGGCCAGAGCAGCTTTGTCGTCGAACGACCGGAGCTCTAACCATGTTGTTCATAGAAGGATTTTACTTGTTCGTGAAGAGTCTACACACTTGTTCATGATTCATGAACAAATATGCAGATTCTTCATGAATAAGTGAAATCCTCTTAGGAATAACACATTAATTTTCCGGTTGTTGGAGCTCTGAATACTGGTCGGCGGTGTCACTCTGGCTAGTGACCGGTTGCTGAAGCTCCAGCAATGATGACTCCTTTTTTTTTTTTTTAAAGGTAAAGGGCGTTATTGTCTTTTTACCTACAAAATTATTTTCATTTTAGTCTTGTCATGAAATTTCAAAATATTTTGATTCTTAACTGATATTAATTCTGTCATGTGGTGGTCCTTTAATGAAATTCTCCCTTTTTTAAAAAACACAAATAATAGTTCTTTAGACAAGTATTTTTATTTTTATTTCAAGAAATTGCTTTCAGATAATCAAATACAAGGTTTGTGCAATCCCTAAATTACCTTGACGCGTGTTTTCACTAAACATCTTCAACTTCTAATGTCCTTTAATTGTAGCTAATATTATATACTATAAAATTCGAATGCTGATGCTCTTGCAAAATTCCCTAAATTACCTTGATGCTCTTGCAAAATTCGAATAGCAGCCTACACTTTTTCTTAGAGAGAGGTGGTGGTTGATGACGTTGTCTGAATTACTTTTTTTTCCTTTGATTTGATAAGGTTTCTTGATAGTCTCTTTTACCTACCGAAGTCACCAAACCATTCTTCAGTAAAACCGCACTTCCGCCTTACCTTCCTTATTACTCTAGCCTTCTATTTAGTTTCTATCAAAAAAACTAAATGGGTTTTCTCTAGAAGCATTCTTCTTTTAGATTTCTGATTGTAAAGACAACCCCAAAGCCTTGACAGTCCTAGACTAATAAATTCATGGCGAACCGGTGGCTGGTCCCGTTCTACCACCGGCGTTTTGACAGGAGGAAGAATTTTAAATATCGGAATTTTCATTACCAGCAACCATCCAGCTTTAGGAAAATTAATCTCTAACGGATAAGGAACTAACCAGGCGATCCATGTTGCACTTCAGCCTCAGACCTTCGAATATAATTCTTCACTGACCGAAAACTTCTCCTCCCTTTCTGAGTTTGACCCACTGTAAATTTTTTCCGATATTGAATTCTTATCATATTCAAAAGTTAGCGTCCTACACTTCTTATTCACTGCTGTATCGGGTTCTTCCTCATGGGACCTTTTAATGCGAGTTCTTTTCAGCACAAAGGCCATGGCCGATACAGGAGATAATCCACAAAAGGGGGCAATCGATTTCAATTTAGCACTTGGAAATTCAGCACTATAAGGCTGGGATTTATCATGGTGTGTTCACTGTGTTGGGCTCCCATCAGCAGAAATAAGTGAATTAACGGTGTGGGCCGGATCGAGAAGAGGAGAGTAGGGCCCATTTTGCATTTATGGCCCACCCGATTCACCGTCCGGCGTCCCCTGTGTCTGTGCGTTTTTACTCGGCGTGTGCGATACACAAAGATCGCTGATCTCATCCGTGTCTTGTCGAGTCCCCATGATGGCAGCTGATTTCTGCAGCCTTTCTCTCGTAGCCTGTACCACATCCTGCTCCTTAGGTTCCCTAGCCAACGCCTCGAAATCGAACACTTTTCCTCGTTGCTTTTCAATAATTGAAACATATCAAATACAAATCAATAAAGTTGCCCTACAATTTAAGTAACTTTCAATATTAACGGCACTAAACCTATTTCTTGAGTTCACAGTGCTTACTGCTGTTCATATCTCTCATTCTTTTTCAAGTTTGAGTGTATATTTTTTTTGATTTTTTTGACTTATAAAGAACGAGTGGTATTAATTATTACTCTCACCCACTACCCTTATTAATTATGGACAAACATGAAAACAAATAATTTTAAGGAGGACAAAAAAATAAATTTGTTAGGTGGAATAGGAAGAGAAGGGGAGTATCCAAATACAAATCGAACTGTACCTATTTCTTGAGTTCAGAGTGCTTACTGCTTTTTAGGTGTTCGTGTCTCTAATTAGAAATTTGAGTGTATATTTTTTTGATTTTTTATATTATATTTATTTAGATTTAAATTATATACTGTTTTTTGAGATATTTTTTTGGAAGATATTACGTACAAATACAAAAATGGAAACTAATTAATTTGAATCTGCAAAAAAAATGTCAAAAACAGTATATAATTTAAATATAAATAAATACAATATATATATATAAAAAAATACTCGTATTCTAAAGATATGAGCACCTAACAAACATATATAATATATGTGCGTGAACTCATTTCTTTATCAAAAATTGAAACACCCCTTATTTCTTTGCTTCTCTCTTTTGGGCTCAACCGTTTCATATCTTGGCGCGGCCATTGTCTTCATGTATGTTTTAAGGGAAAGTTTTATCAAAGGACTAGAGGACAAAATTAATTTTAAGGACCAAACATTTTGAAATTTCATTGCATTAAGGACTAAAAATAAGTTTTGTAAGTATAATGCCTCTTATTTTATTTTTTTAGGGAGAAAAATTTGTTTGGTTGTTAGCCTTGAAGTGTGAGTGGTCGAATGAATGAAATCCCTCCAATTGTTCATAGGAGTATTTTACTTGTTTATAAAATGTTTGCACACTTGCTAATAAATCATGAACAAGTGTGCAAACTCTTCATGAAAAATGAAATCCTCCTATGAACAAAACATTAATTTTTTGGTCGTCGGTGCTTTGACCACAAACGATGGGAAAATTCTAATGATGACTCCTTTAAAAAAAATAAAGTAAGGGGCATTATTGCCTTTTTACCAATAAAACTTATTTTCATTTTAGTCTTTGGTTCTACAGCAAAATTTCAAAATGTTTGCTCCTTGACTGAAATTAATTTTGTCATGTAGTCCTTTAATAAAATTCTCCCTATTTTTAAACATAAATAATAGTTCTTTAAACCATTGTTGTCAAAAACTAATGTAAAAACTTATGTATTCACCTATTTTACTTAAAGAATTTTTTTTTTTAAAAAAAAAAACTCTACTTTCATTTCCCCCAGGTTTTGCACTCCAAGTTAAGAACTTATTATAATAAGGACATCCTTTGATGTAAGATTGTGTGTTTGATTTGAATCAATTGTTATAATTTAGAACTTTTTAAACTTTATTTTTTGATATTTTGGAACTTAGTTGTAGGAATTGTTAAATTCTTTTTGTGTTTTTGGACTTATATCTTATATAGTCATATGATTTATATTTTTTAAATATGAAGTTGCTTATTAAATCTTGAGTAGTGATTTATGTTTTTTTTTATAATTTTGTATCTTTAAGTAGTAGAAATTTTATGTTTCGTCATTTTTACGATTTATATTTCTACCACCTCTTCCGTTTCTATATAGAAACTCGATTTTGACGACAATGCTTTAGACAATTATTTTTATTTTTATTTTTGTTTCAAGAAAGAAATTGCTTTTAGATAATCAAATACGAGGTTTGTGTTGTAACATCCTGAAATTTGTTTAAAATAATAATAGGATAGATTAATGGTAATTAATTTACCAAGAATATTTAATATAGGAGTAAAACTTTCTAATGTTAGTATATATATATATATATATATATATATTATAATATATTATTATAATAGGTTATCGTTTATCATGTCACTTGACATAAAATTATGTCAAGTCATCTCAAAACTACGTCGTTTTGGGGTTAGAAGAATTAATAAACTCTCAAAACGACATAGTTTTGGGGTTAGGGAAATTAAGGGTTAAATACCTAATTTGCCATGAAAGTATCAGTAAGGGGGCACTCAGCACCCCGAAGTTTTTTGGGAACCAAATTTGCCCCTGAAGTATGAAAAATGTAGCAAATTTACCCTCACTTAACAGATCCAAACAGTCAACAGTTAGTTGACCAAATTATGCTGACGTGGCTCTACCATATAGGATCTAAATGCCACATAAAAATCCACGTCAGGCCAGAGTTCATCACTCTCTCTCCTCCTTCTCGCTCTCTCTCTATACGTAGGCCAGAGTTCTTGCTTTTTCTCTCATTCCAAATACCAGAAAAAAAATCGAACCAGTGTTCCTCCAAATGCCAGATAGTGCAACCAGTGTTCCTCCAGACATTGCAAATCACACCCACAACCACACAAAGAACAATATAATAAGAATCACCAAAACCTAACAATCCATGAAAAAAATCAGTATGGCAAAATCAAACCTCTTCACCTTCATCATCCTCAGCATCCGTTAACAATCAATTGAAAAGAAAAAACCCCAAACCCTGAGACCCATGCCTAATACTTCTTCTGAAAATGTGGGTTTGAACATCATAAGTAAGGCGTCGATAATGACCAAAAAGATTTGAGCATTGCATTGATTGAAATCCAGGGAGAAAAATATATAAAGAAAGCCCCAAAAAAAAAAAAGATCAGTCTTTCCTTAGTCGAACAAAAGATCAGATTGCAAACCGGTGTTGTTTGAACAAATCCAAGAACAAATTTTTTCAACGCCTTCAGCCAATCCAGGAAGAAATCATTTGGGACATTACCTTATCTATTTGTTCAACGCCTTCAGCCATAAGCTCAAGCATCAGAACAATGGTGCTTGTTCGACAAGAGGCTTCTACACTTACGACTCCTTCATTCAAGCCGTCGGATCTTTGTCGGACTTCTCCACCACCAGCGATGCTGCCACGCGCAAGAGGGAGGTGGTAGCTTTCCTCGGTCAAACTTCCCACAAGGCTATTGGTGGTTGGCCCACCGCCCCTGACGGTCCTTACCCAAGGGGGTATTGCTTCAAACAAGAACATGGTCGGTACCTAAACCCTCTCAGCGATTACTGTGCCTCTCGATAGTCCTATGCATGGGGGTTGCAATTTTTGGAGGAGAAGATCTCGATCTGCGACATGGGCATGGTCGGTCTGGGGAGGAAGAAATTTTGGGAACCCACCAAGCGATTAATCATTAATGTGGCGCTGAGAAATTTGGAATGATGAATACCCACCGATGGTCGTGCGTACAGAGAGAGAGAGAGAGAGAGAGCGAGAGGGAGGAGAGAGAGTGATGAACTCTGGCCTGACATGGATTATTATGTGGCATTTAGATCCTATATAGTAGAGCCATGTCAGTATAATTTGGTCAACTAATTGTTGACCGTTTGGATCTGTTAAGTTAGGGCAAATTTGCTACATTTTTCATACTTCCGGGGCAAATTTGGTACCAAAAAAATTCCGGGTGCTGAGTGTCCCCTTACCAATACTTCCATGGCAAATTAGGTATTTAACCCGAGAAATTCATGAAGGATATTTTGGTAAAATTCATATAATAAATACAAAAACACCTTTTATTAATTCCTTAACTCCCAAAACGATGTAGTTTTGGGATGACTTGACATAAGCTTATGTTAAGTGACATGATAAACGATAAACCCTATTATAATATATTAATATTATAATAGATATATATATGTATGTATGACCATGTTTTATATGTATGCACGTTGGGGCAAGGTTGCCCCCATTGTTGACTTTAAAGGGGAAGGTAATAAGTTTTACCCCAATTACCTCCTCTCCTCAACTACTATAAATACATATCTTCAGGTGCGTATTGAGCGCAGAGCAACCGAGCGTTAAAAAAAATAAAGAGAGGAGAGAAAGAAATGGAGAGGGAAAGCGTAGAGATAATTATTTATTGGAATTTGGTAGTAGCTTTTTGGTGATTACTTGGGAATTAGCGAATAACAGGTAACTCTGAATATTCTTCCATATACTTGTGAATTATGTGTGATTATAAATTATTATTTCTTATGGACTGAATTATATGTATATGTATTATAATATTATTATAACAAAAGTTAAAAATTACAGTTTAAGCCCAACTAAAATTACAGTTTTGTGCCCATGAAAATTACAGTTTTGTACTTATGAAAATTACAATTTTGTACCCATAAAAAACTACAGTTTTTTCTCCGAATTTCGAAATTTCAGTTTAGTCCCAAATTCAAAATGATAGTTTAGTCTTTCGAATTTTAAGAATTACAGATTGGTCCGATGAGATTTTATGAGATGTTTGGTTTACCTTTTTATGATATTTGATATAAATGGAAGCGTGTTTAATATACTTTATTTTATTGATATAATTATCATGGCAGCTGTATGTGTGATGGGTTTGAGTAAGGAGGAATTTAAATGATAAGATTTATTTATGCCACCACTCGGTGCACAAATGGATGGTATTTGTCAGGACCCCATCTTCCATGTTTTCCTCTGGCCGTGATTACATTGGAGTTGTGGGACACGTGACACCTCCTTAGTTGTTATTTTTAAGGAGGGGAGCCATAGTTCATACTTAAGCTCTATACCTTTGGCCGGGTGTATCTTAGATTTTGGTGGGTTTGGAACCATCCAGTCAAATGAATGAGTTTCTGTTGGATTATAACCCTATTGCTCCAATTAGCGGTACAAGGGTGGACGATGGTATAAGGGAGGCTGTATGTTGCGTATTGTATAATTGTATAGTTCACAATTTGACATAATGATGATTACTTTTAAAAAAGAATTTTGTATGAGAAATTATGATATGTACAAATATATATGTGTGTGTGTGTGTGTAATAAACTCCTACTTTTTGTCATATATAATTTACTTGTGTACGGTAGAAACTTTCAGTAATTACTGAGACATGAAATTTCATCATATATTAATATTTTTCAGGTGAACATTCTAGTAGAGAGCAAGGGAAGGCACCTATGGAGTGAGCTTTGAAGGCTCTTTTGTACTCCTATAGTTTATATTATATTATTTTTATTTACCATGACCTTAGGACTTCCGCATTGTATTTAACTCTGAAATATTTTGAAAACTTATCTTGATTTCGTATTATGAATTTTATTTGAAATAATTATATAATTTAATGATTTAGATAATGATCATCTCTGTTGGAGGTATTTCAAATATTTTAGCCAAATTTTCTAGTGTTGAATTTGGAGTGTTACATGTGTAATCCCTAAATTACCTTGACGCGTACGTGTTCTCACTAAACATCTTCAACTTCTAATGTCCTTTAGTTGTGACTAATATTTAAAGACTATAAAATTCGAATGCTGATGCTCTTGCAAAATTTTTTTAAGGAATTTATTTTTGTTTGTATGCCCTTGAGCAGCCTACACTTTTTATAGAGAGAGTGGTGGTTGATGACGTTGTCTGAATTACTCTTTTGCATTTCTTTTTTCTTTTTTCCCCTGATTTGATAAGGTTTCTTCAATTTATTAAAAAAATATCTGTTAACTACAAATATAAATTAGTACTTTCGAATCTAGAAACTCTCCTCACCCTCATCGAAGATAAAGCGAGACAAGTAGAAATACAAGTCCAGATTTAAGAAAATAAAACTAAAATGGAAACTCTCAGACATCTAACCAAAAACAGTTTTGGTGAAGAATATGAAGATACTTACCATACTGCTTCTATTTATAAATTTCTTTTGATAAAAAAATTTGGTTCTATTTATAAGTTTAGTTTTAGGGTAATAAATGAGATTGTGACAATTTTATCTATATTAATTGTACCAATAAAAATATATAGAGAAGAAAGAGTTGAAAGACATTAATTTATAAATGAGGGTAAAGTTAAAAATTAACCCCATAAACATTGAGTTAACTATATCTTTTTGGTATGTGTGATTTTGTTAAAATGAAATTATTAATAGAACCAAGTGGTACGTGTTTGTTTGAAATAACGATTGGAACCTTCAAAAATAATTTTTTAATCATGAATTACTATATATGAAGTAAGTATATAAGAGGAATTTTATCTCGATTTATATAAATAAACATTTTTAGGTCTAATCCAAACAAGTATGTGTCCGTGTATTTGTCACATTTTTTCTACGTGAAACTATAAAAGTTACAGATTCATGGCAGTTATGTAGCTAACCTTGCCTTCAGTGAGTACAAAGAAAATTTAATGCACAGGCAGTTCCGCAGTTCACTGTCTCAACTGGCATTGAGGTACTGTTCATAAATAAATTACAGGGTTGGTGCTTGACAATATGCATCGAACCAGTGATTAGGGTTTTGTCACAGAAGCTGATTACTGAACGCGAACAAGATTAAAGTTAGTTACCCTAATAATAGCTATTCATATATTAAGTATAGAAGGGTCACAAAAATTAACAGCGAAATATTTGTGAAAAAGCAAATTATAATAATCAGCGATGAAGAGACCAGCGAGTAAAGCATGAACGAAGAAGGTAGGCATATATATAAGAGAACAAATAAAAATGCATGGAAGAGGTGAGAGAGATCAATAACTCTCATATATCATACCTTCATTTTAACTCACGAGTGGGCACGTAATTGACCCAATCTCATAAACGTGAGACGCGTAATGTGTATACGCAATATAGAGAGAGAGAGAGAGTGAGTGGATACATACGGCTATACATGCATGTGTGTGTGTGAGTGTGTAACCATGTCCCGTGTAAAACAATACTTCTTCACGAGAAAGCAACACACAGCATTAAATACGATCGACATAATATTATCTTCATCTCTCTCTCTCTCTCTCTCTCTGTGTGGCTCATCATATAAATAGAGCCGAGAGAGCCCAAGTAGACCGTCGTGATTCTGTTAAGGTTGTAGTTGTCGACCCAGAAAACAGAAACAAAAAGCCTCCTTCCCTCATCTGACTATAAAACATACATGTCCCACATGACTGTGGAGAGGAACAGAAGAAGACAGATGAATGAACATCTCAGAGTTTTAAGATCATTGACCCCACGTTTCTATATCAAGAGGGTATATATATACTGTTTCCTTCTTCTTCTTATTGTTACCTTGACAAGAAATTATAGGAATGACTAGCTAGCCTCAAGACTAGGCATAACTGATTTTGCTGACAAATATAAGACTTTTGTTTGTTTGTTGTTTTGTGATGATCCATGCATTTATAACACTCTCTTTTGTGATATAGGGAGACCAAGCATCTATAGTAGGGGGAGTGATAGAGTTCATAAAGGAGTTACACCAAGTTGTAGAAGTGTTGGAGTCCCAGAAAAGGAGGAGGAAGAGTGTGAGCCCTAGCCCTCGTGGTGGTGCTCCTATAACACCAGTTCATCATCAAGTTGTTGATAGTCCCTTTGGATCTGCCGATTCATCGAATAAGGAAGTGGGAGGAGCAATTAGGTGCAACTCTTCAGTTGCTGACGTGGAAGTCAAAATCGAAGGCCCCAATGTGATAGTGAAAGTGATCTCTCAAAGGATGCCAGGTCAGCTTGCCAAGATCATAGCAGTTTTAGAAAGGCTTTCTTTTCAAGTTCTTTATCTCAACATCAGTACCATGGACTGCACAGTTCTCCACCACTTTGTTGTCAAGGTAAAACATCACACCTACTTTGACAAAAAAAACATCACACCTACCAAAACCTAATTATTAGTGGACATCCTTAATTTATTGTGTTGTTTTTAATTTTATTTATTCCCGATACTGATTGATTCGAACCTAAACTTTGTTCTAGTATATATCACAATTGATTTTTGTTGGTCCAGTTGCAACGTAACTAAGTTCACACTTAATTTAAAGTAGGTGAGAGATTCAAGAATATCCATCCATGCATGCCAGGAATTAATACATGTATATATAGAATGAGATGCATAAATAATCTCACGCCCACACGATCGAGACTGTAATCCAGTTGGTGATCCGTAGCTGGCACATATATTTACGCTCAAGCTTGTGTATTAGGGTTTGTTTAATTTTGTAGTATCTTAGTTACAAGAATAAAGATGCATGAGCTTGATTTGTTGGAGTTGGCTCACACGTGTGCCGACTAATTCGAAGCTGAGTTCCTCCTCTTAGTCTTTATACGATTTACTTAATCATGATCAACTTCCATGATGAATAAGAAAACGGCTTAATATGGTTTAACTTTCTTTCTTCATTATTTCCGATTTTAATTAAGCTGAGACTGGGAAACACATATCCACTTCCTGTCATCTGGTGCATCAGTTAATATGTTAGTTTATATTGCTATACGTAAGTATAATTTATGTGTAGTTTTGGATAAAGATTTGGATCGAGGACATAATTCCTGAGAAAAATATATATCGAACAGAATAATGAAGATTATTCCTATCTCTCATCGGGGTTCGCATAAATCAATCTATTCTATGTCATCACCCGATTGAGTGAGTGGCCCTGTGTATTTTCTAGCTGACGCAACATTCAAATGACTTCAGGTATTATACATTTTTTCTGTGTTTAATTAATTTGTTTCTGCGTTGCAGATAGGACTGGATTGTCAACTAAGCCTGGAGGAACTAGCAATGGAAGTGCAACGCAGCTTCTCAGATGCCGTTAACAGTAGAATCGCACTAATTAATTAGAAAATGACGGCAATAATATATAAGAAAATATCAGAAATCGTTTTCTTTAGTGTGATAAATTATAATTTTACCTGACGGAAATGGTACTTTGGTCTTCAAATATATGAAGGTTCTCTGTCAATATAATATGGTATATCGTTTTCAATCTCTACTTTCTTTCATTATTTCATTAATCCCCCCGCTACTGTTGTTTTTTTGGGTTGATCAAGGTTTAAATGCACAAAGAATATATAGAATTATAATTAAAGAAATACAATACTCGAGAAAATTTTCACAAACAAGATGGAAACGGCCGGATAGGTAATATATGTCCCTTCAGGTAGGATTTCAACATTCGTGGATCTTTGTCTTTGAAACTGAACCACTGAAGTTTGAGATCATGTTCTGAAAAGTTGGACCTACAAAATTCAAAATGAGATAGATGCGTCCATCAGAGTTTATTAATTAGTTGGGCCTTGTGTAGTAATTAAAAGACATAGGCTTCTAATAAAGTCAAGATCTATTTGAGTTGGCATTAAAAAATACATATATGCAAATCGAAATAAAACTCTTTTTATATACTTACCTTATAAACTATAAATCACGTTGAAAAATCAGATTTTAACGCTAACCTAATCAATGGGGCACTTATAATTCCCACAAAATTTTGTGCTGCCATAATTATCTTGGCCCAAATCATTGTTCACAAAAATAGATGGATAGAATTGCAGAAAATCATGTGTTGATGATCAACTTGAGTAGTTCCAACTTGCAAGCAATCATGGAATCAAATGGACTGAAATATGAAAAGGAAAACAGACATGATGGCAAATAATGTATGCATATAATGTAGCAGGTGGAGTGATGCGTAAGCAACCAAAGGCCCCAAGTCGACATAAACTTTCCCTCATCATTCATCTACCTTTGCTTTTTTTCCCAACAAAATCTAAATATTTAAATTTTGCAATGTAGGATCGCTTTAATATAAGTAAGTATTATAATGATGCGAAATGGGACGAAAAGGTAAGTAGAGGAACTTCTGGAATGCAGCTTTAATTGAAGAAGCCACATGGAAATGATTAAGAAGCAAATGAACGTAATCATGAGGTCATCACTGTCAGGTCGTGTGCCCACTTTCACCATTATGATTCAAATCTCATACATGACTTAATCAATTAATTTATGATGTCATCTTTTTTTTTTTTTTTTTTTTTTTTTTTTTTTTTTTTTTTTTTTTGATAGAATTAAAAAATTTATTTATGAGATTAATCACACTTCTAATATATCCCTTTATTCCTTCATTAAGCAGATCTCATCTTAGTTGTATTGTTTTGGGGTGATGGCCTGATGGGTGAACCCTAGCATGGGCTTTCACCATTATTGTTTTTATGGGTGTGTGGGGGTTGTGAAACTATTTAATTACTATACAGCACTTGGCAGTGCATGAATGGGACCATGTCTGTTGTATTTCTTGTTGGGGTCAAACATGGATGGACCCATCGTACCCTTGTTCTTCTCCCCTCTCTGTAGGACCTGTTCCACTGTGGGCCCTTCTTCCATCTTGGTCCACCCCATTTTCTTTTGTCACCATTTTATACACTCAAGTTTTTTTTTTTTGATACGCTACACTCAAGTTTATACTTAATTCTTAAATGGGATATATATATATAAAAGGTTTATTAATTAGAAAAGGAGTTGGACATGAAAGGAAAAAAAAAAAAAAATTTGGGTTGGGAGGCCCCTGGGAGGTACTTGACAAAATCAAAAGTGCGTGGTTAACATCAGAGAGTAATACCATTTTATATATAAAAAAAATAAAAAATTTATACAACCTCTTCTTTTTTTGTGAATGTTGTCGTCAACTCAAATTTACTAAAATTTTATAAAAAAAATTCCTAATTATACATTTAAGTAGGAAGGGTTTGTTTTATAATTAAGTTTCGATTTTAATAATAAAAAAAAATATTTTGACAACAACATAAGATTTTTTTGAATCAAAAAAAACGCATTTTCGTTTTTTTTGGAAAAAAAACTTGAGGGAAGAATATTTTGGTGATATGATATTAGGTGAATTTTAAAAACGGAGAAGGAGGGGTTATGTAGGGCGCGTGAGAGCAAAACGTGGAAAGGACAAAGGAGCGAGGGGCACGTGTTGGGTGAGTAAGGGACAACCCCGCGGCGACTGCTGTACCCTATCAAGTGTGTGCGGCGAGGAGGGAAGGTATGGCGGGTAATTATGAAAGCAAGGCGTGGTTGGGATGTGGGACCTACAAACAAGCCCTTTCCTCTTCCCATCTCTTCATTTTAATTTATTTATCATGATGTTTATATATTCACAATAATAAACCTAAATATAAAGTACAGGGAAAGTATGGCATTGTGAGGGGATCATATTGAAGCCGTACGGGTTGCATAGGAACACGAGTGGGGGGTAAAGGTGGGAAGTGACTTTAGTTGACGGAGATGAATTGAATGAGGCGCACGATGGGAACATTTTACCACTTTTAGGTACCCTTTCTTTTCTTTATATATATGCCTATATATGGCTCCCCATATTCCGTGACTGTACTCTTTTTATTTGACCTGTATTGCGTTTGAAGTTGGTTGCTGTTCAGGAAATGCGTTCCTTTGACAAGAACAACCCCAAAAATTACCCGCCCATCCTTCTAAGGGACTTTTTTGGTAAAAGAAACTTTTTTTTTTTTTTTTGACAATACAAAAGTCTTTTTTGATAAAGGGATTCAACATGGTCTTCATTTACAACAATTTTTTTATAATTAAATCGATCTCATTTACAACAATATCTTTTAGCTTAACAACTATATCGTCATTTACAACTCACTATCAAAATTCGACAAACCCAAAAAAAGGGACCTTTTTAGACAAGAACAAGAACGTTAAGGATTTTCCCAAAATTATATTCGCTCATTTTCGAACATCATGTCATGACAAAAGCCCAAATAGAAGCCTGTTATGGCAGAGATGGGCTGCTTGTGGGCTAGGGATGAACACCACAGCGAAGCATGGAATTGGTGCGTGATGATAAATTAGATGCATGATGATAAATTAGATGCATCCTACGGCTGCCACAACCTCTTCTCAAGCCTTATGTCGAAACCCCTTTTTGCCCCCATTGAACTTTTTTATATAAAAAAGAAAAAAGAAAAAAAAGATGCATAGTACGGCTGCCACAACCTCTTCTCAAGCCTTATGTCGAAACCCTTTTTGCCCCGAAACATGTGAATTTGATCAAAGGAAAAGAATAGGGGGCGGGGGTAATGTTGGTAAAGCACCCCCCTCTCTCTTGCGCCTCCCAAACAAAAAAGCACGATCATGTTCTGCTTCAGGCCAACCACTTCCTCCCTTTTGTACCCTCTAGTCTCTACTCCTCAGTCCTCATCGATAAACCATTTTTCCAGATCAAAGGGGTATTCGTTGCATGATGTTACCATCAACATCAAATCTATAACTTTTCACCTACATAGATGTTCATAGGTCACTAAGCTACAAGTACTATACATGCATTCATGTAAAAAAAAAATATATATATATATAAATTATGAGTAGTTAAAAAATGCACTCTCTACTGTTTACACAGGACCAGAGGGGTGGTCTTCAATAATAGTAGGGAAGGAGGCGAATTCAGATGGCGGAATATCTTGGAATAGGCGTCCTAATTCTGATGTCCTTTTTTTTAAGAAAAAAAACTACTCGTATATAATAGCAGCAAGATAATATATAGGAGAATAAAATAGTAGAGGATAAAGGCCAGATGTCTGAATCACTGAATGTAGCCTGAACCACTGCTCCTCCCTGCTGATTGCTGAGTGGTTGACATTCACATTCTTTTCTTTCTTTCTTTTTTAAATGAACAAAATATTCAAACACTTCTATCATCAAAAACTTGTAGGTTTTTTTTTTTTTTTTTTCCTTTAGACAGATAAAAACTTGTAGGTAGTGAGAGAAGCAACTGGGGAGAGGAACCCCTGACACGCGGCGATGGTGGTGACTGGGAAGAGAGGAGGCGGTGGAGCACCGGGAGAGGAAAGGGCCCCACCACTTCTTGTGCTTCCAAATCAACCTCAAATTCCTCCCTTCTCTCATTACTCATTACCCCTTCGAGTACCATCAAACATTTCCTCATTGTATCTTACTCCCTCCTATTTTTCAAATGCTCAAATAACCAAATTATGCATTTTCATTTTTTTTCCCGGAGTGTAAAATTAGTATTTTCTTGATAAGTGTATATATAAATATGAATAAAGTTGAAAAGTAATACTCCTCTAGTCCTTAATATAAGATATATTATAAAGTTAGTTTTGATTATAAATATAAGATATAGTTTTTATATTTGTCAATTCCTTCATAATTTTATCATATGGATTTTCTCTCAACAATAAACAACGAGAAGAGAAAATGAATAAATTAAAGAAAATGACTAGTATATTTTAGAAAATTCATATCATATTAACTAATTCAATTGATCTCTTTAATCTACTCAAATTATGTAAACATGTCTTATATTAAGAGGGAATACTATATTAAATTTTAAGACATGCTGAATAAAATGTAAAGATGAAACTGACGGATAAAGTGACAAGAGAAATGAGTATTGGCGACCACCCTTTACTCATTGCTGTCCAGTAATGAATCCCCATAATGTAATCCGATTTTTTTTTTTTTTTTTTTTTTGTTGTCTTCTCTAATTAGGTGCGTCTGTGAACAAATAATTAACTCTACATCTTATTTAAGCTGAAACATATATTTATGGATCCTAAGTCTCCATCTCATTCATAATTCAGAACAACACAGAAAAATGAACACCTAACTGCCACTAACATATACTCACAGTTCTCCCTTTTCATCAACCCTGCCACACCTTGTTCATATACCATTTTCCGGACGCTTATAAATAAATTATTATTTGTAAATCTTCCATGAAGAATATTCTTGAAAAATATATAGAAATCTTTCTCTATTTTTCGTAAATACGAGTATCTTGTATATTAAGGAATATGACAAAGTTTTTAATTTAAGACATCCTATCGTAGATACTTAACTGAGGAATGCATAATATAAAGGTTATTGTGATGTTAGTTAATCATTATATGGAAGACTTCTTTTCCCATTCCGACATGAACCGGTTTCAGCATCGTAATGGTGTGAAACCGTCGTAATGGTGAGTACTGAGAGCTATTCGCTTTAGTGGGGTTTATACAATTCAAATAAAATTTTAACAATCTTGATTTGAGATTTTCACATATTGACTTTTTAATCAAAAAGTTATTTTTTTGAAAAACTCACTGTTAATATATTGTTTTTATTTTAATTTTGTGGACATTAAAATATATATTTTTTTAAAAAAATGTAAAAGTAAAAAAATTCAATCTTAACCATTCAAATTAGATTTAAACGATCTCTGTAAAGGTGATGAGCGCTGAAACTAATTGTGTCTGAATCGCTGTGGATAGCTATAGTTAAATTAAGCTTTTTCAACAGTGGCTTTTAATAATGCGGCCAAACTCCCCCCTCTCGCTTTTTTATTTGTCTTTTTGAAAACTTTTATGTTGTTGTTATGCATTCTTTTAAAAATTCGAGACAGTACTGATTGTTATTTTTTCAATTTAAAATTCGAAAATTTAAAAATAATATTGACTATTAAAATAAATCAAGGCTGTTGAAGAATGTAAAAAAAGGATTTGATATAAAACTTATATATAATGGTGAAAAATGAATGGACATTTCGTTCTCAATCGCATCATTTCATGACTAATCACAGGAGTTCATTAATTAAGTAGGATCTTATCCATTCCTCCTAACAGGGTGCTTTTCCAGGTTATTAATGATGGATATATATTGTGTTATTGCAGAGAAAATGATGTGAGAGATGCTCTATATATAAGCTTATTCAATTTCTCCTTTATAATTGAGCAGATAGCTAGATTGCGATTATAACAAATACTACTTACTTGATCCACCCAAATAACACGATGCTTCACCTAATTAACTATGATGCAACTGAACTCATTCTCAATAATAATGATTAACAGAGACTTAATAACTTATACGCAACCCTAAACATAACATCTCATAAATTCAATCAAGAAAAAGGGGGAAAAAATCTAAACTTCAATCTTTAACTTAACTGCTGATTGAATACAAAAATTACATGAAATACTGATATACACGCAAAACTATATCTGAATTTGAGTTTTATGCGTCACAGCAATAAGCACGCAGTACATCATCGTGACAAGCACTGAACTATGACCCATCACCTATGCAATTACTGGTCACAGATATATAATGAAGAATCACTATTTAACTTAATTATTATGGCTGGATATTTTCATCGAGCATATATATGAATATTATGAGTTAAAGGAAAAATGAATATATAGTTATTACTAATTGAGTTTAATTATACTCAAATTTAATTCCAACAATATTGGATGTGAGATACAGTATACGAGGGGGGAAAAATGTTTTTTTCCATACATAAAATCAATGTTTAACTTTCCTTTACATGTTTCATTTGTCGATTTGCCCTGTATATATACTCTTGGTGTGTATTTATTGTAGCGCTCCTATAATAATCATGCTCTATAAAATTGTTTTGAAGAAAAGAGAGAATAAAAAGGATCACAAAGATAAGAAATATTCTTTGAATTTAGTATTATCAATCCAGATGATATGGAAGCAATCAGCAGCTTCACAGAATCACAGTAAATATTATTACGTCCGGTCATAAATATAAAAGATGGTTTATAAGTGAATTTTAATCATAAATATTGCACTTTTTTATTTTATTTTATCTCTTATATTTATCATTTTTCTCTAAACTAATTTGTTTGACTTATAAATTGATTATAATTTAATGACAAATTAAATATAAGTATGTCTGAGAGATTCTATGTATACTATAATTAACTAATTTATTTAGATTTTTTAATCTTCCAAAATTACATAACCAGTTCTTATATTAAGAACAAGATGTGGTTTTTTCCCCTTACAGCTGGCCAATTTTAGCCAACATTATATACCTTAATTAGCTAATACAACAGATAAATCCATAAAATGTAACAATTAAAAGGAAAGAAGCGTCAGCATGACGTACGGGCAAGCCAGTTAACTATTTATTTAAAAGATTTGAATTTATAAAAATTTCATATCCACGCCCAAATTCAAAGCATCATTGGCATTATATTATTTCATGATATGACTAGCGAGACACAATGATCCATTGTGAGAACTTTTTCTTAATTGAATGAACTTTAGTGTTGACCATAGCATGGATGATTAATTAATTAAGGGTGACATGAAATAAATTAAAATATATTGATATAACACGGAAAGATATGAAAGAGCAATTACTAGTAGTCAGGGGCGGAACTAGGAATTAAAAATGGGGCGAAAATTACAGACTGAAACTCAATAGAGTTAGGATTTAAAATTAGGGGTGAAAATTATAGAATTTGACCCAAAATTTTCATAAATTATGATTTAGCCTCATAAAATTTCAATGTTTTCAGTTTAGCCCCTTCATGAGACTTTATAATAGAGATTAAAGTGAAAAATTGAAATTTTTATGAAGTTGAAGCATAATTTCTGAAAACTTTGGGTTTGATTGTGTAATTTTAGGGGGCCACCCCAGCCCCCTAATTCCGCCCCTACTAGTAGTGATTTGTGGAGTAGAATTGAAGATTTTGACCATCCCATATAACACCAAAACACAAAAGATCAAAAGATTAACGACACTTTATCTGCTTTTTCGTCTCTAATTAATTTGAGCGTTTTCTCAACACACAGCAAGAAACAAGTCAACAACAACTTCACTCTTTTCTTTCAGTGATCACCAATAATATGTAGTACTATTAATTAAATCAGACAAGAATCCCAGAGATACAAGCCAAGTGAATGATTCCAAAACTTGCTCAGCTATCTAGCAGGTTCGCTACATGTTCAATTATATTCGATTGCCTCACCTTTTTCCTAACTAATCTCAATTAATTATGTAGTGCCATCTTATCTCTCCGAATCCAGCTGCGTCCCGTGAACCAATTAATGAACAAGTACTCAAGATTACTGCTCCAACAAGCAAAACAACAAAAATAGATAATTATCGTCACTTTCATTTTCCTGATTCGGTTCATTATTGTTTCTTGGAGTTTAATCAAAGTTCATGCATGTCTCTGTCCTCATGATATGTCTCACTCTTATACTATGTCAAGGCGGTAATTTAGCTTCTTCTTTGTTTAACTCCCATCATATATTTTAGTCTTAAAAGAAACTATGCAGGTGTTCAACTGAGAAACCTCAAACACTCTGATATTATTCATAATGCATTTAGCTCATTGATGTTAATTTTGTGATACTTGTAGTACCCTAATCTTATTTAGGATTTAGGGTATGAGATGATGGCATTAGAAATAACATTAGGGTGTGGATGCTTCTTTATCCTAGGAACTTTTTTCCTAGTGTTAGAAATGGCCCCCCGCTGGCCACAAGTGACAGTAAAGATTAATTTCTCTCAAAACATGAAAAGCACTACTTTATACATGGAATTGATTTCCGACCATTTATATTTAAGCTAAAGATAGTACCAATTAAACTATGGCTTCACATGGCAAATAAAGAAGACGCCACAAAATTCCACGATCACGACTAATACTAACACGGGGCGCTAGTTCACTGCCTTTTATAATTCATAAATATGAATTTTATGGTAATAAAGAAATAAAATTGTAAATATTAACAATGAGATGTGAAATTATACATATTCTTATTAAATTGACCGAGAGGCTTATGCTCACACTAGTTATGTGTGTCTGTGTGTGCATGTTATATGGATTAAAGTAACTCAATATATATATATATATATATATATACTGTGATACTGATAGAAGCTAAGCATCTGTTTATTCTCCTCACTTCACATAATATTTACATCCCTCTACAAAATTTGAGTGCGTATGCATGATTGGGACAGTGGAGGCTAGCTAGCTAGGTCGGAAGCACAGTTAGCGGATATTTCTCTTAGAATCACTTCATTGAAGGGCCCAAAATGATTTTCAAAAACCGCATCCTTCGGTAATTATAAAAATTTTGAGTGTTAGATTCATTTTGGACGCATTAAGATTGAGGAAGAAGAGGGAAGGATACTGAGATTATCCTCTCCCGTAATTGGCACACATGTGTACATATAGGGTGATTGTATAATGGGTTACGATGTAAAAATAGTAAAATACCATTAATTTATACTTAATATAATGTGAAAAAAAAAAACCATAAACCATTACTTTTTGTGGATGAAAAAGACTGTGGGTCCTACCACAAAAATTAAGGGACAACAAGTGTTCTTAATAGTTGTATCATTTTTTTTTTTTGAAATTTAATTGATATATTTAATTAACATCCTAGAAAAGCTTATAAATATTCTTACACATTGGATATAAGATCATGTGGTATTCTTTTCAACCTAACCCCTTTATAACTATCCATTGGAAAAGACGTACGTAAATTAAATTGATGAACGTGGGAAAGATACACACACTATATTATTTTTGTCCTAATTATAAGACTGAGTTGATTTTTTTTTAAGAGATTAAAGTTAAATAAGTTAAATAAGTTATTTAGTCGTATCATATGTTGTATATCCTTAAATTATATATCATTTTATTAGTCAAACTAATTAGTTTGGAGCTAAAAATAAAAATACTCTAAAATAATTTAATTAACTTCCTTAATCATTCTAAAAAATTTAAATTCATCTGATAAGGATCAAAAGGAGTGGTATATATGTACATAGGGGAAGTCAAATTGTGAGGCTGTCCTCCAAAGTGTAACCCACTCAAGCCTGTCCAGGACTATGCTTCCTCACCCATCCATGCAACACTATTTAGGTCAACTTCATATCATTTAAAACCTTTCTATTTGGAAGAGTTTTTTTTTTTTTTAAAAAAAAATTTATATTAAGGTCCGAGCCTAAAAATAAATGTAATGATATGATGAAAACGATTTTAGTGATAATTAGGCCCTAAAAATTACAGTTGCAAATCAGATAAGTAAGTCTTATAAGTCATCACCATTCATTGGTAACTAAAACTTTAATTTCTTTTAATGGTCTAAGAAGTAATTTTATTCCGAAAATTTACACGTAGGGGCAATCTTAACTTGAAAAGTGTAAAAAATGGAGCAATTTTGTCGAAAATTTTAAATGCAACTTTGAAAAAAATGAAGTAGATGATACATGAATTTTTAAAGCAAATTTCCACCTTAACAAAAATGATATAAATGACATATGGACTTTTAGTTCATCATATTTAGTTTACTAACAGTCAAAATTAACTAAGATAACTAAAATTTCTTCCTTTTTAATACTTACAAGACAAAATTGCCCCTTAACTCTTTTTTATACACCGAAAAGCACTAAACTTTCATATTTACAATTTAATTATCTTGTCACAAAATTTTTTAAAACCTAACTAATGCTTCCCTTGATGATCTTAAATATATGAGCTAATTAAGAGGTTTCCTTTCATTTTAAACCTAAAACACCAATTTACTTGCCTCTCAAATATGTAACCTTTTTTTTTTCCAAATAAATGATAATCCTTATTCACCGCACTTATCAAGGGAGTATCCATCAAATGAGTAATTTTCAATTTGAATGTTTAAATTGGCTATTTTAGAAAAGCAACCCACATTTTTTTACAAATAATCTACTTAACATTTTTTTTATCTCTATAAATTAACTATGAAGCTGCTACATTTAGCAGCACCAAAAGGAGTACTTGATCTATTTTTTTGGATCTAAATATCATTGTTTGTATTTTCGCTAATTGGACATGGACACTTTAAAAAAGATATGAGAAGAAAATGATGAAGAACATGAATGGACCCGTATTCTAGAGAACCTCCTTTACTTTAGATTTCACGAGGGGATTTAGGTGCAGGGATTTTGCGGAGTCCATCATCTTAAATATAATATCGATCGGAATGATTCAATATCCATTTCATTCGAGTTAATTAATTAACAAATTAAAAACGTTACTGTGAAGTGGTCAAGGCACTGGAATTTGCGCACTGAAGAAGCATCCATCATGTGGAATTGAAAAAAAATGCACAACTTTCAGAATCACGTGGGTAGGTGTAGTGTATTGCCACTCTATGTCTACCCCCTCCACTATTATTATTATTATTCAATTCCTTAGCCTACACACACCAAATTCATTCATTTCTGTGATACTATTATTTAACACTAGGAGCCCCACCGAAGCCTATAATGAATTAAGAGCAGCATCATTTCAAGGCTTTGCTCTGAGTTTTGTGTGATCGGGTAACAAGCTAAGTGCAACATTGGGAAGGTTTCTTTGGAAGAATGGCTTTATGAACATTGGATTTCCTAACTCTAATAGTTAATTCTTAGAATGTGGTTCTTTTAAGAATATGCATTTACCTTTACCCACATTCAGTCGTCATTACCTACTGCCTTACTTATCAATTCATTTCCTATCACTTGTTAAATGATGCTCTTTCACTTGTTAACCAAGTACAATATAGTATATGTTTTAAATTTTAATTACATTCTCTTGACTTGGACCCATGTATGCTTAGGATATATAAACCAAAACAAAATTATATGGTAGATGATATCATGTCTACCATATAATTTTGTTTTACATCACAATTGAAAGAGTATAAATTAATAAGTGAGGGAGTTTAAATTGACAAGTTAGGAAGTATGTAATTACAACTGAAAAAGTCAAGGGCAATGAAGTCTTTTTACAAATGAAATCTCTTATCTTAAGTCTCTTGGGACTTCATGATAATTTAAAGATTTTAAAGGACGTTATAATAGTAATTTGTCTTACTTAGAATATGAATACAATTCTCCCTATGTTTGCACACCTATTCTGAAAGTTTTTACTAAAGAACAATGATGTCATAGAAGTTTTTTTTTGATTGATGTCACCCTAAAAGTATTAAAATATAGTAATATTGTTGTATTCTATTAAAAAACTAATATTGACTATTAAAAAATTAAAATTAACCATTAAATTTTTAACAAGAATGAGTAATATTTTATATTACCCAATTTTAATACTTTTGAAGCAACATTAAATCTAACAAAATCTCTGGAATAACATTGTTTTTCAGGAAAAAATTTCAATACAAATTTACACTTTGACCTTTCTTGTCCCTACCATAGGAGCTCACAATACATCATAATTTATGGGGAAAATATCAATGAGGTCTCAAGGAAGAGAAAAAATATGAAAAAAGCCTCAACCCCAAATCCACTATAAAAAAAGTCCCTAAGAATTTTTTTGATATTAATTATGAAATTCTAATGTCAAATGTCAAAATAACTTTTCATGTTGTTAAAATAGTTTTTCATGTTATTAAAATTTCTCTATGAAAATATAGTTGTCAACATGGCTTTTCATGTTGTCAAAATAGTTTTTCATTTTTGTCAAAATTTTTTCTAATTTTTCCTCCGACGTGTAGAATTTTAGAAACTTGAAAAAATTTCTCGACAACAAGAAAAGTCATTTTGACAATAATATTTTATAGGGAAATTTTAATAATATAAAAAACCATTTTAACAACAAGATTTTTTTGATATTAAAATTTCATAATTAATATTAAAAGAGTCCCTATGAACTTTTTGATAGGGGATTTGGAATTATAATTTTTTTGATATTTTTTCCCTTCTTTTAGGACCTCAATGATATTTTCCCTAAATTATGATATTGTTGGTAAACTAGTGAGACAACATTATATGGTATAGCGCCACGAGAAATTATAAGGAGATGAACTCCTTGTACATAAATTAATAAAGAAGCCATGTCAAAATATAATCAGTCACTTACGTAATCATTACGTTCTCAACTTCTTCGTCTGTACTGTTCACTCACAAAGTTAAAAACCAGTTCCTATTACCCCAAAAAAAACAAAACACAAGGGCATCCAACTTAATTTATTATTATTGATATGAACATGGAATGCACATCAACTTTCTTTAATGGAAGATATAACATTACTAGTAGTTCTGTGATGTGTGCCACAAAACGGAGATATTATGAATAATAATATAGTGCAGATTCAATTAGAATTACAGAACCAGGATTATTAGTATTAATTAAACATTTTATTATTGCTGTTCCTTCTTCAACATATACAGACAATATCCCATGGGAGGGAGGCCTCAACACTCGCCAATCACCATTACTCCCTCCCAAAAACTTGTATACACTAACTCTTTCTTATGCTAATTTGATTCCAACCACCTCCTCCTCTTCCATTTAACTTACCATTACACAAAAACCAAACATTATAAAACTCATTTTTCCATTTCTATAATATCGTTCCTGTCTTAACCCATCCTCTCAGGTTTACATCACGCTGCAACTCGATGGGTTCTCGTCGCTGAAATAGCTCGAATACGGGTCAGGCTGAGGCGGATATGGGTACGGCGCCTGAGGGTACATGTAGTTCACTGACGGCGGTGGCGGCGCATACATCATTGGTTGGAATCTCTCGTTCCCCATTGCTCTCTGCTGGTTCATTAGAGCAGCCAAATACTGTTGTTGCTGCTGCTGGTTGTAAGGATTCCCGGCCATAACATCCGGACCACCACCGCCCGGAAAGTATCCGCCGGCGCTGCCGTTCATGGAGGATGCCGGGAGGCCTTGCACGGCCGGGATGCCGCCCATTTGACCCATCGGCATGTTCCCCATGGGCATGCTCTTGTTCCCATCCCCACCAGCACCACCCATGTGTTGAGGACCTTTGTTCATAGCTTGAACGCCTTCCATCATCTCATTCTTACCGCCACCGCCATTTTTGCCTCCAATGTTACCGTTCTTGTTATTGTTTCCTCCACCGCTACCATTGTTCCCATTTTTCCCACCATTGTTCTTATTCCCTCCGCCTTGGCTCTGGTTATTTCCTCCTCCGCCTTTCTTTCCTCCGTTCCCATTTTTACCATCATTTCCGCCGCCCATACCGTGAACTTGAATAGGCACCGCTCCTCCTCCTCCTCCGCCACCCTTTTTACCATTAGCTGGTCCGGCATTCCCACCTTTGGGAGGATTCATCATATTCATGCCGTTAAGCATCATGGGAGCGCCGTTCCCCATAGCAGGTTTCATCTTGTTCAGGGGAATTGGGCGTTCGTCCATTTCATCATCGTCAAACTCGTCATCATCAAAATCATCGTCGTCAAAATCATCATCCAGCTCGTCGTCGCTGTAATCGTCGTCACCCTCCGGCAAGTCGTACTTGAGAGATTTTTGGTTCTGGTTTGGGTTATGGCCTGGAGGTAGTTTGAATTGAGGAAGCTTCAGATCTTGAAGACTCTGAAGCTGCTGAAGCTGTTGAGGCGTCAGTCCTCCATGCTGGCCTCCACCGCCGCCCTTGGGCTGATTGTTTCCGCCTTTCTGGCCGTTGTTATTTCCACTGCCTTTTCCATTGTCGATTTGCACGTTCTTCACCTGGTTAGTGAGGTGATTCTGGTTTTGGTTGTTGTTTGATTTGGGAGCACCCCAGAGCTGTGCATGCTTCCCTGATTTCGCTAGCTTCTTGATGAGAACGTTCGGGTCCACATTCCCAGACACCGTCACCTTCCCCTGTTCCGCATCTATCTCCGTCGTAAACACCCCTGTCAACCATAATATTCACTTGATTTAAGATTCGCCTACAAAAACTGAGAGATTTTTTTTTTTCTCACACATAATTTCTGCAAGTATGTGCCAATGAAGGTACCGTCGATTTTCTGCAAGATTTTCTTCACTTTGTGCTTACACCCGTCGCAGTGTATGTTCACTTTAAGAACAGATTTCTGCATGCACAAGCAAGCCGCAAATCCATAACAAAAATGCACAGAAAGAGGGAAAAAAAGAAATTCATTGTGGGCAGGACAGACTAAATAATAGGATAAAGCATGTTACTTTATCAGAAATGTGCGAGAAAACAGGGGAGAGAGAGTAAAATTAGGAAACAGAAAGGCATTGATTACAGAGATGACAAAGCAGAGGCCCTGAAAATGTGGGGAAAGGGAAGGAGGAAGCACCTGTATCTTCAAGAACTCTTCTTTACTCATGGTTGAGGTAAAGAGGCAATAGATCTGGGGAAAAAGGACAGGAAGGCCTGCAAGAAGCTAAGGGAGCTTGTTGTTGCTGTGGGACTATCTGTGGGAGGTTTTCGAACCAAATACAGAGCAAATGACAGATAGGGATGGGCCTTCTTCGCGCAAAGAGAGATAATAGGGAAAGAGGGGGGTTCAGAGGTGGTGGGTAGATATTAAAATTAAACGTCTCTGGCAGCTTCTGAATTATGTGTTTCAGAGTGAGAGAGAGAGAGGTGTTTGTTCTAAGCGGTTCCCTCTGGTGTCTTTATTTATTGTGAAGCACTGAGCAGGCTTCTATCTTCTTCCTAATCGGCCTGTGACAGACTAGTTAACACTTAACCGTGTCTGGCTTGTCCCGGAATTTGCCTTTTTATCTATCTTATTCTGTATTTTTTTTTTTTTCATACAAAGGGTGGGGGAAGCGGGCTCGAGCCCGGGACAAGGGGAGCCAGCTCCTAGAGCTGGCACAAGTGCCAAGACGCTACTAAACGCTAGGCTATTCTCTCGTATCTTTAATATATAAGATTCAGTTGAGTTTTTATTAAGGATGAATGAGATTAAACAAACTGTGTTGTGCATATATATTCCAATTTATAAAGTCAAATAAATTAATTCTAAAAAAAAATATATATATATACTTTATTATTTAATTATTTTTTAATTTATTAAAAAATTAATTTTCTTAATTTATTCAAAAAATTAATTAGTTCTTAGGGTTATATTAAAGATATAGGTATTATAATTAAAATGCATATAGTGTATGCATTTGATTTTTTTTTTTTACTATTTCCTTAGGTATTAAATTTCATATGTGTGCAATTATTTTACACAAAATTAATTAGTTCTTATATTAAAGATATAGGTATTATAATTAAAATGCATATAGTGTATGCATTTGACTTTTTACTATTTCCTTAGGGATTAAATTTCATATGTGTGTAATTATACACTCTATAAACTATATATTAAAAAAGAGGATAATACATAATGAGGAGGAGAGAGAGTGACTGAAGAGTTTGAGATTCTAAAATTCCAAAAAAGGATATACAATTAATACTAACATTTATTGGGCCCATGGGCTTTCTTCTCACTTTAGTGACCCTCCGGCCCCTCCCCTCACTTGTCACAAGTCACAACTAGTCTAAAATTCCTCTTTATTTTTATTTTTTAATCACACCTAATTAATTAGATGGGATATTTATATTTAGTAATTATTTGGTAATAAATTAGTGAACCCACTTATAAAAACTATCCTATATTTGGGAGACAAGAGATGGATTAGGCAGTATGGAGCAGGTGCACAGTAGTTGCCTCCTGCAAATTGTAATGAGTTAGTAGCTATTTTATCTTTGTTTCTATTTACATTAACAGCTCCATCTCATGCCTAAAATTTGATCCCAGCTGAATTGTTAAGTGCGGAATATAAAATCGTATATTATTAGTTGAATTTTACATGGTGGGGACTTAAAAAGGGTTCAGGTATTGGAAAGATTTTCATTTTCCTGGAGAATCAATGGTTTAATGTTTTTGTTTTTACTGGATAAATTTTTTTCTGTTATACCCACATAAAAGCAGGCAAGTTTCACTAATATTTTTTCTCTTTTCTTTTTACAATTGGATCTATTAACTTTTATGTGGGTATGATAGAAAAAATATTTCTATATCAAAATCAGAAACATTAAACCCATATAGAATATATTATGACCATAAAAATATATTATTGGTATGGTATTGGTCAAGTTATAATTTAAATATGGATATAATTAGAAAATAAAATTTAATGTCAACAACAAATTACTACTCTCTATTTATAAGTCATTTTTAACTAAATCTCACATACCAATAAGATGTAATTAACTCAATAATTATCAAAGACATTTCCAACTTTGCTATGAATGAGTATTTTTCAACTCTTTCTTTTTCCTCTATCATTGATATGGGCAAAATTATCACAATCTCATTTATGATCTTAAAACTGGATTTATAAATAAGAATAAATTTTTTGATAAAAAAAGACTTATAAATAGGACCATAGTGTTATTTTTAAAGCATATATAAGGTAGAATATTGGGAAATTCCTTTAATGAGACTAAGAAAATGTCAAAAAGTTCTCATATAAAAATATGATTAAAAAAAGTCTAAAAAATTGTTAAAATTTATAGATGAAATTGTTAATCACCTATTAAAAAATTAGTTAATAGGACTTTTTTATATTAAAATTTTCTGTATAACTTTTTTAACATTTTTTTATCATTTGGGATTTTTTCTAGAATATTGTAGCGGTGGATGAAGATTTTTTGTTAGAGGGAAAAAAGAAACCTTTTCCCAACATAATGATGACGATAGTTGAGGGGCGCGAGTTACGAGCGAATTATCGTGAGATAGGGTTGAGAGCCTGCCCTTTGACTTTAGACTCAAACCTTTGTTGTTTATTATCTCCTTCTCAGATGTCCCAAATCCCTCAGCTTCCAAACCAACACACAGTAATTAATTAATTAATTACACGAGACTCAAACATACCCAAAAACTTTCATATGCTCACCCTCGGATTTCAGTGTTCCCCTTCATTTCAATTAATTCAATTCAATAAAAGTCTCTGCGTAAATATATTATGCCATAGAGCCCATTTTAATTTGTGCAGAGAGAAAAAGATTTACAGCTTTACCAGAATCATGTATTTCTGGGGGGCTGAGCAAGTGCCTTCAGATATTTAAGAGAGATGTGAAGGTTTTGAATTTTGATCACATGTCCGGTTGCTAATTTGTTATGATGAGTACAGAATTAAATAACAAAACAGAGAGAGATTTTCCCATTTCAGCTAAAAGCTGGCCTAACCCTGTGATATGCAGTACACTAACACGTTCTTCCACGAGCAGAAATATTTATTATTTATACCTTTCATATACATTCAAAAAGTAATTAAAAACAGGAAAAGAAGGAAACCCCCATCGCTTTTGGATTTCTGTGGGACTGCCTGAAATTATGGGGGTCGCTCCCTTTCTGTTGGTTTTGAAACCGTGTGAGAATCACAAATTGCTGCATTTCACATTATTTGACATTTCAAGGAAATATGCCCAGCAAGCACTAATGATAGTAAAGCCCTCGTTTAATCAATCAAGTCATTAATTAGGCAGCAAAAAAGCAACCCAAAAACTAGCCCCTTTTTCCTTCTCTTTTGATGAATCACGTTCCAGTTTTAACTTCAGTTTTGGTGCCTCCCTTCTTTCTGGTTTGTCCCTTTTGTTTTCAATTTATCCCTTACTATATGGAGCTTCTGTTACTTGCACCTTGGTTTAGATGAACGAGACTTTTGCTAGCTACTTGAGTATTTGACGGTTGATTAATGGAAGTGGGTTCAAGCTGACTGGTTAGATAAGATGGTGGATTGATTCAGTCCACAAACACCAAACGAAACCATGAAAGAAAGGATGGGATGGTAGTGACAGGCATGGCTATTTTAAAGGTGAAGGAATGAAGGGTAAAATTTTTGAGAGGTGAATAAGGCCACACAAGCTTGGGTTGGGACACAGAAAATGGGGTAGTGAGATTCCTAAGAGGGAAAGAAGCATCAAAATTGAAAGGGGATCACATGGGTGAATGTTCTGGATAGTCATTGATACAAATATTGAGGAAGAAGAAGGAAAGAAATAATTATTTTCAGTGAGGCCTCACCTATACGACTAGGGCTCTAACAGTACCTTTTTTTTTTTGTCAAACTCTAACAGTACCCACACATGCTCTCTGCTTCTTCTCTTTTCTGAAAGCCCCGGATTTTAGCATCTTATGGGAAATTAATAATTGAGTTTTGATTATGACCACACTCCACCCCAACGAAAACTTTTATATTCTTAATATTTATCTACCTCATGAATATTCTTCTGATTATTAGGAGGCAAAGTCTCTGCAGTTTCTGCATACAGGAGATGGATATCAGAAATTGCCTCTTGAATCACTTGAGGAAATCTTGACCTTGCCATTTTCTTTTTCACTGTGTGAGGGAAAAGATACCAAAAGAGAGCGAGTCGGTGTCTTGAAATTTGCATTAGATGTAGTTTGAAGTTGGGGATCGTATATCTACCTGACCCAGATTTCTGGGTTTCAAGTTTCAACCTTTTTCGTTGTTTTATCGGGACAAATGACCTGTCATGTGCCTCACTCACGTACTACATACTACTATAATACTAGTACTTTATTATCCCCTTAAAGACTCATCCTTCCTCATTATACTCAAGAAAAAGAATATCAATTTTCTAATATAGACACACAAAAATCATTTTTATTTAATTCATGAAATCACTTACTGATATAAAAATTGTCACAATTTAAGACGCCGAGGACCATCATAATAGGCATGGTGATGGGGTGAGAATCCAATACATTGACTGGAGAAAAACATATCTGCCCACATTTTCATTCATTTGCTTCAGTCCTTGCATTATTAAATTTTCTTCCACATAAAGCATTACTTCAGATCAATAATTCAGCATCTTCTCTACACAATGTTTCTTCCCATCACAACTTCCTCATTCACCTTTTCAGAGCTCAAAAATACAACTAAGGTCTGCACCATTAACCTAATCCCGGTACATAACTTTTTTCCTTTCTCCTTTTCCGCTCCCTGCCAAACATCACCCCCTTGAGTTAATAGGGTTGCTTTTGAGCAAAAAAAAGTTAATCGGGTTGCCATAGCAAAGCATCACATCAGCAACGGCGTCATCTAATTTGGGTCATTTATGGTAAAGTAGAGGTGGGGAAAGAATTAGAAACATACAATAACTGAGGGATTTGCCCTCAAGCATGTGCATGGCAAATATGCAATTGCTTCACAGTTCAGACTGCTCAATAGGAACACTATTTGTTGTACAACAAGATTTCTAAATGCTCAGGTAATCCAATACTAGTTAAATATCATGTGTATGGGTGGACAATCTCAATGGAAGATGTTTTGTAACTAACCCCAGCAACAAATCAAACAGCGAGTGCCATTTTAGGAAATCCTCTGATCTTTCTTTTTTTTTGGGTGGTAATAAACCTCTTGATGAATGGCGTACATACATGTCTTCAGTTGGGCCAAAAAAAAAAAAAAACTCAATTTGTCCAACAACAATGCTACCTCGTATCGAAATATAAGCCCCCGCCACTTGCTTCTTATCAGTAGCATAAAGAAGAAAAGGAGAGGGGAAAACACAAAAGAAAACATCAGAATCTCCGTCTTTCTCTTGATAATATAACATTCGTCAGAATAAACCAAGTGTTACAGCCAAGGTGACTGAGCATACTTTTAAGTTTTAACCCAAAAAAGTATAAATAGGATAAAGGAGGAGCATATTGAACACTTTTTGCAGGTTTATATATTCAAATTTTTATGGTTTCCAACAAGGTTTATCACATGAGGGGATCCGTACACCCAAGATACATAAGGGAGGTTTCAGCAATCAAACAAGGTGGCCCTTTTCCCTTTATAACACTTGACAAGTGATCTGTCAAATGTCACTTGGACAAAACAAAGAAAACTTACATCACCTGTACCATATAGACAAAACCAAAATATAGTTCACAGCCTGGAAAAACCTGATGGTGATGGTTCCTTTTAACAGATTAGAGAAGAACTAAAGAACAAAGATTATTAACTGAAATTTACAAAAAAAGAAAAAAATGCGGTATATAAAATCAGTGATATAATATCACCTGACTGCAAGAGTTTGGTGGTAACACCGTGTGATTCGACTTAACATCAAGAGGAACAATTTCATTGGTGACCATTATTTATCTTGATCTCTATAAGTTCCTCAATGGATTGACGGCATATAGGGCACTTATTTGATTGAAGCCTCAAAGCTTTGGCGCACTCACTGCACATACACTGGAAAATGCAACATATTTGATGTGAGAATAATGGGAGCAGAAAAAGAACTCAATGTGAATACAAAAAAATATCCCCCCAGCATTATGGTATAAAACGACAGCATCTCTAAGGATCTCAATCAAGCAGTTAATGTATTTCCCTACTTGTGAGAAAGAAACAAAGGTACTAAATATCTTCTTCACAAAACATATCAAAGATAACGTGTGACGTACAATATTCTGTTATATTGTTTTAAATGGTACTTACAAAATTGTAATGATTCAATAAGCAGAGAACTTACGAACCATATTTTAAAAAGAGGTGAAAAAAAGAAACCAAGTAAATTAACATAAGGAAAAGCAGGCAATCAATTCACAAATATGAAGCAACTTTGATTAACAAGTTAAAAATGCTGTTAAATATTAATCAGAAATCCTCCTTTCAGATCGAAATGATGATAGATATAATCCACAGAATTGAGTAAAAGTCAAAGCCATAATCTTATATTACTATTATTATTAGCACACGCAAGTCAAATGCCAAAAGCTAGATCCCCCTAGCAGGTAGAGTCAAGAGGTACTAGAAGAGTGCTGGGCTGAGGTCGCTAAGTTCAAAAAATAAAAGGGTTCTACATAATAAATAAAAGTATTCTGACATATGAATGAATTATTCAAGAATAACAAACATATAAAATAGTGACACTGCTCTACTGAAGTTTTGAAGCCACGGGGTCAAATTATAAAGTTCACTTTACAACCAAAAAAGACATTGTAGGCTGGATGGCATAATGCATTAAGAATTTTTTTTTTTTTTTTTTTAAAAAAAAAACGAATAAAGGGAACTAAAGTCCACAAATTTATGAAGAAATAAATCCCTAGAGTCCATTAAATGAGTCATCTAAACTATCATATTCGGATCCACAGTTGTCAAGGCTCTGGCTATTATTTTGTTTTTGTTTGTATAAAATCTTACCATATGACGACAAGGTAAGACAGCAGTGTCCTTTGGTTCAGTCATGCATATCACACACTCCTCCTTCTCAGGATCATTGTCATTAAAATCTGCTGCTGCTGACCCTCCAATTCCATATATCTCTCTTAATTCATAACGATCCCCATCAATCCACAAAATCTGCCTAATTACTTTTACCTGGAAAGAACCACTACCATTGTTTTTCTCAATAACAGCTTGAGTTATCTGCCTGTTAGGTGACACATCAGCCACTGAATCGCCAAAGTTTTCATCCGCTGGAGGAGTTCTTGAATATGTTTCAGCACATACCACAAGGGGGAAGACATCTTCTTCTTGTGAGGGTTTTGAGAGATCATCCAACTCAAAGAAGCCTAAGTCAATGCCAGTTCCTGAAGGCTGAAAAAACTTTTGTCCGGCTCCTTTCTGGAAAGGGATTTTGATTGGTTCAATCTCAGGGAAAAGTGGAATGAACTTGCATGTTTCCACTTCCTTGGCAAAGTAGATTATAGAAATGCTGCCAATTAGAAATACAAAGAATAAACATGTCAGATGTAAGAAAATTCAAGCTTCAAATCTTATTTTTATAGCAACAAATTCACATTATAAACAAATAAAACTAAATAAATATCTAAACCAATAAATGATGGTTTGTGCTTTCCTCAATGACATTTGAATTCAGTGGGATAGGTTAGTCCATGGAAACTTGATTTGTAAGCTCGAAAATGAAATTACTCATAATTAGACTATGCTAAACAAAGATTTTGGAGCATAAATAACTGTGAGCCAATGGATTGGCTTTGTTCCAAGTACATATAAGTTGCTTGCCAACCCCCCACCTTTCGGACATCAGCAATGAAGACAAAACAATTTTTTGGCTTCTACGTTTCTAAAAGTATGATTTTTAATTAAATGCAACCACTATAGTTGTAGCCTACAATGTTAATAAAAAGTGGTCAGAGGAGAGCATCAGAGTTGTAGAGGTGAAAATGGTGAAAATGCATGAAACTTTGTGTTAGTATATGATATCATTCTCACAGGTGATGAAATAGTAATTAAATATGCATAGAGTATTTAATGATGCTGAATGATAAATGTTTTGTTACAACTGAGGCAGCTTATGCTAGCTATCCAGCCAAGAGCCAATAACTTTAATACATATCTGGAAATCAGATATGATACATTGCAGAGAAAAGGAACAGTTATGACATCCCTCTGTCATGTGCCCACAAAATCAGATTATGATAGGACAGCCCTCTTTATATGTGAGTAATGGAATGAGGCCATACAATGTGTTTATTGCTCCACAAGGCTGGACTAAGAAACTAGACCAGGCAAAGAACAGCAAACAAGAATTTTCTTGGCAGTGGTCACATAATGCAAGGCAAACATAACAAGATTTAAAGGAATTCCTGAAAACTTCTTAATCAAAACTTGAGCCCAGAAAGCAAAGTGAACAAAGCAAATTCACAATGTTAATTCGTTTTGGAACAACTCAGTCCCGCTGCTGTGAACTTTAACTCATTCTAGTCAAATATAAACTTGTATCTCCCAAGTTGAAACCATTATTAGTCTATAATCAACCATCCCCACCTGGCCCCCAAAATATAATGCTAGTCTGAATTATGGCATCATAACTGTAATTTTTATTTCAAATGCAGTGTCACTCTATTTGTAACAGGTAGTATAAAATAATTAGGAGCACAAACCAATCCAGCAATTACGGTTTTCTATAATTGAAATATACCCTGATAAATAGCCTACAGTAGCATGAATGTCTATTCAACTTGTTCTTTCCTAGTTACAGGCCCTTTCTCCGTGTGCCTCTTTATCATTGTGAAATGAAGCAAGTATTAGATTGGCAGTCAGGCGAAATTACTTATTCAGAAATGAAAGGGAAGAAAATGTGGGAATTCATACCTCCCATCATATAAGGCATCGAAAACAAATGAAACCAAGTGCTGGTCAGGATTGTGCTCATCCAACTCCAGCCGCAAAGTATCTTTATGCACGTTGACGTCATTTTTGACCGTCTTAGCGGTTTGATGATCGACATAGGGCGGTGGGGGTTGGCCAGAGCAAGAGGAGGACGAATCGGAGGCCAATTACCAGTACCCTGATTTACATAATAAGGGTGGTACTGAAAGCGACCCGACATAGAATTGCCATAGTTGGGGCAATAGTTGTGGCCATTTGGGTGACTGAATGAATGGGCGTAAGGATGAGGCTGAGGCTGAGGCGGTGGCGGCGGAGGCGGAGGCAGAGGAGGCGTGCTGACGTAAGAATTGTTCAGATAATAGCCTGGCGGCTGAGGTGGCGGGGGCGGGGGCGGGGGCGGGGCGGAAGATGGGAATCGGCGGAATAGTAATAAGGAGGTGGCAGATGAGGGGGAGGTGGAGGTGGATAGTGAAAGTAATTGTTTCTTCTTCTGCCACTCCATAGATTTCCCATTTCAATTGCAGGATCGGGAGAGAGCAGTGGCAATCAGAAAACGAGAAAGTTGAAAGCTTCCGAGGACTGGGAAGAGTATTCGTTACCGGAGGATGAGAGAAAAAGTAATTTTGGTGAAGTGCAGGTGAAGGAAGAGATTCGGAAATATCTTCATCTTGTCCCAAATTAATTTTTTAAAGAAATAAGCGAAAATAACAAAAAATCAAAACTTTAAAATTATAAAATACGAAATATTTTATTAGAAATATTACATGTTAATGCCATTTGTATCCAGATTTAATTCAACTTAATTGCATGATGTTATATTACATAAACTCATGAAAATGTACATTTTTAAGAAAACGACTTTTGTTACCAATAAAAACACGTTTCTTCTTATTGTTTTTCAAATACATCGGATTTTCTGTGTGAACTGCTAGTGGCGTTAAAAAAACGAAGGTGGTGTTGAATTTGTATGATGCTCTTCCAGGAAGTCGTCGCCTTTTGGTTTTTTTGTTGTGCCAAGAATATACCGCGACACTATTTCCTAGTCATGAATCATGATACGCGTATCCTTTTCTAGATCGAAAATCGATTTATTTATGAGACATCGTCAAAATAAATAACTATCATCTACGAAACTCTAGAAGCTCAATTCTTTTTGGTTTCCTTTAAAAATCCAGCTCCACACAATTATTCATGTCAAATATAAACCTGATTAAAATATCAAAGCCTCCAAGACTTTCACTCCCTTTCATCCCCGGAAGACCAACTAACAGATAAGAAAATGAACAATGTGTTTGATCTCAATTATATAGATAAACATATTATTTCTGACACAGTTTTCTCTTTAAAGGATCCTTTTTTTTTCGAGCTGATTTATTTTCACACAGTTCACTGTTTGGGCCAACACATATCTTAAGCTTTTAAAGCCTGCGACACATCATTATATTTTCACCAGAGCCGAAGTTTGCTTTTTCTGATGTTTATTATTTTGTTAATTTTTACACAGTATTTAATTATTAGTTAAACTTACCGGTATATTTATTACTATCTCCAGTCCTAAATATAAAACATAATTTATAGTGTAATTTATATAATAAACTTTATCATATATTTAGGATCAAAAGAATATTATGAAAGCACAGCATTGAACAAGAAAATAACCCCATCTTTCTGTTGGCCAAAAACAAAAAACAACCTCTTTCAAAAGATGCAATCGAACTGTTCCTTCAACATAGCTAAACTAATATCTGTCCCCGAACAGACACACACACTCCTACTGGGATAAAGTGTTTTTCCCCAAACTTTATCACATATTTAGCATAAAAAAAATATTATGAAAGCACAGCATTGAACAAGAAAATAACCCCATCTTTCTACACATTAAATAAATATATTTATATTTATATTATATAATAATAAAATATTTATTTTTTCATTATTATATTTATAACCTCTTTCAAAAGATGCAATCGAACTGTTCCTTCAACATAGCTAAACTGATATCTGTCCCCGGACAGACACACGCACACTTCTGGGATAAGCCGTTATCCTCTCAACTGAGACCCCACAGTTAACGTTGAGTCTGAACCAAAGCGCCAATGCGAGACATAAAAGTTGGATTGGTCCAATTTGTTTTGGGCTTAGAGGCTTTGGAACTGAAGCCCAAGCCCAATTGGCTAACTGTCATTATTTTAATAAGCTAATCATCAATGTGGCCTAATAATGACTCAATACAACATCTGATCTCATCTTTAATATAAAACTAATTGGGGATTTGACGTTGGTTATAAATGTAAAATATATTTCAAATGTAAATTAGTTTTTTCTTAAATTAAACTTATTAATACTCTCTCAATAATAACAAAGTAGAAGGGGTGGGAGAGAATTTGTTGGATCCGTACATATAGTGGAAGGAATTTTATCCATAAAACTTACGAATCACAATGAAGAGGATCTATCGACGGCAGCGTGCTAGCTCTTTCAGTATTTTCGCGTCTCTTCTTTTCTCTCTAGGGTTTCTCGTGGCTTTTCTACTATGTCTTGAAAAATGTCCCGTAGGTTTTTCGAACCCCAGCGTATTATATATTTAAAATTAATCCATTAATCTATCTAAAATAATATATTAATTAAATCTATCTAATCTATTTATTTAATCCGAATTAAAAGCTTTCTAATTTAATTTATCTCTATAAATTAAATCGAGATATGATATCTATCCATTTAATTAAATTTGAGATACTATATCTCAATTCAAATTAAATCAGATATATGATATCTTTATTCAAAAATTAAATCGAGATATAATATCTCTATTTGTTTTAGATATTTAATTTATCAAATAAATTAAATATAAAACAAATATTATATAATAATATTATAGTCTCTATTAAATAATATTATTATATTATTTTTGAATTTAATAATATATATATATATATATATTCATCATAGATTAAATACGTATTCATTGAATCTTAGACATATCTAATATCAATGAATCGACACTATGCTCGTGTTAGGCTATTCTTGAATGTGACCTCGAGCCCACATGAGATTGGCAAGTAGGCCAATCTGACTGTAAACCCACAAGTCGCAAGCAACCCTTTAGTAAGACATTACGACTACCTAATTCATATAGGGATCGATGATACGATACAACCTATCGTATAACCATACCACATCCCTTTTGTCACACGATAATTTGGTTAAGGATGAGGCATGGATAATGTCAACCTCATGTTCTTGAGCATCACTTTCTCGATTCTTGAGTAATCTGACAATTGAAATGGAAACTCCTTTCCTTGTAGTATGGTCATACATTTCTCAAACTCACTCATCGAGGGGCTCAATATTATCTCTATACAAATGTGAGGAACAAATTCCATCTTGACCATTTACATTCCTCTACATGAAAACCACCGATCGATCCAAGCCTTTATCATCACCCGGTCAAAGGTAACTTTTGACTAGGTCAAAGACCAACAACTCTCATGTAGGAACCCATGATGATTTCAGGTCAAAGGGCGTTGTGACGCAGTTATACATGAGAAAAATTTATGACTAAATCCATGTAGCTTTCTTATAGTGGGTCGGTCCAGCACCTTGTACTCTTACAAGTGCCTACGACTTTGATTCGTATCTTCATACCTCATCAAAGTCATACTGGTCTTATTTCATCTTCGCTCCTACGTAGATGACTGACCAGAGACATTTAGGATAATTTATAAGATACATCCAAGGATACTGTTATCATTATAAACATGCAAATGAAATGATAACGAAATGGAGAATACTTTAAATGACATTAACGTTTAAAATACAATGACTTGTCCCTAGAACATAATTTCCAACAGAATTAAATAAGGTGATTAGAATGTTTTAGTAAAAAGATACTACCTCCCGTCCTGATTATAGAACACTTTTATAGTACAATGCACTATAAAAATGTTCCTATAATTACGACCGAAAAAAATATTATATTAACTAATTCAAATAACATTCTTAATCTACTCAAATTAGTTTATTACGCCTCACGAACAAATATCACTTTTCAGCCAGCACGATACAATGCAATAAATGACTGCTGCTCTGCTGTTTACTCTGTCATCATGTTGTTCCACATCAGTGTCAACTTAGTCTCCGTAATCGTTGTTTACCATCATAAACAAATATTAAAATATCATCATCACTCCCACCAACAGCACTTTTTAAAGACACATCTACACAAACACACAAAACACGGGACAATCAAATAACTGCAATCTCCATAAAAGATTCAAAATTCTGGACACATAATATTATATATATCTCTTGTAAGTGGTTCCTTCTTATTAATTTATCTCTGTTCTTTGGGTTGTTTTCTTTGGGGATTAATGGATTGCTTCTGCTGTTGGTGACAAAAAATAAACAAACAGTGAAAATAAAGCATCTTATATGATGAAGAGAAACAAACATACGGCAACTTTGAGAATAAGTTTTCAATGAGCAAATATCCATTAAGATTGAGCTCTATGAAACAACATTAAAACTTTGTTCCTTGTCGATTACACCTAATAGCTCCCTGCATGTGTAACATCACTCCATTCACAAACAAATGCAAAATTAAACAGTCATATATAATAGATCATCGCATTCTGTAATTACTTACACACACTGACAAATAAAAAACAGAGAGAACGAGAGGATCTCAGAATCAAGTAGCAAACACTGAAAATGAAGAAGAAGAAAGTGAATTCAGCAGAAATCGGGCCTTGGTCTCTTGCGAACAGAAATGCAACCTCTCTGATGATCCCTGAATATTCTGATCTCAGAAGAATCCCTCAGATCCTCAAGGCTAACATACTGCTGCTTCACCATCCTCAAAGAATCACCACCTGTGTCTGAAATCCATATATAAGGATGACAAGTCTCGTCATAGTAATAAAGCAAGCTCTTCATTCCCACCACACTTCCTTCCCCATTATTACTGCTACTCATGCCAGGCATGTATGCCTTATATATGCTCTTGCATTTCAATCTCTTGGAGCTTCCTGGCTTCACTGTGTGAACCTTCTTCAGTATTGAACCAACCCTTATTTGCAGCTCCACTGGCCTATCACTCAGATTCCATATCCTTGTTCCCAACCCAGAAGCTTGAGAATGGTCTCTGCAGCTATCAAAGCAACCTCCAAGAGATAGTAGCCTCATGTCTTGGACTTTGTCTATCAGAGACTTGATTTTCTGCTTCTTGCTCATCTCTTAAGCTTCCTTCTAAGTTTTACCTCTTTAACCAACTGCTTTGCCTTTAGTGCTATACAAGCTTCAATTTTGATGGAATAAAGTTGAGGTCTTTATTAAAAATGGAGGGGCTTGAATAGCATGTGGTCGGGCACACACATTGGAGTTTTGGTGGGATAAGTGATTTATGTGGCTGGGATCATTAAAGATCAGACAACCAAATATGGGGAGCTACAGTGATAGAATAATGGGTCAGCCCTTCCATCAAGGAAATGGTGGGGCCACTAAAGGCCAAAAATTCAACACAAGACGGAAAAAGAAAAGTTTAGCAACAAAGAGCAAAATATATTGAAGAAAAGAAGAAGAAAAAGTGAAAAGGGGTGACTTTTGCTTTGTTTGTTTGGGAAGGAGAAAGAGGGGTATTGGCACCACCCACTCAAGGCACATTCAAAGATTCATCATGGACATCATATGATGCTGCTTCACCTTTTTTTATAAAAAAATAACAAATTAGGGTTTGGGGGGTTTACTTTTGATTTAATCCAAGTTTCAAAGCGTATAATCTTCTTGTCCAATAAGAAAAGTTGTTCTTTCTTTGTTCATTGGGTGTGCGTTGAGCTCCTGAAAATTTTGGACGATACTTCACTGTCACTCATTGAGTGGATGGAGCAGAGGAAGCAGCATGTGGATTGCCAATTTGGTTCCAACAGTTTGATGAAGACATGACTGCTGTCGTTAGTTGCTGCCATGGGGGCTGGGGCTTTCATCCACTTATGAAGTCCAAATAAGGTTCCTTCTAAATATCTACCATTTGATTTTTGTGCTCGGAGATAATTATCGTAATATAACTTCAATAAAATGGCCATCGCTTGGACTCTCTTTAGCAAGATAATGGCGATTATTTTAAATTTTGATTGCTTAATTGGTTTCTAATTTTAAATTTATTAAGAATATTTTGTCTTTAATGAAAAGAGCCAAATCATTTTAGTAGACAGACAGTAAATACCGAAGACAAATTATTTTTTATATTTCAATTGGTGAGAATCCGAATCTTAAATAAATTAAACAGTTAATCAACCAATGAAAGATATAGAAGAATATAATATCAAATAATTGATCCAAATACGCAAGCAATGATGTTTGACAAGGCATTAATTTAGGCCACTAAAAAAAGGTGGCACTGGCAACTTGTTTCCCGGATAAGAAAATTTTAACTCAAAATTGGTTTTAAAGAACCATACAAGTCTCTCAAGCTCCATTCAACTCAACTCATGCATATGATAGCGAGTTTTTCAGAAGGGATTAAAAATACTTAATTCATGGATTTTGTTTAAATCGTGCCTGCTTTTTATAACAACCTAACCATGACACCAACAGCAGAGAGAATCGAGATAAAATTTGATTCATACTTTACAACTACAAAATAGCCACTTCCTTTTCTCCGAAAATTAGCACCATGTGGCCTTCCCTACTATACAAATCTGTTTCATCCCATTTAGATCAGTGATAAAAAGGTGACTTTTTTCCAACCTAATTATTACAAACTTAAAATAGAATAAAAGTTATATTATAAAGGAGAATTCTAAATAAATACCAAATGAATTTGTAAAACCCGAGATGCCCCTCGAATTTGCAAAAAGGCGAGAGGTAACAATGACTTTTGAGGGTTATGCAAATTCATGGAAAATGACCCAATACCCTTCCTTCCTCTCTTCCTCTTCCCCCTTCGTCTCTCTCTCTGAACCAGAACCAGTCGCCGCACGTTGGTTCGCCGCCATCTACCTCCGCCGTTGACGCCAACATCGCACCCTCCACCTTCGACGCCGCACCCGCAGGCACCGGTGAAAAAGAAAACAAAAAACTGAAGCACGACGCGAGAAAACGAGAAACAGTAAATTTTTTTTGATCGATCGATTCGGAAGAAATTGGAAGAAGAAAACGTGAAGGAAGGAAGGAAGGAAGAAGAAAAGGAAGGAAGGAAGGAAGGAAGGAGGAAGAAGGAAGAAGAGAAAGGAAAAAAAAAAAAGGTCCAGACGCGAGAATGCCTAAGGCATTCAGGCATTCTCGAGAATGCCTTAAGGCCTTAAGGCATTCTAAGGCATTGTATAATGCCTTAAGGCATTCTCGAGAATGCCCAAGAATTTTACAACTATCACCATTTACAAGTAAACCATCGTCATTTACAAGTAAACCATCGCCATTTACAAGTAAACCATCGCCATTTACAACTTATTTCTTGCATTTTTCATTCTTGCCTCAATTACAAAACATAAACTTCATCGCCATTTACAAGTAAACCATCGCCATTTACAACTTATTTTTTGCCTTTTCCATTCTTACCTCAATTACAAAACATAAACTTCATCACCATTTACAAGTAAACCATCGCCATTTACAAAAAAAACCATCGCCATTTACAACTTATTTTTTTTTCTTGCCTGAATGATAATAAGTTGTGAATGGCGATGGTTTTTTTGTAAATGGCGATAGTTTACTTGTAAATGGCGATGATTTAGTTATAAATGGTGATGAAGTTTATGTTTTGTAATTGAGACAAGAATGGAAAAGGCAAGAAATAAGTTGTAAATGGCGATGATTTACTTGTAAATGGCGATAGTTTACTTGTAAATGGCGATGGTTTACTTGTAAATGGTGATGAAGTTTATGATTTGTAATTGAGGCAAGAATGGAAAAGACAAGAAATAAGTTGTAAATGACGATGGTTTACTTGTAAATGGTGATAGTTGTAAAATTCTTGGGCATTCTCGAGAATGCCCGAATGCCTTAGGCATTCTCGCGTCCGGACCTTTTTTTTTTTTTTTCTTCTTCCTTCCTTCCTTCCTTCACGTTTTCTTCTTCCAATTTCTTCCGGATCGATCGATAAAAAAATTTTTCTTGTTTCTCGTTTTCTCGTCGTGTTTCAGTTTTTGTTTTCTTTTTCACCGGTCTTGCGGCGGTGCGGCGTCGAAGGTGGAGGGTGCGATGTTGGCGTCAACGGCGGAGGTAGACGGCGGCAAACCAACGTGCGGCGGCGGTTCTCGTTCGAGAGAGAGACGAAGGGGGAAGAGGAAGAGAGTAAGGAAGGGTATTAGGGTCATTTTCCATGAATTTGTATAACCCTCAAAAGTCCTTGTCACCTCTCAGTCTTTTTGCCAATTCGAGGGGCATCTGGGGGTTTTACAAATTTATTTGGTACTTATTTGGAATTCTCCCTATTATAAATGTGATTTATATTTAGATTAGAGATGGTAAAAACATATCTGCATTGAGAAAAGTAGACCTTACTGACTTCTTAAAAGTAACTTTTAGCCTAAAACTTCATTTTAAAAAATATCATTCCAAATACTTCATTTTACTCTCATTGTACTTTTCCAAATATCTTCCTGCTTCTCTTCTAATTTATACCGTACTTTTTCAGTCCCCACCTTCTTCTTCTCATACAGGGTGATTTATAATTCAAATGATTCGCTGCTACTTTAACTAAAAGGATATTATTTTTCAAAGTTGAGACCAACATCCATTGCTCCGAATTAGAATTTCTGACGTCTTTCATCTGAGTTCAAGGGATTTTTGAATAACCTCGACCAAAAATAAAACCATGCAAAATATATATCATTACGCTCTAATTTCGGAAGTTTTAATTTTTCCTGAAATTAGAATAGCAACGTCAAGTTAGACTCCAGAGTGGGAAAAAACATAGAAGAATGGAGTCGTAGGAAAGACTCAGAAATCGTTCACATGAACTTCTCTGCCGTCAAGACAAAAGCTACCTATTCAATAATCAGATCGTGGGACTAGCCACCACTCCAAAACTTAAGGACTCTAATCCTCGTTAACACTGTACAAATCACAAATAAATACGGAGCAAGCAGCTACAGCTTACACATCAATGTAGAAAGCATAAGCTTTAAGAAGGAAGGGAAAGAATTTACAGAACAAAGGGGTTTTACTTTTCATGATTGTCTTCTTCAGGAGGCTCTACTTTGATTATGAGGGGCTGGTTAAGATCTACTGGAGATTCTGAAACAATTGGTAACCCTGGGGATGAATCTCTAATATCTTCTACATCTTCATTTTCAGCTAATGCTTTATCTAACGCAGACTTGGCAACTCTCATAACGCATATCATCAGCAACACTGCACAATAACCCAAATTAACTCAGATTTCAGCCTCCATAGTCAGATAAGAAATGGATCCTTCATGATCTTATTCATTGCGATAATTAAAAAACTTAAATATCCTACCCTATGCTTGCAGCTCTACCTTGATTATCATGATAAAGTATAGTTAGCTGTAGACATCAACCCACAATTACTTGTGGTGCACAACAATCCTTGCACTAAATGTTTAACAAAACTGAATAATTCAAAGTAACAATAATCTTTAAATTAAAACAAATAAAAAACTTCACATCAAGTTATGACTCATCAGTCTTCACATTTATCTTATGCATAAGACAACATATGAAAAAATTTTAGAGTCCCACATATTTTCAATATGTCCCACTGAGTAACATGCAGCATAAATGACCTGCATCACATGCCAACTGAGTTCAAGGGGCTAGGGTGGGGTGTGAGGCGGGGATTCAGGGTTTAAACCTTCTTAATGTTATAAAAGTTAGCATGCATTACATGACACATTGGCCATAGGATATAATAACAGGGGTTGCAGTGCCAACGGTCCCTGTTGCATGCTACCCAATGCAGTTACTCCATAAGTACATTAGAAATTCACATTCCATGTTATAAGTCAGATAGGAAAACATCTTCCGATAAAACAGTTTCCCATAAATAAAGCATTTTATTGACCAAAATTGTTTTCATGGGATATGTATTACGCGTAAAACAACGTAACTTACCAGATATTACAAGGCCAAGAAAGATAAATGCCTGCATCCACAAGATGAAGAAACACAAGTTATATTTACTGAAAAAAAAAAAAAATAGATTGACACCTATTTTTCCAGTTCAGACATCAGTTGAGTAGACCATTCAAAGCATCTTAGACGCAAACAAATAAAAGCAAAATGAAGCATAAAGCATTATAAAAGAGAGTAAAGCTGACAGACTCCCAGAACGAAAACAAAATAAGAAGTGCAAGTTATGTCATTTCTTACCCAACGAGTCTTCGAGAACTCACCCCAACCATGTGTGACATCAGAAATATCTTTGAGAGTTGTTCCAACGTACACAAGTGCCAGTGTAATTGGCTGCAATAACAGCGATAATGACGGAAGTATCACAACATTGTAATTGGAATACCATTTAGTAAGCACCAACAAAATGACTTGGGTTTAAATTCATATTAGTACCACTCTAATGATACAAGAGTACTTCATCAGTTGGAAATGGCATAAACAACAGGAAACCTTTGATGGGGTTTCAGTTTGATTGCTTAAGGATTTATTCGCGTAGGGGAAGGAAAATTTAACTAGGTAATTATACCAAGATATGTACTTCCTGAAACCTGATTTCAGAGTCAGAAGTGAGGCAGATAATCATGTGGAAGTGTTTTTAAACATAAAAAATAACAGAAGCAATAGAGTTTATTTCAAAGCCCATTTCTCTACCCAAGATGGAAGCAGCTAGCGATAGCATGTTAACGATGTGCACATCCACACATAATTATGAGGTCTCCAGGTTCAATATGTTAACAAAGACAATTACTGGAACAAATATTTTTTTCTTACAATTCAGATAGCCCTTTTCAAAGGGGTTTACAGTTTTTCATCAATCTAATGCATAGTAAATAAATACTTTATGGATAACCATTTCTAGCATGCAAAGGAAATAATTACAAGGAGATCAGATAATCACTAAATGGTTTTGTGGATTTTAAAGCATGACAACAGAGATTCATTGTTGAACTTGGACCAAGCCCCAGACATTAATTGATCAAGATATGAAGAAAGTACCATCATTCCTATCCAAGAAGCCAGCATGTATTCCCCTAACGAAACAGGAGTCACAGACAGAAGGTAATTAAGCATGTTAAATGGTAGTAACGGAACGAGCCGAAGCAACACCACAATCTGTATAGACATTAGGAAGACCATAATAAGTTAAAGATATCGAGTTGAAAAGATGTAAAGAGGAAGCACTATCTAGAATATTAGTAACAAATCATGGTCAGAGAGGAGATTGCTTGATTTCTCAAGAAATTAACAAAATCCAAGAATTTTTGAAACAGTATTACCAATATGAAGGACACATACCTTAAACCCAGATTTTTGAATCGCAAGTGCAACTTGTCTAAACTGCGGATAATCCTTCAACCTTGAAACAACAAATGGTTTTCCAATCTGCATATATTTACGATAATATGACTAAATAACCTCAAGGGAAGACAGAAGCATACCACAATCATAGACTGAATTGCAACCGTACAAGAAGGCTAAGGCTTTGTTTGGGAGTTTGGAGGGGAGGGGAAGAAAGGGGATGCAAGGAGAAGGAAAGAAAGGGGAGGGAAGGGAAATGGAAGATATTTCCTCTCCTTGTTTGGGAGTTAAAACAATAGTAAGGGAGGAAGATGGGGGATTAATGAGTTATTTTTACCATTTTGTCCTTTTCTTTAAAAATTAATATAATTATTATACTTTACAAATAAAATTATTTATGCAATTTTTATATTCAAAAAATACTTTCCCCTAAAAATAGATTTTCTCTCTCTATAATGATTTATATATATATTTTTAGTACATAATGATTTAAGTATATAAAACTACACCCTAAAATATAAAATTATACTTAATGGCGGCGGCGGTGGTGGGGGCAGTGGTGGCGGTGTTGGTGAATGAGGGTAAAAAAGTAATTAATCTATTTTCCCTCTTAAAACCCCCCATATTGGGGGAACTTTATTTTTTAGAAGAAAGAAGGTCTTGGGGGATTTGCAAAATCCCTGATTTCTTCCCCTCTTATTTTTAAAACTTGCAAACAAGGGAAAGGACTACCAAAACCCTCTCTTCCCTTTCTTTTCCCTCCAAAATAGAACTCCCAAACAGGCCCTAAGGGAAAGCCAATGACCATGTATAGAAGAAAAATAATGTTATACAAATCAAGAAAAAACTAACATAAATTAATTAATCGGTGGCCAATACTTGATCAAAGATGGTTTTTATGTTGACAACTACGAATATATACAAGAATTGATGAACTTACTGTTCTGCCAAGAAGAAATGCAGCTCCTGCACCAACAGTTGCGCCAATAGAGTCAGCAACAAAGCCCACTGGAAGCCCAAAAAGGTAACCTCCACCAAGCTGAAAACGGAGTACCAATATTTTTAGTATTAATTACCCCAAATTCCATCATCAGATATTTAGAGTCAAAAGATTTACTCTCAGTTACTTAGTTGGAAAAATAAATAAATTAACAAGTATAATTTGCAGTAAAACATAACAACGGTATAACACAATTACACGACAATGTAATCAAGTTCACTTGAGTTTCAAAAATATCAAGATGACCTGTAATAACTGTAACCTGAATATCTCTGCAAATGCGGGGGGTGATGATTACAATTTACAAATACTTGAAAACTGCTTTTAAAAAGAAACTATCAGCACAATAATAATTTAGGGTATTCATGATTCTTACAGTTAGTACTGAAGCCGGAACTGCCAAGATGGTCAAAGGAATGTAAGCAACAGCCCTGAAGATTACCAAAATACAAAATAACCATGAGTCCACAAATTCACGCATTCAGGTCAATCAATGCCCACACAATAACTTAGAACCAAAGCAATTTTCCAAAACGCCAGCTTATATTTGAAAAATTAGTGTAGGTCCTGTGCATTGCAGAGAGTCTAAAAAAGAGTCGCATTACAAATGGTGTGCCTTGTTTGAATTATTTTCTTTGCATCGTGAAAAAGACAAAATTTGCAAAACTACAAAAGCACAGAGATAATCTCCCCTGAAGCTGACAAAACAAAACAAAGTCTCTCCTCAACAGAACCATAAGTCTCTCCTCAACAGAACCATAATTTTATTTCCAAATATCTTGCTCTTATTTGACATCTTGCTACTAATCCCCATCTATGTCATCCAGAAATTACATAACTAGGTCATGATATTAACAATAAATAAAGGCAACCAACTAGGTAAATTAGCAATATGTGAATATAGTTGATGATGAAGCTCAGCACATCAAAAGATTATCTAAGCTCCTTCTGAATAGATTATTTCCTTCCAACAAATTAAGTCCCTAAATTTCTATTTACATTAAAGTTAGAGATTGTCAAGATTAAAAGGAATAAACTATAGTGGAAATTGCAAGCATCCCAGAGAGACGGTAGCTATATGGAAAATTGGAGATTAAAGCAGTAAAAAATTACAATTGACTTACAGGACAAGTGGACCCCAGGGCCCAAGATCTTCATGAACCCATAATAAGAAGTTCTTTAGTATCTGCAGATCATAAATGTCCGATAGTTAAAAGGCACTCCGTGTTCATCAGGATGCGTGGGCCATTTCTCAGGGAAGCAAATGCAAAGTTACATTATTGAAAGTTCGAAACCATTCGATAGGAAAGCTAAAATCTCGCAAAGTTGTCCTCTCTTTATTTTTTTTCATTGTTAAAATGATGAAATAGGATAAGTGCCACCAACATTTTCCATCAAATGAAATTCCAGCATCTGTATGCAAATGCGACCTAAGAAAAATTACAGCCTAGCACATCAGATTCATCAGACGCACATTTGATTTAACGGATATAAACAAACACCAATTCCACTAGGAAATGGATCCATGAATCCAACGATGAGAGAATAAATTAGAGCAATCAGATAGGATCTAAGTGTGTGCGTCAGACAATCGACCGATTTCAACAAAAATGCTGGAAGTCCAGGCCATTTAAAGCGAAAGGAAATGTCCGAAGAACGGATCAAGAAGCAAGAATCCGAGCGTACCTTATCAACGGGGAGAGTAAAGCAAGCGATAATGATAGCGGCAAGAAGGATAAGCAAGAGAGTAATCCTGAGAGCAGAGCCCCAGGTGAAAGCCATGGTAAGGCGGCGACGCCAAGGCCTGCACTCCTCTTCGTCGTCGTGGAAATCAGAAGAAGGTTGCTTAAGGGATAAGCGAGCCCTTAAATTGAATCCTCCAAGGTTTGCCAGATTTGTATGTTGATCAGTTAACCAAATGCAGCGTGCTTTTAGCCCATCAAACGGATTCAGATCCTCCTCCGTGACACCTATATCCCGCCTTCTCTTATCAGTTTGCGTGGGAGAATGCGCTGGAACATCCTCTTGCCTAATTTACGTTTCGCTCCATACTTCATTATTATTATTTCAGTTTATCCACCCGGCTAATTTTTTGTCGTCTTCTCTTTTCACCAGGGACAAAAAAATTTACTCGCCAATGTCGGTCGAATGGTTAATCCCGATCGGCATCTCTAATCTCATTTAATTATTGTTGGGCGCGTACTAATAACAATATAATAATAATAATAAATTTTGTATAAACAGAGTGGATTTTCCCACAGTTTTTTCAATAATAATATGATAAGGAAAAATAGACATTGAATAATACACACACACACATGAAATTAAACTTACCTGCCATGTGTTGCAAAATGTATCATTTTAAAAATCTTATTATTAAATTGATTTAATAAACACTTGTGTTGAGATCTTTAATACTCCATGTTTAAAGAGTTAATCTTGATTCTTAATATGTGACATATTTTTTATCTTTGTCAATCTTTTCCTAGTTTACCTATATTGATCTTCATCAACAATAATTGAGAAAGGTAATGAAATGATGAAACTAAGAAAGATGACTAGTGTTTTAGAAAATACATGTTAAATTAACTAACTTCTTTAATCTAATCAAATTAAGTAAATATGTCTTATATTAAGGACGAGAAGAGTAATAATTATTTATACTCTATATGTATCACCCGCCCTTATTTTATTTCCTAGTTTGCATATATTGGAGTTAAAAGGGTTGTGAATACCCAAGAAAATTTATGAGAATACATGTCAGTAAAATTGTCAAAAGGGTTTTCCAAGTTTTAATAATTGAAAAGCATATATCTCTGAAATCCTACAAAAACCTCCATATTTCACAACAAGCGAGTAAGACAGTTTAAATATAGTTTCTTACAATGGGAGTGCATTAAGTGATTTATGTCTATTTTAATTAACTAATTCTCACGGTTTATCCAGAATTGTTAAGTAATCTCTTTCTTAGGTAACCAATGATAATTGTAAAGTAATGTATAATTAGAGAAGATAGGAGAAAGAATGAAGATGAAGAAGAATCAATTGTATTAACAACAAAAAGCAATAAGCTCTAACCCATAAGGATATAACAACAAGAGCAATAAGCTCATACAAAGAGTAACCCATAAGGATTATCTCTAATCAACAAACCCTAATAATAGGGATCTACGAGGGACTTCCCTCTTTAGAGAGAGAGACCTAAGTTAACCTCCCTCTAACAAGGTGAGAACTTCACACTCTAACACACTTGCTTATCTCATTAGTTAAGACTCCTATTTATAGATGAGGGCCCTAACTAATTCACTAACCACTCAACTAACCACCTAATACCTCAAACACCCCCTCTCAAGTTGAACACTATTTAGCTAAAAAGTATTCAACTTGAAGAACACAAAATAAGGAGGTAAGGTAGATTAAATTGAACAGATTTTAATCAACAAAAATAATACAAAAGATTTCTTCAATCACAAAATATTCTTCTCCATATTCTTGTAATGTTTCATAGCCCATTAAATTGTCTCTGCTCTAGGTCTTGTACAAGTGGTAATTCAATCCAAATTGCTTGTCTCCCATCAAAGAATAAAACCCTCCAGGAATTCCAACGTGGTACCCACTAGAAAAGTGATATTGATGCACTAAAGGACATACACGATCAACTTTATCAAGTTTCGTGCCAAGCTCTTCAGTGATAAGTTCACCTCCTGCATGAAAGCATTGGTAACCAGCTGATAAGTGTAACTCTCTGTGATTGAAAGTATTGGTATGTACTTGAATATTGACTGTGGCTTGCCCACATCCAATCCATGAAACATAAAATAAGATCTTCTTCACGTGATTAAAACTGGAATAGGTGATTAAAACTGGAATAGGTGGTGTCGGGTTTCTCCACCATCTTGCAAAGTTCAAGAGCCTTCAATCAAGAACGCCACCAATCGTCCAAGAATCTTCAATCAACTACTGGAAAATGCTTCAAACACTTCAGGATATTACAAAACCTTTGTACAGCAATTTCAACAAGAATCTTTGAACCCTCGATGGAAGATGAGATGCCAAACAAATCTTGAATCTTGATGGCGGAACCATAAACAATCAACGCCGAAAATGAGAAGAAATCACGGCAAAGGGCTTCTTGGCCGAAATTCATAGAGCGGCGCGAGAATCAATTCGACGGTGGTAGGGAAGTCGATCGCGAGAAGATACAAAGCAAGAAAATCATCGAGTGGAATAGTGGCGAGCGGTGGCATCAATACCGCGACGGCAAGCCACGAACGGTGTACACGGTGCGATGACAAATCAAGAAAGAACCATATTAAGAGGGAACCAGACTACAAGAACGAACCACAGCAAGAAACCAAAACCAGATCGGCATACTCGGAGCAGACAGAGCGCCGCGAACCAGAACGAGAGAAGGTGACATCATGTGTTCAAGCGGAAACCGAGTGCCCACAAACTCGGGTAACCCGAAGGCGAGGCTTGAATATCCGACGGTGAGTCTTGTTCATTCCTATTTTCTGGAACCATGACAGCGATGAACAGGGTATTTTGCCATTAAGAGCCATGACCGAGAGCTGCACAAGGAACCCTCAAAAGCTATCGGTTCTTGAATTTTCGGCTTCAATATCGGGGCAAAATATTGGGTTTTCTTGGGTATCCGATTATTGGGCCATTAATCTTGAAAAGATAACGTGGCTCATGATACCATGTATAATTAGAGAAGATAGGAGAAAGAATGAAGATGAAGAAGAATCAATTGTATTAACAACAAAAAACAATAAGCTCTAACCCATAAGGATATAACAACAAGAGCAATAAGCTCATACAAAAGTAAGTAGATAAGGATTATCTTCTAATCAACAAACCCTAATAATAGGGATCTACGAGGGACTTCCCTCTCTAGAGAGAGAGACCCAAGTTAACCTCTCTCTAACAAGGTGAGAGCTTCACACTCTAACACACTTGCTTATCTCATTAGTTAAGACTCCTATTTATAGATGAGGGCCCTAACTAATTCACTAACCACTCAACTAACCACCTAATACCTCTAACAATAATGATGTCAAAAAATTGGGTACTGGTTAATGATTTGAGTGGAAGAAACTCAAAGGAACCTGCAAAATTGCAGGAGTCTCCTGAGCTGTTGGTAACACCACATAATCATAGAGTGGCTTGAAAGTTTACCTTTATAAGGGGGCAAAACAAGAATGATAGCAAAAGGAAGATAATTTGGCTTCCTCTGTTGTTATTAGAGATCCATTGCTCGCAGCTGAGCATTTGGATCGTCGTCGTCGTTCATAGTTTTTTTTAGCAATTATCAGCAATCAGTGATGGCTTTCCTGGTAGCAACAGTCTACATTGAATTATAAAGGGGCACGTACAATTCTTACCAGATGCTTTAGTAAGGAGCTCAGTTAAGTTGAATCTACCAGGCAGGTTAGATTTAAACTCTCACTTTTGTTCTCAACACCAAACTTTAATAACTTGGTTGTTTGAAGCAACGGTTTGAAAGGAACAGACAACTCATGTCCATATTATATTCTTCTAACCTAATCTCCTGCCACCAAGAACAGAACATAACGAACTTATCTTGTCAACCCAAGTAATCAACCACTAGCCTTCTGTATATGGTGTCAAAAGCATCAGCTTTTAAGCCTATTGGTTTTCAACCAGCAAGAGATTTGCTAAATGCGAAGTGCACAGTGCAAATAAAGAATCATCTTTGAACTTCATTGATCATAAATATAAATAGTAAAACGTGTCCCCAACAATTCAAAATTCTCTATTAATCTACAAGTGAGACAACCGTGTATATGAAATATGAAGAACTTTTGCTAACAACATTAACAAGAAAGAATGACAACCCTAAAAATCATAAGGATCCAAACTCGTAGGGAAAGAAATAAAAAAGGGCCTTCTCTTATGACTCAAACCTTCATCCCTATCTTGCACACATAGCATTAAGCAGAACATGAGCTAACATGAGGTCCACAAAATATTGATGCCCTATTTGGCCATCTCGCCACTTCATCTTTGCCGGAGGCCTTCCATAGTGAACACCATCATTGTGCCGATTATCATAATGCCATGGAAATGTGATATCAAAGTTATCAATCACGCCAGAGACAACCCCAGCTTGCTTCAGCTTCTCCAATAGTACATTATTGAACACCTCCATCTTGTTAGGATTAAATACTTGCGTTCTTGCAAGTCCACCAGTTGCAACTGTGGCCCTGTAAAACACCTCTGGCCATACCAACCCTCTTTGCCTCACTCGCTTCATAACATCTGCCCAAAATGAGGCTGCATTCTCTGCTTCAGCAGCAAATGCTCTTACAGCACGAAAACGAACACCGTCGTGCAAGCCTGAGTTCATGATCATGGTGTCTGGGACTGTATCTTCAGAGAAGTACTTCTTCAGCAAATTCTGAAACCCTTCATCTCTCAGAGATTCCAATCCTAGATAGTTCTGTGTCTCATTCCAATGGCCATTAAAGATGCTTGTAATCCTAACTGATTGAGATCGGTCTTTTGGGTTTGAAAAGTTCATATCAAATCTCCTAGGGACAGAGCGTATCTGAGGCAGATCAAGAATGAAATTGAGCAAATTACGTATGGTATCAACGTGGTTAGAATCACCCCAAAAGAAAATCCACCGATTTTTTAAGCAATTCCAAGCAGAATCAGCTGAAAACATTTTGAATGAGCAGTGTGCTGAGTACACCCAACCATTGCTCTCCAAAATCCCCAAAGAACCATTACACCATGGAGCTTTGCAAGGAAAATCTGGTGCTAAGCATCGATACCTACCATCATTACTTATTTGGCAGTCATCATTTTTACCATGCCTTGTCCACCTTCCACTCCAGACATCCCTAGAAAAGTCTGATTTTTTGCAAGCTTGCAGCTCTGGTAACTGAGCCCTGCTTCTGGAGAATCTGATAGGAATCTTGCGAAGCACTCGATCATGAGCAAATCTTGATGGGGACATTTTCAGGCCTTCAAAGTGCCTGAAGAGCAGGATTATAGTGAGATTGTAAACCCCATCAAAATCTGGATGAACTTGAAGTGAAATAGAGTAGGAACCATTGTTGAAATCCTTCACCAAAGGTCTAGATTTCCACGATTCGCCTGACAGATCAGTCTCGAAGTAATCCCCCCCTGAACACCGAGGTTTTCCAGAATCATCCAATGCTTGAAACACAAACTCATAAACATCCCCAGCCAAAAGCTCTATTATTACTTTCCCATAATCCAGGCTAGGAATTGCAATTTCCACTGTCTTTGAATCTTCACAAGGCACTCTTCCACGAGCTGACCATCGAGCTAGAAGATTAGAGGTCAAGTTGGGTTCAAGTTCACTGCAAATCCAACCTGAATGTCCCTTAACTAGCGGCCTTTTAGGGATATGAGCAGTCAAAAATGGCAAATCTTGACCAGACCTCCAAGCTTGAATGAAGTTCCTAATAGTGCAGGCATCAATACTCCAAACCAAGACCATTCCAACCATAACCAAAGCTGTGAGCAACCCATAGCGCCAATGGAGGATAGGAGAGACAGCTGTACGCCATTGATTGGCCGACTTAGAAATCTCCACCTTCACTGACATTAGAAAAGAAGACGAATCACCGCACCCAAGATCGCAGGGACGAAATCTGAGACTGTAAAGTAGTTCCTTCTTCTTCTTTCTTTTCCCCTTTCTTTAGGGGTCGACAACACGAGGGAGAGTCTGGATAAAAAGAAGTACAAATGTCGATTTTCTCGAAGAGAACAAATGTATAATAAAAAGAAATAGGAAAGGGAAAACAAAATTTGTTCGCAGGGTGTATTCTGTTATGAAATAAATCAGTATAAATATATTATAATTAATTACTATCGTATATTATAAGGGATTATAAGAATTATAAGTGATTAGGGAATCAATTATCATAATGAGTGATTAGGGAATCAATTATCATAATGAGTCATTACTCTCTGATCTTCTCTCTTATATATAAATACCCTATTGAGCATATGAATAAACACATTCATTTAAGATTATATTTTCTCAATGATTTCTACATATTCCAATGTCGGTGATGCTTCAGGGGTGAAAGGGGTTGAAGAAGGTAAAATACAGGAGTAGTACATTACATAGCACGGACATGGTAGGACCACCCTGCAAAAACGCGGATATTCCAATGGGAAGGTTTCCAGTAAGCAGAGGCGGAGTCCTGGAGTATCAAATTTGAACGGGAAGGTCTCCTCCTCCTTTGGATTGGTTTGTATTCGCTGCAAGCTTATCTCCGCGGCCTCCGCTGCATTGTTATTGCGTCGTTCTGAGGCAAAAACTGTGCAGCTTTTGCTTCCTTTTTTTTTTTTTTAATAAATATTTAAGGTACTAAAAAGATATTTTAGTATATTAACCGGTATTAGAAAAATACTTTATGATTTTGAAAAAATATTTTAAAGTATATTTTTTGAAAAAATATTTTAAAGTCTTAAAAATATATCTTAAAAGTATATTTTTAGTACCAGTCAGTCTCCGAAATATTTTTAGGATATTTTTAGGATCCTGGTCGATAGTGAAAAAGCATTATCCTGAACAATTATTTTATGATCTTAGGAAAATATTTTAGGATACTAACTAATACTAAAAAGATACGGATCTTGAAAAATACCGATGTTGGAAAAATACTTCATGATCTTGAAAAGATATTTTAGGATCTTGAAAGAATATCATAAAGTAGGGCATTTTTAATACCAGGTTAGATCTTAAAATAATTTTTTATTTTTTCTGAAATATTTTTAGAATCTTAAAATAATTTTTGGACAAATACTCAAATGATACTTGGGATAAAAATGCCCGCTTTATGATATTCTTTTAAGAAAAAATATTTTATGATATTTTAAGATATATCCTGAAATATATTTTTATATTTTTAGTATCCATCAGTATCCTAAAATAGTTACAAAAAAAAAAAAAAAAAAAAGCCAAAGCTACACAATTTTATGTCAAAACGACGCAGTTTCAGTGCAGCAGATACAGCGGAGATAAGCTTGCAACGGAGGCAAGACAAATCCTCCTCCTTTGACACAAGCATAATCAAGGGAAAATCCCAGAAAAAAAATGTTAAAATAGGGAAAAGATAAATAAGGAGGCTAATACCTGAAATCTCATTTTCTTATGGTGATTATGAGTTTTTCTTGGCAGTGATTATCGGCTCATGATCCTGGGAAGGTAGTTAACGGATATTTACGATTTGTTTTATAACCAAAATGTTTTTTTTTTTTTTTTTTTTTCAAAGGAACAAGAAGGGTAGCAGATATTCGCTATGAAACTCATGCGTTGATTTTCTATATTGATCATCGATGTATCCTTATAATTTCATTGGATAATCTAAGAAGACAAATTTTTTGGGGTTTGAACTTCTCATGTTGCATGAGAAGGAGAAGATTCCTTCCCACACATGAAATAGTGGGACCCATATATATATATAATCTTTTAATTATATATATATATGTGGGTCCCACCATTTTATGTGTGTCTGACATAAGAAAACACTTCTCCTACAACATGAGAAGTGTTTTTCCCAATTTTTTTATACGGCTGAATGCAGACAAAATAATAATATGAATACAGTGAATTATTTATCAAAAAGTTATTGATTGAGGTGTTAAGGTGTATTATTTCTATAAAAAGGAAAACATAAATTCGAATATTGAGAAATACACTTGTTAAGAGATGTGATAACCTTTTACCTTTTAAGTCTTAGGAAAACCCTTTATCATATAATGGCATCTAATGAAATGCACTAATTAATAATAATCATTTTTAATTTCTGGGATTAAACTTCAAAAGAGTGCATGTTGATGGATGCATACAGCTGTGAATGAAGAATAATATAGATTATAGAGGTGATGGTGCGTAGTGCAGTTAAAGAAGTACTCACTCATGAAGTACTCACTCATGTTCTTAGTAAGGGAATTGATATCTGTCGTGAATATAAAATATAATTCACGTATTTATGAATATTTTCTTAATTTATATATATCGTGCTTTCTTAAAAATAATCAAATCAAAGAGGAGAGGAGAGAGAGAGAAAAAAAATAAGTAAGATAAATATAATATTTTTGAAAACAAAACTATATTAACTAGTTTTATTAATATAATTAAATTAGATAAATAAATATTATATTAAATATCAGAAATAATAATAGAGAAGAGGGAATAATAGAACATGGAAGTGAGAAGAGGGAAGAGAGAGAGAGAGAGAGATAGTGCTAGCAGAGGAGGAGTCATGGATTCACGTAAAGTGAGACCTTAATATGCGCACTAGTGATGAGATCATGAGCAGCAACTCACAAAACATGCATGTTACCAGCTTCAGCATTTTCATGCATGTCTCCCTATTTTAAATTAAGCAAACATATTATATATATGCTCCCTCCTTTTCTCAATACAATACCAACTTTGTTAAAAACTTGGAACTATATAATTTTGAACTCTCACATAACTGTATAAGTAGCCTTCTTTTACTAAAAATCTGCATATTCAGTTATGACAATTTGCATACTCGGTTAATTGAAATTTGTAATTCGCATACTTGTTATTGTGTCTGTTTGAGTTATTGTTTGATTAGCACGTTCACACAAGCTGATATAATTTTTTTTCCTCATATTTAACTTATAAATCGTAAACTACGTTAGAAAAACAGTTTCTACCGTTAATTCAAAAGAACCAGTTGTCAACTATCTAACTTGCACTTGTTAACTTTTTAGGACAACTTAGTATTTTATTTTTAAAACATGGCGCTCTCATCTAATAGAGATTGAATTATCATAATCTGCACTCATTGTTGTCACTTGCATAACTTTTCTTTGTTAATTTTTTAAATCAATGTGGATTTTTTTTTAAAAAAAAATCCAAGAACATGTACTAACCACCTGAGCTATAAATGAGATCGAACTTCCGATCTCCCTTTAATAGGAGAGTATACATACCATTAGACTATAAGGCTTTTGGTGATTAATATGAAATTTAGAGTTGGTCATCAAAATTCAAACAATTTATGAATTTATCGTGAATATCTGAATTGTAAGTTACAGATCGAACAACTTGTATGAATTCAAACAATTTATACTTTTATACGTAAAAAATATTTTCTCAGAAAAATTAAAATAAAGGACTTGAAAAATTGAAATTATTTAGAGGACCAAATATCATAATATTAATTTAAAATAACTAAATTGCCTTTAATCAAGTCGGTATTATCTCTTGTATTTATCATTAAGAAAATAAATAAAATTAAAATTAAAACTGCTCAATATGATATAATCATATCTTTTTGTTTTCAAATACATTATTTAATTAACAATGGTTAAACTCATATTTTTCTTAATTTTTATTTTTTACAAATTCATCATCAAATTGCCGGACTTATATTGTCAACATCGATATCAGTTAAGTTATTCTTATAAAAATAAAAACTAAAATTATTTCATATTTTTCAGTATATAACAGCTTAATTAGATTTTTTTTAATTTTATTAAAACTACATGAATTTCTTAACCCACATAAATTGCTTCTAAAACAAAAATAAATCATACAAATTTTATTGGTTTAAAAAATATGATAAATTTAAAAAGATCTTAATTTTTATTAAAATTATATAATTCTATTTTTAATTAAAATTTTATTAATTTAAAAATATATATAATTTTTACTAATTGAAGAATGAGTAATTTTTTTAATAGATATATATTCAAGTTGAGAAAAATGAAATTTTTTTAAAAAAAATACTAAAAATTTGAAAAAAAAATAAAAATATTTTCTAAATATCACAAAAGAAAAAGTACACTGGATCATCCAAATCCAAGTTATTCTATTTCTAAAAGAAAAAAAGAAAATAACTATCAGAATTGATAAAAATAAAAATGTATGAATTGAATGAAATTAAAAAAGATTCTTGACAAAAAATTTGTTTAATTTATTGAAACTTAAAAATTTGTATTAATTCTAAAAATATAATGGAGAAGAAAATGTAGGAATGACTGCGAGAAGATTTTGTTATAGACATTTTAATACTTTAATTTTATATTTAGTCCTTCTAAATAATTAAAATTTTTATAATCATAATCTATAAATATCTTTTCCTTTACATCTTTTATTCTAATTTTCCCCATTTTCTTTTATATGAAGTTAAGATGCCATACTTATCCGTGCGTGGCCGCTAGACCAGAACAGGATTTCCTGCTCGTCCAAAAGCTCCTGGCCATCCAGATTTAACCTGGACGGCCCAGGATTTTATTATTTTTTATTTTTAATAAAAAATAATTTTAGTGGGTAGAGAACCTAAAATAAAGTTAATCTTTGAACTAACATTTTTTTAAAAAAAATGATTTTTTCACTTAGTAAAAAAAAATTTTAAAAAAAATTTAAGATCTAGACCGTCAGGAGCTCATCCGCACCCCCAGCTCGGAATCCGGTTCCCTGCTACACCCAGTCTCCCTCCAATTTTAGGAATATTACATGTGACTTTTAGGAATACAATTTTATTGAGAGCAGCAGGGTGGGCGTGTGATGGGACAGACAGGGTCGGCACAACCACATGCATGCATCACATGCCCCCGGCCCTTTTTTTTTTTTTTTTTTTTTTTAAAATAATAGAATGGGATTTAATTCATTTGAAATATTTATAAATACAAGAGTATCTAAGTAAACTGTAAAAGACTATAACGATATTGGAATCATGAACTTTATAAAACAAATTTTGTTTGTGAAAATCTTTCTAAGTATGGTTAGTTATGTTAACTTGCTTTTTACTTCTGAAACAGGCACCACCACCCAATCCCAAATACTCTCGTTTAATTTTATTTTATTTTTGAAAAAAAAAAAAAAAAACCACTGGTTGATCAGATTGTAAATCTATTATCTCTAAAAATTCCACATTGACTTTAATCAAAAACTTATTTTGTGCATATTTTTCTTATTTTTATTTAAATATTTAAACCAATTTTACATCTTGAATATTATTGCACGACGCACAAATATTTAAATATATTTATGGGTTAAGGACCAATTTTGCCCTTGAAGTAATGTGCCCAGGAGCAAAATTGATCCTGAAGTTTTCGACGTAGCAATGTTGCCTCTCCGTTGACTACCCTAACGGTCAACGTTAGGTTTTTCATCGGAGGGCAACATTGCTACGTTTTAATACTCGGGGCAAAATTGTTCCGGGCATATACTTTAGGGAAAAATTGATACTTAACCCTATATTTTTTAATAACAGTTATATAATTAAATTTGCATAAATGAGCAAATGCGGCGCATTGAAGTGTTATAGAAGGTTAATACTCTACTAGTCACAAACGTATGATATAGTTTGCAGTACAAAACTTCTATATTTAATACCGGAGGAAATTAGCTACTTTGAGCTCAATAGTTGCCAACTCCACTACAAAACTGCGGAGGCGGCTTCAGTCCACTTCTGCTTGACATCCTTTGCGCTCCACTTCCTGAAACAGCGCCGTTTTGGCGCACAAAAAGCACTTATGCTCCTTTTTTTAAATGAAAAAAAATACATATTTCAAGGTACTGTAGGTATTAAAAAGATATTTGTAGGTATTAAAAAATACTTAGGATGTTGAAAAAATATTTTTTGACGGATCGTTACTAAAAAGGGATCTTGGATGGTATTGAAAAATTATTCTAGGAAATAAATCTATATGTCATTTACTTCATTTTTTTTCAAACTTTGATTTAAAACTTCTAGGATAAATTTTCATCTTAACAAAAAATAATGTGGATAGCATATAGACTGTTAACCCAGCATATTTTATCAACTAATGATCAAAATTAATTAGGATAACGATCCAGACAAAATTATCCTATGTGAGAACTTGCACGATAAAAATGCCTTATAACCCTATAATAAAATGTCCGGTCACTATAAATCTAACCACTACAATACAACTCATGTTTTGGACTAACCAAACAAATATGCCCTCACTGACTACTGCGCTTACGTTGCTTCCATAAGCTATTGTTCAAGGAAAGTGGATTTATTTCTCAAGACACACGTTCACTGTTATTACTTCCAAGGATCGTCCCAGCCTTGAGGCCCCTCCCTTTTGATGAAGTCAATAATGGCATTAACAACTTCTTCAACTCTATTACTCAACGAATGAGTCCCATTCTCAATCTCCACTTTCTCTGCTCCTCCCATTGCCCTGCATAATCTGCATCTTCCTCATTCAGCATTCATTAATCATGTACCTCACAAAACACGCATGTTACCAGCTTCAGCATTTTCATGAATGTCTCCCTATTTTAAATTAAGAAAACATATTTTATATATATATATATATATATATATTATTTGACCAACTTTGTTAACAAATTGGAACTATATCATTTTGAAATTCGCAAGTGTTAAGATATTAACAGTAAGTGTTTGAACTCTGGCATAACTATATAAGTAGCCTTCTTTTACTAAAAATCCGCATATTCACTTATGACAATTTGCTTACTCGGTTAATTGAATTTTGTAATCTGCATATATGTTATTGTATCTGTTTGAGTTAGTGTTTGGTTAGCACGTTCACACAAACTGATATTAAACTTTTTTTACATATTTAACTTATAAATCGTAAATCACATTAGAAAAATAATTTCTACCGTTAATTCAAACGAACCAACTGTCAACTGTCTAACTTGCACTTGTTAACTTTTTAGGACAACTTAGTATTTTATTTTAAAGCATGGCGCTCTCATCTAATTAAAGATTGAATTATCATAATCTGCACTCATTGTTGTCACTTGCATAACTTTTCTTTGTTATTTTTTTAAATCAATATGGATTTTAAAAAAAAAAAAATTCCAAGAACATGTACTAACGACTGAGCTATAAATGAGATCGAACTTTCGATCTCCCATTTATAAGAGAGCATCCATACTATTAGGCTATAAGGTTTTTGATGATTAATATGAAATTTAGAGTTGGTCATCAAAATTCAAACAATTTATGAGTTTATCGTGAATATCTGAATTGTAAGTTATAGATCGAATAACTTGTATGAATTCAAACAATTTATACTTTTATACAAAAAAAATATTTTCTCAGAAAAAAAAAGACTTTAAAAATTGAAATTACTTAAAAGGATCGAATATCATAATATTAATTTAAAATAATAAATATCATAATATTAATTTAAAATAACTAAATTGTCTTTAATCAAGCCGGTATTATCTCTTGTATTCTTCATTAAGAAAATAACTAAAATTAAAACTAAAACTGCTCAATATGATATAATCATATCTTTTTGTTTTCAAATGTATTATTTAACCAACAACGGTTAAACTCATATTTTTCTTAATTTTTATTTTTTACCAATTTATCATCAAGTTGCGGATTTATATTGTTAACATTGATATCAATTAAACTCTTTTTATAAAAATAAAAACTAAAATTATTTCATATTTTTCGGATATAACAGGTTAATTATATTTTTAAATTTTATTAAAATTACATGAATTTTTAACCCAGATAAATTTCTTCTAAAACAAAAATAAATCATACAAAATTTATTGGTTTAAAAAATATGATAAATTATAATAGACCTTAATTTTTATTAAAATTAAATTATTCTATTTTTCATTAAAATTTTTTTTAATTTTAAAAAGGGTAAAGGATTTCTCAGTCACTGGAGATAAGTTATCTCCGAGTGACCCCCAAAACTACGTCGTTTTGGATTAATGAAGGGTGTTTCGTAATTTTACGCCCTTTATTAATTAACCTAAAATTAGAAATACATCATTCATTAATTCAAAACAACTTAGTTTTTTTAGGGTCACTGGAGATAACTTATTTCCAATGATTTGGAGAAATACTTTTCCCTTTTAAAAAAGATATATTTTTTACAAATTGAAGAATCTGAAATTTTTTTTATAGATAATTAGATATATATTCAAGTTGTGAAAAATGAAAAAATGAAATAATAATAATAAAAATTTGAAAAAATAAATTTTTTCAAAGAACAAAATATTTTCTAAATATCACAAAAGAAAAAGCATAATGGATCATCTAAATTATTCTATTTCTAAAAGAAAAAAGAAAACAGCTATCATTATCAGAATTGATAAAAATAAAAATGTATGAATTGAATGAAATTCAAAAAATATTCTTGAGAAAATTATTGTTTAACTTATTGTAATTTAGAATTTTATATTAATTCTAAAAATAGAATGGAGAAAAAAAAGGTAGGAAATAATGCAAAAGTTTTTGTTAATGGCACTTTAGTACTTTAATTTTATAATTTTTATAATTCTTATCTATAAATATCTTTTTCTCTATATCCTTCATTCTAATTTTTCATATTTTCTCTTATATGAAGTTAAGATTGTTATAAATATAACGATATATCTGAGATAAGAGATAGAAAACAAGAACAAGAGAATAGAGAAGAGAGAAAGAGGAGTGTAATTCTTATTCCAGTGTGTCTCAAATACATAACATATGCCTTCTATTTATAAGCACAACTTTCTAATCTACAATTAATGTGATTCCATAATCATAGTGATTAATGGGTGAGAATAGAAAATTATGGGATTATAGGAATAATGAGAGATATGGACATCCATAAATATTTAAATATATTTTTTAATGACAATTATATAATTAAACTTGCATATATGAGCAAATGCGGCGCATTGAAGTGTTATAGAAGGTTGATACTTTACTTGTTATGATATACTCCATCCGATCCTAATTACTCTCTCCGGTCTTAATTATAAGAGTTAGTTGATTTTTTTTGAGAGATTAAGGAAGGCAATTAAATTACTTTAAAGTATTTTTATTTTTATTTTTTTCTTCAAATTAATTAGTTTAACTAATAAACTAATATATAATTTAAGGATACATAACATATGAAATGATGAAGTAACTTATTTAGTTTCCTTAATCTCTCCAAAGAAAGTTAACTAGCTCTTACAATTAGGAGGAGGTAGTATAAGAGTTAGTTGACTTTTTTGGAGAGATTAAGGAAGCTAATTAAATTACTTTAGAATGTTTTTATTTTTATTTTTTTCTTCAAACTAATTAGTTTGACTAATAAATTAATATATAATCTAAGAATACACAACATTTGAAATGATTAAGTGACTAATTTAATTTTTCTAATCTCTCCAAAAAAAAATCAACTAGTTTTTATAATTAAAACCAGAGGTAGTAGTTTGTAGTACAAAACTTCTATATTTAACAACGTAGGAAATTAGCTACTTTGAGCTCAATAGTTGCCAACTCGACGACAAAACTGCTACTCAGTTCTCACCTTTAACCATAATCTTATTTCTATTGCCAATATCACACCTTTTTTATATAATAAAGGGTTAAGAGGCAATTTCACCTCAAATTTTAACTTAAGAGTAATTTTATCTTGGAAGTATTTTGAGAGGCAATTTTGCACTGAAAGCTTAAAAGGAGAGCAATTTTGTCCTGACTGTTATCTCATTTAATTTTGACCGTCGAGTAAATATATTGAGTTGGCTCTCCATATGTTATCCATGTCATTTTTATTAATATGTAAATTTGCGTCGGAAATCCATATGTCATTTACTTCAATTTTTTTTTCAAACTTAGATTTAAAACTTATAGGATAAATTTTCACCTTAACAAAAAATAATGTGGATGACATATGGACTATTAACATATTTTATCAACTAATGATCAAAATTAACTGGGATAACGGTTCGGACAAAATTGTCCTATGTGAAAACTTGCAAGATAAAAATGCCCTATAACCCTATAATAAGGGTAAATGAGCAATTTTACACATGAACTTTGCCTCAGGGAGTGCTCAGCACCACGAACTTTTTTCTGGAGCAAAAGTACACACGTGGTTACATTTTGAGAGCAAAAATACCATGGGTCGTTAGTTGGCCGTCAACTTGGATGGAGTGAACAGTAATGCGGGTGAAATTACCCTTTTGCCCTTAGTTTTAAATTTTTTTAAAAAAAAAAACTAAAATGGCCCCGCCGGGTGTGTCGACCACCACCGGCGGCGGCGGTGGTGGTCGGCCGGTGGCCGGTGGTGGGGCCGACCGGCCGGGGGTATTTTATTTATTTATTTTTTTAAAATTTAAAACTAAAGGCAAAATGGTAATTTCACCCGCGTTGCTGTTCACTCCATCCAAGTTGGCGGTCAACTAACGACCTGTGGTATTTTTGCTCCCAAAACGTAACTATATGTGTACTTTTGCTCCAGAAAAAAGTTCGTGGTGCTGAGCGCTCCGTGAGGCAAAGTTCATATGTAAAATTACTTCTTTACCCCTATAATAAAATGTCCGGTTACTATAAACCTAACCACTACAATACAACTCATGTTTTGTACTAACCAAACAAATATGCCCTCACTGACTACTGCTTACGTTGCCTCCATAAGCTATTGTTTAAACAAAGTGGATTCATTTCTCAAGACACACGTTCACTGTTATTATTTCCAAGGATCGTCCCAGCCTTGAGGCCCCTCCCTTTTGATGAAGTCAATAATGGCATTAACAACTTCTTCAACTCTATTACTCAACGAATGAGTCCCATTCTCAATCTCCACTTTCTCTACTCCTCCTATTGCCCTGCATAATCTGCATCTTCCTCATTCAGCATTCATTAATCATGTATCTCACAAATTGGCACCATTTAGCACTGTAAATTTTACCTCTCAGCCATTAATTTCTTATCAACATGCTCTGGCACATTTTCATCCGACATTGAAAATATAACCTGCAAAGAGAAGAAGCCTCATATCAAAATGACAGCAGATCGCTTCACCCACAGTTTCATCCTTTCGAACCAACGGCTTTGGGTCTTAATAACCCAAAACAAAAAAAGGACTATATTATGTGACAACGAGATGTCCTTGCCTGGCACTGCGTGCAAGACATGTGCCCAAGTCTCATCTTCAACTGCTCATCACTCAGGTCTGAGCTGAACACGTCATCATCTCCATTATATGAACAAAGGGAATTATACCTGCAAAAGACAGGGTTCTCAAGTGATTTGTATCTTGTTAGCCCAGTCCCCAGTTACTGTTCAGGCTTATTCCAGATCAGATAAACTGACCTGTAGGCAGTTATTGGGCTATTAGGATCTGCATCCCTTGGCATCAACTCTGAACTACGGCCTTCGCTTATCATTTTAGCAGCCAATTCAGTCATAGAAGCAGTATTAGGACGGGTAGCACAATATTCCCTGTCACTAACTGGAGCCTGAATGTTTAAATGGCGTAATAAGGAAAGCTTTCAGTGAGAGACCAGAAGCAATAGCATGAAATTGCCATGGAACAGAATAAGCCTTGAAACTACTGTAGCCTGTAATTGCATTAGTACCAACTGAACCACATGTGACACTAGGATGGCCAAACAAAGTGCATAATTACCAAGGCCACATGACTAAACTAATATTTAGGTCTTGTTTTGAGGTGCATGAAGAAACTAGCTGCATAGGAAATCTGGCAACTCTAGGTATATGTGTACAAAATGAGAACTCCGACGAGTACTGACATTGATACAGACTCTTCATGCTTCTTTAACTCTGCTTAATATGTGAAAGGTATATAACATTAGCAAATGAATACCTGAAAGATAGCGGTACGAACAGCTCGGGTGCAGGCAGCATTTGTGCTCATGTAATGAATAATATCCTAGATATGTTCAAAACAACACGAAAGATCAATTCACTTGCTGGTAAGCAAGTGGAAGTAACAAAAGTATAGTTCTGGACTTAAATGCAATGAGCTATGACCTGACAGCCAGTACTGTGTCCAAGCAGTATCACACCTTCAGAATCTTCTTTGTCAATTAAATAATTAAGAAGCAGATCCAACTCCTTAGCATCCTTCCACATGAATTCAACATGAAATATTAGAACCCTAACATCAAGATTCAAGATAGAGCCCTTCAACATTACTTCATTTTTTTTTTCTTTTTTCTTTTTTAGCACAAGGAGTAGACCCGACGGCTATCTCTTTGGGGTGCTAATGATAAGAGTAAAGGGTCGACTCCTCCCAATTAAATTGTTACATGTAATAAAGTTGGGATTTGAATTCCCAACCACTAGCTTAAATGACAAAAGCCCCAACCCCTCATGCCAATTTAAGTTGGTTATATACATAAATGTTGGGATTTGAATCCCCAACCACTTATTTAAGTGACAATAGTCCTCCTATCTCTCACATTGATTTGAATTAGTTAACATTACTTTATGACTTCAAGAGTATTATTTTTGTATGCTAATAAGGCGATAAACCAACACAAATATGCTAGCAAAATGCTTGCTACCACAAATATGTTATCTTATGTCATCACTACAAGGTTATACTTTCACAAAAAACAATTTAGACACTATTGAAAGGAAAAGAAAAACAGTTCTCTACATACTTCCAAGTAAACAAAACTCAAATGAACAAAAGCAACATTATGTAAGGATTAGCTGTAAATATTTTTCTGAGCGTGAACATTATAACATCAAGATGATCAGGTAGTTACATAAAGTAGGATCATTATGAACAGAATAGATAAGCTAGATTATCTTCACCAAAATGTGTTCCAACACTACATTACAAGAGAAAAAGTGCGGATAAAGATGTAATTCCTTACTTGTTGCAAGCTGGAGGTGCCGTATCCACTGTATGAAGATGACATAAGAAACTGAACAAGCGACCAATTTTGAAGGTCCAGAGCAACAGCCAGAGGTTCCAAGTATCTGCATAAGAAACTCTTCAAATATGGGTTTACATCAAAGGACGTCCATCCATGTCCTTGGAAGATATCCGATAAAATAATTAAAATCGGAAAAAAATGGATCTCATTCGAATTGATTTAAGAGGTTGATGGTCAAATACAAATAGTACAGGATATCTAAACTCATTCTCATTTAGCTAGATAATCTCTGGGAAATGATCAAACCTACGCAGTGGCAAGAAAGCCGTTGGATAATCCACCAATAAATACGACTTGACGTTTATGGTCCCCAGTCCTAAATGCGACCTGAAACATAAGACCACAACAAAAGAAGCTAACTTTTGTATATTTCCCTGTTAACCAACTTCTAACATTATATACGAAGCACGCATGCATTCGTCGACTAGGAAAAAAGAAAGGTGACAATTGATATATCGTTATCTGATATGAAGGCATCTAATATACTGGGACAAACCATGACGTATATTATATGAATGGGATAAACGATGCCGTATTAGATGAATGGTGTTCAATATGCATTTATGCTTTTAATAAAATTTATATATATATATATATAAATGATATGAAATGGCAAGTCACGATGTCAATAATGATGTAATTATGAGTACATACCAGCACAATAATTTTACTCCATTAGTCGTATTCAAATATACCCTTTAAGATTTTTTTAAAATGACTATAAATTTATGACACTTTCATTATCTGTGAATTTAACTGTATTTCAAAAGAATAAAAAGTTTAAAAGTTCATTCATTATTTGTCCCCTCTTCGTTTATTCAAAAATAAAATAGTGCTTGGACTGAGGGAAGAGAGGACTTTTATCAAATTATCAATGAAAAGATTTTTTTTTTTTTTTTTTTTTTTTTTTTTTTTTTTTTTTTTAAGAGTGTAGTTATAAAATATTGAAAAAAATTTATAGGCAATTTGGTTATAAAATTTTTCTCTCCCTACTCTTCCTCTCCATTCCTCTCAAACCAAAAACAGCTAGGAGCATGAACTACCCAGTGGCCGGTGAGGATTTATAAGTAATTTTCCCTAGAGTTTGGCAGCATGAATAAACAATTTTTCTCCGAGATTGACACGGTTACCTGAGAGCTCTAATTCGATCCCATTTGAACTTGAAGTCCTTGAGACAGCAAGTCCTTTAGGCGAGAAAATTTAGCCCCGAGATGAAATAAACCAAGAATATGGGTTTGTGCTTTGCAATTCATTTCACTACTGGGGGCAAAATTAGAAAGTTCGACGAACCTCGATAGCATTTGGACCATACTTGAATAGAACCCCTTGGAGTTGATTTTTCCTAACGACGGGGCTTCGGCAATCTCCCGTAGTGACGGTGGATGAATCAGCAGCCATTCTAGAGCCACCTAACTTATTCGAACGGCTGCGAACAATTCCTAAGAGCCAGGACTTTGGGGACGATGACGGAGAAGAGGGAGGGGACAAGTCGCAGGAACGAGTCGCAGATGATAAAGAATGATCCATTTAATTCCCTACTTGATCACTATCATTTCTACAAATTGTAGGCAAGGATGATAATGCATGCTCGTTTTGAGATCATGCAGTCACGCCGGGGCGTCGCCGTCGGAAGAGGGCCATGAAGTCCAAGTCAGAGCATGTGAAGTGCACGCGCTCCGCCACGTCGGTTTTCGGATCCTATATGGATTTGGGCCTGATGGGCTTACGGGTCATATAGGATTTCATAGGCCTGTGAGATTCTTCGTTGATTGGATACAATATTTTCTTGGGCCTAAGGGATCCATCTTGGAATTTAGGCCCTTACTGTGGATTGTCCATTTTGGACCTAGTATGCTCAAACTGGTTGTTTGGGAGGATTTCTTATTCTTACTCTCCTTAAAAAATGCTTGAGTCACACCCCTCGTCCTTAGACTCAATTAGTAAAGGAGTCAGACACTCTCACCAAAGGGAGGGAGTTCGATCTTAGAGTTGGTTAAGGTGCTGGAGGAGGCATAACGCCTGAGGGTAATAGACGGCTCGCCCTGCCTAACATCGGTATCACCTAAGAGGAAGGGAGATTCGCCCTGCTCTTGGATCGTGGATGAACCCAACCCATTTCCTAAAATTTTATTATATAAAAAAAAAAAATGTTTGGGCTCTCCTTTAACCACATCCTCGGTTCGAGGCGTGAGAATGAAGAAAATTGTATTAGGAGCTCTTCCCCTACGATCGTGAATATAACTCAGGATGAATTCAAATTAGTCAAAACCAAAAGTTCCGGTAAACCGGAAGAGAAATAAGTGAAAATAATGCTTGGTCTATATTCCGATGCATATCCAAAGGCCTAAGGGGTGAGTTAATGGTAGTTAGGTAATTGACTTTTTTTTTTTTTTTTTTTTTTTTTTTTTTTAAGTACAAATATCAATTCAAAAAATTGTAAATTAAGGAATTTCAATTGCAAATAAGAATCGATGTTTGCAAATCGTTTCTCTGAAAATTTTGTTGGAAACTTAACTAGTATTAATTTGATGTTTTGGGATTTCAATGTAATTTCCCTTTCATTTTATTTTGACATGAATAATGAATAAAATAACAATGAAAATGAAATAAAAGCAATTTTGTAAGTATAAATATATTTTAGGGAAAATGAAGTAAAAAGAATTTGAAATTAAAAAATTCCAAATCTAGGTTTATTACCCAGAATTGATATAATAATGATAAGACTTAATAAACAATTTACAACTCATTTTGTAAAAAATACTTGATTCTGGATTTTTCAATTTTAAAATTCTTTTTCCGTGATTCATATGTTGATAAGCTTGTAATAGAAGGATAAAGTAAAAACTGGGTGGGATGGAAGACCTACCTTGTGATTTTACTTTGAAACACGCACTACATGCTCCCTTTAAAAAATGTCAATAACTTAATCATGCCCGAGAGAACTATAACTGATATCAATTTATTTATATATCTCTCAGATGATAACAATAAAAAAAAAAATGAAAATCTAGACGAGAAAGGGTGGGATCGGAGAATGTTGGAGGTTTAACTGTCTTGAAATTTTTCAAGGCCGACTATTACCTAAATTATTGATGAAGAGTTTCAGATGATTTAGAGACCTAGGAGAATGTAGAATCATTGTGCATGAGAAAGGATAGGATTTTGCTAAATGGGGTGTGAGAATATAGAATCATTGTGCACGAGAAAGACTTTCGTTAAAGGGGGTGATGCGTGTGTACAGGGACGGTAGTATATTAAATAGTAGAGTAAGTGTGCATACCTTAGGGTTTACATTCTATTTATAGAGTGTACCTTAGGGTTATGATTTATGGGCCATGTGCGCCTCGTAGCCCAAATATCTTGACTGTCAGATCTAAATCAAATCCCTTGATTGAGATCTTCCTTGATTATAACTTTGATTGTAGGTTTGTTAGGATCTTCCTTACTTATGGGATCTTGATGTAGAATGTTTCTTGTTGGGCCATCCTGTAAATGGGCCTGATATAGATCCGTAACGTATTGTGGCCATTCAGTACGGATGTGGAAGGAATCAAGCTGAGAAAAGCTTTATATAAGTACTTCTTGATCTATATAAACAGATTAAATAAATTTAAGATCCGCTATAATTTGTGGTTAGATGTACCACACAAAAATTATGTCACAAACCCACGCTTGCATGCTTGCCTAAACAAAATGAGAAAGGCTCGAGACTTTATACTAACACTGCATACGGAGACTTGTTATTAATAAAATCATATATTATAGGGTTAAATACAATTTTACTACAAGAGAGCATTTAGCACTCAGAAGTTTTTTTGGTATTATTTTTGCCTTGGAAGTTTACAAACATAGCAATTTTGCCCATCGATTAATCTTGACTGTTGAATTGTTGCTCTTCTTTGTAAACTTCTAAGGCAAATTTGTTTCTAAAAAAAACTTCCTTAGCCTATTTGCTCCTTTTTGTAAAGTTTCGGGGCAAAAATAATACCAAAAAAATTTCTGGGTGCTAAATGCTCTTGGGTCAACACTTCAGTGGCAAAAATGGTATATTTAACCCTATGCTACGTGTCACAAACCCAATCTGGCAGGCCTAATCAAAATGGGCAAAGAGCTTATTATTACTTCACTAACCCATGATGACATGATTGTTTGGAGTTGCTTATCATATATCGCTTTCAAATAAGTTAAGATAAAACTCATATCGAATATTTATTTAGTACATCATAAATTATTATTGAAAAAATGTTTTCAAAATGCTCCAATTACCGTTTCAAAGAAGCCCTAAAAAAATACTTCTCTCATTCTTAATGTAGGATTTAATTGGATAGTTGACATTGATCTTAAATATATATATATATACATATTTATCGATTTTTTTCTCAAATTAGCTAGCCCCTTGATATCCCCTAAATAACAATTAAGAAGGAGAGTTTCTGAGGAAATTAAAGAAGACGATTGGTGTGCTTTAGAAAAAGACATATCATACTTCAATCCCTCTAGCCCTTAATATAGGACATGTCTAAGAATGACTTTGGTCTTAAATATAAAACATATTTTTCATATTTGTCAATCTTTTCTTAATTATCTCTATTGATGCTCTTGCTCAATAATATTCAAAGAAGAGAGAAAATGAGATAATTAAGAAAGATGACTAAGGTGTTTTAGAAAATACTTGTCAGGTTTTTATATAGGATATATTTAAGGAGTTTATCTAGGTCCTAAATATAAGACAACTTTCATATTTGTTAATTTTTTCTTAATTTATCTCTTTGATACTTTCTCAACAATAATTAAGAAAAGGAAAATAAATAAAAGAATTAAAGAAGATAACTATGATATTTTAGAAAATATATATCACATTAAGAACTAGAGGAGTGCATGTTAAGCCATTGAGAGGAGTACACACATAGCTAATACGCTCACACATATACATAAATACATATATATATATATATATATGTGTATTTATATATGTGTGTGTGTATATATGTAAAAGAGAATGAAAGAAGTTTGTAGCTCCCCACTATATGCATAATGCATACCAATCCCACCACCACGAGCCCCAAAACCCACAATTATTGATGAACCAAAGCAAATCATCAATTAAGTAGCCCAAAGAGTCAGCATTATCATTACAATTCAAAGCAGCTTTAAATCCTACCCTAGCATTAGCTGCTTCATATTCAAGGCTTGCCAACACAGATATATATGCATGTCACCCTCAAACAACTGGCTTCAAACTTTAAAAGGATAATGACAACTAGATCTCAATCAAGAAAAATATTATATTGACAAGTCTTATAAGTTGTTAATTATAACTGACTCACTTGTTAATCTCCCAGTTCACTTATCAATGGTGATTTTTATGATATTATTTTACTTGGTTGGGACTTAAAAGTCATTCTCCCAACTTTAAATCCTACCCCTACACAGTGCACCTTCTTCCAACAGTAACCACGCCCCATAGCTTCACCTACATACGTGTTTGCGCACTTTTCTCAAATATTTATCAACACCCTAAACAAAGGAATAAATGTAGACCTCATAATATATATAGTTAGTCACATTCTATTGTGGTGTTGTTGTCTCCCATGAGAATGCATAAATTAAGAGGGACGATACTATCGAAACTCCTACCACGTCTTGAGGCCTAATTTTGACTATATATGTAGTCACAATTAGGTGGTAACAAATAATAATTAAGGCTACAGATATACTTTATTCATTCGACAAACAATCATAAAATAAACGACTGCTCGGATCAATGATTGATCCTCCTGAAAATAGTGCCTATAAAAGTAGCAAGCAAATAAAATAAGAGAGTAAGGACACACACACAATGCAAAGAAGGTGAATGGAAGGTGAGGCTGTTCCCTAAAAGCAATATAATGCATTCAATAGTATGAGAGCATGAGAGTTAATTAATGGTCAATATATATATGTGATATACCAGCTGTGAACAACACTTCTCTGGACCTTATCAAATTGCCTCTCTTCTAATTGATATATACACAAAACAAACCAGCTTAATTAATTAGCAAATTATATATAAAGAAGAAAATATACATGCAAACAAGGACTCAGAGAAACCTACTTCCATATAACTCTCACACAGTGCAGCGCCATGTATAATTAATCCTAATATTATTTAAGGTACCGGCTCTTGTTTTAAAAGCTTCATTATTATAGGACCATATATATATATCATCAAAGCTGACTCAGTGGTCTACTTTTTAAAAATAAAAAATAAAATAATGCATAAAAAGTAGGGGATTCTTTTGATTTAATCAAGTTGTGCTCCATTGATAACAACTATTCATAAAAAACTCACATATCAATATATCCATTTGAATAGTATATATATACTAGGGAGATGGATAGGTAGATTCTTCTTAAGGAAACGATTAACATGATAAAGTTATTTTTAGTGAAACGATTGATATTACAAATTAGAAAAATTATTTGAAGAAAAGTACTAAATCACATCCAAAAGAGAATATAACCTGATTTGCCAATTATACTTAACTCATCACATGTGACAAATAAAATTTTGCATGAATGTTTTTGACTATTCAGTATATGATCTTTCTTTTTACTAAATCATATTACTGATTTATTAATAATGAGTGAAAGCAGCCAAATAAAAAATCTTTGAAAAAATTTCGCTCACCATGTATGTCATCTTCCAAGGAGCTATATATTTTCCTACTTGACTTAATTAATTTGTAGCATATATAATGTATCATTATATTACCATAATTTCCTTGAATATGAAAGGATGACTTTAGCTCATATATATATATATATATATATATATGGACATACATACCAGAACCTCAGCTTCACCTGCGCATTATAAATATAAACTATTTGCTAATTGATTTATATAACTTAAGACCTAACCCTTTAGCACATGACCTAGGCGTTGACCACCATATAAATATACACATCAAACTCTGAAGATTCTTATAATAGTCTTACTCTTCTTCCTATTTAAATTTAATTGCCCCTTTTCTTTTCTTTCTTTTAAGTAACAACACTAATTGAACCAGACAAGTAGGCAATAAAACACAAGGAATCTGCACAATTTGACATAGAAAATGATCCTTAAACACGAATTAATGTCTGGTGCTCTCTGGGTTTCTAGAGTTATTATTTTTATATACTCAAAAACCAGGTTCAGCAGCTTTTTAATAATGTTTGATTATGTATATAATAATACATGTGTAGATATGGACCGTAGGCAGAGACACAAATGGAAGTATGTAGCTGAAATAGAACTCTAGCGCCAGATGAATGCACTGAAACATTTGTGTGGTCGTTAGGAATCAAAGTGGCCCAAATCAAGAGCGTCCCTTCAATTAATTACTAATTAATAGTGTGAATATGCCATCCTATTTAAGAGCCATTAATTATTTAATCACCTATTATGAACTGTATATATAATGGGTTATCGCACGGGTTGGCCCTGTTTTGTTATTGTACATGTGTATATATGCACCATTAAGTTTCAGTTCTGTTTGGATGCTAAGAAACTATGGCGATTCTTTTTAATCACAGTCATTGATATGAATAGTTTCTTAATAATTTTTAAGCTTGAAGGGGTCGACAGTTTATAGTGGTTTTTTATTTGATTTGGATGGACGCTAATGGTGAAAAGCTTTTTTGATCATCATTGTTCAATAATTAATGTGTTGTGCTCACAAGATTATATTAATTGCGAAAGATTTGGATGTTGAAGTGAATGATCTAGTCGATCACCTAAACCGTTCCTCATTAGATAGAAGCTAAATATTTGGACAATGATATGCTCAAAGTCTTTTTCTTTTTGTGCATTAAGGACTATAAATGGAGTTTAATTATGACCACTCTTACATAAACTTGGGTTATATTATTTATATATGTTCTTCATATCATTTTATGTGGTGCTAGTTAACTGCAAGTTAAATGCAAATCACTCTCTTTTTTATGCGCATGCACGTGCAGTAGCAGATATTGAGAAGACTGAAGAGCTAGGCCCCATATAATCATTTATCAATCTTCTGCACCCAAACGAAAGCATCTAACAAGTTTGCGAATGTCAAACACTATTTATAATATTTCAAGCTTTCCATAAAGTTTAAGGAATGACTAATTAGTTGCTGCTAGTCTTAATGACTTTGATAAAACTAGGGTTTTGTTATAAAGATCAGTGTACAATTTATATACAGTTGATTGACTATTCATGAAACTTTAATTTGCTTTATAATAAACAGACTAATTTTTTAATTAATTACCCCCAATTGATATGATCACTATTAATTAAAACGCCTTCAATGTCATGATGATGTGACTTAGCTTTATCAAAAGATACATTAAACCAGAATATAGGGAAAAGCCAAACAGATGTAAAATATGAATATATGTGTATAAAAATGATCATGGTGTGTGTCCTCTTATATATATATCCGCTGTCAATATACATAGTGCGGCTGCCATTTAATTTGAATATGATATATAGAAGGAGAGCAATATTTATTGCAAATTTCAAATGCACACACACAACACTAATTAAAGCTTGCCCCACCATCATGATCTGATCATCAGAGATATATAAGAAAACAATTCAACTCTTTTTATGAGTACCACCTGCTTTCGACTTAATTGTCACCTGGCTTTGACATTAATCATACACATATTTAATTTATTATATAGCATGATCTTTAGAATAAAGCTGATAAACAAAGGTGGTGCCCTTCAGATAATGTTAATTATTCTCCCCCTAATGATTATTATAGAATGGTATATCATGACCAACTCATTCAATTTTAGTGCTTAGCTTTTCTTATCTGCAGTATGGAATAATTATAATAAACTTAAGATTATGCAGGAACTGTCATTAATTAGGCTTAAGTTCCGATTAAGCTCTGACAAGTGTAGTAACAAGAGTTAGATCTTTATTTGATTACAATATAATTAGATGGAAGAATAAATTGTCCTTTGCGACCATAATTAAGTGCTCCATTAAGATTCTATATAAAAGGCTATATATATGCAACTTGCTAATAGAAGCATGTCTCTGTGGGTGTGAGTCTGTGAGACCAAGTAATAAGTATCCTATGCTACACACACACACACACACACATGAATAAAATTACCTTTCATTAATTAATATCTGTATGAAAAACTAACTTAATTACTGTACAGGGTAGGGAAATGAGCCAAGCTTAATAAGCTCGAGTATGAATCAGGACATGAGATTTTCAGGCCACAAAGTGGTCTAACTAAATAAGGTTCTCTCTCATCCTAGTTTTGTGGTTTTAGTTTTTCTATAAAAGAGAATTAAAAGTCGTATTGCGTGCGGAGAATAAAAAGAAATAATAATATTGAAAGGTTGTGTATGTGAGGCTTTGTAAGATCAATCAAAATCAATGAGCTAGTCATGTCCGATCATAAAATTGGCTTTATAGACTCTATAGGAAGATACTAATGAATCTTTCCTTTTCCTCTCTATTTTTCTTCACTCTCTTTCCCTTCTGTGATTTGGGGGAAGAAAAAATTAAAACACTATATGTGTATGTTATCAGTTTATATATTCTCTCCACTTTTATGTCAGTGTGATTCTTGCATTATAGCCTGCCAAAAACACGCTCATGTTAAAACCACATTGGTTCAGACACAATAAGATATTAAAACGATCAATAGACTTTACATACACTCACATATATTACTAAATAAACTATATATGTGTGTGTCTGTATATTTCCATTGTATATTTTAAATAAGAGTCACAGAAACAAAAGTAGAGACATCTGATTCTGACATTGAAAACTAATATGCTTTTCGGTTTCTTTTTATAAATCAAGAACAAGAATGAGTTCCAATAACAAAAGTTGAGTATAGAAGTTCAACAAAGAGGTCCTTTCATCAATAATAAAAAATTTAGAACTCCATGAAAGAAGAAACTTACAGTCATATATATGGTCTCTAGTGACATCTTCATATAATTAATTAAAAAGAAAGATTCATGCCGTGCGAGCAATATCATTAAGACATTAACGGTAACTGATCATTAATTTGACAATATTAAAAATAATATTAATGCATCGGCATTATTTTCATTTTATTAATTTTGAAGCATCAAATGCAACTTCGTCTCAATTAAAAAAGTTTGCAACACTTTTTATGTATTAAAGCCATATTAAAAAAGCGGGTGAGCGCAAATAACAACATATGATCATAGGTTTAAACCCTTTGAAGCCTCATCTAGTAGATTAGAAATAAATCAAACATATGTATCAGGAAAAAAAGAAGTAAATCAAACATATACAAGTTTAATTAGATGAATTAATCATTTAAGCTATTTTGGTATAAACAACGAGTCTCAAGTATAATTAATAAAAAATTACTAAGCGTATATAAAACATTATTGTTACTTTATCATTTATTTAATAGCTATTCATCCATGACACAAAGATTAAATTAATCACATTAAGAGCTATAAGCCTATAATTATAAAAACAAAAAATTCCCATTATCGCCGACCTAACACGTAGGATACTTCCTTTAATTTGTTTGGGAAAACCAATCAAGCCCTCACGTCACGATTAAAAACACCGACTAAATTAAAGAAGCAATATGTTACAACCTTCATAATAATAACTTAGCTTGATGATTATGACCATCAAACTTATATATAATATATGTATCTATATTATAGTTATAAATATCATTAGTCTGATCAAAATGTTAAATATTCAAAGATTAGTAGTCTTGTCCTATCATGATTATAATAATAATTTAGGTATCAAAACCACTTAAAAGGAAAATTCGTTTTGCCCACTGCTTTTTGAAAACAACTAGCTAGCTAGCTTCTTCCTCCACCCAAAATTGTTGGTAGTGAAGGTTCTTTCATTTTTTATTTTAATTTTTTTCAGAGGGAATAAAGACAATACATAATTTAATTATTACACACTAGTAATTAAACAACACTTAGTCACAGCAAATGAAGCTTCCTTTTTCGCATGCTTGACCCTCAAAATAGAAAAAGGAAAAACAAGAAGAGGAACATATGAATAATCGAACATTTTATGCATTTTTAGGAATTATCTCTGAATGTGGAGTACAGTTTTCAATTTCCAGTTTAACATGTAGATTTTTTGCGTAATCACAATTGAAAGAGGCAAGTGCTTTCAACTTTTGAGGCCATACATAAATTAATTTATGGTTGTATAATATTAAAAGTATGAGCTATATATACTAAACTACTCCCCCCCCCCAAAAAAAAAAAAAAATATATATATATATATATATATGTATATATCTGCATTATTTTGATTCAAAATGTAAAACATCAATAGAAGTATGGATATTTTGAAAAGACTAACATATCAATTTTTTTTTTACAATTAAATAATTTTTTAATATTTATAAATTAATTATCTAACTCTTGTTTTTAGAACCAAAGGAGTATATTAATAAACAATTATTAGTTGCCAAAAGCGAGCCACGTTTGAAAAACAAAAGAGAAAGTCAAACAAAAGAGAAAGATGAAATGGGTATAAAAAATTCAACCACTTTTCATATAATTAAAGTTATTAACTTTAAAATCAACTAGAGTTGGTCATATGGTCTAATAGTATAAGATCCAGCTAGATTCTTTTGAGTTTTAAGTTCGAATATCAAAAAAGACACTTGCGAGTAGAAGAGGTAAACACGAACCTGTACTTGAATACTAAATGATAATATTAAAAATTATTAACTTTAATTTTATCTTTTGAGGCAGTTAGTTATATGTTTGTTTGAATTGGTATTTGAAAAGCACGATTATATAAGTCGAAATAAAACTCTTTCCATACACTTACTTCAAAAAACTGTGAATCACATTAAAAAATCAACTTCTATTATCAAGCCAAACGGACACTTATAGTTAGTTACCTTACCTACCATAAAATTCAAATATTGAGTTATAAGAGAATACTTTCTTCCACTTAACCTAATCCCATTAGTCCACCATATTTCTTCCCCAACCTTTGACTACCAACCTAAAAAGACTGTACTTTATAGAGGCTTTGCTAGACTCGCTTATACAGCTAGCTTCTTTGATAGAGGAGGGCAAGAGACATTACTCTCCTATACTATCCAATATATATATATATATATATATATATTTGCGCACGCGTGCGTGGAAAGCACAAGGCTATAAAATAATGTGTCGGTGTACAGTGGACCAAATTAAGATACATTGGAACTGAGTCATTTATGTTTAAGCTTAATTTGAAGAGCTAAACCCAACCAATATAATTAGTCATCCCATTGGCCTTACCAGCTTCCCCAACCATAGCTGACATAAGAAATTATTATATGCCCAATAAAAATGGATTAAGTGTGAACAGATAATAGTAAAAAAAAAAAAAAAAAAAAAAAGGAGTGCTGAAATGAGGCGATGATAGAATATATATATGTAATGATAAGCAAGAAAATACTTAATATAATTTAAAATGCTTTTATTAATTAGTCAGATTGTATATAAAATAAATAAACACACACACACAGAGTGTACTTTTAGTCCTTTAAGTTCACATTAGATATACTTTCGGTTCTTTAACTTTATAAAGCATACTTTTGATCCTATAATTCTAGCACCCTTAATGTTGGTAACAGAAAATGTCAACGCAACAAACTTAAGTTATGATTTTGTGATTAAATCTATTCTCTCTGGTGGTTCTAAATATATAAGATAGAGTTAACTTTTTTGGAGAGATTAAGGAAGTTAAATAAGTTACTTAATCATATTATATATTGTATATTATATCATTTTATTAGTCAAACTAATTAGTTTAGAGAAAAATAAAAATATTTTAAAGTAATTAAATTAACTTCCTTAATTTTTCTAAGAAAGTTAACTTTGTTTTATATCTAGGACCTGAGTGATTATTAATCTTAAATTCCAAATATGTATAAATTGAAAAACATTTAAAATCTTAATGAAGCGGTCATATCAAAACCTGGATTGTATTAAAAAAATTAATTTAATAATCTAAATATATTAGCTTAACAATATAAATAACAAAGCATCATTTTCATTTGCAACTATTTTTCGTTTTATTTTATTGTAATAATTTAAATATATTATATTAAAAAAATTAAAAATTAAATATGTTTTTTTAAATTTGCACAATTATCACTTAAGTTTGTTACGTCAATATTTTTATTAGTAACATTAACGGTGTTGGAAATATAAGATAAAAAATATACTACTTTATACAGCTAAAAGGACTCAAAATATACTTTAACCATATATATATATATATATATATATCATGATACCCTAAACTCTGATAAAGAGTACCTAATTAATACTAATATTTCTTGCTCATGTTGCTTTCACCGGATACGACTGAGCCGAGAAGGCGACATGTGTAAGCGCTTGCATGACCTCCTTGCTCCCGCAACAATATTATAAGGGAAATACTTATATACCAGTACTCACTATGTCATCTGAATGCTATATAATAGAAATATAATAACTCTAATGATTTTAATTCTAGTTGATAAGTTACGTATATGAAAGTATTTCAATTTCAAAATGAGTTGGTCATTTTGTTTTAGCTTTTCAAATGAATATGTGTATTTTTCTCCCTCCCAAAAAAAAAAAAAAAAAATTTGAATTTTCTTATATGAATCACTTGCGCAGGATTAATTAAAATGATTTGAATTATTATATTTTTATTAGACAGAGTTCGAATGATGTGGTACTTGGGGATTATGTAAGTATTTCTCCTATTATATACTCTCTACTGTCCTTAATATAAAATATATTTAGAGAGTTAATCTTGGTCCTAGATATATAAGACATGATTTTCCTATTTGTCATTTTTTTTCTAATTTACTCCTATATATTGATGCTCACTCAATAATAAACAAAGAGGAATAAAAGGGAGGAATAATTAAGGACCGGAGGAGTATCAATCTTCTTAATTACTCGTTTTTCTTCTTTCTACGAAAATTTAAATCAATTTTTTTTTTTGTAAATTACTTCGCCCATGCATTCTGGTAGTTCATACGCATGCACGTAGATCAATATTTATTCTTTGGGGTGCTATATTGCATCTCTTGATACTTGCTTATAAAAAAAGTACTGACGGTGTTTTTCTCTTCCCCCTTTAATTTATGGCCCTGTGCATATGCAACAATCTCAAATGTTTAACAGCGACTGAAAAACGTGGAGTCACGATTGATAATATCAAATCTCCCGTAGAAAATTAGCATGTTAGATTATAAAGAATCTAGATCAGGTGATAACACTAAATTATACAGTCCATAAATAAATTATAGTGTATTTATACACATGGATTTATTATTTAAGCATTGAAACAAAAAACGTGAGATTTTGTATACATGTAACAAGAATCAGTCAATGGATTTTTTCAAAAAAAAAAATGTATTTGATTCAATAATTAACAGCGTTTAATTTGTTTATATTTGGTATATTCATAATCACACATTATAATTAGTTTATTACAGTAAAGAGATGAACGAAACATCAGTAAGTGGTTGATGATATACTACACCTTGCAAAGGTATCGCATTTGCATGTATACGATGAAAGGTAATGCTTGTTGCGGAAGCGAAATATATAGAGCGCAATCGATTATACTAAAAAAATCACAATACTAGAAAATAAAGCTTCTAGACGTAATTTAATAATATAATAAATCACAACTACTATACCTTAATTGCGGCTAATAAATATGATGCATTTAACTACAATAAAAGGAATAGGATAACAATAAGAGAAATACCTTAATCTAATTTCACTCCAATAATCTTCATGTGAAATAATATATAGGAAGAAGAAAATCTAATGCCTTTATGAGAAGGCAATTTTTGAGGATGAACAATAAGGGAGGAGGGGGTCCTATATATACTAAAAGCAATACCCCTTTCCTCATGACATAGGACTTGGAGTCTTGCCAAAAACAACAAATCTCCACCTTGGCAAGATCCCCACATTCTTAAGTTCTCCTAATTACAAAATTCTAACTATAACTCCTATTCAAAATACAATGTTCAACAAATGTTGATCAGATCCAAACATTGTTGAAATTTAATAGGAGTCACCATCTTTGTTAGCATATCAGCAGGATTATCATCTGTTTGTATCTTCCGTATTGCAACTCCACCTTCTTCTAAAATCTCTCTTATAAAGTGATAACGGATGTCAATGTGCTTCGTCCTGATAGACGTGATAGACTTGCTATCACAAAATATTGTTCTTTCTTGACCAATACCAAGCTCTCCAAGCAACCCTTGAAGCCAAATTGCCTCCTTTGAATCGCCATGTACTTTCTGGCTAATACGGATTTTTAGAAATAATAATAATAATAATAGATTAATAATGATGATGATGATGATAATTGGTTAAAATAATAATAATAGTAATAATAGTAACAATAATATATTAAATAAATATTTAGAATTTAATAATGTTTGTATTATTTTACAATTTATTAATTGACAATAATTATATTAATAATAGAAATTTAAAAATTTAATTGTATTATTTTATACCGGAAATAGCTAAAAGCTCTCCTAAGTTTTAATTATAAACTTAGGTTTAGCAATCCCTTGATAGTTTTCCAAATTGTTTTTCTTCCTCCTTTATACTTTCACATCTCGGGTAATTCTAATCCCATGAGTAATTCTAATCCTCATGAGTTTTAGGTTAGATTTATGTATATTTTTATAGGTAGTCCCAATTCCTAGAATGCATGTACAAATACTTTTTCCTTCTCTTTGATTTGCGCGAGTAACCTTCTGCAAAGTGGTTAATATTGAATATAAGATGCCTTACGTTGCATATAGCCGTGGGTTTCAATTTATGTGATTGAATTGAATAAATATAGATTTATGCTTCTCGGCTTGCGTGCTTGATATACAAATACCTGTGCGTTTTTCCTCACAAATTGAATAGAGTTGATTTGCCTCGATCAGCGTGTTTCAATTTCATATATATGATTGAACCCATTTTTCTTCTCTGTGCGTCATTTTTTTTTTGAATGAATTAGGAAACCATTAAAACTGTGCGTCACTCTTTGTGATTGCAATACATTATAACCTGTGCAATAAATTCCAATATATTATACTCTTGTGCAAGGCTATAATTGATAACTCCTGCACCTGTCTGTCCACATTATTTTTCTTTTACTATTTGATTTTTCTTTTTCTTTATATAATGTCGCTGCGCAAAGATAAGATACCAACAGATTTTAGGTTAAAATATTCTTATATCTATATTTAATTAAAATAGTATAAAAATATATAAAAGATAAGTAAGTAATAGAAATAATTTAGGAGTTCATTATATGTGTATTTTAAATAACTTAATGGTGGGGGGAAAGCTTTGGGATGGTACCTCCCAAAGTGACGAACACAATTAGGCTTCATGCCTATGATATATATTATTTGATGTGAACCGAAGATTTAGTTCTTCTCAAAGTGATGCCAGCGGGGTTTCGGGGCATTAGTAGCAACTTTGGGAAGAGGTGTGCACACTAGGACGAAATGTTTATGGCCAATTTGATTGACTAGCGGGGTTTCCGGGTCACGGGGTATATTGGCGGGGTTTCTCGGGCCTACCATGGTTCTCTTCCCACTAAACTAAATAGACGCGGGGTTTCGGGTCTAAATAAAATTAAATAAAAAAAATAATGAATAATATTTGATTCGATGAGAATATATAGATATGATGAATATTGATATTGATATTTTAGATTATAAATATGTATATGGTATTTTCCTTTATCATCATGTAAATATTTTATTTATTGTTATTATTATTGTTCTTCTATATTATCTTTGTTTATTAGGATTACCAAGCAATTCGATGTGTGTGTTCATGGGGGCGATGATCCTTCTGGGAGCAGAAATTTCGGTGAAACAGTGCAAGAGTTGGGGCTAGCGGTGGGAAGTGAGGAAGAACCTTCAATGAACCTAGCTAGTTTTATTTTATTTTATTTCTATTTTTATTTTCTTTCTTTTTGAATAAAACACATCTATTTAAGTTCAGATTTTTTTGTTAATGTAATAAGCACTTGTCCCAAGTACAAGTGCGGTAACACTCCCAAGGTTATTTATTTCGAATTTCAATAAAATTTTAGATTATTATAACTGTTAGAAATTGGGGTGTTACACTCTCACTCTGTCGTAGACAAAGCAACCGTTGATGCCAAAGTAGACTTCCAACTAAGCGGTGCGTTTGCAAGAGTAAACACATAACCGATAGTTGATCTTCGTTTGTCCAAATCACCTTCAAAATCTGAGTCGCAATACCCAACTAGACATTGATCAACATCCTGCTCAATGACCAATCCAACATCTATAGTATTACAAATATACCATAGAATCCATTTCACAGCTTGCCAATGTTCCTTTCTAGGATCATGCATATACTTACTCACAACTCCAATAGCCTGTGAAATATCTGGTCTTGTACAAACCATAGCATACATCAAGCTACCAACAGCGTTCGCGTATGGTACTCTTGACATATATTCTCGTTCATCTTCTTCCTCTGGCGACATATCAGCAATAAGCTTAAAATGCGGGGCAAGTGGAATGCTAACTGATGACATTCCTTTAACTTATAAATGGGCTGTCCGGAGCTCAGAAAATGATAAGTGGAGGAATGCCATGAATGAAGAAATGCAGTCCCTTCATCATAATGGTACGTGGAGATTGGTCAAACTCCCAAAGGGTAAGAAGGCAACTGGTTGCAAATGGGTGTATGCGAAGAAAGAAGGATTTCCTAACCAAGGTGATGTGCGCTACAAAGCAAGATTGGTAGCTAAGGGCTATGCTCAGAAGGAGGGAATTGATTATAATGAGGTATTTTCTCCAGTTGTAAAACATTCCTCCATTAGAATTTTGTTGGCTTTGGTGGCACAGTTGGATTTGGAACTAGTTCGAGATGGATGTAAAAACTGCATTTTTAAATGGAGACTTAGAAGAGGAAATCTATATGACTCGACTAGAAGGATATAAAGTTCTTTGGAAAGGAGAACATGGTGTGTAAACTTGAAAAATCGTTATACGGATTGAAGCAGTCTTCGAGACAATGGTATAAACAATTTGACAAGTTTATGTTGTGGCATAAGTATAGGAGAAGCAAATACGATCATTGTGTGTATTTGCGAAAGCTTGAAGATGGATCCTTTATATATCTACTTTTGTATGTTGATTGCTTCAAGAAATCAAGCAGAGATTGAGAAGCTAAAGGGTCAACTAAAAAAGGAGTTTGAGATGAAGGATTTAGGTGAGGTAGAGAGCAATCGATTATACTAAAAAATCACAATACTAGAAAATAAAGCTTCTAGACGTAATTTAATAATATAATAAATCACAACTATTATACCTAATTGCAGCTAATAAATAACAGGCAGGACTACAATAAAAGAAATAGGATAACAATAAGAGAAATACCTGAATCTAATTTCACTCCAATAATCTTCATGTGAAATAATATATAGGAAGAAGAAAATCTAATGCCTTTATGAGAAGGCAATTTTTGAGGATGAACAATAAGGGAGGAGGGGGGTCCTATATATACTAAAAGCAATACCCCTTTCCTCATGACATAGGACTTGGAGTCTTGCCAAAATCAACAATGCTATCTTTTTCATAATATATGGTTGATCAAGGAAAATGCCATATTGGCCTGGGAAGATTCAAAAGAGTAAGAAAAGGTAAGGAAGATAATAATGATGATGAGGAAATCGATGATGAAACCTGAGGAGTTGCGAACAAGCGAATTAACCAAGCTATTGAACCTTTGTTAGTAGCAGAGGGTGACACACACACACACACTCAGTATATTTCTGAGTGTTGGAATCCAAATTAAATTGATGTGCACCAGATTGCGTCATGTTTGCGCCAAATAAAATGCCAACTCCACTGCTGTTCTAGTGCGGCTTCCCACTTTTAACAGCATTAACTTCTCTTGCCCCATTGAAATGAAAACTCACCCTTCAGCCTCCAGCTAATTGATTCATCTTCCAATTACAGCTCTATATATATATAGGCAGAGACTTGACAAGCACATACACTATATATGCCATACTTTTGCGTAATCTCACTTCCACTTAACCCCGGCCAACCTCACCAAAGTAAAAATTCAACAACATACATACAATTTACTCCTTCCGGCCGGTTCTTAATATATATAAGATATACTTACATAAGTTAATAAGATTAAATTAAATAGTTAAATTAAGGTTAAAGTATACTTTTGATCCTTTAAATTTTACATAAGGTATCTTTTGGTCCCTTAACTTCATAGAAAAAGTATACTTTAAAAAGTCACTTAAAATTCAAAAACGCCCCAAATTTGACCCAGTTAATGTCGTTTTTTTTAACGAGAAAATGATACTTTTAATGACTCAAATAATGATCAATAGCGTTTAATTATACAAATTTTATATTTTTTTTAATTTACCCATAAACTTAATAGCATTTAATTACAAAAAAATCATAACTTAAATTTATACTATTATCACTTGAGTTAACATTTTCAAGAGTTAGTAAAATTAATGGTGTTAGAATTATAAGATTAAAAGTATACTTTATAAAGTTAAGGGACCAAAATATCGAATATACATTTTATGTAAATTTAAAGGACTAAAAGTATACTTTAACCTTAAATTAATTAATATGACATCACGCCCCAAACAAATAAATTTTTTAAAATATTTGCTCATCGTCTTACTTAATTCACTCATTCTCTCTTCTCTTTGATTATTATCAAAAAGTATCAACATGGGTAAATAGAAAAAGATTGACAAGTATAAAAAGTATGTCTTTTTTTTTTCCCAATAAAGAAACATATAATATTACAAAAATTTATCTTATATTTAATATCAAAATCAACTATCTAAACATGTATTATATCAAGGACTGAAAGGGGGTCGTATATGACAAAACGATAACATACTTGGAGATAAGTAGCCAGGTCTCATTCTTTGATGTCCCCCTCTAACTCCTTCCAATCGCCGGCGTAAAATTCAAATCTTTGACCAAATACTTCCTATATTGTCCTAAACACACATAATTAATTACTGTGCATTGATAGTGGTAATAATAATAATAGGTCAAAAGTATTAAATTTGTTATAAAATTCAAATGATTGTCAATATTATTAATTATACTAAACGCGTTATATTAATTTATATTCTCTCCCAACCCTTATCAAATATGGACAAACACACAGACACCAAGAAAACTATTTAGTAGTATTCCTTGATACTAGCAAATTCCTTATTAAAAAAGGGCCAGTAATGCCGCTCTTGGAGGGAAATAGTACCCTACGTAGTATGATGGGTGAGAACACGTTTAGAATCTTCTTATTCTCCCTATAACAAAATTATGATGATCAACCAATCTCGTAAACAAATAATGATCATTAGCATATAGCATTAGTACACATCTTTGTTATTATATATGGATTAATTAGACATTAATTAATGAAGTCATTATACTAGTTTAAAGCAGCTAGCGATCAATATGAACACACACAAAAGTAGGTATTAATTAATTAGTAGGAGGCGCTTAATTCCAAGATGCATCTCAGAATCCATGATAAAATTGACTAATTACTACTAATACAAAAACCGAAGTTGAAGAATAATAAACCTCGATGAGTACAAAAATACGAGAAGCTAGAGATCATTAGCAAATGCTTGTCCACGTGGCACAAGAGGCCCTAGCCTGCTTTTTCGCCTGTATAAATAGAGCGTGGCCTTTCCTTCCTCTGCCCATCGACTCATCTCTCACACTCCCCATCAACACAAAACAAACTCCCTCTAATCCCTTCTCTTTCCATCTCATATTTCTCGTACTTCTCTTCCTCTCTCTCTTCAAGCTATTTCATATCTCTCATCAGTTCGCCGCGTCTTTCACATTCAAGGTACGTCCTTTACATGTTATGTTCTTCTTAACATACACACGTCGATCTATATATAAACTACTTGTGGTTTCATCTTCTCTCGTCTTATCCTCCTCTGTTCCTTTAACTCTTGGATTTGCAACACATAACTCTGATTACCCTGTTCCTAATCTCAACTCATCTTCTTCTTCTTCTCTTTGATCCTTCCTGCTCTGTTATATTCTCAAGGTTTCACTATTATTATTCTAATACCTATATGAGCTGGGTTTTCATTAAAATATGTTTGGTCAACTCTGCAGGTTCCTCTTTTGTCTTCTCTCTCACCACTTCCAATATGAATATCGTCTCGCGTTCTGTCTGCCAACAAGTACGGCCCTTTGTCAATTTCCAAGGGGTCCTCTCCATGGAGCCTTTCTTCCGCCACCTCCGTAAAGACAAGGTCGTCGTCATAATCGGCGCCACCGGCACTGGCAAGTCCAAGCTCGCCATCGACCTCGCCTCCTCCTTCCCTCCTGCCGAGGTCGTCAACTCAGACAAAATGCAAGTCTACCAGGGCCTCGACATCACCACCAACAAGGTCACCGACGAAGAATGCCGTGGCGTCCCTCACCACCTCCTTGGAATCGCCGACCCTGACTCCAATTTCACCGCCGATGACTTCACCCGCCAAGCCTCTGCCGCCATTGATTCCATCGTCCACCGCGATTCCCTTCCCATCATCGCCGGTGGCTCCAATTCCTTTATCGAAGCCCTCGTCGAAGACGACGCTGCGTTTCGCTTGAAGTACGAGTGTTGCTTTCTCTGGGTGGACGTTCCCCTGCACGCCCTTGATCCATTCCTCTCGAAGCGGGTCGATCGGATGATGCAAGCGGGTCAGTTGGATGAGGTCCGTCAGTTTTTCGACCCGGCCCGGGATTACACGACCGGAATCAGAAAAGCCATTGGAGTCCCTGAATTTGACGAGTTCCTTCGAGCAGAGGCCACTGCCGATGAAGGGACCAAGAAGAGGTTACTAGAGGCAGCCATTGCCAAGATTAAAGGCAACAATTGCTCGCTGGCTCGTCGACAGCTTCAGAAGATTCATCGGCTTTACAACATGTGGAAGCGAAACATGTATCGCCTCGACGCGACAGAGGTGTTCAAAAAATCCGGCGACGAGGCAGAGCAACTGTGGCAGGCTCAAGTGCTTGCCAAGAGCCAGAGGATTGTACACAAGTTCCTCTACGACGACAGTCCGGTGGTTCCGGCCGCCTCGGTAATGTCGTCGGTGCCGCCGTATCCGCAGCCGAAGCAGGTGGCGATGGCAACCGCTAGTCATTAGAGGCAGAGCAAAACAGAGAATCTAGAAACGTAAGCCATCAATGAGATTGAGACACCTCCGATAAGACTTAGTGACTTACTATATAAAGGGCATAAGGCACTCCACAATTTAATTTCCCCTTTTTTTATTTATTCCATGGCACAAATCTCTCTACTTCATTGATGCACCGGACAGAAGAACAGGAGCTGATGGTTTGAGCAGCAAAGAATTTGGGTAAAAAGTGGGTTGAGGAGTTGCGATCGAGAATCCTTCTTCGTGGTCTCTGCTTCATCAGAACAAGTTCATTGTTATAACTTGGTTGCTAGCGTGTTCTTTCTTCTGTTACAGTAACTTTTTCTCTTGTACGTACATTAGTGGGAACAGGATTAGTGGTGCGGATAGAATATTTTATTGTTTTTTTTGTCTTTTCGAAAAAGACCGAAAATATAAGATGAAGTTTACTTTTTTGGGAAGGATTTGAGAGAAACCGGACCCACATTTGGTGCGGATAGAATATACTCCAAAATATAAGATGAAGTTTACCTTTTTTTTTTTTTAATCATATTAATATATTATATACCACTGATCCTATTTATAAATCCTTTTGACAAAAAAAAATTTGGTTCTACTTATAAGTCTAATTTCGAGTAATAAATGAGATTGTGACAATTTTGCCAATATTATTTGTATAAATGAAAATAGAGAGAGAAAGAAGAGTTGAAAGATACTCATTCATAAAATAAGTCTCATAATCATTGACCTAACTACTTGTTCTTGTTACGTGTGATTTAATTAAAATGAACTTATAAATAGAATCAGAGTAATATTATGTATAATTAGATTATGTATTAGTTTATATACTAAATAAAATAGTTTAGAGAAAATAATATAAATATATATATAAATATTTTATAGCAATTTAATTAACTTCCTTAATATTTCCAAAAAAATCATTTTTATCTTATATTTAGTATAGAATGGAGTATAAACTTCTACCACATAATTCAGCTTTCTTTTCTTGTGGCAGTGATATAGTAACAAAAATCGTCTTACCTTTTGTTAAATGATGATCGACAGCTGATGTGAAAAAGAGTATATTTTTATAGTCTTTCTATATGCCTAATTGCGTTTCAAAATTGAATCATCTTGCACAAAAATAAAACATTACTTGTACAAAATTCCTATTCATTTCCTAAAATGTATACTCTCGCCTATATAATATATATATATAGGTTTATCATTTGTCATGTCACTTGACATAAGGTTATGTAAAGTCACTCCAAAACTACGTCGTTTTGGGGTTAGGAGAATTAATGAAGGTTGTTTTGTTTGCTTTTGTTTTTGTATTTATTATATGAATTTTACCAAAAGATCATTCATTAATTTCCCTAACCCTAAAACTAAGTTATTTTGGGACTTAAGGGAATTAATGAAGAGTGTTTTGGTATTTTTATTTTTGTATTTATTATATGAATTTGACCAAAATACCCTTCATTAATTCTTCTAATTCCCATAACGACGTAGTTTTGTGATGATCTGATCAGAGCTTATAGAAAATCAACGTAATTAAGTATAAGTTACAAATAATGTGAATCCCTCTATATTTAAGTGTTTGTTTAGAGTTATTTATCATAAACATGTTTACGCAAGCTAAGACAAACCTCATCTTAGATATTTATCTTATACATAGTAAATCACAATTAAAAAGTAACTTTTGAACGTTCCAATCAGCATTCCTAACACGCACTTGACAAGCTAAAGAATACAGTCACATGTGGGTAAATATAGAAGTGAACCTTAGCGGCTTAGCCTATGTAGTCCTTGGTAGTTTGCATTTGCAGAAGGAAAAAAAAGGGAGAATCACAAGTAGATATAAAAAGAGTTAAGGTGCATTTATTATTCTGAAGTATTTTTTTTAAGTGCTTCTAGTATCTTAAAGTATTTTGTGATGCATATCACACCCTGAAGTGTTATTTTCAAGTGCGTTTATCACACTCAAGTACCTTTTTGTGTTATTTTTCACTTAACAATATAGATAATTTAGAGTGTTGGACACATAAAAAAATATTTCAGGATGTTGGATGCATAAAAAAAAAAAAATACAAAATACAGTTCATGGTTGGGTGCATTAGAAAAAAATATTTCAAAATATTAGATGTGCCATCTAATATTTTAGACACTCAAACTACCTGAAAAAGTATTTTAGGAGTTGAATGTTCCTTAACCATGTGAAAAATTAACACCAGTCAAGTTGTCAAATAAATTTTTCTAAAAATTGAGTTGCCAATTTTCATATGAATGACTGTGCATTTACATGTTTCAATTGCGAAAAAAAGACAATTGAGTTTTGAATGTGACTTTCAGCTTTCAAATGAGAATATTGTGGGTAACTACTACTTTAATATCTACAACTCATTTTTTTAGAAAGTCTATATGGAGACGTAATTGTTCTTGATCCCTAACGTCGGGTAACTACTACTTTAATATTTACAACTCATTTTTTTAGAAAGTCTATATGGAGACGTAATTGTTCTTGATCCCTAACGTCATTTTCCCGGGACTAAAAGTGGCTACTTTACATTCTTTCTTTTTGCCCCACCGTTTTTTTTTATTCCTTTGGAATTTTACTGTGGAATTTCACTAGGGACAAAGAAAATTTAAGGTCGTTAACTCTGGTTACATTTGACTTCCGTACGGATAAGGAGCAATATGGAGATTCGTGCCCAAGCGGCTGCTTGCTACAACTGTTCCACTGTCTTTATGGGAATCCACGTTCATTTTTGGGAAATCGCTTTAAAGTCACAAGAAATCAAAATAATTATCCAAAAAGTTTACTTGATAATTTTTTTAGTAGGTGATTAACAACTCTATATAACTATATGTGAGTTTTAACAAAATAATTATCAAAAAGTTTTGGACTTTAGTTTTTCTAAGACATCAAATTTTTTTTGAGATTTTTTAGTTCCTTGAGACTTTAAATTGATTTTCCCTTCATTTTTTTAAAAAAATTTGTTTTTTTAAAAATACTCCATATACTAAAAATTAATTAATTTAAAACTTCAGGTGCTGAAAAAAATATTTCAGATATTTAGTGCTATTAGAAAAATATTTTAGTTGATCCAAATTGAAGAAAAATATTTCAGAATATTGTTGTTACAGAAAAAATATTTTTGATTATTAAACTAAAAATTAATTAATTTAAGATACCAACTGTCAAAAAATATTTCAGAGTACAACAACAATTTGACCTAAATACATAAAAAATAAAAAAGGGTCCATCACCCTAAAATTGGGGAATCGATGTACATGGCCTTCTCATAGATGTGACCCAGAAAGTAATTTGAATCTTCCAAATATAAAATTATTATGTGAACAAGATAGATACTCCATAAACCCCACTTCCTATAATGTTATTATTTCCACTCAATTAGTGAATTCCACTGCTCACTTCTCTTTAATTAACATTATTACGTGAATTCTCCACAACACAGATGGATCCAGATCATTGAGAAAAAGCTATACAATAATTCTAATCAAATGAAATTTTAAGCACAAATATTCAGATGTTTATTACTATTCTTTTGTCTTGGGTAAAAAGATGTTTATTATTCTTAAATATTATAAAATATTTATTTAAAAGAAGCATTTAGGGTAATATTTGATTATTGTCAGGTCCAATTGAAAATAACTCTCTTAAAAGCATTTTAGTTACACAAACTCAAATTGGAGACATCATGTTCAAGCAGCTAAAACTAGGGTTATTAAATCTAGACTAGACCAGACAATTTTTGTCAGAAATTGGCAATCCGATCATCTACCCAGTTCAGGTGAACCCATCCCGCGGTCAATCTTTTTTTAAAATGTTAATTCAGTTGTTCTTTTTTTTTTTTTTCTTCAGAATTTCATATTAATAACTAATAATCTTTACTTCCTTTCCGGTTGGCCCCAATTAATTTTGATTTGATTCCTATCTAACTCACTAACCCTTGATCTACTATCTCGATCATTTTATAAGTTGGTGCGGGTTTAATATTACCTTGGCGAAAAGCTTTTCAACTATTACCAGCATCTGTCCATGTTGATTTTAACGGTCATAATATTCTAAAATGTAAACATTATTATCTATCTATTCAAACTATTTTTCTTAAGGATATTTTTATACTCTATATGGTTTAAACTTTTAATCAAACCATTTGTTTATAATTTTTTAGGGGATTTGACCCGCAATATAGTCTGTTTATCAAACCTGTGCCTTACAACAACGCGTTCGTTGCGTGTGCGTAGTGTTTTATTCCTTTTATGGTATTGGCCAGAGGAAAAGGAAAATTTTCCATTATTGGATTCCAAGAAAAAATATAAAAAAGAAAAAGAAAACAAGTCGAGCAGTAATTTTTTCCCCGGCCAATAAGTTTGATGGGCAGTAATTGTTTATAGTCTCTCTTATCTTAAATATAAGAAAAAGTTGATTTTTTTTAAAATATTTAGAAAATTAATTAAATTATTTTAAATTATTTATATTTATCATTTTTTTCTAAAAACTATTTTATCTAACTTATAAAATGATATATAATCTAATGATGCAAAACATATATATGATATGATTAAACAACTTATTTAACTTTATTAATCTCTCTAAAAAAAGGTAAACTCTATCATATTTAGGAGCTGAACCAGTATGATACATATAGTGAGATGCATGGCCATGGCCCCAATCCCTAGTGGGGGCCACCCTCTTATGATAATGATAATGATGAAATGCCGATGACTAAATTATTATTTACCTTTTTGTGTCCAGTGTTCCGATGATTAATTATTTAATTAAAAATCTAGTTACTCTCATTCTCACCCATGTATCTCTATGTGAGTGATGAGAACCATACAGACACACACACACACACAAAAGCAAATTGTTTTTTTTTTTTTTTTAATTTATATATGAAAGGGTGTTTGTTCACTACCACAAAAAACCTAAAAAACGTCGTAAAGAAGACCTAATTAACGTTCCTTTTCAGAGGGACGTCTTAGCGGCAAGAGTAAATAATTTCACTTTTGGCGTCCTGAATAAATTTAAGGACGCCTTACATAAGGTGTCCTGAACTAAATTTAGGATGCCTTACATAAGGCGTCCTGAAATGTATTTAGAACGCCGCATTGCAATTTTTTTTTTTTTAAAAAAGAAAACCTTGGTTCGGGGTGGCCACGGAAGAAGAGCAAATCAACATTCAAATTCCAGAATAATTCCAAAAGGAGAAGCAACCTCAGAAGACGAAGGAACAGTGGTAAGAATGGAAAAAACCAAGCAAACTAGTCGATAGCAGCTATTCAAAAGTCATTAACAGTTCCAACCAAACAAAAAAAAGATCTACAATCATATATTCAAAATCAAATTTTACAAGACAATACATCTGTCGATAACACATTCCAAATGTCATTAGTAGATTCAACCAAAAACAAAAAGATCTAGAATCATAATCAATTCAAATTTCGGATTCATTTGAACCTCCATCGGAGGAAGAGATCAACGTCGATCTACAACCCAGATCTGTCAATGATTCATTCTCAACCTAGATCTAGATCTGCAACCCAGAGACCGACGTACCTGAATCCGGTTATGTTTTGCCATCGGCACCCCCGAGCTGTGGCCGGAGGAAGAGATTGACATACCTGAAGATCACTGGTGGGCCATCGTAAGGGATAGAGAGGGGGTCGAGGCCGTCGTCGTTGTTGGGGTTCGCCGTCGCCATTGTTGTACCTCACGCATCGGACGCTGGAGCACACAAACGAGCACCGGAGACGCAGACAAGCAACAGATCACGCGGACAATGAAGGGAGATGCAGACACTGGAGAAGGGCGAAGTTTTTTTTGGGCAATAAAATAAGGAGGTGGAGCACGTGGAAAGAGGCATAAAGTCTCATTTAATTTCAACCTGAAAATGACGTTGCGATCTATCGCTTTTTGCCGTCCTGGTTATTAATTCCGGACTCCAAAAATATTTCTTTTGGCATCCTAAATGTTAATTCGGACTCAAAAAAATTCCTGGCGCCAAAAAATTCATTTCAGGCGTCCTAAATATATTTCAGGATGCCTAAAATTTAATTTTGATGTCCTGATTTTATTTTCAGGATGCCAAAAAATTTCCTGGCGCCAAAAAATTCATTTTAAGTGTCCTAAATATATTTCGGGACCCCTAAAATTCAATTTTGGCGTCCGATTTTATTTTTAGAACACCAAAAAATTCCTCAAAATGCGTCAAAAAAATAATTTTAGGCGTCCTAAAATTATATTTAGGACGCCTACGTCTCAAAATTCAGCCAAATAATTACGAAAATGTCATCATCTATACTTTTTACTTCCTTTTTTAAAATAAAGACGTCTTTTAGGAAAATAATATCCATTTTTTGTAATAGTAGTTGTTGGACGAATGAATGAGTTTTACACGATCGGGAAGGTTGAAAGGCACAATTTATAACACACACAAGGAACATGTAGTCCACTAAAAATGTAGCTAATAGTTGAGAGGCGAATAATACTCTTTTGTTCTTAATTATAAGAGCTAGGGGTGGGGTTTGCATTAGTCATAAGCATCATACGTCAATCCTAATTTGCCTTATAAAGTCAATTGAAAAAAATATATGTTTGAAATTTTTATTAGATAAAAAAAAAATCGAAATTCAAGTATAAGTACGTTTTGTGTATAAAAATATATCAAATTCCTTTCACCAATAAAAATTTTAAATAGGAGCTTTTCAACATTTTTTCATATGTCTTCTTCTAAATTTATACCTTTTTTTCAAACTATCTCTATTTTTTTATACATATATTAAAGAGTTTTTTCATACAAAAATAATATATAATGCAAATGATTAAAAATGAGTACACGTTTGATAAACCGGCATATATATTTTGTTTTTGATAAATAACAAGCATAAATTATATTCTAAGTCTCTGAAAATTAGTTACTCCCTTCTGGTCTAATTATAAGACAATATTTGAGAGTTGGTTTTAGTCATAATTATAGGACAACATTTTAATTTTTATCAATTTCTTCATAAAATACCCCTATTTTATTCTCTCAAGTGTATTTGGTTTTTGGTCGGTATATGTATGTGGATGTGTAGACTTTTTCAGTCAGTAAAACTTTTAAATCGTTGGATTTAATTTATATAAGGGCATTTTAGAAAAATGAGTAAAATTAACTAATTTAACTTCTCTTCTTAATCTCCCAAAAATCGGTTAAATATGTCCTATAATTAGGATCAGATGAAGTAATAACATTAATGATTGATGATGGATGATTAGTAAGCTGATTAATGTGGTTGTCCATTTCAGGAACTTGGTGCGTGTTGATTGAAAATGAAGGTGGTGCTGCATATATAAAAGAGGTAAGTATATAGCTACACTTCACTAGCTACGTACTATCAATTCCAAGTGATTTGATCGAATTAGGGGATGGAAGAGATCGAAGGGGTAAAATGGGGAGGAATTATTGGAATTACTAGAGATATTCTGATTCCTATTGTTTGTGGGGAATCTAGAAAAAGACACAAAAAAGAAGGAGCAGTTTCATTAAAAAAAATCGGCGGCCCCAAACACACCTCTTCGATTCCTCTTCTCCATCTCATCTCACATGATTCCAACCAAATATATGACACAAGTTTGCCTTTATACTCCACTCACTACCGCCCCACCTCTCCCTCCCCTTCAATTAATTAACATGGCCCCACTCTTTCCACTAATCACAATTTTACTTCTAATTTCTTCATCTTAATTAAACACCCCCATTGTTTTCATATTTTATACATGGGATTTAAACTTCTCATGTTGTATGAGAAGAAAAAGATTCCTACAAACACATGAAATAGTAGGACCCAAACACATATATATAATTAGGTCCCACCATATACATATATATATATATGTGGGTCCCACACAGCATTATATAATTAGGACCCACACAACATTATATATATATATATATATATATGTGTGGGCCCCACCATTTTCGTGTGTGTGATATACAGAATATACTTTTTTATAATATGAGAAGTGTTTTTCCCTTTATATATATCTTTGGACGTTTATATTTCTTTTCTTTTTATCCTTTTGTATTTGAATCGAACCCTATTAAGTGGCCATTAAAGGATGGCCTCGATGCCACACTTAACCACCAAGGCGTTGGCTTAAGATATTTGTATTAATTGCTAATCTATCACTATTCAGTGCCTTAATAGAAAGATATCTACGTCTTAGTAAAAAAAACAGACTTTTCTATTTGTAGATTAATTTAGTCCTTCTTCTTTTAATATTATTGAGGAAAATCCGCGATGATAAAAAATAGAGGTCAAAAATTGGAAAAGAGAACGTATATGCATGGTAAAATAATATTATCTTTCTGATCCTAAATATAAAATAATATAATTTATACTTCAAATTTTATTCTATATTTAGAATCGGAGAGGGTATCTCTTTAAAATAAATATTTGTATGTATGGTCAAAATCAACTTTAGTAGAGTGGGGGAAAAGTCTCTTGGCTTTGCATCTCACATAAAAAGGGCAAAAGATAAAAAGGAGAAATGACGATGCTCTCCTTCACTCGAGCATCTTGGTCCACATCAACGTAAATAGAATATCTTCGCCAAAAAGCTGCCTTTATATATAGTTACTAGACTAGATAGTAATATAATGCTAAGAATATTGTAGTATATAGTTTCTGTTCTTATCGGTTCCGTAAAACAGTCACTTCTTAATAATATATATAATATAACTCAAAGTGTGCGAGTTTACGATCTATATATATGTGGTAGCCTCCTTTTTGCATGAGATCTGTGAATTATTAATTATATATATGTAAAGATTGCAACTAACACATAGTATATATACCTGGCTAACTGTGTTTGTCAATGTTGCACCAATGGGGTTCGCAACAAGTGATCACTGCGTCTGTACAATGAGCAAAAATATTTTAAAAAATTGCATATCCATACGTTACGCCAATTAAAAGTCATGTTATGTCATATGTGTGTGTATATATATGATTAACGAACCCTCAGCTTTGTGAAACCACGTACTTATATATCATCCCCTCCCTTTTATTAATTCTTTGGTTAAAAGTGATTGAAGATAAGCATTATGCGACTCAAATGTATCAAAACTTATACATATTCATTTATTCATAGATACGTGTGTGTAAATTAATCATTATATATATATTGTGTATAATTAAGTATAATTCTCTGTTGGATGAGACACGAAAATAAAATATAAAAAACTAAATTAAAGGAAATTAGCAAGTGCTCAATATTAATTATTTACAGATTGAAGAGACGACTAATAGCTGCATGCATTGCAAGATGCTTGATGGGAAAGAAAGGTGAAAAGACGTACATATTTTTTGCCCTACAGCTTATATGCTGCTAATTATTGGATATTCTCACACTGTCAATGTCATCCATATTAATTAAGATTTTTACGTGCGTGACTCATCTTTCTCCATTAATTATGTGGTGGCTGACATAATAACAGAATATAATTCTGGCTTTAACTCAAACTAAAACACTTCATAGATTATTAACCATATATGTGACCAGTTCTATATATCTCTGATAAAATGAAAGATATTAGTTTATACACATGCGTGCATTCTAGCTAGAGATAGATCAAGCCCACCCACCAAGCTGATCCACACTTTAATTCTGAATAAGAATAATAAAATGTGCATATAGATTCATTAAATCTTTGTCGGTTAGGAATACAACGAAGCAGGACAAAACGGTAACCACCACAAGGGAAAACGAAAGAATTGCTCTGCAATAATAATAGTAACATCTTTTTCCGCCATAGCTTCTTGTCCGGCTTTTTCCTTTTTTTTAACATCATTATTCCCTTGTGATGATGGTAATATTAAAGTTTGATTGGGATATATAGCAATCCATGTGTGTACAGAAATGATTATCATCAAATTGTTTTCCGTCTAACAAAGAAGACAGTATAAAGGTCAAAGGTACGTAGATAACTAAAGGACACTATAAAGTTCAAAGGGTATTTATACGAGTCACTGTCCTCTATGTGTGTAATTATCATTATTAGTGCATTGCGACTACTCACCGAATTGGATGTTCACACAAGGACAATTATTCTACGTTCATCACGGAGCATCAATTCTTTGCATCATACTGTGTTATTGTGACGTTTTCGTCCTTTCTGTATATATACGACAATTCTTCATTATCATTGCGCATTTCCACACACAAAACGGTTCTTCTCGTCTAACTTTGTAACATGAGAAAATCTACGTGCCAAAAAGCTTATTGGCTCTCTACCGTTAAAACCCAGAGAAAGCACTCGAACGAGCTTCATGTCAATTAATTAAGACATTCGTCAGTTTCGTAGGATGCATGCGTGCATGATCCAAGATAATGCTCAAGTCATTAGCAAGGTAGCTAGCCTCTAATTTCTTCAGTCAAATTTGGCTTCAAGTGTTTGACCTTGTTATGTTGTTTTTCAAATTTTCATGCTTCAATATTATTTAAACCTTGATATTTCTGTTTGATTAAATTTCAGATGATACTCGTAATTCATTACTAATGAAGCTTTCTTTTGATTTCCATTTAGGCGTGTTAGAGGAAACGTTAAAATTTATCCCATCGCATTATATAGTTGGTTATATCATTATTACAACACATATCGTTCACTTATATTATTTAATAAAGATAACTAAATTAAGATTATTATTGATCATTTGGGAAAAATATCACTTCAACTCAAAATGTTAACTACACGCATCAAATACATGAAGCTCTCAATGACGAAGACAATCTGGGACTGCTTTTCTTTAGTCTATTCTGTTGTTTTTCATCAGTTTGCTCAGTCTTTCGTTTGACTGGTAATCACATGAAGGCACTCAAAAAGCATATATAGCCTAATTTGATATGAATATTACACATATTCATTAAGAATAGTGCCCTTTTCTCTATAAATTTCATTATATATATAATCCGCAAACATTAATATTTAATCATGTATCTCATATATATTCATGGATTGCAAAGAAGATTGTTGGTCTGGTGAAATCAAATAAGAATATAAAATTGTGTGTGAAACTTTAGGGGCTTGATTGATAAAAAGGAAACTTCAAGGATGCAATTGATAGCTGGGATGCAATTGAAGGACCAAAAGTTTTAGTATCTCCTAGAATAAAATATATAACTAATGTGAATATGACTTCTAAGTCATAAACTTATGAAGTGATAATAAACTATCAATGTTTATGCCATAGGCTTGTTTAATTTTGTGAGCTGTTATTATTCCCTCTAATTAATTATCAAAGCAAGCGAAGGTGCACATATGTCATCCAAAGAGGGACGACGGTGCAAATATACAGTAATAATGCATGCTTGTTAATTGACAGTACATAGAGTTTTGTCGTGTCTGGTCTTTGATCCCACTCCTCAAATAATAATGTCAGTACGCAATCAGACAAAAAAAAGTTGCATGTGTGGGGGTGGCTCAGTCAAATCATCATCATTCATGACAATAGCTTCCAATAATATGATGTTCCATTCCATGCACTTGCTCTCTCCTTTGTCCTCGATTATTCTAAACTTATACTCTCCAATATTGCCATTATTAATAATTGATCACTGACCCCCCACTTTTAACATAGCTTCTTATCATTGTCAGCTTGTCAAGTCCTTATATATAATTGTCTTCTTCTCCTTCTTATTTTCTCCCATTCGATCTCTCCCCTTGAAATAACGTCGTAGCTTCGGGGAAACCTATATCATCGGTCACTTTGATTTGATTTGTCCTTTCACTCTGTATTAATTGTAGTACGTAACATTTCCTAGGGTCTTCTTCGCAAGTATTATATTGTCTGATGATGTGAGCAGTGGGTGGTATATATGCTGTATTCAGACTACATTAACTGATTCACAACTAAGAAACGCGTAACCTTAGCCACTATTATTAGTTTCCATCATGAGACATGTGTACACGGTTTTGGTGGTTGGACATATATTTTAGTAACGGAATCTTAAATTGAGAAACACTATTTTATATGACCATACTTATATTGTTTAATCCAGGTAAGATGAGTTTGTTTATAATTTGTGTGTGTGTGGTGTTGTGTATTTGTTACGCCGTCAGTTTCTTTGTCTATTAAAAATATATTTGTCACGCTTGATATGGGAGATTATTGGATCTAATCTATTATTTCCTCTGTATATCTTACACTTAGATTTTGAAATCAAGATGGGATCTCTTGGGATATGAGATCTTGAGGCAGTTTTTCTAGTACATCTTCGTATTAGAGATATTCATATCGTATCTCGGTTTGGACAATCATGTTAGATTTGCGTTTCTATAAATAATAAAAAAACAAAAACGTGGTAATAGTGTATGCAAATAATTCTGTTCAACTCTTCCTGAATAGTTGCCTTCGGCTTACTTCTTATTTCTTTATCACAGATGGAGATATGCCTATTAAGAATCTTTGAAGGCTTCAAACGTAATTTTATCACAAACCGCAACTTAGCATCTACGAGATCAGATTCAGCGGAGAGATTTAGTAAATATCCTTGTCAGTCAACTAAATACATAACTAGTATTTGTTGTCATGTGTTCAAGTAACGTTTTGTGTACACCATTATTTCATCATCACTTACGTATCTGTTTGATTGAATATTGGCCAAAATCTGATATTAGCTAAAGATTACAAAATCACCATTTTCTGTCTGCTAAAATCGATTCACTAAATCACAACAATATCTTTTGATCTGAACACTAACACAATAAGGATAGCATGAAAAAACAACCTAGGCTCTAGTCACCAAAAAAAAAAAAAAAAAAACACACACACACATAGGCTAAAAGCTTATGTGAAAGATATGTGAAATAATACAGCATATCGTTGATATAAAATATATAATTTACTATCAACAGGGGTTGGCTCAAATGGTAAGCGGCTTGTGTCGCTTAAGCAAGGTCTCGAGTTCGAGCCTTGTGAATGTAGAAAAGCCCAGCTGGGAGACTCACCCACCATAGCTAGGTGCGTGACCCGGGTCGGATTTGGATTAGTCAAGGCGAAGCTCTGGATACCGGATGGGCAATCGGAAAAAAAAAATATAATTTACTAATTTGGGTCGATTAAGGAAATTAATTCTTCTAGTTATTTGTAACGTAACAAGTATATGTTGATTTTACTAAAACACCATATTTTATCATGATTATCATTAGATATAAGTTCTTTGATGTGAGCAATCAATAAAGATCTTTTGAGAAAAATTATAAATTTAGGAGAGATGGTGGATTGAGGTCTTATCTAGAGGACCATGCGCTTTAATTTAACAAGGCAGAGCTGATAATTATTTCATTATTTATCTTATCGTATTGTCTACACAGAAACACTAGTTCAAAGTTACTTTCTCGTTACAGTGTGCTCGAAAATTTCTGTTTGTATTCGAGGAATGGTTATAAAAATTGAACTTAAAAATCAATGCCTCAAGGAAAGGCAAACATACGAAAGAATATGTGTGTGTGTGAGGGGAGAAAAAAAAACAAAAAACAAATTCTTTCTATTTTGTGTCCAATCAAAGGTAACTTTTTCAATAAAAGTATTATTATTTTGGTGAAATTGAACCATCAAATTCATTTAAAAGAAGTTAGGTCCCTTCTAGTTCTACTGTAACCAACTGGAGTCAGTTCTCCAATATTCATTTTGCTTGCTGCATCTTTGGTAGCAGTTTTTTTTCCCTAATATATATCAAAAAAGTTTAGGTGGAGGTAGACATCGGTATCCCGCAGGTCAGGGCCAGGCTCAAAGAACACTTACAGAGGTACTTACAAATCGCCTACCAACGAGGCCCTCACATTAACCAGCAGGTATCAAACCTCCTCTCTTTTTTTGAGATGAATCATTGGCTCTTTCTTAGCAGTTGCTGACAGATGAAGTTTCCATTTATTTATTTTTGGATCAAATTCAAATGCATAGCCAATACACGGGCTTTCTTCTTTCACCGTATACAAAACTAATGGGCCGGAACCCAGATCCGCTAACACAGCCCATTGGCCTTTATCATGTTCTTTTCCATATCTATAAAATATCTCAGGAGTCTTTTACCAAAAAAAAAAAATATCTCAGGAGTCACAATGGGGTGGTCTAATAGGATTATAGGAGGGGTTAGTTCTTCAAAATGTCAAGTATCGGATGTCTCGAATGAAACTAATGGATGTCTCAAAATGACAGACTTTAATTCTTATAATATTTCTTAAAGAATATTGAGGAAAAAATGATAGAAAATCTTTGAAAGTAGTTTGAACATGTTCAAAGAAAATCATTATATGCGTTAGTAAGAAGAGTCGATCAAACAATATAAATCTTATAAAAAGAGGTAAAGAAGACCAAAACAAACACTCAATAAAATTATATAGTAGGATTTTTTAGTTACTAATCTATCAAAAAATCTGATTTTGAATAGAACACAGTGATAACTAACCCCACCTAATACGATATTGGTTTTTTGTTGTTGTTTTTGGACTATTCTGTAATCAAGTTTTGTGTGAAAATAACCAATCTTAAGTGAAGCTAGTTGTCAATACCTTAGTTTCTCGATAATTCTTATATTCTTATAACATTTTCTGATAACTTAAAATCGTTACTTGTTAAATTATTATCATTGATGTTCAACGATGATTTTTGAGAAATTAGTTATTATTGCTTTAGTTATTTCTGACACTTGATAAGTTAAATTTATTAAATGCTCATTTAATTTTAATTTTGCTTTTTAACATTTTAATTATATTTTAGTGCATGTGGGATATAAATGGGAATGTACAGATTTGATGTAATGTTGTGTGAATACATCCATAATTTATCTTTACCTTTATGACGGAAGCTTTAGCTCTTAAAAGAGCTTTACTATTAGCGGTGGATTTAGGTAATGATAAAGTTATTTTTGAAACTGATTGTCTTTTTCTGCTATCTTGTGTTGAAGCCAAATCTCCTACTTTATTTGACTGGAGAAATAGGGGTATTATATATGATATCATTTGTCTCTTTTCTGATAGGTATCTTTTACTCTGAAAAAGAATAATCGAGTTGCTGATTCTCTTATAGTAGATACTTTTAAGAAGGTGTATCCTACAAGGTGGGTTCTGGATTCAACACTTTCTTTATCTTCTTTGCCAACTTAGATGTCCAGAAGGCTCATGATATTTTGGGTGATGCTCAACGATCCAGTCATGTAATTTTTTTTTTGGTCAAAATTCAGTCATGTAATGAATGGGGGTTAAGTTTTTTTTTTCCCTATGTTATTTGTATTTTACCTCCTTTTTTAGGTTGTTTATCTCTGTACTGGTACTGTTGTCGTGATGGTTTTGGTTGTTTTCCTCCCTCTTTTTTATGTAAAATAGCTGTACCTCTGTTTTCCATTATAGTAACAAGAAAAAATTCCCCCACGCGATGCGCAGGTGCAACAACTTGATTACATTAAAACACATTCAAACCTGCAGTAATGTGTAGTTCTTTGAGCAAAAAAAGAAAAAATCAAGTGGGCAGGTAATGGCCTTTTAGGATTTCACTGCGTCCAATGTGCAGCCAAATTGGACCAATCTGGACTCATCACTGAATGACGTGGACCCTATCTGACCGTCCTCTACGACACGTAACAGTGGGACCCACGCATCTGACAAATCGTCTCTCTTAAGATGGGAAAATCCATATGGGGCCCTTTTCGGAGAAAAAAATTCCAAAAAGGGTCTCAAGATTCTGACAATTCCAAAAAAGGGTCCTTGAGTCCTTTCTAGTATAAATTCATTAAAATTTAACAACTAAATCAATACTCGTTTACAACTAAATCAGTCACATTTACAATAATTTTTTTTACAACTAAATCAGTCTCATTTACAACAATATCACTCGATTAACAACTATATCAACCCCATTTACAACTCACCAAGATTCTAAAAATCCCAAAAAGGGCCCTTGGACCCTTTTTGAGATTTTCAGAATCTTAGGGTCTTTTTTGAGATTTTTCTCAAAAAGGGCCCTTAAATGGATTTTCCCCTTTAAGATTCTGCCACATGTTCCAAAGTCCTCACGTGCTCTGTTGCTCAAGCAGTCTGCAGTCAAACGCCCCGATTACTCCGTTCTTCGCCCCCAGACGAGAATTGGTTGACGAAGAAGAATCCCGGGGAATCCAGCCACGATCGCGATGCATCTGTTGAATGCGTTGATGGTGGGTCGGATGCTTACTCGGAACCCTGGCCTACAAGATGAGGTCATCGGCGGCGGCATTCCCTTCGGCTCACCCTGGTGGTTTATCTATGCCGGGATCTCCTGTTTCCTCGTCCTCTTTGCTGGAATCATGTCCGGTTTAACCCTTGGGCTCATGTCTCTCGGCCGCGTCGACCTCGAGATTCTTCAGCGCAGTGGCACTGTAACCGAGAAAAAGCAAGCAGGTTCGTTTATCCCATTTTTTATATCCGTCTTTTTGATTGAGATTCGACCGCGCTTTTACTTCAATTGAAAATGTCTCGTACCTATAGTTTCTTTGAATCTCTAGGTATAATCGAATTTGGAAAGTTCTATTTGTTTTTCATTCTAATCGTCTTGTTTATGAAGATGGCTAACGATCTGTTTTTCGGGGCGTATGCAGCGGCAATACTTCCTGTGGTTCAAAAGCAACACCAGCTGCTCGTAACTCTGCTTCTCTGTAATGCTGCTGCAATGGAGGTCATTCAGTTGCTATTCTCATTTTCATATAATTTACTTTGTTAATGTGGTCATATGCGTGTTTTTTCTTTCGTCGGTTTTTTTTTTTTTTGCGATATTTCACGGTTAAGGTCGCGTGCTTTAACTTGTTTGTGACGTTAGAAGTCCGAATATTGGTATCAGTCTCACCATGCTTCTGCACGAAAGCATTATCCAGATATTGATAAAATATTTTTATAAAGCACTTCTAGGAAGGTAATTTTTTTGTAATGTATAATATAATTCGTTTAAAAACAGAATGCTTTAGTATATCCCACTGGTCTATCATTATAATGTTGAAAATGGTCACGAACACATCATAATTAACTTTGTTTTTATGGCTAAGTAATGTGTGTTTTTGCTTGATACTGACTATGAGTAATCTTCATACTGATCCATAAATACTGCCTGACTTCTCTACAGCGTTTGGCTGTTAATCTTCCTATTCGCAGGCTCTTCCGATATACCTTGATAAACTATTCAATCAGTATTTAGCTATCATTCTCTCGGTGACTTTTGTTCTATTTTTTGGGGAGGTATGTATTTGTTTATCTTTCTTGTTCAGTGGTTTACCTTTTGCCTTTTTACTCAGTAAATGTCATGATTTTATTCTGTTCCTTGTTCCTCTACAATTTCAGGTTATTCCACAAGCCATTTGTACTAGATATGGTCTTGCTGTAGGGGCCAACTTTGTATGGCTCGTGCGGATTTTAATGATAGTCTGTTATCCAATTGCATACCCCATTGGAAAGGTGACTTCTCTTATAGTGGCTAAATTTGATATCTCTCTGCTATAAGAGCTTTCAATATAGTTGAATTATGTAACCACATATGCATTCCCTTCTTTTCTTTTGTACGTAACCAGATTATTGTGATTGTAAAGAGAAAAAGTTAGAATTTAGCGGTATGCTAAAAGAATGAAATATAAGTATGCAAGCATGTTAGTAGATCTGTAGATGTATGATATATATACAAATTGAGGTCTTATTCCTCCCAATGTTGGTGTTAGCCCAACTTATTAATTGCTTTAGTTATGATACTGTCATAAACATGTTAAATGGCATTGGCAGTTGATTTTACTGTATGAAGTTTGCTCCTTTCTTTAGGATACGTCCTCTATGTATAGAGAACCTCCATATAGTTATTTTATTTCACCCCTATTAGTGTAGAGCTCCTCTTATTTTCTGTAACGGAACAATGGATTTTATTTGTGACAAGGCCATGCAATTTTCCCTCTTGGACATTCTCTCCAGGTTCTGGATTGGGTATTGGGGCATAATGAGGCTTTATTTAGGCGTGCTCAGTTAAAAGCTCTTGTCTCCATCCACGGCCAGGAGGTAAGGAATACTACCTCTGTCAATCAAGTTGTAGTACTTGGATGGTAGATCCAGTTATTATGAGGTTGCTGAAGCTACCCAGTTATCTCTGTTAAGTCTTGGAATTTTATAAATAACAGCTTAACTATATATCTATATCTATATATATTAAATTGCTTTTTTAGGCTGGGAAGGGTGGGGAGCTTACCCATGATGAGACAACAATTATCAGTGGAGCACTTGATTTGACTGAGAAGGTGCGGATTTCAATTTATGTTGCCTGTTCTTCTTATTTCTTTATTTACTTTTTTTGTGTGTAAATCTCAAGCAATGCATTGTGCATTATAGGCTTGAAATTTCGTGCAATTTTTCACTTCCAATTTTCAATGTATATTGTTAACATGCAATCATATTCTGTGAACTTGGTAAATGATGAACAGAGGTCCTATAGTAATTTCTTGACCCCTCCTTTTCTCTTTATGAGGCAATTCAAAGTAATTCTCTTAGGTCCAGTTGTTTTGTGCTCCTTAATTAACATGCTGTCATTCTCTCAAATTTTTCTCAGTTATTTTCATAATCATGAGAGTCATGCCACATGCTATTCCAGTATTCCCTAATACAGATCACGTTTTATGCGTCCATTTTGTAGTCTGCTTTAAAATCTACCATAGTATTTTTTGTTTCATCTTTAACAGACTGCTGAGGAGGCCATGACTCCTATTGAGTCAACCTTTTCTTTGGATGTAAATTCAAAATTGGACTGGTAAGTTTTTTTGATTGATACTAGTAAGAATATTATGCATTTATTATGGATTGTTTAGAGTAGTCATTATCTTATTATTATATTAGATATGAGTATATTACATCTTAGGATATTTCCTATTATATCTCAATCAGTTTGATTGATTTTGATTTGATTAGATTTTATGAGATTCTAGGGTTAGTTCTAGAATTGCCTAAATAAAGGCCTATATATACTCTTTCTGATTTAGAGATTAATTAAGAATTATATTTCTCTCTCAAAGTCCACAATACTATTCTGAAAATTTGAATTAAAATTTACAGTGATGAAGAATTTTTCCTCAACTTGATTAACACAAGATTTCTTTCCCCCCTTGAAGAATTTCTTTGGAAAATTTTTTCATTGAAACTGACAGCACCTAAGTGCCTGGAAAAAAAAATACCTCCCACTTATTGAGGAATTGCCCAAATGGCCAATGCAATTAGAACAATATGTCGGAGAGACCATGTTCTGAAGCTTTTTCTTTTTTGTTGATACACATAAATAATTAGTTAATGATCAGTAGCTAGTAAAAACCAGCTGGCGATAACTTGCAAAGACTGACAAGCATTACGTGGGACCTGAAGGTTTATTTTATTACAAACAGTGATTTGTAATGTATAGCAGGTTTCAGAAATGTAAGCAAATATATTTCAACAATGGCTTCTCTCTCTAAGAAGAGGAAGTCATTCGTTGTATTATTTTTGCTTCTGATGAAACATTTAGTCACTGGATCAAATAGTGTGACTTCGAAAAAATGTGTAAGCTATTTTTCACTCGCTTGACTTCATTTTCTTGTATACTCTTGTTCTTTTGCTTTGGTTTCTTAAACAAATGGTGCTATTTCTTAAATCAGGGAGGCGATGGGGAAAATTCTTGCCCGGGGTCATAGCCGAGTTCCTGTCTATTCTGGAAATCCTAAGAATATTATCGGGCTGCTGCTTGTGGGTGTCTCTGGGAGATTTTCACTTTTTTTTGTTTCTTTTGGAATTCTCTTGTTCACCTTCTTACATTTTTAAATAGGTCAAGAGTCTCCTCACTGTGCGCCCAGAAACGGAGACCCCTGTCAGTGCAGTTTCCATCCGGAGAATTCCAAGGTTTGCTTGTCTTTATTAACACATTTGTTTGTCATTCACTTTCAAATATTATTGTGAAATATGGAGGTTGGGTGATGGCGTATTTCTACAGGGTTCCATCAGATATGCCTCTTTATGATATCCTAAATGAGTTCCAAAAAGGCAGCAGTCATATGGCTGCTGTTGTTAAGTCCAAGGGAAAGGCTGCTGTTGTTAAGGCCAAGGGAAACGTCAAGATCATTCCACCAACAATTGATCAAGAGAAATATAGACAGTCCAAGATTAATGGTGAGAATAGGCAGTTGACTGCTCCACTGTTACAGAAGCAGGATGAGAATTCAGGAAGTGTTGCCGTTGACATTGACAAGCCTTCAAGGCCTGCCAGCTATAATAAGCTAACTGCTTTGCAACGTGGTGATGCTCCAGAGGATATTGAAGATGGTGAAGTGATTGGTATTATCACTCTAGAAGATGTATTTGAAGAACTTCTGCAGGTAAAATAACAGTCCTCAATACTTCTTTCTTTCATTGAGTGCTGGGGTTCATATTTTTATCTTCAAGACTGATTAATTTCATCAATAATGCAGGAGGAGATTGTAGATGAGACAGATGAATATGTTGATGTCCACAAGAGGTAACAGATTAAAAGAAAATTTAAAAGATAAAGGTTCATAAATAAAGGAAGGGATAAGGGTCTTAAATGCTATAGAAGTTCTCTCAGGAGCACTGGTAAGACGAAAGTTTTTTTTGGACCAAAAATGCCATGGAAGTTTACAAAACGTAGCAATTTTGCCCCTCCGTTAATTTTGACCGTTAAGTTTAACTGAGTGCACATGTGGCATGCCACCTCATCACGCGTGGCATGCCACCTCATCAATCAAAAGTATCATTTTTGCCCTGGAAGTTTTCACTGAGGAGCAATTTTGCCTTGGAAGTTTTCACTAAGGAGCAATTTTGCCCTGGAAGTTTACAAAATGTAGCAATTTTGCCATTTTGTCCCCCAATATTAAATTTGACTATTAAATCAGTCAAAGACCACACATGTCATGTCTTGAAAAGGTCGAACTTGGAGTCAGAGAAGGAGATCCTTGAGATGTTGAGCTCAAGGCGGCCAGAATTTGTGAACTCGAACTGGTCAAAGGGACTGAAAGGTCTGTTGCAAAACCCAGAGGAAGCATCACTTATGATATAAGTAAATGAAACGCAAAACGAGAAATGAATTGTTTCAAAAATTGGTTCAGTAAAACAAATCAATAGTGATAATATTTATGTTTGTATAGACGATCATTTGCTTAGCTTAGATCATAAGCGACAAACCTTTCAGTCCCTTTGACTAGTTCAACTTCACAAATTCTGGTTGCCTTGAGCTCAACATCTCAAGGATCTCCTTCTTTGACTCTAAGTTCGACCTTTTCAAGGCATGACATGTGTGGTCTTTGACTGATTTAATAGTCAGATTTAATATTAGGGGACATAAGGGCAAAATTGCAACATTTTGTAAATTTTCGGAGCAAAATTGCTCCTTAGTGAAAACTTCCGGGGCAAAATTGCTCCTCAGTGAAAACTTCCGGGGCAAAAATGATACTTAACTCTTTTGATTGATGAGGTGGCATGCCACTTGTGCACTCAGTTAAACTTAACTGTCAAAATTAACGGAGGGGCAAAATTGCTACGTTTTGTGAACTTCCGTGGCATTTTTGGTCCAAAAAAAACTTCCGTCTTACCAGTGCTCCTGAGCGAAAACTTCCATGGTATTTAAGACCCTTATCCCAATAAAGGAAAGTGTTAGAAAGCTCAATTTGGATGTTCTGTGGTCATCGTTTTGCAGAATACGTGTGGCTGCTGCAGCTGCAGCTTCCTCAGTGGCACGGTCTCCATCAGTCCGGAGGTTGACTAGCCAGAAGGCAGCAGTAAGAGATTTCTTTTTTAACTTTCTCTATCATGTGAATTTGCTTGTCTTATCATCCATTGTAGCTTAATCCCGTGTATTTTTCTTTTTATACTTGCTGAATGCCATTGGCATGGATAGCCATTCAAACTAGCGTTGGTATGAATATGATCCATGAGAACCTAATTTGAACTATGAGCCTTAAAATAGAGAAACATGCTTTTGGTGTAAGAAATTATTGTCATTATCATTATCTGCAGAAAGCCATACGATAAAATATTCTGCCTGTAACATAGATTTGAAATTCAAGAAACTGAAAGGTAATGACCGTGTTTGTATTCTTGTTACTCTAAAACTTGCTTTGAGTCAGAAATCTTCTACCTTGCTTGGTGTATCGGTACAAATGCATTATGCCATCGTCTTTTCTTTTTGTTGTCAATAAAACCAACTTTTGACACTACTCATTGTTTAATACATGAAAAAATGTACTCAACAATCAAGATAACGCGACTATGAAGAAGGAAGTTTTCTTCTGGCATGATTGGTTCCAGCAAATCCTACAAGCATGACACGAACTTGTTTTAACAAGTCTTCAGTCAGAGAGTTGCGTACTCATGTTGCCTGAGAATTATTTCTTTATGCTGCTTCTGTACAAATTCCACCTTGAATAATTATTGTGTTATCCAGGGAGGTCAAACGAAGCAAGGGCCAACCCCGAAGAAATCTGCTGAAGATACCTTGAATTCTACAAGATAACAAGTAACTTCTGGAGAGCCTCCTTCGAATAGGGATTGATCCCTCCTCTCAAATAAAGGGGCTTGCATTTTGTATCAGCATTATGGAATGTGATATTTATGTTTTTGTTTGATCTTCCTGTAATAATACGTTATTATTTTTTACTTGGGAATAATTGTTCAAACATTTTGGTTTGGTTCGTAAAAACTAAACCAAAGCATATCAATTGATTTGGTACTATCGTGGTCCTATTTGGTTTAAGATGAAGTTAATTAGGCTCTCTTTTTATGTTCGTTGCGTTTGGTTTGGATTTCTTTGTGTCACGGTATTTTTTGCTAAATTACATTGGAATTCACATCTATTGTTTAAACTTATATTACTCCAAATCTTAAGACAAGATTTAGTTTGTAGTACAAATCAGGAGAGACATTAGAGGGAGTTAATGAATTCATGTTTGTGCAACTGTAGGGATATGTGGGTATGAATTTGACATAAAAATTATAGGGTTAAATACCATTTTTATTATGGAAGTTTACCCTAAAGAGTACTGATTAATCGGAAGTTTTTTTTTTTTGTCTCATTTTTACTCCGGACGTAAACAAAATGAAGTAAATCTGCCCAGAAGTTTTTTTTTTAGGAGCAATTTTGTCCCCTAAAAGTTTAAAAAAAGAGAAACAATTCAATAGTCAAGATCAATGGATGAGCAAGATTGTTATGTTTTTAAACTTCCTGGGTGAAAATGAGACCCCAAAAAATTCCGAGTGATCAGTACTCCTTAGACTAAATTTTCATAACAAAAATGATATTTAACCCAAAACTATAAAAGAAAAGGTTTGAATTCATAGAAGTAAACAAAAAAATCGAATCAAGTTAATGGCTTCTGACATCATGAAAAATGAATGAAATCTTATTTGTGGTTGATTTTTTTTTTTTTTTTTTTTTTTTTTTTTTCGCTACAAAAAAGTTTTGGAGGGGTTCGACATCGACTAATCAAGTTAATGAGCACTTGCGGGGACTTGAAGGAGTTCATGAAAAGGATGAATGCCTAGTCTTGGATCCCTTACCATCTATGCCAACTCTCATTAGCATTTGTGGTTGATTTTGTTTGTTCTCAATTTAATTCCATTCAATCAATGGGTTTTGTTCGGTTTTGCACTTAGGAATGGGAACCTCCATGGAAAGACATGTCCGCCTGAGAGTCAATTTCCACAAGAAAAACTCTACTACTAAAACTTTAAGAAAATATCAATTGAACTTCAAAATCTTATATAGATGATTTCCTAACAAAACGAGTTGTTAATTGTTTTACTGTTCTTATTAATCTCATTACTATTATTGTCAATAGGATTTTGAAGTTCAAGTAGTATTTTTCTATCGTTTTCTCAAAATTTTATGTCAATCCTCCTTGCGGCTCTCCAGAGTGTGATCGTCGACCGCCTTCTTCACAATGCCATAGTCCGTTATCATCAACCTAGGCTCACTGTCAACCAATCTTACCATTGGACCTCCTTTGACATCGTCAACCTCCTCATCTCCATATTCCAATGCCACTGCAACACTGATCTCGTTGATCAACGTCGACCTCTTCAATCAGGGTCATTGATTGCCGGACTCCTCGTCTCGCTAGCAATACACATATGAGTCTTCCATATGCTTCATCCTTGTCTCGTTGGTAGTTTCACTTGTGGACCAATATGTCATTTTTACAATTTGTAAGACTAAACTGCCATTTCAACAATTTGGAAGACTAAACTGTCATTTTTAAATTTTGTACTCTAAATTGTCATTCCCTTAGTTTTGGTCAATGTGCTTATTTGTGACTCACAGGTATTTTTGGTAGCAATGTGCTTTATACTTAATCTTTTGATACGTATTCTTCACACATCTTTGGCAAGAAGAATTAAAGCTGAAGTAGTTGTGGGACACATGTCAGAGACTATAGCTTCGATATTACTAGCTAAAAAGGGTAACTTTCTTCAAGCCCGTAAAACTTGACGGTATACACAAGTATGAATAGTAGATCATGGAGCATATGATCACATGACTGATTGTCATCAACTATTCACAACTAATTATTTCCCATGTGCCGGTAGCCAAAATGTTAAGATTGCTGATAGTTCTCTTGCTCCTAATTTCGTCGGGAAAGGAAGTATTTGGATTTTTGAGTTTATCACTCTTATTCTTCATGTACCAAAATTAGCATGCAATCTGTTATCTGTTAGGCAATTGATAAAACAAACTAATTGTTGTACTCCCTCTGATTCTTATTATAAGGCACCAATTAATAATTCACACAAACCAATAAAAATAGTTAAAGTCAATAAAGTTATTCTACAATTTAAATAATTTCAAATATTACCCGTACTAGTTGCACTAAACTTGAATATTATATTATTATTACTCTCACCCATTGCCCCTATTAATGATGGGCATACATGAAAAAAAAATAATTAATGCTCATTGGAAACAAGTAAGTGTCTTATAAAAAAGACCAAATACACTTGTTAGTTGGTGTCTTATAATAAGGACCAGAAGAAGTATTAAATTTCAGCCATCTCTTTGTTTTTCAGGATCTATCATTAGGAATGTGTGTGATTGACCGTGTTAAAGAGTGCTTGCGGCTCTACTTTCTTGATGACGTTAAAGTGAGTCACCAATATCCGATTAGAGTATGCAATTATGTATTGACCTCTAAAACTGATGACGTCATGTTATGACATAAGATAATGAGTCATGCCAATTTTCATTACATATCTCATTGTTCCCATCTCTTTCCAAATACTAGCATTAATATGAGATGTGTGAGATATGCAAATTAGCCAAACACCAGGGATCATAGTACCTTAGAGCTCCATATACACTATCCAAGCCTTTCACTACTGTCCATAATGATCTGTGGGGACCTTCTCGCATTCCAAACCATACCAAAACAAAATGGTTAATCTCTTTCATAGACCACACACACCTTTTTTGGGTCTATCTTTTAAAGGACAAGTCTGAAGCTCCCTCAACATTCATAAAATTCTTCACTATGGTTAAAAATCTTAATTGGTTTATTTTTCTTTTTTTCTTTTCTTTTTGTATTGGTGTTTGCAGCTCTAGATCGAACCCTATTAAGTGCCATCAAAGGATGGCCTCTATACCATTGTACCACCAAGGTGCTAGCTTAAAATGTTTTTATTAAGGGTTAAGTATCAATTTTGCCCCTGAAGTACGCGCCCAGTAGCAATTTTGCCCCTGAAATTTTTGGCGTAGCAATATTGCCCCTGAAGTTTAAAAAGTAGCAATATTTAGTTGACCGTTAGGGTTTTTAATGGAGGGGCAACATTGCTACGTTTTTAAATTTCAGGGGCAACATTGCTACTTTTTTTGGAGCAATGTTGCTCCTGAAGTTTAAACACGTAGCAATGTTGCCCCTCCGTTAAAAACCCTAACATTGACCGTTAGGGCAATTAAAGGAGAGGCAACATTACTACGTTTTTAAACTTTAGAGGCAATATTGCTACGTCGAAAACTTCAGAGGTAAAATTGCTCCTGGGCGCATACTTAAAGGGCAAAATTGATACTTAACCCTTTTATTAATTACTAATTTGTCATATTTTAGTGTTTAACAATGCCTTAAATATCATTGTCTTTAAATAGAAAGATATATGTGTATTAGTAAAAAAAAAGCCAGACTTTTTTATCTTTAGATTAATTGAGTTCTTCTTCTTTTCATATTATTGAGGAAAATCCTCAATGATCTAAAATAGAGGCAAAAAAGTGGGAAAGGGAACATATATGCATGGGTAAAGTAGATTTTTTTTTTTAAAAAAATAATTTATTTGCATGTAATCCATGTATGGTCAAAATCAACTTTAGTAAAGAGCGGAGGAAAAGTCTCTTGCTTTGCATCTCACATAAAAAGGGGAAAAGATAAAAAGGAGAAATGACGATTTTTCCCCCCAATGCTTTCCTTCACTCGAGCATCTTGGTCCACATCAACGTAAATAGAATATCTTCGCTAAAAAGCTGCCTTTATATATAGTTACTAGACTAGATGTATAGTAATATAATGCTAAGAATATTAAAGTATATCGTTTCTGTTCTTATCGGTTCCGTAAAATTGTCACTTATTAATAATATATATATAATATAACTCAAAGTTTGCGAGTTTACTCTATATATATGTGGCCTCCTTTTTACATGAGATTTGTGAAATATTATATGTAAAGATTGCAACTAACACATAGCTAGTATATATCTGTGTTTGTCAATGTTGCAACAATTGGGTTCGCAACGTACAAGTGATCTCTGTGCGTCTGTACAATGAGCAAAAATATTTCAAAAATTGCATATCCATACGTTACACTTGCACCCAATTAAAAGTCATGTTATGTATACATATATAATTAACAGATCCTCAGCTTTGTGAAACCACGTACTTATATCTCATCCCCTCCCTTTTAATTCTTCGGTTAAAAGTGATCGAAGATAAGCATTATGCCACTCAAATGTATCAAAACTTATATATATTCATTTATTCATAGATACGTGTGTGTAAATTAATCATTAACTTTAGTCCACCGGTATATAATATATATTCATTTATTCATAGATACGTGTGTGTAAATTAATCATTAACTTTAGTCCACCGGTATATATTGTGAATAATTAAGTATAATTCTTTGTTGGATGAGACACACATGAAAATAAAATATAAAAAAACTAAATTAAAGGAAATTAGCAAGTGCGCAATATTAATTATTTACAGATTGAAGAGACGACTAATAGCTGCATGCATGGCAAGATGCCTGATGGGAAAGAAAGGTGAAAAGACGTACATATTTTTTTTGCCCTACAGCTTATATGCTGCGAATTATTGGGTATTCTCACACTGTCAATGTCATCCATATTAATTAAGATTTTTACGCACGTGACTCATCTTTGTCCATTAATTATGTGGCTGAAGTAATAATAGAATATAACTATGGCTCTAACAACTCAAACTAAAACACTTCGTAGATTATATTAACCATATATATGTGACCAGTTCTATATATATATATATACATATATATCTGATAAAATGAAAGATATTAGTTTATACAAATGCGTGCATTCTAGCTAGAGATAGATCAAACCCACCCACCAAGCTGATCGACACTTTAATTCTTTGTCGGTTAGGAATACAACGAAACAGGACAAAACGGTGACCACCACAAGCGAAAACGAAAGAATTGCTATGCAATAATAATAGTAACATCTTTTTCCGCCATAGCTTCTTGTCCAGCTTTTTTCTTTTTTTATCATCATTATTCCCTTGTGATGATGATAAAATTAAAGTTTGATCGGGATATATAGCAACACGTGTGTGCGACAAATGATTATGATCAAATTGCTTTTCATCTAACAAAGAAGACAGTATAAAGGTCAAAGGATATGTAGGTAACTAAAGGACAGTATAAAGATCAAAGGGTCTTTATATGAGTCATTGTCCTCTATGTGTGTAATTATCATTATTAGTGCATTACGACTACTTACCGAATTGCATGTTCACACAAACTAATAAAAATCGTTAAAGTCAATAAAGTTGTCATAGGACTTAAGTAATTTTTAATATTATTCCTACTAATTGTATTAAGCTCTAATATCAATTATTGCTCTTACGTACCCACTATCCTTATTAATTATGGGCATACATGGAAAAAAAAATAATTAATGCTTTTTAGGAACAAGCAAGTGCCTCATAAAAAAATCAAATAAACTTGTTAATTGGTGCCTTATAATAAAGACCAAAGGGAGTACTGTGTTATGGTGACGTTTTCATCCTTTCTATATATACAACAATACTTCATCATTATTGCGCATTTACACACACACACTACTACAAATATTGGATATCACTACCCTAAAAAAGTCCTTATTTCAAAACAGGAAGTAAAAAATGATGGTAGTGGCAATCTTGTAAATATATCGAAGGAAAATTAGCCTTCGGCGTCCCGATTAGAGTTTAGGACTTATAAAATTGGATTTTGTCGTCCTACATTTGTTTCATGGTGCCTAATAGCCATTGAGAATTTTTTGCTGTTTGGCGCCATGTGTTTTTTTTTGGATTTCTGAATTTAGGCGACCTAAATTTAATTCAGGTCGCCCAAATTGGACTAAATTTTGGCGCCATGGGTTTTTTTTTTGGGTCTAAAACTTATTTCTTTGGCGCCATGTTTTTTTTTTTTAATTTTTTAATATTGGCGACCTGAAAAATATTCAGGTCGCCTATTTTTTCATTTAAGCGACCGGAGAATTATATTCAGGTCGCCCAAATTGGACTAAATTTTGGCGGCATAGGTTTTTTTTTTTGGTCTAAAACTTATTTCTTTGGCGCCATGTGGTTTTTTTTTATATAAATATTGGCGACCTAAAAAATATTCGGTCGTCTATTTTTGAATTTAGGCGACCGAATACCATTCAGGTCGCCCAAATTGGAATAAATTTTGGCGGCATGGTTTTTTTTTTTTTTTTTTTTTTTGTCTCGAAACTTATTTCTTTGGCGCTATGTGTTTTTTTTTAATATATAATTATTGGCGACCTGAAAAAAAAACTCAGTCGCCATTTTTGTATTTTAGGCGACCTGATGAGCTTTCAAGTCGCCCAAATTAGAATATTGGGTAGAGGTAGCACACATATGGGTGTGTTAATTGCACGTTGTGACAGTCAGAAAAAGAGGCTGCATGTGGAGTTTGATGCCAATATGAATCCAGTTGGTCCAGAGGAAGACAATTTCATTACCTACGTAGGCTATCTGGCTCGAAGCAAAGTTTGCATTGTATTCTCTCATTGGAAGTTGGTTCCTCCTAAAACGAAAGACTTGATTTGGGCACAACTTTTGGTATCTCACTTTCAATATCTTCTACATTTGTATCTTTAGTTTTATTACTTGATTCCTTTCATATCTTCTTTTTTACCTTGCAGCAAACGTATGATGTGCCTAACAATAAGGCCATGTACAACCATTGGATGAGCGAGGTTCGTCTACGTTGGAAAGACTTTAAGAACAAGCTCACTAAAAAGTATATTTGAGGGGCAAAGAGGGACAAGGACCCATGTTAGGACTATGATTACATTTCTCCAGAGGACTGGAGGGAGTTTGTGGCGTCACGCCAGAATCCTGAATTTCTTTCATATCTTATCTTTTAGTTGAATCTATTTGACATCGTAGGCTCAGTTTTATTTGTTTTCGTGTCACAGGAAAAAAGTCAGGCCAATAGAGAGAGGCAAGCGAGAAATAAGTATCCGCATTGCATGTCTAGAGCTGGCTATAAGAAGCTTGAACGGAAGCTGATGGAAGAAGAGTTGAAGAGAATGAAGGAAGCTGCCCAATCCAATCCTTCCACTGTTATCCAGGCCCCTGAGAGTCCTCCTCGTCACAAAAAATGGATAGCCGCGAGGAAGAAGGGTGACAAATACGTAAATGAAGATGTGGCTGAGGTTGCCTTAAAGATTGTAAGTAGTTAAATTAGAAGTATTAAATAGCCTTTGTTGTTTCATATTTTTAGAGTTTAGTTACTATTTAAGAAAAATCCTATGATACAGGATGCACTTGAGCAGCAGAGCAGCCAAGGTTCATTCACGCCGGGTACACGGATGGACATTTTGTCCACGGCGATTGGGAAGCCAGATTACCTTGACGTTGTTCGAGGGGAGCCAAGGGGAGTTAGCATCGCGAAATATTTTGGACGGCGTTCTAGTTGTTCTCATGACGATGACAACCCTAGTCCTCAGCTCGTAGTCAAAATTCGAGCGTCCCTCGTAGATGAGGTTATTACACAACTAAGGGGTGAAATGAGGGTTATGATACAAGAGAAGGTAAATACGCAACCCACAGACCAGGAATCCCCGGCCTTCCCAAGCAAAAGAAAGTTTTCACGCTCCGAGATGTACCTATTGGTGAACCTTCTCATCACTCTCCAGATGTACTTATTGGCGAGCTTTCTCACACTCCACAGGGGGACAACCCTGCACTCTATATTTGGATGACCCACACCGGCGTATTGTTGCCGATGGTGTTGTTTACCCAAAACAAACCACACACCACAATATGCAAATTCCACAAAACCAATGTAGGGTGACTCTGAAAAGTGTGCGAGAGGGGGAAGAAGAGACAGCCATCCCGATTTATGATGAGGAGGTTCCCACGCTAGGCGCTGCCACCACATCGTTCATCCTTTGGCCGCATCATCTTATTGAGATGGGGACGACACCTCCAATGGTAGGAAATACATTACTGATTGACGATGAGTAGGTTCCCGATTGATTTTCATTGCTAACCCACTCATAATCTATTTATTATGTTTTCATAGCATGAACAAGCTGCGGGAAGATTTCCATACTTATCATAGCTGCAAGAGCTCTACAAGGACATCGTCTCTATAGGCTTGCATATGCCTCCGGGCATTGTCGGTGCAGACAAGACATATTCGATCAATATTGACAAGAAAGATTTGACAGAGTTTATGCATATGGACTGTTTAGATATACAGTGGCTTCAACTTGCAATCTTGTAAGTTTTTTTTACCCTTTAATTATGTCAGTACTCTTTTTTTGTTTAATATATTCAACAACATTTATCATTTTATTTCAATCATAGTGTCTCGCCACGACATATGCAAAAAGGAGACCAATTGGGTTCGTATGGATTCTTATGTCTGGAAGCGGCGGCTTCGGCTCGCAATATCTTAGCCGGGAGGGCCATTTATACTGGTTTAACAATGGGCGACCTACAATCGTCTTGTTATCTAGCGCCAATACATGAAAGGTGCGTATTTTTTTTTTTTTTGTCTATATAAGATTTTTAAGAATAAATTGCTTTCTTATCTTAGTTTAATATTAATATGTATATGTTGTAGTGGTCATTGGACCTGTGTGTTGTTTGTCCCGCCAAGAACGCATGTTATTGGTTCGATTCCGTAGGTGGCAGGCCAACCGAGGATGTCAAAAACATGTTTACCGAGTAAGTAAATTTTTGTCTAAATCTTCGATTGTTCTTTTAAATGAATTGTTTTCATGTCTGTTAATTTCCATTTTAATGATGATAGGGGTCTTAAGACATATAGATAGATTGCTGGAGCATGAGAGCAGGGTGGACCGAAGTGGTTTCATCCGAAGGTAAGTAGTTTCAATTCAAGTTTTTCTGAGACACAGTAGCTTTCGTTTTAACAAAGTTGTTTTTGTTTTATAGTGCCATCACCAACCAGGGAGCACCGAGTGCGGATACTACGTTATCAGTTGGATGCAATCTATCGTTTCCGTTGGACATACTACTGGCTTTCAAAACGTACGTAATGCTTCGTGATCCTCAAATGATGATATTTTTTGTTGTGGTACTTCAGTTAATTATTAGATTCACTTCATTGGTTTATCTTATACCTTGTTTTTCAATTTACGCTTTTTTTCGACCGAGGATCCGTACTCACGGGATGACATCGATTCGATTCGAGACATGTTGGCTAGATATCTTCTTGAACATGGCTCAATGTGAATAGGCAAGTCATTACTTGTTAGGGTGATTGTCAATGTGAATAGGCAAGTCATTGGGTTGATTAAAGTAGCTCAAACTCAATGTTGAAATTTAGAGAAAAAAGATTAAATGTTAATTGAATATATGTGTATAGAGTTGTTGTGCTGGGTTTGCTAGCTATGGATATTTATTAACTTGTCTTGAACTATATTTTGAGCAATGTCTGGGCTTGTATTCAGTTTTGCAGCAAATTGGCCAAACATACAGCAAACATATTTTTTTGGCTAAAAAAAAAACTAATATAAGGCGTCCTGAAAGCTAATTCAGTTTGTATGGGTTACTTGTCTTCTTGGTTGTGTGTTAATGCAAAACTTATTAAGCTGTGCCGATTTCGGTTTCTAGAATTGTTACGATATGAAATTTGACATCTACTTGTTTAATTCTGTAAATTATTGGTGCTGCTGTTGAATTTGCCACTTTAACTGTTGTGAGAAATATATACTGTTTCATATGAGGTTTGATTTTGCCATTATACCTACTGCATTTGATTTTCCAATAACCAAGACTTGAGAATTTTGTTGAATCATACCATCATAATTGATTTGCTGAAAGTTTTATGTGTGCTTCTTGCTTGGGAGGTGTTTGATTTGCTTGTGTGATACTGTGATTATTACTAGGTAGCTCTCATTCACTTTAGCAGAATTGCTAAATTCTGTATGCTGAAACCTTGAAATTCTGTTGAGCTTTATGTGCAAAAGTCATTGCTGCTATATATATTTGCCTCTTGTCGCATATCAGTGTTATTGCCAATTGAAGGGAATGTTGATGCTATCTAATTGCCGCATTAAATTGTGAAAGTTGTTGTGAAATTTTGGAGATTAATTGCCTCCAAATGTGAGAAAAATTTGTTGTCATAGTGGTGCTTTGTTTGTTGTTTTGGTCTAGTTTTAGTAACCTAAATCTAGTTCAAACCTTGAATTTTCTGCTCTTGAATTTCTTTGAAAGTTTCTAACGCCACACTTTAATTCATAATCAAAAGACATTGCTGAACTTGTCTTCTTGGGCTCTGCAGTTGAAGTTTTCTCTTGTAGTTGTTGATATTCTTGCATCCTTGTGCTGAATGGTTATGTTGGAAGTTGTGAATTTGATTGATTTTGTTGAACTGAGCTGAATATACTGTTCATACAGTGGGCATATATGCGCTTATTTTGTGAAGTATTCAGTTATGCAGCAAATTGGCCAAACGTACAGTAAGCATATTTTTTTTTTTTTTTTAAAAAAAAAAACTAATAAGAGGCGACCTGAATTGTATTTAGGTCGCCTATTATGATCGAATAGGCAACCTGAATTGGACCTAGGTCGCCTATTATATCATAAGAGGCGACCTAAATTGTACCTGAATTGTATTCGTGTATTACAAGAGGCAACCTGATTTGTAGGTCGCCTCTTATGAGGGGAATACAAATCAAGAGGCGACCTGAAAAAATTTCAGGTCGCTAAATATGATAAAAACGACGACACTCTCCCAGACGTCTCTTAGAAAAGGGACGTTAATTGGGTCTTATTTAGGTCGTCTTTTAGGGTTTTTGTAGTAGTGACAAAAGTTCTTCACATAGGTGTTTGGGAAGGTGGTGGTGCTGAAAAAATACAGTAAGAAGAAAAAAGTAAAATGAGTTGTTCGGGTTGTCATTTTTTAAAATGAGCTTTTAAGCCAAAAGTTATTTTTAAGAAGAAGTCACTAAAATCTGTTTTTCACAATGTAGATGGACTTTTACCATGATCAATTTAAATATAAATCACATTTACAATATGACTTTTATCCTATTTTAAGTTTATTAAAATCATATAACAAAAAAGTCACTTATGCGTCTAAACTACCCTAACTTTGTAACATGAAAAAATATACGAGCCAAAAAGCTTATTGGCTCCTATCGATAAAACCCAGAGAAAGCACTCGAGTGAGCTTTATGTCAATTAATTAACGCATTCGTTAGTTTCGTAAAATACATGCATGCATGATCCAAGATAATGCTCAAGTCCTTAGCAGGGGAGCTAGGCTCTAATTTCTTCAATCAAATTTGCCTTCAAGTGTTTGACGTGATCCCTTGTTATGTTGTTTTTCAACCTTGACATTTCTGTTGGATTAAATTTCAGATTATAATTCATTACTAATGAAGCTTTCTTTTGATTTTGATTTAGGCCTGTTATAGGAAACGTTAAAATTTATCCCATTGCATTAACTTTATACAAAGTTTGTTATATCATTAGTACAACACCTATCGTTCACTTATGTTATTAAATACTGATAACTTAATTAAGATTATCATTGATCATTTGGGAAAAATATCACTTCAACACAAAATGTTAACGTACACGCATCAAATACATGAATCTCTCAATGATGAAGACAATCAGGGACTACTTTCCTTTAGTCTATTCTGTTGTTTTTCATCAGTTTGCTCAGTCTTTCGTTTGACTAGTAATCACATGAAGGCACTCAAAAAGCATAGCCTAATTAATTTGATATGATTACACATATTTATTAAGAATAGTGCCCTTTTCTCTATAAATTTCATGTTTTCTAAAAATAAAAAAAAAACCGCAAACATTTAACCTTTTATCTCATAAATATTCATGCATTGCAGAGAAGATTATTGGTCTGGTGAAATCAAATAGGAAACTTTAGGGACTTGGTTGATAAAAAAGAAACGTCAAGGATTGAAGGATCAAAAGTTTTAGTATCTCATAGAATAAAATATAAAACTAATATGAATATGACTTATAAGTCATAAAATTATGAATTGATAATAAAATATCAATGTTTATGCCATAGGCTTGTTTAATTTTGTGAGCTGTTATTATTCCCTCTAATTAATTATCAAAGCAAGCGAAGGTGCACATATATCATCCAAAGAAGGACGACGGTGCAAATATATAGTAATAATGCATGCTTGTAAATTGACTGTTCATAAAGCTCTGATGGACTCATCGGAAATCCTTCCTTCATTTGACTCTGGACAACGCAAGCTTCCACCGGACCGGCCACCAGCTGAGGAACATGATGATCGGAAAAAGAAGAAGAAAACTGAATCAAACCCACAAGCCATTATGGATGACGTAATGACAGACAAGGAAACTGAACAATCAAATGAGAAGATTAAGAACTCTGAGAGGAAGGATAACAGATAAAAATGAGGGGAAGCAACCAAAATTCACCTCTTATCGTGCCTCTTTGATGGGATTTAACAGAGTGGCTCACAGCAATCACGTTATGGAAGAAGATGATCTTTTCACTGATGATAAAGAAATATGCTGGAAATTGCCAGAAGAATCTGAAGAAATGAAAAAGCTAATGGAATTATATCCAGTTGCACCATGCACAGAGGATGAGTTCAACGAGTGGTGTGAGCCATGGAATTATGCCTTGATCCTCAGTGTCCTGGGCAAAAAATTCAATCTGTTTGTTTTGAAGGATCTATTGACAATATGGGGTTTCTCCAATTTTGAACTCATCGACATCCCAAATAATTATTTTGTTGTAATGTTCCAAGACCAAGAGCTATGGAGGGCACATTACCGGAAAGTTCTCTATGAGGGCCCATGGGTAATCAGGCAGCATTGTGTTTTAGTTCAACAATGGACACCTTACTTTAATCCATATCAGAATCCCCTAGGCAGAGTGGCCACTTGGGTACGCATTCCAGATGTGCCAATGCATTGTTACAATAAGCATTGTATTTCATGATTGGGAGATAGAATTGGCCGCACGCTCAAGGTTGACATGAACACCCTGAATGATTATCAGGCTGCAACTCCAAAAATCCAGAGAGGGAAATTTGTGAGGATTTGTGTGGAGCTTAATCTTCAGAAGAAACTTGTTCCAAAAGTGATCGTTGCGGGATCAATTTTCAATGTAGAGTATAAGGGACTTACCATGATTTGCTTCTCCTGTGGACGGGTTGGGCATAAGAGAGATGATTGCCTGTATAAATCTTCTTCTTCAAAATCCCAAGAGGATGTAAATCCACCGGCAAATGCATCGCTGCAGACCCTGAAACAGCCCATTAACCGATCATCGGCAAGCTCTTCGGCGGCAAACATAGACGACACTTTTGGCCCTTGGATGATAGTTGCTCATCGGACAGCTCGAAACGGTAATCCCCAACAAACAGATTTCAGGGAAGGCCAACATCACATCTCGGGCTCTGGACCTAAGCCGGCGAAGGTTGCGCCTGTTAGGATGAACTATCGCTATGCTGCCATTGAAGAGATGGAGGATGATGATCGCCTGATAACCATAGTCCGGAAAGATAATGTTAGACCTGGCTATCACCCAAGAAGGGGGTGAATAGGGTGTCCGATAAAACTTTCGGAACTTTGAAAATCTTTTCGAAACTTATTGAAAGCAGTTTGTATGACAATAATAATTTATAAAGCGATAGTCTGTCATTCAAACAAATATGCTGGAAATATAAGAGATGAGGGAAGAGAATATGTAAACTGTGATTTATACTGGTTCGGCCCAATCCACGATGACCTACGTCCAGTCCCCAGGTTCCTCCTGAGATTTCAATACACTATTTCCCTCAAGCTTTAATCAAGTGCTTGAGAACCACTACAATCCCACAAGTTTAGTCGGGCACTTGTGTAGCCTTTACAAATCTCTTACCGAGATACTCTCCCTTACACACAATAAGGATACAATTACACACTCTATAAACGAAGGATGGTCCTCTCACTCAGACTCCACTCCCCCTTACAAGTTGTAATTAATACACCCACACTCTCAACATACCTCTATCTTAAGATTTGAACGAATTGTAAAATGATTGATAAGACTCTTTCAAAGAGTAGATGAATGATAATCACTGAAGTACATAATCGATCATCACACTCTCTCGAAAACTATATAAACATTGTGAAAAGCAGTATATGAGTTAAGCGTTGGATTCATAATATCAGTATTTCGACAGTGCAAGCTCATGTATCTATTTGTCCATTTTGAATCCTTCTCCTTTTATAGTTGATCGTCCTTAATGACTATTGAGAAGCTTTGTAAACTAGCTGTTGTGACTCTTTGTATTTCCGTTAGGCACAGGTGCACTCCGTTTGTGAGCAGTCGACTGTTGCTTCATTTAATGATCTGCCGTGGTTTGTATTAATGCAGATAATGACCTAGAGTGATAGCTGGATTAAGTATTCCTCGAAAGAATTTTTTCATCTCGCCACTTTCTTTAATTCCGAATGTCGCTCTCTGTCTTTCGAGTCGCATTTAATGCGTATGCCACGTTGGATTAGCTTTCGTTCAAAAACGAGATTGCCTTGATTAATCAGCTGAAACTTAATCAAGAAGATGATTAAACATGATATAAATAAGTTCAGATATGATTAATGAACATTATATAATGACCCATTAAATTCATCATGTCGATTAGCGTTACTGGAAAGACTGACAGAAATATGAAGAACAATTCTCGAGAATTGCTTCATGCACTCTCGAGAATTCTACGTTCAGAGGACCAAAAGAAGGATTTTAATCTGACCACTCTCGAGAATCAAGTTTATATTCTCGAGAACCTGAAGAGTGAAATGATAGACCAGCGAATGTAAGTAGAGTATTTAAAGAAGATGTATTCTCGAGAATCATATGTATATACTCGAGAATTGTCCTCGATCAAAACATAGGATAAGATGATGTCACCCATTCTCGAGAATTAGTTGGGTATTCTCGAGAGTTGTCTTGGTCGATATTCTGGAATTGAGACACTAGCTTTCATTCTCGAGAATTAGTACGACATTCTCGAGAATTGTCTTGATCGACATTTTGATATTGAGACGCTGGTTCACATTCTCGAGAATCAATAATCCATTCTCGAGAATTACTCCGCAGGATAGAGATATACACACTGATAGCAAATTTTTGAGAATCATAACTCTATTCTCGAGAATCATGACTATTGAAATTTTCAAGCCTTGTGAAGACTCATTCTCGGGAATCTACTCCTCATTCTCGAGAATCTTTTTAACATACTCAGAATCAGTTTCTCATGGAGATGTAAGTGAGTTAATCTTGATTCAAATACTTAAACTCTTTAAATCCTTCTTTCCAATGCAAGAAGAATCATCTTCAAACTCATTGTAGTTCATCCATTATCATCAGTTGAATGGAGATAGTTCTTGATCAGTGTTTTTCCAATGTCCTGAACAGACCGTCAACTTCAAAACATCATATCTCCTTCAATTGATCTTTTGTTTTTTTATTTCTTGATGTTTTTGGAAAGGTGTTTGAGTCTAGTTTCAAATGGCACCAATTTCAGCTCAATTAGATATGCCGTTTGTGAAATACACTCAACTTACGGTGATTTGTGTTGCAACTTCAAAATTCAAGCTTGGACTCCTTTGGACATGAAATTTTGTCACAAGTACGTGTTGGATGTCTGATTTTTGCCATTGGTTTGCAACTTCAAAATTCATAGCTCACTCATCTGGACTCCTTTGGACATGAAATTTTGTCACAAGTACGTGTTGGATGTTCAAAATGATTTCATATGCCACTACTACCGATTAGAAATGAAACCTCAACAATATTAATTAATAATATTTTCGTCTCATATTATAAATGAAATTCCAATGTTGGTTTGAGAGATATCATCAAATTAAACATACATTTTGCACCAAAAAAATCAACATAAGTTACACAACATCTTCATTAATGAATATCATCATAAAGAATGTTACATCTATATATAACATTGAATTGTCAAAGAAGATACAAAGTATCACCCTATCAGGAGTAACGTGCGTCTATGGATATAATTCAAGATACTCCCACAAGTTTCTTAACTTCAAGATGCAATTCAGCTTTTTTTTTTTTTTTTTTTTGCTGCAAGTTACTTCTTTCTTGCACCAATCGAGCCCTACGAAGATAATTCTCATAGTTCAATTCGTCACAATAATGATTGAGAAGAGGCAAAAAATAGAGCAGAAAAAAAGAAGAATGCTGAACAATATGTTTACATATGTAAATTCTGGTTCTTCATAGAACATAATGAAGTAAAGCAATCCTAAATGCTCTTATTGTTGGAAGAGTGTTTTTAAACTTTTTGAAAAGGTTAATTGAGATGTCATGTAAAAGGCAGCTGCGAGCAATAGTCAATGGTAGGATCACTTAGGTTTGACGATTATGAGTAATGTTAATTTAAAAAGATACAAAAATCTGTAAAGGGGTGTCAAGTGGAAGGCTTTTTTTCACATCATTCAATGTGCTCTTTTGACAAAACCTAAATCATCCGATAATTGTTGGAAGATGTCTTTTAAATCAGGTTTTTTTACAGTGCTTCTATGTCCATATGTCCATAATAGGTAGATACTTGGGTTCCTTCTTTGAACGCATGTTTGTGAAAACATGATATTAATATTTTACATTTTAGAATATATGCATCCATTCTCCTTTTAAAAACCAGAGAGTGCTCGGTATGTGCACAGAGGTGGGAGTGATTGCTTTAGTTATTACAATGAAATGATCGGGTATCCACCATAGCCACGATGTCTCGAACACTTCTTGTTTTTCGAATGAATGAAAAAAAAAAAAAGGATCAGTGGGTAAGATCCTGGCAAAAGGACCGGTTTGTGTTGGTTCACTTTCATCAACCTTTTAAATAATGAGCTCCAATTGCGTCTGCCTACAACTAAGTCTTAGGTGTCATGTGCCATGCGTCTGTCTCCCCCTAAACCCTAAACCCTAAACCCTAAATTTATCTTGTTTTAAATTTGAATTTCCCTCTTGCTCTTGTGTAGCCCCATCACAATGTACTCATTAAATTTATTTTAATTAATTAAAATTTTCAACTTTAATTAATGAGATTTTCAAAGAGAGAGTGAGAAAAAAAAATATAAAAAGCTAATACAAGAAAGTTGGTAAAGTTAATTAATATAAAAGGTATTTTCTAGAAAGGTAGTGTAGTACTTCCTCTAACTCTTAATATAAGAAATATTTATCTTATTTAATTATAATTAGAAAATTGATTAAGTTTATATAAAATATATGTTCTAAAATACCTTATTAATCTTTCTTAATTCACTTCTTCTCTCTTCTCCTTGATCATTGTTAAGATAGGAGTAAATTAAGAAAAAATTAAAAAAAATAAAAAAAAAAATAATCTTATATTTAGTACCAAGATATCATTAGAAAATATATTTCATATTAAGAATCGAAACACTACCAAAGAGAACGCTTAACAATTCATATAAAGGTGGTTGTTCAAAAAAAAGTACTAATGATATGTGATGTATATAGTGGACTGCCTAGCTAGTGGGATAAAGTTATTTGCGTTGAACGATATATAATACGATATGCTTGTGCACATCTTTTATAAACTTATCCATTATCATCATATCAGATTTGTAATTAAAAAGGCAAGTAACATTATAGGGAGGGAAGTCAGAGGAAGGGGTTGGCTCGAGAGAGGAAGGAAGCAATAAATGAGGAAGGGATAAGGAGAGATGACAATATCCAAACAAAATCTAAAGGCATCATGCCACGAAACTCTGTATAAAATGCAACAACTCTCTACCATTACTTCATTTTGCATCTTCGCAAATCCATCTCCTGATCCCAACCTCTACATCGCTGTGCCCCTAGCCACCTCTCATCTTCCTCTCTCTCTCTCTCTCTCTCGTGCACCTGACCTGTATTGTCCATGCCCGTGCTTCCATGCGCCTGCGATGCCAACCAAGGTCAACTGTGCATGATGAGTAATTTGCAGAGATAAAAAAAGAAAAAGAAGAAACATTGAAAGGATTAAAAAATACAGCTGTGATGCCAGCCAAGGTCAACTATGCAAGATGACCAAGGTCAGCTGTGCTACAATGAACTTATAAGCCAAACAAAATTAAGCAACTGTCTGGATTCACCTGCGCACACACGCAAGAGTTATTTCCAAAAGGATTTGTAATATAGACTAATCAACAATGGCAGACCTACTCATTCAAAAAAAAAAATAGTGCATGTTGTCTGGATTCACCTGAGCACACACACAAGAGTTATTTAGCTACAGAAGATAGCAGGGCTGTTAAATCACTTATGCAAGAGTTATTGAGTGCTAAAACAGAACACAAACAAAAATCTGAAGACCAGTTTAAGCTTTTTTATGTTTCTTATATTGTAAAGCAGTCGAAAGTTGAGGCCAAATGATACTTCCTTTTTCCATATTTCCTTCAACTAAAGAAGACCCTTCTCAGTATAAGATAAAGCAAAAAAGCTAAGAGCACACACGCAAGAGTTATTTAGCTACGAGAAGATAAAGGGGCTGTTAAATCACTTATGCAAGAGTTATTGAGTGCTAAAAGAACACAAACAAAAATATGAAGACCGGTTTGCTTTTTTATGTTTCTTATTTTGTAAAGCAGGTCAGAAAGTTGAGGCCAAATGATACTTCCTTTTTCCATATTTCCTTCAACTAAAGAAGACCCTTCTCGGTATAAGATAAAGCAAAAAAGCTTAAGAGCACACACGCAAGAGTTATTTAGCTACAGAAGATAGCAGGGCTGTTAAATCACTTATGCAAGAGTTATTGAGTGCTAAAACAGAACACAAACAAAAATATGAAGACCAGTTTCAGCTTTTTTATGTTTCTTATATTGTAAAGCAGGTCAGAAAGTTGAGGCCAAATGATACTTCCTTTTTCCATATTTCCTTCAACTAAAGAAGACCCTTCTCGGTATAAGATAAAGCAAAAAAGCTAAGAGGGACAAATGTAAATAAAGGACATTAACCACTATATATTAGCATGAACCAAGTAACAGACCACACAGGACACAACCTTTTTGCATATTTCCTCATCTAAAGAAGACCCTTCTCGGTATAAGATAAAAGCAAGAAAGCCGAAAGGGATGATTGTAAATAAAGGATATTTTTTGTAAATAAAGGATGTGAACCAATATATATTAGCATGAACCAAATAACAGACCACACCTTTACATATTTTCTTCAGCTAAAGAAGACCCTTCTTTTTTTGGTCAAAAAAGAAGACCCTTCTCGATACGAGATAAAGCAAAAAAGCTGAAAGGGACAAATATAAGTAAAGCACGCTAACCAATATATATTAGCATGAACCAATAGATATAAACCTTATCAAATTTAATGTGTAAACACAAGACAATCTCGTTGATCTTCATCTGAGCCTCATGGGAAAGACCGACTACTCAAGACAGATTGATAACGTTGTAGCTCACAATAAATTATGGTTCTGTTCATCTGAATCAGCTGTGCTCTGCAAGTTAAAAGCTCCCACAGCCCAATCTAATGGAATACTTCCCATCCGATTAGCGATTTTAATCCGACAAAGTGATTCTAATAAATTAAAATTCAAACATAAAAATAATGCATAAATGAAACAACATGAAGAAATCAAACATATGCAGAACTGACCATGAGTCGATAAGAGCATAAGCAAGCACACATGGATATACTAAATACATTTACACACACACACACACACAAAAATACAACCCCACAGGATCTTGAAAGTTACAGGCTTCTACCCCAGTCTGGCACAATTCAATTAAGGGGGAAGGCAATAATTCATCACTCAGTTTAATATATCATTCTGGATACATGACATGCCAGCAATGAATTAAGCAGAAAATTTGTCTGCTTAATCTCAAACTAAGTGATCAGCCCCCATAAAATACTATTATTCTCTGTCTTCACTTCAACAAAAAGATAAATAAGGGCATCTACCTTTCATCATCCAAAGCAACTCCAATGACCATGAAGCAAAGCAACAATGTATGTTAGAAATATGTGTGCTAGAAAAATATCATGCATATAGTTCAAAACCGCAAGATATTTCATCCCGTTGATTCTTGTGAACAGTACATTCATGCGGGCACCTCGGTCATAGTCAATTGTTATAAATGTAGGAAATAAAGGCTACATTTGCTTCTCGTCGCTCCAACTTCCATTTGATCACGTAGACTTGAATATTGATATCCTCATGATATTTAACAAGTTCTTCTTTCTTCAAACTCCATTCATGATCATTCTTCATTGTATTAAACTTCACATATCTACATTAAATATAAGAATTAGTCAAAGTAGAAGATAAATGTAATATGCAAGCTTTTTGCTCTAGATAATGGCATCTATATAAGACATCATCAAAACTAATCATATCCAACAGATGACTCATAGTCGAAAGCCTCTCTTAGGCAAGCTGAAAATCGATCGGCCAAATCTTCCCTGGTCAAATCATCTGTGCAGGAAATCAAAACTACACCAGCTGGAAAGCAATATATCCACCGAATAGAATTAGGTAATAATCTAAAGCTACAATACAGGCCTAAGGAATCCAAGAATGTTTCCTCGGATGGGCCAAATAAAACCAACCTTGGAGTTAGGAAAAGCAACTCGGACAGTGGGGCTGGGCTCATTAATTCGCTGGATGGTACTCATCATGAAGGACCAGGGGAGATGTGCATCTTAAATGATGGAAGATCCAACCTAAATAATTCAATCAGTAATGGGCCGAGTAGAAAGGATGCTGCTGGATCTAGTGCAATGAATTTTGGGCCAGATGGAAAGGAGACTGTTGGATCAGTTATGCAGCTGGAATTATTGGATAATGCAGAAACAAATCAGACGCTAATGCAGGCTCCTCAACGTAATTTCAAAAATAAGAAGGCATTGGTCTTGCATATGGGCCCCAAAAAATCCATAGAAAAAAGGAATAAAACCAAGGGGCACAGAAATCATTTAATTGTCCAAGGAAATCTTGATGATGTGATCAAAAAAGCTCCTAACAAAGACAACCCCGTGAAGCCCATTATTGATGTTTCTTCTCTGGAGCAAAAACTTGAGTCATCTCAATCAATCAGTCTGCGACCGCTCGAACACCGGGATCCAAATGAGGATACTGCGCTAGATTTCATGGAGGGCAATGGTACTTCTGTGCCCAAAACTCAATTTGAACAGCAGAATGTTGGTGAGGTGGAGGACTCCAGGTAAGTAGCCTCTTCCTTTCTTGTATTTTGTTAATTATTTTTAATGATTATTGCCTCTTGGAACTGTCGAGGGGCCGGTAGCCGGTCCTTCCCTGTAACTGTGAAAGATATTGTTCGTAAGTATTGCATTAACATTTTCTGTCTCATAGAGCCTTGTATTAGTGGTGGTAGAGCTGATAAAATATGTCGTAAGCTGGGTTTTAGTTACTGGATCCGGGTGGAATCTACTGGTTTTTCTGGAGGTATTTGGATTTTATGGGACAACGCTGACTACAAAATTACCTACCTTACTTCCACCACTCAATTACTTCATTGTCAAGTTAAAGAGCATGCTAGCAACTTTATCAGCCTTGTGACGGTTGTTTATGGTGAAACCAATGCAATTGAAAGATCCTATTTATGGAACTCTCTTCGCTCGATTAGCAACCCTACCTGTCCGTGGTTAGTCTTAGGGGATTTCAATATTTTCTTATCTCTTAGTGACAAACTTGGCGGGGTTGTTCCTTCGTGGACATCAATGAAACAATTCAAAGATTGCATTGAGGATACGGAGCTTATTGAAGCCAATATTCTTGGTGACAAAGAGGGCCTGAAGGAAAGACTTGATTGGGTCTTCACCAATCTCAATTGGATTAATTGTTTTCCCAATTCCACCGTTCGCCATGAGCTCAAATTTAAATCCGATCATCGGATTGTTGTGGTTAACTCGAATCCTTCCTCCCAGAGAAGGAGGTGTCAAAGAGCTTTCTCCTATAAAATTGCATGGACCTTGGAAGATGATTTCATAGACATCACCAAAGATGCTTGGCACGAAAAAAATTGGCTCCAAGGTCTGCAAAGTTTTCAAAAATCTGCCACGGAATGGAACGATAACCATCTGGGAAATTTCACCAAAAGGAAAAGAGAGTTGATTCGTCGCCTTGAGGGAATCGATAGGAGCAGGAGGATGAATCTTCAAAGTGGGTTATACAAATTGGAGAAAAAATGATGGGAAGAGTGCCACAAAGTAGCTACCCAAGAAGAAGTCACCTGGTTCCAAAAATCAAGAGGTAAATGGCTTCAAGGAAGAGACAGAAATACTAAATTTTTTCATGCATCTACCATGGTTAAGAGGAAGAAGCAAAGAATTGGAGCCATACAGAATGATGAGGGTGATTGGTAGAAGAGCATGAAACTGCAAAAATGATGGCCCATGATTTCTTTCTAAACCTCTACTCTCGTGATGATACTGTGAAAGACCCTGGCGAGTGGGGTTCAGGGTTCCCGTCTCTTGATGCTAACAAGTTGCGCTGGCTTTCAAGAAGAGTTTCTAGAGTTGAGATAAAAAATGCAACCTTTGCTATGGGTGCTTTTAAGGCTCCTGGTCCCGACGGCCTTCAGGCTCATTTCTTTCAGTCTCAGTGGAATGTTGTGGGCGTTAAAATTTGTACACTCATTGAAGAATGCTTCAATAACCCTTCCACTCTATCCTGTATAAACAAGTCTAAGGTTGTTCTTGTTCCTAAGGTTGATCACCCTTGTACGCTAAGAGACTTTCGCCCCATATTTTTGTTAAATGTGAGTTTCAAAATTGTTACAAAGGTTCCGGCGAATAGACTTAAAGATGTAATGGATCACCTTATAAGCCCTGAGCAGTGCAGTTTTATTGCTAATAGATCTAGCTGTGATAACATTATTATTGCCCAGGAAATTATTCACCCCATGAGAATGAAGGGTAGGAAGAAAGGCTTCGTTGCAATCAAGATTGATATGGAAAAAGCTTTTAACAGATGGGATCGGTGTAACATCCTAATTTTTATATTAGGATTAAATCACAAATAAGAAAAATTTATTTAATCATGATATATGAATTTAATACATAATTGTCAAAATAAATATTTTCATATAAAATGTCGTTTATGATAGTAGAATGAGGATGTCAAAAAAAATAAAAATAAAATAAAAATAAAAATAAATAAAATAAACTAATAATATTTTAGTTTGTTAAAAAAAAAAAAAGAGAGAGAGAGAAGAGAAGCAAAAACGTACAGATGAAGAAAAAGAAAAAAAAGTAACAAAAAAAATGAATGAATAAAAAGATATTTATTAAAGAAAATATAAAAATAAATTTAAAAAAAAATATATGGGGCAAAGATCTCGCCACGTTTTGAGAGATCGAGAGACGTGGCAAAGACGCGCCACTTTAATTGGGAGGGGAGGGGATTGATTAAATCAATCCACCGCCTCTCCCTCCTATTTAATGGGTGAATGTGTGTGTTTTTGTGAAAATTGAGTGTGTGTGTGAGTGTGAGTCTGGAAGAAACAGGAAGTAGCGTGAGTGTGAGTGGAAGACGAGAAAAGAAGAGGGAAGGAAGGAAAATGAAGAGTTTAGGAGATATTTTAAGGTACGTTATTTATTTTATAAGATCATTTAGGTAGTTAAATTAATTTCTTTTCAATAAACTTTTTTCATGAAAGTTGTTCTACGTACTTTTCTCTTTCTAATGAGGGTAAAATAAAATTGATTAGTGAAAATCTTGAGATTTGAATATTGGCACAGTTTTAAATTTTGATAATAGATGGTTGTATATATGAAGAGCATGATTAATAAATAACTTTAATTAGTTTAGATTTGTTAATTGATTGTGAGAATTTAAACTTATTTCTATTTAAAAGAATTTAGAATTTGTGTCATATAGGATATCTTTACCGATTAAATGAGAATTTAAATATTTAGTAGGAGTACTAGAGGTATTATTTAAGGTTTAATCGGTTAGTTTTGCTAAAAATTGAACTATATAAAACTATGATTTGGGATTTCGGATTTTAAATTAGATATAATTTTGATTATGTGGAGATTTGGAGATTGTTTAATAAATTGGGTTATATCTATAAAAGTTAGTATTCGGTTAAAAATTCAGGAATAGATAAATTGTCATTCTTCTAGGAAAACTAAAGTGAAATAATAATCTAATTAATTATTTAATTATGATATTAATGATTATTGTTAATTCTATTAACATATAATTATATATTTATTTTTAAAGGGGACTGATTTTTCTTATGCTTAGTGTCGTGTCAAGAACTTGAGGTAACCACTTTCCACTCATTGTTCCTGCTTGTATGATGATTTGTGAGTGATTTTTAATTTATGAAAGCTATGTTTTTGTTGAAGTTGCCTTGTGGGATTTATTTTGGAATGATTAGTAATATTAATTGTTATGGAAAATGTACTTTTTATGGTTTCTTGAGCTAAAATAATATTGTTATCTTAATGATTATTGTGATGATGTATTACTATCATAAATCTTATTTGGAATTTCATATATGCACGCCAAGATTATGATGATGAGGAACAGTGATGGTTGTGGAGTGATGATGAGAGTTATTGTGTATATAATACCACGTGGTATTGCCGCCACTGAGTGCGCACAGTGGATGGCCGGATATTGCCTTTGGTATCATCCTAATCCTTTGGTCGGGATTAGGGTGGTCACTTGGGACAAGTAACACCTTTCCGTATTCAAAGGAAAGGGAACTATGGTCCGATATGAGTTATGTAGTCTTTGACCGGGCTAAACCTCATCATCGGAGAGCTTGGTGTAGTCTTGTCAGAGAGACTAAACCTATTATTTTACAGCCCATGGGTTCTGTCAGTGGTTATAAGGATGGGGGTGATAAGGATTGTCAGGGTATTGACCTATTTCTTGGCATGTTATATATGTGATTCGTGATATGAAGTATTTGATTTAGAAATTGTGATACAGAAATTGTGATATGATAATTTTGCAAGTTTGCTATATGGTTCTTTGTTATTTAAAATGTTCCACTTGGCACCTCACAAGCACATATTAGCATTTACAATGAGCTGGATTGATGGTTACAAATACTTTTTAGGTGATAGTTCTTGTGTGGGTCAATCAGGGAAGGCTTCAGAAGCTTAAGTTACCTTTGCTAACGGTAATGCTTCCACGTTTTTAGTACATGTTGAATTGTTATATATTGCCATGTCACTAGGGCTCACTTGGCATATTCTAGTATATTGTGGATATTCTGACAAATTTTAAAGAAATGTTTAGTTTCAAAAATGGGTCTAGTAAAATCAAAAGCTTATCTGTATGCATAAAACATTTTAACAAAATGGTTTAATTAAGTTAATAATTAATATTGTCCTTTAAAATGGAGGATGTTACAACTGGGGTTTCATCGAGAATACTCTTAGGTGCTTGAATCTGGAGAGCAATCTTGTCGACCTCATCATGGCTTGCATTTCTACTACCTCCATGTCTATTCTGTGGAACGATGATGAAAGCCCAAGTTTCTCCCTTTCTAGAGGTGTTAGACAAGGGGACCCTCTAAGTCCGTACATTTTTGTTCTCTGTATGGAACGTTTGAGTCATCTTATTAAAGTTGAGTGTGTTGGCCGAAGGTGGAAACCATTTGTTTTTAAAAGACGTGGCCCTTACATCTCCCATTTGTTCTTTGCCGATGACCTCATTCTTTTCACGGAAGCTTCCTGTAGTCAAATGGTTGAGGTCCGGAAAGTGATGCAAAGCTTTTGTGAAGTCTCAGGGCACATAATCAACTTAAACAAATCCCGAATGTTTTGCTCTGCCAATGTTAATTTTAATAGAGCCCTTGAGCTAAGCCAATTGCTTGGGATTGGTCTCACATCGGATCTTGGGAAGTACTTGGGGGTGCCAATTATTCATAACAGAGTTACGAAAGCCACATATCATCCCATTGTGCAAAAGGCCCAGAAAAAACTTTCTATGTGGAAAAGTAAGTTCCTCAATATTGGTGGTCGATCTGTCCTTATAAAATCCGTGTTGTCCTCCTTACCCAGCTATTATATGCAATCAACTCTGCTTCCCATTTGCACTATTAATGAAATTGATAAAATCTCAAGGAACTTCCTTTGGTCTCAAGACGAAGACAGGAAAAAAATGCACCTCGTTGCTTGGGATAAAATCATGCTTGCTAAGAAGTAGGGAGGTCTAGGGGTCAAAAATCTCCGTCGCCACAACAAAGCATTTATTATGAAACTTTGTTGGAGTCTCCTGACTAAGAGGCAAGCTTTATGGGTCCAATGCTTATGGTCGAAGTATAATTGTGGCAATTCCTCCATTCCCAAAGTCTCTAGAAAGAGGAGCTCTTCCTCTGCTTGGAAAGCTATTGTGGACGTTTGGGATAATTTTTTAAGTGGAGTGGGGAAAAAGGTCAATAACGGGGCCGGGACAAAGTTTTGGAATGATCTTTGGCTTCCTTTTGATCGTCCCCAACGAGACTGTGAGGGATCACCTCTTAGCGAATGGAAGATGGGATACTGACAGGTGGCAGGGCATTCTCCCCCCTGATATCATAAATACTATTTCCAGAATGCACCCACCTTGTAACAGTTCCCCCGACTACTTTACTTGGAGAGCTTCAAAGGATGGATGTTTCTCTATCAAATCTGCTATCTTTATCTCTCAGATCGTGTTGGAGCTTCTACTAATAATTTCTGGCCTGCGATGTGGAAATGGGAGCTCCCCGAGAAGGTTAAATATTTCATGTGGCAGGTTGGGCATGAGAGACTCGTCACTAACTCTCTCAGAGTGCAAAGGGGTCTTACAAATGATAGCCTCTGTCCTTTTCAATGCAACTGTGAAGAGGATGTGATTCATGTTATTAGGGACTGCGAGAAAGCTAGGAACTTCTGGAAAGAAATTTTGAAACCTAACTATTTTTCCAAGTTTTTTGTAGGTACCTTGCAGGGTTGGATCAGCTAGAATACCAAAAACAATCTAGGAAAAGGAAAATTTCAGAACTTCCCTTGGCCGAAAGTCTTTAGCCTTGGATGCTAGATACTTTGGACATCTAGATGCGCATTCCTCTTTCAAGGCAAAAGCAAGGATACCAGGGAGATGCTTCACTTGTGTAACTATCTACTTATGGAGAGTACTGTCAATCAGAATTTATCTCACAAAATTTTCCATCTCCACAAGTTTAAGGAGAAGTCTTGGACCCCACCCCCTGCAAATGCGGCTCGCATAGATGTGGATGGATCCGTGCATCATCACCTCCAAGCAGCCTGTGGTGGTGTTATCAGGAATCCCCATGGTCATTGGTTGATGGGGTTTTGTAAATCCCTTAATTGTCAGACTGTTATTGAGGCTGAAATATACGCCATCATGCTGGGACTAAAAATGGGCGATCTAATGGGTATACAACATTTTCTTCTCTACTCTGACTCTCTTGATGCTGTTAATATCATCATGAGAGATAGTTGCTATGCTGATCACCCACTCAGGGATATTATCATGGAGACTAGAGACCTCCTATTTCGAGATTGAAATGTGGACCTTCACTATACTCCAAGAGACAACATCACATGTGCTGACTATATGGCGAAACAAGGCCACGATGCTCCTGAAGACGCTGACGTGATTCTATGTCCGACCGTTCCAAGAGGATGCCTTCATATGGCCTTGAGGGACCAGCTGGCATGTCGCATCTAGTTTATCTTCTACCTTGATGTATTAGGATTAGTCTTTCTAGTCTTGTTCATTTTTTCATCTTCTCAAGCTTCAGCTTGCCTGTATTAATCAAAAAAAAAAATGACCGTTCATAAAGTTTTGTCGTGTCTGGTCTCTGATCCTTTTTTTCCTCAAAAATCTGGTCTCTGATCCCACTCCTCTAATAATGTCAGTACGTAATCAGACAAAAAAAAGTTGCATGCGCGGGTATGGCTCAGTCAAATCATCATCATTCATGACAATAGCTTCCAATAATATGGTGTTCAATTCCATGCACTTGCTGTTCGCCCTCCCAATGCACGAGTCGTGACGCAAGTAGTAAATTGATAAATAAAGTATTGTTTTTATGAGAATTTGTTTAACAAATTGATCAAATAACAGGTTTAGTGAAGTTCATCCAAATTAAATTAGACCAAAATTTTGATGTGGAATGAGAATTTTAAAACAATTTCTAATACTAAAAATTTATAAAGGCAAATAAACTTTTGACTTCAAGTATTAAATGGAGTTTAGGATTCTTCTTCCCCTTTTACATTTTATAAGATTTGATTAATTTCCTCTCTATTAGTTTTTCAATACATGTATGTGTTAGTCTAATTAAGGTTCAAAAACACTTGACAAGCTCTCTCAAGTCAAAATCAAGTTTTTCTTCTCATTAAAATACACAATCTTTTGCTACAATTAATGAGAATCGATCTTTAAGCAACAATAATCTTAATATGACAATGCAAGATTAATAAAGATGTCTCTATTTTACCAACAAACCATCCATTTATTAAGTAAACTTGAAGACAAGCATGATTTCGATCAAGTTCTACACTTAGATTAGCTCTCTCAAGTCAAACCCAAGTGAATAAAACATCCAAATGGAGGCCAATCACTTAGAAGCATTAATCCAAGGTTGAAATCAATATACACACACATATTTATATGTGTGTGTATATATATATATATATCTACCAAAAGAGATGAATATCCAAGTATTAATCCATACAAAGGATCAAAAGAATCTTAGAATGAAAAATTTAGCTACTCATGTCCAAATACAAAGAGATTCTAAACAAAGTTACCAATACGTGAAGAAGTTAAGTGGAAAAGAGGAGAAAAGATGAAGAACCAAGGTTAAAACCCCAAAATCTCTCTTGAGAAGAGCACCCAAGCCTCCAAGTTGTCAAGATCTCTCTCCCAAGCTTTCATTTTCGTGCTCCACTATTCCCTTGTGTAAAGAATGTGTTTTTTAGTCCTTTCCTCTAGATTAAGTAGTGTTTTTCTGCTTCTAAAATCAAAACACGCGACTGTACTATTTATGACTGGTTGTGGCCAGTTTGTCAACTTGCGGCGGCCAGTTACACAAAGAGTAAATTCTTGAAATTGTTCACTTGCCATGGCCAGTTAGTCAATTTGTTGAAGCCAGTGGTACAAGTTTCTTCTAACTTTGCACTACTTCACCTCCTTTATTTCTTTCATTGTTTCTTGGTTCTTATAGAGCTTCAAAATTTGTCTCCATCCTCCTACAAACACCACTACAAAAAACCCTATAGCATCCTATTTTTGACATGTTTAGTGTCCTTATTCTGCAGGACGTGTATCTGCGAGGCGCCATAAAGGGAAATTTAGGACGCCTTATTGTTTTTTTTTTTAAAAAAAAAGAACCCCGAACCTGATCAGGTTTGGGATGTAGGCAACCTGCTACCAAGAAGAACCGACAACCAGATAAAAAGAGGACAGATTACCAAAAGCAACAATCGACTACACAAAATCAGAAACTTGAATCAATAATATCAGTGCTCGACGGCTTGAAATTTCAAAATGAAAAAAGGCAAATCGAACTAAAAACTATTAATAATATCGATCAACGAGACACAAAATCAGAAACTTTAATCAGATCTACACACACAAAATCGGAGAAGGGAGGTCGACGGAATAGACACCCAGACGGAGGGCTAGAACCATGAAGATTTCAAAACAAAGGAAAATCCAAGTTGCACTTAACCCCGATCTGGTAGTGCCACGCCTTGTCGTCGACGGATCTGTCAACCGTTGAAGCTATTGCAACCCAAATTTGTAGATCTGCAACCTAGAGACGTCGTCGCTGTAAGGGATGGAGTGGGAGGTCGCGGCCATCGTTGTCGTCGTCGCTGGTGGCCTGGTGGGTCATGAACGCTGTAGATCTGAAAGAAAATGAAAAGTGAAATGATAATGGGAGTGAAAGGGTCACGACACGCGGGATATGAAAAAATGAGGAACTTTTGACGCGGGATGTGAAAAAGTTGAAATATTTAACTTAGAGTATAACTTTTGGAGTCTAAGTTTATTAATTAGACTCCAAAAGTTATGCTTTTGGAGTCTAATTATTAAACTTAGACTCCAAAAGTGTCTCACGCGGGCCCCACACATAACCCCCTGCCACACCACGTGACCCCTGCTGCACGACGTGACCCCCTACTGCACGACGCCTGCCACACCATGTGACCTTCTTTTCTGCTGTACGACTTGACTTTTGGAGTCTAAGTTTTAAACTTAGACTCCAAAAGGCATGACTTTTGGAGTCTAAGTTTAAAACTTGGACTCCAAAAGTGTCTCTCGCGGGACTTTTGGCATCTAAGTTTATTACTTAGACGCCAAAAGTCAACTTTTATCACATATAATTACAAAAATGTCATCGCCTTTCTTTTTTTTTTTTTTTTTTTTTTAAAGGACGTCTTTTTGGGATGCAAAAACTGTTTTTTGTAGTAGTAAAATAAAAGAAGGAGGAATTATCAATTCTCAATTGAATCACAAACTCTATAGGATATAATAAGAATTTCTTTGATTTTTCCTTGATATACTTTGATATGCACATTTTCTTCTATATACTTTATTTCCTATGCACTGTTTTAACCTAAAAATAGGTTAAAAAAAGAGACCGAAAGTATACTGAAATGTTGTCAATTTAATTCTAAGAGTTAACACTTGCTCTCTCCTTTGCCCTGATTATTCCAGACTTATACTCTCCAATATTGCCATTATTAATAATTGATCTCTGACCCACGACTTTTAACGTAGCTTCTTATCGTGGTTAACTTGTCAGTGTCCTTATAATTGTCTTCTTCTTCTTCTTATTTTCTCTCATTCGATCTCTCCCCTTGAAATAATGCGTAGCTTCGGGGAAAACTAGCCATATCATCGGTCACTTTGATTTGATTTGTCCTTTTACTTTGTATTAATTGTAGTACGTAGCATTTCCTCGGGTCTTATTCGCATGTATTATATATTTATATTGTCTGATGATGTGAGGAGTGGGTGATGTATATGCTCCTTTCACTTTGTATCAATTGTAGTACGTAGCATTTCGTAGGGTCTTCTTCGCATGTATTATATTGTCTGATGATGTGAGGAGTGGGTGATATATATGCTGTATTCAGACCACATTAACTGATTCACAACTAAGAAACGCGTAACCTTAGCCACTATTATTAGTTTCCATGAGACGTGTGTACACGGCTTTGGTGGTTACATATATGTTAGTAACGGAATCTTAAATTGAGAAACCCTATTTTATATGACCATACTTATATTGTTTGGTCAAGGTAAGATGGGTTTGTTTAGAATTTTTGTGTGTGTATTGTTGTTTTTGTTACGCCGTCAGTTTCTTTGTCTATTAAAATATATTTGTCACGCTTGATATGGGAGATTATTGGATCTAATCTATTATTTCCTCTGTATATCTTTCACTTAGATTTTGATATCAAGATGGGATCTCTTAGGATATGAGATCTTGTGGCAGTTTTTCTAGTACATCTTTGGATATTAGAAATATCCATCGCATCTCGGTTTGGACAACCATGTTGGATTTGCGTCTCTATAAATAATTAAAATAACAAAAACGTGGTAATAGTGTATGCAAATAATTCTGTTCAACTCTTCCTGAATAGTTGCCTTCGGCTTACTTCTTATTTCTTTATCGCAGATGGAGATATGCCTGATAAGAATCTTTGAATGCTTCAAACGTAATTTTATCACAAACCGCATCTTAATTAGCTTGTACGAGATCGGATTCAGCAGAGAGATTTAGTAAATATTCTTGTCAGTCAACTAAATAAATAACTAGTATTTTGTTGTCATGTGGTTCAAGTAACGTTTTGTGTACGCCACTATTTCATCATCACTTACGTATCTGTTTGATTGAACATTGGCCTGAATCTGATAATAGCTAAAGATAAAAAAAAATCACTACTTTCTGTCTGATAAAATTGATGCACTGAATCACAATAAATAATCTTTTTTGATCTGAACACTAACACAATAACGATAGCATGAAAAAACACACCTAGGCTCTAGTCACCCAAAAAAAAAAAAAAAAAAAAAAACACACACACACACACACACACATAGGCTAAAAATGCTTATGTGAAAGACATGAAATAATACATCTTGTCCTTAAGATGAGAGATATATAGTTGTCTAATTTGGGTTGATTAAGAAAATTAATTATGTTAGTTATTTGTAACAAGTAAAGGTTGATTTTCTTAAAACACTATATTTTATCATGACTACCATTAGATATAGATCCCTTGAGGTGTGCAATTAATAAAAATACTTTGGGGAAAAATTATTTATTTTGGGAGAGATGGTGGATTGAGGTGTTATCTATAGGACCAAATACAACCCTCAACTACATCTTATATTAAGAACCAAAGGTAGTATAAGTTTATTGAATAAAAAATTGATCTGAGTTGTGATCTCTTTCAAAATAGTTAAAAAGAATCCCAACCCATTGTTGGGTGAAAATAAACCAAACCTATTTAATTTTAATAAAGTTCTAATGGATAAAGTGGTTAATAATTGGTAATTAATTTGTCTATATGTTAATATTCATTTCCACTCACGATAATAAGACAATATTACTCTAACAAGTAACAACCATGTGCTTTATTTAACAAGGCAGAGCTGATAAGTCTTTCATTGTTTATCTTATCATATTGTCTACACAGAAACACTAGTTCAAAGTTACTTTCTCGTTACAGTGTGCTCGAAAATCTGTGTTTGCATTCTGGGAATGGTTATAAAAATTGAACTTGAAAATCTAAACCTCAAGGAAAGGCATACGAAAGAATCTGTGTGTGTGAGGGAGAAAAAAATAAAACCAAAAAATAAATTCTTTCTATTTTAATTAGTGTCCAATCAAAGGTAACTTTTTCAATATAATTATTTTAAATTTTAAGATTTGAACCCTCAAATTCTCTCTCTCTCTGTTTTTTTTTTTTTTTTTTTTTTTTTGGGTGAAATTGAACCCTCAAATTCATTTAAAAGAAGTTAAGTCTCTTCTAGTTCTACTGTAACCAACTGGAATCAGTTCTCCAATATTCATTTTGCTTGCTGCATCTTTCACTAGTGCAAAAAAAGGCTTTAAGACCGCCTCATTTAGAGCGGACAACGGACACCCGGTCTTAAAAGAATGACCGGTGGCAGTTCCGTAAATATAAAGAACTTCTTGCACCGGACCAATTTTTCACCGCTCTTAAAATCATTATTGAGACCGACTAAAATACCACCGGTCTTAAAAATTGAACTGAAATTTCAATTACTTTCTAAATATATCTCATATAGCCGTACTTATATTTTCTCGCGGTAAAACATAATAAGGAAAAATTTAAATATAAAAAGTCTAAAGTTTTAAGACCGAACTTACCAACAAGACGGTCTTAAAAGTTTTCTTTCAAGACCGGACATATGATACTTGCGGTTTAAAAAAGTTCATTAATATTAAGACCGGCGTTTTAAAAGGAACGGTCTTAAAGGTTAAACTTTAAGATCGGACGTTTAATATGACCGAGATTAATGTAAATATTAAGACCGTCTCTTTTTCATCCGGTCTTAAAAATCCAAGCAAGTTATACATTTCTTCGCGAAAGCTTTTGTTACTCGTGGAGAACCTCCGTTCGCGTTCAAACCCTTCCCGTTGCATTACCTCTCTTCCTCGCCCACGTACCATCAGCCCCCGTTACTCTCTCATTTGCTCGGGCATTCCTCTCTTCCCGTCTCGAAAATGGACGGTGAAAACGAATCTATTCGTGTTCCGCAACGCCAGTTCCGGTGTGATCGGGTGTGAGTGAGAACGAACCCTCTTCATCTCACAATGAGGCTCGTAATCGCCCGCACGCCGTGGTAGAAAAGGCACACGAATGATGGAAGTGACCCTAAGTCGACTTCCGGGTCAAAGCTCGAGATTCAGTTTGATGCAAGGTTGGAACCCGTCGGTCCTAATAAAAGCAAATATAATAGTTTTGTCGGCTGTCTAGCACACAGAAGGTTAGCATCTTGATAGATGAGTGGAAAAGTGTGGACTATAAGAATGTAAAGGATCCTATTTGGGAGACTATCCGGTTACATACACCGTCCTCGATCGTCGAAGTTGAAAGACAAGACATTGTCTTATTGTGCTGATCGGTGGAGGAAGTTTAAGACCTTTCTCGCTAACACGTATATTTTCTCCGATGTTCCGCCCGCCAAACATCCTTGGGAAGTTTACACATTTATTGATGAACGAATTTGGCGACAATTTGTTCTTCTCGCGGACCACTCCCGAAGCTCGTGAGTATATATTTAGTTTTGTTTTCCCTTTTGTTTGCTTATTAACCTGTGCGGATATGTGAATGTTATTGTGTTCATCTAATCTCGTTAGTTATATAATAGTTCGGTGTGTGAATAGAAGTATACATTTCCCGCCTTTGTCTATGCAAGTCGATATGTCAACCCCGAAAAGGTAAATTACCTTGATGAGAAGGTATTAATTGTGTAATGGTTTGTCTTGCAAAGGAGGAAATGAATAGTCTTAAAAGGGGGAAACTTTATATACCCAATTGTTACTATCTAATGGGGATCTGATCCCATCGGATGCCTTAAAAAGGATCAAGTTTGTATTATTCTCGTAAGCCTTTGTCTATGCAAGTCCGATATGTCAACCCCGAAAAGGTAAATTATCGATGAGAAGGTATTAATTGTGTAATGGTTTGTCTTATGCAAAGGAGGAAATGATCGAATAGTCTTAAAAGGGGGAAACTTTATATACCCAATTGTTACTATCTAATGGGGGATCGCCGATCCCTTTGGATGCCTTAAAAAGGATCAAGTTTGTATTATTCTCAGAAGCATAATTCTCTTTTGTTTCTTAACCTATCTATCTAGCTAGCACTACAAAACATAGCTCCAATTTCTTCTACAATTCTACATCTTCCTTAAATAAAATGTTGAAACTTGATGAAGTGAAGAATTTGACTACCGTTTGATTGACGTTCATATGAAGCGAAGTTCTCTAATTTTCGTTAGTGACATGCATGGCTCGGGAATTCATAATTAATAGATGTTTTCTATCCCGATTCACGTAAAAGAAGGGAACAAGCACGGGAGATAGGTAGAAAGAATGATTGCCCTCATAGGGCTTCTCATGGATATCAAAAGGCCGAAAAAGATTTGATGGTCGCCAAGCGGAAGAGATTGGATGATGAAGCGTAATCCAATCCTTCGTGATACATGCTCCTCCATCTCCAATACGTCGCGAGGAGTTGTGGTTGCATATTCGGCAAAAGCCAAGCGGCGCCTACACGAGTGAACAAACTCGTCTAGTTGCCGAAAGAATTGTAAGTATCGTTATTGTTATTTTTTAGTTACTAAACATGTTTCATTACTAAGCTTTCGTTATCCGTATCTTACGGGAAGATCTTAAAAAGAAAGAAGCAGAGGATCTTTTTTGTGTCGGACGGGAGGAATGATGTTCGACCGTTGACCGGAAAACCGGATCACCCGGCGTGTAAGGGGGATTGGAGGACGGGTAGGCATAAAGCAAGTCTTTGGTACATCCAAACGCCATAGACAAAGTATGGTTACCCGGGAGGAGATGGACAGACGCCGGCTGCTAATAAAGCTTCAATGACCGCAATGTTTCAATCCGAGATGAGCCGATGAAGGAGGAACCGAGTCACCGAGGCCGCTTTTGAGCAATCGTCCGAGACCAGTGTTCCTTCACACACTCACCCAATCGTGCAAAGTGAGCACTAGAGGAGCTGCATTGATGGAGAGTCGAGCAACCTTGTGACCTTTATGTGGAGCATCCCGATCATCATGATGGACGATTATTGGTTGCAAAAGGGACTGTTCACAACTTGGGATCAACCGTACACCACCAACAAATGCCCGATGATGAAGTCGAGTGTCGTTGAAAAGGTGATCATTGATGCACAGCCCCTCTCCAAACCGATGAGCCGAAGCTTGTGAGTGATGTCAAGGGAACCTTCATCCCTGGCCGGTGAAGCTTGTACATGTCTCTACCGCTCCCGAAGCTTCAACCCCTCCTCCTCAAGTTCCATCCCCTCGTCGGGGCTCCATCCCCTCCTCAAGCTCTATCCCCATCGCTAAGTTGGTCGCCCTGGGGAAAAAAATATCCGATCTAATGAAAAGTGGATATTTTAAGGATAAATCGTGGTTCTGTCGATGAAGTAGTAGGTGTCCCTCATCCTATGCCCGTTCAAGTTGACACCGTTGATGTTGAGTCCCCTTTGCTTCCTCGACAGAGCTTACCGATGCGCTTGTTCAACTTTTTATGAAGTAAGTATCTTCTCGTCTATGAGTACATCATTTAAATGCATCGTTTAGACATACATACATATATATATTTCCCGATCGATGTCATTATGGTAGGTTCTTGCATCATGAATTGGTTCAAAGGTGCAGGATCAACGATTTTGGATTCTTGTGCCCGTCTATTCAAGTCAAACAACCATGGAGCGCAGACAGGAGTACATATCAAAGAGGTTGTGCTCGGTGATCGAAAGTTGTACTTTTTGCCATTCTTCCACAGTACATATCAAAAATCTTGTCCGTAATTCACTTAATTCTCGCTACATATATATATCATCGAGTATAGTTTATCGATGTGAATTTTCAGCCGCCACGGGCGCTTGGTCATCATGTGCATGGAGGAGCATAAAGTTATCTTCTTATGCTCCACTCACATCGAGCCATTGGCTACGTTGGTGTGCACCGTCAACGAGTAAGCATGTCATTTTGATTCCCTTGTCGACATCTCTGCTTGTGAATTTTAAGTGAATCATTGATAAATTTGTGATTTTGATGATAGTGCCTACGAGGACCTTCCAAAGACTAGAAAAGAAAAGGCGTGCTACTCAGACAAAGACCCCATATGGTACAAACCGAGGTTGGTACAATATTTAATTTGTAGCACAATCGCCTTGTGAACTTGGTCACCGAGCTATATATATGCTCTTATATATATTTCTTGTTCTTTTTAGACCCGTCGGCAACCACCGGCGTCCAACTTATGTGGACGACGTCATGAAACACATGTATGATATTACAAGGCGAGGGGATACTAAATTAACGCAAAGGTAAATGTATTTGATGTTACATATTATGCAAGTTAATTCAGTTTTCGCTTCTTGTTACAAATGAAATATGCACGCAAGTTAATTCATTGTTGTCTTTGATGTTACTGAGATGTTTCAATGCAAAACTCCCTTTCTTGATGATGAACCTGGAGCACATACGCAATGTGTTTTGTGAATATCTGTATGGTCGATCTTAGAGTCACAAAAAGGACAATAATTAATGTCCTAAATTCATTTGTAACTATAATCTGTAGCAACAATAATCGATCTTCGTAAATTTGTTTATTTTTTGAACAATTCATTTGTAAATATACATAGGCAATGTAAAATTCAATACATAAATGTAGTTAATTTTTCGAACAATTTTCTTGTGTCCATTTTGGGTTTCTTAATGTATTATTGGATGGTGGATATAGCTATTTAATTTAGTGTTTGAAATCTGAGACTTTTAGGACCGTTCATTAACATCATGTCCGGCCTTAAAGGTCCACAAAATCTTCGGTCCTAAAGTATGAGACTTTTAGGACCGTATATTTCTCTAGTGTCCGCTCCTAAAAACTTAAAAAACTTCATGAACTTTTAGGTCCGGACGTATTATAGAAGATCGGTCTTAAAAGTCGCCCGCCTAACTTTTAGGACCGTACGTTTTATTTATGCGATCTTAAAAGTCAATTTTAAATACATCTTTTCGACAAATTAAATGGATAAATTTGAAGACAACCGAGGTTCAAGCGACCGCTCAAGCTAGGTCCTTCATTATCATCGTTGTTACCTCTCCATGTGTAGAGAAGATTATCGGTGTCCCTTTTATTTTGTCTTTTGTCTTTTTGTCGGAAAAAGAAGGAAGATAATGAAAAGGACACTTTGTTTCTAACATGGGGAGGTAAAACCGACGACAACGAAGGTCCAACCTTGAGACGAATAGTCACTTTTTTTGTTCTTATCCGAATAAGGTAAAAGCTCCTTTTTTTACGTATGTTCTTAATCGTATTCTCGCGAATTTCGTTGTTGGATTTACACGAGGACAATGTTTTGTTTGTTTCCTTTTTGTCGGAAAAAGAAAGACGATAATGAAAAGGACAAGAGGCAATCGGATATGGAAACCAAAGCTGACAAAAATGGCAGTGTTTTTAGGACCGTCGATTTACTAACTAAAGTCTTCGTTCTTTTAATTTAGGTTTTTTAGTCTGCCATTATCCGTCCTTCATAGTTGCCTTGTTTATTGCTTTCCAGGTTCGATAATGGGCTAAACTCGCACGAGAACAAAAAATTAAAAATATTTTATTTTCTAAGTATCCCGACTTTTAGGACCGTATATTTATTTAGTGTCCGCTCCTAAAAGCTTAAAAGATACATGAACTTTTAGGTCCGGACGTATTATAAAAGGTCGGTCTTAAAAGTCCCCCCACTTAACTTTTAGGACCGCATGTTGTTATTTGTGCGATCTTAAAAGTAATTCCCCTTTAAATACTCCTTTTCGAGACAAATTAAATGGTTAGGGTTGAAGACAACCGAGGTTACGCGTTCGCTCAAGCTAGGTCCTTCTTTATCATCGTTTTTACCTTTCCATGTGTAGAAGCAAAGATTATCGTTGTCCCTTTTATTTTGTCTTTTGTCTTTTTGTCGGAAAAAGAAGGAAGATAATGAAAAGGACACTTTGTTTCTCACATGGGGAGGTAAAACCGACGTCAACGAAGGTCCAACCTTGAGAAGAATAGTCACTTTGTTTGTTCTTGTCCGAATAAGGTAAAAGCTCCTTTTTTTTGTATGTTCTTAACCGTATTCGTGAATTTCGTTGTTGGATTTACACGAGGACATTGTTTTGTTTGTTTCCTTTTTGTCGGAAAAAGAAAGACGATAATGAAAAGGACAAGAGGCAATCGGATATGGAAACCAAAGCCGACAAAAATGGCGTGTTTTTAGGACCGTCGATTTACTAACTAAAGTCTTCGTTCTTTTATTTTAGGTTTTTTAGTCCGCCATTATCCGTCCTTCATAGTTGCCTTGTTTATTGCTTTCCAGTTCGATAATGGGCTAAACTCGCACGAGAACAAAAATTAAAAATATTTTATATACTAATTTTTTTACGCCGCCCTATAGGGGCAGCGATCACAAAAAAAAAAAAAAAGCAAAATAAAAAAAGCAAAAAAAAAAAACTAATCCCTCTCGTAGTCGGAAAGGGAGGGGGCGTCGGAGTCGTCGGAGTTGTCGGAGTCGTCTTGGCGGGATCGTAGTTCACGTCATTGGCGTGGAGTACCATGTTCAGCTTGTTGTTCATGGTATGAGCAAGCTGTGAACCAATTGGCCCAAACGTCGATCGATTTGATCGACGCGGCCACTGATGATCGCACCAACCGCTTCACGGTCGGATTTGGAGGAGGCGGTGGCGGAGCTGGCCGAGGTTGAAGAGGAGGAGGAGGAAACGGAGGACTGGGGGAGCAGCCATTAGAGTGGGGGCTGAGGTTGAAGAGGAGGAGGATGAAACGGAGGACTGGGGAGAAGAATGTGAAGAAAGTACAAGAATAACGGGTTTAAATAGAGAACCCGTCCCGAACAATGTGAAACGCCGAAGCTTTAACGAGGAGACGTATTGTTCATCGAATACGAGGAGACGCCTAGTTGGGAAGTTTATCCGGAAGCCGAAGAGACTCGCATCATTCATTTGAACAAAGGTGTGTAAGTACCGGGTAAATGATAAAAGGTCGGTCTTAAAGGTAAGACTTTTAGGACCGGACTTACTATAAACGATCGGTCTTAAAAAATTAAAAAATAGAATTTTATACCGCACACCTATGAGTACCGGGTTAATGATAAAAGGTCGGTCTTAAAATAAAATGAATTGCAAAAATATTAAATAATGGAATTTTATACCGCGTACCTATAACTCCTTATTAATTCCTCACTACCTCGTAACTCCAAACTACGTACGTGGCTATCCGAGAACAGCTCTCCGCCTCTATTAATTAACTCCTCATACCTCGCCCTAATTTGCTCAAAACCATGGTTAGATACAAGAGAACCGCTCGTAGGGTGCTCTTAGTCGTGATGCTCGTGCCTTCCGTCGATCGTTATACGGTGCGCCTCCTCCATCGAGAGTCCGTCCTATTGTGACGGAAAGAGTCTCGGGTCGTTGGACCCATTGTTATTTCTTCGGATGATGAAGAGATTGCGACACCCCTCCATCCCGCTCCCCCTCGCCAACCGTTGGCCCCAAAGATGCCTCCCGCCGACCCCTCTCCTCTTTCCTCTAGTGATGCATTGTGGTGATGCAACGAAGACAGAACTTGCTGATCTCCGGCGGGGAAATTAATGTCGTTTCACGCCGAAATCGCCAAGGCTTTGGAGGATAATAAGCTTTAGGAGATGTTTAGTCGATTCTTGTTTTTGATAATTTTCTCGCTTGTTTTTGTTTTGTATTTTTTCTTGTGTACGTGCATATGCAAGTAATATATGTAATTAAAGAAACTCCAGTTTTCCTTTAATTTTTATTCATTCGATTCCGCGCTCGCCAAATCCTTTTCGAAATCAAAAAATAATTTTAGGACCGGAGTATTATAAAACGGCGGTCTTAAAAGGTTGTATATATAGAACCGTGTTCTTTTAATGAACCGGTTTAATTGTCTCAATTTAGGTCCGGAGGATTATAAAAGTCCGGTCTTAATAAAATCCCAAATATAAAACATGTCTCGCTCTGTCGCGCGGAATATTAAATTTCCCTCTCTAAACTTCTCTTGTCGCGCCTAAAGTGTAACTCAGGTTCTGTCGCCACTTCGTCGCTGGTTCGCGTTGTACCTCTCGACAATCACTTTCTGGTTCCTTAGCTAAACGTCTATAGACCAAGCCGTAAGAGGTGTTTCGGTTATATAACTTTATGATTTTCCCGCTCATCGTTCGGGTTTTTCCCGGGTTGAGCGAAATCGATCAAATGTTTTTGTGGGTTTTGTGTTGTTAATGGATATTGTATTTTGAAGATTATAATTGCATTTTAGACCTACCAACTGACCAATAAATGTTTTTAGGGTACTCTTTCTGTCGCAACATCAACGTTCGTGGCGGGAGAAGAAAGACTAAGCAAACACATTTGAATTTATATGATACAACAAAGTGAGTCCACAAGACCTTCACGCGATGCATTTAATTTCCTCGTCATGCATTTATTTTGGTTCTTGGATTCTCTGCGATACATTTATGACCAAAAGTTATTCTTCGTTCGCATTTAATGAGCAAGTTTATCCGAAAAAAAAAGGAAAAAAAAAAAGACATAACCGACATTTGAGCATATATATGTATGTTAAATCTTTCCGTCTATATATATAGGAATTCTACTATGGATCACAGTTGGATAAATGCTAAACGGACAAGTGTTGAATATCGAATGGGGTGAGGGACTTTATAAAATTTGCTAAACAAAATGGCCATGCTTTGAGGGTGGGAAGTTTTATTGCCCTTGTGTAAAATGTTTGAATGAGAGGCGACTAAGTCCCGAAGTTATACACACACATTTAATTTGTGAAGGAATTTGTAAGACTTATACGGTATGGGTATGGCATGGTGAAAAAATACCAAGTGGGTCTCAACATAGGGAAGTGGCCTTTGATGATAATGACACGGATATGGATGATCACATGAGGACATTATCCGTGATGTAGGAGAAGAGGCTTTTCATCAATCGCATGCATATGGTAATATGTGCAGTGATGCAGAGACCCCTCTATACCGTGGGTGTAAAAAATACCAATTGTTGAATGCCGTATTGAAATTGGTAAGCTTGAAGGCACGTCATGGATGGAGCGACAAGAGTTTTTCGAAATGCTTGAGGCTTTTAAGGACATGCTTCCGGATGATAATGTGTTGCCGCATCGATACTATGATGCTAAGAAAATACTTTGTCCACGGGGATGGAGTACAAAAAGATCCATGCATGCCCGAATGATTGCGTGTTGTATAGAAAAGAGTTTGAAGAGGAGCGAGTTGTCCGAAATGTGAAACCCCAAGGTACAAGTCAAATAAGGGGCCGGCAAAAGTGTTGTGGTATCTTCCAATCATACCAAGGTTCAAGCGGTTGTTTGCGAATGAAAATGATGCAAAAAATTTGAGGTGGCATGCGAGATGAGAGGATTTCGATGGAAAGCTTCGACATCCGCCGATTCTTCTCAATGGAAGAAAATCGATCAATTATTTCCGAACTTCGGCGAAGAACCTAGGAACCTTAGGCTTGCCCTTAGCACGGATGGCATGAATCCATATGGAAGCCTTAGCAAAGCATACATAGTTCATGGCCTGTACTACCGATTATTTACAACTTATCTCCAATGTTATGCATGAAACGAAAGTACATCATGTTGTCTATGTTGATTTCGGGACCGAAACAACCAGGAAATGACATTGATGTTTACCTTCACCCTTGATCAAGACTTGAAGGAGTTGTGGGCGAAGGTGTTGATGTTTTTGACTCTTTCAAGAAGGAGGTGTTTAAAATGCGAGCCATGATATTTTGTACTATAAACGACTTCCCAAAGATATGGGAACTTGTCGGGTATAGTGTAAAAGGCCATAAAGCATGTCCGGTTTGTGAAGAAGGCACACGCTACCATCAACTTCAACATGGAAGAAAGACGGTTTACCTTGGACATAGGAGATTTCTTAGACGGGGCCACCCATATCGTCGATTCAAGAAAGCCTTTTTTGGTGGCCAAGAGTATGAAGATGCTCCGGTGGCATTGACTGGGAGCAAGTTTATGAAAAGGTGAAAAATATCAATGTCGTATTCGGTAAGACTGCAAAGTGTACAAAAGAAACAAATATATGGAAAAAGAGATCTGTATTCTTCGATCTTCCATATTGGCGCAATCTTGATGTGAGACACAGTATTGATGTCATGCGTGTGGAGAAAAACGTATGTGATAGTATTGTCGGACGCTTCTCAACATACAAGGTAGTTCCAAGGATGGTGTGAAGGCAAGATTGGATCCGATAGCAATGGGAATACGCGAAGAGTTACATCCAAGGCCGATGGGAAGAGAACTTATTGTCCTAGGCTTCTCATACTTTGTCTAAGGATGAGAAACGAAGTTTTGTGAGTGTTTACATGGCACAAAAGTCCCACGGGGTATTCTTCAAATTTTAAGAGGCTTGTATCGATGAAGGACTTGAAATTAGTAGGCCAAAAGTCTCATGATTGTCATGTCTTGATGCAATGTGCCTACTCCCAATAGCTATTCGAGGCATCGCCGAATATGATCTTCGGTCGTTTTGACTAGACTTTGTGTCTTCTTCAATGCGCTTTGTCGTAAAGTTTTCGAGATTGAAAAGTTGGATGAATTGGAGAATGAAGGATATCTTATCTTGTGCCACCTTGAGAAGCTTTTTGTTCCTACATTTTTTGACATCATGGTTCATCTAATTGTTCATCTAGTGAGGGAGATAAAGATGTGCGGCCCTATCCATTTACGGTGGATGTACCCAATTGAAAGATCTATGAAATTCCTAAAAGGGTACGTGAAGAACGCATACCTACGAAGCATCGATTGTTCGAAATATGTTTCGAAGAAGCCATGGAATTTTGTCAAGATTATTTGGCCAAAGTAAGACATATTGGGCTTCCAAAACGTCGCATGCCGATGGGGGTAGACGAGGGGCTTCCGTAAAGAGTGTGGATCCCGATGAATTGTCACTAGTCCACTTGTACATCTTGAATAACGTCGATGAAGTTCAAAGATAGCTGCACATAAAGCAGTTGTAAGGAAAGAAAATCATCGAATGATCAACAAAGGTTGATTAGGGAGCATAATGTAACTTTTGCAAACTGGTTCAAACAAAAGGTCGAGGGAGAGGAATGTGTTTCGATACAATCAAATGGTTAGCAGTGGTCCGAGGTTGATGTCATAAGTTGGAATTCGTATGTGATCAATGGTTATACATTTTACACGAAGTCCCTAGATGATACGAAAGCACAGTCGATCCGAAACGGTGGTGTTATGTTAGAGGTGAATCTATGCACTTCTCCAGTTCGAAAGACAAGAGCCCTTTATTGGCGGTCATGCCATATTATGGGGTTATTGAAGAGATTTGGGAGGTGGACTATGTGAAAATTAGATTTCCCATTTTCAAATGCAAGTGGGTTAATGTCAATAATGGTGTTCGGATCGATCGGCTAGGATTTACATTAGTCGATGTCAATGGTAGAAGTTTTGGAGATGAACCTTTTATTATGGCGACTGGCAAAACAAGTGTTCTATATCACCGATCAAGAAAATAAAATGTGGTCAGTAGCTCTCCAAGGAAAGAGGGTCATTGATATTGATGAGGAAATGAATTCAAATTATGGTATTCGAGAGTACTCCTTTTTCAAGGGGTCTACCGGACATGAACGAAGAAGATGAAGCGGATAATGAACCCTAAGATAAGAAGTGATCATCAAGAAGGGATATGGGAAGATATCACTTTATAAAAGAGTCAATTCATAAGGTAATATTCATATGCAGATTTCTTTGAAGACTTTAATTAAGGCTTTAACTATATATATTATATTCCTTCTATCTATGTTCATAGTTAATGTCACGACTATGAATTTTGTTCTTGTTTTATTTTTGTATGTGATCCGATCCAAATGGGCATGTTATATAAGAGGATGTTACGTTGTTGGGTGGGGGAATCGAGATGAAGGCATGGTGAATATTATTTTGGGCGCATGTATGTTGTACTTGTAACTTATTGTATTTGTAAGTAAGTTATCTTATTGTATGAATTAATTTAGGTGTTGTAGTCATAGTAATCATTAATTAAGGGGCCAAATAGCTCATGGTGAATAATATTTGTATTCTTTTTCCAATTCAATTTATTCAAATAATTGTTCATAGTTTGTAGCTTAAAATATCGACTTTTATGTCTTGGATTGGGTGGTGGATTTATGTATATATATATATATAATCGGGAAGAACAAGCGGGAAAAAATTCGGGAAAATTTAGACCGGAAATAATAACCCGGTTTTAAATGTTCACTTGTTAAGACCGGATGTAATTATATGACCGGTCTTAAAGGTCAGACACTTTTGAGTTTTGATATTAAACCCGGTCTTAAAAGTTGGTCTTTTAAGACCAAGATATTTAGAAGTCCGGTCTTAAATAAAAATATTTAAGACCGGATGTATTTATCATCCACTCTTGAAAGTCGGTCTTTTAAGACCGTATGTGTCTTGTCCGGCCTTATAATTACGATCTTTTAAGAGCGGCCTATTATTTGACCGGTCTTAAAAGTCGAGCTTTAGGACCGAACAAAAATTATTTCGGCTTCATTTAGTACAACTTTTTAAGACCTAAGTTTTTAAATGTCCGGTCTTAAAAGAGTTTCTTTAAGACCGGTTCGAGTCCGGTCTTAAATGGTAGACTTTTAATACCGGTTTTGGAACAAGACCTCGGCATATCCGGCCTTACGACCCCCCTTTGTCCGGCCTTAAAAGCCTTTTTTCCACTAGTGTTTGGTAGCAGTTGATGACTGAAGAACTTTCCATTTATTTATTTTGGATCAAATTCAAATGCATAGTTTTTTTTTTTTTTTTTTTTTTTGATACAAGGCGAGGGGAGGGGGAATCGAACTAAGGACCAGGGGGGATACACATCCCAATACCATTGCACTACAAGGAGTGCTGGTAAATGCATAGTCAATACACGGGCCTTCTTCTTTCACCGTACAGAAAACTAATGGGCCAGAAAAGAGATCCACTAACATAGCCCATTGGCCTTTATCCGAGTCAGGACCAACAATGGGGACGGGTTAGTTCCTCAAAATGTATTTACCAAAAAAAAAAAAAAATGGTAATAGGATAGTGTCTCGAAACCAACATGTGGTTGGTCCAGCGGAATGTGGCGCGGATTCCCTTAAGAGATCTAGGGTTCGCAGAAAAACCACTTGTAATCCGTATTGTATGGAGCTGCTTGTTAGGAGGGTTGTCCTTACCATCAGTAACCCGGAGTAGTTGCAGACACTCGCCACCATTTTTTATATCAAAAAAAGGATAGTGTCTCGAATGAAACTATGGATATGTCAAAATGACAGACTTAATTCTTATAACATTTTTTAAAGATTATTGAATAAAAAGGGAGAAAATCAGTGAGGTTCCAAGGAACAGAAAAAATATCAAAAAAGTCTCACCCCTAAAGTCCCTATCTTTTGATATTAATTACGAAATTCCAATATAAAAAATATTGTAGTCAATATGACTCTTTATGTTGTTAAAATGGATTTTTTTTTGTTATTAAAATTTCCCTATGAAAATACTATTGTAAAAATGGCTTTTCATGTTGTAAAACATTTTCTAAGTTTCTAAAATTCTACACTTCGGAGGTAAAACTCATAATTTTTTTGACAACGGTAAAAGTCATTTTGACAACATGAAAAGTCATTTTGACAATAATATTTTCATAAGGAAATTTTAATAACATAAAAATCCATTTTGACAATGAGACTTTTTTTATATTGGAATTATGTAATTTATATTAAAAAAAGTCCCTAGGGACTTTTTTAATAAGGGATTTGGGATGGTGATTTTTTTGATATTTTTTCTTTTCTTTAGGACCTCATTGATATTTTCCCAATAAAAAATGATAGAAAATCGTTTAAAGTGTTTTAGACATGTTTACATAAGTCAATGCATGCATCAGTCCTTTAAAGAGAGATAACCAAATCGAACACTCGATTAAATTATATAGAGGGTCTTCAAAAACCTGGTTTTGGATAAAATACAATAATATTGTGCAATTCTTATAACCTACCTCACCTAATGAGATATTGTTTTGTTGTTGTTGTTGCTTTTGGTCTATTCTGGAATCAAGTTTTGTGCGGAAATAAAATAACCTGTCTTAATTGAAACTAGTTGTCAATACCTTAGTTACTTGATAATTCTTATATTCTTATAACATTGTTTGATAAATTAAAATCGATACTTGTTAAATTATTATCAATGTTCAACAATGATTTTTTTAAAATTAGTTATCATTACTCTTCAACTTTAAAATCACAAACAAGTGATTTAATAATAAAATGAGTTGCTAATTATTTTACCGTTTATTACTCTCGTTATTATTGTTGTCAATGGATTTAAAGTTCAAGTAATACTTTTATGTCAATTTTTCCTAAATTAAAGTTATTAAATGCTTATTTAATTTTTATTTTGCTTTTTAAGATTTTAACTAGATTTAATGCATCTTGTATGTAAATGGGAATGTACAGATTTAATGTACTTTTGTGCGCGTACATTCATAATCAAGGGGGCAGATAATGGCCGTTTAGGATTTCACGGCCTCCAATGTGCAGCCAAATTGGACCAATCTGGACTCATCACTGAATGACGTGAACCCTATCTGACCGTCCTCTACGACACGTAACAGTGGACCCACGCTTCTGACAAATAATCTCTTTCAGATTCTGACACATGTTCCAACATCTTCACTTGCTCTGTGGATCAAGCAGTCTGTAGTCAAATGCCCCCAAAACTCCGTCCTTCGCCCCCAGACGAGAATTGGGTGACGAAGAAGAAGCCTGGAGAATCCAGTCACGATCACGATGCATCTGTTGAATGCGTTGATGGTGGGTCGGATGCTTACTCGGAATCCTGGCCTACAAGATGGGGCCATCGGCGGCGGCATTCCCTTCGGCTCACCCTGGTGGTTTATTTATGCCGGGATCTCCTGTCTCCTCGTCCTCTTTGCTGGAATCATGTCCGGTTTAACCCTTGGGCTCATGTCTCTCGGCCTCGTCGACCTCGAGATTCTTCAGCGCAGTGGCACTGTAACCGAGAAAAAGCAAGCAGGTTCGTTATGCCCCTTTTTTATATTCGTCTTTGTTATTGAGATTCGACCACACTTTTACTTCAATTGAAGAAGTCTCGTACCTTTAGTTGCTTTGAATCTCTAAGTATAGTCGAATTTGGAAAGCTCTATTTGTTTTTCATTCTAATCGTCTTGTTTATGAAGATGGCTAACGATCTGTTTTTCGGGGTGTATTCAGCGGCAATCCTTCCTGTGGTTCAAAAGCAACACCAGCTGCTCGTAACTCTGCTTCTCTGTAATGCTGCTGCAATGGAGGTCATTCAGTTGCTATGATCATTTTCATTTTCATCTTCATTGAGATGATTTTTTTTTTTTTTTTTAAGGCTTGAGGAAGTTAATTAAATTATTTTTTAATTAATTAATTTTACTAATAAACTGATATATAATCCATACACAAGATATATATTAAGTACCTTAATTTTCTTTAATCTAAAAAAAAAAAAAAAAGTCAACTCTGTACCTGAGGGAGTAATTTACTTTGTTAGTGTGGTCATATGCGTGTTTTTTCTTTTCTTTTTGTTGTTTGTTTTTTTTTTTTTTTTTGGGGGGGGGGGGGGGGGGGGGCGATCTTTCACGGTTAAGGTCGCGTGGTTTAGCTTGTTTGTGACGTTAGAAGTCCGAATATTGGTACCTGTCTCACTATGCTTCTGCACGAAAGCATTATCAAGATATTGATAAAATATTTTTATAAAGCACTTCTACGAAGGTAATTTTTTTTTAATGTATAACATAATTCGTTTAAAAACAGAATGCTTTAGTATATCCCACTGGACTATCATCATAATGTTGAAAATGGTCACGAACACATCATAATTAACTTTGTTTCTATGGCTATATAATATGTGTGTTTTTGCTTGATACTGACTATGAGTGATCTTCATACTGATCCATAAATACTGCCTAACTTCTATACAGCGTGTGGCTGTTAATCTTCCCATTTGCAGGCTCTTCCAATATACCTTGATAAACTATTCAATCAGTTTTTAGCTATCATTCTCTCGGTGACTTTTGTTCTAGCTTTTGGCGAGGTATGCATTTGTTTCTCTTTCTTGTTCAGTGGTTTACCTTTTGCTTTTTTACCCAGTCAATGTCATGATTTTATTATGTTCCCTCACCCTCTACTATTTCAGGTTATTCCACAAGCCATTTGTACTAGATATGGTCTTGCTGTAGGTGCCAACTTTGTATGGCTCGTGCGGATTTTAATGATTGTCTGTTATCCAATCGCATACCCCATTGGAAAGGTGACTTCTCTTACAGTGGCTAAATTTGATGTCTCTCTGGTATATGAACTTTCAATATAGTTGAATCATGTATCAACATCTATATCCCTTCTTTTATTTTTTATTGAACGAGATTATTGTGATTGTAAAGAGAAAAAGGTAGAATTTAGCGGTATGTTAAAAGAATGAAATATAAGTATTGTGATTGTAAAGAGAAAAAGGTAAAATTTAGCGGTATGTTAAAAGAATGAAATATAAGTACACAAGCATGTTAGTAGATGTATGATATAGACAAATTTAGGTCTTATTCCTCCCAATGTTCATGTTAGCCCAACTTATTAATTGCTTTAGTTATGATAATGGCATTGGCAGTTGATTTTACTGTCTGAAGTTTGCTCCTGTCTTTAGGATGCTTCCTCTATGTATAGAAAACCTCCATAGTTATATTATTTCACCCCTATTAGTGTAGAGCTTCTCTTATTTTCTGTAGCAGAAGACTGAATTTTATTTGTGACAAGGCCATGCAATTTTCCCTCTTGGACATTCTCTCCAGGTCCTGGATTGGGTATTGGGGCATAATGAGGCTTTATTTAGGCGTGCTCAGTTAAAAGCTCTTGTCTCTATCCACAGCCAGGAGGTAAGGAATACTACCTCTGTCAATCAAGTTGTAGTACTTCGATGTTAGAGCCAGTTATTATGAGGTTGCTGAAGCTACCCAGTTATCTCTGTTAAGTCTTGGAATTTTATAAATAACAGCTTAACTATATATCTATATATATTAAATTGCTTTTTTAGGCTGGGAAGGGTGGGGAACTTACACATGATGAGACAACAATTATCAGCGGAGCACTTGATTTGACTGAGAAGGTGCAGATTTCAATTTATGTTGCCTGCGCTTCTTATTTCTTTATTTACTTTTTTGTGTGTAAATCTCAATGCAATACAATGTGCATTATAGGCTTGAAATTTCTCACAATTTTTCACTTCCAATTTTCAATGTATATTGCTAACATGCAATGGTATTCTATGAACCTGGTAAATGCTGAACACCTATTGCAATTTCTTGACCCCTCCTTTTCTCTTTATGAGGCAAGTCAAAGTAATTCTCTTAGGCCCAGTTGATTTGTGCTCCTTAAATAACATGCTGTCATTCTATCTATTTTTTCTCCGTTATTTTCATAATCATGAGAGTCATGCCACATGCTATTCAAGTATTCCCTAATACAGATCACGTTTTATGCATCCATTTTTTAGTCTGCTTTAAAATCTATCTTTTTATTTTTTGTTTCATCTTTAACAGACTGCTGAGGAGGCCATGACTCCTATTGAATCAACCTTTTCTCTGGATGTAAATTCAAAATTGGACTGGTAAGTTTTCTTGATTGATACTATCCTGAAAATTTGAAGTAGAATTTACAGTAGTGATGAATTTTTCCTTGATATTTTCCTTAACTTAAATGACGCAAGAATATTTTTTAACCCCTTAAAGAATTTCCTTCGAAAAAATTTTCATTGAAACTGACAGCACCTAGAACAATATGTTGGAGAGACCATGGTCTGAAAGCTTTTTCTTTTTTGTTGATACACATAAATAATGAGTTAATGATCAGTAGCTAGTATAAACCAGCCAGTGATAACTTGCAAAAACTGACAAGCATTACGTGGTACCTGAAGGTTTATTTTATTACAAACAGGATTTATAATCTATAGCAGGTTTCAGAAATGTAAGCAAAATATATTTCAACGATGGCTTCTATCTCTGAGAAGAGGAAGTCATTCTTTGTATTATTTTTACTTCTGATCAAACATTAGTCACTGGATCAAATACTGTGACTTCTCGAAAATGTATAAGCTATTTTTAACTCAATGGACTTCATTTTCTTGCATACTCTTGTTCTTTTGCTTTGGTTTCTTAAACGAACGGTGCTATTTCTCAAATCAGGGAAGCGATGGGGAAAATTCTTGCCCGGGGTCATAGCCGAGTTCCTGTCTATTCTGGAAATCCTAAGAATATTATTGGGCTGCTGCTTGTGGGTGTCTCTGGGAGAATTTCACTTTTTTTTTTTTTGGGTTGTGTTTCTTTTGGAATTTCTCTTGTTCACCTTCTTGCATTTTTAAATAGGTCAAGAGTCTCCTCACTGTGCGCCCAGAAACAGAGACCCCTGTCAGTGCAGTTTCCATCCGGAGAATTCCAAGGTGTGCTTGTCTTTATTTCTTGTCATTCACTTTCAAATATTATTGTCAAATATAGAGGTTGGGTGATGGCGTATTTGTACAGGGTTCCATCAGATATGCCTCTTTATGATATCCTAAATGAGTTCCAAAAAGGCAGCAGTCATATGGCTGCTGTTGTTAAGGCCAAGGGAAAAGGCAAGATCATTCCACCAACAATTGATCGAGAGAAATATAGAGAGTCCAAGATTAATGGTGAGAATAGGCAGTTGACTGCTCCTTTGTTACAGAAGCAGGATGAGAATTCAGGAAGTGTTGCCGTCGACATTGACAAGCCTTCAAGGCCTGCGAGCTATAATAAGCTAACTGCTTTGCAACGTGGTGATGCTCCAGAGGATATTGAAGATGGTGAAGTGATTGGTATTATCACTCTAGAAGATGTATTTGAAGAACTTCTGCAGGTAAAATAACAGTCCTCAATACTTCTTTTCTTTCATTCAGTGCTGGGGTTCATATTTTTATCTTCAAGACTGATTAATTTCATCAATAATGCAGGAGGAGATCGTAGATGAGACAGATGAATATGTTGATGTCCACAAGAGGTAACAGAGTAAAAGAAAAATTTAAAAGATAAAAGGTTCATAAATAAAGGGAAGTGTTACAGATCTCAATTTGGATGTTCTGGGATCATTGTTTTGCAGAATACGTGTGGCTGCTGCTGCTGCTGCTTCCTCAGTGGCACGGGCTCCATCAGTCCGGAGGTTGACTGGCCAGAGGGCAGCAGTAAGAGATTTCTTTTTAACTTCCTCTATCATGTCGATTGCTTGTCTTATCATCCATAGTAGCTTAATCCTGTGTATTTTTCTTTCTTTTTATACTTTCTGAATGCCATCGTCATTGATAGCCATTCGAACTAGCGTTGGTATGAATATGATCCATGAGAACCTAATTTGAACTAGGACTCTAGGAGCCTTAAAATACAGAAACGTGCTTTTGCTGTAAGAAATTATTGTCATTAGCATTATCTGCAGAAAGCAATACGATAAAATATTCTGCCTGTAACATAGAATTGAAATTCAAGAAACTGAGATAGGTAATCACCGTGTTTTTATTCTTGTTACTCTAAAACTCTATATAATTGCTTTGAGTGAGAAACCTTCTATCTTGCTTGGTGTATCAGTACAAGTGCATCATGCCATCATCTTTTTTGTTTGGGGCAATAAAACTAAATTTTGACACTCCTCATCGTTTGATATGTGAAAAAAATTTACTTAACAATCAAGATAACGCGACTCTGAAGAAGGAAACTTTTTTCTGTCATGATTGGTTCCAGCAAATCTTACAAGCATAACACGAACTTGTTTTAACAAGTCTTCAGTCAGAGAGTTGGGTACTCACGTTGCATGAGAATTATTTCTTTATGCTGCTTCTGTACAAATTCCACCTTGAATAATTATTATGTCTTCCAGGGAGGTCAAACGAAGCAAGGGCCAACCCCAAAGAAATCTGCTGAAGATATCTTGAATTCTACAAGATCACAAGTAACTCCTGGAGAGCCTCCTTCGAATAGGGGTTAATCCCTCCTCTCAAATAAAGGGGTCAGCATTTTGTATCAGAATTATGGAATGTGATGTTAATATTGTTGTTTGATCTTCCTTTAATAATACGTTATTATTTTTTTACTTAGGAATAATTGTTCAAACATTTGGTTTGGTTCGCAGAAAGCAAATTAATTGATTTGGTACTATCGTGGTCCTATTTGGTTTAAGATGAAGTTAATTAGGCTCTGTTTTTATGTTCGTTGCGTTTGGTTTGGATTTATTTGTGTCACGGTAATTTTTGCTAAATTTCATTTGAATTCACATATATTGTCTAAACTTATACTACCCCAAATCTTACTATAAGATCTATGTTAAGTAACACAGGAGAGACATAAGAGGGAGTTCATGAACTTATGATTGTGCAACGGTAAATATATATGGGTATGGGTTAAACATAAAAACTATAAAAGGAAAGGCTTGAGTTCATAGTAGTAAACAAAATGGTCGAATCAAGTTAATTGCCTTTGACATCATGAAAACTGAATGAAATCTTATTTGTGGTAATTTTGTTTGGTTTTTTGGTTCCCAATTTAGTTCCATTCAATCAATGGGTTTTGTTCGGTTTTGCACTTAGGAAGGGGAACCTCTATGGACCTAAGCTCCACTTTCCCCACGAAAAAGTCTACTACTAAAATTTTAGGGAAAATTAAAGTAAGGTCCCAAGGACCATAAAAAATAGCAAAAAAATCCAAATAGAAATTCATATATCAAAAAAGTCTCTTTGATATTATTTGTATGGAAACAAAATCCAAATTTTTAAATTTTGTTGTAAATATGGCATTTCCTGTTGTAAATATAGCTTTTTTTGTTGTAAATTGTCAGATTTTAAATTTTGTTGTAAATATAGCACTTCCTGTTGTAAATCTAGCATTTTTCTGTTATAAATGACCTCTATACGTTTAGGACTTGAGTTTGAAACAAAATCCAGGTGTTTAGATGTTGTTGTAAATATAATACTTTCTGTTGTAAATATGACATTTTCTTTTGTAAATGGTCAGGTTTTTAAATTTTGTTGTAAATTTAACACTTTTCGTTGTAAATATGACATTTCCTATTGTTAATACAAATAATATAAAAAAAGTCCCTGAGACTTGACGTGTAATTTGGTGATTTCAAGAGACCTTATTGTATTTATTTCTAATCCTTGGACCTGTATGTAATTTTCTCAAAATTTTATGGCGATCCTATCCCTTGCAAGGGAATTAGCTGTTTATTTTATTATAAAAGGTTAAGTGGCAAATACACTATAGAAGTATACGCTCAGGAGCAATGTTGCCTTAAAAGTCTAAAAATAAAGCAATGTTGCCATTCAATTAATAGCCCTAACAGTTAGTTAACCTCATTATGCTGACGTATACTGCCTACGTGCCACTTTGTCACTTTTTAAAAAAAATCTGATTTATAAGTCAGCTTTTGACCAAAAATTTCACTATCGTCCGACAATCCTCAAAGTGGATTCAGTTTCTCCCTTACCCGACAATCAAACCCGCCGCATCAGCCTTTCCTCAACAGCCAACAGTGATCTTGAAGCCAAAAACACTATCGCCAACGATCTCATCAGCCAACCGCCTCCATCGCCTTTAGCCTTCATTGTTGTGACCTCTCTCTCCTTAGTCGACAACCTTTCCTCGACAGATCTGGAGAGAGAGTTGAGGTTGATATCTTGAAGATTTACTGGCGGTAGTAAGTGAGTTCTATCACATTGATCTTACGTAGGTGAGTGAGCTGTGTCACCGGAGATGATGGTTGAGGTGAGAAGGATCGACGGTGGAGAAGTGAAAGATTTCGGCGAATTTGTTCGAAATCGCGAATTTGTTCGAAACTTTTGTTTGGACAAATTCGTTTTTATTTTTTATTTTTCTTGGTAATTGGAAATTTCTGGATTATTGTTTGATTTTTTCTAGAAGCATTTTTGTAATGAATTTTGGCTCCAAGACAAAAAGTTTCATATGGCTTCCGGTGATTGGGGAATGCTTGCCAGAGGACGTGGTGGGTGTTGTAAATATTGCATATGGGTGTGTGAATGTGTTCAAATGAAAAGATGTGTTTTAAGAAGTCATATTGTTACAAATTAAGGGATTTGTGTTGGTTCATGAATCAACATGGTTCATGAATTAAACAAATAGTTATGACTTTCTGAAGAGGTGTAATGTTCAAGAGTCACCACTTCAAGGCATTGTTTCATTATTTATGAATACCCCAATTGTGACACCATTAAAAGAGAGAATTAGAAAACATCGGTAATCTCTTGTTGAGTTATCTTATCTTCCACCAGTTCTACCGCCTTGATTTAATCAAGAAGAATCTGTTTAATCCTGAGGAGTACCGCTTCTTATTTACCGGTGGTTGCGGAATAACTCTATAGGACAGTGTTTTCAGACACGACTCAGATTATGCACTTCTCTGTTTTTCCAGATCGCCCATGACGCCAACAATCTATAGAGTTATGACTTGCTGATCCTTGGAGCATACCAGGGGTGTTATGAAATTCGTTGGTTTCCTCTTTCATTGTTTTCTTAGAAAGACAGGCTTGTTGGAAGTCATCATCAGACAACCGAAGAAGTTATTCGATATTTTATGTGATTGGTCTGTGCGGTTTATTTTATCTTATTGGAGCATGGCAAAAGGGTGGTTCTGGAAAGAGAATCAAACTTTAAGGTCCTCCCATAGAAACGAGATGTTATTGAATTGAAGAAACGGGAAGATACAACAAAACCTGGGATATGTTGCAGTGAAGGATCGTACTGGCCTAGTGAGTTTCTATCGAATTCAAATTCTACGCCATTGAATAGTAGGACAGCAATGGAGCAAGACTCTGAATGGGTTCAATCTTCATTGTTGCGGTCGTCTCGTGGTCGCTCTCAAATGCTTCCATCGAGGTTCAATGATTCTGTTCTTCGTATATGAAAGAACCGGGAATGAAGGTGGAGGACCCGGACTCCATCTTTGAGGACGAAGGAGAGTTATGGATGTGGTGCAAATCGCTTTGATGAAGAAGGCGTACGTGTTCGTAACAACAAATTCTCCGATGAGAAAGAAAGAGTCATATCTCTTCACCATGATCAAACGGCAATTTGGTACACGTGATTGATTGGAATATTATATAAATATATATAATATTCATGGGCATATATTAAAAATTTAATAATGTGGTTATTATTTTTTTAATATTTGATGCACTGAATTTTCAAGTAAGAATGTGCTATAGAAATCAATATTTAATTTAGTTATTGATTACTTACACGGTAAATTTATTTTCATTGAAATTTTGAATATCATTAGTTAATAAATATATCAGTTTTGATTGATATGGTAGTTAATAAATATCATAATATCTCTCCTTATTTTAATGAGGATTTAATGATTATTAAATTAATAAAAAGAAGATAATGTATATCTTATGCCCTGGTTTCATCGGAGAGATTTTATTGTTTTTATTAGTAAATATATCGAATAAAATAATTCATGGAATGAAGATGAAATTTTTGATGATAATGAGATCATTATTGGGTTCATACTTGTTATTTTATTATTTGGTTTCTAGTTGCAGAAATCAAATATAGTTATCGTAATAATGGTATAAATTCCTAAATTTTAGGATGTTATTCTAATTTAATTAATTAGAATGAGAGGGAATTTATTTCCATTTAAGGCTTTATTATTAATGGAGATATTAATTTGTTTGATAATTTCTAATCTCCTATAATATTGTGAATCTTTTGAATAAAAGTGGGGATTTGTTGTGTTCAACATGATAATAGTTGAAAGTTGAAACAAATTTTTGCTTTAATAAATCGATGATATATTTGTGAATATATCATATAGTCATTATTTAATTTATCGAAAGATTTTTTTACTATGATCAATTGATTAAAAATAATAAATTGCATGATGTGTGATTTATTTTGATGTACCATATAAATTAGTTTGAATATTGAAAATCTTAAATTTTTAATATTTATGCAATTTATGCTTATATTTAGGTGATTTATATAATCTGGTGCTTTGAATTTTTCAAAGAGAATTTGTGGCATTGGTTTCACACATATTTAAATAGTGTGAATATTATTAAAGATTTATAAATTTATATGGGAAATTCTGTATGAGGAGGAATGTTAAATGCTAATATAAAATATATATATATATTATTTTGACATAAGGAAATTAATTAAGTTTAGGCTTTTTCTTTTCTGTGAAAAGCAAATTTTGTTATGTGAAATAAATGATAATGTTTGAGACATTCTCATTTAATTAAAATAGAAGATTAAATTGGCATGACCTTTTGTTGAAGTATACAATCATATGATTATGTTGTTTTATAAAGTGTGGATCTTTATAAATATACTAGTGAGATTCTAATTTAATTAGAATTTTGTTCATTATAAAATATTTGAAAGTGTGGGGGTATCTAAGATAAAGGGGGTACCTTAAAAATTATTATTTTGGTGGAAGTAATATATCAGAAATTATAAAAATTGTCATGCGTTATGTTTATTTAACAAAGGCTTTCTTATGTGCTACTGTAAGTAAATTTTGTGAATTATCAAATATGTTGTGATTTGAAACGAGCATACAAGTTGTGATTTGAAACGAGCATATGACAGTGGTATGAAATTTTAATCATTTATCTAGTGTAGAGATAAATGTGCTTTAAGTTTCACAGTATTATTAATTTCTCTTGGTATAAGCATGCATGATATCATGAAATTTTTAATTTAATGTGGATGACTTGCATGGTCGAATATATCATGTTATGTGCTTGAAAGCATGAGAGAATTGGATGCGATTTTAGGTGTTAACGTTCACAAAAGAATATTGATGACAAATAAGAAATGTTTATGAATATTGGTTTTGAGAACCATTATGTGAATATTCTTTATGATACTACTTGAGATTATTCTAATGCTCAATGAATGTATGCACAAATTGTTGAGAATTTGTAGCAATGATAAATGTTAATCCCATGACATAGCAAATGATATGTGGAGATTGAGCATATGTAAACTCTCGTGAAGAGAAAGAAATAGTTAAGGGATAATGCCATAAATAATATTGGCATCATGTATTAGATTCTCGTTGTATTGATGTATATACACGGAAGTTAACTAAGATCTAGTCTATGTGTGAAAAACCACTGGTTATCATTGACCTTTAGTGGTGATAAAATTCAAGTATTATATGAGTCAGAGTTGATTACTCTGGAAATGGATGGAGTGCTGAGAATGTTAAAAAAAATCTCTTAGCAACTATTTTGACAAGAAACCGACGCTTAAAGTCGACGATATGTGATTGCCAGATGGCAATAGCCATTGTAAAAGTACAATGATGAAATAAAAATAGTTTGAGATATATATGATAAGCTAGCTTAAGATCTGTGTTGAAGTTATCTCAATCAATTTGGTGAGGTCAATAATAGACCTATTGGCCGTTATCAAAACCCTGCAGGATGATATAAATTGGTCGAGGGGAATGGGACTAAAGCCAACTCATAATTGACAAAATGATGGCAACCCAACCTTTGTGATTGGTGATCCCATGAAGAAGGTTCAATGGGTAAGAACAAGTCGTTCGTCAATTCTGACTAGCACGAAAAATATCAATCGTCCCTTCCTATGACAATGAGAAAGTGCTAGAATGCATGTTTTGAGGGTGAGCAAAGCTCTTAATGATTTCATAGTCATACAAAGATGGTGTGCTCAATGCAGGCACACTTACATGAAATCACCTCTACGAATGTGGAGTGTGGCCGCTCCTATGAGATCATGACGAAATCTCTAGAGCATTTGTTATGCACCAAGCACGCGCATGGCCGTCATAACGCGCAAAACCGTTGATTAACAGCGGAGATTTTAGGATATAATCTGACCCTTAGTGCCTTTAATACACACCAAGATTTGTTGGTTCATTACTGACATCTCTGTGTATTAAGTGTTATTGGTCTAGGTCTGGTTCATAGTTCTACGGACCACCAGATACAATGGTTATGTCCATGGGTGTAACTTAGCTAATGGTGTTTTCTTTGACACATGTGGGGATTGTTGTAAATATTGCATAAGGGTGTGTCAAAGAAAGAGTCTTTCCAATATTATGGAATGTGTTCAAATGAAAAAGATGTGTTTTGAGAAGTCATGTTGTTACAAATTAAGGGATTTGTGTTGGTTTATAAATCAACATGGTTCATGAATTAAACAAATAGTTATAACTTTCTGAAGAGGTGTAATGTTCAAGAGTCACCACTTCAAGGCATTGTTTCATTATTTATGAATACCCCAATTGTGACACCATTAAAAAGAGAATTAGAAAACATCGGTAATCTCTTTTGAGTTATCTTATTTTCCGGGTTTGCGCCTTGATTTAATCAAGAAGAATCTGTTTAATCCTGGGGAGTACCGCTTCTTCTTTACCGGTGGTTGCGGAATAACTCTATAGGACAGTGTTTTCGGACACGACTCAAATTATGCACTTCTCTGTTTTTCCAGATCGCCCATGACGCCAACGGTGGGGAAGAAGGAGCAGGCTGCGTTTACTTTTTTTTAAATGAAAAAATGTCATCCCTACTTCGATCCTAATTATAAGATTGGGTTAACTTTTTTTTTAGAGATTAAGGAAGCTAAATAAGTTATCAATCATACTACATACAGTTTTAATTATAAAATCGGGTTGACTTTTTTTTTCTAAATCATATGTTGTGTATCCTTAGATTATATACTAGTTTATTAATCAAATTAATTAGTTTGGAGAAAAAATAAAAATTATACTCTAAAAACTAGCTTTCTTAATCTCTTCAAAAAAGTTAATTTAGTCTTGCGATTAGGACCAAATGGAGTATCATATGTTGTATATCCTTAGATTATATATTAGTCTATTAGTCAAACTAATTAATTTGGAGAAAAATAAAAATAAAAATACTCTAGAGTAATTTAATTAATTTCCTTAATCTCTTCCAAAAAGTCAACTTAGTCTTATAATTAAGACCGGAGGTAGTATTTGGTCGAAATTTGACTAAAGATGTCACGTAGACAATCTACATCGGTATAAGGGGATCAACTAACTTTGACCGTTAGAGCTGTTAACTAAGGATAACATTACTACATTTTTAGACTTAGATGTAACATTGACCAAAAAAAAAAAAAAAAAACTTCAAGACACACAATATTGTTCATGGATACATACTTCCAGAATGAATCTGCTATTATAAACTACTGTAGTAAGTAAAGTACTAAACGTACTGAAATTATGGTTGAAACTTGACTGTAGGATAGTGTTAGAAACTAGTAAGTAAGGTACCTAACGTATTGAAATTGGAGTTAATGTAGAAGAATCCTGAATCCCATTAATCATTGTTGTAAACTCTGAGTTCCCGTTTTTTACGTTTTAACTTACAAAACCGTGTTAACTTACTCATAAACTTGTGTTAACTTTTTTATTTGATGCTTTATATAGAACTTTTATAGAAATTTCTTTATTAAATATGATAAATGATGAATGTTGATGGATTTAATTTCAATTATTTGGATTTAAAATATATTTAAATCAAATTGTTGTCATTTTTATATTTTAATTATTTAATTATACACTAGTAATACCTATTTAATAATAAAAATAAAGACAAGTTTCTTAAAGCTCGTGAGTTAGAAACTCAAGGAAATGGACAAGCTTGATGTGAAGGTAAGATAAGGAATATCACCGGGAGTAACATTTTTAAGATTAAATAAAATATCTTACAAATTTAAGATCGAAATATAATTAATTTATCAGAAATTACAATGAGGTCCCAGAAATGAACTGTCAAAAGTTGGCTATCATTTCTATGGTCGGGATATGTCCCAGTGGTTACTGACTTTTTGGTAATTAAATCTGTTTCTTACTTCCTTAAAATTCAATAAAAAAATTTAATTGACAAAAAAAAAAAAAAAAAACAATAAAAAATTTAAAAAATAAATTTATATTTTTGGGTTACGAGATGACGCAACGCAGCTAACCTTCCAGTCCAACGATCCCTGCCACCACGAGCCCTTCGAGTCCTCGACGGATCATAGCTCTCTGAAACTTCAATTCTGGAAGGGAGATACTAAGCCATGTCGTTTTTGTTATCTTGCTGCGTAAGTTGCTGCACAAGTTTAACCTGCGGTCTCTGCACTTCTGTGGCATCTGGAATCACACAAAAATCGGCTAGAATTGCTTATTGTGGTCTTTTTGGCGGTTCTCTCATTATTTCTTGGATTCTCAGAGAAGTAGCAACACCCCTTTTGAAGAAAATTTCATGTAAGCTCACCCTACCATTTGACTTTTAGAATGTTTTCCCGTTTGGGTTTGCGGAAGAATAATATGCTTGGCTTGTTGGTATGAAATTGTTGCATAATTAGTTGATTTTGGTAAGGGTGTAGTGCAGACTGTTTTTTGTTATCTGGATGATTTTAATTCTCCTTATTTTCGGATAGTTTAGGGAATGCTTCTGTACCAAACATTGTTATGGTAACTGCTGCTGAATTGATAATATGATCTTATGGTTTTTTTCAATGGAATTGTCTCAATTCCCTCTAACAGGGATAAACACCTCCGGTACCCGCTCAGAGGAATTTCTTCAAGTTCAAGCAGTTCTTCGTGTGAGCTTGGGAAGTTTCTTGTTTTTCTCTATTTTAGCCCTAATAATGATTGGTGTGAAGGACCGGAGTGATAGCCGTGATTCGTGGCACCATGGTGGATGGATTGCAAAGATAGCGATATGGGTCTTGCTTGTTGTCCTTATGTTCTTCCTTCCAAATGTTGTATTCTTAATCTATGGTCTGTTATTTTCCCTTCACAAATACTCTTTTTTTATTTCTTTAACAAAAATTTAGAGTCTTAAGTCAGGTGTTATTGAATTCTCTTTTCACCCCGTAATTTTTCATTGGAAATAATTTGTTTTTATATATACGGCAGAGAACTAAATCTCGTTTAAAGATAGCATATCAGATGGTAAAGCAACTATACATATCGGATACATGCTAAAGCTATAGTGGATCGTTTATCAATGTTCTGAAAATAATTCTGACTACTCATCGCTTTTGTGGTTTCCATATTTCCTAATCTTTGACAGAGAACTATACGTTGTTGTTTGAATGCTTGTTGAATATCTGTTGGTTCATATCAGTCTATAAGTTGAGATTCTTAATTCCCCCCTAGAACTTCCACATTTTCAGGAGGCCTGTGTATCCGTCAGAACAGTGTACAATTGGACCATAGCCACATTATTCGGGTGCCATATTTTCTCTAATGTTTGGAGCAATATTGTGTATCCACAATTGTTCCACATTGGCACCTCATGGAAAGAAAAAAATCAACCTTATCAAAGGCTATAATTAAGTAAAATTTATGGTTACTTGGTTTCTAGTTTTGGAAATTTATTGTTATTTTTATAGTCCTTCTTGCCTTATAAATGACCCTGGCAATTATATGTGAGGACCAGTTTTATGACAATGTAAAACTGATGTAAAAAGTTTATTTATTATTCTGATTGGGTCTTCAAACTTGGTTTTTTAGCTGTACAATTTTGCATTTGTATTGGCCCTTAAATTGTGGGCCTTGGAGTAGAAAATCCCTTGGATCTACGAAATAAAGATAGAAATGATGCAAGTGAGGTCCAGTTTCTGAATAAAAAATGTTCTTTTTTCTGTTTTTGGGTATTCCTGTGGAAGCTGAAGCCTATTTGATACTCCCTCCGGTCTTTAATATAGAACATATTTGGGGAGTTGATCTTGGGTCCTAAATGTAAAACATAGTTTTCATATTTGTCAATCTTTTCATAATTTATCCTATTGATACTTCTTCAACAATAATTAAGGAGGAGAAGGAATGAGAGAATTAAGGAAGATGTTTAGGGTGCTTTAGAAAATACATGTCAAATCAATTAACTCAACTAACTTCCTTAATCTAATCAAATTAGGTACATATGTCTTATATTAAGGACGGAGGAGTAATTGACATTGCCTTATCTGATATGTGCAGGATTCCTATCGAAATTTGGAGCAGGGTTGTTTTTGTTAGTTCAAGTGATACTCTTACTTGAATTTGTACATTCTTGGAATGATGCATGGGTTGAGAAAGATGAACAGAAGTGGTATGCTCAATATTTTTATATGATTTTATTTTTCACGATGAATTTCTGTTTGCAATTGACATCTTGATAAATTTGCATATTTAGGTATGTTGCTTTGCTTGTTGTATCTATTGGATGCTATATAGGAGCTTATACATTGTCCGGAATTCTTTTTATTTGGTTCGACCCTTCTGGGCATGACTGTGGCCTAAACATCTTCTTCCTTGTCATGACCATGATTATTGCATTTGCAATTGGAATTATTACTCTACATCCTCAGGTAAAGCATATGAATGCCTTTATTTATTGGATCGCAATTATATTCCATTCTTCTCTGGAATGTGGATTCTAAAGTGTTAGAGACATCTGAACAGAGCAATTAATGGTGCTAGTTTTAGTAATATATTCACTTCTGTATAATTAATGGAGTCCTAAAATTCCATAGCATTTTTGTGGCTATATCTGTGTGACTTTTCTCTTGAAGGGTGAAATGAGATTATCAGATTGTTCTTGGATCTCTCCTCTCCCCACTTGTTTTTGAATATAACCTTGGGGTGTGTTAATACTTTATAATAGAAGTAGTTCAACTGGGAAAGTATGATTGATATTTACAACTCAGCAACCCCCTATTTCCCACCAGAAACATATTACTTATACTAGCTTTTTCCCCCTGTAACAGAAAGCAAGAAATAAGTATTGTTAAATTTATATTCTTCTTCTTTTCTTTCTAAGTTAGTAATTTGGCTTGTTACTCATATAACTGAAAAACGACAAGGATATTATCATCTAGGGACCCAGCTCTAATTTAGAGCACTTATCTAATGATTTTAGGAGTACCCTTTTTTTCTTTTTCCCTAACAGGTGAATGGAAGCTTGTTGCCTGCAGCTGTGATTTCCCTTTATTGTGCTTATGTGTGCTACACGGGCCTTTCTAGTGAACCTCATGACTACGCATGCAATGGTATTGGCAATTCCAAAGCTGTCACCATTACTACCCTTGTTCTTGGGTTGTTTACAACCGTGTTATCAGTGCTGTATTCTGCTCTGCGTGCTGGATCTTCAACATCATTCATGTCACCGCTATCCTCACCTAAATCAGGTAACAGCAATACGATTGAAACCCTAGGGAATCTCTGTTACATACTTATCTGTTGCAAAAACATTACAACTAAACTTCAACTAAATACCTTGAAGTAAGTTTGGCCTTAGTCTCATGAATGGCAATTATACGTTGTTCAGGTGGGAAGAAACCCTTACTTGAAACAGAAGAAGTAGAAGAAGGGAGGGGAAAGAAAGAGGAAAAAGAAGCAGAGCCAGTCAGCTACTCGTATTCATTCTTTCACCTGATATTTGCTCTGGCCAGCATGTACTCAGCTATGCTTCTTTCTGGATGGACAAGCTCGTCCGACAGCTCAGGATTGATTGACGTTGGATGGACATCAGTTTGGGTTCGCATTTGCAGTGAGTGGGTCACTGCTGCATTATATGTTTGGACTCTTGTAGCTCCTCTGCTCTTTCCTGATCGTGAGTTTTCTTAAGCTTGTCCTTGGAAACATCAAAACTTTTCTCATATGTGTACCTCATATAATGTGTAGTATAGCTGTCCTTGTAAGCAGGTTAGAATACTGTGGGTCTGTGATGCATGTGGTATTGTAATGTAATGAGTGAGTAACGATGACCTTCCATGTCTGCAAATAGAATGTTGGTTGTTGCTGAGAAACTATAATACTAGGACTATAGAGGAATGACGCCGAAGATGACAAGTAAAATCTTGAATCTTCCCTCCGTTAGTGTGTAAAGATATAGGAGTACTATTTTATTCTTTATGGTGTCTTGGTTATGGAAAAAAAAAGCTCCGCACATGTGGATGATTCTATCGGGGACCTTTAAGTTTATCAGCAGCCACTTCGAAGTCCATTTTGCAGCGCTGCATCCTTCCGTCTTTTGTTGTTCTTATCCTTTTTGGTGGTTGTGCCTCTCTAGTAAGTTGCCTGGGCGATGCTTTTGTCTTTGGTTTGGCTGGCTCACCTTTCTCCCAATTTTATGATGAACGTCGCTATGGTTCTCTTTATTTCTGGGTGTTCCCAGTTGCTTCTTCAATATCCTTCGGGATACAGATGTTCGTAGGGCTCTGGTCCGTAGTGGCATGGTTCGAAGACTGGAGCTGTGCTTCGTTTATATTGCTTCATTTGCTTAGTGGTCTTCCTCTTCATTGGCATGATCATGCATGGCTGGGCGGTATTGGTGGTTGACTGGTGTTCTTTTGTGTGTTGGGTCTTATGCTTTATGGTTTTTGTTTAATCATATACGTTAAAGAATTGTGTAAAAAATTAAAAAAATTTCGCTAAAACAATTCATAACTTGATGTTCATATTAAAATACATTAATGTTTATCCACAATTACGCAATAAACTCAAAATAGTAAACTAATAATCCTTTATAATAGTAATTGTTGAGGAAACATATAGTTATAAATAATTATGTACCAGAACAATGCTTGTATAAAATTAGAATTATGATAAGAAATGGTGTTATTTGGTACTAATTAAAAATAAATTCATCCATATTTCAAATTACTAATACTCTTCAATATGCTCTTTTCCCCCAACAATTTCTACATACTTTATACGTGTGTGTGTGTGTATTTTGGATACATTTTATTTAGGGGAATCCATTTTGTAGGTATATATACTTCCCCTCAATTTGGTAATGTAAAGAAATGTAATGTAATGTAATGATGATTTTATATAAATTGTTTGGTTTGTCATTAAGGAAAGATGATGCATATATATATATAAAAACGTTTGGTTAAATTACATCGAACATGAGAATATAAAAATAAAATAGCAAGAGACAAAATTATCCCTGTTTATACATATATGTATAATGCACGGGTTGGGTTCATGGTATTTTTTTCCAATTTCTGCATTGTGCATGTTTTGTTCATAGTAACTTTTTAATATTTAAAAGTGAAAATATTATGCAGCAGGTTGCGTTCGTGGTAATTTTTTAATATTTAATGGAGAGAATATTATTTAATGGGATATTTTAATATTTTATAATGGTGGAATATAATTTTTTTAATGGGGGAATACTTTTTAAATTTTTATATTAATAATTAATTATATTGGTTGTAATTATTTGATATTTACAACATTTATGGGTGGGCACTTTGGTTAATTTAAAAATTATGATGGTAACAATGTCTTTTTTACTTGATTACAGAATGTCTACCTTTATTTTGCCTACCTTTGCCTACCTCTCTCAATATCATTAGATTATAATCTCATCTAATAGGGGTGAAAAATTATGAGAGATAAAACAAACCCTTTTATCCCTTCCTCTCTCCCACCACCTCCCACCCTCTCTCTCTCTCTCTCCTCCATTGACATGTACGAATTTGTCCCTTGCAAAAATATCTTCCCGACCACGGGCCTAGTAGCCCAGTGGTATGTCTTCTCCCCATAGTTGGGGAGGTCGCGGGTTCGATCCCGCCTTTATACTTCAGGACATTAGTCCTGCCATTGTAATGCAAAAAAAAAAAAAGATATATCTTCCCAAGAGTAGTTTGAATGACCTTGTTGGGCTTCTAACCCTACCTGTGAATGTGAATCCAAAATCTACAGCCCTGGTTCTTATTGTCCCGCTCTGGTTTAGCGGCCTTATATAATGGGCATGCAGAAACCCTAATTTCCATGGCTGCACTTTAGCGCTTAAGCCGTGCACGATCCTCCAAATCTGGCATCCTCCTTGAATCATTTTAGGGTTAACTTGTGTGTTGGGTTTCATAAGCTTCAGTCTCTCATCAAATCTTTTTTTTTTCCTCCTTAAATCATTTTAGGGTTAACTTGTGTGTTGGAATTTTTTTTCATAAGCTTCAGTCTCTTATTTTCTTTAGTGTTATAATATAATCCTCTTTACATTAGTAAACATTGTAATTGATTTTTGGGTTAAGTAGTAATTTTGTCCCGGAAGTATACTCCCAGGAGCAATTTTGTCCTAGAAGTTTTTTTTTTTGTTCAATTTTGGCACGAAAGTTTTTGTTTGAAGCAATTTTGTCTCTCCGTTAACAACCCTAACATTCAACGGTTAGTTGACCGTTAGGGTTGTTAACAGAAGGGCAAAATTGCTCAAAACAAAAACTTCCGAGGTAAAATTGCTCCCAAAAAAACTTCAGGGGCAAAATTGCTACTTAATCCCCACAAAAAAAAGTTAAAACTGCTATTTATGATATCGTATATTTTTAATTCTTATTTATATAATATCTAGGGGTGGAACCAGGTTAGGCTAGCCCAGGCTTCACCCTTAACAGGCCGGCCTGTTCGGCAACAAAGTGGCCGAGCGACGACTTTGTTAGAGGCCATTTTTTCGATCGAGCCTGGTTTGTGCCCTGTTAAGGAGGCCTATATTTTTAAAATTTTTATAATTAGGCTAACAAGCCACATGCCTCACAGCAAAACAGGTCTACTTCAAACAAACCAAAAATAGGCCTACTTTAAACAGACCGAATTACATAAATCAGCGAAGGCAGAGATAAAAAAAGGGTTGCATTTTCATTAGCGAGTCATTATTGCAAAATTAAATATTAAATATAAAAAAAATGGTTAAATAACATTTTTGCCCCGAAAGTATACGACCAGGAGCAATTTTGCTCTGAAAGTTTTTTTTATAGCAATGTTACCCTGGAAGTTTTTTTTTTAGCAATGTTGCCCCGGAAGTTTTTGTTTGGAGCAATTTTGCCTTTCCGTTAACAACCGTAACGGTCAACTAACGGCAACCGTTAGTTGACCGTTATGGTTGTTAATGGAGTGACAAAATTGTTCCAAACAAAAACTTTCAGGACAAAATTGCTTCTTAACCCTTGATTTTTTGCATCATGATTGTATATAATCCTTTCACGGAATCGAACTAAACAGGCTATAGGTAAATCTTTACATTTGTTCTGTTGGCGTAGTTAGCTACTGTATAGACGCTAATCATGCTACTAGAGTAAACTTACAGGGAGTCAACGGTTTTTAAATTAAAAGATTTGATTATGAGGTAAAACACATAGATAGCAAATTAAAAATGGTGAGCAGTATGGGTAGCGCAAAATGTTTTCACTTTTGTTTATTTACTATAAAAATGATTTTTGTGTTCATGGACGAAGGTGGGGTTTTGCAGAGCGTTCTCTTCGATTCCACCATCAATGTTACCATTTCGTCTCACCGACACACTTTCGTACGTGTTTGTTTGGGTTCGTATTCAAAAAACACATTAAAATAGATTGAGATAAAATTGTTTCATATATTTACTTTGCATATTGTAAGTTATGTTAAAAAAGAAACTTCTACCGTCAACCTAAACATATACGTATCTCTGCACCTTCTTTTCATGTCTGGCACCTTCCTTTTCAGTTTACCATCCACATTTCCTGCCCAAATTCTGCATTTGGTTTCGGGAATTGGGTGTGACATGTTCACTATAAAAAACTTGTGCAGTTTATTGAAAAAAAAAAAAAAAAAAACATTGAAAAGTAACTCGCAAATATGAATAGAATATATTTTCTATATTTTTATACAATCGTTTGCATTTAATACAGGAAAAAAGGGAGAAAAAAGAATTTTAAAATTGCAAAATATCAACTCAAGTTTGTTATCAAGAATTAATAAAGGAATGATAAAACTTATTAAACAATTCATAACTTAGGTTTTGGGAAATACCAAATTTAAAATTTTGTAATTTCAAAATTCTTTTTCTGTATTTTTGCCTTTAACAAATTCTAAATTTGAGCATCCAATAGAACATTTTTCATTATCTTTTTTTTATCATTTTTGGAGGCTGTTTACTTTCAATCTTTCCCATATCTATCTCAACTCATTTTTAACTAGCATTGAGTGGCTTTAATGTGATTTTAAAAAAAAAAAATTAAAAAAATAATGACATTAAAACTAAATGCGGTTTTTACAAATCACGTTTAAAGTAGAGGCGTAGAGCTAATACATAAATTTGCAAATTAGTGTAACAAGGAAAGCTTGGCACTGCATGATTATATCCTCCATAGTGATAAGCAGCTGAGCATTAAAGCCACTAGTGTATCTTTATTGATTGAATTTTGTCTTAAATATAATATTTCAATGGGGAAATTATAATAAATGATCTAAGAAAAATAATATTTATTAATAAAGACTATAAAAATGGTAATTATTTTGAAGGACCAGAAATTAAAATATTAAAATAGAAATACTAAATTGCCCTTAATTAAATTTCCTATATTATCTCTAACTAAATCTAGAATATTTTTTTTATATAAAAATCTAAAGTGATTGATAAATAATAATAAATAGAACTTTCTTACTATACTAATTTTGAAGGCGTGACAGAAGCCATGTAATTATGTGAAGACTAGAGTGGCGGGGACAAGATTATATAATTATATTTACATATTTACACACGGTTGAATTACAAATGTCACTGAATTACATGATTATATTATATTTACATCTTTACACAGATGAAGCACGTGGTGCATCCTGTTGGACGTGGCTGCATGTTATCCCAAGCAAGATTGCCATTACTGATTCAGATTCCAATCCACATAACACAGTACCTCTTCTTGAGTTGCTTGCATAGCACATTAGTTTTTGCTTTGATCTCCTATGATTTCTCATTTTCCCCCTCTTTGTTTTTTTCCCTCAATATTTTCTTCCACAGTTCTATTTTCTATGAACTCTTGCCGCTTGCCATTTTTCTAAATAGTTTTGCAGTCGGATTGAAAGTTGGATGAGAAGAGTGAGTGGTACTACAAGAAAGAGGAGGAGAAGAGATGAGGGACAAGTCTTAAAATAATTTTTTATTAAGGGCAATTTAATCTTTCTATTTTAATGTTTTAATTTCTGGTCCTTCAAAATAATTATAATTTTTATAGTCATTCTTAATAAATATCATTTTTTTTAGGTTCTTTTATTATAATTTTCCCTATTTCAATCCATGTTATCTCCCAAAATTATAATTTATTATTTTTACTGATAGATCTTTATTGATGGGACATATTAGAGGTTCTATCTAAAATAATCACAATGAAATATAGTATTTTATTAAAATTTTCATTTTTTCATTCAAAGTACCATCTCCGGTCCTAATTATAAGATTGAGTTGACTTTTTTTAGAGAAATTAAGGAAGCTAAATAAATTATTACTTTTGGTCCTAATTATAAGATCCAGTTGACTTTCTTTGAAGAGATTAAGGAAAGCTAAACAAGTTAGTTAATTATTTTATATGTTGTATATCCTTAAATTATATATTAGTTTATTAATTAAATTAATTAGTTTGAAGAAAAAATAAAAATATCTAAAGTAATTTAATTAGCTTCTTTAATCTCTCCAAAAAAAAATCAACTAGGTGCCTTATAATTACGACGAGAGAGTACTTAATTATATCATAAATTGTGTATCCTTATATTATATATTAGGTTATTAGTCAAACTAATTAATTTGAAGAAAAATAAAAATAAAAATTTTAAAATAATTTAATTAATTTTTTAATTGTTAAAAAAAAAATCAACTTAATCTTATAATTAGACCCGGATAGGTTTTATAGTAAACCAATGAGGCAGTCTTAACTATCTACTGAGCCAACATGAATATGAAGTAACGGCCAAAAAAAGAGTACATGGGAGGCATGTGAAGAGACTCGGTCATGGTGGTAGCGGTGGTGGCTCCCATAAAGAAACCTCCTTCCTCCTTCTAAGCTTTCTCTACACTCCTTTGGCTGTTCCTTCTAATGCCAGACTTCTGTTAAATAACATTTTATTTTTCTTGAAAAAAATTCACATTTCTGATTCTCTTAACATGCGCCACCTTCTGTTCGCCACCACCGGGACCGTGATCTCCACCGACGCCGCCATGCCCTCTTCTTCCTCCTCGTCTTCTTCATCCTCATCATCCAATTCCAAGCCTAAATCCTCAAATCATGCCCACAATTCAAACTGCAACTCTCATTCCCTCTCCTGTAGGCACTCTCCTTCCGCCACCCTTGACCTCCTCATTCTCATTCTCGTCCTCTTCTCCGGTGCTTTCCTTCTTTCTTCTTACTTCTCTTATATCTTCAACTCCCTTTCCCTCCTTCTCTCTCATTTCACACCACAGCTCTACCAGTTCCTGATCCCTCAGATTCTAGGGTTCGTCTTCTTCTTTTCCATTTCGATTTTATTGGTTGATTTCTGCTGTGGTGCTCGATCCCGTAAGTGTGGCAAGCCCGGATGCAAAGGACTTAAGAAAGCAATGGAATTTGATTTGCAGTTGCAAACGGAGGGCTCTCTCAGGACTGGTTCTGATGAGATTGATAAGCTGCCTTGGAAGGGTGGGAGTGAGAACAATCCCGATTACGAGTGTCTGAGGTCCGAGCTCAGGAATATGGCTCCCCCAAATGGGCGTGCCGTTTTGCTGTTTCGAAAGAAGTGTGGGTGCCCTGTTGCCAAGCTCGTGGGATGGGGACCGCGAAAGGGAAAACGGCATAAGAAGTAAGTTTGATCCCTTGTTAACTCAATCTGGCGAGTTGTGAATGGATGGTTTGTGATTATCTTATGCTCGCTAGTTTCTGACTGCAGTGTGAATCGGCTTTGTATACTGCTTAAACTTACAGTATCTGGTTGTTTTATGTTCTCATTGTGCTCGGTAATTACTGCAAAGTCGGTAGATAGTGTAATTATGCAAAAGCTGTTTTGACATCAGCGATTCAGGTTATATAATGGTTTCTGCTCGCCACCTCTGTTTTTCTTTTGCTGTTGCCTTGGCATTGTGCTCTTCTGTCGTTTTAAGAGGACAGACTGGTAGTCGTTTTAGTTTGTGTCGATCTCAGGGCCTGAGAAAGATGTAATCTTTATTATTAAGCATAAGGCAATAACTTAATATATAAAATCCTGATGAAGTTCCATGCTCACAAATGTATCACAGACGACATAATCTTATTGAAATCTGAGTGGGATATGTTGAAAAAGTAATATTACATGTTGGCATAGGTAAAAGATATCCGAGGTTTCTTTCTAGGTATCTACCAATGCTGATGACCCAGATTATGAGCAGTGATGCCTCTGAGTAGTTGCTTTATGTTAGTTGATGGCACCCCTGCCCTATAATTTGTGCTAAATTGTATCTCAACTCTTGGATGGAAAGCAAACCTAGAAGGGCCATTTTGATTGTTATTGCCAGTTGGCTGAATTAGCAATGCAGTTATTGGTGGTTAGTGTGTGCTGAAGGGCTAGTGACCTTGGCTAATCCAAGAAAAGAGCGTATTTTTGCAAACATGACAATAATGATGGGCACGCACCCTACTCTAAGTAATGCCATGCTTGGGTTGTAAGCATGGTGAAACTGTTGTTGATTTTGATTATATTGAGTATAGACAGTCATTATAGCAGTTTTGTAGTTCTAGCGTTCCAGAATAGCAGAACACATAGCGCTAGAAAGAATAAGGGGATAAAAACTTAGCAACAGCTAAGTAGTGGTGGACTGCTGGTGACGTCACATAACTGTAACTTAATTGGTACTCCTGCATATTCTTAATATAAGATATATTTACCTAATTTGATTAGATTATGAAGTTAATTGAGTTAGTTAATATGACATGTGTTTTCTAAAACACCCCTATTATCTTCCTTAATTCCCTCATTCGCTCTCTTCTTTAATTATTGTCAAAGGAGCATTAATAGGAATAAATTAAGAAAAGAATAACAAATATAAAAATTATGTCTTATATTTATGATTGGAGGAGTAATGGTATTGGTATCAAGTTTAATTTGTGTTGAACACAAGAGGATAAACCTTCAACTTTGTTTCTCTTGTTTGACTGTTTATTTGTGGCTTTCTTGTAGCATCATGACTTTGACCTCTTCTGCCCATGTACTCTGCCTACCAACCATTGCTCCCTATCTACATTTATTGCTCTATTTTCCATCATAAACTTTGCTGTTCAAACATCTGACATCCTATTCACTCTATTTGGGAAATCCATAAACAAATATTCATGAGAGAAATAGTAGTTAGTTCATCTTCATCATAACCTGCTTTGGAAGTTATTGGCTATCCCCTCCTCCTAAATTGATGCAGTTGTGATCTACAGTATAAAGTCCAATGATTTTTCATTTTTACTGAATCGTTGATGTGAATTTCTCTTTGTGATGCTTGAATGATAGCTTACTTTGATGATTTGAGTAGGTCCCTGCCCAGTACAATTCTTAATGGAGGAGGAGATCATCCCTGACTGCTTCTGATGGTTTCTCCAGCCAGCGCCTTCTTTATATGATTAATATTTTCATGGTTCCTCTTTTACTGTAATACAGACTCGAAATAGAAAAATTAATAATCTGGTTATTGCCATTGTTCCCTGGTCCGAGTCTGCACATCTTGGAGATTTGTCTATCCGCTTTGGAGGAATTATGGGAAATTAAACTGCAATAAGTATATGAAACACCATATTTTTATCTGATTAATTGTTGACAGAAGTGTTGAGAGCCATAAATTATTTCAATTTTCGGATTAGAATTTAACATTATTGATTTGGAATTGCCGTGTAGGATTTTGGATTATTTGTTGATCCAAAGGATATTGGATTATGGATGGGTGTTTTGAGTCATCTTTTCCCATCTGGCTCAGTGCGCATTTATTAAGCCATATGAGATTTTGAGATCATTTTATAATACTCAGAGTCGAAGTAAAAAGTAAATTACTTTAAAGGTAAATGCTTCAAAATTAAATTTCGGTCTGCCTTGAATGGGATTGGAGCAAAATTGATGACGTCTGTTCCATTTGTCCTGACATATTGTAATAAATAAATACATATGATTCAAATTAAGTTGTAAACTAAATTAATTAATTATTAACTTATACTGACTATGGAATTATGGATGATGGGATTTTTTTATTTTCTTATTTAAGGCTTTTGTATGTAAGAAAATTATCTTTTTGTTATGTAGCTACATTTTTTTTTTCTCAAAATAGATCTATATGACTGTATAACTCTAAAAAAACTACTTTTCTCATTTGTAAATTTTGAATAAAATTAATAATACAGATATTTTTATCAAAAAATCAAATTAATAATTAAAATCTCCGTCTTCTTCCAATAAATTGGTGATTAAAGTTGAGTTTTTATTTGGAAACCCTTTTTTGCTCCTTCCAGACTCGAATTTCTTGAGAGGTCTTCGACAGAGTGATGTAAAGGAAGGCGGGTTCGTTTTACACTCGGAACTGCAGGAGCTTTAATGGTCGCGTCTCATGTTCAATGTTCATTGTACCCAAAATTTCCCTTCGATTTCTGACATTTCCTCTTCCAGTTCTACTCCCCAATCTACGATGGGTTTCTACGACTGCTCCCAAAGCCCCTGCGGTAACTCAGAACCTCGAAGATTGCATTCGAATTTTCTTCGATGCCAGACAGAAGCAGAAACATGTTGGGTGCACATTTACTTTGGTTTCGGTACTCAAGTCATGTTCCTCCCTCTTAGCCTCCTTTCAGGGCCGACAATTGCATTGTTTGGTCTTGAAATCGGGGCTCCACTCTCACATATTGATTCGGAATAGTTTGATCAATATGTATGCAAAATGTGGTTTCATTGATGATGCCCGATTATTGTTTGAAGTTTGTTTTGAGTTGGATCCGGTTTCCTGTAACATTATGGTTGCTGGGTATGTGAAAGCTGGTCGATTAGATGATGCTCGCCATCTGTTTGACAAAATGCCCGGTAAAGGGTGTGTTTCTTACACCACCATGATAATGGGTCTTGTTCAAAAGGGTTGTTGGAATGAAGCCATTGAGGTCTTTAAGGACATGAGGTCCAATGATGTTATCCCAAATGAGTTGACAATGGTGAATGTGATCTCTGCTTTTTCACACCTAGGCCAGATTTGGAACTGCCGCATGCTTCACGCCATGGTTACTAAATTAAACATCGAGGAATTGGTTCGTGTATCGACCAATTTGATGCATGCATATTGTCTTTGTTCAGGTCTAGAGGAAGCAAGAGCACTCTTTGATAGGATGCCAGAACGGAATTTAGTCTCTTGGAATGTGATCTTAAATGGATATTCAAAGGCAGGCCTTTTTGATACGGCCAAGGAATTGTTCGAGAAAATTCCTAACAAAGATGTCATTTCTTGGGGGACAATGATCGATGGTTATGTGCGAAGAGAATGTTTATATGAAGCTTTCATAATGTACTGTGCAATGTTGCGCACTGGGCTGCAACCTAATGAAGTCATGCTCGTAGATTTGGTTTCAGCGTGTGGTCGGATGGTGGCAATTGGTGAAGGGCAACAATTGCATTCAACAATAGTTAAGAGAGGTTTCGATTGTCGCGATTTTATTCAGACTACAATTATCCATTTTTATGCAGCTTGTGGAATGATGAACCTTGCCTATTTGCAATTCAAGGTGGGTGTAAAGGATCACCTTGAATCATGGAATGCCCTCATTGCAGGATTTGTTAAACACGAAATGATAGATCAAGCAAGGAGATTTTTCGACGAGATGCCGGAAAGAGATGTATATTCGTGGAGTACCATGATTTCTGGCTACTCACAGACTGATCAACCTAATATGGCTCTAGAACTTTTCCATGGAATGGTAGCTAGTGGGATCAAACCAAATGAAATCACAATGTTGAGTTTGCTCTCTGCAATAGCCACTTTAGGTGTGTTGAAGGAAGGAAGATGGATCCATGAATACATATACAATAACTCCATTCTTTTGAATGACAATCTATGGGCAGCTCTGATTGATATGTATTCAAAATGTGGGACCATCAACAAGGCGTTACAATTGTTTAATCAGATTCAGGACAAAACCTCCACTGTGTCACCATGGAATGCAATCATCTGTGGGTTAGCCACACATGGACACGCAAATATGTGTCTAGAGATTTTCTCTGACCTGCAGAGATATCACGTTAAACCCAATTCAATTACATTTATAGGAGTCCTCAGCGCTTGTTGCCATGCTGGGTTGGTGGATTCAGGGCGGAGAATTTTTCAGAGCATGAAGAGTGTGTATGATTTGGAGCCAAACATAAAGCATTATGGTTGTATGATTGATCTCTTAGGTAGAGCAGGACAGTTAGAAGAAGCTGAGGAACTAGTGAGGAGCATGCCAATGAAGGCTGATATTGTGATATGGGGAACTCTATTGGCAGCATGTAGAACTCATGGAAATGTGGAAATTGGAGAGAGGGCTGCAAGAAGTTTGGCGGCGTTGGAGCCATCTCATGGCGGAAGCAAAGTTCTGTTATCGAACATATATGCAGACGCCGGACGGTGGGAGGATGTATCGATGGTAAGGAGAGTCATGCAGAGCCAGGAAACTAACAGAATGCCTGGCTGTAGTGGTTTTGTAAGATAAAGAGGGTTCTCTTTTATCACACACTATCACTTGAATCTAGGACAAGTTTCTCACAACACATTTTTCGATTTCTATGTCAAAATTCTTCCCTATCATTTATATATACCAGTGGAATCAGATTTACTGATATTCTTTATAGATTTAAAACTCACTTTCAAACCTGAAATATGCCAGTGGAATCAGATTTACTGATATTCTTTATAGATTTAAAACTCACTTTCAAACCTGAAATAACCCTGTATGCTACCATTCGTGTGTGTGTGTGTGTGTGTGTCCAGTTGCCAACTCGCCCTGACACGGATTGGAAAAAACCATGTGATTTAATGGAGCGAGGTTATCAATTAATATCACTGAGATAATAAACTTCGCTTGAGATGAACATCTACAAAAATTTTCATTCTCATGGGTGATATTTTCCCAAGAGAACTCTTCACAGAGATAGGAAGCTTATAGCTGCACGGCTTAGGAGCAAGAAACGTATGTACAAAATACAAACACTGAACCCTAGAAGATTACAAAGAGAAAAAATGGTCACATTTCATTGTCAATTATGAGCTCAGCTGCAGCACCCATCGTACCCAAGCCACCAGCACTCAATAAAGCAAGGGCAAGCTTCTCCTCGTTCAATTGCCTCAACCCATTGCTCAATCTCTTCAACACGTCTACATCTGCTTCCAGAATCCAATTTGGTGTGCAACCTACCATAAGGCTCACAAAACCTGATACATAAGCCCGCCAAGTTGCAGAATCACAGCCGAGTGATATCTTACCGTCAAGAGCACTAGCTAGAAACTCCATGTGGATGCCCAGAACATTCGGACGTCTCTTTGATGCCGATGATGAAGAGTCAACTCCCCAAGCAAAAGCTCCGCAAAGAACAGCAAAATAAGCGAGTGCATATCCACCAAGCATTGCAACCATTCCATCGGACTCTTCTTCCTGGTCAGATCTGTGAACAGCTATAAACCACGAAGGCAATGTTTCTTTTATTAACAATTGAACCAGCATGAACCCCCCGGATAACCATACTAAAGAGGCCCCAAGTGCAGCTGCAAGTTTCACACGAGTCATTGATGCAGCGAGAGAAACCTGCCCGTATCTAATGCCATCTTTGGCTGTTTTTAACTTGTCCAACCGCTCCTTTGGCAGCCCACCAGATACAATTTCTCTCACAGAGTGCATCAAGATGGACACAATCTCTTCTGTCAAGAAGACAACATCTCTCAATGACCGGTAAACACGTAGATATAGAATGCCAGGAGCAACAGGGCTGATCCCTCCACATAAATGGGATTTAAATCCATGGCCCAGAAGGGCTCCAACACCACCGTTGCATGAGAAAGGAGAGCTATTCATGCCAAGGGTCGCTGTGAAGCAGCTTTTGAGAAGTTGAACTACAGCATCACTGTTGTGGAGGAAGACAGTTCGAGATGCTGAGAAAACAAGAAAGTCACTCCAACGCTTTGCCTTTTGGGTCCACAGGGAAGCCACAATTGGCATGCAAGGCCATGGACAACCTGCAGCAAGGGACTCCAATGCTGGGCCAGCCAAATCAAGAAAACGCTCTGATACTTTGTCGATTTTGTAGGTTATAGTAAGGCTTACAAAGGCAGCCAACGGTAGCGGAAGTGTGGAAGGAGAGCTTCCCCCTGTGGAAATGATGACCTCTTGTTCATAACACTAAAGTAATTATTAAATAATAATGATGGAAGAGAAAAACGAGGCGTAGGAAGACATGCAAAACATCAATTGGATACTTAATTAAAGCTGTGTAAAGGATAGACTTAATTGGTACAAGTACTAATATAGACACAGAGGATGAACTTGCGTTCTATTCAAATTTTAATGAAAGCAACCAAACACTAAAAAAATACCTGGATCAAGGCTTGGTACATCAACACCAGTTGCCGCCAAAATTTTTTTGATCTGTTGCTCCACATTCAACAGATTTGCAGCAGGACTTGGCCAATCCGTTCCATTCATAAATGCAGGCTTCCAAACACCCCGAGTTACTTCAGCAGAGAAGTAACTCACTATGGTTGCCAAAGATGCAGGAAGAAAATCAGCTAAATCTTTAAGCCCTGATATGGAGAAAAGCATTCAGGCATTATAATGTCAAGCATGACTATAAATAGACATGAATATGGAATTTAATTGTTGTCCTAAATGCAGAGGTCAAATACACCGAGGATAATTGTAAAAGGTTAAGCTAATGAAGAAGATACATTTTCAAGGTTTGCTGACACCTTTGAAAACAGAATTTTAGTTGTTTGGTTTGTTCGCATGGATTTACAACTTACCTGTTGCCAACTCACGAGGAGAAAATCTTCCATGAGCACAAGCTGTGAGAGCAGCATCAACTACAAAGGGAATGGCTTCCAGAATATCCCAAGCAGGCAATTTTGGCCTTGTTGAGGTGTCCTCATTTCCAGGTCCAGAAGAGCTGCTGCTTCCAGATGGAACAGAAGCCCGGCTTCCTTTATTGATCTTTATAAGCATCATATTAAGAATCCCCTCAACAATTTGATGAAAAGGTGTTCCGTGAACAAGACCAGAGAGTGTTGAAGCTATACATGCCAGATGCTGCCGATACCAGGCTTTTAATTTTGGAAAGGAGTCAACGAATATGGAATTAGGAGATGATAAAGTAGCAATTGTTGAGAGTCTCCTCCGGTTTCGATCTTTGTGAATGTTACCAGCCGACATCAAGTGGGAGTTTCGCACTAATAAGAGGTATTCAGGAGTTAGTTGAGAACCAACAGTGGGTACATCTCCAATTCCATGCTCAAGAGGGGGGCGATTAAATTTCCAGAGCCTTAAAAGCAGAATGAAAGCATTGGAAAACACAGCATGAGCAGATATTTCTTCCCCTGATGATAGCGTCCATGAGACATTGGGCACACATGATCCAAAAACTTCACAGATTGGCATCAACGAACAAGCAAGCTGTGGAACCTGATGGAAGATTTCCAAATTGTATTTAATCAAAATAAGATAAATCCTCACTGCCCAAGTTCTGGCTCTTCCCGGGATATAGTTTCTTAGACCTAATTTACGAGATTAAAGTTAATTTTTTCCATTAAAATTTACCTCTTGAATACGCACAGGCAATGCTACAGGACATAATAAAGCTTTACAAATCACAGTTAGCCTTAGAGATTTAAAATAATTTTCAGTATTGAATGTATTTGCTGGGATCCTCCCATCCTGCTTTGTCTTTCAATCTACTTATATAACGCAAATAAACTCAAACAAAATTTCCCAGTCCAAAAACTAGGAAATTGCCAAACCAGCTCCATACACTTATTCTACACCTCTGGTCTACCTAAAGGTATTGAAAGCAAATTCTACTTAACAAGCATCACTTACATTGGTAAAATCCAAACTCTGGAAAGAATAAGTTTAGACCCACACCTTTAATTTTGTAATAAAACTTACCAGGCCATGGAGAGAGAATGTTTGAACACAATCAACTGGTGCAATTCCAACAATGAGTACATTAAGAATTGGAGCATAATTAATCAAATGGTTGTTGCCTTCAGTGCTCTCTGCAGGAACTGGGGGAGATAATAACCTAATAATGAAATGAACAGTGTGCTCCTGCACGAAAGAGTTTACAAAGAATGCTTCATGCTAGTAAAAAAGGAACTAAAGATTAGAGTTTCCATAGGCTACATGTTTCAACTCCACTACCTGTATATTCCATCCCTTAAGTAGGGATGCCCCACAAAGAATAGTGGCCCCAGATATCTTCTCATCCTCTGATCCTTTGGTAGCAATTTCAAAAATTTTCTCCAGTTCTGCTAAGCTTCCATCAAATCCAGGAGCATAAATTCAGTAGCTTTACCTTTGGGTAAATTTACAAAAAAGAGCATCTGATATACCTGACTTCTGGAAAGAAAAGGCACAACTGAAGACCAGACCTTCAAAATTTTAAAATTTAAAAACTACCGATTACAGCCACCATAAATTTTATATGTCAGCTGTAAAGGGCATGAGTATAATCTTGGGTCTCAGTGAATAAACTAAGAATATTCTTGTTAAATTATTACACAGCATACAAGCTTGCAAAATGGACAGTGTTATGAAGATCATTAGTTCTTAACTAGAGGCCTCCACACAGAGGAGCAAATACTTTACAGTAATGCCCTGAGGTTGACATTACAAGAACTTCTCAAGGATGCACTACCAAAACCATAATGCCAACCAATTAACTAAATAAAGAGAGATCTTACCTTGAGGCAGGACTTGAAACCAGAGCATTTACCATGGGTGGAGTAAGTGCTGCTCCCTTCATAAATGATGACCATCCAGGTGCTTGAGTTGGCAGACATTGAGGTAATCGATTGATGCGTCCACTCACATAACCTGGCCATAAATATGCAGATGTGTCGAGCAGATTTCGGGCAATACAAGCCTCAACTATCAGATGCCGCATGTTCCCAGCTGAAAAATAAGAGCCAAATCCCAATTAAGAAATTGCATATATTTGACAGGTGAAAGGAAGAATACATATTCCTTTTGAAGTAAATAACCAATTATCAAATGTAGAATCTTTGATTTTAGGAAAAGTTAACACTAAAAAAGTTAAGGAATACACACAAATATATAAAAGGCTCCAGGTCCTACAATACAAGACCCCCCCCCCCAAAAAAAAAAAAAAAAAAATTGCAATTCAGCCACAGATGCGCTCTTACTAGTGTCTATATTATGGTCTTCCAAGGATGGTATGAGTAACCTTTGTAGTATTCAAGGAGGCTTCTTTGTCTTCACTACATTTAAGTTTCCACAGGTTCAAATTTTGTACAGGGTGACCACCATTAAAAAACCTTTACAGGGAACCTAATTGAACTTGATGGACTTCAAACAAAATCAGAAACGCAAGCAAAGTGCAGCAAATAAGACAGTATATTTAGGGCACTACATAAAGTCAAGTGCCAATCAACAACTTCCTGTCACTGGTATTCCCAATATTTACAATCAGTATAATTTCCAAAGATCACATAATGTTTCACATTAACTTAAATTAAAGATTGCATTTTCATAGACCCTGCGCTGTGTTATAATAATTCTATTTGGTTGATGGAATTCACCTCAACATGTGAAGATGCATATGTGCGTTTGTATTCACAGAAAGCCACAAATGGCAGACAAATGCCCCAATAACAAAGCTAAAATTAATAGATATTGCAATCATTGTTGACAATATATACACATAATCTGGTTTACACTGAAGCATAGGTTACTTACAAAAGTCAATTGGCATCTCCTGCATGCTAAGGGACTCAAAGTATGCACTCCCTATTGTGATACCAGAAACGGATAGCATTGCTTTGGCCGCAGCCTGATTCGCAGCAGCAACAATAGATTGAGGTGGGACAAGCAAGCTCTGATAATCACCCAATAACTGTAGACTTGATTCTAATTCACCACGACACTTTCCTGGAACCCTCTTGTTTTTCAAGTGATCTGTTGGACCACTGTCTGATTCATGAATTGGTGTCATTTCATCTTCTTCAATAAACTCAGTAATGACTAGAGGAATGATACATAAGAGCATGCATAAGCGGGTATCAATACGAGGCATAGGGCCTTCAATAGGATCTCTTTCCTACAAGTACATAGAAATTTTAATAAAAAAGAATATACATGTGATGCCATTGTAACTACATATGAACAGACTTGAATTTGACTGGAAAAATTATGATCAGAGTCAATCTGATGCTATGAACGGAGAAACTTCAAACATAAAATGCATTTTAGAAGTATATGACGCACAAAACTTCACAGAAAAATAAAGTAATTAGTAGAGGAAGGGTTTCCAACCCTCTGAACAACACGGAGAGCTGCTAACCAGAGACCCAAAAAAGTATCATGCCAAGAGGTGCCATTTATTGCTCTAAGGGTCTTTATTAAGCCTGGGAAAAAACATGAATCTATTGTTAAAGAGATATTGTAAACCATTTACATCAGGTTTTATGAGCTAATTTAAGTCTTACCGCTAATTATTTCAATAGCACTCGTTGTACTAACTTGATAGCCATCCATGGCATCTTCCAATACCAGATCAAGAGGAATCCAGAGGGCAGAATGACTAGCACCATGGCAGAGTGATGCAGAAGAGGAAAGATAATCAAAGGCCAAAACTGCTTGGAACTTTTGCTGTGACCTCATTTTTCGTTCGTCAGACCAGACTACATCAGTATCTGAGGCAAATTTGAGAATTACCTCAGAACTTACGGTTCTCAATTTCCTCAAGGCTAAGGAATTAGTTCCCATAAGTTGCAGCTGCTGGATGAAACTTCTCCAGTGTATAGGCCTGATAAAGTGAAAGAAAGATGGGAAGCTAAAGATCATTAGTTCAAAGAAATGCAACATAGAATTAGTATTAGATCATCATTTCATTGAAGCAAATAATGTAAATTACTCTCCCTCCCCCCTAAGATGTGGCTTAATTACATTGTCTTCCCCTCTTTTATGAAAGTGTACACTGATGTCCCTTGGAAGGAGGGGAGGGGTAAAAACCTACAACTAAAACCATTTTGGCTACTTACTCTTAAGGAACATACTGCTTTCTTAAAAATCATTTCCAATGCAAATTCTTTTTTGTGTTTAAAATCATAAATTCAGTTCTTTTCTTAGTGCCATTTTTTATAACAAAGTTTATGTCGATTAAGTACACACATTTAGCACATATATTATTGTTAAAATTAAATTTCACTAATTATTTTCTATCAACTGGTTAGATTTCAATAAGAAAAATATTTAAATATACTCTTTTTTTCTTTAATAACAAATTATTTTTATTAAATGATTTTAAATTTAATTTAATTAAATTTAAGAAATTATTTTCTTACAAAACTTTGAGGGTATTTTATACAGAATGTGTTTATATGTAGGATATCTCTCGGTTTAAAGAAAAAGCAATGTAGAATTTGTAATAGAGGGCAGGGGCATATAATTAAGCCATTTTTCAAGGGAGCCAGAGTAATGTAACCCGAAAAGATAACTAAATAAGTGCATGGAAAATCAGAAATTCTATGGCACACCAAAAAAGTAGGATATGCCATCATAAATAAATCAGATATGATTGAATTCATAACCAACACTGGATTTAGACAATAATATTTCAGAAGAAATGCAGTGTAAGAGTGCAAGTACATACATATTTTGGCGAACCAAGTAGAGAATCCTTGAAGATTTTTTATCCTGCAGAAATTGCCCAATAATATCAATAGCCGTAAGAGTATTTAAATTCTGCAATTTCTCTTGATGCTCAGTCTTTTTATCATTGTAACTATCATGCATATCCAGTTCCATTTCTTGATACAGATTTGCCCATCTGGATTTCTTTTCAGGAGTAAGTTTCAATAGCCCTTCATCATCCATTGAAGCATCAAGCAACTGCCAGACAATTGAAAAAATAAATTCAACCACTATAATGCCAGGCCCACTTTGTGTAAGGCCAAATATCTGGGAATGATGAAAGACATGATCTATCGTCTTCATGACCCTGTCCAAAGCAGAAGTGAAAGAATTAGATGATGAAAGAAACCACCTCACTGAACAAAATTACCTTCCAATATCACCAGTTTAAGCAACTAGTGCATCAAGATGACACCAATTTTAAGATAAAATTCTCTCATACTTTAACTAACATCAGCAATATATTCTCAAACAATCAAAACCTTATCACGCAATCTTGACATAAAATGGGGCTAAATCTATTTTGTGGTTAAACAAAATAATAGGAACTGCTGCTTCCAGCCTCATAATAGAGAAAGGAGTTCTCTTTCCCCACAAGGGTAATCACCCAATTAATCTCTTCAACCCCTATTATTTAATCATAGATATAACCTGTTCAAGTTCACCGTCATTCAGCTATTTGATATAGACTTAAGATTATCTTATACCAAACCAGCAAGAAACATGAGGGATGAAAATAAAGTTTTTTATTACTAAGACTTCAATTTAACAGCAAAAAGGTTAACAGGTGACACAAGCTGGAGCAACAGATTGCTAATCACTTTAGTGATAATGAAAACAAGATATGATGTGATACATAATTCACGTGCAGAACAAATTTTAGCAATCAAGATTTGATGGTGCAGAGCATATTGAATAGAATGTCAAAGAGCAACATGATTGCAGCTCCAAAGACTTAATATATAACAAGAGTGAGTCGCATGCATTGCACTTCAAGAAATAAGTCACCCCTTAAGAATAATGAGGTTTTTTTGACTTTTATGGTATATAAATATATATATATATATATATATATATATATATATATAACAATTTGGAAGACATAAAAGGTATAAGGTGAGGAAATACATTAAATTTCTCGCAGATAAAATCAAATCTTACTTTGGAAAATTTGGCCCTTTTATTAGAGATTTAAGCTCAAAAGCATGTCTTCTGAGGAGCTCCAAATATAGCCTATATGCTGCAGGTTGGAAATTTCTACAAGGAATAACCCTGAAAAAAAAAATGATAGAAGTATCAATATGGCTCATCAATGCCCAAAAGGCGGACGCCATTTCAATCTGTTCAGATGATAAAGTGGAGAATACAAAGGGGAACGGAAGAAACTGCAATAAGAAACGACTCAACAAATTGATCACCGCTAAATCAGAAAAGTAGAAGTGAATTTGATAAATCAAAATTGAATCACACACAAACCTTACAGAGAGCAGAGCAAGAACAAGCATAGGGGGCACGATCTTCAACATGAAGGCCTTCTCCAGAAACTTCCACATGATGGGAACATTGTTCTCCCAGCAAATGTAGGATACTAGAACGTCGGCGAGCTCCAACGAAGGCAGGGACTCTCCAGCTGAATTCAGAAGTGAATGTATCTGTATAGCCCAACTTAAAGGGTCACAACCCTTCCCCTGGGCCGCCTTGATCATTTCTACGACATCGTCCCAGGGGCTGCCTCGGGCAGAAACCTCCATGGACGAGCCAAATCGTCGCCGGAGCTTCGGCTACTGTTGCGGAGTGGCCAGCCGAGGGTGCACCGGGGCTCTGAGAGCGAGAGAGCACTCAAATTAATTACGTTTTCTCGGACGTTTACTTTTGTCATAACAGGATGGAGCCGAAGGAAGTCAGACCTGCCAAGGGTAAACTTGGGAATCAAGCGATAGCTGTAGAGATCTGAGATGAGAACAAGAAGCCGCAAACCAGACGACGAGCGGGATAAAGATGACACCTTATTCAACGCATAATGAGTAGTTAATAGTTAGTGATGACTTTACTAATGTTTTCTTAATTAAAATGCTCTGATCAATCACAAAAATATTCTAATTAAAAAAAAAAAAAAAAAAAAAAAAAATCTGAATCATAGCTACAAATAGTGAGAGCTCGATGAAAATTTATCTAAGACCATTTTATATATTTATTTTTTTTTCCAGGAGAGTGTTATTTATTACCTCCTGGTCCTAAATATAAAATAAAATTGATTTTTTCCTCTAAAATATTTTACCAAACTTATGAACTAATATATAATCTAATAATACACAATGATATAAATAACTTATTTAGTTTCATTAATCTCTTCAAAAAAATAACTATATATTATATTTAGAACCAAAAGAATATTTATCTTAAATCATAAACAAGTTTATTTAATTGAAAATAACAAGCAAGTTAATAAGTTATTCAAAATATATTATAACTAATAAAGTACAATGGTTGTTACGTGGAAAATGTCACTTAAACTTAAAAATCTTAAATATGTGATTTTTCAGTAAAATAAGTTGTTAATTGTTTTATTATTCTTACAAATTCTATTACTATAGTTGTCAATACAATTTTAAAGTTTAAATGGTATTTTTCTGTTATTTTCCAATAGTATTTTCTATGTTTGAGTTCTCAACTGTTATTAGTATATTCCTTATGAGGTTTTTGTAGATGCATCAGTGTATCCCATTTTATAGTAGCGCCCACAACTGGAAACGGTCCACTTATATTTGGATTTATAACTACTGTTATACCCTTGTTCTTTGCTCGTATTTACAAACTAGAGTCTTCTGTTAGTTTGGTACGATGGAATTGAGGTATATGGAAATGAAAATGGAATTGATTTCCATGAAAATGTTTGTTTGGTACCATGAAATTGGGTATTTTTACAATTCAATTTCCATCAAAATTGATTGAATTCATTTCCATCATACAACCTTAAGATTTGCATTTTTATGATGGTTGAGTTCATTTTTGCCCTTCTTTATTTCGTTCATATTTCAAGCCCATAATCTTCCTTTTCTACTTCACCCCACCGACGACGATGACCCATTGCCAATGAAAATGACGCTAGCAGACTACCCTTGACAGTTCGACGACCATCAAACTCATCGTCGACGACAACCCACTTAGATATAGCAGCTTGATGTAGGCAGATGACAACGGCGGCAATGGTAACTTCATCTAACGTCTCCATAGCTTCGACAACCACCTTCTTTGAACTTTTTTTTTTTTGCTTCACCATTTTTGGGTTTTAGATTTGGGAGGATTGTTAGCTTTTGCTAATGATGTTTGCATGAACTCAACATTTCGATCTTCCTCCTTGACCCCCTTTTCCTTAATGAGGATGATGATTTTTGGAGATGCCCATTTATTTGAAAGCTGATGATCGTTGATAATCTTCGAACCACAGAGAAGACAATTGTCAATTAAGTTTTTATAAACAAAGCCGATAACAAAATTTCTTAATGCTATCCGCTAACCTACCTTTCATAGATTGTTGATTAAATTGTTAGTTGTTGAATAATACTTGTATAATTATTTCTATCATTACGGTGGTTTAACGGTGACTCCTCTGTTAAGACTACATTGGTTTGTTCGTTGGTGGTGTGATGAGAGGTTATGACATAGTTTTTATTTATTTTTTACTTAGAAGGGTATTTTGGTCTTCTTAGATAAAAATCAAGCCACCAGCATACCAAACATGTTTTTAAACCCCATATCCATTTTCATTAAAATCAATTTGTGTACCAAACGGGATTGTTTGAGTTGGTATGGAAAAAATAAGTTTACACAAATTAAGATAAAACTCAACCTTGTTTTCGTTGATAAGTAGGACCTACCGATTTTTGTTTTTTTGGAGCATTTGTTGTTTTTGGCGAGTAATAATCAATTAGGCATTTCTTTTTCTGGGGGTCAAGTTCCATCCAGCAGTGAGGCATTACGGTTTTTAGTATGGTCCATAATAGGGATAATTGAAGGAGCACCACTAGAGTGGCCCACTTGGGCTTTTGGATAATTGCGGGGTTGGACCCACCAGGCACTCACCAGACTGTCTACTACCCCACTTCAACTTGCCTCCAATTTCTTTACCCAAAAAAAAAAAAAAAAAAAAAAAAACTTGCCTCCAATTTCTTATTTGTTTCCATTTTTAGGATGAGATTGTTGAATTTTGCTCCTCCACATTTAATTCCTGCTAGCATGGGAAGAACTTAATTATGCGTTTAATGCGTGATGAGGAATAAGAATGACAAATATACATATATAGAGAGAGACAGTAAAATAAAAACATATCAAATTTATTTTTATTATTTATTTATGTCTCATTTTACATTTATTTAAAGGGAAAAACACTTCTCATGTTATAGGAGAAGTGTTTTCTCATGTCACACACATAAAATGATGAGACCCACATATATATATAATTAGCATTATATATATATGGGTCCCACTATTTCGTGTGTGTGTAGGATCTTCTTCTTCTCATGCAATACGACGTGAGAAGTTTAAACCCCTTATTTAAAAGCAAGTTATATGAAAATACACAAGTTTTTTTTGGGGTAATTTATAGGGATTAAAACGTAAATTCTTCTTTGAATATAATACTACAACATTTTGTGTCACGTAAAATTTATAAAAGCGACAAAAAATATATACTATTTATAAATCATTAACCACTTCAATACATTCTCCGGATGTCCCCACTATAATTGTAGGGTGAAGTCAAGAGAGGGGTTGGGTTTCTCTCATAATCATTTTATCATTATCCCTCATCATTTCTAAATCATATCCGTTCAATCAATCACAACATTACTTTAACTTTTATCTCATCTTTTCAATCAACGACCCAGATGGATTGATAAGAGAAAATGAGCAAAAAAAAAGATGATGAGAGAATCCTCTTTCTCTGGAGGGGTTGGTTTCTCTCATACACATCATTACTTTAGCCTTCATTATTTTCCCTTTTTTCCTTATTTTTGCCTCCTTTGCTCTCCTTCTCTCATCTCCAATTTCAGATAAAAATTTCAATGGTCCAGATTTTAGATCTTATAAAAATATTATTAATTTTACTTAAAAAGGTACATAAATAAATTTAAATTATTAAAATTTGATTAAAAAAATAAGTAGATTATTATTATTATTATTATTATTATAGAATAAATTTTATTTCTGTGCTTTTAAGATAGATGTGAACAATTCAGAAGAAATTTTAGCAGTTAAAATTTATTTACGTATTGTTAATAAAATTATAATAAATATTTTGATAAAATTTAAAATCTAGACAATTGAAATTTTCATCAATGAGAAAAGGAAAGAAAATGGGGGAAAATGAGACAAGTGGGCCTCAAGTGGAGCGAGGGTGGTTAGGTAAAGACGATGACTTGCATGCATAGCATAGACAACCCTATCTCCTCTTGTGGGTCCAAAAATAATTGGCTATCATGCCGATGATGTTTTTGTTTGAGGATAATGAAACTTTTTGGCTTAAAAAACAACAAAACAAACAAAGAATCTATCAACGTACAATTTTCATTCATTGCGTGTGAATATAAAATTTGTTAGTGTAAATTGTATTATAAAAGTATTCTTATAATTAAGATTTGGAGATAGTGTTATATATTATTGTGGAGCAAGTTCAAATCTAGACTCCATTCAATTCGTAATTATAAAACACTTTTATAATAAAGATCGCATTATAAAAATATTCTTATAATTAGAATCAGAGGTAATAGAATTTTTTATAGCATTATGGTAGTGTCTAATACTGAACCCTAAAGGAGTTTTTTTTTTTTTCACCTAGTTGAAACCTAAGGTGCTTGAAATCCAAAGTGTGTAGAAGGGTCAAGTTTTTCTCATTGTCCATCTTTTTATAATCTTTAAATTATATATGTGTAATTAAATATGAAATATAAAAAATGATCCACGTCATTCCTTTTTTTCTTTTTCTTTTTCAATCAACGACTTTTCTTTCTAATCAATAATTCATATAAAATATCGAAAGATTGTGGGAAATTGAGAGGATAAAATGACCTTGCTGTATAGAAGACTTTGATAGAGTCGTGGATGGGACGTGTGGGTAGGTAAGTTTGGGGTGGTGAGTACCTTGATCAGTTATGATATGAGCCTCACTCATGCTGTTTGACAAGTGAAACGTGGGACCCTCCAAGATTCCATCTTTAAGGTAGCGGTTCAACTCCCTTCCAAAACAAGACCGTCTCTCCCGTGTGGGACCATTGCCACTAGTCTACCCCTTTTTAATCATTAAAAAAATAAAGTTCACTCCTACAAGCAACTAGCTGCTTGCGGAACCAGTCTCCTTGCTCTATTATAAATGGAAAGGACGCGGTTTACATTTTTTTCCCGGACTTATTCTGCTGCTGTCCTTTGTTTCAATTAGTGCCTCTCTTTTTAAAAATATGTTTTATGATATTTTTTAAGATTCTAAAATAATTTTTTAATATTATGAATTATTTTTTCAATACTAGTCAGTATCCTAAATTATCTTTTTAGATAGTCTTATGAAATATTTACATTTTTATTTAAGAAAGAAAGGCACCACGTGAATGGCTCGCCAAAACGGCAGTGTTTGAAGCAAAGGAAGGCAGCCCACGGAAGTAATATCAGCCGGGTCCAACGGCAAATAGAAAGGCATGAAAGGAAGCACATGAATTTGAATATAAAATTGTAGTCACTTTCTCGCCTACCCCTCAGAATTAACTAATGTTGGGTTTACATTATGGCTGTACACCTGATGTTTGCTTAAAAATTATAATATGTACTCAATCTCTTAACTGTATTACAAATGAAGCCCTGGGATGATAGAAAAGGTCAGAATTGTCAGGATTTAAAAAAGAGAGTTTTAATTAATAAAATGGGAGATTGATAGGGAGGGGATGGAGACTCATCACCTAAACCAAAACGGAAAAGGAAAGCAAAGGAAGCAAATCATGAAGCTGCCGTCATTCTGAATTTCGGTGCAAGGAAACCCCACAAACGTCCCTCGCCGGCTTACCAAATTTATTAATGCATCCACGAAAAAACGACACCAACTCTAATGTGACTTGGCTCCGCGTTAGCGTTACTCCATAAAACACTCCTAAATACGAGTATCTCATTCAAATTACTCTTTAAGAAAAGTACCACTCCACGTTTTTAATGGGTCAGTTTTGGAGAAGCGGTGGTTACAAAAACTCCGGTTATAAATATAATTTATGTTTAAATTGATAGTGGTAGAAGTGATTTATATATATATAAAAAAGCTGAAAACTTTTTCTTAAAAGTTACCCATGGAGTTTCTAGTAAAAGGAATTTTTTTTTTTTTTTAAGAAACCTTGAGTAGGATAAAAGCCAACCCAAACACCTTTCACTAGGCTTTTTTTTCTACTACTACTATTTTCTAGCTTTTTTTTTTTTTTTTTTTTTATACTTAAAGAACATTGACGTTCTCCCAAACAGGCCAAATATAAGACATAATTGATTTTTTTAAAAAAAGAGATTAATGAAGTTAAATAAATTAGTTGATCATAGCATATGTCATTGACTTATATATCAATTCATAAATTATATAAATAAATTTAGTATAATAAAGATGAATACTAATACTTTAAAATAATTTATTTAGGTTTTTATTCTCTCCAAACAAAAAAATAATTATTTCTTATATGAACGACTAAAAAAATAGTTAACTTATCTTAAAGTGTCTTGGTTCACATGGCATCATCCCACCTTTTCACCGAGGACGGTTGGGGGAGTAATCCCCAGGTAACTGAAAAGAAGTGTGTGTTGCACTTGCGTGTGTGAGTGGCTTTAACGGTTTAAAACTTCTCTTCATAAATTAATTCATTTCGCACATAAGATAAGACTCAATAGAGTTTTTTTAAATAAAAAATAAAAAATTTAAATAAATTACTCAATTATAATATATGCTGTGTATAATTTGATTGTATATCAATTTACAAATTAGATAAATTAGTTTAGAAAAAAGGATATATATAAATATTTTAAAATAATTTATTTAATTTCATTAATAATTGTTAATCAAATGGGCCATGGTAGTATACTATAATAGAAGTGATGTTTAAGAAAAAGCTGGTTGGCAAGCTTGTAAGGGATTTAGGGTATGGACCAATTTGTTTTCCTTAAAAAGGCCTATATATTTACAATTAGATGTACTGAATTTATTTAGTGACTAATGGCGAAATCATTATAAACGAATCGACTCCATGAAAAAGGTATGCAGATTGGTCAACGCAGATGGATAAGGATCAGTAGCTGCTTTTATGAAAAGGCCACTCAGGAGTGAGTGCATTTCCAAATTCCATCCTTTTTTGAAGTTTCGGGAGATTGGCTTTCTTTTTATATTTTCTTATTTTTTTTAAAAAAAAAATAGGCAGCACCAGTGAAGTTATTTATTGACATTAATCCGACCTCTCTTGTGACTAAGCTATAAGACTAGTATGAGCATAGTCTCTTGTCGCTAAGCTATGAGACTATTAGTCTACTTTAAATATTTTTGTCTACTTCTTTTCTCCCCTCCCTTTTCTAAATTCTACGCTTGTCCAAAAAGTGTTTTACTTTTTCCTAGCTTGATCTTTTTAACATGACATGTACATGGTACATATAAAACATGGAGGCCAACAAAACATTTGGAAATACAAATGATATTTACAAGTTTGATGGGCTTTGAACGGCATTAATACAAATGATATATACATTTGGAAGCATTCTATTGGGCCGGATAACTGCTTAGCCCATTATGCCCAGAACTTATCTATGGGCCTCCATTGTTTTCTTTTTGTTGCTAAGTATATGTATCTTTCTTCGTGTATATATAAAAATATAAAAATGTATATTTCTATTACTCATTGTCCTTGGGTTCAATTGGCAAAGCGGTACCTCTCATTCTTGGGCTCAAATGGCAAAGGAGTTAGACACTTTCACCAAAAGGGAAGGGAATCGATCCTGGAGTTGGTCAAGATGTTGGAGGAGTCATCCTAGCTCTTAAATGCCTAGGTTAATGCCTGAAGGTAATAGACGACTCGCCCTGCCCAACATCGGTACCACCTAGGAAAAAAGGAGATTTTGCTCTACCCTTGGATCGTGGATGAACTCAACCCCTTTCCTAAAATTTTTATATCAAAAAAAAAAAATTGTCAAAGCGGTTAGATACTTCCACCAAAGAGAGTGAGTTCAATCCTGGAGTTGGTTAAGGCATTGAGGGAGGCATTCTAACTCCTGGGTGTCTAGGTAAGGGTAATAAGCGGCTCGCCCTGCCCAACATTGGTATCATCTAAGAGAAAGGGATATTTCGTCCTGCTTGGTTTCCTACAAATTTTGTATAAAATAAAAAAGTATTTTTCTACTAGAAGCAATCCTATTTGAGGCGTTGTTGGGCATTAAGAGACTGTTTGGTATGAGGGATTTAGAGGGAGGTGAGGGGAAGAAATTTTTTTATGACTTCGATGTAAGAAATTAGAGAAGTGGGATTGAAAGTTTTTAATTAATTTTTTTACTACTTTATTTTACATATTATCTTTATTAAAATTTTATAACCCCGCTTCTCTAATTTTTCTCAAAACCAACTCATAAAAGTTTTCCCTCCTCTTCCTTTCCTCCTATCAAATAGATCATAAATGCGAGCATCTCTTCCAACAAAAATTCAAACATTAGTTCGTCACGTTATAAAGAATTAGCTCTTTCCGCTAGACTAACCTATTCTGTGCCTTCATTGTTTTGATAAACCCCTCAAAGGATGTAATGAATCAGTTCTCTCTAGGCCTTGACCTTTTGACTAGAGTGGGGAATAAAAACTTAAAGGACGAATCAAGCGAAACAAACTAATCTCTCATGACAGAGCAAAAACATCTGAGCTTCGAGAGAGGTGCCTACATTACTTGTGCTAAGCAAAAGAGAAAAAGTAGGAAATTGATCGGAATTAGTTGGTACATAATACAATATATTGAAACAAATACAAGTTGCTAAATTTAGCTGGGAACTACCATTATGCGGTCACAAAAGAATAAACTTAATTATCAAAAAGTCCAAATAATAAGTGAAGTGTTATCATTTCTTAAATTATAACTTGTTCTTTAATTGTTATTGAGATTTTTTTTTTTAAATAATTAAGTCTATTTCTTGTGACTTGATAGCAATTTCCCAATTCAGTTCAAACATTATCTGATTGACGTTTTTGCATCTTTCCTGCAACACACAGAGTATATAGCCAAAGCTAGTTATCTTAAAATTCAGAAGGCGGACACAAAAAATGGAAAACAATTTTTTTGACCAGGAAAAAGTTGAAAACATTATTTCAAGGCGAAGGAGTGAGGATAAATTCGTGTTTTTAATAGACACAGACATCATTCTGATGCTTTTCTTTCTTCAGTGTCCGTATTTTAATTTTCATTTAATGAAGTTCTTCATCCTGGTAAGAAAAGGAAAAGATTTGTAAGTACTGTGAACTGGTATTAGTTTTTAGGGAAAATCTCTCTTAGGGCCCAAGTTATCAAAATAGTGTTAAAAAAGGTTTAAAGAAAAGTTAGATGTCTTAGTCTTTTCTGGTATTATTTCAAAAAACGTTATATTGATTAACTGATGTAGTTGTTAACGTGTACTAATATAGTTGTTAATGTAAACTGATTTAGTTGTTAACGTATACTAATCTAGTTGTTAGGATATTATTGTTAACGTATACTGATATAGTTGTTAATGTTTATGAAATAATATCAGAAAAGACCCAAAAGCTTTTCTTGCCATGTGATTTTTTTTTTGGCATCTTTTGACAATTTTTTTGACTACTTAGATCCTGAGATGGATTTTCCCTAGTTTTTACTAGTTCGCTTAATTGTTTTAGAGCATATATCCATTTTTTATATTTTAGTTTTAATTATTATTTTTTATGTTCACAATTTTTTATTTTTTGCTTTTGGGTTGAAATTTTAACTCCATTTCATAATATCAAAACTAACATATAAACTTTGTATCAAAAAAAAAAAAAAAAAAAAAAAAAAAAAAAAAAAAGCCTAACATATAAACTTTATCCATTTTCGTCACTTTTTTTTTTTTTTTTATCATTACAATTGTTGAGGGGAAAAAACTTATGGCATGTTTGAGTTGATGTTGAAAAAGTACATTTACATAAATCGAGATAAATTATTCTTATATATTTATCTATATCTTGTAAATCATGTGAAAAAAAAAGTTTTCACTATTAATCTAAACATACATTTATGCTACATTATAGAAAAGAATTATCATTTAGAAGTAAAAACAACAAATTTATAATATTCTGAATCCGATCAAACATTAAACAAAAGTGATTTTCAAACCAAAAAAACATTAAAAAAAGATACTTCCCTACTTGACGGCTCCATGACATATCTGGTGACGGATTTGTAAGTCAAGCGTACTGAAACCCACCTTTGTGTGTGATGGCTCGATGACACATGTGGTGACGAACTTGTTTTGTTTCTTAATGATTATCATCAAAACTTCCTTTCTATAAAACTGCTCTGAGATCTACGATTCTGATCATCACCATCATCTGCATCCACTAACACAGAATTAAGCACAGTTTATAAATGTCAGGTCCTTCGTGTTTTGAGAACCCGCCAAGTCTGACCACGCCCTCAAATGAAACAGGGACCGTCAAAGAACTCGCAGGGCTTAAAACCTACGTCACAGGACCTCCTCATTCCAAACGAGCTATCCTTCTAATCTCTGATATCTTCGGTACCAAGCTCCCTTCTGATCTTCCCTTTCTTGTATCATTTCCAACTTCAGTCGCTTGCTCTATTTTATGTTTTATTTAAGTAGTTCGACACAAGTCTGAAGCTGGGTTTCGCATTCGCAGTGAAAGTTGTAAATTTAACATTACGTTGTTTTGAAATTATTTGCAGGGTTTGAAGCACCACTTCTAAGGTAATGATATTTTCAAAACATTGTCTCCTTTGAGAAATTAAGACACCAAATCCTTGGTGTAAAAGAATCTGACATTGTCTTGCTGTAAAGGAAACTTGCGGACAAAGTGGCAGCAGAGGGATTCTTGGTGGTTGTTCCTGATCTTCTGTATGGTGACTACTTTGATCTAAACAACCCTCGATTTGATAGAGACTCTTGGATAAAGGCTCATGCACCGGTTAGTTTGATCATGCTAAGAGATGTGAATCATTCCACTTGTTCACCTGCTTGAAGGTTCTACTATCATAACTGTATCATGCATGGTATGATGTATTTTCCTCATAGGATAAAGCAAGTGAAGATACAAAACCTCTTATTGCCGCTCTTAGAACTAAAGGTGTTACTGCCATTGGAGCTGCAGGTTTCTGCTGGGGAGGTGAGTTATTTCTCTGCGAACAACATTTTATTTCAATTATCATCAAGTGAAGAAAAGTCATTCTTTGTTGTGCATTGAAGTTTTTGAATGTGGTCTTCCATAGAGCAGGCAAAAATGTTAAACTTGCGAGCTTTGTGCAGGGGTCGTGGTCGCGAAATTAGCAGTGTCCGATGACATTGAGGTTGCAGTTCTGCTGCATCCCGGTCCCATCAGTGTCGAGGAAATTAACGGTAAACTTGGTTCTGTGCAATGTTTTTAAGTTCATATTATAATCAGTGAACTCACTATGGTGATTGGTGGCATTTTTGCTTGTGTTTTCTTTCCCTCCAGAGGTCAAGGTTCCTATTGCCATACTGGGAGCTGAAATTGACAATTTTTTCCCTCCAGAAAAGTTGAACCAATATGGGGAGGTTTTGTCTGCAAAAGCACAGGTGAGAAGTTGTGAGGGGACCATTTTCTTCACTTGCTAATATTTCGTAAACTTTAAGGAAGCTGTTTCATCATCCTGAGGTTTTAAGGATCTTTTAGTCAGGAAATTCTTCTAAAGAAAAGACGATGTTCTGGAGATCCTCTTTTAGTTTCTATAACCATCTTGATATGTCAAGTCTAAAATATGAACAGGCGCATTACTGAACTTTAAATTTTCTGTGTCTATAGTTTGAAAGCTTCGTGAAGACATACCCAGGTGTGTCTCATGGGTGGACAGTAAGGTACAACGTGGAAGATGAGGCAGCTGTCAAGAGTGCAGAAGAGGCTCATCAGGACATGTTGAATTGGTTTACCAAGCACATAAAGTGAAGTTCAACTGTTCTGTTATTGTATTCCTATGTCTCTGGAGGTCTTGGACATGCATGCTGTGTATTATTAGTCACTAAATAAACATTAGTGTTATCGTATTTTGTGATGTTAGAGTCAGAAGTACTACTGCGATGAACCTCGTGGACGTGTGTGTGTGTGTTTGGAATTTGGCAGCAGAAGGATGTTTATTTGGGATAAATAGAACAGACACAGAATTTATGTAAGCCTATGTCCATATTTGAAGGGGAAGCAAAATCCACTAAATAAATGGCATTGTGTATTGCCATTTTGATGTTTTTGAGGATGCTTGAAGTGGCTTTATGAAGCTTTATTTATAGGGTGAAGAACTTGGTCGCCACGAAAAGATCAATGGTCAAAATAATTTACTTGACCAAGAAAACTCGGTGGGCAAGTAAATTTCTTTCGCTCCAAAGTCCAAATAGGCTTGTTGCTTTGGCTTCAAGAAGGTAGGAAAGCCAAGTCACAAGTTGTAAACTGCTTTTATATCCATACAAATCTCAGCCTTTGCTTTTGGAAAAATCTAAACACTGAATGGAATTGAGGAAGTATGTTTGCCATATTAATCCTAAGAAGCTACAGGAGATTGCGAAGGTATGGACCATAAGTTGCATGATTGCTGTTGCTATCAAATGAAAATCCCGGAATAGCAAAGTCAATGACACTTGGTTGATGAAGGCCTCATAAAAATTGTTTGATATGAAATTGCCAATTCAAATTGCAAACGATGAATTCTCATTTCTCATTGAATAATAATTGTATGGACTAGCTTAATTAGTTGTTGTTTGTATGATAACGTTGGCACAAGTGAATTACCACATATGGAACAGGATTCAGCTTACACTCATACTCGTGTATGTTCAAGTTTCTGATAACCCAATCAAATTGCACAAACATTTTGCAAAATATAAAGGGGAAATGATAAACCAATAGCGGATACTTTTTTTCCCTCTTCAAAATTGGTTTTAACCAGGGTGGAACTAGGAAGGGGCTAGGGGTGGCCCCCGCCCCACTAAAATTATAGAGTAGAAACTAAATGTTCAGAAAATTATATTTCAGGCACATAAAAATTTCAATATTTTCACTTTAGTCCCCACTAAAAGTTTCATGAAGGGACTAAAATAAAAAGCTTCAAATGTTTATGGCGCTGACATGTAATTTCATGAACATCTGGCTTTATTCTACAATTTTCGCTCCTCTAATTACAATTTGTGGCCCCGCCCTGGTTTTAACATAGTTTTCTCATTATCTTAATTTGTGGCCCCGCCCTGGTTTTAACATAGTTTTCTTATTATCTTAGCTTTATCATAGAAATTGAGAGATGTCAAAAAGTCAAAGTATTGACCTTTGTTTTTAATGAATTTATGTAAGGCGTCGTCAATTGCTTGTAAGACTTTGCATGAATATCTTAAGCAAATAGTGGGAATATATATATATATATATATATATCAATACCAGGAAGAGTCAGAAAACGATACTAAGCATTGCAGAAATTGCAGGTGAAAATGTCAGGTCCTGAGTGCTGCTCAAACCCACCAATCCTGGATCCAAACTCTGGAGCAGGCCACGTTCAAAAACTCGGTGGTCTCAACTCTTATGTCTCTGGCCTCTCCAATTCTAAGCACGCTGTTCTTTTGGTGTCAGAAGTTTTTGGTATCTCTTACAATCAACATAATTTTTCTACCTCATGGTCTTAGAACATTCAAATCTTTCCTTGTTCTGTACTCAAAATTGTCAGGGTGCTGATGGTGTGTACTGATGATCAGCTTATAAAATTTTAAGTTTTGTTGAGATTACACGTTTTGGCTACAAACTCTAGTCTGATGCATGGAATAATTCTTTTTTTCATGATGATAAGTTTAAGTTTTCTTTGACATGCACTTATCTTTATGTTGTTTCATTTCTTGCAACATAAACATGGCCATAAACTTTTTGCTTGCCTCAGTCCTTTCAATGAATACAAACATACAGTTAGAAATCTTTGTTGTTTTATTCCTGCTTAAGACTTACTATTTCCCTGTCATATATTGACTTCATCTGTACAACTTATCTTGCAGGATATGAAGCTCCGATTCTAAGGTATGCCTAACTTTTGCTTCTGTTGTCTAATCTTTTAATCTCCTGTTTTCTCATCAAGCTGAAAACTATAGCTGAACTTGTTTGTATAAGTAGTCTATATCTTAAACTTCATTCTCCAGTCACAAAGTGATGTCTGATGGAACTGAAAGGAATTTATAATCAATACCTTTTCTCTTGCACTTCTAGAAGAAGGACATATATGTTGAGACAATAATGTAAAACTACTCTATTTTCTTGCTTGCCACGTGCAGATGGTCAATGTGGGATTTGATCCAGATATTATTGCACTTGTTTTCAACTATCATAGTATCACATTTTCCTTACAAAAATAAACTAGGGATACTGAGTAATATTACATTTCTTAATCCTCAGAGAGAAGATGCATTTGAATATGCATACTCCACTTTATCTAGAAATGTTGCTTAACGCTTATAATTTTCTCATGGTTTCCTTTATTGTACCACTAAATATTGGATTTATAATTTTATATTAGTTGTGTTATATTTCCGTAAAAACTAATGCCTCTTGTTTATTGTGCAGGAAACTTGCAGACAAGATTGCAGCTAAAGGGTACTATGTAGTGGTTCCTGATTTCTTGTATGGAGATCCTTTTGCCTACGAAAATGCCAACAGACCTCTGCCAGTTTGGCTTAAAGATCATGATCCAGTTGGTTCTTGCTACTGTTTTCTATCATTATATAGAAAACCAATCATTTTTGTCATTATCTATATGACTAACGCATTACTCTCTGATCTTTTATACTACATTCAAAGGAAAAAGCATTTGAAGATGCAAAACCAGTAATTGAAGCCTTAAAAAGTATGGGAGCTTTGGCTATCGGGGCTGCATCTTTTTGTTGGGGCGGTGAGTAACTAGCCAACTGTTTGCCATTATCAGTTCCACATAATGGATGAATTTAAATGACATGGATCGATAAATGAGGCGCAATTATGTTGAATATTGACAAGTGACTGTGTTCAATGGTGCTGATATTTTTCCCCTTATCAGCAAAGTGTGTTGTAGAAATTGCCAAGTCTGGAATGATTCAAGCTGCTGTGCTATTTCATCCATCATTTGTTACTGTGGATGACATCAAGGGTACACAATTTTATATGTTTTTCTTTTCTTTTCAGCAAGGTTAAGTTATTATTAGAACACACTCCTGCACTTAAGAATTAGCAGCAAGGAATGAATCTAGCTAAGAGCAGAATATATCATTTGGTGTTGTTTTTCAGGGGTTAATATACCAATTGCAATACTTGGAGCTGAGATTGACCAATACTGCCCTCCAGAACTAGTGAAACAGTTTGAAGAGGTCCTAACTGCTCAACTTGGGGTAGGATATATGTCTCCTTTCTTGTTTTCTTTTTTAAACATACTTTTTACTTAGGGTTAAGATGCAAATTTACTTCGGAAGTTTTCGCTGAGGAGTAATATTGCCTCATAAGTTTTTTCAGGTTCAATATCACCCCATAAGTTTCAAAAAGTAGCAATTTTGCCTCATACCATCGAAACTTTCAAGATAGTATTGAACCTAAAGAACTTTCATGGTAACATTGTCCCTCAGCAAAAACTTTTAAGATAAATTTGCACCTTAACCCTTTTATTTATGTGTAAAGCTTCTAACTTTGGATGATGATAATAGTGATCTCTATTTCATCTGTTTCTCCCTTTGGCTTCTCAGAAACGAGCATTAACTAGGATGATTAATGTTTTCGGCAGGATGATTGTTTTGCGAAGGTGGTTCCAAAGGTGTGTCATGGATGGACTGTGAGGTACAACATGGAAGATGAAGCAGCTGTGATGGCTGCAGAGGAAGCCCATCTGAAATTATTGGCTTGGTTTGCTAAGCATGTTCACTGAGTTTACCATTATTAAAAACAACCTGCTCTGTGATGAACAACCAGCCCTTTTGCTGTCATTTTGTGTCATGGAACGTCTGATTAATGTAGTATTCACCTTTTCATCCAATAAAAAGAGGCAAGCTTCCCAAAATGAGGAGATTGATGAGGCTAAAATAATGGCAAAAAAAAAAAAAAACATTTAGGTTGAGTAAATTACTTAAAATATTTATTTTTATCTAAACAAAATTGCATGATCTTTGATATATAATCTAATGATTCATAAAGTATTAGAGATCATGTAACATATGACATAATTAAATAGTTTATTTAGTTTTCTTAGTCTCTCCAAATTGGTCAACCGAGTCATATATTAAGGATAAGATGAAGTACTTTTTTCATTATTAATTCTCTGTATTTTCCTCCTGAGAGGAAATTTTAACTTTTGTTCTTATAGTATATGGGAATAAATAAGCTAATAATAATATGTAACACCTCTTAAATATAAAAGCTAGTTTATAAGTGAATTTTGGTTTTAAATATAAAATCATTTTTTCATTTCATATATTTATATTTTTCTCTGAATTAATTTATCGTATAAACTGATATATAAGTTAATGATAGGCATAACTATAAATAGTTTATTTAATCTTTCTAAATTAGTCAACTAACTCTCATATTTTAATCACAAAGACAGTGTTTTGTTTTTGGTGAGATTTAAAACATCATCCATCAATGATGGTAAAAAGAGAACATCTTCCATCACCAAAAGATACCTCTTCTTTTTAGGTGTGAATCGTTTAAAAGGAAAACCTTTTTTTTTTTGGTTGATAATTAAAGTTTTCAACAATATTTTAGGAAACATAATTTTTATTTAATACTCCCTCCGATTTTAATTATAGGACAATATTTAAGGGTTCATCTTGATTCTAATTATAGGACAAAGTTCTAAGTTTTCTTAATTTATTTTCAAAGTACCCCCTAATGATACTTTCTCAATAATAATTTAATAATACACCTATATTTCCTAAAAAGTGAGTAATGTTTACAACTCATTTATTACACATCAATTCTATTGTTTTTACTTTTGAATAAAATAATTTAATATCAATATTTAATATGTAAAATATTAAAACGAAGAGGTATCATCTATAAATGAAAAAATCGGACCAAATAATTATTAAGGTTATTTGAAAAAAAAAAAAAAAGACAAAAAACGGCTAAGCAAATACAACTATGTAGTTTATAATTAAAAACAAAAATCTCGTTGGCAAAATAATAAAAAATAAAAATCCCGCAACAACGTGAAGGAGGAGAGTTGCTTGGCAAAGTCATTTCTACTGAACCTTAGTTAATTAGCCAATCAGTGTTTAAATAAGGGTATTTTGTGGAAATAAGTATAATTAATTAATTAAACTATTATCCTTAATTTCTTCAAAGTTAGATAGATATGTCATATAATTATGACAGGAGGGAATAGTATCATAGGGTATTCCTTTTCAGATCCTATTATAAGCTATCTAAGTAATGATTACATAGTTTTTGAGAATGTCTCCTTCTAAATTTAAACTTGAGATCCAAAAAAACTGACAGGGCTTAACTAATAAAAAAAAAACAACTTTTTTAGTACTAGTATTTTGAATTTTATCCAAGTTGTTCCAAAATTAATTATAAATTTTATGAAATTTACCGAAACTCACGTTAATCATCCAAAAATATTAAACATAATTATTGATGATTTATAAACAATATAATTTTCAATGACTTATCAACACATCCATACTCATATTACCCCTAAAATCTTCATGGACAGCCATTAAATGGGAGCAAATAGTATGAGATCCATACATATTCAAAACCTTTCTTTCTCCTATCTCTTCTTGCTACCCCAAATTTCTCCCTCAACCGCAAAGGTTGGAAGGCAAATTAATGTAGTGACACATAAAGCACTAAAAGTATCCTAAGAAGCAAAGATCAGCGGGTGCTGCGATGCGAGTCCCCTGCTGAGTTACGGGTGCATAAAAAAAAATGCAATTTTTATTGACGAAGTTCGCTATTGGATGCCTTATCCAAGGCCCAAAAGCCCATTCTCCCAAAAAAAAAAAAAAAAAAGCCCTACAAAATATCGATTTTCTAAACCCTAAACATACACTACTTTATATCCTCTGCTTAGGCAATTTATCGTGCTCCTCTTCCCCCAGCGTTTGTAGCTTCCAAACCAGCGCCGTCGCTCGGAAGCTCCGCTGTTCTAACTTGGTAAGATCTGCGTTTTACAGCTTTTGATTTGTCATTTTTAGTTACGATCTTTCATTTGTTGCTAGAGAACCGTTCGTGTATTTTTTTTTTTTTTTTTTTTTTTTGGGTTCCAGTGTAGCTTAGGTATAGTAATGAGAAATATGAGGGATCAGTATCATCTTGTACTGAACGGTGATCACGTCAGACCTAATCGTTGTTGTTCTGAGTATAACTGTATCAGCACGACGGAAAAATTAGTACTTTGTATTTTATTCCTTTCATGCTAATCGTTCATTAAGCTGTCCATTGGGAAATGTTTTTTTCCCTCTTGCCTTACGAAAGTCGTATCGGGACAAGCCCAGCTTTGTTTCGTTTCAGTTGCTATCGTTTTGCCATCGTTTTGGTTTATTTTCAGATTAGAAAATGTGGCATGTAGCCTTTAGATTGGTTTTACAATCCCGATATTGCATCTATATTCTTCAAGTGAAAGTTTAAAACAGAAGACGCCCAATGTTGCTCTTAATTTACCTTGGTACTTTGAAGCCAGGTGTTCCGACACCAAGACCTTTTTTAAATTACCGGAACTACTGAAACTCAGTTGATAGCCTGATATGTTTTGAAAATTATTTCTTCGACTATACCTTGTTATTACTTGTGTTTGTCTTCTACAAATTAACGTCCTACTAAGAAATAGGAATTACACGACTTCATGCAAACATCAATTCCAATCAAAAGTAAATAAAGCAGCTAGTCAGCTCTGATGGATTTAGATTTTTCGTTTTTTTACCTTTCTAGCATTTCAATTTCTCTCTCCTCTTGTGTGTTACTCCCTCCGTTTCTAATTATAAGACCTAGTTAACTTTTTTGTAGAGATTAAGTAAGCTAATTAAATTACTTTAGAGTATTTTTATTTTTATGTTTTTCTTCAAACTAATTAAGTTAACTAATAAACTAATACATAATCTAAGGATACACAACATATGAAATGATTAAGTAACTTATTTAACTTTCTTAATCTTTCCAAAGAAAGTCAACTAGGTCTTATAATTAGGACCGGAGGAAGTATTAATTAAGGTAACAGCAAAAAGACATGGAAGTGTTGTTGACATGTAAATGCTTAAGACTTCATTAGATGTTTTCAATTTTTGTGTTGCCTATGGAAGCGTTTGATGCCTCATTCAGAATTCATTTGTTGATTTGGTTCAAGAGCAGTTGGAATATTACGTACTGTCTAATAATAGTTTGCTGCTTCCACACGTGTATTTATATTGATGTACTGCTGTACCATGTGTTTGGATTATATTGCGAGGCACAGTTTAAGTCTTTAAATATTTAATTACTTTTATTGCTTGCATATCTTTAGTATCTGTTCAGCGAAATCATGATATTGGTTACAATTAATTCTTGCTGAAATTTGTAACAGTGACAATGGTGAGGGTTAGTGTTTTGAATGATGCTCTCAAGAGCATGTATAATGCAGAGAAAAGGGGAAAGCGTCAGGTCATGATTAGGCCTTCCTCAAAAGTCATTATTAAGTTCCTTCTCGTCATGCAGAAGCATGGTATTTCTCTACCTGTTTTTGTTTGAATGCACTACTATATATATAAGTTAGGGCTTTTGATGGTTTATATTTTCTGGTGTTTTGATGCATCTTTTAATTTCTTTAGGATACATTGGGGAGTTTGAATATGTGGATGACCACAGGGCTGGCAAAATTGTGGTTGAGCTGAATGGAAGATTGAATAAATGTGGGGTTATTAGTCCCCGTTTTGATGTGGGTGTCAAGGAGATAGAACCCTGGACTGCTAGGCTACTTCCCTCAAGACAGGTCACTGGAAACCTTCTGTCCTTATTTGTAAATTACATCTTCTGGTCTTTTGTTGCCTGTGCTATGAGATAATGGTCTTTTGTCTGTTTTCATTTTATGCATGTGTTTCTTATACTGACTTTGATTTCGCTATTAATGCAGTTTGGCTACATCGTCTTGACAACCTCAGCTGGTATTATGGATCATGAAGAGGCCAGGAGGAAGAATGTTGGTGGGAAAGTGTTGGGTTTCTTTTACTAGCAAGTTTTGCTCGAGGATTGCTGAATTTTGTTTTTATCAGTTGTAACGGATGATATTCTAGTAATATTATCAAGTATAGCCGGATTTGTTATTTTATGATTCTACTTTTGCTTGTGAAACCAATTCGGATATTATAATTAAATCTGATTTCTTATCATTACATACTTGTTGCCGGCTGATCTGAGATAATCTGGAATGCACCCTGACCTGTTAAAGAAGGTGAGGAAGTTGGTCAAGATGTATTGCGCTGTGTTGTTGAATCTGTATCCTCCAAATGTCAGAAGGAGATTCTTTTCTAAACTCCACTTATGATTTATAGTGGTCGCTGTCCAAGTAGATGGTGAAAAACGAACGTGGACACCAATTATCATCCATTGTCGTTGAAACTGTCCTCCAAATATTTTAATTTATAGCGCAGCATGCGCACATATGCCTACCAATTTAGCCATCAAATGTCATTTTCCGTTGGAGGATATGATTCTATATGCGTAAATGTCACATCCACTCAATATAGATTTTTACTTTTAAAATAAAATACTTTCATATGGGTAATGATTAATGAAATTGCTAACTGTTCATAGGCATCAGGAAACAGTAGCCACCAACATTATTACAAGACAGGCACAAAACCAAAATGCCTTTCTGGCTTTTGCATATTTCTAGGAACTGCTGAAGATCCTCCATGTCCTTTTTTAGTCATCGCACTATTCCTCCTTTCTCTATGTTGAAACGTTCTATTTCATGTATTTAAACTATTTTTAAACCATAAAAATACCAAAATCCAAGTTTCTGAAATGATTGTAATTTTGAGGTTGGCCTACAACAATATCGAGGGCACACAGATAGGTGAACTCGCGAGACATGCATTCATTACCTTATCAGACTCATCCCAAGAATATTCCTGGGTATTAACTGTTTCATTTTTTTGTATTTATAGAACTGAAAATTTTATATTTAAATATGAATATTTTGTAGAAAAAATATTAGATATCCTTTGTTATTTAACATAAAATTATCTTATGTTGTATAAACGTACAAGATTCTTTATTTGGAAAATTATTCTTCACTTCAAGTGAGTCCTTTTCATGATTTGCCCTGCTTGTAAGTTGTCTCTTGTGGTAAAATTCCCATGAATTTATCTCTTGAAGTAGCATATAAGTCACTTTGTGAATTTGTGATAGTATTTGTCAAATTTGCTGAGCTCAACCAGATAATTAAATAAATCACAATAAGATTAGTGATCTGATCTCATGTTGTTCTTGTATATATGTTACGGTGATCAAATTTCAATGACACATATTCTTACTTGTTATGGAAAATAATTTACCCTAACCTTTTTGTTAATATTTGTTTGTTCAAACGAAACTAATCAATTCAAGAATATTAGTATGTTTCTGCTCTTGTCCATTTGTGGCCACTGTTAGCAAAATATGGCATTTTATGTAAAGTAAACATCTTTCGTTTAAATTAAATGACCGATTCTTCTCATGATTGGGACCATTCGGTTGAAAGTGTTGAGAAAAGCAACCTTCTTTTTCTTGTTACAGCTAAGCTAAGGGGAAGCATATAAGGTGCTTCTTACATGCTTGTCCCTCTAATTAGAGGGACAAACAATTTTTTTTTAATTTTTTTTTATATTCTATATATTTTGATTAAATTATATGATGCTTTCTGAAAAAAAAAAAATTTACACCCAATATCTTAAATTAATTAGTTTCTAGTTCTGCATTGTAAATATATCCCGAAACATCAATATCCTAGAAACTAATTAATTTGAGGTACTGGGTACCAAATTTTTTTTCAGAAAGCAGCATATAATTTAATCTAGATATATAGAATATATAAAAAATTTTAAAAAATTGCTAGTCCCTCTAATTAGAAGGACAAGTATGTAAGAAGCACATAAGGGAGAAGACCTAATGTGAACGCAAAATTAGCGGGTTTTACGTTACTAGAACAACTATGTGTTAGTAAATTTGAGAACCAAATATTATATCAATTCTAGTTAGAAATGGAAATAAGCTAGTCTTTATCTAAATAGGCATTGACTGTGACTTATATCCAAAGCCTGAGGCTAGGGCAAGGCCCGCCTATAGATTTTTTTTAAGTATGAACGTGAACCTTCATAAGACTTGAATCGTAGGCTTTTAAGACATAATGTATGTTTTTAAATAGACTTGATATATTATATATGAACTTAAATGTATAGGCTTTAAGTCTACTAAAAAGTTTAGTGAGGAAAAAGAAAAGAACAACTACTAGCAATATTCTGAGTAAGTAGGAAGAAGATGAATCAATCATACATTGACTAAAGAGATATATTTTCTAAAATTAACCAAGCACAACTCACATAATATGAAACTATATTTTATATCTTTTGCTTTTATGGTAGAAACTGAAACAAATTCCTCCAATTGGGATTATTATATTTTATTTAGGCATCACTAAAATAAACCTATTGCAAGGGAGTGAGAGCGAGCTAGTATTGTTATCTTGAGCAGTCGAAGACAAGAAAAGTAGATATGATAAATTGATGAATGAAATGTTTAGCTCATGGGTAAATGATAAAATGTGAAATTTAGGGTCAAAACTAAGTTTATAATTTTATAAGTGATTTACAAAATTAATTTAAATGAAATTATATATAATCATGGATACTAATATATATATATATATATATATTTAAAAAACTCAATAGGTTAGACCTTATGAAAATAAACCCGATATCTTTACCTAAATATTCCTATTAATAAATAAGGCCAGATTTAAAATAGGCTAGGCTATGTACCTGTTAGGACCTAATATATTTCCCCTAAGTGTTCAAAAAAAAAAAATATTTCCCCCATCTCTAAAAAATATTTACTACCGAGGAGTAACGTGTATTTCACCCAATAAAACCAAGCATGCCGTTGAATTCAAGCACTCAGGAAAGAAGAAATAAAATCTAGGCTAAAGTATAGATTCGTCTTTTATGTTTGTCTCTGATATCATTTTAATCTCTTAAGTTTATAAAGTGTACGTTTGGTCCTTTAATATTAACATTATTGTTAGTCGACTTAATGGAAAATACTAACTCAACAGTTTTAAGCGATAAGCTGTGCAATTAAATATGATTAAGCATGTTTATATGTTAGTCTTTTAATAAATTAATATTTTAAATCCTATTAATTAAAAAAAAAAAAAATCTTTACAGATTTGTTTTGTAGTTTTTTACAATTTGTGAAGACTAAATATATATTTTTTTGTCGAAGAAAATTAAATATGTTTCAATTAATAGGATTCGAAATATTAATTTATTAAAATACTAACATATAACCATCATTAGTCAAGATTTAATTACACGATCATCGCTTAAAATTGTTGAGTCAAGATTTTCTGTTTCGACTAACTAACGTGTTAACATATTAAGGGACCAAACGTGCACTTTACAAACTTAAGGACTAAAATGATATCGAGAAAAGCAAACATGTTAATTAAATGTATACTTTAGCCTAAAATCTAAAACGAGAGTGAAAAAATGGGGACGCAATTCTTGATTCCTCGTTTGTCTAAATTCCACTTATATTTTTCCAATTATACTGAGTTTTTGTTTGGGTTAGCGGTAAGAGTGGTGAGTTTTTTTTATCTGACTTTTTTAGAAGTCCGGTTGAAAAAAATCAGGTTGTAAATATGATTTGTATTTAGATTAATGGTGGTAGAAATGGCGAGGCCCACGTCAAAAAGCTGAGAGCTTTTTGGAAAAAGCTATCCTATGGAGCTTTTTCCTTAACTGATTTTTAGGATTTTTTTTTTTTTTTTAATAGAAAAAATCCAATATCAACCCAAATATCTAGCGAGCTTAATTATTTTCCTAAATAACTTAATCATTTTAGGTATCCTTAAATTTTTTGTTTTTTTAATTATAGAAAAAAATAAAAATAAAAACTAAAGTAATTTAAAGCTTCTTAACCAAAAAAAACACTCTTATAATTTAAGTATCATTTAATTTTTTTTTTACTGCTACTTTTTTCTAACTTTAAGTTACTTAAAACTCTCCCTAAATAAGCCCAGTACTATTGATTTTAAATTGATATTGGGTCTGTTTGGGTTAGCGGTGGGAGCATGGCTTAAAAACTATATGACTTTTATGAAATCCCGATAACAAAAAAATCAAGTTATAAATATAATTTATGTTTAAATTACCTCTAACTTTTATAAAAGTGACTTTTTTTTTTTTTTTTTAAGGTGATGGGTGTTTGAATTATTATTTTAAAATCACATAATTGAAAATGGATTATATTCTCGTTCCCTGTGTCTCTCTCCTAGCTCACCACCAGCCTTCCCGTTGGAGTTACACGGTTTCTCTGGGATTCTCTTCCTTAGATCCGCTGGCTTTTTATTTCATTTCCTTTCCCTTTTGAATTCTGAGCTCACTCGGAGGATTTTCTTTCCCCATTTAATTCCAATCCATCTATTCGCTGTTTCTTCATTTACACCATCCGTGGATCCACTAACTAAGGAATCTTATCCTGCTTTAAAACCCCAAGTATTTCCCGGTCTTTTATGTTCTTTTTCTAGCGCGTTAGAGATTATCGCCATAGCAGATCCTTCAAGAATAGTTTTTTCCGCTTAGCTTTAGTCCTATAGCATAGGATAAAACATACTTTAACGTGATCTGTTTCTTGGGGTTCTCCAGTTACATTTTGAGACTTCCGCTGAATTGTCCTGGTTTAGTTATATTGTATTGTTTCGCCTTCCAAGTTCTTTGGTTTAAATATACTGGAATTACAGTATATTTTCCATTGTTTCAGCTGTCGTTGCTATTGCAGCCGCCGAACAGTGCAATATTCCTGTTCTTGTTTGGCTTCCTTTTTAGTTGCAATTTTCTTCCAAATCAGTTTTCTTTTCTTTCTCTTTTATGGTGTATTTAGACTTTCTCCGTTGCATTTGAGGATTCCCTTCTGATCCGGTTGTTGTAGCTCCACTTTGTTGTTTCTGGGGCTTCTTCTGGGTTCTTGAACGGAAGGCGGGGTTTGGTGATTTGGATTTTGGAGTTGAGAGAAGGGCCTGTTTGGTGCACCTATTGGCTTATATTTTTAACCCTTTTTATGCTTAGTTCCTACGATGCTGCCTGATCAAAAAAGAAAGGTAGAGTTACTCATCCACGCTTATCTATACAGAGATGATTGTGTGTAATTTAATTTGTATGGATTATTGACAGATGGTTCTAAGGGAAAATTGGATGTTTGTCATGAATATATAAAAGAATGATTAATCCTTGATTTGTAATTTCTGCATTTTACGTACCACAAAATTTATTATTGCTTGATTGAGATTTTCTCCTATCACACCACCTAGTATGGTGTTCTAGTTTTGGGCTGATGCAGGGCACCACCATTTTGTTTTTTCCGTTCCTATTTGGTAGCATTCTTCTAGTATATGTTTAGGCTTCCCTTTCATGTGTTTGCGTTGCTGGTTCTTTTGAGGGACCTCCCTGTGAAAATTTTCTATAATTTTAGACGTTGCCAGTTGTTTCCTCTTGCAATATTTCTTGTATCCGCAGAGACGCCAACTTTGCAATATTCATGTGTATGGAATGTTTTTCTACTCATGTGCTTGGCTTTTTCTTGTGCTACTATCTGTGCCAAATTTTACATTTTCTTCTGTTTCTGCAGTCCTCTGTGGATGTAGATTTCTTCACAGAATATGGTGAAGGCAGCAGATACAGAATAGAAGAAGTGATTGGTAAAGGAAGCTATGGTGTTGTTTGCTCTGCATATGATACACACACTGGAGAAAAAGTTGCAATAAAGAAGATTAATGATATATTTGAACACGTATCTGATGCTACCCGTATTCTTCGTGAGATTAAGCTTCTTAGACTCTTGCGTCACCCAGACATTGTGGAGATCAAGCATATATTGCTACCTCCCTCTAGAAGGGAATTCAAAGATATATATGTTGTTTTTGAGCTTATGGAATCCGATCTACATCAAGTCATTAAAGCAAATGATGATTTGACTCCAGAACATTATCAGTTTTTCCTCTATCAGCTTCTTCGAGGCTTGAAGTACATTCATACAGGTTATGCTCGTTATATATTTTTTTTCTGGGTAAATCATGATTGTTCCAGTTCGATTATCTATCTTAGTATGACTGCAGTAGCTCTTGTTACTTTTCCTTCTGAATATTAAAGGCTTTGATGTAACAAACTAGATGCTAATTTATATGATCATTCTGGCTGATTTTGGACTTCTTAATTGTCTTGTAGCTAATGTTTTTCACCGGGATCTAAAGCCAAAAAACATTTTGGCAAATGCTGACTGTAAACTTAAGATTTGTGACTTTGGTCTTGCCAGAGTAACTTTAAATGATACGCCAACTGCCATATTCTGGACTGTAAGAATCTCATCATGACTATTAGTGTGAATACATGCCTTCTTTCTTTTTTTGTCATCTTATTCCCACTTGTTCGTTGATAGGATTACGTTGCAACAAGATGGTATAGGGCTCCTGAATTGTGTGGATCCTTTTTCTCCAAGGTGCAGTATGTTTTGTCACTTGTTCATGTTTGTGAAATCAACCTTGAGGATGATCATTCTATTTTGGGAGAATAACAGAAAAATGCCACTTGAATTTCAAAATCCTGTTGACTACAACAGTAATGGGATTAACAAGAGGAGTAAAACAATTAACAACTCTTTTTGTTGTGAAATCAGCTATTTGGCATTTTGAATTTCAAGTGGTATTCTTTATTTTTCTGTGTGTCTCTAAGGCTCATCATCCCATTCTCAGTAAATATATGTGGTCATGATATGTTTCTGTAGTCTAATATTTACCTTTTCTCCCAGTATACACCAGCCATCGATATTTGGAGTATTGGCTGTATTTTTGCTGAACTATTGACTGGAAAACCTCTTTTCCCGGGGAAGAATGTTGTCCATCAGCTAGACCTTATGATTGATCTTCTTGGAACACCATCCCCTGAATCTATCGCTAGGGTCTGTTGTTTGGTTGCTCTTGCTCATTACTTTTTGCTATTTTTTCAGTACTTATTTACAACTTGTAATTATATTAACAGGTAAGAAATGAGAAAGCTCGGAGATATTTGAGTAGCATGCGAAAGAAGAAGCCAGTTCCTTTGTCCCAGAAGTTTCCTAATGCAGATCCCCTGGCTCTTCATTTGTTAGAAAGAATGCTAGCATTTGAGCCCAAAGATCGACCTACAGCTGAAGAGGTTGGCTTATTATCCATGCACCTATAGTTCACTCTCCATGTGACATCTATTTCTGACAGGACATTTTTGCTGAATATCATCAGGCTTTAGCAGACCCATATTTCAAAGGTTTGGCCAAAGTCGAAAGAGAGCCTTCTGCTCAGCCAGTTAGCAAGATGGAATTTGAATATGAGAGGCGCAGAATTACTAAGGAAGATGTAAGGGAGCTCATTTATCGAGAGATTTTGGAGTACCATCCAAAGATGCTAAAGGAATATTTAGAAGGAGCGGAGCCAATAAATTTTATGTATCCAAGGTAATGAGGCTGAATGCTGCTTAGCTTGTTACTTCAAAAATTTTACTTGGACTTTGTTAGAATGTAAGGTTAATTTACTATAATTGGCTTCTCAAGCATCTTCAAGAAAAACTCTAGTCCCTAAATTCCCTTTGGGTGGTATATCAGCCTTAGATTTCCCATCCTTTCGTCCTCATATCTAGTTTGAACAGTGCCGTGGACCATTTCAAGAAGCAATTTGCATATCTTGAGGAGCACTATGGAAAAGGTGGAACAGTTGCCCCACCCGAGAGGCAACATGCATCATTGCCCAGGTTTCCTTTTCATTATTACTATTGATTTTGTTATTGGTTTTCTTCTGTGGGTATTTATCTATTCTTGACCACTTCACTAATTTGAGATTGTGCATGCAGACCATGTGTGTTACGTTCTGATAACTCAATACAGAATACAGCTGAGGTTGCAGATAATCTCTCCAAGTGTAGCATCAAGGAAATGGGGAAGCCACCCATAGATAGGACCACTGCTGTACCTGCGGCTCGGCTTGCTCAAAATGTTCAAGGTTTGATATATTTTGCTCCCCATCTCTCTCCCTTCCTCCCTGCTTCTCATACATGCATTTCATTATCTCAAAAGAACTTCTGTTTTCCTTGAGCTTGTTTCAAATTCTTTCACCAGCAGTTAACCATTATCAGTTATGAGATCTGCATTTGTGTGCATGTGCCTTTCTGGTTCTATTTATGGCTTACATTTTTGTGATTATATTGTATGTGCTAGAGGCGCACAAAACACAGACACACAGAGTCACACGCCCCGACTTAAAATGAGATTGCAAGATGGTTTGCAGTCAATGGTAACATCACAATTTTTTTAAATAGAACTCTAGCCACAAATATTGCTACATTCTATGCATACATCGTCCCTCATCCCTCTCATCATATATCTTTGGATATAAATGTATATGGAGATCCTTGTATTTGCGCAGATGCTCCTTGCTTTTCTTTTGTTCTGCTTCTTGGACTTGTTTTTTCCCCTGGTTCATGTTGTTGCAACTACTCGCTTCAGGTGTTGCTGCAAGGCCTGGGAAAGTTGTTGGTTCTGCATTGCGATACAACAATTGTGGGGCTGTAGCAACAACGGAGGCTTTTGAACAGCGGAGGATAATTAGAAACCCCTCTGTTCCGGCCCACTATGCTGCTTCAAGTTGTTCATATCCTAGAAGAAACCCGAGCTGTAAAAATGAGAGAGCCGAAGATGATGGAACTGAAACTTCTAACGGACTGCAGCCAAAGCCTCAATATATGGCAAGAAAAGTTGCTGCTGCTCAAAATTGGTACTGATTCTGGGTATTTTGAATATGTGGCCGACCTTTGCCTTGTGCCAAGCAACTCTGATGTCTGGATTCATGTCCTACACCATATCCAAGATTGATCATCTGAACTCAAATTCAGGTGGAATAACGTTAAACCTGAATACTAGTATCGATTCTAGAGCTGAGGAGACTGAAGTGTCAGAAGATTCTGGCTGACATTTTCTTACACCTTGCAATCTGCACCCCCAATATAAATTTTTCAAGGGGTTCATGTGGTTTGTTTGACGATTTTCTAGCATTTTCGATCCATTCATAACACAGGACATGAAAGTTACGAAAATCCAAGAAATGGAGGCAGATCTGCTGCTGTCTGCAAAATCGAGCTGTTCTCTTCATTGCAGAATTGACGTTGATCCAAAACCTTGGGCCATAACAATGTAATGATACTGTAATTTTTTTTCTATTCCACATATTTTCTTGTAGTTCTAATAAGTAAATCTTTCCTTTGAAAGTGTACCTTGACTTCTTAGAAACTGGCTTTTTGTTGGTGGCAAAGAAGCAAATTCGATACAACTATTACTGTAACTCTATAGTTCTACACATTTGAGTACTTAATTGTGCCCTCTTTTAATTTCGCAAAGTTTACGGATCAAGTGATATAAAAGAAGATAGATATTCTATCAAGGATAACAAATTAACTGACGGCAATCAATTTAAAATAAAAAATACAAAAATTGGAAGGATGTGGATCCAATTTAACCCTAGAGATTAAAGGGTCATTTGACAGAGGGTGGCAAATCACATAGCAATTGCAGAAACACTAGTGGAGTTTGTTCTACTTCCATGTCCCTCTGCTCATTCATATACGCGCTATGACCCCATGATCTTCTGAGACCTGTAATGGTAGCTGCTAAAAGGTTTGCTTCACCATTTCTATTAACTTCTCTCGCCATCTGGTCAAGGGATTAGCAAAAATAAAGCTCCCTCTACTTAGCCTTAATGATCTGCACGATCCGAGAAACTTCAATTTGTTGTCCAGATTGGGCAAGTGTTTGAGAATTTGTGGTTGATGCTGGTAGAAACAAAAGTCACAGCACACGCTGAATAAGCTTCCAGTAGTGTCCCTTTCTTCATGTTTCGTCGGCTATTCCGTACTTCTCTCCCCCGCCCCGATCTTCACCAGCGTTACCTTCTTTCATTTTCTTACAGACACTTTCAGAACACTTGCGCTCTCCCGTTTCCTACACTCACTTCGCCCAGCGAAACTTGCTCCGTTGAAAGATTTCAGAATATCCAATTTTTTCGGCGATTTTCTTCTCTGTACTCTCAAAAGGCTCATTCCCGGAGGCACCTATCGGTTTCCATTCTGGCGGTTGACAGAGCCGGTCGGTCTGAGCTGCTTCGTTCTCTCGAATCATCTCTAGGTTCTTCGTTTAGGTCAAACTCGCTCCTCCCAAATCCTAACCCATTGATTATAGTCATTAGCGGGCCCAGTGGGGTTGGTAAATACACTGTAATCAAGAAGCTAAAGGAAACTCGAGAGGATCTTCACTTCGTGGTTACTGCAACGAGCCGAGCGAAACGACCCGGTGAAATTGATGGGAAAGACTACTACTTCGTGACCAAGGAGGAGTTTCTTTCCATGGTTGAACGAGACCAGCTTATGGAGTACGCACTTGTATATGGGGATTACAAGGGTGTACCAAAGCAGCAAATTCGAGATTATGTGGGTAAAGGGCATGACATTGTGTTGAGGGTTGATATTCAGGGGGCTCAAACATTGAGGAGAATTCTTGGTAACTCGGCGATTTTCATATTCCTTGTGGCTGAAAATGAAATGACAATGGCCGAGAGGTTGGTAGATAGAAAGACGGAAACTGCAGAATCGTTACTTGTAAGGATTGCCTCTGCTAGGGAAGAGGTTAAGCATGTTAAAAGGTTTGATTACGTAGTTGTGAATGCAAAAGGGAAGCTTGAGAATGCAGTCAAACAAGTGGAATCCATTATTGATGCAGAGAAAGCTAAGGTGCGGCCATGGAATGGTGTAAGATAGCTTGAGGTCTTTTGCAGGATTAAGCTTGCATTGCTCTCTTCTTTGCTGTACTAAGCAGCCCTGGCAGCTCTAGTCTGTTATTCATCTGCTATTTTTGCCTCCAGATTATAGGGATGACCGTTTTAGGTCTAGTTAGCTACATAAATGGATTAGACTTTGTGTTGCAGAAACAGATCACTGTGGTTGGATCTGTGTTCTTTTTTAATCTTCATGGTACACACCTTGTTCTGTGAGTCTTATTTCTGTAGACTGACTATAGCACTCTTCTCTTCTGGGCTTCCGTTCTTAATCAAAATCTGTGATTTTCAATTGAGCCAATCTCTTTGCTCTTCATATGCTAATATTTTTTGTTTGGGGATATCCAGACTTTGATAAAAAGAGTTTCCTATGTGCAGATAATTTCTGTCATTAGTGAATATATTAACTTGCTTGTTGATTAAATTGATACCTCAAAATCCTGATGTATTAAGGTTTTAATTCTAAACTAAGCCTGAATTGCAAACACTCCCTCCCCTGCATAATATAATTTTCAATTGATTTTCAATTGATTTTTTTGAAGAGATTAAGGAATGTAAATAAGTTATTTAATCATATTGTGTGTTGTATATCATTAGATTATATATTAATTCATAAGTTAGATAAATTAATTTAAAGAAAAAAATAGTATGGATGCTTTAAATTTTAAAGTAACTCATTTAGTTTTCTTAATCTTTTTAAAAAGGTCAACTGAGTCTTATATTTGCGCACTAAAGATTGTAGGGTTAAGGTGCAAGTCGTCTAACACAACAAATATTATTATTCAGGAAGCGTCAATTAACTTATTAAGTGGGCGCCCAACACAACAAATTTTTAAAAAGGAGCGCGTGACAACAAACTTTTAAAAATGGTTTTCAAAGACAAGATTAGAAGTTAAAAAAGTTAACGTACATTATCTAAGGAGTGTCAACATAACAAACTATTACTCAAAGCGAGGCAGACAAAATTTAAATTTTACTAAATTAAATAATTTTTTTCTCAATTGTCATTATTCAAAACTACTTGTATAGATATTTATGGACAAAAATTACCCATTCTTCAATTTTGTTAAAATTATAATTTGCTAAAATAAACAAATTTTTTAATTAAAAATATAATTATATGATTTAAATAAAACTCAAGGTGTTTTATAGTTTATTATATATGTTAAAAAAAAAAATATATGATTTATTTTTATTTTGAAAGAAATTTATGTGAGTTAAAAAATTCATTTAATGTTGATAAAATTTAAAAAATCTATTATATCCTTAAAGAGATGAAATGAGTTTAATTTTTATTTTTATAAAAAGAGTTTAATGAATATCAACTTTGATACTTAAAATTAAACTCTTTTTAAAAAAATCTATTATAAGCAATACATCATTTAATTAACAAATATATCATCAAGTTCTTAGGATTTATATTATTAAGTATCAGCGTTGATATCCATTAAGCTCTTTTTATAAAAATAAAAATTAAACTCATTTCATTTCTTTCGGGATATAATAGATTTTTTTAAATTTTATTAAAATTAAATGAATTTTTTAACTTACATAAATTTCTTCTAAAATAAAAATAAATCATATAATTTTTTTTAAACATATATAATAAACTATAAAACACCTTGAGTTTTATTTAAATCATATAATTATATTTTTAATTAAAATTTTGTTTATTTTAGCAAATTATAATTTTGACAAAATTGAAGAATGAGTAATTTTTGTCTATAGATATCTATACAAGTAGTTTTGAATAATGACAATTGAGAAAAAAATTATTTAATTTAGTAAAATTTAGAATTTTTGTCTTTGGCGCTCTTGGAGTAATAGTTTGTTGTGTTAACACCTTAGATAACTGGACGTTAACTTTTTGCTAATCTAACAAGGCGTTGTCTTCTCTTTTTTAAAAGTTTGTTGTCTTGGACACTTCTTTTTAAAAGTTTATTGTCTTTGGCACTCCACTTAATAATTAATTGTGTTGGAAGCTTCCCGAGCCAATATTTTGTTTGTTGGGACGCACCTTAACCCAAGATTGTAATTTACTCCTCCGCTCCACAATATAAAACGCTTTTAGAAAAATAGTTTGATCCAAAATATAAATCACTAGTAACATAATTAATATTCATTTTTCAATTTTGTTTAATACTTATTTTTATTTTTACCTACTCATTAGATTTAAGGGTAAAAATGAAAAAAAAAAAAAAAGATCAATTTATAACATATTTAACGAATTAGTCATAATTACACATTTTCTAATAAAAAAAAAATTAATTTATAACATATTTAATGAAGGTTAAAGTATATTTTTAGTCCTTTAAGTTTCACATAAGATATACTTTTGGTCCCTTAAATTCATAAAGTATACTTTTAGTCCTAAAATTCTAACACCGTTAATGTTGCTAACGGAAAACGCTGACACAGCAAACTCAAGTGATGACTAATAACATTTAATAACACAAATTTTATTTATTCTTCAATTTACCCATATTTTAAATTTAAGCCCAATAATATTTAATAATACAGTCATTACTTAAATTTACACTATTATCACTTGAGTTTGCATTTTTCCGTTAGTGAAATTAACAGTGTTAGAATTATAGGACTAAAAGTATATTTTATAAAATTAAGGGGCCAAAAGTATACCTCATATAAACTTAAAAGACTAAAAGTATATTTTAGTATTTAATAAATTAGTCACTAATTTGTATTTTCTAATGAATTAGGATTATGTTGCTTTGGGCGCAGTCATGCAAATGATATCAGCAGCAGCAGCAGAATCTGTGGCTGGCATCGAATATCCCAAACCAATTTGTTAATCAATTAATCTCTTTTATACTTTTTAATCTGTCCTTTCGTCCTCCTTCTCATTTCTTGCCCCTCAAGCTTCAACTAAGAAGGCTTTGACGAAAGAGGAAGAGTCACACACTGATGAACATATCTCTCCATTGATTAACAGCAATATATATATATATATATATATATATATATATATATATACGTACAACTTATACACACTAGAATATATTAATGATCCAATTTAACACCTTTGGTGGGTGGGTCAACGCGTTTAGGAATAAACCGATAAGGGTCCAATTTCAAGGTCAGCCTTTAAAAGGCTATGCTAAATATTAGAGTATAAACAAAATAAGAGTCATTGAATATTATTGAATATTTAATACTTAATTTTTAGTATAAATAATTGAGAAATAATCTTTATTGGATGAAATAAACTAATCCTAGAATATAATATAATTTAATCTGAATCAATCTAATCAAATGGTATCATCAACAAAAAAATATACTAAATATTAATATAAGATGTAATGATATATTAACAACCTCAAGCTTCGTTGTTCTTCTGGTCCACATCTAAGCCTTTAGCTTCGAATATTAACCTCTTGTTCCTTGAATGGATACCCCAATTCTCCAAGCTCCTCATCATCGTTTTTGGTAAAAAGGAGAATAAAAGGAAAAGGTAAGAGATTGTTAAAGGGGTAAAAAGAACAAGAATATCAAATGCTAATCCAACCTTGGTTGGCATTCCATGCTCATTATAGTGATGAACAACTAATTTTTTATTATTGTGATGAGATATCAACTATTTAAACTTTGATATGAACAGTCTAAATTTAAAATTTTTCATTTGTGATTTTTTAAATGATAAATTCATTTTTATGACAAGTGGTAGTTATAAAATTATCTTTATTTTTAATTTTGCATATAATAAAATAAAAAAATTATTTAAAATATTAATAATAATTCAAATCAAATCCAAACTATTCAAAATCAATCTAATAATAAGATAGATGAAGAGCACATTTTGATGTGCATAAAATGTGCTTCCACCAACTCCAAGGCAAGGATGTGTTTTTGTTATAATAAAATAATCATATCCATCGGATTAAATTACTGATACGTACAATGTCTGGTTGTCACTGATCAAAGTCTTAAAAGCTATCTTTAAGACATGTTCCACCCTGACTAGGAAAATGGTGTACCAACTTGTATTGATCCCTGTATTGAGGCCAAGTCAATGATTGGCTTAATCATATAGTTTTCTTGCACGAAGTAAACCCATTCTCCTAATTTAATATATGTGCTACCCAATATATGTGGCAACCTAACTTTCTATATAATAAGAATAACATCACATGATAAAGAAACAAGTTAAACTCTCTTTGTTTTCATGCCTCAACATGTGTTGTGTATTAGATTTACTGGTTTCAATTTTGACAAGTTTAATTAAATATATTTTTCATAAGAGAATCAAACTTTTTAGAAAAGTAAACCGTTTTCCAAGTTGATGGGTGTTTTCAGCCCAAGATACCTAGTAACTTCATCCAACATTAACAGAAAAAAGAACCTTAACGTTTCTCTTTCCTGGAAATGTCACTATCACATTAACGTGCTTGACAATTTCTTTCTCGTATATAAGTCCACCTATATGCTCTTCCTTTCTCTTCAACAGATACCCTTCTCTGAGATTGCATCACGACCCACCTTTTCTCTTTGCCTTTTTCATTTAACTATCACCCTTTTGTGATATTTGATAGATACAAACATAAGTGCATAATCCACTTTTCAATTCGTCATTTTTCTAAACTTACCTTTATGTGATCCCTGATAGATATATATAGATAGATAGATAGATAGATACGAGTTTCAGTTTACCATATGGATCAAATGCATTCAGGAGAAGGAGAGGGAAGCAGTAGCGTTCATATTGAAGTTCCAAAAGTCAAATTGTCGAGTGGAATAAGCAGTTCATACACCCCCACACCGACCGAGCCTCTAGAACTTGGCAACATTGAAAATCAACCTTCTCCAACAGCCTCCGCCATTAAAGCACCAGAGAAGAAGTTGACTCTCTTTGCTCTGAGGCTCGCAGTGCTTGAAAAATCAGCAACAGGGCTAGGAACGCTTGGGTTCATATGGGCCACTGTGGTTCTTCTTGGTGGTTTTGCTATTACCTTGAGCAAAACCGATTTCTGGTTCATCACAATCATTTTGGTAATCGAAGGGACTAGGATTTTCAGCAGAAGCCACGAGCTTGAGTGGCAGCACCAAGCCACATGGTCTCTGGCTGGTGCTGGAATCTACAGTTTCAAACTTCTGAGGTCTAGTTCAAGATCCTTCTTTCAAAGGATAAAGAGTCTTTTCAAGCCAATGAAGAAGAAAAAGCAGAACCAGAGAGAAATAAAGGACGAGGAGGTTAATAGGGCTACACCTAAGAAGCGGGACAATCCTAGGACACCAACTAGGACTTGGACAAGCTCAGAGGTTCCGTTTTTGCCATATGCCAAATGGGTTTTTGCTGCGGCACATATCAGTAAGATTCTTTATTGGCTTCAGCTTCTCTCTGCTTTGGCTTGTTCTGTTCTTTCATTGATAAAACTTGTAGAGCATAACTATGGAGATATAGAAAAGGGAGACACTGATAAAAGAAATAGAGCATCAGCTCTGAATATCTTCTATGCACTAGCTCTGGCTGAGGCTTTGTTGTTTCTGATGGAAAAAGCTTACTGGGAATGGAAAGTTACCTATTGTAAGCTTTTGGAAGAGGTGAATGCTGAGTGTGAATTGGGGCAATCAGGGATGGCTTCAATTACAAGATTCTTTTATGATTCTTATTCAAGATGCATCAATGGAAGCATATTTGATGGCTTGAAAATGGACATGGTTAGTTTTGCTATGGAACTTCTCTCTTCAGAATCCCCTGATGAGCAGCTCATTGGGGCGAGGATTCTTCGCCAGTTTGTGAAAAGCCAGAAGTTTTCTGATGATACACTACAAAAGATTGGGGTTTCCGTATCAGTAATTGAAAGATTGGTTGAGATGTTGAATTTGACAGGCTATGATGAAGAAGAATTAAGACAATCAGCTGCAGAAATTTTGTCCGGACTTGCTGGCAAGAAGCAGAATTCTCCAAGAATAGCAGGGATTCCAGGAGCAATGGAATCTATATCTTCGCTTCTCCACACTAACAGGAACCATATTCCTGCAGCTGATGAGATTGGAGAGAAGAAACTCATGTTTGATCATCCAAGTTACGGGTTTTGGACATTCAACCTCCTGGGACTTGCAATTCTGAAGAAACTCGCTCGTGATCATGATAACTGTGGAAAGATTGGAAACACAAGAGGCCTCCTTCCAAAGATCATAGATTTCACACATGTTGAAGAAAGGACATTGAAGAATGAAAATTTTCTTGATTCCCAAATAAAGACGGTGAAGAGATCTCTACGGCTGATGAAGATGCTAGCCAACACAGCAGGCACTAATGGAAAGCATCTTAGAAAAGAGGTCTCTGAGATAGTTTTCACAATCAGCAACATCAGAGATATTCTAATTCATGGAGAGAAACATCCCGAGTTACAGGAACTTGGGATTGAGATTTTAACCAGTCTTGCATTGGAAGATGATGCGACAGAGAGAATTGGAGGTACTGGTGGAGTGCTTAAGGAATTGTTCAACTTATTCTTCAAGCAAACTCAGAAACGCGTGACAACTGTTGCTGGTGAGGCCCTGGCAATGCTGGTATTAGAAAGCAAAAGTAACTGTCATCGTGTTCTAAAGCTCAAAGTATTGGGAAGGCTTGTGGAATCGTTAAAAGATCCATTGCTTCGCGTCAGTGCTGCTAGAATTCTGAGAAATTTATGTATCTACACTGGATCAGAATACTTGAGCCAGCTAAAGGAAGTAACAAATGCAGCACCAACGGTAAGTATTGTAATTTCACAATTTGCACCTCTCTCTATCATAGTATCTTGATTATTTTGGTCTAATCTTGATGATTTTTCGTCCAGATACTTCGAGCAATCTTGTTGGAAGAGAACAAGCCTCAAGAAGTGATGATTGGACTGGCAGCAAATGCTTTCAAGTTCCTGAGTTGTCAAGAATCAAGCACTGTGTATGAAGAAGCTGAAACTACAGAGGTTGAAATAGCATATAAACTGATCCAGATTCTGCAGAAACACCGATATCCAATGACGAAGGTACCGAGGATAAGAAGGTTTGTGATAGAGTTAGCAATTTGGATGATGAAAGACAACCCAGAAAACAAAAATACGTTCAAGATTCTGGGGATGAAGGAGGTGTTGGAGTGTGTATCAGATACTACGTCAGAAATTGAAAGCTTCAATATCTTCTCTGGTACAGTTGGAGTGAACAGGCACAATACAACAATGCATTCACTGGTTGAGACAGCATTGAAGCTGATGGAAGATAGGTGAAACAATGGAACACATTTTTATTTTAGCACATAAGTAATTGTACAAGTGGCCATAAACTCTCCTCAATTCTGTGATAATACGGGAATGTTTAATTTTTTATCATTTTTTCAGACATGAATATACATAACCTATGATAAATTACACTCTTTTGTAGACCCATTTAGCATATGAAGTGAGTGAAACAATAGTAATAAGAAAAAACAAAATCATGAGATCTACAATTTCACGTCTTGTTCGATAAAAGAATCTAAGCAACTAACTTTGCACACAAACAACCTATTTCTTTGGCCATCAATTTTACAAACCTGAACGTTTTGTAGTTACATTAACAATGTAAAATCAGCCATTGAGAAGAGAGCATCTCAGCTCATTTACTATTTACTGTTCCGGAAAAAATTGAAATCCCAACGACGCACCAAGCCATCTTTAACATGACCTGCTTGATTATTCTTTTCAACTGTTAATGAGGCTTTAGTGTTGTGTGATACGTCAGTGCCAGATGAACTTGGTATACTAGCAAGACTATCACTACTAAAAGAAGAAACGCTTGTGTTCACGGATGAGTCCTTGGCCGGTGAACTATAAACCTGTGCTCCCTCAGATGACAAACTTGGTACAGATACCAAGTTTTGAGACTTAGCCTCCGGAAGTCCAGACACTTCACTGGCCACACTAGAAATTGATTCAGCTTTCGATTTGATTGAAGATGAAGAGGTGTCTATGGGCCTGGAAAGCTCATGTGAAGAAGCCTGTTGATCTTTTTCTGATGGCCCTGCAGGCACAGTACTAACGTCAGGTGGTGGTGATAGCTCTACCTGGGGATTTCTTATTTCCATGTCTTTGAGTGATTCAATCACGGCTTCCATGAACATCTGAATAATATGAACAAATCAAACAAATAACATGAGAGAAAGTTTTTCTTTAAGAGAATTTCATTGCAGATTTAGATTTATGTAAAGAGCCAAATAATTTACTCACTCTTTCTTCTTCCTCTGGACAAGATGGAAAACCAGTAAGGTCATCAAGTTCATATTCCACATATTGATCATCTTCCCATGTGGTTGGAACCTGGGGTCCATAGGGATTCCCATTCGACAGTTCAAAGCTAATCATGTTGGAAGACGACGAAGAAAGATCATTGCATTTATCACCCTGCAGTGCACAATTAGTTATGGCTATGTAATTTTTGGTCAAAAAGGAGGGAATTTCATGCACATCACATAAATGTGCCCACACACGAGTTGTATTGAGACAGAGAAGGGAAATTATTTTCTGGCTTCTATATTTTTATCACACTAGTGAGGTCAGAGAATGTGACCCAAAAAAAGGGTAAAAGAAGGTACCTCACGTTCACAATGTTCATCTTTTGAAGAAATATCAGATGGAACCTGCAAGAAGCCATGCAATATTTCTTAAAATAAAACAATAGAAATTAAAAAAATCATGCCAATAGCATTTAAAACAAATATCAAGTTAATGACCGTACAAGCAGCCACATAAGATCTTTAGGGGACTGATGAGATACTGATTATAGTACTGATGTGACGGTTAAATGAGAATGTAAAGAGAACTCAGGAAATAAAAGGGAAAATATATTTCTCTGTTTTTAAAGAGAAGCAAGGATCTCACTAGCTCTCTAAGAACAGCTTCTCTGAGATAAAGAGTAGGTAAGAATCTCGCCTCTTCTCTAAATCAACCCACATCCTTAATAGTAGATAAGCCAGAATCTATAACTTATCGGACTATTAAAGTCCAAGGAGAATCTCCAGTATCAATTACTTTCTAAATATTCGACGCTTTATTGATGAAAGGGTAGACTCTATTCAAAATTCAAATACGAAATCTAAAAATATATCTAAATTTAAGATTTAGATAACTAATAATCATAAATCATAACAACTAAATCTTATCTAATAAGATATTCCTCTTATTCCCTAATTTCTAAAGATAACAATAAACGATAATATCTAATAAGATATTCTTCTTATTTCCTAATTCCTAAAGATAATAATAAAAACAGACTTAATAATAATAAAAAAGACTCAATTAATTAAATATTAATTCCTAAAATCTCTAAAGACTTGCATTATCTTAAAGTACTCTATCAAGGACAACCTGGTCTTTGCTAAGGAGGACCCCTTAACCTCCCAAACCCAAACCCTCTTATTCCCTAATTTCTAAAGATAACAATAAACGATAATATCTAATAAGATATTCTTCTTATTTCCTAATTCCTAAAGATAATAATAAAAACAGACTTAATAATAATAAAAAAGACTCAATTAATTAAATATTAATTCCTAAAATCTCTAAACTTTCCGCAACTTGCATTATCTCCCGCTAATCCAAGTACTCTATCAAGGACATTGTTGGTACCTGGTCTTTGCTAAGGAGGACCCCTTAACCTCCCAAACCCAAACCCCCCCCCCCAAAAAAAAAAAAAAAAAAAAAAAAAAAAACAACAAACAAAAAAAGATAAAAGGGCATACACTCCTTCGCCAGCCTCCTAGTTACCGACTTTTTTGCAATTTTAGGACTGTTGGATTGAATAAAAAAGCTTGGAGCGTTTTTCTGCCAAATATTTTTTAGGGTTTCAGGGAAAAAGAAAAGGAAGACAAGGTTTTTAGTGCAAGATGAGGAGTACGATTGGAGAGAAATGCCAGGACTTTCAAAGTTAATTTTTTTCTTTCCATTATAACTGTTTTGAAATGGCAATATCTAATCAGCTTTCTTGTGGTGGCTTGGATGGTGTTTTCATAGGGGTATTTCATTCTGCAACACAGTAGAAATGGCAAGCTTTGCTCAGTTGAGAGTCGAAAGACGTGCTTTTCTTTTGGCATTTGATTTTCACTTTCCAGTTGCCCTCACTTCTTTATGTTTATCATTTACACATACATACCCAATACAAGAGTATTTTCTTTAGAAGCCACTATAAATTATTCTATTAAGAATAGAACAAATACAAACCTCCATCCTGCTCATTGGTCTTTTTGAACGTACTTGCTTAATGGCATCTGCTGTACTGCTTGCTGACAGTTCTGCAACTAACAAAGAAATAATTGAGAAATAGAATAGACATTACAAAATACAGATCCTGGTTGAAACAGAGAAGTAAAAATAGCTCCGAGATCCCAGTCATGCCTTTGTGTTCTGACGATGAGGACTTATCATACCCTACTTCATTCAGAGATCTCCAACCCCCCTGAATATTGTAACAGCCAGTCAACAATGGCAAGATGTAGTAGGAAGGAGCTTCATAATTTAACAAAAACAGATCCATTGAGATTTAGCGCAGTTCATTTACCTTACCAGAGTAATCATTCACTGGGTCAAAAAATGATCCCCCAACCTCATCCTCTGGAGGTTGCAAAACATTGTGAAAAAAGATGTTTATGGAGTCAAAGTAAAACTGAGGACGTGGAGAGTTGTGATCTCCCTCAAATTTAATTATGTTTTTGTCTCCCTACAAAGTATAGATGACCGAGTTAAAAAACCAAAAGGTAGAGTGTTTAAATAAAAAAATGTAAGAGAAGGAAACAGAGGCCGCATCAAGTGGTATCTAAACAATTTCAGAAGCCAGGAGAACAAAAAAACATCAGCTCTAAGAACCTTAGCAATTTAGAAGATATCAACACATTCTAAGCACCTTGTAGGCTCAAGCATATACTCATAGACTAAAGTAAATTAAAGGCTTCCTAAATGACATGAAAACTTGACCTAAGTGACTAGTAAGTTCGGTCAAGTTAATCACTTTTCAATAGTAAGTTAAGAGTTTCCTATAGACGCACATACCATGTAAGCCTCAAATATACGATCTGAATGATGAGGACGTATAAAATCATCATCAATGGCATGCCCTAGGAGAGCAGGAACAAAACAACACTTTGCCACCTACAATAGAGAATAACTTTTCTAGATAAACAAAGAAAACGCCAAAAGAGAGAATAATGATAAAAAGGAGTATTGAATAATTCCCAAGGATAAAAAAATAAACCAGAACAAATTTTGAAAGGACCACCTTAATGGTGTTCAAGTCCGTTATGTCAAATTTTGCCTTCTTCTGGATTGCTTTTCTCATGTATTGGATTGCAAATTTCACCTGCAGTAAGAGAAATAGAGCTTAAAATCAAGTTTCCCCCCATGAATTTATAGCCCCAAACGAACTTTGAGCAAATACATTTCACTATAAAAACAAATTACTATTAAAAAATGAGTCTTCACGGCAATGAAAATCTAATCTCTAGACACAAACAAACCTAATCAATGCAAATTATCAAACACACTCAAATACAGTAAACATCATATACGTGCAACCCAGAAGCAGAACTTACAATTATTTTTTGTAACAAATGCTACATTGTGCCATAAGTTAGTTTAGAGAGGAAGGATAACCTCTCCACAAAAAGTTTCAAGGATTGTTGCTGTCTTATGGAGCTTTCTACACTAAGTTCTAATATCTCATGACAGCAACAAAAGGTGGTCTACTAGTATCTACCAATCAAGAAACAGATGCCAACATTTTTGGTTAAAAGAGTTCCTAGATCTATCATGCAAATGGATTCATTTGCTTTTCTTGAACTAACGCTCTTTTTTCTTTGATCCCAGATTTTGTGATCCTTCATTATTTTATTCTCTATTAATGAACTAAATTTACAAATACCCATAATCAGAATTTTAGATAATGGAATTTCATGCCACGTGAAAAGAAAAAATATACCCACAGTGAACTTTGGCAGACGGACTTTGTATGTATCAACCAGTTCCATCATCAAATCAACCAAATCAGAGAAGGGACTGTCTAAGACCATCCCAGCAATTGAAGGATCCTCAGCTCCATACATAAGGCTTCAAGGAATAACATTATTATTAATGGCAAAGAAAAATAATTTTGGTCAAAACAGAAAATTTGAAGTTCTAGACAACAATGAATTGTAACTTGAGTTGCTGAATATAAGATTAATGGGCAGTACTAGAAAACTTCCAACAAGAGAAACGTGTTTGATCAACCAAGGTATGAAACTCTGAAAATATGTAAATGAAGAGAAGATCTTTTAAGTCCCAAATGCTTCATCTCTAGGTAAAGGCCTGCTGTTTAAGATGGTTATTAACTTTCATGAGCATCATTGGTAGGTATAACTCCTTTCAAGCAATTTCAGCCACCATCCGAGACCATAATTCCTTTGTAATCATTCCATATGATCATTATCAAAACTTCAATGAATTCCCAGCATATATCTTATTCTCAAGTCACTCTAGCTCTCATTCTATGAGGACCACAAGGGAACCTATGACTAAAATCCTTTCAGCTAGAACCTCATGTATGACCAATAAGCTCTTCTTTAACCTTGTTCAAAATGCAGCGCAAGTAAATGAGAGAAGAAAACCTAGTGACAGCACCCATGGAGCGGCCCCATAAGCCAATCAAAGAGACACTTCCATCGGCCCGTAGATAATCAACCACAGCCTTCAGATCATCTTTCTGAAAACAGTCAAGAATGTTAGATAAATATCTTGAAGAATAGGAGCAAAGCAAGAACTAGAGAAGATCGTCAAGCAAATTCACAGTAGAGAATAGTTTAGATTCTGTTGGGATGGAAACAATATAATAAGACAGACTAAGGATAACTCAGCAGGCTCAGGTAAATGACAAGTCTCAAACTTTTAATGGAAGATAATTGTATTTAAATACATATTTTTCCTTATGGATTTGCTTGCACTCAGAGCTCAAACTTCTCTTGGTTATATCAAGAGGTTTAATCATAGATGTCACAGATTCAGGTATGAGAAAAAAAGAACTTCAGATATCTATATAATATACCAGTTATCTCCAAGAGGATACCATGGATAGAAAAAAAATGTCATTTTATACTCAAGCATTATATGCCCATCTATCCATTGATATCCTAATTTAGTCCCGCATCTCAATTAATAGCAACATGTGATATTGAAATAGCTATACGACTCACTTCATTCCAGCCTAGAGTAACATGCTCCCCTCCAGAAAGTCCAGATCCTGAGAAATCCAGAGTAAAAACTGTAATATTTGAAGGAAGCAGAATTATAGCAGCTTCACTTCCATCCGCCCTGCATCCACTATCACAAATATAGCACCCAGTCAACACAAACCTATCAAACTAAGACGATGAAATACAGAACATCCACTAGATAAAAGCTGCATTCATAGAAATCAGAATTATTAATCCATAATTTTCATGACACAAAATGAAAAATATAAGTTTTGGTTTAGGACCAACCATTTGAAACAAAAGAAATTGGCAGATTATACTGAAGTACACTTAAGTACCCCATAACTTATTCATTTTTAAAATAGCATGATCGCATTGACATTTGACAATACAGCTTTTCTGGGTTACAACCAGTAAAAATTAACAGATTTTGAAATTGATCGATGTCCAAGGAGAAATCACTAAGCTCACTTCTTTCATAATGCCATATCATTTGGTAAAAAAAAAAAAAAGGCTGTATCCTTGTTAAAATCACTTCTTGATATGATAGACACAGTGATAATATACTCTTGTCAAAACTGTAATGATCAGAATCTTCAAAGCAGTAGAGTCAGAAATGTTCAGAATATGACTGTAAAGATTAAATGGAAGTATATTGGGCATTAACTTGCATGCTAAATCTAAAATAGTCACCTGTTCCCATGGCAATATATTACGCATGGCAGAGGCTTTTCTTCAGGACTGACAATGGGCATGTAATGACTGCATTGAAGAATATCACCCCGGCTATTTTTTATCTGCAGAATATTGAATTTAGCATATTAGTATCCTAGACATGCGCAAGGTGAATGTCAACATCAAATCCACTATGAAGTCAACTATGACCAGACAATGAATCTCCATTATGCCAATTATTGTGCTAGTTATTATCACTTATATTTATACATAGATACACATTTCTCCTTCTTTTTTTTTTTTTTTTTTTTTTTTTGTTGGGGGGTGGGTGGGGGGAGGGTGTTTACGACTACAACCTTTTAATACATTTAAACAAAGATCGAACGCTAAAATTGTACGACCACACTGGATTGAGTATTTTGAAGCTTACCTCTACATCCTTCCGTTGATACCATTTTCCTCTCAGCATGAACTCTTGTTCCAATAAATCACTTTTTGGTTCATATTCCGCTCTGCATTTCAATAAATTATACATTCATAGCATCGCAATAATTTAAAATGAAGTCATTTTAAAAAAAGATCATATGCCTAAGAGAGAATGGTAAGGCGTGTTGGCAACAGAAGCCAAGCCATATTTCACCAAAGTTTCAGAGAGAAACCAAGAAGAGTAGATATCATCATTGTGTGATAGGCAGACAAGTCCACAATATGCATAATTTCTAAATCAAAGCCTAACTTGGAACTTAGAATCTTATGATTTCCTCAGAGGCAGAAGTATTTTCCTTTCCTGATTGTCTTGAAAAGCCACCCCTTTGCTCAATGTATGTGACGCAATAACTCCTTTTCTTTTCCTTTCATTTTCCAGGAAACTATTTTTTCATCTACCTGAAATTGCTCCGCTTGAATGGAAGATACAGTATATTTTAACATTTTATCCTAACACGCCCAACTGTAGACCTAGAATTGTCAAAAGAGTAATTTTTTCTTTAAGAAAATGGGGTAATCAAGATTCAGCCGCTGGTTCTTACAAAACTTTATTTGATAGATCCCACTTTTGGAACACAAAACAATAAGAACTCATATGATTAGAATAAGCAGCCACTGAATTTCAGTTATATGCAGCGCAATATAGCTACATCTGCCTAGCAGTGTGCTGCTTGACCTATGCTACCATGTGAGTGGCAAGATGCATCACATAAGCAATATTTATAGGAAGATCCAAGAAGGGGGTAAAATCCAATATGAACTTTAGATGACACAGCTTAGGTAAGATTTCTTTTGGTCCAGGGGAGAATTGTTAACTTTCAGAAAAGGAATAAAGCAGGGGCTATCAAATGGTCCATGTGAAAACTAAGAGCAGAAAACCAAGAGAAGCCTTCAGATAGCCTAAAAATTGATCTGGAATAGCGAACCCTCAGGGAGCTTAAACCAAGTTAAAAAGATGCGACAACACACCATCCAAAGTATTAAAATCATTCCAGGTTCTTGACGAAGAAGCATAAGACACGTAGATGTTGAATCTGCTTGGTCTGTTGTAGTGATTTCCTTCCCAAATGAGGGGTTGGTTGATTCACAGAGAGGCCAATTCTTCACAATTCAATTGCGGTCACCCAAGTTGGGGCTTTGCAAGGACTCAATCAAATGTTCGAATTCCATCATATTGGCAAATGCAAGAACCCATCTGGCATTTTGAAAAATAACATATTTTGGCAATATACATAACATAAGAAATAGACGTTAAGATTCGATACCTTGGCGGCCGGATGATGAAGTTCACAAGTTGTTCCATAGATTCAGATGGTCAAGATGATGCCTTTCAGCCCTTCAAGACAATATATATCTTCAAAATAAATAAATCATGTGTATTGTCCAGAAAAAATAGAAAAATCGAAGCAGCTCAAGAAGGAAAAAAGAGAGATTGGGGATGTTTCTGATGAGTGACGACCGTTTTCTTGAAATACAGAAAGTAACAAAGAAGAGAGAGTAAAAAAAGAAACGGAAAGAGAAGAACCGGCTTTTGTTTATGTTTTCTTGCTGCTATGTTTTCCAATTGTGGATTTCTCTTTCTTCTTTGAAAATATCAAAAGATAAAAAAAAGATGTCTCTTCATCAGCCTGGCTCGCTGCCTTCCTGGCTCTTTATACGTGTTAAGGAGCATAGTACGGTATGGATGTACGGGCCCCTCTAACACGTGGCATATTCTCATTTCGTCTCTTCTATTCAATGGGTCCCATTCTAGTTTCTTTTCGACTCGAATCGATGAATCTTCTCCTTAGTCATTTCCCACTCTGAACCGTTTCCCTATCTTTACCACTTTTTCCCATGATGTTATGCCCCGAGATCTTATTTTTTCTGTCAAATGTTTTGAATTGAGATTGAAAAAATTATAGGTATAACTACAGAATTTGTTTAAAAAATTAGGATGGTAATTCTTAAATTTGAATTTCATATCTTCAGACCCAAAAAGATTGATTTTTTCAACAAATTTGTTTGAACTTAAAGTTTCATGTAGTTATAATTTAAATCCCTTAATATAAAAATTAAAGAAAATAATAATAATTTAATTAACAACTTGTTAATTATCATTATTTTTCTAATGAAAGTTGCTTGATTTTTAGCATAACCCTTGTTTAAATCATTTAAGTGAGGAGAAGATGTCATAGTCAAACAATATAAGATTGGAAGTCAAAAAACCTTCCCTTACAATCTGGAAATGGTAGTGATTGAGAAGTGTTACCCACCCCATTATATATCTCCAATTTAATAATGCATAATGGCAAATCCTTTTATGTGTGGGAAAATGTCAAATCATCAAAAATTATGAGTGTCGGATGTCTGAAAGGAATCACAAAACATGATCATATAATTAAGATTTTGAAGAAGGAACAAACATGGCCCTTGGGAGAGAATATCAAAAGCATGAGCTTACCATGATTATGGTTTGGTTTCAAACATTTACCACTGTCTTCCACCTACTTTATTCTGATTCCTCACTCCATATGCCATTTGTTTATCTGTTTCCACCACACGTGCCCACTACAAAATGCTAGATCATGCAACTCGAGGAATTGTGTGTGTGTGTGTCTGTCAAGTGAAGCGTGTTTGCCGTTGCATGCACATTCTGACTAATTTTTAGGCAATTGGAAGATCAATTAGATGTATATGTGTAGCAACTGAAAATTGGCATGTGTTGATTTGCATCAAGATTTGATGTATACAGAATCTCACTTCCATTTTCGGATTTAAAAATGAATGGGGTATTTTATAACTTTTTTTTTTCTTATATTTTGGGGGGGGCGCTAGGGTGGGTGGGATTTAAAGACAAAAAATAAAAATATAGGAGAAATAATTCGGATTCGCGGAGATTGAATTGTATTGATATAAATATAAGGAGATTGCAGTTGGTAGAGTTGTAATGATTTGCCTTTGGGGGATGGTTCAGGGGCAGAATTGTAATTTAAAGAATAAAGTTATTTGTTTAATTATTTAATGCTTTTATTGAATTGTATAAATTATATTTACGATTAACATGATGTTTGTAATAACATGCCATATAGAATAGGAAGATGTCTAGAATAATAATTGGATTAATTATTGTTGCATAATCACATGTCTATAATAATAATTGGATTAATAAATAACTATATATGTTTTCAATCGATTAGTATGATAGTTATTATCATTTATTAAATTATTTAGATTGTCCACTACATTAATTATCATTTATTATGACTTTGAAATCTAGAATAATAATTGGATTAATTAATTGTGGAATTAAAATCTAGACATTAATTATCATTTATTATGATTTTGAAATCTAGAATAATAATTAGATTAATTAATTGTGGAATTAAAATCTAGACATTAATTATCAATTATTATGATTTTAAATTAAAATCTAGAATAATAATTGTGGAATTAAGATCTAGACAAATAATCCAAGAATTTCCAAAGAGAATTGTACCTTTTAGAGTAATTTGTGGGTTATTTAAAATGGTCATGTACGACGACACTCGCCAATCATGACTAGATTTTAAATACCTAATAATTTACTTTAAATTGAACAAATTCTTAAAAATTGAAAATTCTAAATTTAAAATATTGAATGGATGAAGGTTTTAAATTAAGCATTTAATTTTAAACCCACTTGGCCTTTTGTGCATAGCTTGAATAGAGTGAAATTAGAAAACATATTCTCAGAATCCTTTTCTTTCCCCGGAATCTCACTTCCATTTTGGGATTTAAAAATGAATGTTTTAAATTTAATAGTTTATAAAACGATTATTATAGTATTTTATAACTTATTTTTTTACCTTATATTTTGTTTGTATTACAATTGTGAATAGTGTATATCGAATTTAAATAGTTTAAATTTATTTATTTATGTTTAGCTTTATAAAATAAGAAATCTGAACTACTTGATTTTTATAATCTGACGGTAGAGATTAGATTTTAAGGGGGAAAAAATGATATAAAAGATTTTGAGCGAACCCAAATCTAGTGAAATTGATTACTGGTTTTATAGTATAGGGACGTAAAAGCTCTTAGATAAGGTAAATGAGAAATCACATATTTTTTTACATATCATTAGTAAATGCTGTGTGTAATTTTTTTACAAAAAGGGTTGAACGGAGTAGTAGCTATAGAAATTGGAAAAGGGGATAATGACTGCTTCTCCAAATGAAAGCACATGGTTTGATTAGGCGTGACAGAATAAATTAAACCAATTTGCGGGGGTTCCACTCACAGCAATCCAAGTGTATGCAATTCATGATGATTCTCAACTGATCACCAAAATGATGAGCTCGTTTGCAAATTGGTTCCAGTTGAAGTTGTTGTAATCGTTTAATATAATACATATTTATTTAATTTGACTATATTTAGAAAGTTTGTTAAGTTAGTTAATATAACATGTCTTCCTCCATTCTTATTATAAGGCATCAACTAACTTTTCTCATAAACCAATAAAAGTAGTTAAAGTCAGTAAAGTTGTCATAGAATCTAAGTAATTTCCAATTTACCCCTACTAATTGTCCTAAACTCTAATATCATATTAATTATTACTCTCACCCACTACCCTTATTAATTATGGGTAAACATGAGAAAAAAATAATTAATGTTCATTAGGAATAATCAAGTGCCTTATAAAAAGGACCAAATAAACTTATTAGTTGGTACTTTATAATAAGGACCACAGGGAGTGGTTTTTAATATACCTTAGTCTTCTTCACTAATCCTCTTAATCTCTGTTTTTCATGATTATTATTAATGGAGCATCAGTATGGGTAAATCAGGAAAAAACAAAATGACAACTTGATTCCCATTGAAGATGTTGTAGTTGGAAAATAATACTCTCATTGTCTTTAATATAAAACATATTTTGGGGTTGATTTTGGTTATTATAAATATAAGGCAAAGTTTTTATATTTGTTATCCATTTCCTAATTTACTTATATTAATATTCCCTCAACAATAATTAATAAGAAAATTAAGAAAAATGATTAGGGTATTTTAAAAAATACATGTCATATTAACTAATTTCTTTAATAAAAGTTTCTTATATTAAGGATTTTTTTTATAGGAAAGATATTTATATTAATACATCCAAAAAAAAACAACAACAAAAAAGCCAAATCACCGTACAAAAAATATTTAGAAGTAGAAGTAGAATCACAAAACAAACTTGACCTCCTTAATAGCTAGGGTTAGAAGTGACAAGGAAGAACGTGATGATAAAACCCACCCAAACGGGCTCACCTTCTTATAAGCATTAGCTGCAACGAGAACAGCTGTATAGGTACCCCATATTGGGGTTAAGAACACAAAAAACCCAACCTCAGACGTAAGAAGACCCATGATGTCCAGAAGAAAACTTCTATTCCTCTATTGAATCAGATCTGGTGACCTTGACCACACAACGAGCAACGCCTCTTTAGATCTACCCTCAGGAACGCAGATCCAAACTACCAAGGGAGAATCGGATCTTAAAACGTTCATACAGTCATCCAACCAAAAGGATTTGAACGCAGATCTTACAAATCTGCTTATTTCATAAGACAAAAACACCACCAGAAAACCCAGTGTCACAGAAAAGTAACAAAAAAACAGATAAATCTCACCTCCACAGATCTGGAGAGGAGAGGAAAGGAAAAGGCTCGCCACAAGGACTAGAGAAGGCCATGTCTGACAGAACTCTGAGGGACAAGACCATAGATCAAGAATCTGGACTCCAAAAACACCTAGACCGCAGATCAAAAGATATGGATTCGCAACAACCACTCGGACTCGTACGCTGACACAAAGCGTGAAGCGGGCGGCGGCTTGTGTGTAAGGCACAAGCCGCCCGCCGCATGAAGAAGGGAGCATGCGATGAAGAAGATGAAGTGCGAGAGAGGAGGAGGAGAAAGAGAGGAGGATTGGATGGAGCATATTTGATTGCATTCATGAAATAAAACAAGTATAATACGTAGCTAACAACCGTAAGAGCAACTAGTATTAATTATGGAAATAACATTTTTGCATTTACTATAGAAAAATCCATTTACAGCAGCCTCCAAAACGACCTTTTTTTTTTTTTTTTTTTTTTTTTTTTTTTTTTTTAGCCCTCTTTCTATCTGGCTATTGGTACCGTTCACGTTGCTTGCACGTGGAAGCCCGTGCAGCCAGGACTAGTGAGAGTTTGGTGGCTGTTGATGAGCATTTCGCGGATGAGGAATATTATATCAAGGCTGGTGGGTCCGAACTTGTTTTTGTCCAAATGCAGCAAAACAAATCCATGGATAAACAGTCCAAGCTTGTGGATAAGTTTTGACTAACCTTCTAAATCTCTGTTTCATGGATTTTGATCATAATTATTTGATAGGAGTGTTTAATCTTGTACATTGGACAAGAGTTTCCTGTTTTCTGCATTTGCGCTCTATTACTGTCAACTATGAGAGGATGAGAATGTAACAGTAGATAGTCATCATGAAGTTTTTGACAAAGGATTTTGCTTTATGTTGTTTGCTTTGACATCAACAGAAGCCCCTTGCAACTATATATATGGCTTTCTTTTGTGGGATTATTTGTTTCAAATTTTCAACTAGATTCCACCATCATCTTTTGCTCTTCAGTGATATCTCTGATAGTGCGATTCCACTATTGTGGTTCTGTTTTAGAAGGGGTTACTATTATTTTTTGGATATCAGATAGAAAGAGGGCAAAAAAAAAAAAAAAAAAAAAATGTTTTGGGAGTTATTGCAAACGGATTTTTCTGCAGTAAATGTAGAAATGTTATTCCCATTAATTATTAATATTATGGGTTTGTGCTTCTTTCCTTTACTTCCTTCCGTCCATTGCCTCTCCTTCGCCTCCTTTTCTCTTTATCACCATTGTATTAAAAGTTTTAGTGATTTAGATTTAATATTTTATAAATAATATCTGTATAAATTCACTTATAAAATATATAAATTAATTTAAACTATTAAAATTAATTTTAACAGGGCACAACTGTCATGAAAATAAAATCTACTTTATAGTAATGATGTACAATGCAATAAAATGTAGTAGTACTACCTCCTGTCCTTATTTTTATACCATTCCCCACAATATGTAATACCCCGGATTTTTAGAAATAATAATAATAATAATAAAATTAATTAATTAAGTTTCGGGGACGAAACTTATTTTTAGGAGGGTAGATTATAATACCTCGTGCAATAATAGAAATAGTAATGATAATAATAGATTAAAATAATGCTAATAAAATGATAATGATTAATAATAGAAAAAAATAATAAAATAAAATAATAATGTTGTATTGTTTTTGTAGGAATCATATTATTTTGTAAATAGTATTATTAGATTAGTCAATAGGAGTTAGTTAGATTAGATTATATTTTAAATTTTTGAATTCATCATCGGAATCAAAATATATCTAATAATAAAACTCTACAATTTCTTTTAATTCATTTTATCGGGAATAAGTAATTAGCCCAACCCAATAGCTAAAACCCTAGTTTTAATTATAAATTTAGGTCTGGCCGCTTAAACTTAGAAAACACTCGATACTTTTCTTCGCCGCTATTTTTCTTGTCAATTGTTCTCCTAGGAGGTTAGCAACACGGAGACCAGGTAATTCTAATCCCCATGTGTAATTCTAATCCCCATGTGTAATTCTAATCCCCATGTGTAATTCTAATCCCATGAGTAATTCTAATCCCCATGTGTAATTCTAATCCCCATGAGTCTTAGATTAGTTTTATGTAAATTTTGATAGGTGATCCTAATCCCTAGAGCAACCTTGCGTCTCGTGTTGATTCTTTTCTCGACATCCGTTTGTCATTCTTATGTGCGTGATCATCATGCTATTTTTAATAGAAAAATCTTAGGGTTCTTTTTAGCATGTTCTTTGCGGATCCCACTCCCTTATTTTTTTCTTTTGTTAAATCTTAGACCGATTCACATATGGCAAGCACCAGATTACATTATCTCATAACCCCTTTTCGAATTGCGCGTTGATCTATTTGAAAGTTTTCTTTTGCCAATGAGTATATGACGTCCACATGCGTATTGTGTTCTCGGGGTTTTAGATTTTAGCCTTTTAGGTATTGAAATATATATATATATATATATATATATATAAATTCTTCTTCTCGTTCTACGTATTAGTTTTGTTGCAAAGTCATTTGACATTTAATGTGCGATCTTTGTACGTTCTTTGTTGCTTTGGGTTTTCTTGATATTATCATTTATAATATATTATGATAATATAATATACCATGGTATGCTAGTTATATTATTTGATATTTCTTTTATTTAATCTTTCTTCATATAATATCTCCTCATAATAAAATAGATATGGATAGATTATATGTAAGATATCCTTTTATTCTATATTTAATTAAAATAATATAAAAATATATATAAGATAAGTAAATAATAGAGATAATTTAGGAATTTATTTTGTGTGTGTTTTAAAACAATTTAACAGTGGGAGGATAGCTTTGGGATGGTACCTCCCAAGGTGATGAACACAACTTTTGGGCTTTATGCCCGATGTGAAAAGATACTTTTGGGCTTTATGCCACCGATGTGAAAAGATAGTATCCGTTCTTCCCAAAGTGGTGTCGCGGGTTTAGGGACACTAGTAGCAACTTTGGGAAGAGGTGTGCACACTAGGAAGAAATGTTGATATGTTTATGGCCAATTGATGATTGTGGCGCGGGTTTCGGGTCACGGGTGGTAGCGGGTTTAGGGTCTACCATGGTTCTCTTCCCACTAAACTAAATGGCGCGGGTTTAGGGTACACTGAATTTAATAAAGATAATGAATGATATTTGATTCGGTGTGAATATATGTATATATATGGCGAATATTGGATTTGTTATTTGATTAAATCACTATGTGATTACGTATTTGATTTTATTAATATATTTGAGCCATATAAATTGTGTTTATTAGGATTACCGGCTTTTTTGCGATGTATGTGTTCATGAGGCTGCGATGATCCTTCGGGGAGCGAATTTCGGTGAGACAGTGCAAGAGTTGGGGTGCAAGAGTTGGGGCTAGCAGTGGGAAGTGAGGAAGAATCTTCAATGAATCTAGCTAGTTTTATTTTATTTTTATTTTCTTTCTTTTTGAATAAAACACATTTATTTAAGTTCAGATTTCTTTTATTGTAATAAGTAGCCTTGCACTTGTCCCGGTACAAGTGCGGCGGTAGCACTCCCAAGGTTGTTTATTTTGAACACCTCCAATTTCTAACGCTTATAATAACCTAAAATTTTACATCGAAATTCAAAATAAACAACCTTGGGGAGTCTTACCGCCGCACTTGTTTCGGGACAAGTGCAAGGCTACTTATTACAATAACAAATCAATTTAAATAAATGTGTTTTATTCAAAAAGAAAGAAAATAAAAATAAAATAAAACTAGCTAGATTCATTGAAGATTCTTCCTCACTTCCCACCGCTAGCCCCAACTCTTGCACTGTTTCATCGAAATTTCGCTCCCCGAAGGATCATCGCGACCCATGAACACATACATCGCAAAAGTCGGTAATCCTAATAAACACAATTTATATGGCTCAAATATATTAATAAAATCAAATACGTAATCACATAGTGATTTAATCAAATAACAAATCCAATATTCGCCATATATATACATATATTTACACTGAATCAAATATCATTCATTATCTTTATTAAATTCGTATAGACCCTAAACCCGCGCCTATTTAGTTTAGTGGGAAGAGAACCATGGTAGACCCGGAAACGCGCCTACTACCGTGACCCGTAAACCCGCTACCACAATCATCAATTGGCCATAAACATATCAACATTTCTTCCTAGTGTACACCTCTTCCCAAAGTTGCTACTAGTGTCCCTAAACCCGCGACACACCACTTTGGGAAGAACGGATACTATCTTTTCACATCGGTGGCATAAAGCCCAAAAGTTGTGTTCGTCACCTTGGGAGGTACCATCCCAAAGCTATCCTCCCACCGTTAAATTGTTTTAAAACACACACAAAATAAATTCCTAAATTATCTCTATTATTTACTTATCTTATATATATTTTTATATTATTTTAATTAAATATAGAATAAAAGGATATCTTACATATAATCTATCCATATCTATTTTATTATGAGGAGATATTATATGAAGAAAGATTAAATAAAAGAAATATCAAATAATATAACTAGCATACCATGGTATATTATATTATCATAATATATTATAAATGATAATATCAAGAAAACCCAAAGCAACGAAGAACGTGCGACAAAGATCGCATATTAAATGTCAAATGACTTTGCAACAAAACTAATACGTAGAACGAGAAGAAGAATTTATATATATATATATATATATATTTCAATACCTAAAAGGCTAAAATCTAAAACCCCGAGAACACAATACGTACAAGGACGTCATATACTCATTGGCAAAAGAAAACTTTCAAATAGATCAACGCGCAATTCGAAAATGGGTTATGAGATAATGTAACTGAAAAAGTGCTTGCCATATGTGAATCGGCCTAAGATTTAACAAAAGAAAAAAATAAGGGAGTGGGATCCAAGAACATACTAAAAAGAACCCTAAGATTTTTCTATTAAAAATAGCATGATGATCACGCACATAAGAATGACAAATGGGATGTCAGAGAAAAGAATCAACACGAGACGCAAGGTTGCTCTAGGGATTAGGATCACCTATCAAAATTTACATAAAACTAACCTAAGACTCATGGGGATTAGAATTACACATGGGGATTAGAATTACTCATAGGGATTAGAATTACTCATGGGATTAGAATTACACATGGGGATTAGAATTACACATGGGGATTAGAATTACACGTGGGGATTAGAATTACACATGAGGATTAGAATTACCTGGTCTCCGTGTTGCTAACCTCCTAGGAGAACAATTGACAAGAGTACGGAACGAGGATGTAGTAGCGGAGAGAAAGAGAAAAATAGCGAAGAAAAGTATCGAGTGTTTTTAAGTTTAAGCGGCGGACCTAAATTTATAATTAAAACTAGGGTTTTAGCTATTGGGTTGGGCTACTTACTTATTAGATAAAATGAATTAAAAGAAATTGTAGAGTTTTATTATTAGATATATTTTGATTAGATGATGAATTCAAAAATTTAAAATATAATCTAATCTAACTAACTCCTAGATTCTTGGATCTAATATTGACTAATCTAATAATACTATTTACAAAATAATATGATTCCTACAAAAAACAATACAACATTATTATTTTATTTTATTATTTTTTTCTATTATTAATCATTATTATTTTATTAGCATTATTTTAATATATTATTATCATTACTATTTCTATTATTGCACGGGGTATTACACAATATATATATAATCCCAAAAACAAAAACAAAAAGGGAAGAAGGATGAGGTGGCATGACGTGGGATGGTCCAGATATCACGTCACTATCCCTCCTCAAATATTTGAAAGGGACGTGGGATGTGCATGTATTGTATATGAAACCACCTGGCCAACTCACCACCTCCTCTTCCTTCAATATGTACCACTCTCCAAATCCAAACTAAAATTGAGGGATATTTAGTTTTATTTAATTCTTATGATTTTCACTTTTTTTTAAAAAAAAAAAGTTAGAAAAACAAGAAAATGTAAACTAAAAATCACCCCCTCTCTAGTTCCATCATGTAAAATAAGAATTCTTTATTAAAATATGAAGATGTCCCGCATTAAATAATTAAAAAAGTGATTATAAGCATATAATTGCAACAAGGATTGCTATTAAATGGCTTATGTTATTTTAATATAAACACAAGCCTAACACATACTACATAAATATAAAAATTCCAACATTATCTATTAACATTCCCATGACCATTTAACATAATTAATTAATTAATTGAAAGTCAATGTATTTATGAGTTTGGGTAAATGAATATGCCTACTCTTTTGTCATGAATATTTGAAGGTATTGTTCTAAGGGGGAAAATAAAAAAATGTCATTTGAACTTTAAAATTTTAAATTAGTAATTTCTTATTAAAATAAATTGTTGATTGTTATACATTTATATTCTTATAGTCAATATCTATACTCTTTAAGGCAACAATACTGATTTTAGATTTTGAAATTCAAATATATATATATATATATATTATTATATATCTTTCTCCTTGTTTTAATGGCAGATGTTCACTTTGATAACTCAACTACTCAACTTAGTTTTCCTTTTCTTATTTTTTGCTTGACTCAACCACACCTTTTGCAACTAGGGGCGGACTTAGAAAATTTACGAAGGAGACACAATATTTAAAAAGTGCCCCCAAATTTTTTTTTTAAAAGGAAAGTTTTTTAAATGCATTAAAAAATAAAAGAATATAAACAAGAAAAAATATATCAAGAAAATATTTATGAAATCAAGTAAATCTTGATGAAGTAATAAGAGAAACAATTATTTTACAAACCTCGTCATTTAGAAAAGTAAAAGGCTAAGATCTTGTTAGAAATAAATGCATTACATAAATTCTGATGAATGATGGCACTCAATAAGTTCAAGTACATATATTTTAATAAAAAATATATTACAATAAAAATAATTACAATATCATCCTTCTAGGCTTTTTTTTTTGGAATTCCATCATAATGCCTTATTATCAATCTTTATCAAACAAAGGCGGACCCAAGTTATATAGAAGGGGGCAAGTGCCCCCCTTAAATTTGTGATTTTCTTAAAAAAATAAAATGAAAAAATAATACATATTTGAATGATAACCCACCGTTAAATCAAATGCCTACTCTTAATACATCAAGGTTGTACTTATTAATCAGATAGGGGATGAATGATTGTTTAATGCCTTATATTGAAAAAGATGTATTTGATAACATTGATAAGAAGATAATTATGATAGAATTCCAAAAAATAAGGTCAAGAATGATGACATTGTAATTATTTTTATTGTAATATACTTTTGTTATTAAAATATATGTACTTAACTTATTGAGTGCCCACCTTTCATTGTAATTTATGTAACTACATTTCTAATATCAGTTAGCCTTGCTTTTCTAAATGATAGGTTTGTAAAATAATTGCTTTTTTTATTACATCATCAGTGTTCACTTGATTTCGTGAATATTTTTTTGATGTTTTTTTCTTTTCTTGTTTATATTCTTTTGTTTTTTAATGCATTTAAAACTTTTATTTTAAAAAAAAATGCGGGGGCGCTGCCCCTGAACCCCCGCCAATGGTGCCCCCTTAAGTAAATTTCTGGGTCTACCCCTGATATCAAATACATCCTTTTCAATATAAGGCACTAAACAATCATTCAACCATTCATCATCCATCCATCCATTCATCATCTACGTCAGATTCAATCTGATCTTGATGTATTAAAGGTGAAGCGAATCATTCAAACATATAGTAATTGTAAAAAAAAAAAAAAAATAAAATCCAACGGGTGCACGTGGGTCCGCCTATGTTTGCAATTATTTTTTTTTTGCTACAATCTAAGATCATAGGATTGAGAGCTGTACACCTTGCTGAATCCAATGAACTGTGCTATTCAAAGTTGTGAAGAATTTTTAATGCATGAATCCTAAAGTAAATGTGAGCCACCAGAGACCAGTAATCTCCTCCTCAAATATTCAACATTTTGGATCAGCAGAAAAAATGACAGAGTAAGCCATGTTCATAACATGATTGAGGTTATAGAAAATGATGTTAGAATCTTATCTATATATCTTTGGAGAAAAAATCCTTTTTTTTTTTCAAAAAAAAAAAAAAAAAACAGATGTTATGAACCCAGGTTCTCTTGGCAGCTATTAAGGCAGCGAAAACTATTTACGCCCACTCATAGTGCATCCCTATCTGTTTTGGAAAAGCCAAGAGATCATTATATTTCACATCCCCCCCTCTCTCTTTCTTCTTGTTTTTAGCCTTCTCCAACCTCTCTGCCTCTGACTCGCTCGCACACAGTCCTTGGTCCTTCTTCAGGTGATTTTCTTTTGCCATTTTGTATTTAAAGCTCCTTCTCTTGTGACGATTCGTTTAAGAGCTTTTCTCTCCTGGTTCTGGGTTTTGTTCTCTAACTTCTTGAATCTGGCCAATTGCAAAAACCATTTCCGTGTCTTCAGTTGAAAAGGGATTTTTCAAGTTGAAGAGAATGTGTGCTCTTTAGTATGATGAACATTCAAGTTCTAGATCATAACGATACTTTAGAGTTTTGACCATCATGTTGCATTATTTATGTGTTTGATTCTGATTCCGGCATTGTCTATTGTGTCATCAAAATTGACTTCATTTTTGGGGGATCATGTTCAGTGAGAAGCAAACATGGCACAGATTCTGGCACCGTCTACACAATGGCAGATGAAGATCACAAAAAGCTCTCACAAAGCAAGTTCCATTACATCAAACATGTGGGGTTCTTTACTGTTGAGACATGACAAGAAAGGTGCACCAGCCAGCTCCGCTAAGTGCAGAGCTCTAGTGATCAAGTCTGAAAGTGGCGTTGTTAATAGGATAGAGAAGCTACTTAATATGGACGTCACTCCATACACTGATAAGATAATCGCTGAGTACATTTGGTATTTATACCACTCTCTCTTCTCTTTTTCTTTCTCTCTTACTCCTGCCCTCTCAGGTACGTGCCTGGATTTATAATCGTAAAAGATGGTTGTATTGGTCATAAAACCTTACAGGGTTCAATTATGATATGATATTTTCTTTATCCTTGCCCTTAATGAGCACAGCTATGGATATTATTTTGAAACAGGGTTGGAGGGACAGGAATTGATGTGCGCAGCAAATCAAGGGTATTTTTATTTCTGAACTGTAAATAGGCTTGTAGAAGATGTTATTTGATGGTTTATGAGTATTCTTTTTGAAACTTTCAGACAATACCAAAGCCTGTTGAACATCCCTCTGAGCTTCCTAAGTGGAACTATGATGGATCTAGCACTGGACAAGCACCGGGTGAAGACAGTGAAGTAATCCTATAGTAAGAAGTTTGGTAACTTGCACTTGTTTTTTATGTACACTTTATATTTATATTTATTACTGGTTGATTTTAAATTTCCTTTTTTGTTTCAGCCCTCAAGCAATTTTTAAAGACCCCTTCCGTGGTGGAAACAACATTTTGGTAAGAGCTATAATTTTTAAATTGGATCTGATGATATTTTGATTGAAATCGAGATGCAGATATCATGAGGCTATTTTATAATGTATTGCTTTTGTGAAGGTGATTTGTGATTCTTATACACCAGCTGGAGAGCCTATCCCAACAAACAAACGACACAGAGCTGCTGAAATCTTTAGTAACCCAAAAGTAGTAGCCGAAGTTCCATGGTATGCATTCTCCTAAATATTTTTAATTTCCATTTGATATTCACAGGAAAAAACCATCTAGTAAGAGTTTCAAAATAACTTTTAGGCTAAACAACTGTGCTACTTGGTATTTCACTCTAGCATCCACAAATATAGGGGCAATTTCTCAGAAAAATCACTATTTTAGTATGATCATAAAGATTGATATTGCCGACAAATATCCTGATACGTTTAGTATTTCTTGTTTGGTGGTGATTGCTGATATTTAGACACAAGAAGTATCCTCCTTCTTTGATCCCCAACCAGAATCTATGACAACTGAACTATTGGCTTATTACTACGTTGTTTGTTCCAAGGTATGGAATAGAACAAGAGTACACCTTACTCCAAACAAATGTGAAATGGCCTTTGGGTTGGCCAGTTGGAGCTTATCCTGGTCCTCAGGTAATGTCCATCATTGTATTCACCGGTCAATTTTCATTCATATGTTACAAGAATTCGTGATATCATGACATGAATTTAATTTAAGTATATTTTCATTTATTAGGGTCCTTATTACTGTGGTGCTGGGGCAGACAAGTCTTTTGGCCGTGATATATCAGATGCTCACTACAAGGCTTGCCTATATGCTGGAATTAACATCAGTGGAACCAATGGTGAAGTTATGCCTGGGCAGGTTCTCTTCTCACCATTCCATTTTTTTAAGGATGACGAGTCTAAGAACTTAGTTTTCTCACTATTGCGTTTTTCATTACTATTGCAGTGGGAGTATCAAGTTGGTCCTAGTGTAGGTATTGAAGCTGGTGATCATATATGGTGTTCGAGGTACATCCTTGAGGTGAATATTCTACCTAATTCTAGCTACACAAATAAGTACCTCTGGACCATTCAAAAAAGAACTTTTTATTGTCACTTCCTCAACTTTTTGTTTATTTCTATTCAGTATGTTGCATTTTTTCTTTTCTGACAGAGAATTACTGAACAAGCTGGTGTTGTTCTCTCACTTGATCCAAAACCAATTGAGGTACTGTAATGCACAGATGAAAGTCAGTGTCCTTCACTGATAGTTATGTTAAAGTGTTTTTCTTTCTTGGTGATAGGGTGACTGGAATGGAGCTGGATGCCACACAAATTACAGGTTTCTGGACTTTGAAACTAATCACATTCACAATATATTTCACGTCTTAGTAACTTCATAAATTACTGAGGTGTTAAATTGTCATCGACTTCGTAGTACCAAGAGCATGAGGGAAGATGGAGGCTATGAGGTAATAAAGAAGGCAATTTTAAACCTCTCGCTTCGCCACCAAGAACACATAAGAGCATATGGAGAAGGGAACGAGAGAAGGTTAACAGGAAAGCACGAGACGGCCAGCATTGACACTTTTTCTTGGGTATGCTTGACACTACCAATACCTTTACTGGTGCAAAGACTAAAGTGATAAAGGAGAAACAATTCAAATTTCTTTTGAAATATTCTCATGAAATAAAATTTGCAGGGAGTGGCTAATCGTGGCTGCTCTATACGTGTGGGTAGAGAGACAGAGAACAAAGGAAAAGGTAACATGCTTTGAGGTAGTTATGGTTAAGTCTTCTTGAACAATAGAAAGAAACATTAAGATTCATTACTTTATCTGAAATCAAGAACTCAGAAAATAAGCATAGACTAAGTTCAATTTGAAGCTTTAATAACTATTCACAGGATTTCTCTTCTAGACTAGCTAGCTCAGAGATCTTTTGGACCGACACTCTTGCCATGTCACTTTGGTCCTCTTCTCAATGATCTACATGCTTTGTCACTTTAACTTGTCCATCTTTTTGGTTGTAGGTTACTTGGAAGACCGGCGTCCAGCTTCAAACATGGACCCATATGTTGTGACCTCATTACTGGCAGAAACTTCACTATTGTGGGAACCAACACTGGAGGCTGAAGCTCTTGCAGCTCAGAAGTTGGCATTAAAGGTCTAGTTTGTTTGACTGGTGATATTCTGGGGTTGAGAGAGCCACTTGGTATTAGTTCGGGTGGCTGCTGAAAAGCTCTTCTAACTTTCATCTTTAGACAGTTCAGACTCTAAAGAAAAGATCTTGTCGAGACAAAAGTTAAGAATTGAGGGGCTAAAGTTCTAGTTTATGAGTTTGTCATCAGACGAGATCTCTATTATAGATCAGAAATATCCTTGGCTGTACTAGTTTCTTGTTAAATTTTCATTGATGCTTGTATTCAAGTCTAAGACATCATCAATAAGCAGCCATGTTATCAGCCCTTTTCATTCTGCTGTGATTATTACTGATGTCGTGGTGCTTTTCTTTTTCTATCGAGTTTTAAATCAAATGCGGAATACGCAGAGAGTCGTGTTTCTTTTTGTTTGATCTACAACCGATGGTGGAACGATTCCAGAAAAAGCGGCGGCCTGATTATCATTATTATCATAGAATAAAAGAAGATAAACCAGGATGTAAAAAAGATTCCTTCCCTCCTTCTTGAGGAAGGCTAGATATAGATATGAATGGAAAGGAATATAAGCCGTTTCTTTCTATGGAAGAAAATCATTTCAATGGTGACAGCAACAAAGAACCTCGCAGCTGGCCTACCTTTGTATATTATATTTCCTGGTAAATACCAAGAACGTGATGGCTTTGCTTATATATGGACTGTGGACACATCGCAGCTCGGGCAGGGTCATCATTGTTTTTGAGCTTCTAATACCATGGCTTCAGGGGGATCCAAATCCGTAGCCAGCATCCTCTTAGTACTAAACTTGGTTCTGTATGTGCTTGTTACTATAATTGCTTCATGGGCAGTGAATCATGGGATTGAACGTTCTCGTGAAGCAGGTAAAGGGCATTTATTTCTTGTTGTTCTCTTTTGCTGCAACGTGGTAGACATGTCATTTTTGGAGTGTAATGCGAATATGGATTTTGCAGCATCTCGATTGCCGATTCCAGCTCGGATATTCCCAATATATTTTCCAATAGGGAATATGGCAACAGGGTTCTTCATAATATTCAGTCTAATAGCTGGGGTTGTGGGAATCATGACCTCACTTACTGGATTACACAACCTTTCTCAATGGAATGCCCCAAATTTAAACGCAGCAGCTGTATCTTCATTCACAACTTGGGCACTCACTGTACTGGCCATGGGGTGAGTCTTGTCATGTTTCTTTTTCATGTTTAACATGGAGGATTAGTTATGAAGTCATATGGTTTTTAATGTTCTTTCTGGTACAGATTTGCCTGTAAGGAGATTGAGCTTGGTTGGACAGACTCAAATCTGGTAAGTTGTTGGGTTGCTTCAATTCTGTCTTGAGGAAAAGGTATTTATCTGTAATAACCATTAACCAGCCTGACCATTGTTTCATTCTGTTTGGTTTGGCAGCGAACCTTAGAAATAATCACAATAATTGTAACAGCGACCCAAATGTTATGCACGGGAGTTATCCACCTTGGAGTTTCGGGATACTGAGCTTCATTTTCACATCAATCCAATGCTTCTGGACCTTGTATTTTTCTATTTGGAGATTTTCTTTTCGTTCTTATTTCATGTATGCAAGGGAAAAATTTTTTTTTTGAATCGTTTGTTGTTTTACATTTTCTGGCGTCGACTTGATTATGGAATACGTGGTCTGCCAAATCTGTTATCTGTTTTTCAATGGAACTCAAAATTTGAGGCTTGTTCATGTAAAGTCATTTGTTTATTTCCATTTCCAGAAATAAGCTTTTTTTTTTTTTTTTTTTTTTTTTTTTTTTCATTTTATGGTAAAAAAAAAATGGGGGGCATTCCGAGAATCGAACTCGGGACCTCTCGCACCCAAAGCGAGAATCATACCACTAGACCAAATGCCCATCCGTGAAATTATTGCAGCAAGGAATTTTATAACAAAACTAATATAAACCGACGCCTGAAGTATCAGAAACTTTCATCTAACTTGTGGATCAGTTAAAATTATGAATTGGGTTAAAAAATGTGCCAGGTAAAATTAAAAAAACAATAATAAATTTAAGACTCGGATACAAACCAGAAATAAATATTTGAAACAAAATAAAAGATAAAAATATATTTATATAATTTTTTTTTTTCTTTTAAATAAAGGAATCATCATCGAGATTATCTTGTATGCATCCTACTCGATATTTTATTATCTGAAATAACAAACTCGCCCAGATTTTAGCTCTTTACCTTTAGGTAGTAACATTTGGTTTTAATTCTACTTGACAATTCTCTTAGATGCCATTTACTCAAGGGTAAAAGGGCAATTTTACATGAACTTTTGCCTCAAGGAGGCTTGCTAAGACCACGAGCTTTTTTTTTGGAAGAAAAAATGCAAGCGTGGTTACATTTTGGGAGCAAAAATACCATAGGGCGTTTGTTGACCAGACGTTGACTATCAACTTGGATAGAGAGAACGATAACGCTGACTAGGAATAAAAAAATTAAAATACCCCCGGCCAGTGGACCCCACCACCGTCGACTTGGGGGGTATTTTAATTTTTTTATTCCTAGTCAGCGTTACTGTTCACTCTATCCAAGTTGATGGTCAATGTCTGGTCGCCTCGTAGTATTTTTGCTCCCAAAACATAACCACGTGTGTACTTTTGCTCTCGAAAAAAACTCGTGGTGCTGGACGCTCCCTAAAGCAAAACGCGTGTGTAAAATTGTTCCTTTACCCTTTACTCAATCTCAAGACCCTTTACTCAATCTCAAGCCGAAAATCGCGGATCATGCAATATTCAGTTATTAGTGACGACGAAAGGATAAAAAAGAGCGATGAACTAACCACACAATTGCAGAATTCACCGCCTTGACAAAATGTCTTGTATAGTAGTTATGCATGCCATAAAATATTTGAGCTAAAATGGTGTTCTATGCACCACAAATTACTCAGATAATTCAACCAGAAAGGTATGGCGACCAGGAAAAAGAGGAGGTAAATGACTAGATTCAAATAGGAAATAAGTCACAGTTAAATCCAGGCAACTGGAAACTTGAAATTCAACAAGATATTGCAGCACAGTCAACTGCAAGGGGATACTAAAGATGGAATAGAGTATCAACTGCTTTCCTCATGAATACATAATACACGTCCAACCAATAAGGCAGTATTCCATTTATTTTAATCAAAACCCGTTTTTACAGTACGACAAATATCTAATTGTTACCCTCCCTCAGCATCCTCATGATGGTAAGGAAAAGGTTCAGAATGTCAAGATAAAGGGTCACTGAGGCCCCAATGTACTCATCATATGTAAAGCGCTTGATCAGGTTGTCTGTATCATAGACAATGTACCCGCTGAAAATCATCGCACCGATTCCACCATAAATGGCATTTGCAGTCGGTCCAAGAGGGAAGAACATCTACAAAGAAAGAAAGACATCAAGTCTCATGTCAAGCCAATGTAGATAGAATTCTGTATATGCAAATTTGCAGCGTGCAGAGGCCATGAGAAAACTGGATAACATCTTTAACCTAACTGCATAAAATCTTTTTTTTTTTTTTTTTTTTTTTTTAAAAAGATGCACCTACAAATGTCTGATTCGAAATGAATAGCTATTATGCAATGTGAAAAAAATATCAAACCTGCATCATGCTAGTGAGGAAGAGTGTAAAGAGACAGGCGAACAATATAGGACCAAGGTAGCTGAAATCCTTGCCCCTCTTCGAAGCCCAGAAGGTATAGCCAGTTAGAGAGGCAACCACACCCGAAGTCAAAATCAATGCTTCAAGGACAATTTTTCCTGCGAGATGTAATCAGTTAAAAGTTAATCTAATCAGAATAACCTTCATTACCCCCCAAACAGGAAGAGGATAATGTAGAAACGAATTTGGTGTGCGACAGGAAACATAGATTAAGAATGTCATCCCTTTTTTCTTTTGTTTTTTTTTTTTTTGGGGGGGGGGGGGGGGGGAATTATATCGGACAATTGAGGATAATGATACAAACCGCTGGTGTTTGCGCAGGATATTCCAACAGTCAAGCTTATAGACACGGTGAAAAGTCCAAGCAGGATGTAGTTGTGAGGATGTTTCTGCTGGTACTTGAGTAAAGGAAACAAGACTGCAAGAGAATTCAGATTCATTTGTATGTGTAAGCATATTAGGTCATTTCAAAGAGTAAAATTACAGCAATTACCAGACAAAAACTCGGGAAATGAATTTAACTAAATTCAAGAAATTGGCACCAATGAATATATGAACGATAATAACCTCTTTTTTGCCTAATTCTTTGCAAATTATAACAATACAAATACAAATTGCAACCTCTAAAAAGAGGAATAGTAAAAAAAAAAAATGACGTCAACACATGAAATTGTAATTAAGGTACACAAATTGAGTGGTCTCGAGAAGAATTAAGCCCGTGTAAATTTCAACGTATCAGAACAGCAAAGAAAAACCTTTATCCTTGGAAATTTCAACATACAGCAAGAAAGACAAGAATAAGCAGCAATGACAATTCGATCGCAAACAAAGTTAAATTCAGAACAGCACAAATACAAAACAGAGAAAGGCGTAAAAATATAAATTGTATTAAAGAGAATTCGTCCAAACCCATGAACACGTCAGAAAATCTTGGCAGATCAGAAAGAAAACGAGAACATGGAACCAGTTTTATTATAGAAAAAGTCAGATGCAATGAATAGGGAAAGAAAATTTAGAAATTCTAGCAGATCATAGAGATATCGAAAGTAAACAAGAAAAAACGAGAAACCCTCGACAAAATCAGGAATACAGGCAACAATCCCATCGGAAATTAGAACCGAAATGAGCAGATCGGGAAGGTAACGTACAGAGAAAGGGGAGGAAGATGACGAAGAGGAGAAGGCCGGAATTGCCCCTGAGAAGATCATTGATGGGGGCATAAAAGACGGTGACGAAGGAGACGAGGGTGGTGAGGAGGAGCTGGAAAGAGAGGATGCCATAGACCTTGCGGATGAAGCCCCAACGAAGTTGGTTCTCGGCGGGGCTGAGACCTGGGTACAGAACCTCCCCTGACTCGAGGTCGTAATCGACCTTGCCGCTCACGCTCGTGTATCCCTGCATCGTTTTCCCTCTCTTCTCTGAGTTTCTCTCTCAACCCCTATGGCCTATGGAACTCGGAGAAGATTTCTGAGTCAGCAACAACCGGAATGAATGAAATATATTTGTTTTTCATAATTCCAATTTTCCTCCTTGCCGACTCATTTTTGTAGGGAAGTTTCGGGGCAAGGACCAAAAAAAAAGATTTATTATTACTAAAAATCTAAGAAATTGTATATTTTAATAGAGAAAAAAATCAAAATATATATTTTTAATTATAAAATTAACCCAAACTAAGCTACTTAATTTTTTTTTAAGATTAAGAAAGCTAATAAAGTTACATTAAAATATTTATATTTATTTTTCTTCTTTAAATTAATTTATTTAATTTATAAACTGATTTATAATATAATGATATAAAATATATATAATGATTAAGTAATTTATTTATCTTTTTCATATTAATAAGTGGGAAGAATATTTGTTACTAGTTTTATGGTTTTGGAACTTATTCGTTATTATTTTATTGAAATTTAGTCATTAGGATTTTAGATTAGTAATAATTGAGAAGCTAAAAAACTGTTGTAAATCAAAATTCTTCAAGATAAAAGTGAAAAAATATAATTCTTTTGTTATTTTTTTAAATTTTTAAAAATAATCAAAATCTAGAAAGAGGTAGATTTCTAATTATTTGTAGATTTTAGAGGCTATTTTAATTTGGATAACTTTTAATGTTAATTTGATATGAATGGTAGAGAGTATCATAAAATTATGAGTAAAATACTCTAACCACCCCTCTTGTTTTACCTCAATTACATGCACCTCCCCTCTATTTTGAAAACCTATAGAAACCTCCATTAAATTAAAATATATTACACAAATTTCCCTTATATGAATAAAATACTTTAACCACCCTCCATTTTTACCTTTATTACACGTACCTCCCCTCTATTTTGAAAACATACGCCGAAGTCCAAATAATTCTTCGTTAAGAATATTCTAAAAAGATTCCAAAAATATAGTATTTTTTTAATTAAATTTTATATAAAAATAAAATTTATATATTATTTTACCCTTAATATTGTACTTAATCTTTAGTTTTACTTTTATATTTTGACTAATATTGTTTTAAATAATTTAAGAGTTTTTTTATCTTTACAAATAGTTCTCTCTTTGATTATTTTAGCATTGGTTAATGTAAATATCACAAAATGTTGAATATTCAAATAAGTTTTTAAATAAACATGTGTTTGATCAAAGTGTCTATAAATATTTGTGAAAAAATTATTAAATTAGAAATTTAAATGACACATGAAATCTCAAACTTATCTAGTTTATTATATTTGATAAAAATATATGTGTTTAATTTATATTTTTAAGTCAAAATTAATTTATAAGATCAAAACTAATAAATTTTTTAACAAATTAGAAAGTGAAAAAAATCTATTAGAATACATTTTTGGGTGTATAAATTTAGTTTTATATACTTAAATAATTCTAATACTGAAGAGAAACATTTTGGTAAAAAAAAAAAAAAGTTCGAGAAGTCAAACTTAACGGTTAGCTAACGATTTGGGTGGATAGAAATAGAATCTTAAAATATAAAGAAGGTTTGTGTAACATAAATTTTAATTTTAAGGGAGGTTTCTATGGGTTTTTAAAATAGAGGGGAGGTGTCATGCTAATTAAGACAAAACGGGAGGGTGGTCGATTTTAATATTATACTCTAATTTTAAGAGAGATTTATATGGGTTTTCAAAATAGATGGGAGGTCTGTATAATTAAGGTAAAACAAAGGGTGATCAGAGTATTTTACTTTAAAATTATTTAGGATAGAGAATATCATAAAAATATTGAGCTTTATACCGATGTTTTTTCAAAATTTACATGAGATATCATCAAATTGATAATTAAATGTGGAATAGTTGAGATCATATTAGAGAAAATATAGAGAGTTTGGTTAAGGTTAATTTTCGCAATTGAAAATTTATATTTAAATTTTTTTCCCTTTAATATATTACAATTTTTAAAATCTTTATTAATAAACATTTATCCTAATCCGAAATATAAGGCCTAGTTGACTTCTTTCGAAAATATTAAGAAAACTAATTAAATTACTTTAAAATATTTATATTTATCTTTTTTAAAACTATTTTGCCTAACTTATAAACTTATATATAATCTAATAATATATAACATATGATATTATTAAATAACTTATTTAGTTTCCTTAGGCTATATTTGGGAGTTTTATTTTGGAGGGAATGGAGGGTTTTAGTAGTCTCTTCCCTTATTTGCAAGTTTTAAAAATAAGAGGGGGAATCGAGAGATTTTTACAAATCCTTTAAAACCCTCATTCTTCTAAAAAATAAAGTTTCCCCATATTGGGGGAGAGAAAATAGATTAATTACTTCTTTACCCTCGTTCACCACCATCACCGTCACCACCACCACCACCTCGTCTCACCACCACCGCCCGCCACCACCACCGCCACCGCCACCCCACCACCGTGCCACCGCCACCACATAAATAATTTTTTGAATATAAAAATTACATAAATAATATTTTTAGAAAATTTAAATTTATTTGTAAAGTATAATAATTATATTAATTATTAAAGAAAAGGAAAAAATAGTAAAAGTAACTCATTAATCCTTCATCTTCCTTCCTTACTATTTTTTTAACTCTCAAACAAGAGGAGGAAATATCCTTCATTTTCCTACCATCTCCTCCCCTCCATTTTCATTGCATTCCTTTCCTTCCCCTTCCTTCCAAACTCCCAAACATAACCTTAGTCTTAACAAAAAAGTTGACTATATCTTATATTTAAGACGGGAGGAGTTTTTTTTTTTTCTTTTTCTGATCCTTCTCCCTAATTCTCTCGTTTTTTTAACAACACCAATCTCATCTTATCTCCACTTTTATGTTTATTTATTTTTTTTTTTTTTTACTTTTTTTATACGGTAGGGTATGATTTTATTGGAAAATTTCTAAAAGAATATGTTTATAATATCAAAATCTCAAATACTTCATTGGCAAATGCACAACTTATTTTAACTTATTTGAGATTTTAAATTTTTAAGATTTTTTTCAAAAAAATTCCTATTTTATTTTGCCAGCTTTTGAAAACCATTTGATGTGTAATTTAAATTGAGTTAGTAGAACTTACTTCTTTAATGAAGAATGCTCGAGTGACATCGAATAGCAATACAAATCAATTATCATATTTAACAACTTAATTGATAAAACAATTTCAATGAGTGCGAATATAAATAAATAAAATCAAAACCTAAGTGTTACAACTCAATTCAAATTACAGTAATCCAACTAATAATGATTTAAAACTTAATACGTTTTAAGACGTGGTGTGTAACTTAAAGTAATTTGAATGGTAGTATGGTGTTGGTGTTGAAGTGATTTGAATTTTAAATTTTGGAATTAAAGTATCCAAAATATTAAATGCAACAAAATAAATGGTCATGTAACAATTGTCATACTTTTAATGTTTGAATAATTTTTCAAGAGTTTAGCAATATTTTCCTGTATGAATAGTTGATTTTAGATTAGTTTGTCATTTTCTAATGCATGTAATAAGTAAGTCACACATAATTTAAACCGCCGGTTATACTAAAATGGTTTTTTTAGCCTATTAGTTTAGAATTTTTTTTTTTCCTTTATACATCTTTATGTTAACAATAATAAAGATGCTATCTATCCGCGCAACGGGTGAGTAATTAAAGTAAAGCCCTTGAATGGCATAAACATTGACAGAGAGATTTTGATATATAGAATAGATATAAACCCATTTAAATATAAACTGCATTTAGGAAGATAAGGAGGCAATTTGCCATTATAATTTCATTTGCAATGACAATAAACACAAGTCAAGGCCAATCAATGTCCAATGTAGGTCTATACCTACTAAGCCCAATTATCTCACATGGGCCACTATATCTTGCACTATTGAGGGTTAAAAGTTTCAATGGGTTGAAAATATTTATATTGGATGAGTTCAATAAATGTAGTTTATAAAGAAATTTTTTAAAATATTTTATTGCAATAATAGCATGAAGATCATCTTCCTTATCACCATAGGATTATGTGTAATATATCATAATTATGATGTAATGAATTGGTTGAATAATAACAGTGTAGTATATCTTGATTATTTTAGCCGATTTATAGTTTTAATATATTCATACAACGTAGAGTTGAAAGTCTTATTTTATTAAAAAATTTCTAAAAAAATGTCTATAACATCAAAATCTCAAATACTTTGTTGGCAAATTCACAACTTATTTGAGATTTTTAAATTTTGAAGATATATTTCTAAAATTTTTCCTATTTTATTTTGCCAGCTTTTTTTAATTTGGTTTTTATACCTTTCTCTTACAGGCTGATTTCGATACAAGACCAACTCAACTTTAAATTATTATTGGGAGAATCCTTCTGGAGGCCCATATTACCAAAATAAACCTAAAAAAGGCCCAAAGAATTTGCAAATCCTTAAAAAGGCCCCAGGGCCTTTATGGGTATTAAGTTACAAAATGAAATTACATTGATGCCCCTGTGTGAAAGTCTGAAATTCAATGAATTTGTATAATCAGTCTTGCCATATTCGTGGGTCTCCGCCTCTGCGCGTCCTTACTCGTAGGTCTCCGCCTCTACGCCTCCGTCGTCGTCCGTCTCTACGCCTTCGCCTCTGTGTTCGTAGGTTGGTTTTCATGCGATTGGACCTTTTTCTTCAAGTGCAACAGAGAGAGAAGCCACTATTGCAACTCTGATTCTTCTTCTTCAGGTTCGGTAAGCTTGAACATGTGAGGGAGAAGGGGAAAATCTGAGTTAGTAAAAATTTGTGATAAATTGGCTTTAAGGTGAGCATGGTGTTTATGATCCATCTGCAATTTTGTTTTGTTTTGTTTTTTTGTTGCTGCTGACAGTCGATAAGTGTGGCTGAGAAAATTACTCAAAAGGTTGAAGGACAATTGTCTAAATCACAAAAAGAATTTCTTCTGCGCCAACAGGTTAGCTTTCTCAATCATTGTTCCCTTATTGTTAACTCGTTAACTCCTCTAATATGTTAAATTTATGTAATCTAGGTCTATGTCAGTAATCATGCAACGGTCTTCTATTATCCACCATATAGCTTTTTCTAAATAACTTTTATTGCCTCTTTATCTCTATTATTGTTCAGATGTAACTTTATTTACCCCGATCAGTGTTCCCTTTCTGCTAACATGGTCATTGCTTGGCTTCCTGATATTTCTGAGAATAATGGATTGTGGGTTTACATGAATATGGCCTCTAAACCTTCAGTTATATTTATACTGAAAATGTTTTTGTAGGCATACAATTGGGTATTGTGTGATTAACTGCCTTCAATCTAAAAACTAACGGAAGATTATCTCTTCTATTCCATATAGCAGTAATGTACTTGTGAATGGTTATTACTTATTTCAGTGACTTAAAATTTTGTTTCTCTTGGCTACAGAGAAGAATTTTACTGCTTTGTCTAATTGTGCCTTTGTTTGAACATATTATTCATCTTTCCAGTTATGTGTAAATTATGTTGCAGATGAGGGCTATAAAAGAGGAACTTGGTGATAATATTGGGAAGACATCATTGGCATCTTCTATTGCTGCTGCTTTGGGCAAAAAATTTGTGCGGATATCGCTTGGTGGAGTCAAGGATGAGGCTGATATTAGAGGTCATAGAAGAACATACATTGGAAGCATGCCTGGGCGGCTAATAGATGGTTTAAAGGTTTGTGAACTTACATTTTGAGTCTTACGAACTTACATTTTGAGTCTTACCTTCCTTATGTCTGATATGTTTGATATTATCAAATTCTTTTTGGTAGGATATCTTATTGTACTATTTATGTCCCCATTTCCTTTCTTCTGTAACACCTGGAAAGATGAACTGACAAGGAGAAGTGTGCAATTAAATATACGAGTTTCCTCAATTTGGGATAATATGGAGATATCTGAGGTGTTCTAACCAATATTGTGTGGTTTATGTGAAGGCTATATTATAATTGAATAAGTTTTTATCTCACTGATTAATTAAATTACAAGTTTTTTCAAGGTGCTAGTATGCCCCCTTTTTCTTCCATACTTGAAGTCTTAAATGGTGTGCGAAAATTTAGAACAAACATGACAAGATTTATGATATTGTTAAAATCTTTCTTCCATTTATCCTTGTGGCTGAGGTTTCATCATGACTAATAATTATTTTTGACATGTGACCTGTGCAGAGTAGATATTTGCAATCCTGTCATGTTGCTGGATGAAATTGACAAGACAGGTTCTAATGTTCGTGGAGATCCATCTTCTGCGTTGCTGGAAGTTCTTGATCCAGAACAAAATAAAGCGTTCAACGATCAGTATCCTAAACACTTGACCTTGTGTTTCCCTTGCCACAAAAAATTGTCTTTCTCTAAGTTGGAATTTATTTGTTTTTAACTGGATTTCTTTGGGAAAAAAAGGAAAAAATAGAGTAGTTCTTCCTTAATATTACCAAGCTACTTGAACGTTCCATTTGATCTATCCAAAGTGGTTTTTGTGGCTACAGCAAACCGGGCACAGCCAATGTCATTGAGTAAAGTGTTGGATGCAAGTAAAGAGAAAATGTTTGCAAGTCTTGTTCCTAACAGCAGCACAAAATCACTCTCCAGATACATAGAAATGGTTGATGACATTATAAGATCTCAGGCTGAAAAATTGCAACGAGCCTTGTTATGTCCGCCAACATAATGATTATATTTAGGACACATGTTTTGTCCATCAGATTTTTTGTAAACGTCAATGCTCATTGATGCCACAGTTGTTACTAATTTGTGATTTTGCAAAGATGAGCCTTTAGGAAGCAATCTTTTTATGTACATAGGCTGACTTGTTTTTAAGTGTATCTAAATTCAGTGGTTGTATGACATATTATATTCCAGCAATTGTGCAAAACACTTAAGTTCATATTTAGGACAAAGTTTTGTAAATTTTATGTAAGTGACATGATATTTTAATATGAATGAGAACGACAATTGTTTCTTGCGTCACTGGTATTGTTAGTGTTTGCTGATGTAGTTGTTAATAGGGGTTGATGTAGTTGTTAGTAGGGGCTGATGTAGTTGTTAGTAGGGGCTGATGTAGTTGTTAGTGTTTGCTGATGTAGTTGTTAATTGGGGGGCTGATATAGTTGTTAGTGGTTGCTGATGTAGTTGTTAGTAGGGGCTGATGTAGTTGTTAGTAGGGGCTGATGTAGTTGTTAATGGGTGCTGATGTAGTTGTTAGTGTTTGCTGATATAGTTGTTAATGAGGGCTGTTGTAGTTGTTAGTGAGGGCTGATATAATTGTCAATGGGGGCTGATGTAGTTGTTAGTAGAGTGATCTAATATAGTTGTTAATGGTCTTGATGTAGTTGTTAGTGTTTCTTGATATAGTTGTTAATAATGACATAGTTGTTTGTTGTAGTTGTTAGTGTGGTGATATAATTGTCAATGATGGTGATGTAGTTGTTAGTGAAATGGGTTAATGATGTAGTTGTTACTAGGGGCTAATAAGTTGATCTCTTTGATATAGTTGTTAGTGGGAGTTGAGTTGTTAGTAGAAATTTGATGTAATTGTTAATGTTTCCTGATGTAGTTGTTACTGGGGGGCTAATATAGTTGTTAGTGGTTGCTGATATAGTTGTTAGTGGGAGTTGATGTAGTTGTTAGTAGGGGCTGATGCAGTTATTAATGGGGGCTGATGCAGTTGTTAGTGTTTGCTGATATAGTTGTTAGTGGGGGCTGATGTAGTTGTTAATAGGGGCTGATGTAGTTGTTAGTAGTTACTAATTGTTGTTAAAGGGGGCTGATGTAGTTGGTAATGGGAGCTGATATAGTTGTTAGTGGTTACTGATATTATTTTTAATGGGGGTTGATGAAGTTGTTAAAAGGGGCTGATGTAGTTGTTAGTGGTTACTGATTGTTGTCAATGGGGGATGATGTAATTGTTATGGGAGTTGATGTAGTTGTTAATGGGTACTAACATTGTTGATAATAGGGACTGATATTGTTGTTAGTGGATACTGATATTGCTGATACAAATATTTGACTTAATTCTCCATTCTTTTGTTGTTCTCATTCAATGAACAAAGGTTAAAACAAAAGCAAAAATTTGTTGTTGTCATTGAATAAAAATAGTGAAGTTAGCAGTCAATGGACAATTTACAAAAGAACAAATGGTGAGGTTATTCTCATGAATACAAATTTGTGATAAATACATATTTGTGGTCAACTACAATGTGTCCTAACAAATATGCCCCCTAATGTCTCTTCTTCTGCTTGTGGTAGTCTTCAATCAAAGACACAACTTTTTGGTGATGGTTGTTGCGAGGATGGGTGACCACCTTCAATTCATAAATTTTGTCCATAGAGTGCCAGCAACTTGAGTTCCAAAATTCACTAACAAGCTTAAGAATCAGTTTGTCACAATATACTCTCAAGAAGCTTCTGGATCACATAATTTGCATACTGATCCTTCATCATTGTCTACATTATGCAACGAATCCAGAAAACAGAGTCATGGATTAGTTGTTAAACTCGGACCAAATATTTATAAAACTATAAGGACCAAAACCAATGATATAAAACTGAAGGGTTCTCAATCAAACTATAAGAATTAACAATAGTACTAAACCTTTTTAAAATAAACAACATATCTGTCCCTTCAAACAATACAAGATATCTGCATGTTTTAATCAAGAACCTCGACATGAAGAAAAAGAGTTAATACACCAGAATGGACACTTGTCACCAATATGCAAAGACAAATACATACATCACTTTTACTTCATAAAGACAATATTTATTATCCTCTTGGCTGGACTAAAATTTGAAAGTTAAAATCTGAAGTGTGAGAATTTTTTTTTAAAGGAAAAAAGATAATAGGAGTCTAATTTACCATGAGCAGCAAAATCAAGGCACATTTCATGGCTACTGAGAACAAGGCAAAGAAGTGTTAAAAAAGGCAAGAAATAGTGACAAGGTAAATGATAATATTTTTGCTTACAAAATCAAAATTAATCAACACCACAACAATGTATTGTTTTTTTTCTACATGCTTGTCAATTAATGGTGATAATAAATACAAACCTTATAGAATTGCCCCAGCTACTGGTGCAAGTCCTCAATACGTACCCCTGGAGCCATTTCCACATAGATAGTTGATTGCATGCCACGACTCTAATAGATGGAAACAATGATGTATTCATAAGCTTAATTGATAAGGGGAATATATATAATACAAAATCCTGGTAGCAACTCTTACCATTGGAATCAAATGTGGGGTAAAACTAATGGTTACTCTTGAATGTGCAGCATCTGAGAGTCCTTGTTCAGTTTCTGGAACTGGAATTTACAGAGTAGAATTTGTCTTATAGACTCAGGCCATTTAATGGTCTAGTTTGTAGTTGTTTAAGCTTATCAAATACAAATGCCAAGTGCCATTTGTCCCAGACTAAGGCAGGAGTTTAAAGGCACAAGGCTCAATCCCATGTTGTTCTCATGGGAAATAAGTCATCAGTTTGAGTTTCAATCTCAATGCGGAGCATGAGAGACTTGTAATAATTTATGTTTGAATTTCACGGTTTAGGCCAGCAAACTACAAGTTACAGTTAAATATCTAAAAATCCATATCAGACCCAATTAAAGCCCCCAGATATCGAACCAGATTAGTTGGTTAACAATTTGTCCCAACACTTTGACTTTTGATGGACATGCCATGTAAGAACCACCACTAGCTGTCTGCCCTCTTCCCTAATACTGGTAGTGAAGTAGACTAATGCAGTAATGCATATTACAGATTACTGTATTGCAACGAAAGTCCAATTTAAAACATGTCAAATCAACTTACCATGGCGATGTCGGGTGACACCATATGAGTTGATACCTTCAGCTGTATATAATAAATTTTTGCAAGCCAAAGAATACAAGAATTTATAGCCTAAGAATAAACCCGCCGGAGATCAGGGAGATCGACATTAGGGTTTAATCAACACTTACCCTTTCTCTTTGAAACAACCGTAGATCAACGAGGACGGAGGCGCAGAGGAAGAGAATGATGACGGAACACCGAATGACGCCGGAGATCAGAGAATGCAGAGAGTGGGCGCGGCGAGTAGCTGCTCTCCGAGATCAACGCCAGAAGACTCTCGCACAACAAGCCTCAGGGAAGTCCGGCAGCAGCGGAGGCAGAAACTCTGCGTTAAACTCAAGAGCCGGCGAAGACATGGGATCCACCTCCACTTCGTCGGGTTTGGCTGAACGAAGACGAATGCCCTGGAATATGCAGAGTTATCGGGAGAGGATGAGAATATGAGGGAAATACTAAGCCTTCTTCATTCTTTGATTCTTGGGGTAACATTGTAATTTGCGTTTTGAACTTAATACCCAGAAAGGCCCTAGGGCCTTTTTAAGGATTTGCAGAATGCTAGGGCCTTTTTTGGGATTTTCTTGGTAATATGGGCCTTCATATGGATTTTCCCATTATTATTTATTATAACGTCAATCCCCATTCGTTGGCTTTTTCGCTAAGCTTCAGAGTTCAGACCACAAATGGTAAACATTTAATTCTCCATTAGCTGTTATCTACAGCCCATCGATGACAACAAAAGACCTACTTTGTTCGGGATCAATATCATTCAATCATTCAACAAAATTCATCTTCAATACACAAAATTATAGATTGTGTTACCCAATGTACAAAAATTATAAAGGGAAAAATCGCACTCAGATCCAAAAAAAAATTCAGTATGGATTCTCTTATCTAAAAACTCCTTAAAAACTACGGTGATATAGATTTTGAAGGTGAAATTACCTTATTGTCCCATTGATTAAAAAAGAAAAAGAGAAGCAGAAGGGCTTATTAATGGTCACTCTATGACTTATCAAAATAAGCACATACATTTGTCAACGGGAGCTGGTTTAAATAGTATTAGAAAAATGATATTAATTAACATAGATGGGTTTGTCAATGACCAATCTATGACTTATCAATATAAGAACATAAATTTGTCAACGAAAGTTGTTTTAAATTGTATTGGAAAAATGACTTTAGTTAACATAGATGAGTTTATTAATGGTCGTTCTATAACTTGTCAATATAAGCACATACATTTGTCAATGTGAGCTATTTTAAATTAAATTGGAAAAAAGGTATTAGTTAATATAGATAGACTTGTCAAAAGAGGCACATACACTTGTCAACATATAACTTGTTAGTATATGTGCATAAACTTGTCAAAAGATGTATATAGACTTGTCAATGTATAATTTGCCAATATAAGCACATAAATTTGTCAAAAGAGGCTCATACACTTTCTAATGTATAACTTACCAATATAGGCACAAACTTATTAAAATAAACATATACACCGGTCAGTCTAAGGGCAAAGTGACTTCAACCATCAATTATTGAAGGTAAGAAGGTAATTTCATATTTAAAATCTATATCATTGAGGTTCCTAGGGAGCTTTTAGATAAGGAATCTACCTTGGGAATTTTTGTGATATTTTTTCTATTATTTTGAGATCTGAGTGTGATTTTCTCAATTATAAATCATCTTCAATGCGGTACAAGTACACAAAATTCACCCAAATATAAATTTTAAATTACCTCGTTGTCTTCAATTTAATTTAATTTATTTATCAAAATATGACACCTTATATTTATTTGTTTATACTAATTCATATTCGTCCTATCCACAATAGGAGTCTGGGATAACCAGACTCATGCGGACCACACAAACATCTGATCTAATAACATTATATGTGAACAACAAACGTTATAATCCAGCTACCAACTCTCATCTGATCTGATAACTTTCAAATTCCTTAAGCCAGGCCCCTTGAACTTAGAGGAAGTGCAAGTTGAAAACTTAATTGATACATCCCTTTTATTTAATCTGATAACATTGTATGAATCTGAAATGCTTTCATCATTCATTAATGCAACGTTTTGAATAGAAAAAAAGGCATATTCTTCAATTCTCAATTCTCTAGATTCATGTTTGAAGTGTAGCAGGAGAAGGTGAAGAATCTGCCTGTTTACTGCAATCTCCAGCAACTTTTCTTCAAAGCAGCCCTTATCACAAGCACAGCCTATCTAACGTTATTTTCACATTGACCAGAGTACAAGCATGACAACAACAACAACAAAAATAAAAAAGGTTGGTAAGAACCTCATTATAATCCCACTGTTAACTCATCCATTTCAGTTTCATCACAAATAGTTGGTACCAAATACCATATGAAATGAAATCAATCCATAAAATCAGGAAATTATATCTCGGAATCTGAGTTTGGATGCTGAGTACTAGCCGTTGAACGAATGACTTCAAACCAGCTCTTGGTAAAGAAATATCTGGTCTTAAAATCTCTAGAGAGCTACCAAAAAGTAGTTACATGCTTGACCATACTAATGTTGCTGAATCCTACCTATATATCATTCATCAACTATATGTTTCCCCAAATATGCACATGAAGTTGTAGGCAAATGAAGAAAAAGAGTAGAAAGGGACCTCAAAAGTCATTTTTCCATTGAGTATTCAGTAGTGTCATACAACGAAACTACCATACCTAATAAAATTATTATGTCCTGAGAAACAAAAATGTTATGGTATCACATAAATGGAGTTATAGCACAGAAATAACCTTTTCGAATGCTATGTTATCACATAAATGATGCATAACCTTTTCGAATGTAGCACATAAATGGAGTTATAGCACAGAAATAACCAAAAAATCTTTCATAATTTGCATAATTGTTTTCACAGGCAATAAGATTTAGAATCAATAGTTTGCATAAACTGAAAATTCACAAACTTTCCAAGGCCATATGCTCCCTTAGAGAAAATGGACAAAAGTAAATAAAACCAAAGATTCAAAAATCTCAATGTGTTGCTAGATACACATCAGACTAATGTCCAGCATGGCAGTAGAGTGCTTCAGTTTAAATACACATGAAATTCGATGCTCATGGAAAGCAATTTATTATAGGAAAACAAGAAAAGAACTCATGATATCCGTAAGACCAAGGGTTCTGCTCAGCATTTTGAACACAGAATTAAAGAGATAAAAAATAGCAAAAGGCCCCCAGGCAGGACAGAATGAAATTTTGCAAGGACGACTAATTCTTATTACAAAGGAAATTTCTCCTTCCAACAGGAACAGATTATCTTCATAATTAATCACTCCTTCACGATACAATGGGAAGTTTCAAGATGATTATGATTTCACAAATGTTATTCAAACCCCTAAACATGCTTCTTCGGGTCTCTAATATAAAGGGAAGATACAAACAAAACAAAAAGCCAGATCTATCAATATCTTTCTGAGATCCTCTCCAAACATGTTCCAGCAAAATTGAAGCTTTTCTCGTCAAATTTCTTCACTAAAGATTCTATCGTGTTTTTCTGTAGTGTATATCCTATTGTAAGCATTAGATCTAAAACAACTAAGACGTCATCTAACTTATCTTTCTTTAATAGACATTGAATCAGGGTCTCGAAAGTCTGCTTCCGTGGCTTCAGCTTTTTATTCAGCATCTCTAACAACCATTCCATAGCTTCTGTAAAGGATCCTTGTTCACATAATCCAGTTAAAATATAACCATATGTACTGACCATGGGTTCCCAATTTCTGCTGACCATATCTTTCCACAACCTTATTGCTTCCTGGGTGTCTCCAACTTCACAAAGTCGTTTAATTAGGATGGTAACAGAGGAAGTGGATGGCTCTAAGCCCTGTAGCAGGAGTTCGTTAAATAGTTTTTTAGCCTCAATTAGGTTCCCTTTCTTGATAAGGCCTCGAATTAGAGAGTTGTACGTGATAATATCACAAACAATGCCTTTCTGAGCCATTTCTTCAAACAATGTCTGGGCTTCATCTGTCCTTCCATGAAAACACAAGCCTGAAATCATTGCATTGCAGGTGACTGTGGTTTCTTCATACCCTTTATCACACATCTCCTTGTGGAGCTTCCTGGCGTTATCAAAATCACCAATTCGACAGTACCTATTTATCATCACACTGTAGGTGTATTCATTTGGAAGAATTCCCTTTCGAATCATCTCAAACCACAGCTTCCTAGCCTCTCCATGCCATTCCATGTCACAGAGGCCTTTAATTATTGTTGTGTACATGACCCTGTCAGGGAAGTACCCTCTGTCCTTAAGATCATTAAAGATCCGGAAACCTTCAAGGTTCTTCCTTCTCTTAAAAAGTCCATTTATGATTTCCTGATATGTAAAGATATCAGGAGCAAGCCCTTTTGCAATCATAACGTGTAAAAGTTCAGATGCTCGGGCATACTCCTCCTCCCTACTGAACGCAGATATAAGCGAGTTGAAAACAGTAGTGTCAGGACACAAACCATCTTCCAGAATATGTCGCAGAAGTCCATAGCCATTAGAAACTTTGTTATCATTGCAATAGGCTTGAATGAGATAGCCTATAGTTTCAACGTCAATGTTTGCTATAACATCGGATGCCATCATCAGTTCATACAATGTCCACACTAAATTAGTCCTCCCGGTCTTCAAACAAGCAGACAGAGATGCATTCCAAGTTGCAAGGGATGGGCAAAATCCAACATTTTTCAACTTACGGAACACGTTAACTGCCTCCTCGACCATTCCACCATGGCTTAGACATCGGATGTAACACTCCAAAGATGAAGGCTCGGGAGTAAATCCAGCGCAGTCAAGTAAAGATTTTGCTGCGTTGCAGGCCTTAGCGTCCACAAGGACGTCAAAAAGGGCATTACAAGATGACTGATCAGGCGAGAAACCACAATGAGAACAAAGCCAGTTAAAGAAACGCAGGGAGAGAAAAGCATTATTCTGGTGCTTTAAATATGCATGGAAAAGGAGGGGATCAGAGAAATTTAAAGAAGGGAATTCGGAGAGGAGAGTATGCTCCCACCTGGGCCTTCTTCGAGTAATCAAACAAATTTCATTGATGACGTCTCTATAATTCCCGCCAAAATCCCCATCTTTACTCTCAGTGGTGAGATTTCGCAATTGGCCAGCTGGGTCAAAACGAGCACCAGCAGAGCTATGGCGGATGAAGCTTATGATAGAGGAAGGAGTTCTCACCATTCTGATGTTCGGTGCTTCAACCTAAAGGCTGACTGCCAGAAAATGAAATCAATAACAACAAATTCCTGACTGCGGGTTTGAAACCTATGGAGCGCCGCGCAATCTCGCCAGACCCAGTAGTGGCAATGCCGCCGGTAAGGACGGCAAGATTCGATCGTCGGTTCCCTCTTATCCTCCGCCGTTGAGTCTACGATGGTTAGGCTATGGGGAGCCCTTCGCCGTCGAAGCATTGAAGCTCTCGGACTTGGACAGCATCTCTTCACGGGGCTTCTCTAATTTCTTTTTCTTTTCTTTTCCTCTCTCGGTTTTCTCTTCCAGAAAAAGGTTGGAAAACACACAGGCAGGAGGAATTGAAACCGGGACATGTGCGTGTTTGGTAGGCTGGAACTCACCCTTTTGTGGAATCCAGTTCCATCAAAATTGGTGGAACCAAGTACCAAGTAAGTTCCACTTCTCATGGAACTGGTGTCTGACTATTTTACCCTCCGTGAGAAACAACTTAGGGCCACATGAGGATGAGGTAGAACCGTCCAAAATTCTTGATCTGACCATTAGGGTGACTGGTTCGTGGTCGAACCCACTAACCCAGGTAGTATTTTATTACGAGCTCACTTTCTCTTTTCACCATCAGATGCGAATAGAGATAACAAACAAAGCTGGCTTTTAGGGTAATAGAAAACAAACAAAATATGTGACACACATAAGTTTCTCTTAGAATATAACTTATATCATATTATTTTATGCTTTTTAATGATCAAGTCCTTAAGCATCAGGGGTGTAGGAGGAAGGTACAATGCAATGACATGCGTTACACGGCAAAACAAAAGGTAGTATATAATCACCCCCTCGCCTCCACTGGCAAAGAGGTTATACACTCTCACCAAAAGGGACAGGGTTTGATCCTGAAGTTGGTCAAGAGACTTGGAGGAGATCCAGTTTTTGGGTTAAGGTTAGTTTAACACCCGAGGGTAATAGACGGCTCATTTTCTACCCAACATCGGTAGATCACCTTGGAGGAAGAGGGATTTCGCCCTGCTCTTGGATCGTGGGTGAACCCAACCCATTTTCTAAAATTTTTGTATATAAAAAAAAAGATAGTATATAATCAAAGGACATAGCTTCCGTTTAATCCTCATGTACCAATTAATTGATATCATGATGACCATGAATTATCTTTTAGAGTGTGTTTGATTTGAGGGATGGAGAGGGGAGAAAAAGTTTACCTCTTTTTAACCAAATTGCTCATGAATTTTTTTTAATATTTCATAGCTGCATTCTCAACAAAAAACCCTTTTTTCTTTATTAATGACAATTTGGTAAAAGTTTCCATCCCCTCCCTTCCTCTCAAACTAAATACACTAAAGAGAAAGACCTATGGTTGACGTGGACTTGGAAACCAATGAAAGCCCCAACTTCATAATCTGTTTGAATTGTGGGGCAACGGACTATGGGATCATTTGCATTATTTGGTTGTCGAATATCATGGTCGGATGGAAGAAGTCCAATTCAAATTTTACATTTTTTAAAGCGGAATAACATGGTTTAAACTGCGAATTTTAGTTCATGGGTAAGGTTCTATTCCTGATAAAAGTATTGATTCTTATTAGTGGAACGCCAGTAAATAAAAAAATGAGTCACTAACCATACACTTTTTAACTATGTATTGCTAAAGCATTGAACTTCTTTGCAAAGTGGAAGGATTCCTTCTCGAAATAATAGTGAACAATAGATGAAAAGACACAGTTGCAGCTGGAAATTTTGACACAAACTCTTGTATAAGGGGAAGCTGCATGTTTAGTCACTTTTGCAACCTTAAATCATCATCAGTATGTCATATTAATTAACCTAACTAATTTTTTTAATCTAATTAAATTAGGTAATATGTTTTATATTAAGGATCCAAGGGAGTATTATATATAAGCAAGATAGACATAGTTCAGACTAGCTTATCATATAAACCAAACTCACGTTATATGAGCAAAATTAGTCATAACATTATATGATTCTAAAATTTACAACCTTTTAGCTTATCATATAAACCAAACTCACATTATATGAGCAAAATTAGTCATAACATTATATGATTCTAAAATTTACAGCCTTTTCTGTCAAATAGAAACCATAATAGAGCATGACTCAAATACAGAAGCCATTTGGTGCAAAAAAAAAATACAGAAGCCATTAGCTTAACTCTGAAACCATAAAAGAGCACGACTTAAATACAGAAGCCATTAGCTTAACTCTTTATTGGTGATACAAGACTCTCAATGTAGACCTCAGCATCAAACCAACCCTTACCACCTTTAATCCTGGGATACTTAAAAGATTTATCTCTTAGGTCATAGAGGACCAAGTCAAACTCAAACATCAGCAGAATTTGACCATTCTCTGAAACGCAAAATGGCACTGAGTAGGAAAAGTATTCAGGGTTAGGCAAATAAGGGATGGTCACCAATTTCTCCCAAGACTCTCTTAATCCATAGTCCTTCATTACCCACACAACAGAATGGGTTCCTTTGTAATCACAGCTCATAGATAGGCAGCCCCCTAAAACGCCCACGCTAGGCCTAGAACTTCCTTCCTTTTCATATGCAGGTGGCAGAATTTGCCTGTATGTTTCCTTCTGCAGATCAAAAGATATAATAACCCACGAAGGATTTGAAGTTGAATTTACAGTCCCAGAACCCAAAAAGCAACTTGCCGGCCAATTGAGAGTTCCACTCACAAATTTCCCAAAATCGTGATATGGTTTGAACCCACAAGGGAAGTCTTGAATCTTTCTCCAAGAATTGGTGGCTAGACTATAAAGCTTCACTTTCGTGTCACTGATAGAATGTTCTCCAGGGTCACAAAACACAGCCACCACTTTATAGTCGTCAGATATGTGATCATATCCAAGACCAAATGTAGTATAACACCCAGGTCTCCAATTATTATCCAAAGATGGAGACTTTTTGGAGACTCTGATTGATGGGTTCCAAAGAATGACACACTCTGCTTTTATGGCAAAACAGAGCAACCCATTACAAGAGCCTACGATCCCATCATGGCGGAACTTGTTCTTCACTGGGTAGTTGAGCTCTTCAGAAGTGATTGACAGGTTATTGAACAATGAGCGCACAGGGCAAGATTTGAGTGTGAACTCAGCGGCTGTGGAGCTTAATATGATCCTTTGGTGGTTGAGGCTGGGGTCTTGAGTTGAAGTCAAAAGGTGTTTTTTAACGAAATAAGGATCAGAAATTAAGGATTTCCATGATTTACAAACGCACCTAAGTTGCAAAACAGACCTCACAGGAAGCCTTGAGAGGATTTCTTCGATGAGTTCATAGGGAATGAAGGGTAATTGAACAAGGAAAGGTTTTGAAATAGAGAGGGCTTGACTCTGACTCTGCTTTTGTTGTGGCACAATCGAGGAACTTGAAACTGTCAAGGTAGTTGGGTCTTGGGAATTGATGGGTTGCTCCCTCTTGAGGGTGGAATCTGAACCGACGGTGCCATGGGAACGGCGGTGCTGATCAGTGTCACCGTCCGAAGACATGTCTCAGAGAGAGAGAGAGAGAGAGAGAGAGAGAGAGAGAGAGAGAGAGAGGACAAGGGAGGTTCTGGTTCCTCTGTTTCTTCAAATTTTATGGAGTGGGAAGTGAGAGGCTGAGAGCTTGAGAGCTTCATCTTATGAAGATTAATAGATTACTATGATTGCTTGCCATCGCCACGACCCACGTTAGCATTTTATTACGTCATTTTTCCTGTTTTAATTTCTGATTCGGATAATGATACTACATGAGATCGTGGTTCTACGCAGAATGACTCGCTCTATCCTCTCTATTGGGCAAGTCGTTAAGATATTCATTGGTTTAAGAAAATATAAATGTTGTAGAATATATTAATCTTTAAATCAGTAAGTTTTTTTTTTTTTAATTTTTTAAAAAAATCATGGGTGTGCTCAAATAATAATTTTTTTATTTGATCCCATAATACAGGACTCACGTATAAAATTATAAAGTTGAAACAATCTAAATTCACTAGACCATATGGCATACGCTATTTACAAGAGGTCTCTCATTGAAGTGCAATATGACAAATGTTTGGAAAAAAGTCCGTCACTACTTGATGTTCAGGAAACATTTTAGGTGATTGATGTAACTAAAGTAACAAGTAATATGGAAAAACATTTGTTTTTGGTGAATAAGACGGCAAGAAGCTGTTGTGTAAAGAGGCTGCAATGTTCTCAGCAAACTAAGGACTGAAACTAAAATATGCACGACTTTGTTCCTTTGTGGAAAACCCTAAAAGGTTGCTTTCTGATGAAGGATCCATTTATTCACATTCACATTAAGCTCAAGCCGGTGGCTTTTTTGTTGATAAAAAAAAAAAAAAAAAAAAGCCGGTGGCTTTCTTGTCTAATATCCCCTTCTTCTAATAGATTTTAGATTAATCTATTTATATAATTTTAAGAATATCATATTATTTTTTGGTTTTCATTTTAATTTCCAAAATTTAAAACTTTAGTGCTGTAATTCTCATCATGGCGTAAAAGGACAATTTCATATGACGTTCTTTTGCGGGATATTGCTTCATTGAGCCATCATTGGACGACTTATTGGCTTTCTGTTAGTCAAATTAACCCACAACTCCCACTCTTAAAAGTTTAAAACATCTTAGTGCTTATTTATGGAATCATCACTTGCGCCCAAGTTGAGTGAAAGTTCCTAATGGGATTATTCCACTATCCAATACTTTCGAAAGTGAGATTTTCTTGATTCTTTTTCAGTGTCATCTTTGCTGGTTAAGACACATCATTGGACGTAGAGCATCTAACAAAAACACACTGCTATTCTATAAAAACATAAAAGAATGTACTTTATGACTTCATTTTCTTGAATCCAAGCCGTGAGCATCTTGAAACATAAATACCACAACCATAAAGAGCTTAATCCGACAAAATGAAATTATAATGATGCTCCCGGACTTTTTTTCAAAAAAAAGGAGGGAAAATTGTGAACACTTGTACCTTTTCAAGTATCAACTCTTCCTCCTGAATCATCTTCCAAATCAATTCTAAGACAGAACAAAACAAAACGAGATTCCAAGAAGTTAATCCCATCCCTTCTTACTTTAACAACAATCAAAGAACTGAATGACAGCAGGTTATCCTCATGAAGTGTAAATTTAAAACAAGCATCAGCAGCATAAGGCAAAGCTAAACCATTTGTACAGCAGTCAGCAGGTTCTTTATGGGACTTCCATACTATCGATTTGGCATAGCAACTAATCCTATTCTAATATAGTAACAATACAAGGCAGTACATTAATGTGAAGTCTGAACTATTCATTTTAACCTGAACATCTGAGAGCCGCAATCAACAATAACACTAATTCCATGTAGAATATCTTCTCATAACTAGCATCAAACGTTAAAATTCTCTGGCTACAGATCCCATCAATGATGATCCACGAACTCAACAATATTCAGCTTAGAGAATCTTTCAAGGGTGACTTGGTCTTAAAAGCAAGGCGAGATCAGACTCTCAACATAGATCTGTGCCTCAATCCAACCATTGGTGTTTTGGATCTCATGCCTAACAAATGAGGAATTTTTTGGATTATACCAATATAGCCACCTGTCCTGCAACAGAATTTCACTACTCTCTGAGATACTGCGATCCTTTGGACACAGAAGAACAGGATTTTCCAGGGCCGGACAGGTGAACAGTTTAGTCCAGGACTCTTTAACTCCAAAATCCTTCATAATCCACACATCTGAACGCGTGCCATAGCTATAAAGGATGGACAAGCAGTCTCCTAACACTCCCAAAGTCAATGTTAGCATACCTTCTCCATAATCAGGCTGTGAAAGTTCTACATATGACTCCTTCCTTAAATCAAGAGAACATAACAGCCAGTGAACAATGTGGATGAGTGATTTCCAATGCCACCCAATTCAGAGTTCCGCTCACAAATGTCCCCATTTCATCATATGGGATACCTAAAGGGAACTCCTGAATCCTTCTCCAAGAATCAGCACCCAGAGTATAAACCATGACTTCTGTTTTATAATGACCTCTACCATCAGTATCGTAGCAGAAAATTGAGACAACCTTGTAGTTATCAATTGATTGATCATAACCAAACCCATATACTATATAACTCCCAGCTCGTTTTTCATAACCTAAACTAGGAGATTTCTTGCATCTTCTAATAGTTGGGTTCCATACAAGGATATGACTAGGTCGAATAGAAAAACAAAGCAACCCGTTGCAAGAGCCCACAAAGAAATCATATGGGTTTGATTTCCTCAAAGGATATGCGAGTTTCACGGCATTAATGGGCAGGCCGTTGCGTATGGATGCAACAGGACAAGATTTAACAGTGCGCTTACGTCCCAAGGAGCAAAGCACGATATTGTGGTGGGTGAAGTTAGCCTCCGTGGCTGACATACGAAGGTGCAATTGAGCAAATTGGGGATCGGAGATTAAGGACTTCCAAGACTTACAAACGCACCTGAGTTGCAGAAGAAATCTGACAGGAAGCCTGGAGAGAATATTCTCAATGAGTTCGGGAGGAAGGATCGGTGACGGTGGAGAAGGTCGATCGGCATGAGTATCCATGCGGCGGTGGTGGGAGGAGGGAGAAGTGAGGGATGAAGAGGAAGAAATTCGGTGCTTCTTGGGAATGGAAGAGGGTTCTGGTTCAGAGAATCGCTTAGAAAAAGGTTGGACTATGTTGGAGAACTCACAATTGTTGTTGGGATCTGACTCCATTATTGGGGACCTGGGAATAGGGTTCTTGTGGGATGATTCTCTGACCTGCTTCTGAGTTCTGACAGTCTACTCCCTCACGCTATCTTTGAATAAAGATCTCATGCGCTGCGTTTTCTTTCTCTATTCAAACCCAAATCGTTCTCACGATCTTACCCGTGATTCTGAATATATCCTACAAAAGTAGTTTTTTATTTTTCTAAGGATAATACCACTTTTATTGCTTCAAGTATCACCCATTTTTAGTGTTCATCTCTTCAAGTATCACTGTCAAATGAGCTTATGTGGCATGTTTATTAGAAAAGCTGACCAGACAAACATATTACTCCATCTCGTCCTAATTATAAGAACACTTTTATAATGTAAATTACGTATAAAAATATTTTTATAATGAAGACCGGAGGAAGGTAGTATAAAATTAATGAGCTGATTATTTTAATGTAAGAAAAAAAGACAAAAATAAATCGAGCACTCTGAATCTGTTGAAATCTGAAAATAACCTTTTTCCAAAAATGGTTCTGTACTTTTCCTTTTATAAGTAAAGAAAACACTAAATATCATTCTACATCAAGACCCAAAAAAAAAAATCCTTGTTCTTTATTATTATAAGATACCAACTAATAAGTATATTTGATCTTTTTTATAAGACACTTGCTTGTTTTTAATGATTATTAATTATTTTTTCCATGTATGCCTCAATTAATAAGGATAGTGGGTGAAAATAATAATTAATATGATATTAGAATTTTAGTGCAATTAATAGGTTAATGTTGAAAATTACTTAAATTCTAAGACAACTTTATTGATTTTAACTGTTTTTATTGGTTTGAGAGAATTTTTAGTTGGTGTCTTATAAAAAAATCAGAAAGAATAAATGAAAGTTATTTAGAGGCGCCAAGTAAAATCTAGGTGACATTTCTAGAGGGCATTGCATACCAATATTCTTTGCTATTCTTAGTGGTGTTTGGAAAGGTGATGGGGCCTGAAAAAATACGATAGGAAAGGGAAAACACAGTAGGAGTAAAATGATGTGTTTGAGTTGACGTTTCTTAGATCAAAAGCTACTTTTAAGAAGAAGAACTAAGACCCACTTTTTATAATGCAAATGTGTTTATATAATTGTTAATCCAAACATAAGTCACATTAACGATATGAATTTTATCATATCTTAAATTTGTAAATGACATATTTAAAAAAAGTCACTTCTATCACTACTAATCTAAATAGACTCTTATTTATTAAGGAAACAAATGAGAGAGATAACAAGTGAAAATTATTTATTAAGATGAAACAAATGAGAGAGATAACAAGTGAAAATAAAAGGAAGAAATAGAATGGAGGTGAAAAAAACGATGACTGAGAGTGTGGCAAATGAGAAAGAATGTAGGGGCAAATCTAGAAAAAATGCATTAATTATAAAGATGAAAGTAAAGTGAATCTTATAAAACAAAAGCACACTCAATTTCAAACAACAACTCATGTAATTGTTGTCAAATTTGTGAGTTGACTCTTTGAGTTTACCGTTTTTACGCTTTTAGTTTACAAAAACGAGTCGAGTAAATAGTAAACTCGTGTTAGTTGTAAACTCGGTTAAACTCACAAGTTTATACACCAAGTTTGCCGTTTTTTACGTTTCTAGCTTACAAAACCATGTTAAATTACTCTTACACTCGTATTAATTTTTTTTTGATTTGATCATATTCAACAACTTTATATAGAAATTTCTTTATTAAATATGATAAATGATGAATGTTGATGGATTTAATTTCAATTATTTGGATTTAAAATATATTTAAATCAAATTATTGTCATTTTTATATTTTAATTATTTAATTATACACTAGTAATACCTACTTAATAATAAAAGTAAACTCTTAAGAGTTTACGATTTGAGTTCACGATACGAATTTACGCCATGTCACAAATTTGTTTAAACTCATGAGTTGACAACCCATTTCACATGTTTTAGCATTTTTTTCTAAATTTTCCCCTACATTCTCTCTCATTTGCCACACTCCCTGTCATCGTTTTTTTCACCTACATTCTATTTCTTCCTTTTATTTTCACTTGTTATCTCTCATTTATTTCCTTAATAAATAAGAATATATTTGGAAAGAAAATTACATATCTTACATACTCCCTCTAGTCCTTTTTATATAAGTCTAGAATTTGAATTGACTTAGTCCTTTTTATAAGAATCCAACAAAAGTTGTCTCAACATTTAATAAGTTTTTTTTTCATTCGTGCTTCTCATTAATTATATATATTGCATTAATTAAAAGTTATTATACTTATGTTTACTCTAGTTTTCTCTCTCAATTACCTCTTATAAATAATGACATACTTAGAAAAAAAAAGTTGATTTCAAGACATACTTATTATTTTTAACTAATTTTAATCGATTTCTTGAACCGCATAATTCGGTTATTTAGTTCTTATAAATAAAACAAGAGGGAGTATTGTTTTAAACTACTCCTTTGGTCCTATATATAGGGCGGAGAGAGGGGATTTTTTTTTAATCTATTTATAAGGCACCTCATTAAAGTTTTGAGGTGAATGTACAATTTAACACTTCACTTATCATTATATTGACTTTATTTTCATTTAGTATTATGTATAATAAATAGGGGTACAGTTGGGAGGTTATTGAATTTTATGTGAGTCAATGAGATTTAAGTTTTTCCTAGGTTTGTATGAAAAATGTTGGAAGTGTCCTATAAATAAGAGTAGGGTTGGAAATTTGTTAGTTTTATAGTAAAGTTGATGAGAAATGCAGATGACATTTTTTTTTACATGTTTGGCTAGCATATTAGTTTCTATGTTCTTTTTTCTTCCAATGTGTTATAAGTGTTTTTTTAACTAACTCACACATATAAAAAAAATGTAGTTAATTCAATAATTGTGAGGTAATTTTTCAACTTTGCTCTTATCTATGAATGAGTATTTTTCAACTTCTTCTTCTCTCTTTATTTTCATTGATACAATTAATATATGTAAAATTGTCATAATCTTATTTATTACTCTAAAATTTGACTTATAAATATGAGTAGAATTTTTTTGCACTAAAAAGTACCTACCAATGCACGGTAACACACACACACACACACACAAACTCACCAAAATAAAAAGAACAGCTCAAAAGAAAACGTACAACAATAACCTGCAGTGAAACATACTCCTAACAATAATCCTACAAAGTTTAGCCAATATACCACTTCTTTCGCCAGCATCCCTGTTATGATCTGCCCAACAACTTCTGGAACTAGAAACATTAGCAAGCAAAATATTAGACAAAGTAGATAATGATTCATGAAGTGGTCCCGTAGAACACATCCCTTTTAGAAAACCCCTAAACTATAGGTCAGAAACCTTTTTAGACAAGCTAAAATAAAACTTATCTTGCATATTTACCTGTAAATCATAAACGCACTTCACAAAAATTAAAACATACAAGCACTTAGCACCCAAAAAGTTTGCAGTTGTATTACCTTGAGACACACCAAGGGGAAACCCTATACCTGTTGTTGATTATGAGTACTTCAAGTCCAGAAGTTCATTAACAACAGATCAACACACTGCCAACCACACCCTTGCGCTGTTTTTCAGTCATCAGATTATACAGCTCTATCGACTTGCTTTCATAATAACTTGCCATAAGGTAGGTGTTGCTCTTTACTTCTCTGTCAGGCTCTTTATACGTTTTTGGTTATTATTGAATTGGTTCTCATTTTTTCTGTGGTGATGAGACTGAACATATATAGGAATGATATGAATGCAGCGTACAAATTCTGGTTTGAACACTTCTCACACGCTTCATTGCATGTCAACTTCTACAATGCTTCTCTTGATCAAGTTTGTAGGATCAAAGCTAAAATTATAAGTTGACATATATACGAGCTCTCTTGAATCAAGTTTCCTCCAGTCCCAAACGACCATCGTTTAAATCTTTTCATTGATCTCCTTAAGGAAGGTACTTCTTTGTTCAAGTATTTCTATTTCATAATATCTATATTTCCTCGTCAATTGATTTTTACTACAGAAGCTTAACTCGGGCTGTTATGTCTGCTATCAGGATCCTAATTCCTAATCATGCTTATTACTCGTTATTACTTATTTTTTACTCCTCTTTACTGTCGCATCTCCGCTGTTACAAATAATTATTTAATACTCTATAAATTAATTTTTTTCATTTTGTCCATATTGAACTTATAAATTGTATAGATCACATTTTAACTACTTAAATTTAGTTATTTAGGCATATAATAATAATTTGAGAAAAATATTGAATCTAAATAATAATGTTAAAAATGATAACCATACAACATTCTAGAGTGTGTGTGTGTGTTTTTTTTTTCAGATGCAATCAGTATCTTAAAGTATTTTCCATTTTGTTATGCATCTAAGATATTTTTTAAAACCTGAAGTATTTTTTGTTCTTGACAATTTGGGGTGCTGGATGTATTAAAAAACACTTTAAGGTACTAAAAGTATATGAAAAAATACTGTTGGATGCACCTTAAAATCTAACTGGATTTTGAAGGGAAAAAATAAGAGAGAAAAAGAAAAAGGATAGAAATTAACCCTATTTTTTAACTAACCTGTTTCTTTTTTTCTTTTTGGTTGGAAGATGCTTCTATAAATACCATGCCAAAACAGAATTACAGGACAAAATGCGAAAACTAAAATCGTCCAAAGTAAAGAGGGACAACTACATAACTGAAAGGCATAAAAACAAAGCAAATACTAGTAAAAGACTATGGAAGGATACGCAGAATGTTGTGGAGTCTCCAAAACATCTGAAGTCAGAAGAGAAGACAAAGAGAGTGATGGTGTAGAGGCCCACCCCAAACTCTCAAAGGGTAGACTCCTTACAAGCTTCCGCTGCTACCAAGTCAACAGCAATCTTTTGTTAACCTATTGCTTGGACTAGTGGAGAGGAAACTGAAGGAGCAGGAAGAACCAGTAAAACCATGCCCCAAAAAAAAAAAAAAAATACAAGAAAAAGGAAAGGATGGCAGAAATATAAGCCACCACTACGGCAAAGTAAACTGAAATTTACTGGAAGTTCAGCTTCCTTATCAGTGATTAACCAGCTGCATGCATTGGAGATTTTGGTTAAATCGTGATCTGTATAACACGATATTGTCAATCCCAAATGAAGTAAAAATGAGAACAGAACTTTTCTTCCAATATAATATGATACACTTGAACATAACACCCTCAAACGGGATATAAACTTCACATGGGCCTCGAGATTGCAGATTAATTTAACTTATTTTTTTAAATACTATAAATCACGTGAACTTGTGTAAGACATGATAGAGTTTGATTACAATGTTATGCTACAGGGAAAAAAATTATGCCCTTGTTAAGAATTTGCAATATAAATGCGATCGATGAAGAATTTGTGGCATTGGATTAAAGCAGTAAAAGTACTAATAACAACAATACTGAACATAAAATTTCTCATGATTTGACGGCCTCATCATCATCTTCAATATCCCAACTGAGGTCCTCCTCTTGTTCAGCTGAGCTCAACCTCTTTTGCAAATCAATTCTACTGGTAGTTCCGGCTGCTTCTCCTTTATTGTCATCATTGCTTCCCATATCTTCAATCTCATCCCAACCAATGTCTTCTTCCTCAGGCATCGATGGCTGGCTCGAAACAACTGAAATATCACTATCTTTGCAAGACTCACTGTTATCTGTTTTAACTTCTGATGCTGCTTGGTCATGATCTTTATCGTCCAACTTATCCCCACTTTCACTGGCACTTCCAGGAGCAGTTGATGCCACATGTTCATGATCCTTAACTTCCGACTCATACCCGCCATCAGTTCCAGATTCAGAAACAACAGCCTTCGCATCATTTTCTGTCTCCGAATCCACCTTCTTAGTTTCAACACTCTCAGAAGCACCATCATTAGTGGCAACTACAGCGGAATTTTCCTCCTTCGCCAACTTCACCCCGCTGGAATCGCCTTTGGGCTCATACCCATCATCATCATCATCATCAAAATCCCAACTCAAATCCTCCTCCTCTTCCCCAGAAATTGCACGCTTAACAAGCTTAGCTCTGGCATCCTCCACCAGCTTCAGTTTATGCATCCTATAAAAATACCTGCTCCAGAAGCTTTCATGGTCGGTCCTACTGGGGACAACCTCCCCATATATCTCCTTAATCACCTCATTCTCCGCAAACAAGTCCTGAATCTCCTGCCCCTTCTTATCCAACTCAAACCCTGATTTCCACTCATTGTAATTTTCCACATCTTCTGGTTCCTCCACATAAGTGGTGACATCATTCTGAAGAGCACGCACGAGTGCATCAAACCTACTGTACCGCTTGGCATCCGAACTCTGATTACTGCTAGTACTCAATCGCTGCTTGCTAATAACGTTCCTACCATTATCGTTGTAATCAGAAGGATCGAAATCAGAATCATCGGCTAAAAGGGAGTCCCTACCCTGAGAGATAATCTTGGTCGTCGATTTCCAAACCGAGCTGCCGATATCGTCTATGGCTTGTCCAACCGACTCAAGCGACTCCTGAGCCACCGACGCGCCAACATCAAGCGAAACAGGGAGATCCTTCACGGCGCGTGAAGTAGCTTCTCGAATAATCGCGGTCTCTTTCTTCAACCCAGAACTGAATTCCTCAAGATCGCGGCGATAGTTGCCAATAACGGACTCGGATTTGGAAGCAAGGGTCTGGAAGAGACCTCCGAAGTTCCAGGCGTTGTTAGAGTTGGAACTCTGAATCGGAGCGGCACTCGGATCGGGATCGGATTCATCAGGGCCATGTTCCCCGGATCCATGAGAAACGGAAGAGGAGGAGGATGGGGGAGGCGGCGGCGGATCGTCGGAGAACACGACCTTGAAGAAATCCATTTGAGTAAATGGGAAGGTTGCTTTGCCAAAGACGTTTGTTTATGATGCGTTACTTTATTGAAGTGGTTTATGCGTTTCGTCGGTGATTAATCCATTCAAATCTGACTCACACCCCTCCGGAAGTTTTTCTCTTTCTGTTAATACACATTACACACACACATAAATAATTATTGTAAATCGTGTTAATGACTCGTGAATCAATACAAAGCATCCCGTTTTACAATCTGTTAATCATCAATAAATCATGATGTGTTAAAATTTTTATGTTATATATTACTAATGTTAAAAAATAACGCCATTTATAAATCATGTTTTATTGTGTTTATTTAAATTTCACATATGCCTTTTAGTGTTAATTTGTTTTAGTTTACTATAATCTATTAAAGAATATACTAGAATTAATTCGCTTAGTGGTCGTGATCCTATAATTTGGCAGTGAGAAATGTCAACAGTGGCGTTAGTTGTAGTGGTGAATAGAACCAGCAACTGAGAGTTTTCTCCGCCCACTCATAATGTGGCTAAATGGATATTATTAACTTGAAATGATTAAAAATTGCCTAACAAGTATTTTCAACTAAACAGAACCTAGCGATTCGTTTGGAGGAAAACAATGGGATGTAAACAACGTGAATTTGTTAGAAAACCATAGACAATCATGTTTCAAAATTGAATTATTTCTAGGAAACTTGTATATTTCTCAGTTGGTTTTTTTGTTTTTTGAATTTAGTGGGACAGATCCTGATACTTGAGGTCGCAATTGGATCAAAAGCTACTTACAAGAAAAGAAAGTTTCTTGTAGTCCGCTGGCATTTGGGTTCTTTGTTGACCACGTTATTATTCTTTCAATACCTTATAACTGGTGCTTCATTTGATTCATTGATACATGCTATTAGTTCAGTTACTGGTAAACAGCAACTTGAAGATATTATACATCAGATACACAGGAATATACAGGACCAAAAACTCGTTGCAATTTCACAAGAGCAAACAATGCAAGCAGAGGAATTAATTTAACCTGATGCCCTCGATTTCCTGGATGATAAGCTCTTTTTCCTCTTCAAATTGATCATCTTCTGAACCTGAAATTAGTGCAAGAGCTAAGAGATGTGAATCTAGAGGTCTCCTACGGCCGGAACAAAGAATGCAAATTGAGAACAATTCATCTAAACAAGCGTGCCTCTCAAATAAATATGCTGCGGATACTATTATAACCTTTTGCAGGAGACAGATTATGAAGTAACTCTAGCAGCTTCTCTTGGTTCTTTGCCAGGATAATTTTTACATCTCGCGGCTTATTAGGATTAGCAACAAAAACCTGCATAAACAAGAGGAGGAAAAAAAATATCATAACACAAATTTCCTATGGCTCTTTGTCTTGAAAAACAGAACAGGGGATCTAAAAGATTAGATGGCCAGTAATTAATATTTCAAAACAAGTGCATGAAAAAGCAGTCTTCAGGAACTTTATGCATGCACTCAAAAGGATGTGAATGTGTTTTGTCTGAATTAATGTACAACTTAATTTAATATGACTGCCCTTAGAGAGGAAATATAGATAACCATGAGAAAAAATTAGATGGTCTCAAGGACCAAACACTTGACCATTTGGTTTAGATAGTCCATTTTGGACGAACTAAACCAAAACACGTGTACATCATAAAAGCAATACTTTTTGAGTTATCCAAGGATCCCAAACATAGCAAGAAGTTATTCAGATTGCAATCACATAATTTGATTATCTGAAATATGAGTAAGAATTTTCAATAAAACCACAGGAAAACTTATCAAGTGATTCTAATAGTAGGACAGTGAGAATTCACCTTGAAAATGTGAAAAGCTGATATTTGAACATTTTTACTTGAATCCTGCTCAATCAAAAGAATAGATAATAAATAACTGATAGAAAGAAAGGCAAAGCAAGAACAGTATTTATAGCATGTATAAAACATGAATCAAGTGTATTACAGTTTTTGGATGCTTATTATTGCATTGCAGTTTAACATGTCACTTCACATGCCCAGCTGGCAGAGTTATTGACAAATTAGGCGCAGCCATTTTTGGCCTCTGGTGGCTGCAATGTACCAGTTTCACAGCACTAGGGTTTCATGTAACCAAACTGACCAGATAATCACTCTCTAAAAAAAAACTCCTCTTTTGGGTAAACATCAGGCATAAAATCTCATTCAGAGCCTAACATCTAAAAAGGAAACAGAAGAGAAATCATCAAGCAAAAGACTCATGTCACAAAGGTGACTGCTCGCAGAACTTGTGTCCAGGAACATATGAATGTGTTTTCAAGCAATGCTTGTCATGTTGGATTACAACCAAAAGTAAACACTTCCCAATTAACTGGAATTAGGAAAACAACATGAAAATGACTGTCCTTGTAGTAATAATAAATACTAAACAATAGAAAAATTAAACCAGGCAATAGTATAAACTCATCAATAAATATGCTATGACTTCAAACAATAAAGTAATAAAGTAAGCATGATAATTAAATTTAATGGGTATCACATTGACTAAACACCAAGAAATCACGTTTATTTGTCATGAGAAAATAAAAGTCGAATACCACACAAAAAGAGACAGGATGAAGAGGAATTATACCCTCAACAATGTCATCATGACTTTCATGTGACGAACATCTTGGATATAGCGTCTCATTAAATGGGAATTTGGGGCCTCCAAAAGAAATTCTGATAGAATCTAAAGGCCACACACAGTTAATGTTTTATAATCCTACTGATCAAAACACATGTTTATGGAAACTTATATCCTGAACTAACCTTCAAAGACTGCCGCCTTGTGACATAATTAGAAGATGTCAAAAGTTTGTCATAGAGATCAAAGAACTGTATCATTAAGCCTTATTAGAAAAGCCAGAATAACATGCAAGATTAAAACACCCCAACAATAAAATCTGCACCATGCACATGTTTAATGATGTGGGGCTAAGTGAACTTAACTACGTCCTATATAACAATTACTCAAGTGGAAAAATTTTCCCAGGAAAGCTCTGAATTTAGATGTAATTAACATGCTTAAATATTTTGAAGACGTCATTGTGTGATCAAATCAGATAAATAAGACAAGAAGGAAGCAAACCTCATCATAATGAGCTTCCAAAAATTCAGAGACCAATTTCCCGTGTTTAGTAAGAAGATCCTGCAAAACATTTATGAGGTGTATAAAGGAGTGGTTGCCCAAAAAGAAAAAGTATAAAGGAGTGGCAGAAGGAAGTCTAAAATCAGATACAACAAAAAAAGGGCGTGAAAGCATGATTAGATTTTGTTTGTTGGGGAGTGGGGGATATAGAGGAACTCTGACCTTAAAGGTAGAAAATGCATCTGAAGCAACATCAAAATTTGGCAACTCTACGAATTTAAAGAACAACTCAAAGCTTGGAGACTCCAAAATGTATCTGGAAAGACAAAATATTACACACGTGAACAATGTAGCTGACTTGCTTCTAGAAATACTGCAAGAAAAGACACAGTCTCAAATGCACATTGACAATCATTTGTTAAATTTACTATCTACTTAATGACAAACAAGCCAAATACTTGGATTTTGGGAGATAATCTCTAGAGTTCTGTTTATTTTGTCTTTTTATAGTTAATCGTATTTGGGGAATCCTTTTAAACACCCAAGTTTGAAGAAAAGCACTTTTTAGCAAAACAGAAAACGTCATAATTTCAGTGATATGATTTTCTTAATATCAGAACCATTTTATGACTTCTCAAATATATTACAGTGTTACACCTTAGATCAATGTAGCATGCAATGAATTCCCCCTCCTTTGTTGATAGTATTCACTCTCTCTTAATACGTTTGTGAACTCCCACTTTCTAAAGGAATGAATTTCATCATCAGGGCGGCTTAATGTACAAGGCTCCCAAATCCCAATAGGTGATAATGGCCAGAAATTAATTGAAGATTACAACACCCTAACATAATTTTAGTGAATCGAAGATGTGATAGATATGGAAAAACAGGAAGGCATCACAAAGACTGAGTTAATACTCAATACAATAATAAGAATCTAGCCCATTCAGGGAAGTACTCTTCATTTTTCTTCCACGAGTAATATCTAAATATCTCTCTCATTAGTTGATGGAGATTAAGGTAGAAAGGAATGCCTGACTCCCACACTGAGCAGTTGGTTCTCCCACCTTAAAAACTTTTTTTTTTTTTTTTTTTTGGGGGGGGGGGGGGGGGGGGGTGGAGTTTCCTCACCTCACTTGGGTATCTATCATTAGTTCAGTTTATCTGGTTGAGTGATAGAAAAGTAGAAACAGCAGTATTTTACACCAACTTTCATTAGGATCAATCTTAGCCTACAGTGGACCTAAACAGCAGTATTTAATGGGTGGGGGAAAAAACGATCTCGTAATATCTTACTTTGCAAGTGTTGGAAATTTGAAGCATTCCCGCAACATTATTCCGCAGCTCAAGGCAATTTCTTTGTTATCATAGCTGGTTGGAAAACAAGAAAGAAAACAGACAGTTTGTGAACCCCCAATAATATGGAAGAACATATAAAACCATTCTTTAGGTAGGAAAAAACGTTTTGGGTAGACCCCAAAGCAAAGTGCGACTGAGACTTCTGATTTTGGAAAATGTCGCTTTTGCAAACATTGTAATGAAAGAATTCTTTAAGGATATTATTTGAGACGTGTTGTAAGTGAGATTACTTTTGTTTGCTTCCTTGGAGAAAATCGCTACTACGTTGAACTAAAAATGGGTAAATTTGAGGCATGTTGTGTGTGTCTCTTTCAAAACACTAGGGGAAATTAAGTGAAGTCATTCGTGATAAGGACAAAATCATCTATAACAAGACCAGAAGCGGCTTCTGTTTCGCTCACTTTGTCTTGGAGAGAAGAGGGAATAGATAAAAAAAAAATGTTATGCGATTTAACACTTACCATACAACGAGAAAGTCTAGTAACTCAGAGTGACGTTCAATGTATTCCACACAGCAATGCTTGGAGTTAACTTCATGTCTCAAGAATACAGACCAGCAGTGGACTAAATTATTTCTAGCCTGTATCAGAATTCACAGACCCATGATGAGCAACCAGTTAAACTAATTGCACACTCTTGTGCTTAGTAGCAATTTAAATCTTACTTCCCATCCCAGTATAGGCAACTTGTAGATTAGAAGAGCAACAACATCCTCTTTGCATAGTTCCTCCACTAGTTGTGAAACCTGGTCCATATTTGGTTCCGACTCCCCATCTCCAGAGAGCATGCATCTCATAGTCACAAAATTCTTCTCAACTTCCTCTAAAGCCTATGGGGGAAAAAAAAGTTACCCAAAAATTATAGAAACTACAACTCAATAGTCAAAGAAATTTAGCATCTCTAGAACAATCTTTCTTCCTTATTCTCACCTATTAAAAGCAAACATAAAAGAGAACAAGAACTGAAACTTCTACAACTTGATTCTTTGACGATCAAACTCAGTTAAATAAGCTGTTTAGCTCCTATACAAAAATAAATAAGTCATTTCTCTAAAATATAAAAGGTGGAAGACCCATTTGAGATTTTAAGCATTTCTGTACAATCAACTGAAAAAGATCACCCAGCTAAAGCGTTGGGAATTAGGATCAAGGAGATGGGATTGAGGGTATCATGCAAGCTCCGATGAAATGAAAAATCACAGGAATGTATGGACAGAAAAGAGTGGTAGGTGAAGAAAAAGCAAGAGGAGAGAGCAAGAGAGAGGAACAGGCCTTCTCAAGGTTTTTAACTTCGACAACAGTTTTGGTATCAAGGGCCATGAGACTGTCCTTGATAGGCTTGGCCACCTCCTGTGGCGTTTTAGGTCTCAAAATCTTGAAGAAGGAGAACGACATGGCGATCGGCTCCTCAATGAATTTCCACTCTGCGTCTCTGTATCTGTATACAGTTCTCTTTTCGCTCTACCTGGAGCTCTGCTTTTCAGGACGTTGAGGAGAATAATGCAGCTGAGCTCCTGTGCTCCTTGTTTCAGATTCCAATCACTCGTCAGCGTCATGAATGAGGTACCTGCCTGACTAATTACGTGTTATGTACGTTGGTCCCATACATTTTTTTCTTGCCGGAACGTTGGTCCCATACATAAGAGATACATAAATAATTTAAAGCTTATTTACACACACAGTACCTTTGTTTGTTGCCAACTATTTAGAAACACCAAAATTTTGTTGATAGGGATCTATAAGTCCTTTTACTCTCATAAACAACTATTTAAAAGTATGCCTGAATTCTGATGAGCCAGGAGGTTTAGAGCCTGTTTGAGATAACATCATAAGTTTAAAAAAAGTTCAATAGCAAATCATCAGAAATGAAAATTTATTTTTAGGTATTTGACAAAGCTTCACTATATGATGGGCTTCAAATGCTAAAACTTTTGATTGAAGCAACTTCTCAGGCTTTTGATCCCATCACTGGAGCTTAGACAATAACGCCAGTAACTGCAACTAGGTATTTATATGATACGCCCAATGTCTCAAGCTCCCGTCTGATCAGCTCAATGGTCTGAAATTCCTCAGAACTCAATTCAGGATTCTCGTGAAGCTTCCTCTGATTCCACCATCCAATCAAAAACCTCACGCTTCTTGGCAAATTTTAAGAATTCGGAGGATGTCGAAGAGAGTTTGTTTGGTGCGCTTAAAGAAGGGTCTAAGGATATGAGTTTCGCAGTAAAGAAATGGTAGATGGTGATCATACTGAACCACCAGAAAAAACCCATGATTGCTTTGCGAGTGAAGAGTAGAGGAAAGAAATCAGAGTTTTCTTCGACAGAAGTACCCAAGCTGAATGCAATAAAGTTAGATAGCTTTTTGAGAGAATATAATGGAACGTTTAGGACAATTTGTTTTCAAAGATATCGGTATAGCCATCGACCATGCAAGAAATATGGTAAGATGAGTGGTGGCAAAGGATACCAAACTTTTAAGCTTTTAATATGTATTGTTATTATTATTACTATTATTTTAGATACAACTTTGATTTTGGTTGATTTTTTACATGCAGGAAAATAAGGCCTATGGAAACTATAGGTAGGTACAAAGGAATGAAGTTTGCCGGAGAATTGCAAGTAATATTTAAGGATGTTCTAGTAGGAGATAGGTTTATTTAAACACTTCATTGTGTTGTAATCTTTTTAATAGTAATTTTACTATTTTATTTAGCAAATTTATATATATATATTTTTAAAAAAATTATCCCAAATAATCACATTATATATATATATATATAATTCATGTATTTTTCATCTCAACTATCTTTTTTTAAAAGTTTTGTTAAACAAGCATCCATCGGAAAAAAAAAAAAGTCATTTCGAGGTAGGGGCGACACTTTAAAATTATAGAAGGGGGCACAATTGGCGGAGGGCCCCTGAATTTTTTTTTTTTAAGGGAAGTTTTAAATGTATTAAAAAACAAAAAAATATAAACAAGAAAAAATATTTATGAAATTAAGTGAATCTTGATGATGTAATAAGAGAGACAATTATTTTACAAACCCGTTATTTAGAAAAACAAGGCTAAGATCTTGTTAGAAATAAATGTATTTACATAAATTACAATGAATGGTGAACATTGAATAAGTTCAATGCTATCAAATAAAAAAGTATATTACAATAAAAATAATTATAATGTCATCCTTCTGCGCTTATTTTTGAATTCCATCATAATTGCCTTATTATCAATGCTTATCAAATACATCTTTTTTCAATATACGGCACTAAACAATCATTCAATCATTCATTCCTCATCCCATTACTGAAGTCGATCTTGATATATTAATGGTGGTCAATCATTGAAACATGTATTAATTAATTTATTTTTTAATTATAAATAAATAAATAAATAACCAAATTCAAGGGGGCACTTGCCCCCCAACTCACAACATGGGTTCACCGCCACCGCTATCCCAAACATAAATCACATCAGGAAAAGTCCAATAGAAAAAAAGCCCATCAAAAAAGTCCATCAGGGAAAAAAAAACCACTCCTATCACCGCTATCCAAACAGGCCTTAAACTGTTGGTCAAATAAGAAAAATTCAATCAGCAATATGATTTTGAAAACATTACTGAAAATGACTAAACATAAAATGCTCTTTTATTTATGAAAGTATTAATTACAGGTCAATTTTACTATTATTAATTGACGTTATGATTAGTGTCTAAAGAAAAAAAATGTTTTTTTTTATATAAAAAACTTTTAGGTAAGCGGTCAAGTTCACCCACAAAGTAAGGACAAGGTGGATGCATGGTTAGATGCATGTAATCAAAGAGAGGGTTATTAATTAATTAGTTGCTGATCAGGAAAAGTCTCAAATATATTCCTATATGTGTGTTAAAGGAAATTGATAGAATGTGGCATTGTCAAGGTTGATGCATGGTCTTCCCAACGATTAATGTTATCTTGAGCTAGCCACTCTTTTAGAGGAGCTGGATGTCAGTGATGTAATGTTAAATATGCTATAGAAGCCAACAAAGATTTTAATAAAATTAACTTTTTAAAATAGCCACAAGAGCAATCTAATCTTTTGTCTAGTCTCATTTTTAATTCATGATCTCGCTTTTGAAGTATCCTCCTTTAATTTTAAGTCTTCTACAGTTGCAACATATGAAAATAAAATAATTCACATGATAAATATAATCATAGAATTTTTCTCCATTAATTATATTGCATTCCCGAATATGCTTCAGGACAACAATTATTACAACGACAAGATATATAATTATCAGGTAAAGGTATAAAAATATACATATGTTTTGTCCTCAGGAGTGTCCAACATCAAGTGTTTTTTTTAGATGTAAAAATACACATGTACTTATAAATTAAGTGCAAAAGTCACATATCTCTGTTAATGTTAGATAACTGCTGTTACTTTTGAGCCAGAGACAGTAAAAATTTACTAACATTCCGGTTCTTGAATGTTAATTGACATTCATGAGAACTTTGAAACTCAAATCATCATATGAATTTGTCTATCTAAATGCTCATTACAGTTGCAGGCGATTTCTTAGAATTTATCTTCAATCATTGGACAAAACAAACAAGAGGATGAAACCAGAAAGAACAAGAGGAATTACTCAAACTTCATGTATTCATTCATAAATTATTTCCTTTCAGTTGGTAAATTTCCAGAGGAAATCAAAAAACAAGCTGAAGCACACCGAAACCCCCAATTACAAAATACATACATACCCGTTTTCCCATTTACACAGTGTGGCTCTGTAGTTTACGGCCTTCAAAAGGAACTTGAAGGAAATAAGAAGTGAAGAATCCCCAAACGAGGGACAAAAGAGAGGCTATTTCAATCTTCTTTCATTCATCTACCCATGCACTTAATTAAATCCTCTGCAAACCCATAACCATATCACGAACAAAACTGCACATACAAATACATCCATTATCAGAACCACCCACACATTCTTTTTCCATATTTGCTTTGCCTTTTGACGATCGTTGATCACACCCTTATTGGGTACAGGAAATTGAAAATCTCTTGCAAGGCCATCGAAGCAATCACACAAATCCACTTTGTTCTCCGTTGCATCATTTTTCACATCCATTTCATTGGCTTCTATATTAACCCTTTTCTTCTTCCTCAACCCAGGCATCATAAGCAAGGGTGCCATCGCCGATCTCTTCCCTTGGACTGAATCCATGCTAGGGTTTCGGCTGTCCAAATCTTCGCCCCGCTGTGGATCTAGAGAGTCCAAATCTGAATCCATAGCCAATGTTTCATCAAGCACGCTTTGGATGCGATTCAAGAACCAGAAACCCTCCGACTTCATGAGCTCCTCATCAAACAGTTTTTCTATAACATGGAAAGTAGTAAATTACTGTCTCTGGCTCAAAAGTAACGGCAGAAATGGCAGTTATCTAACATTAGCAGAGATATGTGAGTGTGACTCAGCTTGCATCTAATTTGTAAGCACATATGCATTTTTACATCTAAAAAAAGCACTTGATGTTGAACGTTATTGAGGGAAAAACACAAGTGCATTTTTATACCTTTACCCTATATTATTTAAAAAATATATACTTATTTTTACTCATGTTGTTTCAATCACAACTTTCTGATATTCTATCCGGAGCCTTTAAAAACACCCTTAAGTCTCTTCACTTCATGAATATTAAGCAAAGTGCTTGATGCTATTACTGAACTTGCTAAATTGCTTTGGAACAATGCGAGGTCCAAAACTTGAACTGGAGGGCTTGAACTACTAAACCCTACGACTGCTGATCCCGAACTGTTACCTGAAACAAAATCATATATATATATATAAAATAGTCATAAGCATAAATATCATACGAAGATGATCGCTTAAGAATAACCAAGTTATTCACTTACCTTCACTAAAACTGATAACAAAATAATCTGTATTTCTTGTCTATTCATGTACATAGGATGAGTATTTATACAATGGGAGAGAGCCTTAGCATTGATGGCTCTTAATAATACTTTATAACTAATTCCTCTAATCCCTGATTGTTAGGGATACTAATTGACTACTACAATATATTTCCTAACACTCCCCCTCAAGTTGGAGCATAGATGTTAATCAAGCCCAACTTGTTACAAAGATAGTCAACCCGAGTCCCATTTAAGGCCTTAGTCAGAAGGTCACCCAATTGGTCATTTAGACCGCACATGCCCCGTAGAAATAAAGTTCTCCTTGATCTTATTGCGTACAAAATGATAGTCAATCTCAATGTGTTTAAATACGTTCATGAAACACGAGTTGGAGGCTATGTGTAGAGCAGCCTTATTATCACACCACAACTTCGCAGGTAATGACGTGGCAAGACCAACCTCCTTCATTAACTAGTGAATCCACACAATTTCCTGTACTGACTGAGACATAGCTCTATACTCAGCTTTTGCACTCGACTTAGAAACCACATCCTGCTTCTTGCTTCTCCATGATACTAAATTTCCACCCACAAACACACAATATCGTGGTGGATCTTCCGGGTAGCCTTTGACCCGCATGATCTCGCATCACAAAAACATTCAATCTTGTTGTGGCCATGATTCGTATAGAGTACACCTTGACCAGGTGAGCCCTTCAAATAATGTAAGACATGCTCCAAAGCTTCCCACTGAGCAACGGTTGGTGTAGTCATGAATTGACTAAGCACACTAACTGGAAAGGTCACATCAGGGCGAGTTACCGTGAGATAGTTCAATTTCCCAATTAACCTATGGTATCTCTCAGGATAGGCAAACGACTTGATCTTCTCCGGATCAACTTTCTTTCTTACATCATCAGGTAGCTCATCAAACGGTATGCGGTCATCAATGTCCAAGAAGGGATTAGGAATCATGGGAAAGTTACTCGGTCTTCGCTCCGAGTTTCCGGTTTCTTTTAAAAAATCAAGAACATATTTCTCTCGTGTCAAAAGGATGCCTTTCTTACTTCTCATAACCTCTATCCCAAGAAAGTACTTTAACGGACCCAAATCCTTTGTTTGAAAATGAGAATTAAGAAAGGCCTTGAGGATGAGATTCCAAGCATTGCTACCCGTAATAACAATATCATCAACATATACGACTAATGAATCATGCCAAAGATCTGTTTGCCGATAAAACACAGAATGGTCACACTTACTCTGACTCAAACCAAACTTCTTAACCACAGAGCTAAACCTGTCAAACCAAGCACGAGGGCTCTGCTTCAAGCCATATAAAGACTTTTGAAGATGACATACCGTCCCACGCTCCCCCTGAGCAACAAAACTAGGTGGTTGCTCCATGTATACTTCCTCAAGAAGATTACCATTCAGGAACGCATTCTTAACATCTAACTGATGAAGATCCCAACCATAATGGGCTACCATAGAAATGAAGAGGCGAACAGATGACAACTTTGCCACAGGAGAAAAAGTTTCTGAATAGTCAACACCATAGGTCTGAGCATAACCCTTGGCAACCAGTCGAGCTTTCAAACGTTCCAAGGTGCCGTCAGCTTTTGTTTTGACCGTGAACACCCACTTACACCCGATAGCTTTCTTCCCAAGAGGCAAATCAACGAGATTCCAGGTACCGGCCTTATCAAGGGCCACCATTTCTTCTTCCATTGCAGCACGCCAACCGGGATGGGTCAAGGCTTGTTGGAGAGTAGTAGGAATAGTGAGAGAGTCTAAGGATGCTATGACAGAACAGGATGAAGGAGACAAATGTTTATAGGAAACAAAGGAAGAAATAGGATGGGTGCAAGTACGCTTACCTTTGCGTAAGGCAATAGGCAAGTCATCAAGAGTATCAGACACTATGTCTGGTTCAGAGGTAGAAGAGGAAGGAGCAGGGGTATCAAGAATATCAGGCACTGATACTGGTCCAGAAGTAGGAGCGAAAGGAACTGAGGCTAGATCAGACATCGAAGCAGTCATTGGTGGGTCATGAACTTGATCGACTACATTACTTGCCCTAGGGCGTTTCCAATAAACATGATAGATAGGTGGTTTAGCAGGTGCTGGATCAGATGCTTACACTGGTGGTAATTGAACCGAGTAGACCAAGAGATTATCAAGACTGTCAGAGGTGTCATCGGTAGAGACAAAAGATGGAGGCGGAGAAGAGACAGGGAAAAATGAAGTCGACTCATGGAATATGACATCTGTAGACACAAGATAACGTCGAAGGGTGGGAGAATAGCACCGATAACCCTTCTGAACCCTAGAATACCCAAGGAAGACACACTTAAGAGACTTGGGATCAAGTTTGGTAACAGTGGGACGAATATCGCGAACAAAACAGACACAACCAAAGATTTTAGGGTCAACAGGAAATAAGGGTTTGGAAGGAAACAAGGTGGTGTATGGAGTGGCACCATTGAGGACAGGAGGGGACATACGATTAATAAGGAAGCACTTGAAGAGTCACGGCGTCGCCCAAAAAGGCTTAGGAACATTCATTTGAAACATGAGAGCCCGAGCGACTTCTAATAAGTGTCGATTCTTACGTTCGCAACACCATTTTGAGCCGGTGTATCCGGACGGGAGGATCGATGAAGCATGCCATCTTTGGAGCATATAGGTTTGAAATTGGGCGAGAAAAGTATTCTTTAGCATTATCACTTCGTAAGGTTTTGACAGACACACCAAACTGAGTTTGGATTTCAGAGAAGAAGTTGCAAAAATGAGAAAACAACTCGGACCGAGTTTTCATTAAATAGAGCCAAGTGGTACGAGAGAAATCATCAACAAAAGTAACAAAGTACCTAAAACCAGGTTTGGACTCAACAGGACATGGACCCCAAACATCAGAATGGACCAAATCAAAGGGAGACGTAGCACGTTTATTAACTCAAGGTGCCAAATGAACTCGATGATGTTTAGCAAACTTACATGACTCACATTCTAAAGACGACAAATGATGGAATTGAGGATACATCCTCTTCAAAGAAGACAAAGACACATGATCTAAACGACAATGAATGTCAAAAGGAGACGAACCACCAGAGCAAGCAACTGAATGTGGTACCTGATCCTCAAGGAAGTAATGACCGTCAGATTCATAGCCCTTACCAATAACTCGCTTCGTCGTGAGATCCTGAATCAAACAGTGGTCAGGAAAGAGAGTGATGAAACAGTTTGATTATCGAGTGAGTTTGCTAGGAGACAAAAGATTAAATGTGAGGTCAAGGACATTAAGGACATGAGATAAGGAAACAGACGGAGTAGGTTCAACAATGCCAGAGCCAATAACACGAGAATAAGAACCATTGGCAATGGTTATACTGGAAGGATTGGCATAAGGTGCATACGAGGAAAATAAATGGTGGTTACCTGTCATATGATCAGTAGCACTAGAATCGATGATCCACTTCAAGGAAGAAGTAGCAAGACTGGAAGCAATATTACCTGTAGCAAGAGCACTTGATGTGGACGGAGCAAACTTATGATCAATCACTTTCTTGGATATTGGCACAACCTCAGTTGTCACACTAGTCTTTAAAACAGCCATTAAAACCACAAATAATTACCAAACAGGAGAGCAAGAGAAACGGAGAGAACACAGCACGTCCCGTAAGAGACCAAATAGCAATTCCAACCAACAAGCAACCAGAGTCCAAACAGTGAGCAACTAAAAGCCCAAGCAGCAACCAAAGACCCTAAAAACACCTACTAGAGGAAAACCGGTTCTGGAAAACCACCAAAACCAAAGTCCACAGTCACCCCAACTCCCAAAGAACAGAAGCACAACCAATGAAGCCACACCACGACCACGGGTTGGCCAAAAGAAAAAAAATGAGAGCAGACACAGCAGAACAGAACGCACAAACGAAACACCAAAAAATTCTTGTCTCAGTGCTCAACCGAAGACCCACACCACGAGGCAGAGAGAAGAGGCCGAGAGAAGCAAGGCGACGCCGGAAAAGAAGAGAAAACACCAAAATCTCGCCAGAAAGTGACGACACGCGCCAGCACGTGAAGAAACGCGCAAACTGGTGACGGCGTGTGAGGATCACGCGCCGGTCAAAATTGAACCGGAACGCCGGGGAAACGCCGATCGGCGGGAGGAGAAGCCGGCGGTGTGGTGCGTGTACCTAGGAAACACCAAGCACAGAACGCTTTCTCTCTCACTCTCTCTCACTATATCGCACAGAGAAGAATGCTAACGGAAAAAAATTTGAGATTCAGCAGCCAAGCTCTGATACCATGATAACAAAATAATCTGTATTTCTTGTCTATTCATGTACATAGGATGAGTATTTATACAATGGGAGAGAGCCTTAGCATTGATGGCTCTTAATAATACTTTATGACTAATTCCTCTAATCCCTGATTGTTAGGGATACTAATTGACTACTACAATATATTTCCTAACAAAAACCAAAGTGGAGTAAACCAGGAGGAACAACAAAAACATCTCCTTTAATAAGAGACTTTTGATATACATTGTTGTCTGATGAAATGAATCCAAAGCCTACTTGTCCTTCCAAAAGGAAAGTGATTTCTGAAACTCCAGGATGTGAATGCATCGGCACAACAGAGCCTTTCTCAAAATCAACACGAGCAATGGAAAATCCAAGACTATTGAGACCAGGAAGCTGAGTATCAAACACAGGTTTGAACCCAAATTTGAACAGGTTTGTGGTGTTCGCAGGAGTATCTAAGCCAGAAAATACAAAGTCTGAAAGTCATCAACAGTGACTTTTTTAGGATCTTTGCATGAAAAGCCATTGGGACCAACGGGAAGTGCTTTATCTGCAACACAGAAGTCTAATGCAGAAACTTGGAAAGAGAAGGAACAAGATGAAGGAAATGAGAGCAATCATGTTTGCTTAATATGTATATTTGTTTGATTTCGGTGTTGATGTGCGATTCTCAAAGCTTGTGGTTCGCTTGTATATATAATAGGTAGGGGCGTTGAAATTTGTCAACCATTAATTGTTGGTTCGTTATCGTACGATTTGGCCTAATGAGGATTACATATTCATAGTTTTGAGACCAAAAAAGGGTTGATTACGCATTGAATGGATCGGACCTTCTAAATTAAAGGTTGGCTCCATATATGGAGTATATACGTACATGCTCTTTTCTGTCTCATATATTCTTAAAAAAAGAGAGGAAAATGTACACCAAATTAATGTGCCATTAAAATAAAGGAAATCTCAAATGAAAATGGTTTTGTTACAAGAATATTCAGATGGTAGGAAAAAAAAAATATTTACTCTATTTATAGTTTTTTTCATTAGACTATATGTTTATTTTTCAATTTTAAAATAATAATAATAATATATACTCCTTTCAATTTTATCACTGTCGTTTGACCTTTTCTTGGTAAAGGATCGGATATAAAGTATAGTCATTGTCTTGACGTGTTTATTTTTAACATTCATGATATCTTTCGAGATACCGTATCCTTGAGGATCTCTGGCAATAAAATAAAATAATCTTTGAATATCGACGGAAGGAAAATGAAATGGAAATAAATCAATAGGACAAAGCATATATGCTTGTCACTAACATGGGAGGTTTGGTTGCTGGTAAGGTTGTCAAACTCGTAAATTTAAACAAACTCGTGAAAGTGAGGTAAACTTGTATTATGAACAATCGATTAAATAATAGTGTATAATTAAATAATTAAAATATACAAAATAACAACAATCTGATTTAAATATTTTAAATTTAAATAATTGAAATTAAATTCATAATTTATTAGATCCAACAAAGAAATTTCTATAAACGGCCTCGGCACCATATTCACCTAAAATTCATTGTATATAAAAAAAGAAACTCGCGAGGGGCATCCCATGCTGCTTGGTCAAAGACTACATTATACAGTTCGATGATGTGGCCATGAACTTTGTCAAAATTGACGATGGAAGGTAAATGTAAAATAAATATGTTTTTTGTGATGTTGGCGAGATCTCGTTTTTATGCGGTTTTCTTTGCATTGTACTCAATATTCAATTGAGTACTCATGCGATAGCTACTCAGTTCTTCTTTAGTCTCAGGCTGCTCTAGAGTAGAACCTTTCTTGTTACTAGTCTCTTTTACGTCTTTCATCCTAATCCAGTCACGTCAACTTTACTATTCTATCACCGCTTTTGAAGCTTCCAAATTTACGGAACTCCCAACTCTCCGTTTGGCTCTGGGGTCTGACGCCACTCAATTCCCCATGGACCCCTACTCCTCCACCACTCCGACCCCCCTGTCGCCGACCCTCCCACCGCCGTCCCTCAGCCGACGCCCCCGCCAATCTAACTTCTGAAAACCTCCCTTCCTATGATGAGGTAAGATTAACACGGCCAACATGGGCAATAACTTATCTTGATGCTTCTTCTTTTCCCCATTTCCCTCTCTTGATTCAATCTTGTTGTTTACCCCCTTTGTTTTCATCATCCCCTTTTCGGGTTCTACTCTAACTCTCTAAGTCAGATGATACGCACAGTGATCGCCACTCTCGACAAAGGAAAGGGCTCCACCAAGAATGCCATCGGAAAGTTCATGGAGCAAACCTATCAGCTGGGCCTTCCTTCAAACCACAACGACTTGCTATGGTCAAGAAGTCTTACCAGCTCCGTAACTCTGATGCTTCCCCTTTTCCCTCCCCAAGAAAATGGGGTCGACCCCGCAAGTGCAAGCTCGACGAGTTGCCGCTCGATGTTCCGCTAGATGACAACCCTCCGAAAAGACGTGGGCGTCCCCTCAAGATACCAAAGAACATAACGCCCATCCCCGTCCGTTTTGCCCCCCTCTCGGTTTCCCTGTACTGGCCCAGGGGCGGATCCAGAAATTTATGGAAGGGGGGACTATTGGCCGGGGTGCGAGGGTTTGGGGGCAGCGCGCCCGAAATTTTTTCCACTTGTGATAAAAAACACAAAAAATAATACAGGATTCATAAGGTTTTCACTTGTCATCAGTTGCAAGTTTGATCATCATCAATAAGAAAAAGAGCAAGTGTTAGCTATAAAATGCCCATGGCAGAAAATTAGCAACCTACATGCTCCAAGCAATTTTTTGTGCCGAGAATATCCACCTAAAATACAGAGAAAAGACAACAAAATGTTAGGAAAATATCTCAAAAAAGGAAGTAGATCTTTCTCAGTTGAGGTGACAATGCTAAAATATATCCTCAAGTATTTTTACAAGGGAAAGAAGAGCAAGGAGTAAAGTGAGCCGGGCTTGTTGAGGAAGACATAGAAGAGGAGAAAAAATAATTACAAAAAAAATGAAAAAAAAAAATCAAGGGGGGCACGTGCCCCCTTGTCACATAGGTAGATCCGCCTATGTACCCGCCTACGCGGTGCCATCTTCGGAGCTTCACCACAAGCTGTTGGGGCTGGTAGTAGTGGAGCCATAGATGCACCAGCACCACAGTGAAGCATCCACGTACGTATGCATGGTAGGATAAAATTGACGTCACAGTTCCAAAAGTCATGGAGTTTTGTCAAATGAAAAGCACGTGACTAATTGAATTGGCCCCTTTCTAAACTCAGCCATGTCGGCCATTGTATTCAGAGCTACAATGCACTTTCCTCATCACCAAAATTATGCAAATAGAGCCATTCCACATTTTGACTTGATGGTGAGAGAGCAATTTAATCTCACCAATTAAGTCACGTCTTAGCAATTCTTGAAACACGGTCGGACAGGATTAAGTCTGAGAGGCGAATTCAGAATTTGGAATTTAGTAAGTATGCTTTCACGAATGCTGAAGGATACAGTGGGGGGATATGGTGCCTTTGGGAGGAAGCGTCTATTAAGATCGAGGTGCTTGAACATCATAAACAATATATGCATTTGAGACTTATGAATAATTACAGGCACAACGGGTTTTTAACAATAGTGTATGCAAGTCCGAATCAGGTGTATCGGCGGATCCTTTGGTCAAAACTATTTCGGATCAAAGATACTGTGCAGGGACCTTGGTGTATTGGGGGAGATTTCAACGCTACCATATTCTCACATGAGTGCCAGCGAATGGGCTCCCTCCTGACCGGGACTTTAGCAGATGGACAGAGGAGATGGAGTTGTTAGACCTAGGCTTTGATGGGCCAATGTTTACTTGGAAAGGAGGAAACTTGGCAGCTCGGTTAGACCGCCTTTTGGCTAACCAGGAGTGGTGTACTAAATTCACTGAAGCTCAGGTACTTCATTGCCCACAGTATAAATCCGATCATCGACCTTTGCTGCTGAGGATGGAGAGGCCGTCGCATGATGGTAAGGGTCAGCGGCCTTTTCGTTTTATAGCTTCGTGGGTCCTGCATGATTCTTTTAGTGAGTTGATTAAATCGGAGTGGGGACGGCTACCGGAATGGAGTGGGAATCTTGATAACCTTGCCTCCGCTTGCCAAAAGTGGAATCGAGATGTGTTTGGGAATATTCAGAAAAGAAAGAACCAGTTGCTTCGCAGGATGGATGGGATTAATCGGGCAATCTCCGTGAGGGGTGGTTCTCCGTTTTATGAAGATCTGCAGAAGAAACTTTGGTTAGAGCTGGATGAGACATTAACACAGGAAGCTTTATTATGGGCCCAAAAAGCCAAGATTAATTGGGCACTTGATGGAGACCGTAACACTAAACTATTCCATGCCTGTGCTAACGGGAGACGAAAGCAGAATCGAATTGATGCCCTATGTATCACGGAAGGGGAATGGTGTTTTGAACCAGAGCTAATTAAACGACATGTGGCGGATTATTTCTCTAACCTGTTTTCAGAAGAAGTGGCGGATCGGGGCAGGTTGTCTTGTAATGTCACATATCCTACTTTATCAGAGGAGCATATCCGGGCGTGCCAAATGGAAGTGGGGGAAGCTGAGATTAAGGAAGCTCTGTTTAGTATGGGTGGCCTAAAGTCTCCGGGACCGGATGGGTTCTTCCAACATCAATGGGACACAGTCCGGGATTCTGTTGTTCAGTTTGTTAAGCAGGTATTTATTTCTCCTCGGAAGATTTGTGAAGTGAATGGTACGTTGTTAGTTCTCATTCCAAAAAATGACAACCCAGAGTCTTGTAGGGATCTCAGACCAATTAGTCTATGCAATATCATTTACAAGGTGATCACAAAAATCGTGGCCAATCGCCTGAAGGGATTCATGGCTCATGTTATTTCTCCTAATCAGTGTAGCTTTGTTCCTGGCCAGCATAGTTCCGACAATATCATTGTAGCTCAGGAGGTGATCCATTCGATGAGGTCCATGGGGGGAAAGAAGGGATTCATGGCCATCAAGATTGACCTTGAGAAGGCTTACGACAGGGTTACTTAGAAGTTCCTTCTTCAGTGTCTTTCTGAACTGCATCTTCCAAACTCTCTCATCCAGGTTGTTGAGAAGTGTATTAGCATGGCAGATATCCAATTATTGTGGAATGGGTATAAGGCCGAGTCGTTTAAAACATCCCGGGGGGTGAGACAGGGTGACCCACTTTCGCCCTACTTGTTTGTTATATGCATGGAGAAGCTAGATCATATGATTCAGGAACGGATGGAGTCTAAGAAATGGAGGCTAATTCATCTCACCAAGAAGGGGCCACCGATCTCCCACTTATTTTTTGCAGATGACATCATTATGTTTTCTGAAGCTTCTTTGCAACAAGCAGAGATGATTCGAGAGTGCTTGGAGGACTTCTGTGCAAGCTCTGGGTTGAAAGTGAATGCAACCAAGACCCGGGTCTTTTTCTCCAAGAATGTTAACATCCACAGGAGTTTGGAGCTTAGTACGACTCTTGGATTCTCCCTTACTGCTGATCTAGGGAAATACCTTGGGGTACCGCTTCATCACAAGCGAATTGGGAAGGAATCTTTCCAAGGGGTAATAGACAAGGTGAAGAAACGGTTGAATGGGTGGAAGGCTAGCTCGTTCTCCCTAGCAGGCAGGGCAACTCTTGTGTCATCAGTATCTCTGGCCATCCCAGCATATACCATGAAATCATCTTATCTTCGGGCCACGGATTGGGAAGCATTAGATAAACATAACAGATCTTTTTTGTGGGGGAGTACAGCGGAGCAACGGAAGACATCTCTTGTGGCTTAGGATGAGCTGTGCAAGCCAAAAAAGAAGGGGGGCCTAGGGTTGCGACATGCGAAATACCAAAATCAGGCTTTCTTCATGAAATTGGGATGGCGAATGGTCACACATAGGGAGGATCTTTGGGTCAAAGTCGTCCGGGATAAGTATAGATGTGGTGACATCTTCTCTCCCACATTGACTCATCACGGTCTGGTTCTAACGTTTGGACAGGCATTAAGAAAACTTGGGACAAAGTTGTTGGGGGAATGGAAGTTTCCAACGATGCATTCGTAAGATGGAAATGGGAAAGAAGTGGTGAGTTCTCTGTGAAATCTACATATGGGTTAATCTCAGGGGACATAAGGGATCAAGGAGGAGATCAGGGAAGGGAATGGGGACGGTTGTGGAAAGTTCGTGCTCCTTCACGTTGCAAGACTTTACTCTGGTTAATTGCGCGAAAAGGGCCTCTCACGAACGCCAAATGGGTGCAGCGTAATTTGGCAACCAACCCTGGCTGTAGCTTATGTGGTGCTGCGATGGAGGACCTATTACATGTATTTCGGGATTGCCCCCTTTCGAGAGCCCTATGGAGGAAGTTGGTACCGAGTGAGAAGTGGCGTGGGTTCTGTGATATGAACTTGGCAGGATGGTTATGGTGGAACATTAGAGGACAAAAAGAGGCAAGTAAGGAGTGGGCCTCTCGGTTTGTTATCACATGTTGGTGGATTTGGCAGAGGAGGAATCTCTGCATTTTCGAAGGCAAAACTTCCTCAAATGAGACTATTCTTGCTAGTACATGTGCCATGATGGAGTGCATGAACTCAACGAATAATCGACTTACGGGTCTTAAGCTCCAAGGTGTCACCGCGGCTCCCACGAGGGAAAGCTGGCGGCCGCCTGAGGAGGGGTAGGTGAAGGTCAATGTAGATGGAGCATATTCTAGAACTGTGGACAGGAGCTCTTGTGGTGGTCTCCTTCGTGACTCGGCTGGAAAATTCCTCAAGGGGTTTATTCACTCCCTTGATAATGGAGATGAACTTACGGCAGAACTTTGGGCATGTCTTCTAGGCCTAAAGATTGCTTGGTCTTTGGGATTAAGGAAAGTGTGGCTGGAAACAGACTCTTCCGAATGTCTAGATTTATTACTCCTCCAGGGTGGTAGTGGTCACCATAGGGATGCAGATGTTATCCATGAAGTTCAGAGGATGCTTCATCTGGATTGGAGCATGAAGATTACTCAGATTCCTTGTTCGAGCAACTCAGCAGCGGATTTGTTAGCGAATAAGGGTCTGGTATCGAGAGTAGGGCATATAGAGATATATCAACCTTCTACGGAGCTGGAGGCCATCCTATGCTATGATTGTAATGGGTATTACCCCCATAGTGGATAATTGAGGTATCTTTTTTGTATCAAAAAAAAAATAGATGACCCAAAGATCATCACAGGTAACAAGATGTTGGAATTTTAGGAGAAAATCCCATGGGTTATGAATAAGAAGAAGGATGGAAAAGAAGAGGAAAAAGAAAGAAGGAGTGTGTGTGTGAGAGAATAGTCCCACATTGCTTAGTTGGAGAGAAGTTGGAGGGTATATAAGCCCCAACTTGGCTCCTACTAATTGGGCCCTTGAGCCAACCCACTTTTGTTAAGGGGTGAGGACTTAGGTGACCCTTGGTCCATCACACACGCGCGCGCCGTCGGTTCGGTCCGCGCGTATGAAATGAAAAATAATTTTCTGCGTTTTGCGATCCGTTCGGATCATTCGCTTCGTTCTGGTGCGTTTGTTCGTACGACGAACTAGTTCACCGGCAACAGACGCAGGTTGCCTCTGTTCGTTCATCTGATCATGTTTTTTCAGAGTCTATAAATAGGGCGCCCTAGTCACAGATTAGATTACGTTTTTTCTGCAGACACTCTCTCTGCATTCTGCATATACATTCTGTGCATTTCGAAAGCAGACTCGTTGGATTTGATTGGGCTTCAGGAAAACAGAGCCATCTTTCTGGAGACGTCCTGGGAGACAATTGCTTAGCAAACCTTCGGCATCCGTATTGAGGGAGCAAAATTGTCTTAAGGACAGAACGAAAGTTGGGCTCGGATTTCTGCATTGTTCATTCGAAATACGGCAGTCTTGTGAGTTCATTTTATAGTTTTACATATTATACAGACCTGTTAAATGTTCTCTGTATGTTCTATTTAGTTAATACAGATTCTTGTTATGATATTCTGTTTATTGTATATTCAATTTCTACCTACTCAATACATTAGAAACAACACAAGACACTTAAGAAATGAAACGAATAAGCAAAATAAGTAAGGGCATGTAACCAAAAAACTAAGCAAGGGCAACAAATTATATTCCTTTGAAAAAAAAATGGAGGAAAAATAATTCAAATTTGGAATAGTAACTTCCAGGCCTTAAAGGGCCAGCCTTGGCTATAACAGTATACCTATAATAAAGGAACGTCCGGATTATCTGCATCGTGGGAGCATCCGGACTATCAGTATCATGGGAGTGTCCGGACTATAGTTGCGTTATGTGCTCCCCCACTTACTGACCATGGGGATCATGCCCAACCACGATCTCCTTCACGGTGACCTCTATAAATATAGAGACAGGTTAACCAGGTGCACAAGTTCTAACTCAGACTCATTACTTTCAGTCACACTGTACACACACACCACCCCCTATATTGTGTACAGTGACACCAGGCTCCTTAGAATATCTGCTCCATAGATATTCAGGTCGAGCCCAGAGGTCCAACATCAAAGTACCAATCCTAGATTGGACATCAACGTTCTACACCAGAACATTAGCACCGACCATGGGGCTCGCTAAATTACGATTCCCGTGACTACTGATGGCTAACACAAGGAGCAACAGTCGGAGTATCCAGCCTAATCAACCACAGGCTGACGAAAGCAAGTTGCACGATCAAGGTACATCGCGTCGCGGAGGAACTCCCGAAGGCCACGTTTCTGATACGGCCTCGTCTCCTCCTGACGCCAACAAAACACAAGACGAGACGGCCACAGAGACCCGGCCTCAGGACTAGATGTCCTCATTCTGCAGAAAACGCAGGAGTCGATGCTCAGAAGGTTTGAGACTAAGGAAAAGCGGGACGAGCTTCAATGCCAAGAGGACTTCAGAGTGATCCAGCAGATGATGGATGACCAGCTCAAAAAATTCCAAGATTGGGCGCAGAAAGGAGGCCGATAAGGATCGCGTGGAAAAAGAAAGTGATCTTTGGATAGTAGCAAACTGTCTCACAGACACGATTTAATCGGTGTCCATATCGAGAAGCCGGCCGAACGATAAAAGGAACGAGGCAAGCTCGCCCAACGGCCTCAAAGATCAAGAAAGTGCGTCTAGGGACGGAATAAGGATGACGAAGGCCGAGGTAGGGAGAGGAGGTCCTCTCGGACGTCTAAAGGTGAAGATAGAAAAAGCCGCAGATACCACGATCTCGAGGGTCTCCCGAGAATACGGGATGAAGTACCCGACGAAGCGAGATGGGAGCCCATTCTCCCGAGAAGCCGCCACCGCACCTTACCCAAAGAATTTCGATCGACCGATCCCCGAAGTATGACGAACGCAGGATCCGTGCGGTCCTCGAAACATTCGAGTTACTCATGGGTCCGCTTGATCAAAGGGAGGTCATCTTACGCTGTTCGCGGTGACTCTGATCGGGCCGGCACAGAAGTGGCTCCACTCCTTGCCGAACAATTCCGTGCGCAATTTCAAAGACCTCACACGAAAGTTTGAGCTAAACTTCGCAACCAGTAAAAAACAGCCGAAGTCCCAATACACTCTGAGCCGAATAAAGCAGAGAAAGGGAGAGACACTGCAGAAGTATCTGAACCGGTTTAAAGATGTGGCTCTGCAAGTACGCTCGCTCTCGAGGAAGTTCATGTCCATTGCCTCGTTGATGGCCTCGGATCCAACGTCACGACTGGCCAAGAATATATGTAAGAACCGAGTCCATACTCTCACCGAGTTTTACACCCGGGCACAACAATATTTGGACGTCGAACAAATGGAATTGGCCAATACTGTGGAACTCGAGAGACCGAGGAAGATGTCTCCCGACCTAGATAATAAACGAAGAGAAGATTCCAGAAGACGCAACCGAGAAAGCCGGACTCGGGAGAGAGACTGAAGGAAAGGCGAAATATGACAACTACACCCCCCGAACATCCCTCGGGCGCGGCTACGGAAGGAGGTTGCTCGGGACCGACATGAGGAGAGTTGGGAAGCCGAGGCCTCCGAAACCGACCCACAACCGACTGGCCCGGTCAAATACTAATAAAAAAAATATAAATATAAATAAAAAACGAAATAAAAAAATAAGAAAAATATATAAAAACCTCGCAGGTACTCCGTTTACCTCGCGAGGTAACTAAAAAAAAATCGAAACCTAAAAAAATAAAAATACCTCGCGAGGTAGTCCGCTACCTCGTGAGGTCATCTAAAAAAAAAAAGAAAAAAATAAAATAAAAATTAAAAAATTAATAAAAAATGAAATTAAAAAAAAAAGTAGATAAAAACCTCGTGAGGTACTCCGTCTACCTCGCGAGGTCATCGCAAAAAAAAAAAAAAACAGAAAAAAAAATTAAAAAATTAATAAAAAATGAAATAAAAAAAAAAAAAAAGTATATAAAAACCTCACAAGGTAACGGAAAAAAATAAGGAAAAAAATTAAAAATTAATAAGAAAAGAAATTAAAAATAATAATAAAAAAATATAAAAACCTTGCGAGGTACTCGGCTACCTCGTGAGGTAGTGCTAAAAATCACAAAAAAATATTAAATATTCTAAAAAAATTAAGAAAAATAATAATTATCTTGCCAGTTCGAAGTCCTAAAAAAGAATTTAAATTAATAAATTAAGAAATAATCAAAAATTCGTCAACGTAGGCCGAAAGTACCTCGGGAAAGAAATAATAAAGGTTAAGAAAAAAATTATTAAATATTTGCAAAAAAAAAAATATAAAAACCTAAAAAATAAAAATACCTCGCGAGGTAGTCGCTACCTCGCGAGGTCATCGAAAAAAAAAACAGGTCAAAAAAATAATTAAAACATTAATAAAAAAAAAAAAAAAAAGTAGATAAAAACCCCGAGGTAACGGAAAAAATCGAAAACTAAAAAAAATAAAAATACCTCGCGAGGTAGTCGCGACCTCGCGAGGTCATCGAAAAAAAAAAATTAAAAAATTAATAAAAAAAAACTAAAAAAAAAATATAAAAACCTCGCGAGGTACTGTGTCTACCTCAAGGTAACGGAAAAAAAAATTAGAAACCTAAAAAAAATAAAAATACCTCGCGAGGTAGTCGGCTACCTCGCGAGGTCATCGGGAAAAGAAAAAAAAAATTAAAACATTAATAAAAAACGAAATAAAAAAAAAGTATATAAAAACCTCGCGAGGTACTCGGTCTACCTCACTAGGTAACGGAAAAAAAATCAGCAAACTAAAAAAATAAAAATACCTCGCGAGGTCATCGGAAAATCTAAAGAATAAAATAAAATAAAAATTAAAAAATTAATAAAAAATGAAATTAAAAAAAAAAAAAAATAGTGAAAAACCTCGCGAGGTACTCCGTGCCAAAACCTCGCGAGGTCAAAAAGGAAAAAAAAACAAAAAAAAAATTAAAACATTAATTAAAAACAAAACGAAAAAAAAAAATAAAAAAAAGTATATAAAAACCTCGTGAGGTAACGGAAAAAAAAATCAGGAAAAAAAAGTAAAATTTAAAAATTAATAAGAAACGAAATTAAAAATAATAATAATAAAATGTAAAAACCTTGCGAGGTAGCCGGTTACCTCGTGAGGTAGTGCCAAAAGTCACAAAAAAATATTAAATATTAAGAAAACATTGAGAAAAATAATAATTATCTTGCGAGTTAAAAAGTCCTAGAAAAAGAATTAAAATTAATAAATAAAAAAATAATCAAAAATTCATCAAAAAGTACATAAAAGAAATAATAAAGGTTAAAAAAAGTAATTAAATATTTGCGAAAAAAAAAAATATAAAAACCTCGCGAGGTAGTAAGTATACCTCACGAGGTACTACAAAAACTGAAAAAAAAATCGGAAAAAAAATTAAAAATGAATCAAAAAAACCAAATGAAGAAAACTAATAATAAACAAATATCAAAACCACGCGAGGTATTGTCAAAAAACGAAAAAAAAAAATCAGAAAACTAAAAAAAAAAAAAATACCTCTCGAGGTTGTCGGCTACCTCGAGAGGTCATCGCGGAAAAAAAAAATAATTAAAACATTAATAAAAAACGGGAAAAAAAAAGTAGATAAAAATACCTAAAAGTCGGCTACCTAGCGTGGTGGGGAAAAAAAAGGAAAAAAAAAATAATTAAAACATTAATAAAAAATGAAAAAAAAAAGTAGAAAAAAACCTTAAGGTAACGGAAAAAAATAAGAAAACTAAGAAAATAAAAATACCTCGCGAGGTAGTAAGGCTACCTCGCGAGGTCATCAAAACAAAAATAATTAAAACAATAATAAAAAACGAAATAAAAAAAAAAAAAAAATATAAAAACCTCGCGAGGTAGTCAAAACCTCGCGAGGTAGTGAAAAAAATCGAAAACTAAAAAATTAAAAATACCTCTTGAAGTCAAAAAACAAGAAAACCTCGAGAGGTCAACTTAAAAAATCAGGAAAAAAAAAGTTAAAAATATAAATAAAAAATGAAATAAAAAAAATAAGAAAAAATATATAAAAACCTCGCGAGGTACTCCGTCTACCTCGCGAGGTAGAGGAAAAACGGAAAAAAAATAGGAAACCTAAAAAATAAAAATATCTCGCGAGGTAGTCTCCGTCTACCTCGTGAGGTCATCGTAAAAAAAAAAAAAAAAAAAAAAAAAAATTAAAACATTAATTAAAAACAAAATAAAAATATTAAAAAAAGTGTATAAAACGGAAAAAAATAAGGAAAAAAATTAAAATTTAAAAATTAATAAAAAACGAAATTAAAAATAATAATAAAAAAATATAAAAACCTTGCAGGTACTCCGGCTACCTCGTGAGGTAGTGCCAAAAATCACAAAAAAAATATTAAATATTCTGAAAAAAATTCAGAAAAATAATAATTATCTTGCAAGTTCAGTCCTAAAAAAAAGAATTAAAATTAATAAATTAAAAAATAATAAAAAATTCCTCAAAAAGTAGCCGAGTACCTCACGAAAGAAATAATAAAGGTTAAGAAAAAAGTAATTAAATATTTGCAAAAAAAATATAAAAACCTCGGGAGGTAGTAAGTATACCTAACGAGGTACTACCAAAAAATCTGAAAAAAAATTAAAAATGAATAAAAAAACCAAATGAAGAAAACTAATAATAAACAAATATCAAAACCTCGCGAGGTAGTGCCAAAAAACGAAAAAAAAAATGAGAAAAATAAAAAAATAAAAATACCTCGCGAGGGTCGGCTACCTAAAAGGTCATCGTAAAAAAAAAGGTAAAAAAAATTAAAACATTAATAAAAAATAAAAAAAAAAAGTAGATAAAAACCTCGCCGAGGTAAGTGGAAAAAAATCGTAGGAAAACTAAAAAAATAAAAATACCTCGCGAGGTAGTCGGCTACCTCGCGAGGTCATCGAAAAAAAAAAAAAAAAAAAAAAAATTTAATATATTAATAAAAAAGAAATAAAAAAAATAAAATATATAAAAACCTCGCGAGGTACTCGTCTACCTCGCGAGGTAACGGAAAAAAATCGAAACCTAAAAAAATAAAAATACCTCGCGAGGTCATCGGGGAAAAAAAACAGAAAAAATAAAATAAAAATGAAAACAATGATAAAAAATGAAATAAAAAATAAAAATAAAAGTATATAAAAACCTCGTGAGGTACTCGGTCTACCTCGCTAGGTAACGGAAAAAAAAATCGGCTCAGTCTACCTCACGAGGTTTATATATATTTTTTGTTTTACGATTTTTTTTTTTTTCATTTTTCTATTTTAAATTAAATTTTTTTTCTTACTTTTTCCACTACCTTGTGAGTTAGTCGAGTCTACCTCGCGAGGTACGAAAAAAAATCTGGAAAAAAAAAATAAAAAACTCGCGAGGTAGTCGACTAACTCACGAGGTAGTGGGAAAAAATAAGAAAAAAATTTAATTTAAAATAGAAAAATGAAAAAAAAATCAGAAAACAAAAAATATATAAAAACCTCGCGAGGTAGTGTCAAAAAACTAAAAAAATAAAAATACCTTGCGAGGTAGTCTGGCTACCTCGCGAGGTCAACGGGAAAAAATTAGAAAAAAAAAAAAAAAAAGTTAATACATTAATAAGAAACGAAATAAAAAAATAATAAGAAATATAGAAACCTCGCGAGGTAGCAAGGATGCCTCATGGGTAGTGCCAAAAAATTAGGAAAAATAAATATAAATAAAAAATGAAATTAAGAAATAAGAAAAAAAATATTAAATATTCTCAAAAAAATTAAGAAAAATTATTATTATTTTAGCAGTTCAGTCCTAAAAAAATAGTTAAAAATTCGTCAACAACAGCTAAGTACCTCATGAAAGAAATAATAAAAGTTGAGAAATAAGAAAAAAGTAATTAAATATTTACAATTGTTTTTAAAATAATAATAATTACCTCGCGAGGTAAATACGATACCTCAGGAGGTCCATAAAAAAATTAACAAAAAAGATAAAAATAATTAATTATCCACAAAAAAATTAAAAAAAAAAAAAACTATTACCTCGCAAGGTCAACCAAAAAAAGAATAAAAATTAAAAAAATTGAAGAAAATAATTAAAAATTTAAAACAACCTTCTATGTACCTTGTGAGGTATATTCTGTACCTCGCAAGGTCTGTCGAAAACAAAAGAGCTTAACAGATAGGAAAAAATAATTAAAAATTTGCAAAAAAATTTAAAAAAACTTTCTTTTTGCCTAGGATACCTCGCAGGTCAGTCCAAAAAAAGAAAAAAAAAAAAAAAAGCAACAAAATAAAAAAATATATATAAAAACCTCGTGAGGTAGTCCGACTACCTCGCGAAATAATGGGAAAAAGTCAGAAAAAAATTAAAAATAAAAATGAAGAATAAAAAAAATATATATAAAACCTTCCGAGGTAGTACCAAAAAATCAGAAAAAATTAATAAAATAATAATAAACAATTATAAGGACCATGAAAATCAATGACTCTTAAATTGACTCATGAATGCCTTGTTTTAATTTGTAACATATTTATACATATTACATTTTATAATTTATTACTCGATAAATACTAAAACTATAAATGATAATTTATTTTAAGGGGTTTACACTTCTCGTGTTGTATGAGAAGAAAAAGATTCCTACACACATAAAATGGTGAGACCCACATCTTTTATATAAAAAAAAAAAAAAAAAAAAAACTCAAATACGGAAATAGTGGGATCCACATTTTTTTGTATCTATACATGAGAATCACTTCTCCTACAACATGAGAAATGTATTTCCTTTTATTTTATTCTACATTTTATTAGTTTGTATGTATTAAAATTACAAATAAAACAATATTTTTTATATTTTTTACGGTTAAAATTAAAATTTCAAAATAACCAAAATTTTCGTCGAATTATCATTCTAGTCCTATTTATAAGTCTTTTTTAACTAAAAAAATTTGGCCCTCTTTATATGTCAATTTTCAAAATAATAAATAAGATTGAGATATTTTTACCCATATAAATTGTATCAATAACAATAAATCTTAAAGATAGAGAGAAGAAAAAGTTGAAAAATACTCATACATAAATAAAAGCAAAGTTGTAAATTTATCTCACAATTATTGAATTAACTACTTCTCTTTATGAGATTTAATTAAAAAATACTTATACATGAGATCAGAGAGTGGTATTTTTTTTTTTTCCTTTTATAAGCAACTAAGCAATTTACAGCGGAGAAGTGTATTTTACTCAATCATATGCAAAATCAAATGGGCCCACACCATCTTACAAAAAAGCGCACCTTGTTGACTTAAGTCGTCCTTAGTCCTTCCCTTATCCTGTGTCAATTCACATAATTTTTCTTTGGCCGATTTGACCTTCACATCATACTTCAAGACGAGTCATTTAGAGGGCTTACGTATGATGAATCAAGGTTAAGAAAAAAATGTAAATGAAAACGTAATTTTTAAACCTAAAATATCATTTATATTCTTGCTTTGTGTTTACATCAGTTTTTAGAGAATAATTTTTGCGATTTATAAAATAAACTTGTTAAAAGAATTTTGTCTCGCCTTATAAAAAAGAGCTTCTAAAATCACAGTTTAGGTAACATTCACATAAGTCATTATAAAATAAACTACCTTTAATCCTCAATATAAAATATGGTTTGAAGTGCAATATGCAATATACACTGTAAAATCCATTTTATATTAAATATTAGAGATAGTAGTTCAATGCTTATCAATAAGTGCCTTCAATAGAAGCTTAAAAAAGAAATAGATATCTATATATTTTATATTTTCTTTTATCGGTAATGTAAGATTTTCGTAATTCATATATGCTAATTTTTCTTTTAACTTATGTGATATATAATATTACATCCGGTATTAATTATAAAAGAAAGTTTATAGTATAATTTACACTACAAACTTTATCATATATTTAATATCAGAAAAAATATTAACAATTAATACCGCTCTGAACTTCTAAGATAAAGGGAAAAAATAGGATGCAGTTTGGTTACACGAACTTATCACCGTTTGAACTTTCCTCATTAGCTACTTGTTTTTGTGCAAAACCAGGGTCTATATTATTATGTATAATTTTATCGAATCATAATAAAATTGTAAGTAAGCAAAGAATGTTTGAAGAAGAAGCAAGGAATATGCATTAACCACATGAGATTTTAAGTAAAAATTAACTAAAATATAAATATTTTTATAAACCATCCACCTCTTATGTTATTATCATTTAAAAAAAAAAAAAAATAGTCGCATATAGCACTGTAAATGACTTGTTATGCATAAATTACACTATTTAAGAATAAATCATCTTTATCGTAAACAATTCTTATTCACTAATAGTAATATTATATTTTAAAAATAGGATATAATTTTTTTTATTTTTATTTGTGGAACTTAACTCAACTTTTAATTATATTTTCTTTTTAAGATCATATGTTTAAGAATGGTGAACTGGTATTATAGTTTTCATTTGCCAGTCCATGGGTGGTTACGTTACAAAGAAGACAACCAGGGGCATTGCTGGTAATGCGTCCCCCATTTTCCGAACAAGGCACGGCACCTCACTTACCCGCCGACTCGGCCTCTCCCACCGATTTGCCTTCCCCTCTCTCTCTCTCTTGTTCATCTCTTCCTTGTTTCTTCCATCCATTTACAGAATCTGTTTTCAATTCCCTTTCTATTTTGCTTTACTCGTGATGCGAGGCCATGATAGGATTAACACCTGCCTTCCGGACGAGCTCATCGTTGAGATCTTCCGCCGTCTTGATTCCAAGTCCTCCCGCGATGCCTGCTCCCTCGCCTGCAAGCGCTGGCTCCGCCTTGAGCGCCTCAGCCGAGCAACTATCCGGATCGGAGCTACCGGTTCCCCCGACTTATTCGTCAACCTTCTGGCAAGTCGTTTCTCCGATGTCAAGAATATCCACATTGATGAACGCTTGTCGATTTCTCTGCCTGTTCAACTCGTGAGTCACCTGATTCTGATATCAACTGTATTTTCATCTATGATTCTGGATTTTAATTGTTCTTGCTATTACAAATACAATATCACTTTTGATTTGACGAGATTACATGGATTTTTGGAGTTCTGGAAATTTGATTGGTCAAATTTATCTGGAAATTTGTTTGATTTCTTTCCTTTGGTTTGAGTAGGGGAGGAGACGGGCAACCGATAATTCTATGGTTTCATCGCTTAAGCTGCGTTGTGTGACTGAAAAAAATGGAACTGAGGATGGCGATTTTGATTCGATATGTTTATCAGATGCTGGATTGGCCGCTCTCGGTAAAGGCTTTCCGAAGCTGGAAAAGCTGAGCTTAATCTGGTGTTCTAACGTCTCCAGCGAGGGATTAATATCCCTAGCTCAGAAGTGCAGTTGCCTGAAAGCGTTGGATTTACAGGTATTCTTTGAGGTTATTGGACCTGCGAGTCTATAGATTGGCTAATTTGTTTGCGGGGGGGCACATGCCATGTATTTGGCTCCTTTCCATGATTTTTATTGCACCATAGTGAACATTGCTATTGAAGTTGAACTGCTTATGTCCAAAAAAAAAAAAACAAGAAGTTGAACTGCCACTTACACTAAGTATATATCTTCTCTAGCTTTGGTGCCAATGCTAATTTTCCCAATCGATGCAATGTTCTCCTGATCCCTCTCTCAATATTTAATTAGTTTCATGTTTAATGCTCTAAATAATGCATACTTTTAAGTGGACTTATAAACGTTGAGTTTCCTCTAGGGTTGTTATGTTGGAGATCAAGGTCTGGCTGCTGTTGGGCGGTGTTGCAAGCATCTTGAAGACTTGAATCTGCGGTTCTGTGAAGGTTTGACTGACAAGGGTTTGGTTGAATTAGCCCTGGGCGTGAAAAATTCCTTAAAATCTCTCGGTGTGGCAGCTTGTGCCAAAATAACTGACATCTCAATGGAAGCAGTAGGAACACACTGCAGATCACTTGAGACATTGTCATTGGACTCTGAGTATATCAACAATAAAGGGGTGCTTGCTGTGGCTGAAGGGTGTCCCCATTTGAAAGTTCTGAAACTGCAATGTATCAATGTCACAGATGATGCTTTGAACGCGGTGGGAACTTGTTGTTTGTCTTTGGAGCTATTAGCTCTCTATAGTTTTCAGAAATTTACTGATAAGTAAGCTGCTCCCCACAAAAACTCTTGAATTCACTTCATATGACTATATTTAAAAACTCTCAAGAACCACATGTTCAGTGTAATTTCTTATCTAAGTATTATATTACTATGAGACACGCTGGGTGGGTTAAGTCCACATTGCAAATTTGTAAATACTTCTATAGAGTTGTGATTCTATTGACCATTTCTTGGTTTGGCTAAATTTAAGAGGAGGAAGCTGTGCGCAATTATACTTTTCTTGGTTGTCTGACCTTTTCTGTTTATATGACCATCAAGGAATTATGACCTGCGATTTTCTAGTGGCACATCTAGCCATAAGCCATTCTCACATGTGTCTGATAATTGACTATGCATTCTCTTATCTTTTGAGATGGGTCAGTACTAAGTAATTTTGTATTGTCTTGCATTCAGGGGTTTGCGTGCAATTGGGAGTGGATGTAAGAAGTTGAAGAACTTGACTGTAAGTGACTGTTATTTCCTTAGTGATATAGGTTTGGAAGCGATTGCTGCTGGTTGTGAGGCACTTACACATCTTGAAGTTAATGGGTGCCACAACATTGGAACTATGGGGATAGAGTCAATTGGAAAATCTTGCCGGTATGTTGTCCTTTAAGCTATTTTATGTATAAAAATATACTGGATCCATTTAACTGGAAGTCATGTGTATGCAACAAAATCTGCTAACGAGTTTGGAGCCAAGAAATTGATTTTTTTGGTGCCATCAAATCTTTCTGGTGGATAGTTGCTATAAGATCATTTGTTTTTAGACCATTAAACAAAGGATTGTGAAAGGTTTTGATGTTTATTTGGTTTGGGGAACGTATCAATTAGTAGTTGGCTGCGGCAAGCATTCCCCGATGATCTGCTCTTTAGTCATTAAGACTTTGGGAGTCTGATTTCTGTTTGTTCTTGTCAAATGACTATGTTAACAATGATGGAAGTTGTTAACTACATTTTTATGTCCATTGTTTATATCAATATTACATTAAAATTTGTGAGGAAAAAATATATTCAGTGACTGATATTGCGAGAAATACCAGTTGATGATTTTGCTGTGTCAAGTGAAATTAGTGATGCCAAGTAATCTGTTCATGGTATTGAGATTACACCTGTTGGCTCAAGTTCTAATACTGCTGAGTTATTGACTTATTTCTATTGATCTTTCATACTTGACGTTAATTTCAACTTTGTGTTTGTACAGTAATCTCACTGAGTTAGCATTGCTTTACTGCCAAAGGATCGGTAATGATGCCCTACTTGCAGTTGGGCGGGGTTGCAAATTCTTGGAAGCTCTTCACTTGGTAGATTGCTCAAGCATTGGAGATGCAGCCATGTGTGGTATAGCTAGTGGTTGCAGGAATTTAAAGAAACTACATATTCGCAGATGTTATGAGGTAATGCAGAAAGGAAAGAGAGGAACTTCTTGTGTTTCTTGCTTCTCAATCACATTATTGTTGTCATGATACGTTACTTGCCTTTTGTAGGATTTTGAGTCAATGTTTGAATGGTTCCTCTAAAGTCTAAATATGATTATGTTGACACGTTGGTGGTTCTAGTATTTATGGCCTAAACAGGATGGAGACATGTTTTCATGACGAAATATTGACCATCCAAGTGTATGTCAAACATATGTTGAACATTGACATGGCTTCTTGTTTATAGCTTAAAAGAAAGTTTTGTTTCTATAGATTATAGGACTTCTGTAGCCTGTGAAAAATTGGCATTAATTATCCGTTCCTATTATAAAGTTTACTGACCTTCTCTATTGCTTTCTCTTCCATATAAAGGCATATAGGCAGCACGGTCTGACCTAATTAGTGTCTTGTCTTTTTTTTTTTTTGGGGGGGGGGGGGGTGTCTCCTAATAAAGAAAAAGTGAGGAATATAGGAATTATGTTTGACATGTTGTTACTTTTAAAAGAATTTTCACCTAAGATACATTATAAAGCTACATTTTCTAATAATACAACTGACTAATTAATTATGACAGAAACTCATACCTTTGTTGCTTTCTTTTTCTCTCTTTTTAGGTTGGGAACAAGGGAATCATTGCTGTTGGCCAGCAATGTAAGTTTCTAACAGAACTTAGCATCCGATTTTGTGACAGGTAAAACCTTATTCACAGCTTTTGTGTTCCTTCACACTGCTGAAGTTCTTAGTTCTATTCATATAATTTTGTGCCCAGATGTTGTATAATTTTTTTCCTCAGTCTCTTTTTGTTTAACAAGTTCATAGGCAAACTGTTGGTTGCTTATACATATTTACATCTTCATTAAATTTTTAGGGTGGGGGATGAGGCCCTTCTTGCTATAGCTGGGGGCTGTTCCCTTCATAATCTGAATGTTAGTGGTTGCGTTCAAATTGGAGATGCTGGAGTAATAGCCATAGCAAGAGGGTGCCCTCAACTGTGTTATTTAGATGTGAGTGTGCTACAGGTGCGTACTCATCTCTTATCCACTCTCTTTCTTTTCACCATTCTCCATAGTGCTAGTGGTACTTTTATTTGTTTGATAGATAGAAATAGTAGTTCTTAAGTTGCTTGTATTCCTTGATTATTTGCATTAGAATATTAATTTTCATTCTTTTGTTATAGATTTATTGATTCTGTAGATATTTGTTTGACTTGAATAGTGTTGATAAAACACACGGTAAGTTGCTCAGTTATATTGCAACCTGAGACAGTTTTTGACCCTTGGGTCTAGTGGCACTAGATGTTCTCTTTGTGGGTTGTGGCACTAAGTTCTGGGTTTGTTCCCTCAGCTTCTCGGGCATTTTAAAAAAAGGTTTTTGCTTCACAAAAATTATTGGATTCCACCGAGGTGTTCCACATCGTTACAATGTGCTCTTGAGGATTTTTTTTTTTTTAAATGAAAAACTTTGGTATTGTTCAAGAAACTATTTCCAGAACATTATATAATTATTGATTTTGGCAGTTTGTGTATTGCAAATGAGAGTTTGGTTTTTTACTTCTGTTATATTCTTGCTATTTCAAGATGATGAACATCTGCAATTTTTATTTTTTTTTTTCCGGAAATCATAACTGATTTTCATGAGTGAAGTCTAAACATGGTACATGGTCATGTTTATGTAATGTCTGCGTGGAACAGTACCAAATCTGTCATGCATGAGACTTGTCTCAGCTGATCAACGTTTAAACAATTTACCCTGATGTTGTTTCTCAAGTTTTACCACTACCCTGTTTTAGCTGAAGTATTTTCTGTATATCATTTGGCACACAACGGCAGAAATTGAGTGATATCTCAATGGCCGAGTTGGGGGAGCACTGTCCAATGCTCAAAGAAGTAGTGCTTTCACACTGCCGTAGAGTGACAGATGTTGGTCTTTCCCATCTGGTGAGGAATTGCACCAGGCTGGAGTCCTGCCACTTGGTTTATTGCCCTGGCATAACTTCAGTTGGAGTGGCCACTGTGGTTTCCAGCTGTCCAAACATAAAGAAGGTCCTGGTTGAAAAGTGGAAGGTTAGCCAGCGGACCAAGCGTCGAGCAGGCTCTGTCATTTCCTACCTCTGCGTCGACCTTTAGACATTTTTACACCTTCTCCCCTGTCCTTGTACATTACATAGCTACCTATGTGTTATCTTCCTGACGTGAAAGAAGACATGACTGAGGCAATAATGTTCGAGATGCGGAAGAAATGTTTTCTGGAAAGAAAATGAAAAATACACCTATTTCTGCATACCAACCAAACATTGCATAAACGTTTTGAGAGGCCTTTGTCCCCTCAGGGGATTGAGCTTTTTCTTGTACAAATTGTCAATGATACTAAAGTCATGGCTTTGAATTAGGTTGTATGAAAAATGTAGCCACTGGTTGCCTTTAAGAATTAAGTGTTTATATTAGCTTAATCCATAGATATAGTAGATTATTATCACGGACAAATCTTGTTATGGAAATGAAAGATTTGCTTTCATCCGTTCGCTTGTATCTGCAATTATTCTTTTCTTGTAAGCACCCCCAACAGTCAAACACACGCTCCCTCACAGGAATGTAATACGAAAAACCACCCTCATTATATAATTCTTTATTTATTTTGAACTTAATTAATTGTTCAATATGTTTCAATATTATGATTTTATAGATTGTTTAACAGAAGAAATAAATATTTACATTTTCTGAAGAAATGCTTTCTTTTAATTTTTTATGTAATTAAAAATAAGCATTGCACGAGTGTAAGTCGAGTTAAGTATGTAATTAAAAATAAGCATTGCACGAGTGTAAGTCGAGTTAAGATTAAAACATGAAAAAATTTAAATTCAAACGTGTTTTGAAGATAAAAGCATGGAAAAAATTTATAATTGAAATGCAGTTATTGATAATAAAAAAATATTTAGTTATTATTGACGAAAAAAGAGATTGGTAAAATAGTGTGTAACTACCTTTCTCATTATCCCTCTTTTATAACCACCTTGCTTATGCGGTTATTGATAAAAAAATATATTTAATTAATATTGACGAAAAAATAAGATTGGTAAAATAGTGTGTAGTTACCTTTCCCATTATCCCTCCTTTATAACCACCCCGCTTTTTTATTTTTTATTCTTTTATTTTAGTCTTTTGAGTTAATCATTTTGCTCATATATCGGTCTAAGAGATGCTTCTTGCTCTACTTTTGCTAATGCATTTATTGACAAAGTATTTTAAATATTAAGAGAATGCATTTATATTTGAAATCAATTAGGGGAGACGCCAAAATTTATTTATTCACAAATTAGTTCATATATAAAGAGGGAGAATGATGGTTAGTTCAATTTTTTTTTTAAAAAAAATATGTAATTCATAAGGTAGAAGATAAAACAAAGACATAATTAAAATATTGACAAAAAAAAAAAGATACCAAATATAAGGAGAGATAACAGGAAAGTTGTTAAAAAATATTAAAATGAAAATGTGAAAAATCAAATAAATGAAGTTACCTTATCGGTTAATTTAACAAAGAGGATAATTAAGGGAGTTAATAGAGATATTTATTCTAAGAAATTGTATGCATAAATTAAAAATTAAGAATTAAAAATAATAAGTAAATAGTATTACTTTGACAAATAATAAAATAAAAAGGACGGATGTCAGTCAGAAAGAAAGTGTAAGCATTTGAATTATTAATTATAAATTTAAAATAATAAGTAAATGGAGTTATTTTGAGTTGGTAGAATAAAAAGACAGTGTTAAAAACAGAGGAATTGCATCGCTTCTACTTTTATATAGTTAAGATTAAAAATAAAATTTCTTAAATAGTAAATGTCTTGCGAGTTAAAATAGTTATCAAATCTTTGACCAAAAAGAAGTTATCAAAATAAAGCAACTTAACAAATTTTTTTATGACAAGTAAAAAATTTATTTCACTCCATTTGATCTTGTGTGGGCATCATTTATACCCTTAATAGTGATATTTCCTGAATTTCACCAAGTAAAACGAATCAAAATATTTTAACTAGAAATGATCGATTTACCGGGAACGAACTGTAAACTCGCCATTCAGGCAAGTAATCTACATGTGTGTGTGTGTGTGTGTGTATAATTTGTATTTGTAATCATGTGTATATGGATTGATGACCGATTCTCCTGCTTCGTAATTCATACGGAGTACCAAATTTTCACTAAAAATGCAGTAACAGTAATAATAGTGTAACGGAAACAAATAACGAAAATATTGACTGAGGATCGGGCGCGTGTTCCCCGAGCACGAGGGCGGATGAACGGTGCGTTGAGCAGGATTGTGGATTAGAACCGCTGTGTCTCGGCTTTCACTGTTTACCACCTGCGTCATCGGAATCGTAGACAGCTATGCCCGCAGGTTGCAGCGTCAGAGCCATATGGATTCTCAACAACCTCGACGCTGTTGTTTTCTCCAGGTACCCCTTCCCTTACCTCTATTCCCCTTCATATTTTGATCGAACCCTCTTTCATCTCAAGTTTCTCCAATTTCGCCCTGTCCCTCGCAACTATAAACACATTCTTTGACTGTCCTCATTGAATTTGCTTCTGAAAATGTTATTACTTCCTTGTCTATTTCATGATTGGAATTCTGAATTTCGAGTTTCTTTTGTTTTTTGTTTTCCCACTGTTTATATCAGGAGATTTCCGGTGGTGGAGAAGCGTTGGCGATCTGCTTGCAAAAGCGAGAATGATAAATCTAGTGGGGATGGGTTGAATTCGAGTGCCAGGGTGTACACCTTGTTACCCAGCGACTCCGAGCTCGCTGCTGCATTTCTAGAGAGAAAGCAAAGGTTAGCTAGCGGAAATTTGAGCGCCGTTATATCTTTCTAGTTTTATTTTTCTTCCTGTTCATAGATGCACCTTGCAGTTGCTTGTCAGCTGGTGACTCTGCTGGTTTTGTGTAGGGAAGGATCTGCGAGTGGGTTCGGCTTGCGCTTAAGTCAGTCATCTCCTGGATCGGATTCTTGGGTGGATGATCCCATTACCCGTCATATCATAAGCCTGTACGTAAACAAAGAACAGGAGGGATATAAAAATCTATTATGGCCTTTAATCTTGCACGTAAGAGGGCATTACGTTATACTTGTTCTGCCGTTGGTTGAGCCTAGGCATTTGAAGGGATATGCGAAGTTGTGTAAAAGATCTGATTGTGGAAATGCTCTTGGAGTGGATGATGGTTTGTCCTCGCTCTTGCTTGATCTTCCATCGATCACAGGGTATGGTAAGTTACTAGCAAATTGCACGTACATTGAGGAATTGTACCATTCCAGATGACTACAATTTGCATATAGAGTTTCAGGTTCAGTAATTTTATTAATGGTTGCTTATTTTCATTATTGCTGATGCAGCTGCTGCTTAGTTTTACTATTGGAAATTCGTGTGTATAATTTGCCAAAAAAAGATGGTTTCTATATTTATTTTTTGAAAATTAAATGCTAGTTATGATTGACTCCTTGTGTGCTGATGGCGGTAGTAAATTGGATCTCCCCTAAAAGAAAATACTGCTTCATTATGCTATATAGAAGACAACAAAAATACTTCTTTTTTTCAATTAGTAATGGAATGATTGACAGCCACTTGTTAGAGGAAATAGCCGGTAATCAAGTTGACATAACCAGGGGTAAATTGATTTTCAGGACTTCATGATGTATCTAGGTGATTCAAACTTTGCTGACTTGACATTTGGCATTAGATGAACCATTACGATCATTTATTTCTGAATGGCATCAGCGTCATTTTCCAAGCCTTTTCCTTTATGCATGGTTTAGCTTTACAATAGTTATTATCTAGTGTTCCTTTACAATAGCTGTACAGGCTATAATTTATATGCATTTTATTGGAAATGCTTTGTGTAAGAAGGTTCTTGAAGTTCTTAAAATGGCTACCACAACCTAGGTGCAAGGTGCTTAGTGATCTGCGCACCATGGATATTGCATATCATAGTATCTCATCGAGCATGTGTGTGTAAAGCATCTTAGCATATGGAGTAGAAGTTCAACATGGAATGCAACAATTTTAAAGCTCACGCACTCATCAACACAATTTTCTTTATATCACTCATTGGCTTACTCTTAAATTTTTCTTTACTTTTTTCTGTCAGAGTTCAGAGAAGTATGATAAAAATGAAAATAATCTCTTCCCCCCTTTTCGGTCATATTCCATAGCTTAATCTCATATCATACGTACCTACGCAAGGGCTACTTGTTGGGGTTCACCTTTTTTGATTTAAACAGTAGCTAAAAGTGCTCAATCTTTCACTACATTGCATCTATGTGGGTATATTTCACTTGCTTTGTATGTTCTTTAAATTCTGAATCAATTTCACCTCCATAATACTTGAAAGAGCTTCTTTTTATTTTTTAGTGTTGATGTTGGTACTTGATATTATTAAGGTATGTGTTTTTTGGATAAGATATGTTCAAACTCAAAGTTTTTGGCTCTCACTTTACAGGGCATTTATGGTAGCACATGTTATTGGTGACATAATTACTGGCGACGCAATAGAACCCGAAGTGGTTGTGAGTACAGCTCCCTCTGTTGGAGGGTTGTTTGATTCACTGACAGGTAGTATGGGCATCTCTTCCAGGGCGAAACCTGTGGCTCCACCTACCGCATCATCGTCCACTGCTAGCACAGCTGCATCTGGAACAGTTATGGCAGATACTCTGAGACTTGGGTTTAAGCTTTTTGATAAAGATGCACTACGAACATTTATTAGTAGTTCAATGCCCTTTGGTTGGTACTTTTTATTATGGCATTTCCCATCTCAAAATTTTAACTGTTTTTATAGTTGAGCTGGCATTTACATGATTCTTGTAAAAAAAAAATATTTAATATACAGGTACACCATTGGACCTGAACTATCCCAACATTTTTACTATCAAGGCCAATGGCTTTTCAGCATCAGATTTGCCATCCACAGACCAGAAGCAACCAGCCTGGAAGCCATATCTTTACAAAGGAAAGCAAAGAATCTTGTTTACAATTCATGAAACTGTTAATGCAGCTCTGTATGACAGAGATGAGATTCCAGATTATTTATCAGTTTCCGGTCAAATAAATTGTCGAGCTGAACTAGAAGGGATGCCAGATGTATCTCTTCCCTTGGCAGGATGGAACATCGCAAAAGTTGAGGCTTTGTCATATCATCCTTGCAGTCAAATTCCAGAACAAGGTGTGGATAAGCAGGCTATGGTGTTTTCTCCACCATTAGGGAATTTTGTGTTGATGCGTTATCAGGCAAATAGTGCCCTTGGACCACCCTTAAAGGGGTTTTATCAGCTGTCGATGGTCTCTGAGGATAAAGGTGCCTTTCTGTTTAAGTTGCATCTGATGGAAGGCTATAAGGCTCCTTTGGCAATGGAGTTCTGTACTGTCACTATGCCCTTTCCTAGGAGGAGGATTGTATCTCTGGATGGGACTCCTTCTGCAGGAACAGTTTCAACTTCTGAACACTCTGTTGAGTGGAAAATTGTGACTAGTGGACGGGGACTGTATGGGAAAAGTATTGAGATGACTTTCCCTGGAACAATCAAGTTTGCTCCATGGCAACCCCAGAGGATTTCTTCGTCTGTGTCGTCCTATGTAAGCAGTATTGATGAGGATAGTGATAGTGAGACAGAAAATACCAGCAACATGGTAAATGAAGAACACTTGATGGAGAAAATGAACAAGGATCTTCCTCCAGTTGATCTTGAGGAGCCATTTTGCTGGAAGGCATACAATTATGCTAAAGTATGCTTTATGAAGTTATGCTTTCCTTTCTTAACGAGGTTTTGCTTCATTGTCGTTTACATTTGTTCTGGGTTTGTTTTTGCTTTTGACAATTCTTATCATGTGGCCTTATGTTTAGTATGTGAACGCTTATGTATGGTATTTGAAAATTGTATTATATCTCTCCTGGTTATTTGAATTTCTCACCTTGGATATGCTTCCAGTTGATTTACTGCAAGTTTATATTTTGTAACTCTTTTGTGAACAATATATTAATAGTTTTTGGTGGGAAAAAGAATTCTTAAAATGGATTGTGGGAAAGAAGTGTCCAGTGTATGAAAATGTCTTTATGAATTTTTATTCAGACTTTTGTTTGACATTGTGGTTGGAAATGTTGTCCTGTCGTAGTCGTAACATTCCACGTGACAATACTAAACGTGGGGCTAGTGGCAGAGACAAGGTGTAGTTCAAGTCCGGGCGGCTAATCCTTTGTTCCAATTTTGTGTCATTGTTCTAGATTCTAATTTTTTTTATCCTATGCAATCTAATGGGGAGTTAAGTAACATATTGAGGAATAAAATCAATAGATGGGTTTCATTTCTACCAACTTAAGCGTTTTGGAGAAATTGGTTATGTTTTTATTATGTGTTAAAAGGATAGATTCGATCATGAAAATAAATTATAATGAATATATTTGTTTTGGATTATGTCTTTGAAAGTGGATGTGTCATATTCCCTTAATAAAGAGGGTTCATTTTTCTGATGCATTTTTGTTTTATGACTCCTCATTACAGGTTTCCTTCAGGATTGCTGGTGGATCACTATCTGGAATTACCATTGATCCTAGATCTGTAAGTCAAGTCTATTTTGGCTAAAAGAACTTTTTGGGATCAAGCTTTAGGGTCCTTTTAATTTAGTTTCAGTTTCACAAATATTGTAACATATGCTTCATTAGCATGGCTTTCTGACCTTTAATATGATTATACTTCCATGCCTTTTATAGTACCAACCCCTTCTTCTGTAGAATGTAGTCAAACAATATACGTTGCCCCTGCTACTTCGTGAATTTTCTTAATTTTAGGAGCTTGTGGTATTATACCTCCCCTCCCTTTGTTTCTCTTTTGCAATCTATCTGACAGTCTGCCCCTTGTGCAGGTAAGCATCTACCCAGCAGTCAAAGCACCTGTGGAATTTTCAACTCAGGTATTCTTTCAAATTATTGGAGTATATTCATAGGATGAAGTGATATATTTTTTCATGCTAACCTTTTATTATTATTTTTGTCAAAACCAGGTTATTTCTGGGGACTATATTTTGTGGAATACTCTTGGCAAGTGTCCACATGTTGCCACAGGAAAAATGGAAAAAATGTGAGTACAGGAGTGTAAATGGCAATACATAAGATTTTGCAACTAAATAGCAAGGATTCAATCTGATGTGTGATGGAACATCTGAACTGGCATCAGCTGAGTAATGATGACAGTCTGTTGTTGCCATGTTCAGACATGTGATGGCCTTACTTGTGGCACGACGTGCCTAAAACTTTGATGTGGATAGAATTGTGAAACATCAAGTCTAAATGGGGAATGGAGTACATTTAGTAAACAGGCTGATTTTCCACTAGCTACACAATTTACTGTTGAACACATTGATTGGGACTATTTTATGTTAGGCATTCTTGATGTTTTCCATTATTATACGATTGCAGTGCTTAATCTTTTTCTGGTCGCTCAGTGGATGATAAATGGTATCCTTAAAACAGTGGCAGCAGCCTTTTTGGCTGTATGGTTTTCTGATACTTGTAAGATCATTGTATTGAGCTTGTTCAATGCTTCATGCATTAAGTTGTGGAATAATTTATTCTTTATGATTTAAAATTTTATAAAAAATGTATAATTTTAGCTAACTTTTTTTAACCCATGTAAAGTTGTTTATAGGTACTTATAAAAAGGTATATCTAACAGTTGTAATAATGAGGATTGGAGGAAGTGTAACCCACATTATTAAGTGATGAGTCACTGCCAGGTCTCATATCAAAGATAGCTGCAAAATTGTAGCCTCATCAAAATTGTTGAATTTAGGTCATCTAAACTTTTCTTTCCCTATTTGTTTTTTTGAAGCATCTGGTATCCTGAACCTTGTTTTAATTTGGAGGATTTGTTGAAAGTCTAGACTAGTCCGGATCAAGCCAAGCAGGGTCACTAGTGTAGCAAAGCTCTACCACCAAGTATTTAGCAACTGCATTCCTAGAGCTTGAACTCATAACCTATGAGCCCCTTACTAGTTAAACCAATGCTTGGTGGTATCTTTTCTTGAATATAAGCAACTGGCTTTGTTGCTTAGTTGAAAGTTATAGTAAAAGACACAAATGTTAGGATATGAATAATAACCAAAGAATGGCAAAAATAAATTACATCTATCTTTTTTAATTGAAACGGTAATCAATCAAAGCATAATGAATAAATAAACTCAGTATCTGCATCACTATCTTTCCCTTTTAAAAAAAAACAGCATGCTACTTCAGCGGGACAAAAAATATATATTTGCAAATCCTTTGGGTGATCAAATTATAAATTTCCCCCGAATTGCTCAACTAGGTCTCTCACATAAATGAGAGGGTAAGAGTGATATTAATTAATTAATTAATTAAAACACGAAGCCTAAACGGGGGATTAATTAATTTTATGATTATTATCTCAACTAACTAGGGAGCAGATTTTCTCCTCTTCACTCTCCCTTGGACCGTCCAAATCGTGATCCAACGGTCCAGATTAAAAAAAAAAAAAAAAATTTGAAGTTTTGTCTTTTTCGAAAAAGACAAAAAGTAAAAAAAAAAAAAAAAATTTTTTAATCTGGACCGTTGGATCACGATTTGGGACTGGATCCAGATGCGATTCTGAGGGATTCTGAGGGAGAGTGAAGAGGAGAGAAGTCGGACCCCAACTAACTACCCCAACGTTGTAAGAAAGAGTCTTTGTAACCTGCCAAGAATCATTGACTTCACGTTAAGCATATGTAATCCACTCATAACACATCATTCAATATTTTAATCATTGTTTATATAATTAACATCCCTATTCATTCCTTTTCATAATCTATGTCTCAGTCCTACTACAATTCTCTAATGACATGCTAGAAGATTCTCATCTCCCTTCACATCCACTTCTTAATTACCCATAATTTATTTTTAATTATTATACCAAATCATGTTCTCTATGATCTTTTAGAGACACTAAAAGATTATGGCAGAGACAAAGTTCAGTGGAAAGGTCACAATTTTTAACACATGTCATGCTTCCACAGATTTGCCTTCCTTTATGTGACATTATGCTCAATTTTTTTATTAAATTTTATTTCGTGTCTTTTTCTCTAACGTACGTAACAGCTCATATTAAGTGGATTCAGATATTATATCTGAAGACATTTATCAAATAGAAAGATATGAACAAAAAACAAACACTAAGATTTGGAGTTGATTTTATGACTTTGTTTTGATGATACGCGCATGTCTTAGCTATATCTAGCTCCATGGTGCATGAGGGGAGATGAAAGGACCATTGTAATATTATTATTTTTTGCTAAATTGATCTAAATCAATTTTTTTTTTTAAAAAAAAAAAAAAGACAAAATGATATTATGATAATTAAAATGGATAGTTACCAAACAACATAAGAAGGAGGACAGAACCAGTGACTAAAAAAAACTATAAAAGGAGGCAGACGAGATAACTTTAACCTTATGAGAAGAAAAGTTATAACTCCTTTCGGTTCTAATTACTCCTATAAGACAAAATTGATTTTTTTTGGAAATATTAAAGAAGTTAATTAAATTATTTTAAGGTTTTTATTTTTTATTTTTTTCAAACTAATTAATTTGACTAATAAACTAATATATAATCTAAGATTACACAAGTATATGATATGATTAAGTAACTTATTTAACTTCCTTAATCTCTCCAAAAAAAGTCAACCTAATTTTATAATTAGGACTGGAGGAAGTATAATATAAAGTGAAGCTATTTAATTTTCTTATTTAGAAAAGTATAATTAAACATGTTATTAGTTCTATTTTCATTTAAAATTTAGAAAAATAATATATATATATATATATATATATATTACCAATTAACTTTAACAATAGATTACAAGCTTTACCGGCCTTCAAGAGATTTGTGTTCGAGAAAACTAGGAATTGGTCGGGGGACAAAAAATAACCTGGAATAAGAAAAGAATAATATTATAAAATGTTAATCGTGTTAACTTTTTGAAGAACAAACATGGTAAGAAGCAGAGGAAACATGATGGCCTCCATGAATAACCATCCCAACATACCCTTTTTAAAAAAAAAAAAAAAAAAAAAAAAAGGCACATGTTCACGACACAAAAATGTTATCTAATCACTTTTAATTATTGTTTATACGTAAAAAGTTTGAATAAGTTGGGTTTAAAGCTACACAACTTTACGAGAGTTGCAACTCAAAAACTATTTAAGTATCTCATTTTTTTACAAATATTTAAAGTTATCAAATTAATGAGTTTAAGAAAACTCATTAAATATAACGTCAGATCATCATCATACCCTCTTAAAAAATTATAGTTATTATTAAATAACTATTGAAATATATAATCATGAACATTTATCCCTTTGTTTTCATTCTATATATTAGAATGATACTACAAGAGAAAATTATTAAATACTAAGGAGTATTTATCTTTTATCTTGTTACAGATTAGAAAATTATTTATTTTAATAAATATTAAAATACACACTCGCGTGACTCACGTCTTATATAATTATTAGACGTTAATTTTAGATATACACAAAAAGATATTCAAAATCGTAGCAAGTTTAATGTATAATAAGACTAAGATAACCAAAATTATGTAATTCATTTTTCCTTGTAAAATAAGTTGATGACAACATGTCTACGTCAGCGCTTTCTCACCATCGAGTTGGGCATTTATAAAATGGTTTATAATTAATCAGTTTATGATTTTGGGTTAGTTCTAAAGAGGAAGCAAACTGATTTTTTAAAAGCCAGACACAAATTTTCCCGATAAGTAAGAGGTTAATAAATAATACTCCCTCTGATCCTCTTAATTCTAAGACCAAGTTGATTTTTTTGGAGAAATTATGGAAACTAATTAAATTATTTTAGAGCATTTTTATTTTTATTTTTTCTCCAAACTAATTAGTTTGACTAATGAACTAATATGTAATTTAAGAATACACAACATATGATATGATTAAGTAATTTATTTAGTTTTTTTACAAACGTTACATATTCCTATAAATCAATACAATAAATCAATACAATTATAGTTAGGATCGTCATTAGGTAATAATATATATGGAATTGAGGTCAAACATTAATATATAGTGAATTATTTGAAATTATAATATTATAACAATTAAAGCGTAAATAACTATATTTTTATTTCAGGGCACTATGTATGTCATCATATTATGATAAAAATAAACAACAAATTGTATAAACTTAGAATTTATCAATCCGTATATGTTAAGAATGCAAATATTAATTTCTTTCATATTTTTACACAAATTATTTGAGATTGTGCTATCCCGTGCATAAGAAGAATATCAATAAATACTAATATGGAGTTGGTTTAATAGTATAAAGCCTCGCTAGATCTTTCTATGATCTTTCTGGGTTTTAAATTCGAATCATAGATGGGACATTTGTGTTAAGAGGACGACCAAAAACCCCGAATCGAATATCAAGTGATAATATAAAAGAATATGAATAAGTAGTTTTTTAAAAAAGAAAGAAAGAATATAAGCAACTTGCTACTTGTTTCATTCTCATGTAAGGTATTTTAGAATTTGTTACCCGTTTTTATTAAAAGTATAAATAATTGTCTTATTGTATGATAGAATATTTCACCCGATGAAGATTAAAAGCTTGATTACCGTAAATCTACAATGCGCAAGGGACGTGATTTACAAGAGGCAAATATTATGAAGATAGCATTGAAAAACACAAATGGTGTGGCTCGGCTTCATATTTTACATTCCAGCTCTTTTCTTATGACTCCACATAATTTCACAATGTGACCGATATGAAAGGCAATAATTAGGTTTTGAATTTCCCTTTTAATATATTATCGTTACAGCTAAGAAATTGGAATCACTTTTAATCAGATTCTTTAATAGATATTGAAATTCATCCACTACAAGAGTTTTAAAAAAAAAAAAAAAAAAAAAAAAAATTGACATCTATTCTATGTAAGAGTTTAGCTAAAAAGTCAAGCAAAGCATGAGTAAACATAATGTCTTTATATATATATATATATATATATATGGAAATTTTATAAAAAGGGTTGGACTCACCCACAATTTAAAAGTATGAGGAAATTTTTCTTCCTTCTAAATGATACTAATGTCAAGCGGGGGTGAGGTGTCTATTTTCCTCGAGATGTTTACTTAGACATCGGAGAGCTAGGCGATGCCTCCCCTTAGCCAGGCGGACCAGGAATTTTACTAATGGGGCGAAAATAATTACATCATAAATAAACGTACTTGGAATACGATAAAGACCTAATATATAAAAAAAAAAAATTGAAAGAAATCTTACAAAAATTAAGATAGCTTCTTCGTACTCTTACTCTACGTGTTTTCATTTTGTTAAAGTCATCTATAATTGAATCCGCTAAAACTCAAAACAAGTTCTTTTTCAATATATGTAATCAAAGAATCATCAATGGTCTATATTCTCATAGCCGTCTTTAAAAATATGATATCAAAACAATTTCATGATCAATATGATTTAAAAATTATTATTAATAACAAAAGCAAACCAATTAAAATTAACTATTAGTCATTATCTATATTCTCATAGCCATCTTTTAACAAAACTCAAAACTTGCCTAAAATTCTAACCTTAAAATATTCTGATAAAATTATAAAATATTCTGATAAAATTATGTATAATAAATTTCATAAAAAAAATATAATAAAAAGAAGTGATTTTGAGTGCGTTATTGATCCTCAAGATTTATGATAAGCTATTGAAAAAAAGGGGAACAAGCCTCTGGAAAGAAGAAGAGACAATTCGTTTCAGAAAAGAGAATACACAAGCGGTGGGATATGTTAAAGGTGGGCTCCACCTCTTTATTAGTTTCGTTTAAAAAAATTATATATGATAGCAAACAAATGGTGGGAGCGTGACTGATCTCAGTTAACTATATATATATTTGTGTGAAAGCAAACTAATGGACTGATGTTTACATATTTTCTTTTTTAAAAGAAAAATTAGGGGGGGCGGGGGCCACCCCTCGCCCCTCCCTGTGTCCGTCCCTGTCCTTAGAGCCTTAACCAACTCCAAGATCGAACTCCCTTCCTTTAATGAGAGTGTTCGACCCCTTTACCAATTGAACCCAACATGAGAGTCGAGAGGCAGTAAAGATAATGTCTTAATCCTTATAGAAAAGAAACCTAATTAACTTGATCCAGTAATGAGTCTCCAAAAGGATGGTCTTTTTTACATTCTCTACAATGAAAAAACAGAAATAGTTTCCTAAAATATTTTTTTCCAACACAGATGAAGACCATGTATGATCCCAATAATCAAAGCAAAAGTAGGAGAACACTTGTTAATTTGCAGCTGAAACCGCAAATCCAGTGATCTTCTCTATCTCAAATAACTCCACCACATCCGCTTGTGCCACTCTCAAATTTAATGAAACCATCATCCAAACTTTGTAGCCCAACCAGAGGCTAGGAGGCAACTTGATAGAAAAGCACAATTCCTCATCAGGTCCTTATCCAAGCAAGCTCTAAAGTAACTAGAATTTCACATTGGATGATCTTATTGCATCAAGAGTCTCAGCATACATGTCCAAAAAGAGTCTGTCATTCCATCTTCTTCGTGTAACTCAAGCTGATGCATTAACTTCTATTTAACCCACTCCAGCCGCTACCTGTAGGGATGAAAAAGTGTTCCATTTGTCATGTGAAACCACTTATTTCCAAAACAAAAATGTTTCCTCACCAATTTCTTTTTATTATAAATGTTGAGAAAAGATAATCAATACAAAATGACTCTAAACTTCACACGTTTCTTATTTGCTCAACCTATAATTTAAAGAGATTATATGAATCAAAGTTTGATGGGTTTATCGGTAATTATGATCATCATGGTTTGAGTTTAAATGGTTTACTGGATCCGAGTTCGATTACTGGTACCATCAAAAAAAGTTTGATGGGTTGATTCACATAAAGCTACGTTTAAGGGACGCAAAATCACTAACTAAATACTATCCATACCCATGTAAAAAAGCTTACAAAATATACCGTTAAGTTTCAAAAATTAAATGAGTTTTTATGTGCTCTTCTGATTGTATTTATGAGGCAGAGAAAAAATTTTATTCTGATCTAATTTATATATCATATTATTAAATTTTTATATGAATATGTAATTTGAACTCTATTTATTATTATATAGAATTTGTAGTCTTAAGGTACCGCATATAGTAGTAGTACTTAAAGAAAGGTAAATTTAGAAATTATGAAACTTTGTGATAGAAACATATTGGAAGCAATTTAAAAATAGGATTAAAAGAAAGCAATTTTGAATTTTGAATTTTTACTACCTTCAATTTTCAATATAGAAGTTAGTTAGGGATTGAATTTAGTCATATATATAAGCTCTTAATCAACTTTATCCCTTAAATTTATACTTCCTCTGGTTCAAATTATAAGACATAGTTGACTTTTTTGAAGAGATTAAGGAAGCTAATTAAATTACTTTAGAGTATTTTTTTTTTTTTTTCCTTCAAACTAATTAGTTTGAATAATAAACAAAAAATACACAACAAATGAAATGATTACGTAACTTATTTAGCTTCCTTAATTTCTCTAAAAAAAGTTAACTATGTCTTATAATTAGGATCGCATCGAGGTAGTATTTTTTTCCCCCTTTAAAGTATCTATATCCATGACACACATTAAGAAATTTTTAACTAAAGGTTGTCATGATGAAATGTGGTATTGTATGAAAAGTAACAAATATTTGTTATAAATGACTAACATATCTAAATTTTTATACTATTAAAATTAATCAACTAATTCTTATACTATGTAGATACGGGTGTTTGTTTTGGATAGTAATAGGAGCCTTTTAAAACAATTTTTTAATCATGATTTACGATATACAAAATAAGTATATAAAAAGAGTTTTGTCTCGATTTACGTAAATAAAAACTTTTGAAAACCTTCTACGTGATCCCAAACAAGCAGTTAGTTTTGAAAAGTGCCGAGTAACTCGCTTGACTTAATTTGACGAGTTAACTTCATTTTAAATCCTATTCCCTTTGGTCCATATTATAAAACACCAACTTTTATTTCTCATCAACCAAGGAATAGAAGTTAAGTCATTGAATTGGCCCAAAATTGATAAATATTTCCAACTTTACCCCTACCATATTGATGCGAATTTAAAGAGTTAGTTAAAAATGTATAATGAGAAAATAGTAATAAATGAGTTTATTAAAAGGAGTTGGTCCCAAAAACTAAAAATTGATGGTAGTTAGTGAATTATGATAAGGACATACTCCTCCGGTCCTAATTATAAGATACATTTGACTTTTTTAAAGATATTAAGAAAGTTAATGAAATTAATTTAGAGTAAATTTTTTTTTAAAAAAAACTAATTGGTTTGATTAATAAACTAATATATAATCTAATGATATATAACATACCACTCTGGTCCTATTTATAAGTCTCTTTTGACCAAAAAATTTGGTCCTATTTATAAGTCTCTTTTGACCAAATAAATGAGATTGTGACAATGTTGCCCATATTATTGTACCAATGAAAATAGAGAAAGAATAAAGAGTTGAAATGCACTCATTCATAAATGAAGGTAAAGTTGGAAATGTACCCCATAATCATTGAGCCACCTACCTCTCCTTGGTATGTGTGATTTGGTCAAAATGGACTTATAAATAGGACTAAAGTGGTACCACTCTGGTCCTATTTATAAGTGCATTCTGACCAAAAAAATTTGGTCCTATTTATAAGTCCAGTTTCAAGTAATAAATGAGATTGTGACAATTTTATTCATATTAATTGCACCCATGAAGATGGAAAGAGAAGAAACTATTGAAAAATACTCAATCATAAATGAAGACAAAGTTGAAAATTTACCCCATGATCATTGTGTCAACTATCTTTCCTTGGTATGTGAGATTTGGTCAAAGTAGACTTACAAATAAGACCAGAGTGGTATGAAATAATTAAGTAACTTATTTAGCTTCCTTAATCTCTAAAAAAAAAAAAGTCAATTATATCTTATAATTAGGATAATACTACCTCCGGTCCGAATTATAACACCTAATCAATTTTTTTTTGGAGGGATTAAGGAAACTAATAAGTTACTTAATCATTTCATATATTGTGTTTTTTTAGATTATATATTAGTTTATTAGTCAAACTATTTAGTTTGAGGGGGAAAAAAAAAGAATAGTCTAAGCTAATTTAATTAGCTTCTTTAATCCTTTTTAAAATTTTAATTAGTTCTTATAATTACGAGGGGTAATAAATACCGTAGGTGTATCTTTCTAGAGACAATTGAGTTTGAGGATTGAATTTGGGACGGAAAGAGAAAATCCGTATGCATGTTGCGTACAAGACAGCTTGAAGGCAGCGAAAGGGGGGAAGATTGAGTGCGATTTCTCTGTCCACCAGAATTGCATCGTACGGGAAAATACGAATGAGACAGAGAAGCATCAGATGAAGAGAGAATTGCAGGGCCACGCTGCAGAATGATGCTTGCGTGGAGCAATCAAGAGAGATTCCAACTTTGCAACAAAATTCACTCAGTCTTACGCATATGTTTGTATTATTCACAGAGAAAAGAAAAGAAAGAGAAAGAGAGGATTAGGTTAAAGCATGAGGGAAATGATGTGGCGTGTATGAATGATGGAGGAGGAGAGGGATTATCCCATTTTGTGCTTCCTCAATCCAATATCTCCATCTTTCGAGATTGATTTCAGCTCTGGCATTGGCAGGGCTCGAGGTGTCACACTAATTCCAATATCTGCAACCTCAAATTATTTGGTCACCTTCGAGCATTGAGGTAAGTGTTCTGTCTCCCCAATTTCTTTTTTTCTTTGTGACTGTGAGAACTTTCCAATAGATTGGCCACTTAAAAGTCCAGAACATGTCTTGTTTGCCTAAAAAAAATCTTAGCATACCTACGACTAATGATTATAGTGGGATCCATCTTTTCTAGTTCTAGATTACTATTGCCACCCATTCCTTTCTTAATATTATTCATTTTCAATCCAACATGGCCAATTATTAGTCTGCAGTAAGGTCACATTTTAAAATGGATAAAATAATCTAGACTGACCCAATTAGAGCTAAACCTCTTTATTTTATTTGCATGGCTGATCCTTCTAAGATCTTCATAAGCATGTTCTTATAATCATCAAGATTCTATTTGGACCGAGTTTGCTCTCGCGTTAATAGAATTAAATAGAGTGGATAAACATCATCCGAAGTTCCGAAATTTTCTGCTGCCCACCACATGTTTGTTCATTTTCCCCAAAGTAGCTTTCCCTTAAGTGTTCTAAATTAGCCAAAGAACTCGGCTCCCCGAGAGACTGAGATGAACATAGATGTATGCCGTATGCCTATCCAAAAGAAGATTAAAAGACGACAAATTTTTCTGATCTATGGCTTCTGAATTCCGATCACTACCTCACACCCTTAAACTAAAAAGATGGTACAGACCATTTTTCAAAATTTAAGGTGCAGCCCTGTGGGCTCCCTCCAAGCAAGCAAACGAAGTCTTGTGCGCATGGTACTGTAGCACTTCTGGGACGCTCATTAGTGCACACTAAAATAAATTTTCCATGCTGACTGACCCCTGTTATGCTCATTTGGCCACGTGTGCCAAAAAATGCGCATGCGAGCAAGTATGGCGGCTAAAGCCTGCTTGCTTCCATACCAACTCATGCCATTGTCTTGCAGCGAAGGGCTGTGTGGGGACAACATGTCCTCAAATCCAATTAACGCCTCAAGCAAAGATGGAGCCTACAGTGTTATCAAGTTGGGACACATGCTAGATGATGTGTAGCCCTGTGGGGTCATCCTTGGTTGCTGTCTGGGGTGAGGGGGGGCCACGTACTGCTCCATTAGTGGGACCAATCATGGGGTTTGGGGTTGCATTTATGCATTACATTATTATGGTTTGGGCTAAGGAATGAGGAAGAGGATGTGCCTTTCAGCTTCAGGCTTGTAGGGGTTTGGAAGGGGGACTACTTTTAGTGGGACCAAACTTTAGGATTAGAGCGGGTTTCAAACTTTTTAAGACTTTTTACTTCTTTGTGAGAATCCTTTTCTTTGACTCTTCACATTACCAAAGCCATTCCCGAGCAATTAATCCTAGGAGGGAAAGATATTGCGTGAAACTTTTGATGAAAAAAGTGAGATTTCGTTAAGAGTCTGTTCGAGTCTTTTAAAGTAAGATTTGATTCTAATGGTTGACCTTTTTTTTTTTTTGTGATTGGATTTCAATTGTGTGCGTGTTGTGTGTCTGTATTGGAATGCCGTGGCTTGGCTTGCATGTGACAGTGAGAGAGCGGAAGTGTGGGCTTAGGAGATAGTGTTTGAGTTTGGTGGTGCGCGTGCATTACAAAGAGAGGTGGATTGTGGTCCTAATGGAGGCTGCCAGCCACACCCCATAAGATTTATTCATGACGCCATACATTCTGCATCATTTCCACCTCTTAAAACTGAAAATTTTGATTCTGAACTCACAAATTTTCATCATTGCCTTCCTCTTCTCTTTTACCCCAAATTTAGTTTATTCACTCCTCTTCTGCCATTTAATGCTACACACTGGTTTTTCCCTGTCCTTTTCCTTTTAAAAATCACTCTTTTCTTCCTATCTATACTAGTTGAGGAGAAGCTTGTGCGGAATTATTTTTATAATCTTGACAATACTCTTAAATTGAAAGTCAAGGAGACCACACATGATGAGCATGCCAGTTTTAGATGTGGGTAGAGGCAGGCCAGCTTCAAAAACTTCCTCTAAAAGACCAGGAAGCACTAATACTCCCTTTTACTTCAAATTCACTGTTCCTTCCCATATGAAACTAGCTAAACATTATGATCCAAATCAACTTTATGTCGGATCAAGTTAGAATGAGTTATCATGTTTAACTTTGGGTTTGGTCAAAAGAAAATGCAAAATGAACTGCATATTAATTCGAGTCTCGGCATAAATATCAGAATACAAAATTAACCTTATCTTTTGTAAGTTCAGCTTTCAGGGTAGCACAATGATAAACGTTTCTTCGATTGTTCTAACCCCAAGCTTTTAAGACTAATCACTTGACAGATAAAGAGAATCCTTTTAAACTAGAACGCTGATTCACTTAACAAGTATACATCCATGCTTTGGAAAAATATAGAAAACAAGTTAATAAAATAAATAAAATAATGATAATGCCACCTAGGTACATGAAATTGCATGAAGACTATAAATGATGCTGAGTGCTTTTCATTTTACGTACGGGACTCCCTAATTTAAGGATATTCTCATTATTTACTTGCCACGCCTGATTCCTTTGTTATTTTTCCCCATAGTTTTTTCTGATGCATAACAATAATTATTATTCTAACCCATAATATGGATGACATTTTGGGCACGTCAAGTTTTTGTTAATTAGCACCTGCTCTCCTGGGAATAGACAATGCTGTCTCCATCAACTGAGTTGTTTTCCCCTTTCCATTATGCAGTAGCCATTATCAATATTTGGATGTGCTCATAGCGCATAGCCCCAAGTGATTGGATCTTTCGCTTATGGTTTTACTTTTAAATTACAAAACGAGTCACTTGTGCTGTGTTTTTAACCTCCAGTGCTAGTAATGTAGCCTTAATTGTGATGGTCAAAGCTGATAATTGTTGTCTTGTGAAAAACATATAGCCCTTGTCTATGATTATGTTTTCCTTTTATTAGTACTGTCATTCAAATACTATTGTTGAAACACAGAATTTTGGCTCATTAAACCCTTTTTGACGCTTGATGGGATTTCAATATATTGTGATTGTGAAAAATAGTTGATGATATGGTTTTAACTTTCAACAAAATTATGCCTGGCATTTGAAGATTGAGTTCTTAAAGACAATAAAGAGAAGTTAACTTTGCATGCTACTTTTTGCCTAAGCACTTAAATCAGTTATTGTTCAACTATTATACATTATAAATTTGAGTTGGAAAACTAATGGAGGTATTTTTAAATCCCTCATTCCAATATTCATTAAAGGAAAAGGAGAAGGCTGAAAATGAACTAATGTGATGTGTTATTGGATGCTAGCTAGAAGGTTATAAAAAGTAATTGAGGTGAGTGGGAAATAGACATGTAGAATAGGCAGTGACAGTAAAAACAAAGGACTTGATGAGCGTGGGCATAAATTCCGTTTCCTGTTGCTGTCTCTGGGAAGAGGAAGATTTCGCAGAAATTTAAAACACTACAAAATTGTTGCATATCATCATCTTATTCACTTCATTATGCCTACAATCATGATTCTTGGTTCCATGACCCGCATGCTCTCTTCTAAACCCTCACTACTTCCCACACACTCACTCTCACTCACACTCACAATCACACACCTATAAATTCCATTGACCACCTATGCCTTCTATCACCTTTACTTCCACACACTAATCAAATCTTTCTCTTATCAGCAGCCTTAATCCCTCTGTCCCCTGAAACTATTCTGTTTTGCTCTGTTCCATTACATCTTTTCTCACCTAACAATGGCTGTCTCTGGTTTCGAAGGCTTCGAGAAACGCCTGGAGCTCCATTTCTTTGGTGATGATCCAGCTTTCCTTCAAATGGGTCTTAGAAAACTTGATTTTGAATCACTACAAGAAATCCTGCAAGCTGTTCAATGCACGGTAGTTTCAGCTGTTGGAAACTCTTACTTTGATGCCTATGTTCTATCAGAATCTAGCCTCTTTGTCTACCCAACGAAGATCATCATCAAGACTTGTGGGACCACCCAACTTCTCAAATCTATTCTTCCCTTGATCTACTATGCTCACCATCACCTAGGCCTCACTCTGTGCTCTTGCCGCTACACTAGAGGCAGCTTCATCTTCCCAAAGTCACAGCCTTTCCCTCACACTAGCTTCAAAGATGAAGTCGCCTATTTGGAACAAACCATCCCTACCAATCTCTGCTATAGAAAAGCCTCGATTATGCCCTCTAAATCATCTCATTCTTGGCATGTTTTCACGGCTAGTGATGAATCCCATATGTCCTATGACCTTGAAAATGAATTGTTCACTATGGAGATCTGTATGACTGGGCTTGACCCCGTCCTTGCTCGCAAGTTTTTCCGGCGCCCTGGAGACGGAAAAACCGGCGACTCCGCTGGGAAAGAGATGACGGAGCTCACAGGCATCAATGAAATCAACCCAGAAGCTTATATTTGTGATTTTGCATTTGATCCATGTGGGTATTCGATGAATGGCATAGATGGCGATTGGTACTCCACCATTCATGTCACCCCAGAGGATGGTTACAGTTATGCAAGCTTTGAATGTGTGGGTTCCATTAATGACGATTTAGTCCATGTGTTGAGGAAGGTGGTTCAGATATTCAGGCCGGCGACCATGTCAGTCTCCACAACGTCGTCCAGTGGCTACAGCAATGAGTTGTGGACACAAGTGATGGGAGCAGTGGAGCCTCTGGGATTGAAATACCGGAGTTGTGCAATGGACCAGTTTCCAGCAGCAGGTAGTGTTGTCTTTCAAACGTTTGCAGCTCGCCGGAAAAGTACTTAAGGCCAGAGAAGATAAAGAAACCGCCGGCGGCGGCGGCAGGGAAAGGTGGGGGGGGGGGGGATGGATAGAAGCTTAGGAAGTTAGAGTTAGTTGAAAAAAATTTAGGAGAGGGTGAAGGGTAATGACATGGCTGAATGTGATTGATTGGTTACAGTGGATGATGAATGTAGTGGAGTGAATCAATGGATTAGCATGTGAATATGGAGCAAAACTAGAGGAGGGATAAATGTTCACGTGATTGTTAATTGGTTTAGTCTATTTTTGTTGCATATTGATAAAGATAAAAAGAAGTGGGTGAAGAAAGTGGAAGAGTTTAGGGATGGATTTTGGAATAGCATGAAAAAGGGGAAGTTAGGGTGGGGAGGATACTGGGATGATCATGATAATGCACCCCACTTAGGCTTGTCACGCCTAAGATTTTTGGTTTCTTGTCTACTACCACTCTGGTGGGTGTAAAAGTGCTCTTGTTTTGCGGTTACATTGAACCCTCTTTCTTCTTTCTCCTTCTTCCTCCTCATCTTCTTCTTTCTTCCTTCTCTTTCATGATTAAAGGCAAGCAAAAATTTACAGTTTTGGTATATTTTTTATCAATTGGCTATTGTTACTCTTCGGTAATGTCACTGCTCGGCAATGAAAATGGGTATAATTGCATGATGCCTTATCAATGTCAGAATTGTAAAGGAACTGTAGAAAAAGCCTGCTGGTGTGGTTTTTCTTATCTCTCTATCTTTTTTCCCCCTATCAGAATATTGTTTTGTGTGGCCACATCATTCAGCTGATGTAAAATTGTTATAATTATGTTGCATATGACCCTTTTGAGCCAACAAGTGTTACATACGATTTAAGTTCGTTGAGATTAAAATCTTTCCAGCATCGTATCAAGGTTTGAGGTAGTAATATGATCGAGTTAGGCTGAGTTTATATTAGATAAAATATACAAACAAATAGATAAAAGAAAATAATACCCTTTTAACTTTGATCGCGGCTTTCAACTATTGAAATTAAAAAGGTGGCCTTCTATATTGTCATCTTGGGACTTTTATCTTTTAATCTAGTTATTGCTAACACACTTATAGATAATAGGTTGCTTTAGGGTTACATGACAGCCTGCGACAAAACATTATCAAATTCTACTCCACGTATTATTCTAATTACATGAATAACTCTTCAATCCAATATTTTTTAATGATTCAAAGATTAATTTAAAATAAAAAAACACTTTTAAGACATGAAATTTGGACTGCAGACTCATGAGGGTGTGATGCATAATAATTGAAATATCTTGAGATGGCATCTCATTCATTAAAGCCACTAACAAAATTTGAACATAAGATATCAACTCAGAATCAATGGTCCATGCATCAGGATTTTTTAATTTAAATAAATTATAGTATTAATTAATTAAAATCGATAATAAGAATCAATCAGCTGGTTTGCCCGAGAGGTTAAGGGGGAAGACTTAAGATCTTCTGCACATAAGTGCGCGTGGGTTCGAACCCCACAGCCAGCACTTTTGTATTGGACTTCTCAAAAATTTCCCTTGGGTTTTTCGCAAGGACTATAACTAATGGGTCATTCTGTGATTTTTGAACTTGGAGTTTGGGCCTAAAAATTCAGGAAGCCCAAGCCGCAGCTGAATGGAAAATTAAAAAATGATTTTTTTTTATTTAAATTTGTAATCACCTACAAGGTATAGTATAATGGAAGGGGTTAATCCTTTATAACATGAAGAACCAAAGTTTGACTCATTAGGAGAAGTGCCTATATTTAGTGTCCGATAATGTTTCAAATAGAAGGATACCTATGTTTAGGAAAAAAAGAAAAAAAAACTTAAATTTGTAATTAGTTTTTTTTTTTTTTTTTTTTTTTTTTTTTGGTGGAAGGTTAAAAAGAGATTTTAAGCTATGGAAATTCACCAAAACCTCTCAGACAATTACAATATGTCTCAGTTAAGACCAAAAAAAAAAAAAAAAAAAAAAAAAAAGATGTTCCTGTAAGTTGGCTTAGTCAGAAAGATTATAATGAAGATATCCCAAAAGTTGAATACCAAATTACCATACCAAATGTTATCCAAAACAAAATAAAATAAAGGCTCAGTCCAGCTCTGATTCTTTTTTCTTTTTTTGGTTGCCCACCCGGTTCACCGAGACTTTGCCCCGACTAATCCGGATCTGACCCGTGTCGCACACCTGATTATAGTGAGAGAGTCTCCCAACGGGAGGGTTTTTTGCATTCACAAGGCTTAAACCCGACACCTTATTTAAACGACACAAGTCGCTTACCACTTGAGCTGATAGTCCAGCTGCTCTGATTCTGATAATCACTACCAATTATTATTATATGTTCGGTTTTGGTTGGTGTAGATATGTGAGGGAGGCCTAATTGCTTTTGGACTTTGCATATCTGCCCTTTTCAAAGCTCAGTGGGGATTTGTTAGAGTTCCACTTAAAACATAAAGGCAAATAATTTTCTTCCCCGAAATAATAGCAGCCATTAATTATATTATGGCCTGTCCTTATCATACTCATTTTAATGTTGTAATATTTAATTGAAGAGTTAGTATTCATCTTAAATTTAAGACTTACCCTCTACAGACAAAAGTGTTCCTATAATTAATACGGTGAGATAGTATTTTTTACTTCTTCATTTTCCCCCTAGTTACTCTGTATTAATTACTTTTGAGAAATTTAGATTTAAATAAATGAAGTTTAGGAAAAACATATTATATTTATCATGATTAGCTAATTTTATTATATTCCTTAAAATTATCTAAATACTTCTTACATTAAGCATCATAATGTATGCATAGATATTATCCAAGCTAAAACTATAATCTTATCCAGATACTAACTTATAATATCATAACAAAGACGTGTCCAAGTTTGACTGATAATGATTTTTCTGCTTGATTTGGAAATGATCGTGAAAAGCATCGGTGAAAGTTCAAAAAGCAAAGTAAATGAATTAGTACTAATCTAATATTAGTGGGGGATGTTTAATGCTAATTGCTGACCGCATGAATTGTAAACAGAATCCGTGGATGACGTGCTTGTTTGGAATCACGTTCTAAAAATACTTATTTACATGAATCGAAACAAAATTCATCTAATATACCCATTTCATATATTATAAATCATTATTAAAAAGTTAATTTTAAATACTCAAATCATTATTCCAAATCAAACGGCCGAGGCTATCATTAGGAAGAGCATATCCTACACTGCTTGACACGAATTTATATAGGAAAACAATATAAGGATTCATGTAGGGTCACACAAATGGAACATCTTCTAAAGTAGTCAATGAATAACTCGTTCGTCCAATTCAATACTCCATTTGATCTAAATTAAATATAATGATTAATTAATAGAGATTTAAAATTATTTAGATTAGTCATTTATTATTATCATATAAAAACATTTTTTTTAAAAAAAAAACTCCTATTTTAATGATAATATTGACAGCATATCCCTTGTACATATCCATTATGTGAGGAGAGAAAACAAGACAAGCACTTTTGAAAACCATCTAGTGCCAGTCAACTTTAGATCTAGAGGTGAAAATTCCATTAATCGATCGCCTGGCCAAACTTTCATATAATTTAGAAGGTGATTATTATATTTTTGATTAACCTCTTTGTATTTTTTATTAACCTCCAACTGGAATGACAAAATAAATGGAAATTGATGAATGACACACCCATTGCTGGTGTCTTTAGCTCCCTCTTATCAACTACTTGTTCGGTCCTTAATGTTAGATATATTTACCTAATTTGATCATATTAATTAACATGAAATGTATTTTTAAAACACCCTAATTATATTTTTTAATTCCTCGTTTAATCTCTTATTTGATTATGGTTAAGGAGCATCAATATGGGTAAATTAAAAAAATATTGATAAATATAAAAATTATATTTTCTATATCTAGGACAAAGACAAACTCCCTATCTCCTTTACATAATAAAGAACCGACGAATTAATAGATATATGTGTTTGGGTAACATCAAAAAAGCATTTTTTTGAGCCCCAAACCATGGTTTTGCCAAAAGGCACCCCAAACATCTTAAATTTTTGCAAAAACACTTCTTTTTTTTTTTTTTTTTTTTTTTTGCTGAAACCATGTTTTTAGAGAAGTTATTTATTTTTTTTTTAAAAAAAAACTATTATCTAAAAGTTTATCCAAGCACCAAGTATTCATTCAAAAAAAAAAAAAATTCTCAAATACTTCACCTTAAACAGAAAAAACCATGTATAGTAACATGTTACTCCCCCTCCTTTAATTTAATATAAGATCTAATCAAGGAGTTGGTGTAAGTTTAAATATAAAACATATTTATCATATTTATCAATTTTTTTCCTAATTTACTTTTATTAATAGCCTTCGACAATAATAAGCCATGTTATTAAATCATATCAAACCGGCAGGTTCGGTTGGTTTTAGTGGTTTAATATTTATTTAAAATTTTATTATTTCAAAAGGTCATATATAATTCTATCTATTTTTAAAAATTATAAATCAAGATTTAATAGAAAGTTTAAGATGTTGACTTTCAAATACAAAGAGTCAATAAAAAACTATTATAATTTGATTCTAAAAATTTATTAAATTTTAAAACTATTTCAAAAATATCATTATTTAAGTTTACTTTTTTTCACCGATTTAACTCTAGATTAGTTCTGATTTAACTCTAACTTACTCCGTGATCTAAAGATTAATAACCTAGTTTCAAGGCATCGCTTGTTGTGGGTGAGGGCGTTTTCTTGGAATGAGGGCTTCATCCAGAGGCAAACCCAGCCATGCACACATAGAATCTCAAGTCATCTCTCTCTCTCTCTCTCTCTCTCTCTCATTCCCTGCGGAACAAACCCATTCTTGTGACTTCTTCTTGGAATCTTCTTCCACTTGGGGTTTCCTTCGATGCCCTCAGACTCACTGCCCAACGAAAAGTACAATTCTTTTTCTCATTTTCGGAACCCCACTACTCCTTCTATTCTGAAAAAGTCTCCCTTTCCTCAACACCCCCAAATGTCTCTGCCTTTTCTTTCTCTGCTGTCTTTCCGTTTCCTTTAGGGTTTTCTCAACCTCTTGATCTGTGGGCTCTTTCTTCCAATAATTCTCTTGTATTGTTCGCTTCTTAAGATAAATAACCTTTGTCTCATCCCAATTTCCAATTCAGAACCTTCAATTCTCTTCTGGTTTCTGATTGATTTCGCTTCTAGGGTTTCCCATGTTTCTGTTAATCTCTGTTTCATGAAAAACTACGAGTAGTACGTTGGGAGCTACAATGTGGAGCTTCAGAAGCAACCACTCTGCTTTTTTCACCTGCAATTACCTGTCTGCTTCCACCTTTCGCCGCCAATGAACGCCACTGTAAATAGAAAGGTTGTTGATAAGCTTTTTAAGTTTCCTTCAGGTCTTCTTTCCAACATCATAGCTCCTCTTCGTAAAATGGGTTGTGTCCACGGCAAGTGTTGTAGCCGCTACCCGCCGCCGTCAGAGGGTGGTTCTGTGGACTGCCGTGAACTCGGTCTTTCCCGTTCCGAGCGGAAACACATACTTACTCAGAAACCACTGGAGTCTACTCCTGTTCCGTCCCACAACTTCACTTTGGAATACTCTGTTCTCACACAGAGAGGATATTACCCTGGCACGCCAGATAAAGAAAACCAAGATAGTTACTGCATTAGGACAGAAATTCAAGGCAACCCAAGTATACATTTCTTTGGTGTCTATGATGGGCACGGCCAATATGGTAGTCAGTGTTCGAACTTTGTTAAAGATTGGTTGGTAGAAACATTATCAAATGACCACACTTTGTTGGATGACCCTGTTAAAGCATATGCTTCGGCATTTGCATCAACTAATCAAGAATTGCATAATTCTGAGATTGATGATTCTATGAGCGGCACAACTGCAATTACAGTGCTTGTTATTGGAGACATTCTATATGTTGCTAATGTTGGTGATTCGCGAGCAGTTTTAGCTGTTAAGGATGGGAGCCGCATTGTCGCTGAGGACTTGTCCTCTGATCAGACACCGTTCAGAGGAGATGAATGTGAGAGAGTGAAGCTTTGTGGGGCAAGGGTGCTGAGTTGTAATCAGGTGGAAGGGCTTAAGGATCCAAATATTCAGACTTGGGGTGATGAAGACAGCGAGGGTAGTGATCCTCCCAGGTTATGGCTTCCAAATGCTACGTGTCCTGGAACTGCATTTACAAGGAGTGTTGGGGATAGTGTAGCAGAGACCATTGGTGTCAATGCTATTCCAGAGGTGTCGATGGTTCGGCTTACACCTAATCATCCATTTTTTGTTGTTGCAAGTGATGGCGTGTTTGAGTTCCTGTCTAGCCAAACTGTTGTTGATATGGTATGACACATGTTCCATTTAATTCCTTGGTTCTTTCTCTGTTCCTGAAGATCCATGCTCCATTTTTTTTTTGTTTAATAAGATCCATGCTCTATTGTTTGCAAGTGGCCATGTTAATGGTTCTTTGGCACTGATAATTTCTTTGAATGCCTATCTATAGGAGGAGTTAGGTACCCCAGGATAGGTGCCTCTAAAATTTCAAAATTTTGATATATAATTATATATTGCTTAGCATAGTGCACATATCTCTTTGCCATATTCAATCATATTAAAATTGTTGGTTATATTATCTATCAACTAATGACAGTCATGTTTGTACATATCTGTCTTTCTTATTTGTATTATTCTTTTATTAGGCATGTCAACTTACCATAAATTGCTTTTCTTTGATGATTTTCTGATGTGCCTTTTGGAAGATGTGTCTGCTTATTAAATGTGCCGCCTGCCACAATTCTTAGACTCTTAAATAACATTTCCATATAGTTCAAGCAATGTGATACTAATTGCTAATATTCTTGCATGATCTTCCATTACTTTCAATCAATCGACGATCTCCTATATGTTGAATACTGTAGATAGTATTGCAATGGATCTCTCAGAACTTACTTCTTGGCTATTAATTGTAACAATTCTCGTAATATCAACATTTCTAATTTTGAGCAATAGATGAATAGATGCTTCTTATTCTGTTGGTTTGAACTCATCTTATTGTTGTCAAGATGTAGAAGTAGGCAAAATTCCAACTATGTCATGATTGCCTTCCTTTGCTTGATAAATTTCATGTTTTCTATTATGATGTAGGCATCAAGCTATACTGATCCTCGTGATGCATGTGCTGCAATTGCTGGAGAATCATATAAACTATGGTTGGATAATGAGAACCGAACAGACGATATAACGATTATCATTGTTCATATCAAAAGCCTGCCTAATGTAAGGATGAGTAGGATATCTATTTGGCCATAAATCATAATTATGTCACCTACTGCAATAAACTATCAAATATACAAAAACACATCAATATGTGATGCCTTAGTTTAAGCTTATAGATACAGTGCAAGATAAAGAATGAATTAGTTGATACTGGTAGCTTAATCATTTGATTTCATTCATTGTTTATTGACCTGTTTGCATTGTCTTTAATTTTGATCATATAGTTCGTTACACGTGTGGCATCAAGTGAGATCAATGTTAGTGCCTTAGCAAGGGCCAAGAAAGGAACTTCTGAGATATCTCCAACCACATCTGATGTTCATCGTTGTGTGGGGAATGACTTGTCTCATTTACAATCCTGTCAGCATGTGTTGTCCATGAGAAATGCAGCAATAGTGGTCCCGACTCCAGCATGCCAAGGGTCGGTTGGATTGGTAGGTCTCTTGACCAGTTTTCCTCTTGAATAAATATTATAATGACCTATAAAGTGAGATTTCCTTCTCCCTTTCTTCTTTATCAGTGAATGAAGAGGGAGGCTTCATGGAAGCTTCACTATGACTCTTTGCAGTTTCTCCCAAATGGTACATTTCTCCAAGCTGTTTTCTTCAAGCTCTTTGCTTTGTTGCAGTAGACTTCTGGGTCATTCCTTAGATTAAGATTCTCCACAATGTATCATGCCTTCCAAAGAGAGTGACACAAAAGAGTAGAAGTTTGTATGAGACCCATTTGCTCTCCCTCTCACATATCATTTACTCCCATTTGCTATCCTTATTATAAAGCACCAACTAACTTTTCTCACATACCAATAAAAGTAGTTAAAGTCAATAAAGTTGTCCTTGAATCTAAAAATTTCCAATATTACCCCTACTAATTGCACTAAACTCTAATATTATATTTATTATTACTCTCACCCACTACCTTTATTAATTATGGGCAGACATGGAAAAAAATTATTAATGCTCATTGGGATAAAAAGGACCTAATAAATTTGCTAGTTGGTGTCTTATAATAAGACAAGAGGGAGTAATTGGTGCTTTATAATAAGGACTAGAGGGAGTATTTTCTTTTTAAACTCAGATTTACTTCTGTTTCTCCCCCATTATTAGTCAGCTGTCACTGAGTCACTCTGATTAGTGAGTAGTATGAACATGTGTGAACTGTAGAATACTAATTGGTCCCAAGTTTTGGGCAATTGAACTGACATCATATGAATCATCAAATGTTAATCAGGAGCTGTTGAGGAGAAGACAAAGGTGTCATTGGTGGTGTATGGATGGAATGAAGATAGATTCAATGGGGTGACTAACTGATGACTGTGAATCAGGAGTAGGTAGGTAGGTGCCCTCTGGTCAAATGGGAAAGAAGATCACAACCTAACATTGTAAATGCTGATCCTCATTCTTTCACATTCTCAACTCACTGTATGTATCAAAATTCCATTGTACATTTTAATTTTCAACGGCATTCCTAATTCTATATTCTGCCTCAGCAACTTCAAGTTATTCAACCGCGTTAACTGTCATGACTTATGGCTTAATGAGTCATAGTTTGTCCAATGGATTTTTTTTTTTTTTTTTTTTTTTTTTTTTTTGCAATTGATTAATAAGTATATTTCAATATTAACCGGAAACAACTCAAATGTGAAATAAAAAGTTAACTGATTACAACGGAAAGGGAAAAAGGAGGAACAAATTTAAGAATGGAATAGGAAGCAATGAACTGGATAGAGTGATAGAGACGGAATATGGAGAGGGTCACCCACATGCCTTGTTTCCAAGTCACAGAGACGTCAGAATCTGCAAACACCAAAACCTCAATACTCATGTTTCTGACTCTGTCACCGACCTTACTAGGATCAAATGAGAGTTTTGTTGTTAGCTTTAAAAGGAGCTCAAATATGCATAAATTTCAATAAGGACCATGGTTTTGTATGGGAATTGATTTAGGATTCAAAATTACCAATATATACATTTGCTTGAATCTAGTAAAATATACTGAGTAACTCATGTCCATCTGCTTATATATCTTGTCAAGTGCCTTTCTCCAATTAATCATCAGCACACGGATTTTGTTAGTATTAAAAGGTCACATGGATAACCAAATTTTAAAATTTTGTTAAACCATCATTAATAACAAACTGCATACATGATAAGATTTGATTGAAGAATTGGACATGATGAATTTAAGTAAATAGACCTAAGTTTTGTTTTGTTTTTTCAATTTTCATTTCAACAAGTAACAGACTAACCCCTCGTTCTTGGGTTCAACTGGCGAAGAGGTCGGACTTTCTCACCAAAAGGGAGGGGATTCGATCCGTCGGCAGAGTTGTCTAAAGCGTTGGAGGGGAGTATCCTATTCTCTCCGATCCAAGGTCTGAACGCCCAAGTATATGAAACTGGCCAGGTGGAGGTACATTGTGACTCTCGATCCGAGGTATGCCAACCCCTTTCCTAAAATTTTCTTATAAAAATAAAATAAAAAAGTATTTTGTTGCAACCCTCCACCTCCTTTTTGCTTAGGATTTCATTGAGTGGCAACCGGTTCATTAACATCACTGCCTAGCTTGGCTTCTTCGTAATGCAGAAGCTGGTCCTCTACCAACTTTACATCCACTTTTAAATCATCTTTATCCCACACAATCCATATACCTAAAATTTTCTAAAATTTTCTTATAAAAAAATAAAATAAAAAAGTAACAGACCAGTATGGATATTTTGTTGGTTTTACTTTTGAAATCGATTCCTATTAGGGCCTCGTTTATTCCTCGATGCTCTAAGGGGCAATTTATTCCTTTCTCAATAATAAAAGCCAGCAAAAGAGAAGAAAAGAAAGGAAGGTAAGATTTTCTCCTTCACGGGTTGTGTATTATATGAGGTAAATTTTAAAATACGATCACGAAGAAATACTTCTATTGTTTCAAAATTTGTGATTGGTTGCACTTGTAAATGATTTTTTTTTTTTTTTTGTTAGTTCATTTTATTAAGTGGTATAAGTTATGAAGCAGAGACTAAATAGTCATATGGGTGGTTAATGTATCAGGTTTGTAGTGGGTGGGTACCACCATTTTATTCCTTGAAATTTTCATTTATCCCCCTCCAAAAAAAAATTCATTTATTGCTTGTATAAAGTTTGATATCCACTATAATATTAATAAAAATGAAATTGATTGGGCGTAATGTTAAAATTGATTTTAGCCTTCCTCCTTCAAATCTTGATATTTTGTTTCAATCCCACCTTTTTCTGCCTAAATAATTATTAAGTAATCACTGCAGAAAAAGGTCTTTCAACAGTGACTTTTTTAGGTGCCACTAAAGAGAGGTGGTGATGAGTTTGTTTTTTTTTTGAAGGAGCGACATTTTAATTGATAACCTTTGGTGGTAAGTGGTAACGTTACGTGGCGTGTGGTGGTGACATAACACACACAGCAACTAGTCAAAACTTTTCTGTGGCGATAGTTTTGACACCACTATCAAAAGTGACTTAGAGCTAAAAGCTTTACAGACAATTTTTACAATAACAACTAAAAGTCAATTTATTTGTAGTGAAGATTTTCAGTAACACCAAAAGGAAATAAAATAATCGCCAAAAGGAATGACAGTTGAACCACCTATGAAATTGTTTTAGTTTTCCTATTAATTGATAGAGTTTGATCACCATGATTGACACACTTTGACAATAATTAATAGGAAAACTAAAATAATTATGTGTGTTTAAAAAAATTAAAACTCACAAATTTTTTTTTTTTGTATCACCATAAGGAACTTGTTTTAATAGTATTTTAACCGCTGGCATTTCCAATCCCATATAATTTAATATTGAGTAAGATGCATGCAGGTTCATGGAATATTTTTAGGGGCATCTAATACTTTGAAATATTTTGTAGTGCTATTTTACTCCTAATATATTAAAAGTAGATCAACCTCTCCCCTCCCATTAACAGCCCTTTGGAAAAGTTTTTGAAATATTGACAGTAAAATTCTAACAATAAGTTTTGGTACAACTTTAAACACCTGAACACCCAACACTATGTAGTTAACTTGAAGAAGAAAATCAAATGTTGTAAACACCATAATTTATGGGGTTTATACTTCTCATGTTGAATGAGGAGAAGAAGATTCCTGGCAAAAAATTCATCTTTTTTATTTAAAAAAAACTCAGCATAGAAATGGTGGGACCCATATCTTTTTTATTAAAAAAAAAAACTCAAGCATAGAAATGTGTAGGACCCATATATGAGGTTTTTGTATGTTATATGAGAATAAGAGGATACGTGAAATTTTTCCTAAAATATATATAAAGTGTTTTTCCCATAATTTATTAGTAGAAACTTTTTGAGACTCTCTCACTAACAATTACAAATTAGATATAAGATTAGTGGGGGATGTTGTTTTGCTTTATTAATCATTAATCATTAATCATCAATTAATATCCTTATTAATATACATTTGGTGTTCACATATTAAAAAAATTAAATTAAATTTTAGAATGGGAAAACATGATAATTATGTTAAGATGTAAAGACTTTCTTAGCATATTTCAAATTAATTTTAGGTCACTCCCAAAATTTCCTTATATCTTCACAAATAAGGGTATGTTTGGAGAAAAAATTATATATCTTATATATTCATTGCTTTTAACTAATTTTGATGGTTAGTTTGTTTTGCGTGGTTATAATAGTAGTTGCTTATAATTTAAAAGGAATTGGGGAGTATTATATGAGTATTCCTTTAATGCCTTTTTTAAAATCGCTAGAGAATCCCAATCATACCACCCAATACCTATAATGCATTTATATTGAACTTTGGTACTAATCAAATTATCAATTAGCACTTGGACTCACTTCTTAAGTAATTCTTTCCCAACCCAAATCCACCAGTAAATCCGAACTTCCATCTCTAAGCTCCACAATCAAACTTTGCTTAGCATATTTCAATCTCTCCCAATTCTTCCAAACCCTTCTATTCTCTTTCACTTGGATCTTCGATGCCCAACAATTTTCATCACTATCTTCACCAACGACCAACCTTCGCCTACTTTTTGTCTTCCCTCATTGGCCATGGCGTCTCATATTCCTCCATCATCTCTAGTTGTGATTTAAATCTTGATTACCCCATAGTTACATCCCTCCCAAACTCTTCCTTCTTGATTGGTAGACTTGTTGTCCGTTGAACCCAAATTCTTTCAAGCTATCGAGATCTGCTCGAAAGGTAAAACTATCTTCTAGATTTTTTACCCACGAGGGAAAATGGGTTCCCATAAAAATCGATGGAAACCCATTTTTCTATGTGTAAAGGAAAATGAGTTGATGTCATTAAATAGGTTGTTGGGAAATTTGGCAACCAATTGTGCCCACCCTTATGGAAAATGCTGATTTTCCCTTTCTATCGTCTCATTTTCCGCGTAGCCAACAAGCTCTAATAGTAGTATAACTCAAAAGGAGAGAGGAGGGAGGTTTGAGGAAAGAGCTCGGTGTATACTAACTACACACAACGCATTGTCTTTTATAAGTATGGAATGTAACATGACTGGTGATGAGCCACAATGTTGATTAAATGTGACTTAATGATGATTAGATATGACAATTAATAACTGTTGACAACTATGGTGGCAATTCAATGTGCTTAGTGAAGAGAATGAAACCAAGTAATCAAAATGCATGAATACTGCAATGGTTAGTTCTAAATACTTATCTTTTCTACTCTATTATTTTGCTATTTTAAATATTGCAGCACAATTGAAAATTAAGTAGCTTTTCATTTTCGGACCGATTTATAATTAACATTTAAGTGGTTTTTCCTGGCAGGCATGTGAAAGGTGTATACTAGAGTAGTAAATGCACTTAATTTACGTTGACATTTACTATTTCATAGATGATATTTAAGTGTCTTTTCATTTTCCAAACTATTCATAATTAATATTCAACTAATTTTTGTATAAAAAAAAAATATTCAACTAATTTTTCCCCTCCCAAACTATCTTTCCCACAGTTTTCTAAAAAAGTTTATACTTTTAATTTGTTAGAATATTTAAACCAATTTCATGTCACTCCCAAAAATTTAATATTTTATTTTTAATATTATCAACAAAATATTTCATTTTCAATCCCTTAGCCCAACCATAAATAGATATATGCAAACCTAATTAGCATTTGGCTTTACTAATCAGGGTTAAAAAGTTATCGCTGTTAGTATGCATGATTACTATTACCTCACGTCCTAATTATAAGATTGAGTTGATTTTTTTTCTGAGAAATTAAGGAAGTTAAATAAATTACTTAATCGTATCATATGTTGTGTATCATTATATTGTATATTAGTTTATTAGTCGAATTAATTTTTTTAAAATAAAAAATTTAAAAAAAAAAAAATCTAATTAGTTTCCTTAATATTTCTTAAAAATATCAATTTAGTCTTATGATTAAGACTGAAGACGAGTATAAGCTTTCTATGGATAATAGATTGGCTATACGGTGACGTCGTTGGGTGAGGCCTGAGACTGAGAGACCAACACAGTTGAATCCCACGTTCGGATCTGAACTTTGAAGCCCGACATCAATAATCTTTTGTGATGTGAGCCCAACACAAATCGCCCACAGTCATTCTCCCCACCCCAGAGCTCAAAATTCAGCTTTTATGGCCCTGATCTTTGGTTCAGTTAGTTAAGGGGTTGGAAATTCTCACCGAAAAAGAGGGGGTTCGATCCTGAAGTTAGTCAAGACGTTGGGGGAGGTATTTTAGGTGCTGCGAAGGCAGTAACCTATCTTAAGGTGAAGGCATGCGTGTGTCTCTTAGGCGCAATTCCGCGAGTGAGAATGGACTTCAAGTCGCCTACCCTTAGAATGTGGGTTCAACCCCTCTCTTAAAATTTTATTATAAAAACAAAAATCATCTTTTATTTTTATCTTTTTAAAAAAATTACGTGACTTTGATGAAGAAAGCTTATTAAGGTCAAAACATACTTTTAGGCTCATAACATTTAGTGCACATTTGAGAAACCTTTAAACCATAATTTCAAAAGCTATTTTTTTGCGAGTTGACATAAAACTCATCTTGTATACTTACTTGGTAAATAAAAAACACTTTTAAAAATTAAAAACAAACCTACTTATAAAAATTACTCGTATGAGTCAATTCGTTATCACCACACACTCATGCTATGACCCTTACTTTTCAACTATAGTCAATAGACTTTTGGTTAAACATATCAATAAACTCAAATGTAGTTGAACGCAGAATACTGAAGCTCTCAAAAGTATTTACTTTTTTTTTTTTTTGGTTGAAAAAAGATCGACACCAATAAATTAGAAAAGGTTACACATCATCATTCTACAATTATCGCTGTTATAGGAATGTTTATTTATCCCCTCCTTCGTTGGCCGCTGTTTCTTAACGGAAGTTACCTGAAGATTTCTGTTCCCTGATGAATAAAACAACGGGCATTTGAACATCAATTAAGGAGATGCCCTAAAGCAAGATAGAACAAGGAATGTTTGGCCATAAAATTTCTTCCATATAAGAGATTAAGCAGATTGTCCTTAAAATCGATCATTTTCTTCTTGTTTGTCTCCACCAAATTTTAAAGATACGCTTTGTTCATCTTTTAATTTTTTGTTATTACTATGTAAACACATATTTTGATTTTAGGGGAAATTGCCAAAAAAAAAATAATAATTTAAAAATTCCCAAAACATCTTCTAAATTAGCATAAGCTAAATATGTTATTTAATTGTATCAAAAAAAATAAATAAATATGTTATTTAATAACAATATAAGATTTTGAAGTTTGAGAGTTGACAATTTGAATATAAGTAATGACCACTTAAGAATAACTAATTAGATATATATAGTGACAACTTGAGGAGTTTGAATTATTAATTCCTACACTAATACTTAAATTTAAAATGTCAATTCATACTAGAATATCTATTTGTCATTTTATTAATTTAGTAGATATTTTAAAGTTTTTATAATTCAAATGGTTTATTGTCTGTTATTTTTCCCAAATTTCTTACCCCTCCCCTTGTGTTGCCGGACTCATAAACGACTCCAAACCCAACTTTCCGTCCAAGTTCATTTCCCCTAAAAATTGAAGGACCTACTATATATTTCGCTCCAGCGGGAATCGCAATTGTAAATTGGTTGTATTGATACCTCGTCTCGTACCTTCGTTTGTGTTTGTTTGGCTGCCAATTTCCAGGCAAGGTGTGCTCTGAGAACACTGCACAATGGCCGCACCGACGCCGATCCAGAAACCAGAGGACGAATGGAGGGCCATCCTCTCCCCGGAGCAGTTTAGGATCCTCCGTCAGAAAGGAACAGAGTATATTCCCCTATTTGACTTTCTTATTGATTCTATCAAATATGATACTGACTCCTTCCAAATGATTTTTTTTTTTTTTGGCTTCTTGTTTGATTATAATTCGTTCGCTTGAGATAATCTAGGTTTCTGCTAGTTTGAATCGGAATTTGTGATTCCTTTAGTAATCGCAATCTTTTTTCTCGTTTCTTTACTCTTGTGGGAAGAAAACCGAGGGGAGGGGTGGTTGAACTTTAGCTGAACTATAGTCTGCTATCCAAGCTTTTGGATTTCCATTTATGTGCAAAACTCAATCAAACATTGTAGATTATCCAATGCCTGTATAATTTAATACGAATACTATTATTCCATAACGCTGTTCAATGGGTAGGGGATGCAAGTTTGATTACTTTTCTCAAGATTTACCGTCGCTAAATGCATATAATATTGTTTTAAGTATCTTCCTCATATGTACTTTTTCTTTGGAATATTGAAGCTCAGGAACAATTTTTCCGATATGCAAACGTCAGTTGAAACTTGAAAATGCATTTCACTTCCAATACTCTTTGAAAATTGTTAGCCAGGAATTTGTTCACCTATGATCATAATTATTTTAAAATTGAAGTTTTATGAAAAATCTGAGATAACTAGCCCCAGTGTTTGATTCACAAGACCAACAATAGAGACAATTGAGGCCCTTGCATAGAATATACGTCAGCTTAAACACTTGCAATGGACGAATGCTTTGATAGACTAGACCCTTATGTCTATGGGTCTTGTAACAATGGGGCATTGCAGCTTATTATTTTTTTTTTTTGTAATTGTGCTGTACTTTCTGTGGTGACTTTTGCAGATTGAGGGGCACCGGAGAATATAACAAGTTTTACGAAGAAGGAATTTACAATTGTGGTGGCTGTGGAACTCCTCTTTACAAGTCTGCTACCAAATTTGATTCTGGTTGTGGTTGGCCTGCTTTCTTTGAGGGTCTTCCTGGTGCCATAAATCGCTTTGTGAGTGTTTGTTGCATACTTGCTTCTTCGTTCTTTTTTTTTCCCCAATTATCTTTTTCCCCCCTTGTTGGAACTGTATTGTAATCGTTGAAATACAAATTTCCAGGCGGACCCTGATGGGAGGAGGACTGAGATAACATGTGCAGCCTGTGGCGGGCACTTGGGTCATGTTTTTAAAGGAGAAGGGTTCAAGACACCCACTGATGAACGACACTGTGTCAACAGTGTCTCTATCAAATTTGTACCCGCAAATGCTTCTGGTTAACTGTAAAACTTCCAATTTACTGGTGGATCTAAATAAACATAATGTATGTAAATTTGGGGCTTCTGCAGTATGATGAGACTGAATTGTCGAGCAGGATTGATAAGTCTGCTTCTTGATGCCAATAAATCCACTTTCTTAGTTCCAAGCAAGCTGTTTTTACATGGTTTTCTTTGGGTTGAGGGTTAAGGGGTGATGTGGCGAGCCTGTGCAGTGAATAACCCAGTTTCTTTTATTCCTTTGTGCGTTTTGCCCTTAAATTGTACGGTGTTGAAGGTTGAAAATGAGACTTTTTTTTATATATTATGGCTCGACCGGGGAGCGTGTCTTCTTGACTTGTTCATTTAAACATGCATGCTTTGTTGAGCTTTCATCTAGGCCAGTACATCTTTTGATTCCCTTGTCATGGCAGAGCCAGACAAGATGAAAGCTCCATAAAGCATGCATGTTCAAATGAACAAGTCAAGAAGACACGTTCTTAGGTCAAACCATATGAAAAAAAGTCTCCTTTTCAACTTTCAACACCGTACAATTATAAGGGCAAAACGCGCGCAGGAAAAATCAGATCGGGCACAAACATCTGCTCCACGGTTGGATGTTGAGGTAATCACAATTTTTTAGATTTATTTCAAAGGTTTAAATTGAGGGCACTTTTTTGCCTTGGAAACAGTTTTTCCGCATATGGGGATAAGTTGATAAGGTTGCATACCTTTGACTTTCTTCATACCCTGTCTGGTGGGACTTTTGTGTACTAGGCCACCCACTAATTGATGTATATTGTCAAACTTTAAGGCCTTTGGATATACTGTGCATATTTTGAATATTCTGATGCATATCGGGACTTGTGTTGTAGGTGGTGCCCTTTTTGATGTACTATTGTTATTTTGCTAAGAGTTGGTCCCAGTGGTTTTAGTGAATGAAATGAATTGAAATATCCAGAAGTTATATTGTTGTTATTTATAATGAAGTGTGGTGATTATTATAATATGGAGGCTTCAAACGCCTCAACTCTTTTATGAATTGAGTTAATTGTGATCCCAATTTTAAGTACTAGAATTAGTTTATGTTAAACATGTGACTAAAGCCTACCATGTTGGAGTTTTTTTCTACCATTGCAAGGCTCTGATTACTTTTATAATGAACGTTTTAAACCTAATAACTATGGTAGAGTTTTGTTTGACTGATTTTATCTCTTTCTGCCATGGTTCACTTTTCTAACGTGTTTGGTGAAATTTTATAATTATGGTAGGCTTTGTAAATAAGGCTGATCCTTTTGTCTTTCTATTCTATTCTGGTAGACCTTTATAATTGGTTTTTAATGGTTTTGATTTCCGACTTGAAATTAAACTACATCCTTTTATCCAGCACTGATAATTAATTACTATACAAGTCTGTAGCAATATAATCATAAATTTAACCATTTTTTTTGCAAAATGTCATGATGCAAACGTTTTATGTTCAGATTGGAAGAGAGGAGTAGTTGTAATTTGTGGTACAGCAAATAATGAAGTTTTTAGGAGAAGGCTCTAGTTGATTCAAAGATTATAAATTTCCCGGATTGAGTTCTCTCATCATCATTTTCTTATCATCTCTCATAATCTTTAAATCACATCCAATTAATACAATACTTTAATTTTTCTCTCATTTTCTCAATCAAGGGCCTAGATGAAGCCAATAAAAAAAAAAAAGAGAGAGAGAGAAACAAGATAAGGTAAAGATCTCTTTCCAAATTTCCCGCCCCCCACCCCCCAACTTTTTTTTTTTTTTTTTTTTTTTTTTTGACTAGGAAACGCTTAAATTACATAATAATATTCTTAGTATTTCCGAAATAAGCTGAACCTTGGTTGATCATGATCATCTTTTCGTTTCATTGAATTTAAACCCTGGATTGCTTAGATGAGTTTTGCACTTGAATAATGTTCATTATAAGGCACGATCATGAGTAGCATCTTTTTTGAGTTTGGATTTGAGCATGTATTTTAGATCAGCTTAGGCCAAGCTATGGAAATGCCCTTATGTCCAGGGTTTAATAAATTTCTTAATATGATAAATATATCACGGGAAAAACACTTCTCATGTTGTAGGAGAAGTGTTTTCTCATATTACATACACATGAAATGGTGGAACCCACATATATATATAATTAGTACCAGAGGCGGATCTACATATAGTATTGGGGGGCACTTGCCCACCTTTATTTTTTTTTTTTTGGGTGGGGGGTTTTGGCGAACCTCTCTATTTTCCCCCTCATCTCTTACTCTCTCAAAGCCTCAAAGGGGATTTCCGGCGACTCGTGAGACTCCCTCTTCCTAGATGAATAGTTGAATGATTGTTTAGTTTGCCTTATATTGAAAAAAATGTATTTGATAACATTGATAATAAGACAATTATGATGGAATCCAAAAAAATAAGGCTTAGAAAGATGACATTGTAATTATTTTTATTGTAATATAATTTTGTTATTAAAATATATGGTGTTCTAGCCTTGCTATTTTTAACAATACTTAGTTTTATTTTTCCCTTTATATTATTTTATTTTTTAATACATTTAAAGCTTTTTATCTAAAAAAATTTCGGGGCCCCGCATCTTCTTGCTAATGGTGCCCCTTCCATAAATTCCTCGGATCCCCGATTAGTACTCCCTCCAGTCCTATTTATAGGAACACTTTTTGAAGTTAGTTTTGATCCTAATTATAAGAGTTAACTTTTGTCAATTTTTTCTTATAATACCCATATTTATACTTTCTCAATAATAATTTAATAATAAAAAGTATTATATAATTACATTTGTCACTGTATACTTCAATAAAACTTGAGATGGGTTAATTTGTGGGCTTTTTATTTATTTTATATCGAAGTTAATTTTAATTTTTAACTTTTTAGAACCTTTTTTTTTTTTTTTTTTTTACTTGCAAACATATATATAGCTTTTTTGTGCCATTTGCTTTTTTCAACAGAAATTTATGTGTTTGTTTAGACTTTTCTTTATATTTTTCTTATTTGATAACTAATATTACTAAATTCAGTCAAATTAAGACACATTATCAATTTTTTCAAGTAGTGTCGTTTAAAGTATACGTAATCTCATTAAACTTTTCTATATCTAAACGTCTAAAATACTAAAAACAAGTTGACATCAGTACATTACCAACGTGTGGCCTCCACTAAAAGATTTAAATTTGACAATAATACGAGAGTGTTGTGTGCGGATTACAATTCAACTAATTTTGCCTTATGTAATTTTTAATTTTCAGGAGGGTATTTTTGGAAAATAATTATAATTAACTAATTTAACTTCCCTCCTTAATCTCTCCAAATTCTCGGTAAATATTTCTATAATTAGGAACGGAGGGAGTATTATATATATATACGCAGGTTTCATCATTTCGTGTGTGTGTAGGAATCTTCTTCTTCTCATGCAACATGAGAAGTTTAAACCTCATATATCACATATGATTAACCATTATAAAAGAATAAATCATTTAAGATGTTGGGATAATGACGTCCCATAATCATATATTGTTAACATTTAAGATCAAAAGATAAATTTAATTTAAATTCATGACCAAAATATTATGAAAATCTTAATAAATGACCGAAGGTTCCTTAAATAATTAATCCTCATATCATGATATTTAATATTGGGATTTTGAAATTTGATATTAATAATATTTCAAAATTTGATAATAACATTTTAAAAGTATACTATTGTTAAATTTTAGAATACCAATGTTAAATTTTAATTTTTAAATATCAATTTTAAATTTGATAATGTAATCATCAAATTTTAGAATGTTACTATCAAATTATGTTCAACACTGAAATTTAATAATCTTCTGATTGTAAATTGAAATTAAGTCCATCCCGTGATCTGGAATTGTCATTCCCAAAAAATGAGGGGCACAAACTGAAAATGTATAAAAGTTTACGGTTCAAAATTAATTTACTCTTAATAATAGTAAACGTTTTCGACGGGGATTCTTAATATTCTCAATTCTCAAGTGAACTCCCCATTGAAAGACGAAGAGCAGAAACCCCAAATGAATCGCAAGAAGAGAAGAGGAGCGGGCAATTTGGGAAGCAGCAGTTTGGAATTGACGGTATGGACGGGTCAGTGCAAAATCCAAACTTTACCTGCAAACGTTATCATCGACATTCTGTCAAGGCTTCCCATAAAGTCTATTCTCAGCTGCAAACTGGTCTGCAAATCTTGGCTTCGTCTAATCTCTCATCCTCGCTTTGTCGAGATTCAACTTGCTAGATCTTCAACTTCCATACTTATCAAAACCATACCTTCCCTCTCCGAATCACGCAAAATCATCCTTACCCATGTGGACCAGCGGGGTCGCGATCCCTATCGCTTCGATAAATTGATGCTTACTCCCAAGATTAATCTCCCCTGCTCCAAATTTGGCCTCGTGAATTCATGTAATGGCTTGCTCTGTTTATCTGGATTTGAAAAAGATGACCCCATTTGGGTATGTAATCCCATTTTGGGAGAGTATGTCACAATTCCCTCGGCAAGTGAGGGTAGGAATTTGGGCTCTTTCACTGGACTTGGATTTTGCGCTGCAACGAATCGGTATAAAGTGCTACAAACTTTTCATCCCAAGGTTAAGTGGTCAGGGGATAACTATCTGGATGCTGAAATATATCACATGGATACGGGAACTTGGAAAAGCATTGGGTACGCACCCTGTGCTCTTGTTGCGCCATCTTTTAATTCCTTCTTACGTAGTTCTCTTCATTGGGTTCCAAGTGCAGGTGGCAGTTCTGAATATATATATTCTTTCAATTTTGAGACTGAGGAATTTGGAACAGTTCCTCCACCTCCATGCCTTGATGGAGCTAAAAGGCAAATTTCTAATGATCTCAAGTTGGGGATAGTTGAAGGTTGTCTCTTTGTATGTGTCTTCGGGGATAGCAGAAAATTTGACATTTGGGTTATGAAAGATTATGGGGCGAAGGAGTCTTGGACCAAGCAGTTGGTGATTGAAAATTTATATCCTAGAAAATCCCACTCCGACGTTTATGAACCAGTAAAGTTCTTGGGAAATGGGGAAATCCTAATGTTGTACAATGACTCAGAAGTACTTTGTTATAACACAGGGACAAAAAGATTGCGGCGTACTAGAGTTACTCACACTCGTCATGAATTTAATGCAACTGCTCTCACTCCAAGCTTAGTCTCACTATATCATGTTGCCAAGGGAGAGCTAGTGCTAAGGTAAATGCGATTATTATTTAAACCTCTTGAAATGCTCTTAGCTTGCTTATGATATCTGGAAATGCTGCCGGACAGTGCTTAGTTAGTCAACCTTGTCTACTAACTAAGGCCGCATAAATTGATACAACATGATGATTTTGAATCTACACAATGATGTCGCTGTGAAAATGTTCTATGTCTGAGACTCAAACATAACTTATAGCATATTTTGCTTCCAGCATATTGTTTAAAGTTTGCCATCAAACAGATTATTGTTTTGGAGTGGTTTAGTAAACAACACAACTGCTATAAAGTCTCATAATAAGTGGATGGTGATGATCAATTAGGTGCCTTTTGCGGACTTATCACCCTATAAATCAATCGTCATAGTTTTTTTATGACAATTTTTTTTCCTGCTCATCATCTGCTATATTTGTTTTGTGTTCTTCTTTGGCTGAGATTTCTGGTGTAGTCTTCATGTTATAATTTCTCCATTATACCGCTACAAATACTGCAAATTCTTGTATTTCAATTATTCTTGTCACAGGATTATTTGCCAAAGTTCTTATGAAGTAATACACCAGTTGTTTGTTGATAAAGTGTGTGTTCCATGCATACGACAAAAATGTGATTATGAGCTGTAAAAAAATCATTTTTTTATCAGAGCATGCAATAGCAAACAAACTTCTTGAAGTTTGCACCCAAGCTATGTCCTTTAAATATTGTCTTGCAAGTCACCAGTCACGCTGGACTTTATTTATAGATAGAGTCATAGAAATATATTGCCTGCCTTTCGTGTAGGGTGCAAGGCAGTAAAGAACATGTGAAGTCATTAGCTGAAGGGACAACTGAATATGCTGCTAGTATTGAAACATCAACATATGAGCTGGCCGGAATCAACCCAACTCCTCTTACTAGTGTTCCCAATGGATCGCCAGTTCAAAGGTGATTGTGATTTTGGGTTTGATTCCTTCTAGTTGTTATTGTTTTGCACATGATCTCTGGAGAAAGGATTGCTGTCATTTGTTGCTAACTCAATCTAGCTTATCTGCTTAACTGGCAAGAATAAATACAACATGATTTTGGAGCTGGTGCTAACTTAATCAAGCTTGTATTAGGGATTTAGTAAACGTCATAATTGGTTATTGCTATTAGGTAACATTTAGTGATAAAGTCCTTATCTGTACATTGTACATTATATATCTAACCCATAGCTTTTAGTTGGTAAAATTTCTTTTTGGGGTCCCTTATAGTTTTTATGAGACAATTTATTTTCTTGTTCATGTTCTGCTATCTTTGTTTTATTTCCTCACTTGGCTGAGATTGCTGATTCCTTGCTCTCTGATGGGATGATGCGTCATATTTCTCGTTAAATGTTAAATTAATATTTCCATGAATAAGGTTGCATGCCATCAAGTTTAAATGTGGACAAAACTTTGTGTAAAATTTGGAATGCTTGTTATAAGTTTACCCAATAAACTATAACAGGTGGCAATCACATAATGATAAGCCCATAAAATCATCCATGTGTTATATTTTATTGAAAAACTTGATAGCGAAGAAACATCCAAATTTGCATGTAAGTTGTCATTCCAATGTCATCTCTCAATTCACTATTCATTTTTTGCTCAATTTAGACATAGAAATATATTGCCGATCTCTCATGTAGGGAGCCAGCCCATAAAAAATATGCGACGTCTGCAGCAGCTGAAGGGAATGTTGAGTGTTTAGGTTTTGCAACATTGGCCAACCAGCCTGCCAGGTTCAACTCAACTCCGCTCTATGGCCAACGAGTTGTCTACCAAATAGTCAGTCCTCATCCTATCTAATGCTATTTTCCTGGTTCTCAAAACTATGATGGTTGTTGCTTGTGTATTTCTTCAATCTTATCTGTGGTATTTTAACATACTTTACAGCAGAATCCTGGTCAAAGCTCAGAGTATATGAATGAAGCGAATGCTGAGAGTTTAGGTCGTCTTTCTGCTCAGGGCTTCTCAGCACCTCCTAGTGAGGATGTCTCTGGCGACTTAGCTTCTAAGAAGTCTCTTCCTCGCTGGTGGCAGTGGCAAATGCGAAAATAAGTCACAAGGGGCCATAGTGCTTGTACCATATACTGCAATTACCCTTTTCAAGTTGGTCTTTTGGCAATTAGCGTGCTAACATCCATCTGTTTTTCAACTGTGGCATTTCCTTTTCCCTTTCCTGGATTGTGTAGAACACAGGTTAGAATTCAGTAATGCACAATAACAGGGAATATCTGGCCATCTAAGAAGGCTTAGTTTATTGGATTCAAATCCTTGCCACTTGTTCTTCTCTCGTTCACCGAGTCATTTCACATTCGTCCTTCATGGAAGCCTTTTACAATCGTTTATATGAATGTTTCTTCCTCGCCTCTTCTGGTTTTAGGTGATATCCACGGATGGTCCTCCCAATCTAGTTGGAAGAAAGCTATGTATGAGAAAGGATTAGGATTTAGGAGATGTGTATTGCCCCTTTGAACGGTCGTGCAAGGTTTTTTTTTTCTGGTGAGATCGTCTAGTACTCTAGTTGTAAAGTAAAACTGGTAGTATGAACCACTTGTTTCGCGAGATGTTGATGATCAGGATCAGTCCAAAGGAGATGCTTTGCGTGTCATCTTTTGCTGTTTATCTTTATATGGTTAGCTGGGTTGTCTTTTTATGGGACATATTTTTTTGGTTTTACCCAGGCCATTGTCAAGTGTCGAATGACCATAATATCACCACAATAAAAAGGAGATGAAAAAGTAAAAGGCTATTATTCTTGCTAATTTGCCTTTAGTGGGCATTTTGAACCGTGCCCTTATTGGGCAAAAGGCTATTATTCTACGCCTGAATTACAATGCAGGCGAGCAAGAGGCAAGTACCAATGGTGGATTTTAAGGATAACTATGCACTCTCCGATTTAGAATACACTAAAAACATGTTTAAAATGACATTGAGTGAGATCGATTTTATTGCAACATAATTTACAATTTTATTTTTGAAAGTGGTTTGGACAAAGCAGCATGGTTTTGGAGTGGCATTAATGCTGCGAGTCCCCATGTCTTCTGATGGCTATGGCCTATGGGACCACTACCCCTTGTTTTAGTGAACTGCAGTGAACCAAAATTGCCGTTTGCCATAAATCCCTCATGCCAGGTGCCATGTGTGAGAAGGTATTATTGGTAAGAGACACTTGCAAAATACTAATGAAGAAAAAACTTTTCTTTTTAGATAAAACAATAGATCAATTCTCCATAATGACTCGTATCTGTAGCTAAAATCTGGTAATGCCAGACCAGACAACCTTTTCATGAATCATAATAATAGGAAAAGGTTATGGATGCAATTACGAGGTCAAGATCTTTGAATAGTACAAAGATTCCATTTCAAAATTTATTCTCTCACTTCCATGCAAGAAGCATAGCAGATCACTCCAGCGTTAATTCCTTCTCTGCAGATTTCCATCTCTATTTGTTACTCTTTCTCTTTTCCATGCATGCCTTCAAAGCTTGCACTTCTGTGGAAAGGAAAACAAAAATTCAACGACTTGACTACAACCACCGCAGGCTGATTTTCCAGGGGAAAAAATGCAATTCAAACACAACAATCCTATAAACAGAGATTCTTGTGCAGAGGGTCAAACGTTTAATTAGACCAATGCACCGACTTTACTCTTCAGATGACTAAAATAGTATAAATTTTTCCCTGGACAAATGAAGTGGGGATGAAAAAATTATACTGCAAGAGAATCAAAAGCACGTCAGGTCGCATTAATGGACATTACGTTGATGCAGCCACATGACACAAATAGCTTAGCACTATAGAATGATTAAGAAAGATCATCTTTCGTGTGATAATTTGCTACGAAATCAACAAGCTCAACATATAGAATCGGCAAGAGATACCTGCTTGGCAGGCTTTCCAATCCCTGTTTGAATTAACGATACATTCCTGCGAATTAAGGACGATATTTTCGTCAAAAATCCAAGTCTTATCGATCCCTAAATCAGGACTAGGGTTTTATGGAAAGCAACAAAAAAAGATCATAATCCCAGGAGATTGCAGAAGGACCTGCATTGAAAGATAGTGGGAAGCGCAGTCATCCAGCTGCTTCACGTTCTCATCTTCTTCGTCTGCATCACTCTGGTGAAGGGGCGGTGGCGGAGACGGCGGCGGGGGAGTGGCTTTGCTCCGGCTCGGTACAGATTGACTGTGATCCATTGTAGCGGCCTGCTCTGCCCTTCGGCCCAATGCTGATCGATGGCCGTAAGGGATTTTTCCCCCCTCAATCAAAGCCGTATGCTATTTTCTCTCTTGATTTTTTCCCCCTATATGGCGTGTGTCCGATTCCCGAATAAATCAATATATTAATGTCAGGTCGAAAAATCAATATATTAATGTTAAACTTACCATAAATAATATCAATGTGTGAAATTATGAATTATGATGCCGGCAAAATCAATCAAAATACATTGAGGGGAAAAAATCAATAAATATAAATTATATTGTTATAAAAATAATAAAGAAATGGGACGAGAGACCAAGAAAGACAATAGACAATTGTAATGTTACTTTTAAAAGTGAAGAAATGCGGCGCTGGAAGTAAAAGTAGGGAGTGAAGTAAAAAATGAGACCGTTTGATATGCAAGAACTTAGTTCCATAAAAAATGATAGAATTGAGACCACTTCCATGAAAGTGGAGATTAAAATACCTATTTGCCCTTGGTAGAAGAGAGGTACGATGACCATGAACGGCGACATGGGCTAACGATGGTGAAAGTGTGGTTGATTGGAAGGAACGTCAACAATAACTATGCACGATGGTGGAGACGTAGTCAGAGACAACCATCGATCCCCTCCCTACCTTTAGCAGCCACCAATCTTTGTGCTCGTCCTCATCTCTCCTGTGATAGTGAGACTTCAGTCTTCAACCTCAATCATGGTCGTTTTTTATCCCCTATCGTCTTCAACCTCTCTCTTTAAAAAACTAGATTGAAAATCAGATCTGCAAACAACCGTCTCCTATGGGCGTCGTTTGTGTCCATGCTCTCCTTCCATATCCGTTGCACACAACCACCTTCTTAATCTATTGTGATGTCGTTGAACCTACCTCATGTCATCGTTGAACCTAACGCCTCCATCACCTCTCTAATGGATTAGGGGTTGTGAATTTTTCATCGTAGATGTTTGCGATTGTTTTTTCAAATCGATTTCTAGATTTATTGTTGATTGTTTGTCCAAGATCAATTGTTCTTTAACCACAAATTAAAAATAACATGGTTTTTTTAACATCTAATCACAAAATAAAGAGCAACGTGGCTACTGGCCATATTAATATTGTGTCTTTTGACATAGTAGTCAATTGATATCAAAATTGATAAGTACCACAAAATGAAAACAACAGATCCACGAAAACAAAACAAAAAGGAGGGATCCACGTACAATATGCGAGACTGAAAATGACAAAACATGTAAAACAACATAATAAAATTCCAATAGGTAAACAACTTAATAAAATATGAAAGTGAATACATAAATAGGAATAAAATATAAAACAACCTATTATAAAAACAACATAATATATATATAGCTAGAAGCAAACGTATAGCTAAATAAGGTATGCAAGAATATGTCATATTTTTAAAAAGGATAACTTATAGCCAGAACCCAGAACATTGAAAACCAAGAGCAAAGTTAGATGATGTCTTAAGTTAAAAATAAAATAAAATAATAATGGATATGGTCATCTTCACAATTTTACAGTAGATAAGATAACACGAGAGAAGCAGATAGAAATAAAGTAATATTAGATAATTGGGTACGGGGGATAATTGGATAAAGGAATGCTAATATAGAAATAGAATATCATTAACACCACATTAATCTATAAGCAGCTCATACCTCAAATCCTCATAATAAATTCGTGTGGAACACGTGTTATAAAGATAAGAAAAATAAAGAGATAAGATGACGGGATAAAAAAGTTAATAGAGAATTGTAGAGATGAGGAGTGGAGAAGAACTCCCATATATTTAGCATTTTCATGTAAGTCCAATCCTTTATGTTAAACCTTTATGTATAATCCTACGATCCTCTCAAGAGTTACAATGTCATAAACATAATAATTAACCCACATTATGATGGAGTTACAATACCATAAACACATGAATTAATCTACAACATAAAACCGCATAAAATTATGGGAGCTTATAGGCTTTAATCATAAAATGGTATCCTAAGAGACTATGAATATCCACACACCACAATATTTATAACATATTATCATAGTAGTATTATTTATAAATTATGAATAATATATTTCATATTTTAAAATTTTAAAATCATGCTAAGTTGAAGGAATATCATTTCTCTTTTGATTAGACCAATCAGGTCAACTAGAGACAATTTTTCACGCTTTATACAGAATTGTAAATAATGAATTGTGCTATTTATTGAAAAAAGAAGAAGAAGAAGAAGAAGGGAAAATGATAGAAAATACTATTTCAATTGAAAACTTTAAAATATCTACTAAATTAGTAAAAAGGCAAATAAATAATCTGGTAGGAATCTAGGGTTTTAAAGTCGGGGTATTGACAACTTGAGTATAAAGATTAACAATTTGGGTATCGAGATTGATAACTTGAGCTCCTCAAGTTGACACTGTGTAACCTCGATTGCTAATTATTATTTTTAAGTTGTTTTTACTTATACTTAAGTTGTTAACACTTAAACTTCAAAATCTCATATTCTCACCCAATCACCTATTTGTCCCTTTGCAAATTTAGTAGACATTTTAAGGTTTTTATAATTCAAATGGTATTTTTTTTGTCATTTTTTAAAAAAGAATTGTACTATTTTAATTATAAATAACACAATTACTTATAAATTTGGTTATATGCAAACCACAAGCAAGAATGAATTTTAGATATGAGAAAGTGGGATATAAGTTCAAACCTTGGGAAGCTCTTATTGGGGGATAAAAAACCTTCTGCATTCTAAATATTAAAACGATAAACCTCTATTAAATTAAAAAAAAAGTGGGAAATTCCTTTAATTCATTCAATGTATGTATTTATTATGCTTTGTATTACATCTTTATTTAGAGGTATCAATTACGAGTATTGAATGTTAACTCAGAGTGTTCAATGTATTTGTTGTTATATTGTAATGTACATTCATCTAAACGTATTTTGTGGGTGTAAATGTTTTAAAATTTGGATTAATGAATGAAAGACAAAGTAAAGAGCCAAGCTTGTTTAATACTCTCTTCGGTCCTAATTATAGGAACACTTTTGTAATGCAATTGACATTATAAAAGTGTTCCTATAATTAGAATTAGAGGTAGTACATATTTTGATCATCAATGTCATGAGTAAAGTTCCGGTTTTTTTTCCCAAAATGCCCCTAATTAAATAACTATTTACCAAAATGCCCTTGTTTTCAAACTATTTCCCACTTTGCCCCTGTTTAGTCGACTAAACCACGGTTTAGTCGACTAAACCACTGTTTAGTCGACTAAGCTAAAGTGCTTAGTCGACTAAACCTCGTGACAGAGCATTTTTGCTTATCCACGAGGTTTAGTCGACTAAGCTACGGTGCTTAGTCGATCAAACTGAAAGGGCCTTTTAAAGCCCTCCTTCGCGCAAAAAGAACCCTAATCATACATTTGCAACCCTTTCCCAACCGAATACTCTCTCAATCTCGGTTTTAGTGCGACCGTCAAAGTTTAATCTCATTCCACCGTGTTCAAGGTATGATTGTTGTATAATCATTGTAGTTTCACTTTGTTGATTGTTTCTTTGGTTGTAAGTGAAACCCTCCCTTTTTCAGCTCCCAAATTGTTGTGTGAAGGATGAGTTCAAGTTCAAACACGTACGTTATCGTAATCTACCATAGTGGGAGGCATTTTGAAGGTCCCGATGGTGTTCAATTTGAAGGAAAAACGAAAATGATGAAAATCGACGGGAATTACGTACAACGAGCTCAAAGAACGAATTCACCAAAAATTGGGGCTACATGGAAGCCAATGCATTCATCGGTTAATTGCCAAAGTGGAGACTATAGTGGGTAAGGATATTGTATACTACATTAGTAACGATGTATGTGATGATGAAGACGTAGAGTGTGTCATAGATGCATTTGCTAATCGGAGAGCACAAAATTTTATTGAGATATATGTTGAGCTTGAATCGGTGAATCATCATCTATACCCATGCATACAAGATCCGCACGGTATGTTGGTCAAGAGAGACCGTCGGTGTATCTCGGACCTTCACAAGTCTTAATAAGTCGGGTAACATTGACGGATGAAGGGGAGGATGAAGAAGATGAGAGTTGGCACGGCGATGAGGAGGAGGAATATGAGAGGTTTATTCCACTAGATGACACCTCGATCGATGTGGAGGGTGATTTTGATAGAGACACGAATCGACTAAACCCGAGTACCGTAACAATGCCACCGCTTCGTGTTGACCCAATTAGAAGTGGTAAGTTAGTAAACTTGTATTTGTACTTGTATTTGTAATATGTATTTAGTGGTTTTGAGAAAAAGATCATATTGATGATCGAGGGCCCGAGAGTGAGCCATTTTGGAACGAAAGCCCGCACTATTCCGATATTAATGGGCGCACAAATGACGATGAGATGGACATGTTGTATGGTGATGATGACAAGCAAGGTGATTGGCGATTAGGTGATCCATTATATTTGTATCAAGAATTTCCTTCTAAGGCCGAAATGCAACATGCCGCGAAATTGTATTGCATGAAGTCTCATCGCATGACCCAAAGTTGGCAAAAGCGATGAGCATAGGTTTGTGATCTTCATTGTCGGAACCATCTTGACGGTTGTCCCCCGGTATATGAGGGCAATTTTCCCCAAGAATGGAAATAGTTGGGTGGTGCGTAAGTGGGGTCAAGAGCACACTGCCTCAACCCAGTCTCGTCGGGATCATAGACAACTCGATTGAAGTTATATGTGCGCCATTGTCGTAGGTTTTCTATTTTGTTGCGGTTACATTCGGTTTGTTTATTGTTTGACATTTAGAATTTGCTTTGTTTTCACCAGGTATGTTGAGAGAAGATCCAGCTTTAAAACTAGTGCTGATACAAGAGAGGATACAACGTTTGTATGGATATAATATAACATACAAGAAGGCTTGGAAGGCGAAAATGAAGGCCATTGTGAAGTTATTTGGTGATTGGGAGGAATCATATGCATTCTTGCCCAATTGGTTGACATACATGACGATGTAACGTGGGTTTGTTTTCTGTGCTTGATATTGATGAATGTTTCGACGAACGTCGTTTTTATAGCGACAAACGCGTCTTTCGTAGGGTTTTTTGGACATTTCACCAGACCATAGAAGCCTTCAAATACTGTAAGCCCATACTTCAAGTTGATGGCACCCACCTGTACGAAAAATACAAAGGTACCCTGTTGATTGCGACTTCACAGGATGGGGATGGGAAGCTCCTCCCCATTGCCTTTCTTTGTTGTTCCTCCTGGTGAGAAGTATGATGATTGGTGGTGGTTTTTGTGTCTCATACGTGACCATGTGACGTAGAGGCAAGGCATTTGTTTGATATCTGATCGTCATGCCAGTATCATAAAGGCGGTTAAAGATCACCCTACTTGGCGACCTCCATATGCCTATCATGTGTATTGCCTACGTCATGTCGGGAGCAACTTTAATACTAGATTTAGGGATATGCAATTGAAGAAAACTGTTATGAAACTAGGTATGAAAGGTCACATGTCATTTACATCGTAAACTCATTTGTTATGATTGATTTGTTTCCATTGTTATGAGGTTATATTATTTGTTATACGGGGCACATGAGTTCAAAGATCCAGTTTGACATCAAGTTTCAGGAGTTTATTGAAGCAAACCCACATCGTCACCTGGTTTGAGCGGCTTCCAAAGGAGAAATGGTGCGGGTCCTACGATGTAGAAGGACGGAGGTTTGGTCACATGACGACTAACCTCGCCGAGTGTGTGAACAAGGTTCTCGGGGTGCACGTAACCGCCAATCACGGCATTGGTGAAGATGACTTGTAGTAGACTTGTCGAATATTTTGTCACCAGGCGTGTTGAGATTAACGAGACATATATCGCTGGAAGGATAGTCTCAAAAAAGGTCGAAGAAGAGTTACAAAGGTGGACCGGTTGACCGTCACATATCGTGTGCGACTTTATGACAGAGATTTACAGTTATTTGAGGTTGAGGATGCTTACAATCAAGCTACACATGTCGCCGGTGACATAATGAGGGTTGACTTGATCAATCGCAAATGTCAATGTGGGAGGTTCACAGCAAGAAGGTATCCCTGCAGCCACATATTAGCAGTATGCAAGATCGAAAATTTGAACCATTACGATTGTGTTGACTCGGTATTCATTATCCCATACATTAGTCGGGTGTATGCAAAAGCACACCGGTATCCGATAGGCAATGAATTGTTGATTCAACAAGGAGAGGGCCAAACCGTTGTCCCAAACGCAAGTTTGTCACGCACATGGGAAGACCAAAGTCTACAAGGATACGAGAATGAGATGGATTGGGTGGAGTCTCAAACCTCAACCAGTCAGAAAGATGTAGAAATTGCAACCAAGCCGGTCATAATATGCGCACATGTCCAACGAGGATTAGACAAGGTTGAAATATATATAACGGGTTTTCTATTGAGTTTATGATGATTTGTTTAGGTAAAAACTTGGAAATTCAAGCATCCACTAATTCACCGATTGTATCGAATGAATGACTAGTTTTGAGACATTAGCGGATAAAAGCTATGTAACGCCCTTAATTGTTGCCAAAAATAACTTCCTCAAGTCACATTGACGTGTATCTCTGAGTTGGTATAGGTTTCGTGGAAGGAGCAAACCGAATTCGGAAAGTCGCCATGCTTCTGTGACTGGTTTAGTCGACTAATGATTTAGTCGACTAACACATATGGTTTAGTCGACTAAACCAGTCACAGAAGCATGGCGACTTTCCGAATTCGGTTTGCTCCTTCCACGAAACCTATACCAACTCAGAGATACACGTCAATGTGACTTGAGGAAGTTATTTTTGGCAACAATTAAGGGCGTTACATAGCTTTGATCCGCTAATGTCTTAAAATCAGTCTAATAGTCAATAAACCGTCTAAACCGGTTTGCCAAAACCTAAACCACATAAACCTAAAGCATTCACATGTCATTAGTAAAGAAGCACCAAATTCAGATCAAATTCACCAAGTTGAAGCAAACAAAAAAAAAACAGAAAAGTCAAAGCAAACATTCAATACAAGTCAAAAAAACATCAAGTCAAAGAGCAAACATTCAACATAAAATCCCTAGATCTAATCTTCATCTTCTTCGATGCCCCGGATCCTCCCGGTCTTCATCATCGTCATCCGAGAAAGGTCGTCCAAGCCGCAACCGACCAAGCGCATCCTCTAACCCCTTCATCCTACCATACATCCACTTCCACCTCTTTTTCTCGTTTGGCTTCCATCTTGGACATCTCGTTTCCGTTATCATGGATGGCCAACATGACATCACGCAATGAGAATCCACCGTCCGGCTCAACAATGTCCTCCATCCGAACATCATCATCATCATCGTCATCGGGGACCTCGGGAGGAACAATGGGTGGAACCGGCCACCTTGGGGTACACCCTCCTCTACACCCGTATTCCCACACCCCATCTCGCCACCTTGAGATCTTGCATTGCTCCAATAGGCGCTGTCCAAACCTATCACTCCATGAACCGTGATCCACCATTTGCTCATTCCGCATTGGAACACGAAAATACTCCGTATTTTCCGAACGAGGTAGGCGTATGGGAGTGAGGCCGTATCCTTCGTTTAGCCGACATAATCCAGCAAATGTAATGCCGCCAATTCACCGTATGGCATGCCGAATACACCACATCACGGGGATGTCACCCTCCAACACCCTCGAATGATTGTAAGCCCGAGGGAACAAAATGTGGGTCATGACGTAGAAGAGGATACGGAACTAACGGTCAGTCACCGCCTCTACGTTAGTAAGTACAGTCTATGACCTCCCGGCCTCCCGCAGCCTCATCTCGATGAAATCCCGCAATGACTACATTGCTATCCCCATCATACAAGTATCTATCCTCATCCTCTCGCATCAAAGTCATGTCCCAAAGATATCCTTCCAGATGGGAGCCGTCATCACTATGTCAATCCCGCAGACACGAGACTTCAGTACGCCACTTATGTAGCTCAGGTTATGGTAGAAAGCTCTTACCATAACCTCTGAATATGGACAAGACATCTCGGCCAGCCCTGTCAAATAGGAATTCCCCAACAGCACCACTATGTCAAATCCCTCATCTGCGAAGAATGTCATATCTAGTGACTTCGGCTTGATAATGGGTCTTCTAGCAAGATTTTCCATAAATTGTGCATGCTCGACTTCATTATTGTTAAACAAATAACCAAATTGAAGATCAACAACGGGCTCAGGATCCCTTTGCAGGTGTGACCCACAGGAGGATGCCCCGCGCCTCGCCCGGTGCTTAACCCGCCCCTCTCTCTCATTGCCGCTGCCAGAAGGAGCCTCCCTATGACGCATAATTGCAACACCGACTTACAAATGGACATTACAAACCATCAACAAACATTCATAATTTTCAATTTCCCATATACATTCATCAATTTCACAAACAATCATCATTACCACCGAAAAAAGAATCAACATCGACAAAATTCATGAAAACCGAAGTGAAATTAGTCCAAAAATCAATGATGGGTTTCCGGAAAATAAAAGCCGAGGGGGTTAAACTTAACTTCTTTCACTTTCATTGATTGTTAAGAAGGATTCGGTGGGCATATTGCTTGTACCTATGTTTTGAATTGGTGGATACATGTATCAATCAAATGAATGTCGTACGGATAAGGATCAATTCAATTAGAATCGGTTTTGAAATAATTGCGTTTCCACTTTCGCATGTACATTCATCAATTTCATCCATAAACACAAATGCAATACTCAAATCAATGAAATAAACACAACAAAACAAGGAGAGCATAGGGCAAAACGCAAAAACACAAATGGGGGTTTGTTTGCGTTTTCACTTTCACATGTACATTCATCAATTTCATCCATAAAAACAAATGAAATACTCAAATCAATGAAAGAAACACAACAAAACAAGGAGAGCATAGGCCAAAACGAAAAACGCAAATGGGGGTTTGCATAAACGCAAAAACGCAAATGGGGGTTCGCATAAACGCAAAAAACGACGTCGGAACTTCAAAATGAAGATGGAAACATATCTAAATCGAAGCAAATGGCACTAAATCAAACCAAAATCAACCAAATCAGATCACAAAACGTACAAACCCAAATGGGGGTTAGCATAAACACAAAACCTATGTCGGAACTTCGAAAAAAAGATGAGGAACATACCTAAATCGAAGCAAACAATACTAGATTGAAGATCCCGTCGAAACACACCAACGAATTGAGCAACCTTTGGCCGAAAAAACAGAGGAAGAGAGCTCTACAGTGGTTAGTCGGCTATTAGGGTTCTGTTTTTGCGAATGAGGGCTTTAGAAAGCCCTTCGTCTAAGAGGTTTAGTCGACTAAGCATCGTAGCTTAGTCGACTAAACCTCGTGGATAAGCAAAAATTGCTCTCTGTTCGAGGTTTAGTCGACTAAGCTACAAAGGTCTTAGTCGACTAAACCTCGTGGAAATAAAAAAAAAAAAAAAAAAGGAGCCCGCGTTTTAGTCGACTAAACGGTGGTTTAGTCGACTAAACAAATGGTTTAGTCGACTAAACAGGGGCAAACATGGGCAAAGTGGGAAATAGTTTGAAAATAGGGGCATTTTGGTAAATAGTTATTTAATTAGGGGCATTTTGGGAAAAAAGCCAAAGTTCCCGTATTTTGAAAATTTGGATTTCATGACCCTCATTAAAATACAATAATATTTATAAAAATTTATATATTTGTTATGTTTTCAAAACAAATAATTTAATGTTCTTAATTAAATAATTTAACAAAATTAGGGACACAAAAATAAAACTAAAAAAATTAAAAATACCTTTTAATTTAGGGTTAAAGAGCAATTTGGCCAACCAACTAATGGCCCAGAGAGCCCAAAGACAAAAAACTATTAAGTGGACCAAAAATGCCCAAAAACTTTTAAAATTGTAAAGTTTGCACAAATCCGTTACAAGCAATTTGACGCCGTTACTTTCCCTGGAATTACAAGCAAAATTATTGATTATCTGCTCAGTCTCTCACCCACCAACCCTTGCTCTGTATCTCAATATGAGCCATTATACAAAGACCACGACGAGCAAAATCCAAATCAGCTCCAAAGCATGTGCATAGAAGGTCAGCTCACCCTTCCGCCATTTTCTAAAGCTTGTCTTATCCCCAAATCTCACACAAGCAATTTGCACAAAAAACCTTAAAGCTCAAAATTATCCCCAAATCTCGCGCAAGCGATTCCACGGGTTTGACTTTGAAGCATTCAATTGATGTGCATAGAAAAGGAACCTATGTTTGTATAGCACCATGTTCGGGTTTGACTTTGAAGCATTCATTTGATGTGGGTTTTGGTGTGATTAACGCGGATTACAGAGGACCTGTTGGAGTGATTTTGTTCAACCATTCGGACGTTGATTTTGAAGTGAAGGTTGGAGACAGGATTGCGCAGCTGATAATCGATAGGATCGTGACTCTTGAGTAGGGATGTCCAAAAACTCGATAGTCCAGGGGTCTGACCCGGCCCTGTCCAACTCGACCCGGTCCGCTTGAAAAAAAACTGGTCCGAGGCAGTATTACTCGGACTAGACCAGACCTTGAGCTAAGGGCTTAGACACTTCGGTCTGGTCTAGTCTGGCCCGAAAGGCTTTTTTTTCTTTTTCTTTTTTAAAATTGCCACAGCCCCTCACCAGACAATGGACATTGCCTAATACGCGAATTTTTTTTCTCACTTCAGTTTGACGCTTCGAGCTGGGCTTCCGACAGGTGGCTGTTGAATCAGATGCTAAAGATCTAGTGCAGATGATTAACGAGGGGAAAGCCGAGCATGGTGGCGACCTACTTTGCTGGCAGATCTGGAGATACAGCAGGAACGCATGGGAGTTGAAGTTCAATTTTATCTTTCGTGAAGGGAACATGGTGGCCAATTTGCTTGCTAAGAGAGGCATCGCTGCATCTTCTTTCCTTGACTTATGTCCTGAGTATTTGCAGGATCTGATTTCACAAGAGAAGATGGGATTTATTCTCCCTTTGTATTCTGGTTTCTAGTTTTATAGCATTTCAACAAAAAAAAAAAATTGATGCTTCGACCAGTCTCTTCGTCCTCTGCCTCTCAAACCTTCCCTTCTTTCTTTTCAGATCCAGGCGACCTTCTTTCTTTTCAGAATCCAGCGACAATGGAGGCGACCTCTTGTGCCCGACAACATGCTTTCTTCCCAGATCTCGACCTTATTTCTTCTCAAATCTCAATGACAACAAAGGCGACCTCCTTGGCTAGATCGATAGGCGGCAAGAGATTGGCATGTAATGAGAGAAACACCGCATGGCCCGCCGGCAAAGATCACAAATCTCACTCGCCCAAACATGCCCAGATCTGCTCCTGCTCAGAATCTTCCTCTTTCTGGCCGACATCACCCTCCTCGTCTTCTGCTTCGTTCCCTACTAGCCCAGATTCAGTCCAAAGAAGGCAAAAAAAATAAAAAAATAAAAAAATAAAAACAGGTCCTGGACTGCTTGGACCAGTTCAGGCAGTCCATCTGGACCGGTCTGGTCCAGCCCGAGCTCAGGCTGGCGCTAGACCTGACCGGACCTCGGGCTGATTTGTTCAGTCTGAGGTCCTATATGGACCAGACCTCGGGTTGAGGCAAAACCCGGTCTAGTCTGGTCCATGGACAACCCTAATCCTAAGGTTGAGGAGGTTGCAGATTTGGATTCCACTGCTAGAGGTGAAGGTGGTTTTGGATCTACTGGTGTTTGATCTTCTTCTTGTCGGCTCTAGAATTTCTGTTTCGTTTTGGAAAATTAGGTTTAGAGACATAGCTGAGGAAGCCTCTTAGTAGTTTTTTCGAATAGATGGTGGGCTTGTTTATGCTCTTACCTGCATACTGACGGCGTTGTAAGGTGCATCAACATCTGCCATATTCCTTGAGGAAAGAACATTCTAGCCGACAGCGGTTTGGCAAAGAGAGGTCTTTCTACTTCCAAGCCTTCTACAATGAGTGCCCCGAGTTCATACGGGCCTTGTTTGCTCAAGATATGTTGGGATTAAACTAGAAGGAGGATCCGGTGAAGAGGATGAAGAAGACGAAAGTGAATGAATGAGAGAGACATGCGTTAGTTTCACCTTTAATGTCATTGTGGTCAATTAACATTTTAAAAAGTTGGTTGGTATTTAAAGTCTAGATAAGAGTTTATTGTGTTGGGTGCTCCTGTACCAATAGTTTATTGATAAATTTGCTCATTAACCCTTTAATTTAAGTAAGGATTCTGTAATTTAATCTGATTCATTGAAAATATCAACGGCCCCTGTTTGACACGCGGCAAGATCTTCACATTTTGTCCGATCCGACGGCCGGCATTCTACTAATGACACTTTAGGGATCTTTTCCCCTCGTAGCCTCATTCAGACGGACATAGCCTCCTGGGAATCAAATTTCAGAACAAGGAAGAAGGCCAAAACAAAAATATATTATCTGACTCTCCGATGTTCTAAATTTGTAACACAGATCCTACCTGTGATTGCTCAAACAATTTCTGTAATCGGATAGCTTCGATCGTTTGATACTGATCGTAAATTTCGGCTTCTTCCACTTCTATTGTGCATCTTCTGCGTACGTTCTAATATTAATGAAAACAAGTTTGCTTGGATCACTTTTCTGATCTTTGGGTGCGTTTTGAGTCTGGATTCTGTGCTGGAATTGAATCCGTTTTGATGCTCTTAAATTTTGTGTAAACTGTGTATGCCTTCACCGCTTCAATTAGTGGATACGTTTCTGTTCTGGTTAGTGGGCTTATTATTATTATTATTATTGGTTCCTTGATTTAATATTTATTTTGTTCATTTGAACGCTTCCGGAAGCTGAATATCTAAACTTCAATACTAAAATTTAAAGGTAAAATCATTTGACTCCTTTGATGCATGCAATGCCCCTCAATTGAGTGTTTTTATCACTTCATTTATTCATAATAGTGGGTGATGTTGCTGGCTTTCTTCTTAATGAACCTTTCAATGTTAATCTTCATGTCTCTGTTATTCTTAACGGCTGTAATCTTAGTTTTGTTCATTTCGTTTGCGCATCAAAATAATATTGTTCTGCTAGTTTACTTATTATTACAACTGATCTTGTCTCGCTAATTCATTTGTTATCATAATTTGTTATCTTCATTTCCATTAGATCAATGTCCCTACAATTTTAAAATTAGGAAAGGGTAAATAATAGCTATGCGGATAATATAGGCATCTAATAACTTCCATTAAGCCATCTCTGGTTAATTCCTTCTAGTAATTAGAGGAAAAGTTCTTCTATTCGAATGTATACCGACTAGTGTGCTCTATTGAGCAAACAGAAATTGTAATTTTTGGCCTTCTCTTTGAGGTCATGAAAGTTGGAGCTTGTTTTGGGTATTGAATAATAATAGGTGCTTGTGAATAGATGCTATAAAAAAGTGATAAATTTATTCATAGATTTTCCCCCTTTTTTGCAGCTGAAATGGCATCATTGGTTGCCATGAGTAGCAGTCAAATATCTCCTTCAGTTTCTGTCCAAGAAAAAGGAACCAGAAATAAGAGAAAATTTAGGGCTGATCTACCTTCAGGGGAACCAAATAAGATTATGTCCTCACCTCAAAATGAATGCCTCTATGAATTTTCAGCTGAGAAACTTGAAATAACCCCAGGTCATGGGCAAGTCAGTTCTTGTGGCCTGTGTAGATTTAGCCAAGATCATTCTGATGGGCTGAAACTTGACCTTGGATTGTCTAGTCCTGTAGGTTCACCTAATGCAGGGCCTGGCCAACCTAAGGAGGAACTAGAGGCAGATGAATTCCATGAAGCTGATTGGAGTGATCTTACAGAAGCTCAGTTGGAAGAACTTGTTTTGAGCAATTTGGACACCATTTTCAAGAGTGCAATAAAAAGAATTGTTGCATGTGGCTACACTGAAGAGGTTGCCACAAAGTCCATCTTAAGGTCTGGCATTTGTTATGGATGCAAAGATGCAGTGTCTAACATAGTCGATAATACTTTGGCATTTCTTAGAAATGAACAAGAGATTGATCCTTCAAGAGAGCACTGTTTTGAAGATTTACTGCAGCTTGAAAAGTATATATTGGCTGAATTGATTTGTGTTCTTCGAGAGGTCAGGCCATTCTTTAGTACTGGGGATGCATTGTGGTGTTTGTTAATTTGTGACATGAATGTGTCACATGCATGTGCAATGGATGGTGACCCTTTGAGTGTCATTGTTAGTGATGGCCCTGCTTGTGGGTGTTCCCCTATCCAAACTGATTCACAGTCAAAATCAGAAATAAAATGCCCTCAATTGAGTCTTCCAAGTCCCAGTAATCCAATTTCATCAGGTTCTCATAATTCTCAGTCTGAGACATTATTTGTAGCAGGAGTTCCTGGTGTGAACAACTCAAAGAATTCTCCGAGTCTAGGTGGATTCGGAGAAAAAGAAGATGCTGATTCAAGGTCTGATTCTGTTGATAAGGTACTCTGTACAGCTGGATCTTCCCAATCTCCCATGGTGGAAGAGAAGTTAGGAAGTATTAGAAAAGTCCATTATGGTAGCATCAAGAGGGATTATATTTTTCGACAGAAATCATTAAGTAATCGCACTTATGGATCTAAAGGATCTTCAAGAGGAGTGAAGTTGAGCGGTTTAATCTTAGATAGAAAACTGAAATCTGTGTCAGATTCTACTACCATTAACTTGAAGAGTGCATCTTTAAAGATAAGTAAGGCAATGGGAGTTGATGTGACTCAAGACAATCTTGGCCCTAAGTTGTCACCTAATGCCGGACCATCTAGCTCTACTGCACTTAGTGTTGATTCTCCTGATGCCATATCAGGTTCCCCTAAGTCCAGTGCTTTGTCACAGCAAGCAGTCAACAATTCACCGGCCTTGAGTTGCCCAACTACGTTATTAGCTACTGAAAGTGATCTTTCTCTTTCCTTGTCATCAAAAAGCAAATCTTTTGCAATGCCTGTCAACTGCAATACCGAGGCATCTCATAATACTTGCACGGGGATAACATATGAGAAGTCCTTGGGGCAGCCACCCCAAGATAGAAAGGATGATATGATTTTGAAATTGGTTCCTCGGGTACAAGAGCTCCAAAATCAGCTCCAAGAATGGACTGAGTGGGCCAATCAAAAGGTTATGCAGGCTGCTCGTAGGCTTGGTAAGGACAAGGCTGAACTTAAGACCCTAAGGCAGGAGAAAGAGGAAGTTGAACGTCTTAAGAAAGAGAAGAAAACTCTTGAGGAAAACACTATGAAGAAGCTCTCAGAGATGGAAAATGCCCTGCATAAAGCTAGTGGACAGGTGGAGCGAGCTAATGCTGCTGTCCGAAAGCTTGAGCTGGAGAATGCAGCATTGAGGATAGAGATGAAGGATGCCAATTTACGTGCTGCAGAATCAGCAGCAAGCTGTCAAGAGGTCTCAAGGAGGGAAAAGAATGCCCAAATGAAGTTTCAGTCCTGGGAAAAGCAGAGGTCCTCATTTCAGGAAGAGCTAATGACAGAAAAGCGTAAATTGGCACTGCTTCAGCAGGAATTAGAGCAAGCTAAAGTGCAACAGGAGCAAGCTGAGGTATGCTACTTTGAGATTTGCATTTTCCAAGTTAGTTATATTTCATGTTGCTTGAGTTTCTTAAATACCCAGCCAAGTGACTCGTTATCCATTTTGATGCATAGCAGGACCTTTAGCATTTCCAATGGGTGGCTAATACTGTAGAATTGCCACAATAACAGGATTTAACATCAACCTTCTATTTATTTTTACTTTTTTGGGGGTGGAGTTTGTTTATGAAAATAAGTTACTGATATATTTTAGTTTTAATGTTTATATTATCTTTGTTTCTATGGTTGCAGTAAGGTGTGAATAGGCATTACATTTTTTAATCTAATGGTATTAATATTTATTCTAATAGACTATGCCGTCATACCTTGCAAAACTTTTACCCACTTTCCTTCTTTGGTCATATTTTGTTTTCTTTTGACTCTATAAGGTTCTATTCATTTTGATGGCTTCAGCAAAATGTACTTAAAGTAAATTATTGAATCAGAAACGGCTAAGTGTGATTATATTGAGTTAAATGGGAAAATAGTCTTGGTATCCATGCACCACTTGCGAAATTCCACACATGCAATCATCTTCTATCCAATGGGCTAAATGAATTTTATTACCGGGTCTATTCTCATTGTAAAGGAAACTATCACAGGCTAGATGGCAACAAGAATTAAAGGCAAAGGAAGAAATCCTCCTACAGGCCAGTTCTATAAGAAAAGAAAGAGAACAACTTGAAGTGTCAGCAAAATCCGAGGAAGATATGATCAAATCAAATGCAGAAAAGAATCTGCAGAGGTACACAGATGATATACAGAAACTTGAGAAAGAAATTGCGCAACTGAGACAGAAGACTGATTCTTCAAAAATTGCTGCACTGAGGAGGGGCATTGATGGAAACTACGCCGTCAGATGTATGGAGAATAAAGATGGGGCTGTGCTACAGGAATCACAGACCGTTTCCATGTCAGAAGTGGTGACAAATTTAAATAACTACACTGTGGTTGGAGGCGTAAAACGGGAACGAGAATGTGTAATGTGTCTTTCAGAGGAGATGTCTGTTGTATTCCTTCCATGTGCTCATCAGGTTGTTTGCACCACATGCAATGAACTCCATGAGAAACAGGGTATGAAAGATTGTCCCTCTTGCAGGAGCCCCATCAAGCAGCGTATTTCTGTGCGTTACTTTCAAAAGTAATATATTTATTTACTTGAGAGAGTCTTTGATTCAGAATAATGCCTGTGGGACTCCTCGCAATACTGCATTTGAATCATGCCCCCCAAAGAGTTTGTTTTTCCCCTCTTTTTGGCCAAATTCTCATACACTTGAGTTGTTTCCAATGCCAAGGGTGTTCCTTAGCAACAGCTTGCTTTTTGTCTTTTTGATGTTATACCCTCTGAAATTCTGCCATGTTGACTTCTCAAAAGGGACAGCTATGAATTTCAGAATAATATTTAATGGATATATACACAGTTGCTGGCATTGTAGATGCAACCGGGCATTTAAGAAACAGTTTCTTGTTTGCAAATTTGTTTGTTTTGTTACCAAACAATTTGTTGCCAACCCCTTTACCGAAGGCAAGTCAAATATACTATCAGCAATACTCTAGCTCCAGCCTCCATCTGCAGATGTAAAAATCTTGCATTGAAGAATTAAAGGTGATTCTTTGAAAAACTTCCTTATAATATGTCTTATAGTAAGTATGGGGTAGTTTCTTTTTCCTTTTGAAGTGTCATTCATTTTAAAGAAGAACAATGCTCATGCTCCCTTTACATTCTGATTAGGGATTTAGGGGGAAGAAACCATTGAGATTTGGACAAAGCACCAACATGACAAATCTTTTTTTTTTTTTTTTTTTTTTTTTTTTTGGGTACATGACAAACCAATGAACAAACCAATGTTTTTCTTTGGTACATGACAAACGAATGTTTAAACAAACCAATGGTTTTTTTTTTTTTTTTTTTTTTTTCACATGATAAACCAATGTTTGAATTCTCATTAAAGCACTAAAATTCAATTATCAATGGGCATTCTTCAATTCTAAAAATCATTTTGTTTTCTATTATTTAAAAATTATGAATAATTGTTTTCCACCCACTAATCATAGATCCTGTCCCAGTCACCGTCTGACCAATATAAGATTTATGGCGACATAATTAAGAAAATAAGAAAATTAATCTTAAGACAAATAGTATTCGCCACATTATAATAATTTAAGTTTATTCCACTCTCAGTAACTCTGTGAAAAATAGGATGGCAGTAGTAAACAAATAAAATGGAAACAAAAAATACGGGGATAATACAATGAAAATGACGGGGAACCGTAATTCTTACTACACGTGTCTATGATGAGGTCACGTGTCATGACTTGGGTGGATCCGAAGTATATTCCTCTTGATCATAACGATGGTTCGCAGATTCATTTGTTCAACCATTCAACTGAAGTGATTATTCCTAAATACTCTCTCTCCTCCTTTTTTTTTTTTTTTTTAATAAGGACTAACTAGTAATTTTTAAAAACGAATAAAAACAGTCAAAGTCAATAAAATTAATTTAAAATTTAAGTAACTTTCAATATTACCTATACTAATTACACTAAACTCTAATATTAGTATTAATTATTACTTTCACTTACTACCCTTATTTATTATGGGTATAAATAGAAAAGAATAATTAATGCTCTTTGGAAATAAGTAAATGCCTTATAAAAAAAGAGCAAATAAACTTATAAGTTAGTGCCTTATAATAAGGACTAGAGGAAATACATAATCTAAAAATTAGCATAAATATTCCTTACACATTCCCATTATAATTAAGAACTAAGGAGAAGGTTTTTAATATATTCGAATAAAATTGGACATGATTGGTTTGTCTTGTTTTGTTGGTGAGAAATCGATGAGCATGACAATCAAAGTTTGATTTGGAAATTATAAAAGAACGAGTGGATGAAATTATGCACCGGAAGAGAGGATAAGTATCTGGAAGATTCTTCAGCTGAAGTGATGGGAGAGATTCATTCATCCACATCCCTATTGGATTCAATTCAATTCAAACTAAAATGCTTTAATGTCTTTTGTTTAATCTAACTTTTAATTTGCACCGTTTTTTTTAAAGGTTATAGTCATACAAATTGTACGGACAAGGCTTTCCTCCGCCACCCCTTATTATCTGTTGCCCTCATTTTCTCAAAACTACAACATTTTGGTGTAAAACAGTGAAGAAGCTAGTGTGTTTTTTTTTTTTTTTTTTTTAAATAAATATTTCAAGATATTGATGGATACTAAAACTTTAAGATATTTTTTTTAAGATCTTAAAATAATTTTTCAAAATTATGAAGTATTTTTTAGAATCGGTTAGTATCAGTTAAAGTTAAAAATATATATATTTATATATATATATATATATATATATATATATATATATAAAAGCACCAGCTGCGTCGCTATTTTACACCAAAACAACACAATTTTGAGAAAACAAGGGTAGGGGATAGTAAGGAGCCGTAGAGGAAAGCATGGTCCTTATTATACAAGTCACGCTAAAGAGATGTAAAGATGTTAAATGTTTAAATTAAGTCATTTTTCATGTCCTTTCCAACACAATTCTGAAATTACTTTTTAGTTTATTTTAATAATTCATATTCACTTCATGCATGAATATAAAACAAAGTTTAAAAGTGGATTAAAATGACAATTAACTAAATCCTAAAAAATGTGTTATAAATATCGATTTAGATTATTGTAAATATGAGAATTTCAGTTGTGAATTAGATATTCATGTTTTATATGATAGACTTGAATTTTCAATTAGAATATTTATATATTTTTTCATATAACTAATTTGGATTAGATTTGAGTATTGACCAGCCTAATTAAAGGTAATCATCCAATGCTTTTTATGAATTCATACTAATTTAAACTCGGTGTTTTTGTACTTAATCAATCAAAGCCTACTCTTCTAAATATAAATATAATTTATTCAAATTTAAACTAATTGAACTGTTTATAAATTATATAAAATATAATATTCTTTCAACTATGTGAAAAAAAAGCAGCTGGTCGATAATATTAAAAAAAAGATGAAATATCAGATGAAATATCATGAGTATGGAATGAATTCAGATTTAATCTTTTATAAAAATATTAATAAAAAATTAAATTATTAATAAAATATTTAAAATAATAATTTTATAAAAGTTTGAAGGGTATTAAATTGTGTGCCACAAACCCTTATCCATGCAAGAGAGAGAAATAAAAAAGTGATAAGCAACTTGGAAAAAGACCAAAGCCTTCCCATGCCCCATGGGCTTAATTCCCAACAGCTGTGGGCATTATGGTCATGGCGCCATAATTTCGTCCACTCATGTCTCATCATACGCATTTGCTCATCTTATTTATTGTTTTTTTTTTTTTTTAGAAAGAAGCAATTCTGATTTCACGCCCTGAAACAGAAAAAACAGAAAATTAAAATAAAGGTAGAGAATATCACTTCCCCACCAGTTTTGTTTTGAGAAGCTACTCTCTTCATTCAGCTCCACACCAAAACCACAGCTCTGCATTCCTATTATTCCAAGCTTCAACAGGTACGCAAACTTGATTTCAGTTTTCTGGCCAAACTTGGATTGAATTCATGAGGTGAGAAATTAAATATGATTGAGCTCGGGGTTTCTGTAATAGTGTCGAGATGTTTACAAGTTGTTTGTAGATATTTCCCACAGGAACAAGCAAGAGGGATTTCTTAATGAATTGGATGACGATCTTCTCTCTTGTCTTATCGTCAAAACTCAAAACTGAATCCCTTGGATCTCGACCATTTCTTCAAGTTATTACCGAATCTGACAGTTTTCATTGATGATTATCATATCACACACAAAATCAGAAAGAGTTGATTAGTTAATTTTGACGAGATAGTCTCTGGGTTTGGTGTAGATTGAGGAGGAGATCCATCGAGCAAAACTGAAGAAGCAGGAATAATGTCGTCTTCAATGGTGAAAGGGATGGTGGCAAGGCCCACACCAGATGTTTGTAATAAGTACAGATCAAGGCTGGTGTTGTTGAATGGGCAGCAAGAAGCGCAGTGTGGCAGATTCGGAGGCATAATCAAGCTTCATAGCACCAAACCGTCAAAGAGAAGCAGGAAGAGTCAGGCTCTCATACGGAGTCATGCTATCCTCACTCCTCCCACTACTCCTACCACCAAAAAGGTACACTCCCATTCCTTCACACCCTACATGTCATGGAATTCTATATATATTGGCTTTCCATCTCCTCTTTTGGAAATATTTTTCGGCAATTTGATGATACTGGTAAAATGATAGGAAAAAAACTTTTAAATTGTAAAATCTCAAGTCAAATTAAGTTTGTTATTAAGAATTGATAAAGTAATAATAAGACATTTTATAAGAAATACCTCATTTGAGATTTTACAATTCCATAATTCTTTTTCTGTCATTCTTGCCTTGATGATATATTCCATCCATCTCAATTAAGAAACTGTATTGTACAAATCTCATCATGCATTTAGATACTTTTTGTTATAATTTTAATAACACTAACACCATTACATTCTCTTTAATTTCTTTTTCATAAAAAAGGAGATTCCGTTAAAGTAAGTAAAAATTATAAACAATATTCTCGAAAATATTATTCTAACTCAGTTTCGACCAATAAAGTTTGGGTCAGAAGCAAATTTCTTTCTGTCCATGATGAAGTCAAATTTAAACGTATGTGAGCCGTTGACAAGAAGCCCAACAATGTTACAGAGCCCAATATTCAATCATGGGAAGGCGTCGACTTTTTAGAGCAAGAGGCCCCACGCAGAGTATGGCCCTTGCCCCATCATTTCAAACTGGGTTAGTTTTTTCCGTTGACTGTATACCGACGTTAGCCCACCAAAGCATGGAGTATGTTGCAATTTTCTACAAAAATATAATAATAAGATGATTACTATTACGTCTTAAAAACATTAAATAAACGAATTAGATGAAAATTAAAATTACAATTTTTTAAATATGACACCTACTACTGACATGGATGAAGGAGAGCCTTGAAGCTAGCCAACTTATGAATGACATGGTTGTACCTGTAATGTTTAAGTCTTATTCACCTGACTTCCAAGCCTTTAATAATCAAGCACTGTCTTGACATATCTGCTGAAGTAACTCTTCTGTGTTTTTGTTTCAACAGCGCGTGTTTACTTTTGGAAAAGGAAAAAGTGAAGGCGACAAGAGCATGAAGTCCTTGGTAAGCATTTCCAAAGGTTCTCATTGATTATTAATATTAATGGTCTTTGAGGCATGACGAGACATGTAAAAAGGATACGTTAGGGAAAAAGAGGGCATATATACGATTGTATTGCCATGGTTATTCAGACTTCAAAATGATGAACAACTAGCCACGCGTAATGAATTACAGTTGGGAGGAAAAGGAGCAAACCTGGCAGAAATGGCAACCATTGGATTGTCAGTGCCTCCTGGACTCACAATATCAACAGAAGCGTGTCAAGAGTATCAACTGAATGGAAAGAAGCTACCAGATGGCCTCTGGGAGCAGATACTGGAGGGCCTTGACATTGTGGAAAAGGATATTGGAGCCTTTCTTGGCAATCCTTCAAATCCTCTCCTCTTGTCTGTTCGTTCTGGTGCTGCGGTATGATTCTCATTAATTTTTAAAATTTGCGTTTTTGCTTAGTTTAATGTCCCTTTTTTTGTTTCTGTATTTTTTGTTGAAGCTTTATGTCCTTGTTGAGTGTCTCAGTGTATTTTCATGTTTTAATGGTTATTAAAATATGCTACTGTATTTATGTCCTATTTTCGCTACCATCAAACATTTGATGTGCTCATAACATAAAAATACTTTTACCTTCATATTACAAGATTTCAATGCCTGGCATGATGGACACGATTCTCAACCTTGGACTGAACGATGAAGTGGTTGCTGGCCTGGCTGCAAAATGTGGCGAGCGCTTTGCTTACGATTCATACAGACGTTTCTTAGACATGTTTGGAGATGTTGTAAGTGGATCTTACAAACTGTATCCATCAAACTGGAAGCTCGGCTCCATTATTCAGAATGTAGAATAGTATAGCAATATTGCCTTGTTTCTGTTCTGAATGCGTTTTTTTGTCATGTGGAGGTAATGGGCATTCCACACTCATTGTTTGAGGAGAAGTTAGAAAAGATAAAAGCATCAAAGGGAGTTGAACTTGACACTGATTTAACAGCCTCTGACCTCAAAGAGCTTGTTCAGCAGTATAAGAATGTCTACATTGAAGCTGGTGGAGAAACCTTTCCCTCAGGTGCTGGAGAAAACATTTCATGCTCCTCACCCTAAATCATCAAAGAGCTTGTTTAGCAGTATAAGAACGTCTACTCATGCTCTTTTCTAATTTTTTAATGACAGATCCAAAGAAGCAGCTGGAGTTATCCGTGAAAGCTGTTTTTAATTCATGGGACAGCCCAAGAGCCATTAAGTATCGTGAAATTAATCAGATAACTGGGTTAAAGGGAACCGCTGTCAACATTCAAACCATGGTGTTTGGCAATATGGGAAACACTTCAGGAACTGGTGTCTTGTTCACTAGAAATCCAAGTACTGGGGAAAAGAAACTTTATGGAGAGTTCTTGATCAATGCACAGGTTACATAAACTAGTTGAAATAAATTAGTTCGTGGCCCTTGTCACCTTCATCTGTCTGTACGCAATTATTCCCTCCGTTTCTTATTATAAGATATATTTACCTAATTTAATTGCATTAAGGAAGCTAGTTAAGTTAGTTAATATGACATACATTTTCTAAAAGACCCTAGTCATTTTTCTTAATTCCCTCATCCCCTCTCCTCCTTGATTATGGTTGAGAGAGCATCAATAGGGGTAAATTAGGAAAATATTGACAAATATGAAAATTATGTCTTATATTTAGGACCAAGATTAACTCCACAAATATGTCTTATATTAAAGACCAGAGGTGTAGTATTTTATTTTGATGTTTCTAAGAAGATCTGAACTGGTTTTATATAGGGAGAGGATGTGGTTGCTGGAATAAGGACCCCTGAAGATCTGGAGACTATGAAAAGTTGCATGCCAGAAGCTTACAAGGAACTTGAGGAGAATTGTGAAATTCTTGAGAAACATTATAAGGATATGATGGTAAAATTGCGATTTTTGTGGATTTTTATTTTTATTTTTTTGTTCTTTACCCCTGCATGAAACAAGATACCACTCCATAGATAACTTGTCCAACAAAATTATAAATGTACAGGACATTGAGTTCACTGTTCAAGAAAATAGGTTGTGGATGTTGCAATGTAGGAGTGGAAAGCGTACTGGCAAAGGTGCAATCAAGATATCTGTAGACATGGTTAATGAGGGGCTTGTTGATATTCGTTCTGCCGTCAAGATGGTTGAGCCCCAACATCTTGATCAACTTCTCCATCCACAGGTAAATACTTCATTGTGCGATATGCCCTTAACTTCTGCATTGATCAAAGTAACTTAAAGCAATAAATGCCTAGCAATATTTGTATTTGGATGTCCAGATAAAGTGAGCTTTAAAATAGAGTATAACTATTGAGTATTGAGACCTAAAACAGCAAGAGGACAATGCAATAGGCTTTTAGAGAAGCAGATGTTTTATAAATTATCATAGTTTGGTTAGATCATTTTCAATTTCATTGATGTTGAAGATTTGAATTTTGGAATGTGTTCAACAAAATACTATGCAAATGTCTTGCCATTTATGCGTCTAACAATTTATCTAATTCACATGCATGATGATCATGTGTCAATAACTATTTCAACTCTCGTTTCTCTAGTTTGAAGATCCATCTGCTTACAAGGACAATGTAATCGCGACGGGTTTGCCTGCATCCCCTGGAGCAGCAGTTGGGCAGGTTGTGTTCACTACTGAGGATGCTGAAGCATGGCATGCACAAGGAAAATCCGTCATCTTGGTATGCTTGTTATTTTTAAGACGATATGTCATTTATCTCTTTTTCATTCTCCTCTTTGATTCATACGTGAATCGACATATTCAATTTTTAGGTGAAATGCTTGTACCGTGTGGGGGGGGGGGGGGGATTTTTGTGAGGACGTGAATGTTGCTCCTGATTTTATTACTTTTAAGTTCATGGTATTAAGTTGAACATGATGTCTGATAGGTGCCGCCTTAGGGGTGTTAAGTTATTCTCTTTCATACCTTATAATGATGCCACTACCCTATCACTCAAAAAAGCAATTTCTTCCATGTGATCTTACACCTAAGGATCTAATGCTGATCCACTATTTCTTCTGATTGGACGTTGATGAAGGTAAGGACGGAGACAAGTCCCGAAGATATTGGAGGTATGCATGCAGCTACCGGGATCTTAACAGCCAGGGGTGGTATGACATCTCATGCTGCTGTTGTGGCGCGTGGATGGGGAAAGTGTTGTATATCTGGGTGCTCTGAGATCTTAGTAAATGAACATGAGAAGGTAAGCTAAAAAACTTTTCCCTTTTTTTTGTGTTGCAGATATATCAGTAAAAACCACCTTGCTACGTGTATGATCTCAATTGATAATGTAGGTGCTTGTAGTTGGGGATAAGTTGATTAGTGAAGGAGAATGGATCTCACTGAATGGATCCACTGGTGACGTGATTCTGGGAAAACAGCCACTTTCTCCTCCAGCTATGAGTGATGATTTAGAAACCTTCATGTCTTGGGCTGATGAAATAAGGCTTCTAAAGGTTTTGCATGTGTTACCCTATATAAGTTTTGTTATGAACAAAATATCATTATTTTCTTTTCTGTTTTTTATTGGAAATACCTCATATTGTTATTATGTTTCAGGTTATGGCAAATGCTGACACACCTGAAGATGCAATAGCAGCCAGAAACAATGGCGCCCAAGGAATCGGGCTTTGTAGGACAGAGCACATGGTACTGATTTTTTCTTTGAGCTCCTTGTTATAACTATGACATAGTGCAAGCAATTACTCTTTAAACCTATGGTTGGAATTGGTTTGAAAAATTAATTTGTGTTACTTATTAAAAATAATAATAAACATCTAAACCCTCTTGTGTTTTTTATGCACGCACTGTTATTGATTGACACAAAAGTTGCACACTTAAATGACTATTTACATGTTTTGGTATGTTTCAGTTTTTTGCTTCAGATGAGAGGATAAAGGCTGTGAGAAAGATGATAATGGCAATTACACCTGAACAAAGGAAAGTCGCACTTGACCTGTTACTACCTTATCAAAGATCTGACTTTGAGGGAATATTCCGTGCAATGGATGGTACTCTCGCTTTGTCTGTTGCAAAGTTTAGAGTTTACATAATTTTTTTTAAAAACTGGAAAAATTTGCGACTTTATTAAACCATCATAACACTTAAACTACATATTTCGTATGTTTGCCTTTGTCATGGTAAGTGATACTTATCGCAGAGACATGGATTATCTGCATGGACTAAACAGATATCAGAATCATAAATCATCATATGATACTTTGTATTCATGTTATGCCTTAAGCATGACATATTTGCTGAAAATTCATTTTGTTTAACCTGGGAATTTCAGGTTTTCCTGTAACAATCCGATTACTAGATCCTCCACTCCATGAATTTCTTCCAGAAGGTGATCTTGAACAAATTGTCAGTGAACTGACTTCCGAGACAGGCATGAAGGAAGAAGAAATCTTCTCCAGGATTGAAAAACTCTCGGAAGTGAATCCTATGCTCGGTTTTCGTGGTTGCAGGTGGAGATTGCCCGCATTTTCTTTGCCATTCCTTTTTTTGTTGTCATTGTTAAAGAACTGAACTATCCTATTTGGACCATAATTGCTAATATGTGCAAGTTGAAATTCTGTCAACAGGCTTGGGATTTCATACCCAGAACTGACAGAGATGCAAGCACGTGCAATTTTTCAGGCTGCTGTTTCCATGAGTAATCATGGTTTTACAGTTCTTCCTGAGATAATGGTTCCACTCATCGGTACACCTCAGGCATGATCCCCCCTTTCTCCCGTACTTCTCCTCAGTTGTTTGTGTTTCTTTTTGGTTCAAAATACGCATTATATTTGTATAAGAAATGTTGGTTTTATATCATTTTTCTAGGCGCAGCCTTTTATATATATATATATATATATTCACTTAATAAATGAAATTTCAAGATTCTATTACTTCATATGGGTGAAGCCTTTCTGACCTATCAAGCATATGCTATAGGCTGGGATTATTTTTCTTTTTTATACCATCTAAGGTAGGCTGACAGTTTAAATTTCAGGAATTAAGGCATCAAGTGAGTTTGATAAAAAATGTTGCTGAGAAAGTCTTCTCTGAGATGGATTCCTCCCTAAGCTATAAGGTTGGGACCATGATCGAAGTTCCAAGAGCTGCTCTAGTTGCAGATGAGGTACACTTATTTCGTCATGTCTTGAAGAATCATGTTACAATTCTAAACTAAAAGCCTTAAGAATCTATATAGAAGGAGCACTCAATCTCCTCTCTCTGTTCTCATCTCAGTCATCTTTTTATGCAGTTTGAAATTTGAGGCAGCATTATCTATTGTAGTGAAGAAGTAACGGGGTGCTAACTACTAGTTTTGTAATTCATTTTGGCAGATTGCAAAGGAAGCAGAATTCTTTTCATTTGGAACCAATGACCTGACACAAATGACGTTTGGATACAGCAGAGATGATGTTGGCAAATTTCTTCCCATATACCTATCCAATGGCATTCTAAAGAACGATCCATTTGAGGTGATTAGTGTCCAGGTTCATTCTCTTGTTGAAGAAATCATAGGAATGACTACTAAATTTGGGTGGTTGGCAACAATTACAGGTTCTTGACCAGAAAGGTGTTGGTGAACTCATCAGGATTTGCACTGAAAAGGGTCGTGCCGCTCGACCCAACTTAAAGGTAGGAGTAACTTAATGGTGGAATTTTATATAACATGATTAAATTGGTTTTGGGTCGTAGAAAAGAAGTCAATCATCTAAATATGTGAATATTTGAGGTTGCAATCAGTAGCTTCAAACCTTCTTACAGAATCCATATTGTTGTTTGTTTGAAGTGCTTTCATTTCATCAGTTACTAGGTTTCAAAAATCAGAAGTCTTGGCACTCTGTTAAAAAGTCAAGTCATAAAAATCAGTTTCTTCTACTCCATTTAGATTCTGCAATTAATATATAAGATGAACAGGTTGGAATATGTGGAGAGCATGGTGGGGAGCCTTCATCTGTTGCATTTTTCGCGCACATTGGACTTGACTACGTTTCTTGTTCACCATTCAGGTCAAGTTCTGCATTTCATAACACATGAAAATGAGATTCTGAATTTGTGATTTTAAACTACAAAACTGAGAATCTCAGTGCTGTTTTTGCAGGGTTCCTATTGCTAGGCTCGCAGCAGCTCAAGTTGCAGCTTGAAATAGGAAAAGTTGCTTCGAGAAGGTTGGATTGGACTACCTTCTATGAAGGGCATGGCTATGTACAGCGGTAAATAAATGTGGTTCTTAAGCTCTTATTTGAGGCCAGACAAAGGAAGGCCACTAACATACATATTATCATACAACACACGGATTAATAAAAATCTTGATGAATAAAACAAAAGAAAAAGTTATGTATGTGAAATGTATCATGTAATAGTATCTATATCTCGTTAAATTCATTGTAATTGTGCATGTATGTAATACTCTATAGTTTTATAAAGCTCCAAGGAAAGCTCTCTGGAGAATTCTTCTATTTCTACATGGTATCATCCTTTTCCACAAAAATTAAGCATCTTGTCGGGAAGAAGGGGAGGTTGGTGTTTGATTGTCCATGGCTACTTCTAAAAAAAAATCTTTAAATTTTAATACGGTTGCCTTTGAGCAGAGGAAGTTCATATCAATTACCTTAGGAATATTGGGGTTTCATGCATGGATTTTTTTGAAGTTACCAAGTAAACTCGATACAGTCCAATATGACCAACCCATTTGGTCTCATGTGTAAGACCGTAGTTTAAAGTTTTTGTTTTGTTTTTGTTTTTTTACACTCAAACTCGAAATCTCATAGTTAATCAACCAAAGTCCTTTCCATTGGAATCAATTGTTTATCTTATTGTTAATTTTATTTATAATTTGTATATACATTGGGTGAATTCGAGTTTTCAATCTTCTTCAATCTTTACTTTTTTCCCCCTATTTGACTAGAATAATTAGGTAAAGCCATTCAAAATATAAATTTCAATTGAAAAAAAAAATAAAATGTTATCATTATTTTATATAATATTTATAGTTATAATATTATATATTAATCATGAACAATATTCTAATAATATAATCCAGGTCAAAAAAATTAATACTATGCCCATGAAAAATCATTATTAATGTAAAAATTAAATTTATACTACATAAATACTGTACATTCCATTCCATAAAGAAATGAATTAGAAAACATAAGTGGTCAATTAAAATGTGAGACCAAGGTATAAGAAAAAGGAAAAAAAAAAGGTGAGGCGGGCCTAAGCGGTACCCTATACTGAGAGCGTCATCAGTTGAGAGTTGAGACTGATCACTCTGCAGAGAAATCTCGCGGGTTTTGCCGTTTTGTAGTTGTTGCGCGAAGAAGATCGAATTCACACGACGTAGTCTGCCTCTTGCTGTAGAAGTGGGTTCAAGAGCAAAGCCTGAAAATCCCCATTGCATAAACCTCTCTCTGGTTCATGCTCGAGCTCCCTGCTGGCCCCAAAATTGCACTTTCTGAACTTGACGTAAAATGGCGTTGGAAAGCTACGTTGTGGTGCATAATATAGCCAAAAGGCACAACGTTGGGACCCTTGCACGAAGCGCCACCGCCTTTGGAGTATCGGAGCTCATACTCGTTGGTCGTAGAGATTTCAACTCGTTCGGTAGCCATGGCTCCACCACTCATCTCCGTTTCCGTCACTTTCACTCCCTCCAAGATGCTCATCACTTCCTAAAGGTCTCAGACTTTATCTTTCTATGCTTGCTTTGTCTCGTGATGTTAAAATCGTGCATCGCCATAATATATCAATTCTGGTCAATGATTGCTCTTGCAGGAGAAAGACTGTGATATTTGTGGCGTGGAGATTGCGGAGGATGCCAAGCCCGTCAATCAGCATCCCTTCAAGAAAAGCACTGCTTTCCTTCTTGGGAACGAGGTATTTCCATCCGATTTATGTTGAAGTATCTTTTGATGTTGTACAAAGGATTATTCTCTAGCAAGGCTGCTCAGTTCCAGATTGGCGTGATTTGTTCACAATTCATGTTGTGTCCTCTTTTTCCTATGCTTTTACGTATACTGTAAATCTTTTCTTGTCCAAGTGAAAATTATCTGCATATCTTAGTGATAGACCAATCATTTTTCTGCCTGTAATCTGGACAAGTGAATTTGAACCCATTAATTGATAGGTGCTTAAAGATGTTTTGGGAACCTTTGTCTTTGACGCTAACACTCTGCAAGTACTTGGCGAGATTTATCAGTGAATAGGTAACTTTTATGACGTATGATTGCCGTCTATTTGATAGTTGATAGGTTTGACGGTGTCTTGTGTAAATTTATTGTGTCGGTATTGGCGCTGTACTCATGATTCCAAAATTTAAATCGCCCTGGGTTGGTGGTATCAAATTTGTCATGGATAATTGGTCAGGAAATATCACAAAGAAGCTCCTTACGGACAAGAGCAACGGAGGAGTATCACCTAGAAATCCTGTCTTTGCAATCAAGCTCACTAGAAGTCAGAGTCTTTCTCTTGCTATTAAGCTACATTTTGTGACTCCTAATTTTCTATGTAGGGTACGGGCCTTTCTGCTAAGGAATGTGAGATATGTGACTTTTTTGTGTATATCCCACAATATGGGGGTGGCACTGCTTCATTGAATGTTACTGTAGCAGCTTCAATTGTACTTCATCATTTTGGAGGTATTATATTACTAAATTTAAAATACTTCAGTTTAGGCTACATTTAGGTCTGACATTATGTGTATATATCTCCTTTACAAGAATATGCTATTTTGAATTTGAGTTACACGCGGACTAATGTGATGATAATATTTTTTTTTATGATTGCATATATTTATTCTGAAGTTTAAGTGGGAAATCACCAAATGTGTCATTATCTTTTGTTGTCTGGGACTCATGCTGGCTACTTTTGACCTCTTTTTCTAGCTTCCTGCTGCCAACATCTTCGTTCCAGGGTTGTCCTCTTTCATATGTTTTGCCCTTATCTAACTTGGGAAAAGCATTAGATCAGAATAGCTATATGTCTGCTGAGCTGAGTAACGCTGGTTTGTAATCCTAGTGGGGCCATGAAGTTTATGTTAATGAAGAATAAATGTTGTCTTATAGGCTGTGTCTTGAAGTCTGAAGGAGATCCTCATATCCATTCCATGGTTCCTCTGTGTGATTGTCAGGTATCCGTTGGGCTTTTGTGTTGTTAAGGTGTGAAAAAAAGGGATTATTCAACAGAAAACATTTGATTCACGGTCACATTTTTCATACTCACAACCTTAGAAATCTCTTAAATAAGGCTTAAAATCACTGTCTAAGTTCATAACTTTTTCACATATTCTTTTTCTCAATAGTAGTTTACCATACACTTCGATGCTTAAAGTGGCCGTATCTTATTGATAGTGAACATTGATATGCTATGCTGAGCCAATTCTTGTCAACTTCTTGGAAACTTGAATGAACGTTATTTAACATAAATTAAAGCATGGCTTCCTTACAAATAGCTGTTTCAGCCGTGAGTCTATGCTGACTTACGTTACTTCTTTGTACATGGTGAATGCTGTGTTTCCTTTTCATCATGATGTTACTTCAAATCTTTTTTCTTTTGTTGGTTAACTAGTTCTGAATTGTTTTTTTATCTATCTGTTAAAAACTAAGTTCTGATCTATGAATTTCATCAGTCTGGGCAGGTTTTGCAGAAAGATCTCGTGATGGAAACAAATTCATTGTTGCTGAGAAACCTATGAAACAAGGTCGACGAAACTACTGTGCTGAAACAGAGGAACCATAGCTGAAGAGCGTAAAGCTAGAAGGGAAAATGCTGCAAACAATTTCTTTGATGAGACTGGGAATGGAAATTCATCTTCTAACCTCCTAGATGCATTATTTGTCAACGACTGATGGAAGATGCCTTGAGTTTTAGGGCACATTAAATTTTGAGAATGTAGTTTGAGGTCTTAAATACTTGAATCACTGCCAGAACAGGAACCAGAGCAATCCCAACTGGATGATGAAAATGCTATATTTAATACTAAAAAAGGAGCCCATTGCTGAGGAAGGTTTGGGCCTGCATTAGGTGTATTTGCAAACTCACAGGTTTACCAATTTGAGATTGTTGCAACTACCATTAGTGAGGAGACATCTTTTGAAGTCAAATCCATCACAGATGTCAATTCTATCGGTTTCACACTTAATTGTTTAATTTGTTAAATTGTTAGATCAGCTGATATAATGATTTTTCCCCTTCCTTTCACTTTTGTTTAATTGTCGCTATCTATTAAATATTATCTTTCACCTTCCCTACCTATATTATTGACTTCATCCTGTTCAGTGAAAAGATCCCCATGGAATCCCAGCTCCGATAGCTATCACTTTGGTGGAAATTTCCATCTAAATTATTGCTCTTTATAATACGAAAGAGGCAATACTTCAAGTATTAATAACTTTTTATGATATATCAGCCCAATGTCACAATCACTGAGTCAGACATAACTTGTATCACAGTTGAAGATTGATATTTTCTTATAATAATTAACAAAAACGTGCCCATCCAAGTTTTTGCTCCTTAGCAAGGCTTAAGTTACGCCTGGTAGTCCCATTGGCAAATAAGGCAGATTTTATATACACTGTATCAGTTTGGGTTTAGTTATTCTGAGGGATATCATAGGAGAAATAGATTTAAAATGCCGCGAGTAGAGGAAGAAAAAACATTACTTTAAGATGGTTCAGAATTGAGATTTAGCTTAGAATAAAGTAAGGAAGACAGAATATAATATTAGTCTTAGAAGCTGGAGTCACGTCTTATTGTCATTGGGAGCAGTTGGCCTTGTTTTGTAGCGTGAGAAAAAAGAGGCTCAACAATATGCCTCCATTGTCAATCTTCCTAGCTCTCTCCGTGGATTAGTTAGCACCTACCTTTGTCTCCATTACTTGCGTACGTTGACTCTTTAATCTCTTTCCTACAAGCTGCATCAATAAAAAATCATGGTGATTAAAGAAACTACAGCCTTCCCATGAAACCAGAACATATATTCTTCCCCACATAATAGCCTGTTGGATTCTGTGTTAGAGAAGATGTGGGGTTTGCTCAGAAGAAAACTCAGGTTCCTCTGTTCAAGGATAAGTTGGCTGCTATGGAAGAGACCGAGGTCTAAAGTTGTGATCAAGAGATTCAGAAAGTTGAACTTCAAAGATCACTCTAGAACACAACAACCTGACTTCAATAAAACTACAAATCACTCAGATTCTGTACATGTAAAGCCTATTAGGATTGCTACTTTCAATGTTGCCATGTTCTCTCTTGCGCCTGCTGTTTCAGAAGCTGATGAATTGGGGTCTTACAGTATCAAGAGTTCTTCATCTTCTATGAAGGTTTCTTATCCTAAAAGTATACTGAAGCACTCTCCATTGCATGCCTCTCTGAGTAAGGTTCAGGATCTCTCTGACTCCAAGATTCTCCCTCGATCTAAATTGAAGGTTTCCATTAATCTTCCTGAAAATGAGATTTCAAAAGCCAACAGTAGGCTGCTGGCTTCGATGGATGGTGATGATAGTGAAGCGGGAACATCAAGAAGAAGAAGCCAAGTCCCAGCAAGGTCGCCAATATGCTTTTCTTCTCCAATTATGAATTATTACTGTGGAAGCGGCAACGAGAGATTAATGAGCAGCAGAAGCATACTGGAAGTTCTGAGGGAGGTAGATGCTGATGTGTTGGCACTGCAAGATGTGAAGGCAGAGGAAGAGAAGAGCATGAAGCCTCTATCAGATTTGGCAGCTGCTTTGGGAATGAAGTTTGTGTTTGCTGAGAGTTGGGCTCCTGAATATGGAAATGCCATTTTATCAAAATGGCCAATCAAGAGATGGAAAGTTCAGAAAATTGTTGATGATGATGATTTCAGGTGCTTCCCCAAAAACTTAAAATTCCTGTCATTTTGTTGATCCAAAAAGCTATAATAATCAAAAAGCATTTTGGGTAATGCAGGAATGTTTTGAAGGCCACAGTTGATGTGCCTTGGGCAGGAGAAATCAATTTCCACTCAACTCAACTTGATCATTTGGATGAGAATTGGAGAATGAAGCAGGTCAACGCAATAATCAGCCACAATGACCCTCCTCACATCTTGGCAGGCGGTCTAAATTCTCTAGATGCAGCAGATTACTCAGCAGAGAGATGGACAGATATTTTTAAGGTATTGATCTCTCATCTAAGAGAGTCGTGCATTCTTTTGATTGTTGGGTTTCGGCTCATCAAGGACCCCGATTTAAACCACTAACCATTGAATCACTGTCTCAATCAGTTTATTGACTGGTTTATTTTTAGTACCTTGCTTGCTTCTCTGAGACTGCGATTTTTGCAGTATTATGAGAAACTGGGAAAGCCCCGGCCAAAGACGGAAGTGATGAACTACATGAAATCAAAAGACTATGTTGATGCAAAGGATTATGCAGGAGAATGCGAGCCTATAGTCATCATGACCAAAGGCCAAAGTAATTATAAAATTCTTCTCTGAATTTACTTCTCTGTTGTGCTTGATTTTTGTGTCAGTTGAGATAATAATGGGAATTATAAATTCAGATGTACAGGGGACATGCAAATACGGGACACGAGTGGACTACATTTTGAGCTCACCAGATTCACCTTACAAATTTGTTCCAGGCTCATACTCAGTCGTTTCTTCTAAAGGCACTTCTGATCACCATATAGTGAAGGTAGATGTGGTGAAATTAAATGCACAGAGAAATGTCATTAGAAGATGCAGGAAACTGAAACACAAAGTTAAGAGGATAGCTCCACCTTGTTCTAAATCCAATGTCTGGGAACTAACCCCACCTCCTAAAGGTTCTTGTTCCATGGAAAAGATTTGATATTAATGACGATTAGTTTGGGTTAGGTGATGTTGTCTTCACTACTATATATTTTTACTTGCCAATAATTAATGGCGACTTAAGCTAGTCGCTTTTGTATAATGATCTTTTCATTAGGGCAAGGAAGTTGTTTGTTAGAACTAATAAAGCAAAATTATGACAAATCATGAAGGGGTTGGTGCATTTCTCAGGGACATGACATGTGCCTTGGGTACTTTTAAGTTGTGCTTTAATCTTCTAGAGCGGTTCTAATCTCCCTAATGAAGATATTCACAAGGTAATTCAGTTAGAGGCTTTGAAGTCCCACACCGAACTTGAGTACAAGTTAGTCACTGTATATTAAAAACTAGTATATTGATCTATTACATCCGTGAGGTGAGACAAGGAGCACTATTATTTCACACCTTTTACTGAATAAACCCAATATTTTTTGGTCCAGGCCTCGGTGATTAGCTATTTTAATGATTAATCCTTATACTTTTAACAACTTTTAATTTTAGTCCCTATACATAAAATCAAATCAAGTCCTTACAAAACAAAAGAAACCAAAGCTATCAATTTCAAAACTACACATGAACTAAAATTTAAATTCAATCAAACTGCAGAAATCAACAATAATATTAACTAAAATATAAACTATAAAATGAATATTGGAACGGAACTATTCTTGGCATTTATTCTTCAAAAGGATCCACCCAGTTCAATATAAAATTCATTACTACTAAATTAATTAGTATAAAACGTACTTATTCATAAACCATAATGCATCCAATCTGGCCAGGCGTGAACTGCGCGGTCATCTGTACTAAAAAAGATTATATTAGGCGTGTTGGGTTTGTACAGACTGTGCGCAAGTTGTAATTAAATTTTATATATATATATATATATATATATATATATACCAGAAAACTGCATGCAACGTCTTACCAAAGCTTCATTAACATTTAACATGTCAAGGGATCAAATTTTTATTTAATTAATATTTTCCATACACAACCATAATATTCAGATATCCAAGCAGGCTCTCATCAATCACTACTACTTACACCGTTAGTACCCAACCCCGTGACGCTTCCACGGGAAGATCGAAAACGCCGTTCCAGAGATCACCCCCATGATGGGCGGCAACACCTTCAACAAAAGGTCGTCATACGCACCCATCACCGGGTACAAACAACTCACAGTATTCTTGTCCAAGAACCCTAGCACCCCAAACACGCCCAAAGAGAACATGGCATGCACCAAGTCCCTCACTCGCAGCCGGTACCTCGACAAGTCCACCGACTCAGAGGACGGCGCAGGCCACAGCCCTTTGGTGGTGACGATGCCGTAGTGCTTTCTGCCGTCGGAGCCGGTGTAGCTGTCTGTGAAGGTGGCGAAGATGCAGTTGAAGGAACAGACGACGAGGAATGCGGCGGAGAGGTACTTGTGGAATGGTCTACAGTCGCCGGAGTTGGTGACGATGGGGTTGACGAATTGGAAAAGGAAGACGGTGCCGGTGGGCAGAAGACTGATGAGGCTGCCGAGTCCTGAGAGCAAGCTGTGTGTGACACTCTTCTGTTGCTTCTTGTTGCTGCTCCTGCTATTTCCCAATAAGCTGGTTGTCTCCATTATCGTTTCAGGTAGAGGTTTGAGAAGTACAATGATGATAATACAATTATTGTGTTCTTGCTCGCATATTTATATTACATCAACGTTGGATGATTATATTCAGGTATATTTATAACCAATTGCTTGTTTAAAAATCCTAACGGTTGCTTTTAAGTTTTGGTTACTTAATATATACTTGGACATCGTTTTATGGATTTTTAAAACGCATGCGTTGCTATGATTAAGTCGTTAAACATTTTCATATATAGTTAAGCTAAATTAGTTCATGACAAGGATAATATTGAAGACAAATAAAGGCTTGGTCACGTCATTTATAAAAATATCGTATATCAGATTTTTTTTAAAAAACAAGTTGCGTGCTTTTGACATTTTCATGATATTGACCAATTAAAAAAAGTATATAAATGATTTGGAATTGATTAAGAAAAAAACAAAAATATTTCTGCGTGTTCTTGTTTAATTCGTTATATTTTAATCAAAATTATTGAAAATATTTTTGGAATTGGTTTTGGTCCTAATTATAAGAACAAGTTTTAACTTTTGTCAATTTTTTCCTATAATACCCCTATTTATACTTTCTCAATAATAATTTAATAATAAAAAGTATTATATAATTACATTTGTCACTGTATACTTCAATAAAACTTGAGATGGGTTAATTTGTGGGCTTTTTATTTTTTTTTTATATCGAAGTTAATTTTAATTTTTAACTTTTTAGAACCTTTTTTTTTTTTTTTTTTTTTTACTTGCAAACATATATATATAGCTTTTTTGTGCCATTTTCTTTTTTCAACAGAAATTTATGTGTTTGTTTAGACTTTTCTTTATATTTTTCTTAATTGATAACTAATATTACTAAATTAAGGCACATTATCAATTTTTTCAAGTAGTATCGTTTAAAGAATACGTAATCTCATTAAACTTTTCTTTATCTAAACGTCTAAAATACTAAAAACAAGTCAACATCAGTACATTACCGACGTGTAGCCTCCCCTAAAAGATTTAAATCTGACAATAATCGTGAGAGTACAATTCAACTAATTTTGCCTTATGTAATTTTCAATTTTCAGGAGGGGTATTTTTGGAAAATAATTATAATTAACTAATTTAACTTCCCTTTTTAATCTCTCCAAATTCTAGTAAATAGTTCCTATAATTAGGACCGGAGTGAATATATTTTAATCAAAGTACATATTGAAAGTCAATATTTATATATACATCTTTGGTCAAATATTGAAATGGTAATTAATTAAGCGCAAGATATCAGTCTAATACATCTTCTGGGACCAAAAAATATGTGGATGTCACACGTACATTTTAATTTAAGCCACGTTCGATAGACACTGATCTTTACCGTTCAAGTTGAAATGGGATTTCAATGGCATAGAGTTATCTCCAGTGACTCAGTGACTCCAAAACTACGTCGTTTTGAATTAATGAAGGGTTTGTTAGTAATTTTAGGTGAATTAATGAAAGGTGTTACGGTAAAACATATATGATTAAAAAATAAACAAAATTATAGAAACACTCTTCATTAATCCAAAACGATATAGTTTTGGGGTCATTGGAGATAACTCTATCTCCAGTTACAAGAGAAATCCTTTACCCTTTTTTTATAGGTAGAAACTAGACCAAACGGTTTTTACAAAAATTCCTATCACTCTAATCTTATTTATGAGTCTCTTTTGACCAAAAAATTTCTTCCTATTTAAAAGTCTTTTTTTTTACCAAATAAATGAGATTGTGACATTTTTACCTATATTATTGTACCAATGAAAATATAGAGAGAATAAAGACTAAAGAGTTGAAAGGTACCCATTCATAAATGAGGGTAAAGTTGAAAATTTACCTCATAATTATTGAGCTAACTACCTCTCCTTGATATGTGTGATTTAGTCAAAAAGAATTTATAAATAGCACTAGAGTTATATAATAAAAAGAGTACCAGTTTTTTTTTTTTTTTTTTTTTTTTTTTGTTGAGAAGGAAACTAATCAATACATATCAGTCAAGACTAGAGCACAATCTCGCATGTGCTACACCTTCGGCATCTTCACGAATGAGCCACGGCAATCCATCCGGTGGCTCTTCCAGATTATGGAATCCCACAATCAAAGATAAAGCATGTGTCGCTAAAAAATCCGCGCAGCAGTTGCCCTCTCGGTACACATGGGCAATATTCACATTCCAATCCTGCGATAACAGTTGATTGATGCGGCGAACCAGACTCGTGTTAGCACTGGCATGCTCATCCGTATTGTTGACGAGGGAGAGCGCCACAAGACAGTCTATTTGAATCATGATGTCCCTATAACCCCGCGACCATGCCATCTCCAGCCCATCCACTAGTGCCCAGAGCTCAGCCTGAAGCGACGTGCAAATCCCAATATTTCGACAGCAACCTCCTAACCAGGTACCCACATGGTCTCTAATGATACAGCCAGCACCTGCTTCCACAGGATCGCGTTTTAGGGATCCTTCACAGTTAAGAGCGATCAACACCATGCAATGAGCTTAGTCGTCTTCCTTAGATTACTGTCCTCTAGCTTCATTGACATGTCCACGGCTTGTGCACTGAGCTCCGAGAGTATCCTTATCTCCGTTACCAGGTTAGCCGGTTGGATATGAGAATTCTGGAACACCGCCTTATTTCTGGCATCCCATAGCTTCCAGCAGGTCAGGCCGAAAATGCATGCCCAGCTGCTACCACCATCCCGACTTGGCTTAGGCATGGTAAGGTTGTGGAGCATCCATGCTCGAAGCTCAGATTGGCCGAAGACGCGCATATCAGTGGCTGGTAATAGCATACGCCAAACGTCCTGAGCATATCTACAGCGACGCAAGACGTGATCTATATCCTCCAAGACCGCCCCGCATCTGGAGCAACTAGCCGTAGAGGTCATATGACGTCTCTGATTTTTTTTAAAGCTCTTATTAACTCCAAAGTCTGATCGAAGCCATCCGTGACTCTGCCGCTTCGAGTATCGTCATTTCTCCTGATTATGCCTCTTCTCGTTGATGTCTGGAGGAGCTTGCCGAGATTTGCGACTGCCGGAGACTGATTCTGCCGGTGTTCTTCAACGTCAACCCGCGTGATATCCGGAAACAAGGGGGTCCATTCAAAGATTCTTTTGAGGATCACAAGGCTAAGAGGAGAGAAGAAGAGATGTGCTAAGGTGGAGGGAAGCTACGAAGAAAGTAGGTGGAATTGCTGGTTTCCCTTTCGCGCCTCCCAGATCTTATCTATCACTGAGTACTTTCATCTATTTGCGACTATGTACTATTCTCCACACTCAATTTTTCTAATTCATTTGCTATATTTCCTGTTATAGTGAAAAGGAAAAAGGCTTTGCAGAAAACAGAGATGACCTGATTCGACTTTTAGTAACAAGGATTCCGAGAGAACTGAGTAATGCTTCGGTGGGTGTGGCTGAATTTACCGTTGAACTCAATGCTCGAATTAAACGATTGTTGGAACTATTAGACATGAGATCCAACGGCATAAGAGTATTGGGGTTGTATGGGATGGGTGGGATTGGTGAGACAACCCTTGCGAAGGCACTTTTTAACAGACTCGTTGTGGATTTTGAGCGACGCAGCTTCATCTCAAGTGTTAGAGAAGTTTCATCCAAACGGGAAGGCTTAATTTCTCTAAGAAACAGAATTATTGGTGACATATCCTCTCTACCAGGGGTTAGTAACGATATTCCTACTTTCAGAAAAACAGTTAGTGAAAACCGTGCTCTGATAATTCTGGATGATGTGAAGCAGCTCGATACCCTAATTGGCAAAAGAGAATGGTTCCATGAGGGAAGCCGGGTTGTAGTAACCTCCAGGGATACACAAGCTTTGGCTGAGACTTGTGTTAATGTCTTCTACGAGGTTCTGATATTGGATGACTGAGTCACTAGAATTATTCTGTTACCATGCAATGAGAAGAAAGGAACCTGCAGACAACACTTTCTTGAAATTGTCAAAGGAAATAGTGTCTCTAACAGGAAGGTTGCCTTTAGCTCTGGAAGTGTTTGGTTCAATGTTGTTTGGTAAGATAAGGAAAAAGGAATGGGTTGATGCTGTGGAGAAGCTGAAGCTGATTCGACCTGGGGATCTTCAGGAAGTGTTGAAGATAAGTTATGAAGGGTTAGATGAACAAGAGAAATGCATCGTCCTTGACATTTGCTTGCTTGTTTGTTCAAATCAGCATGAAGCGAGAAGATGTCATTGATGTATCGAGAGGTTGAGGATTCAAGGGAGACACAGCAATCACAGTTCTCACAGAAAAATGTTTGATCAAAATCAGAGAGGATGAAACCATTTGGATGCATGATCAGATTAGAGACATGGGAAGGCAAATTGTTGTGGATGAAAATCGGTTGATAATTTTTATTAGAAAAAGTGTTTACGACAAAAAAACAGCTTTTTTTAATTTGAATTTTTAAGAAAGTTTTAAGCTAACAAATTTATATAATCATTAAACAATTTTTAACTTTTTTAAAAAAAGCTTTAACTTAAAAAGAGAGAGGATCCAGACAGGTTCTTAATATGATTATCAATCCCTTATTTCTAAAATTAATGAAAAGTCTATGACACCCTTTTAAGTTTTTAAAAGAATCGAGGTCTAATTTTATTCTAGATGTTTTCACGTACGAGCAAATACCTTTAATTTTTTAAGGTATAATGTTACGCCAAAATATAAATAACATAATAATGCTATCCTACCAATAAAAAAGAGTTATATTTGAGTGTTAAATCTACATGGCATTCACGTCATCCTCTCCCAACTTATATCACTCATCAAATGACATAAGCCCGAAGTAGGGTTGGGTTTCTCTCCTAATCTTTTTCTCATCATCTATCATCATTGGGAAATTTAGCAAAATAATGCTTTAAAAAAAAGAAATTAGCAAATTAGAGCAGTTAGGAAACAAATTAGGAAAATAATGCGATCAAAGCGTCGGTTGATCGACGCTACACGTAGCGTCCGTCGGCCCGACGCTTGATCTAAATTTGCGAGAATGGCGTGATTTAATTCACGCCACCCAATTGGTGGCGTGAATTAAATCACACCACCTTACTCAATTAATTGACGCTGGGGTATCCCAAATTGACGCCCAATTTCTTTTTTATTTTTTTTAAAAATATGATTTTGTAATTATATTTAAAACTATAAATAATAATTTTATATAACTATAAATAGTAATTTTAATTAATAATTGTGAAAATTAAAATATCCAGAATTTATTATAAATCTTATGATACAAGACTAATAATTAGTAAATTAATTAATTAGTGAATTTATTATAAACCATAAGATAGGTGACTAATTATTTAATATTTTGTACATTAATAATTTGATATATAAATTGTAAAATATTATTAGCTAAATTTAATTAAATAAATTTGTGAGAATAATAATTAGTGAATTAATAAAAATATTTTTTGAAATATGTTGTATATTATTTTACCCTAAGATAGATAGGAAATAATAATTATGTATTCTCAAACTAAGCTTATCCTATCTATCTTAGGTAAAATAATATACAACATATTTCAAAAAATATTTTTATTAATTCACTAATTATTATTCTCACAAATTTATTTAATTAAATTTAGCTAATAATATTTTACAATTTATATATCAAATTATTAATGTACAAAATATTAAATAATTAGTCACCTATCTTATGGTTTATAATAAATTCACTAATTAATACTAATTATTAGTCTTGTATCCTAAGATTTATAATAAATTCTGGATATTTTAATTTTCACAATTATTAATTAAAATTACTATTTATAGTTATATATAATTATTATTTATAGTTTTAAATATAATTAAAAAATTATATTTTAAAAAAATAATAAAAAAGAAATTGACGCCTAAGGCGTCAATTTGGGATACCCAAGCGTCAATTAATTTGATTGGGTGGCGTGATTTAATTCACGTCACCCAATTGGGTGGCGTGAATTAAATCACGCCATTCTCAGAATTTAGATTTAGCGTCGATCGACCGACGTCACGTGTGAGTGTGACGTCGGTCGACTAACGCCTTTGACTATATTATTTTCTTAATTTGTTTCCCAACCGCTCTAATTTATTAATTTCTTTTTTTAAGCATTATTTTGCTAAATTTCCCCATCATCATCTCTAAATTATATCCATCTAATCAATCACAATACTACTTTATTATCTCTTTCTTCTTCCCAATCAATGGCCTAAATGGACTAATGAGAGAAAATAAAAAATAAGATGAGGAGAAGATCCTCTTCCCCCGACGTAGGCCCTTCTCTTCGTTCTCACCCCTGTGCCACCACTTCACTCCCTCACCCATCGCCCCCTTCATTTGAATTCAGCCGCGCATGAGTTTTGCGATGAGGTGGATACCATGTAGATTTAATAGTCAAACTTTACTTTTTCTTATGTGATAGTAAGGTGATTGTTCAAAAAAAGATAGTAAGGTGACATTGTTATGTTTTTTATACTTATGGGTAATCAAGGCAATGTTCTTAATTTAGTGTGCTTAATGAGAAAGGATTCCCATATTTTCTATGACACTAAATATTAAACCAAGAAAGTTCAACCAAAATAAATAAATAAATAAATCAAACATGACTGTATAATTGCATACATGATATATCATCAATTCAAACAATTTGAGAGGATCATTATAATAATAAAAAAGGGTAAAGGAGCAATTTTACACATGTAATTTGGCTCAGGGAGCGCTCAGCACCACGTAAAATTTTTTGAACCAAACATACACAAGTAATTTCATTTTGGAGCGCTAAAGACCACGGCCGTTAGTTGACGAGTTAAGTTAGGTGACTCGCTGATTAATGATTAACTTAGATGGACGCGCGTGGGCGATAACGTGGACGTGGGCCGACGCGTGGAATAAAAATTCGAAAAAAAATTTAAAAAATTCGAAACATTAGGAAAAAAAATTTTAAAATTTAGAAAAAATTAGGAAAAAAAATTATAAAATAATTTAAAAATTCAAAAAATTATGAATAAAATTAAAAAATGAGAAAATAATTAGAAATAAATTCAAAAAATTAGGAAAAAATTAAAATACCCCGCTAGTGAGCCCCACAACCGGCCACCCTACCGTCAGCTACCACCGGTTGGCGGCGACGGTCGGTTGCCGGTGGTTGGGACCAACCGCAAAATTTTAAACTTTATTAATTCCATCACAAAATTTAACAAATTTTTTTTTACTTTAAAGCTATTTAAATATATATTTTTTTCAAAAAAAATAATTCTCTACATAATAATTATTTTGAATGCTTCATATATAATGATTTATTATTTTTGAAAAAATGTATAATTAAATAGCTTTAAAGTTAAAAAAATTGTTAAATTTTGTGATAGAATTAATAAAGTTTAAAATTTTGTGGTCGGTCCCCACCAACGGCAACCGACCACCGCGCAACCGGTGGCAGCCGATGGTAGGGTGGCCGGTTGTGGGGTTCACTAGCGGGGTATTTTAATTTTTTCCTAATTTTTTGAATTTATTCCTAATTATTTTCTATTTTTTTGAATTTATTTCTAATTTTTTTGAATTTTATAATTTTTTTCATAATTTTTTGAATTTGTTTCCTAATTTTTTCTACTTTTTTGAATTTTTTTCCTAATTATTTGAATTATTTCTCATTTTTAAAATTTTTTTCCTAATTTTTTGAATTTTCTAAATTTTTTCTAATTTTTATTCCACGTCATCGTCCACGTCAAGACATGTCGTCCAAATCGGTGCCATGTCAGCGTTCCATCCAAGTTAAGGTCAACGACGGTCAACTAATACGGCGAGTGGTCTTTGGGAGCTCCAAAATGAAATTACATGTGTATTTTTTGTCAAAAAATTTTACGTGGTCTTTAACACTCCTCGAGCCAAATTACATGTGTAAAATTGCTCTTTTACCCTAATAAAAACACAATTTCAGAGAATCATATAAAGAATAACTACTTGGAAGCTGGCGCAAGTGGTTAGGCATCAGTAAACTGACAAGTGATACCTTGAACGTTTTGTATTGTGACGTACACCATCTCAAACGCATGATGATAGGTTATTAATAAGAACATTATTTTTTATTTCTTATAGATAAAAATTTGGCATATTTTTTAATTTAAATGGACTGATGCACCCTTTGAATTAATGAAGATGAAAGTTGATGAGCTTAATTACTCAGATATTACTCATTTATATATGTTATTCGTCTTATGACCTTATCTTGCTTGACTTGCTTTCATTTTTCTTTTTCTTTTTTATAACAATACGGCAAGCCGAAGCTTGAGAGAAAGAAAAGGGATAAGGCTATGAAAGCCAACCCCTAGATACAAAAGAAGCCAAAAACTAAGACCGGCGCACCGATAGGTCTCTTAAGTACATTGGAAGGCATCCAAAAGGAACAGTTGGTATTAAAACCGTGTCCACCACCGAATGGTTATCATGGCCCTGCCTGGCCATATAGTCTGCACACGAGATGTTTTCCCTTGGGGTGTAGAAGATCTCAACGCTCCAATCCTGAAAAAGAAGGTCCCGTGTCTCTCTGATAATGTCCCTCAAAGGATGATCAGAACAACCATCTCTCATGAGAATGTTGACGGCTTCGATGGAGTCAGAGTAGAGATGGATTCTCTGGTGCCCCATCCGGCGGCCAACTTTTAATCCTGTCATGATGGCGTAGAGTTCAGCTTCAACCACTGTATGGTGCCCAAGAGATTTATGAAACCCCATCAGCCAATGGCCGTGGGAGTTCCTAATAACACCTCCGCAAGCTGCCTGGTAATAATCACGCACTGAGCCATCGACATCAATACGAACAGTATCCATTGGAGGAGGGGACCAAGACTCTTCTGCGATCCTGCCAAGCTGAAAGATTTTGTGAGTAAAAGCTTGATTGGCAGAATTTTCCATTAATAAATAGTTGCAAAAGTGTAACATCCCCCTGGTATCTGTCGTCTCGCCCTTAAACAGGAACTTGCACCTTGTTGTCCAGAGGATCCAGCAGCCCAAGCTAAAGACCCTTGACCAAGAGAAGTTTTGGAATCTTCCAGATCCCGGGTTGTGATAGCCATTCCAGTTGAGCCATACCTGTAAATTACCTGCAAAAAACTGAGGAAAATAGTTAGGGCCTAAAATATGTTTCCAAAAGTCCCTCGCCCTCGCACAGTCCCTTAAAACATGAATCACTATTTCATCACTGTTGCAAGGAAAAGGGCAAGAACTGTCAACATTGAGACCTCTTTTGGCACGAAGAGAATTAGTGACAAGCCTTCCATGGGCAACTTGCCACATGAAGAATTTAACTTTCTCAGGAACCTGCCATTTCCACAACAAAGACCAGAAACTATTATCGACAGATCTGTCACGATTGGAGAGATAATTGTAAGCTGACTTGACAGAGAAGCGACCATCGCTCGCAGCCCTCCAAGAGAAACAATCGGGGAGGCTGCTAGACGGGGGATGAATTCTAGAGATAACATTGATGATTGAAGAAGGTAAAATGCCCCGCCACCTGCCAATGTTCCAAGTACCATTAATCAATTGATCCCGGACAGTCTCGTCCTCATTCACTAAGGATGGGTCAGCAACGAAGGCCATAAGAGGGCGATCAACAGGGAGCCAGAGGTCATGCCAGAAATTTGTCCCGACCCCATTATTGACCTTTTTACCGACACCCGAAAGAAACTTCTCCCAAACTTGAGAAATTGCCTTCCACGCAGAAGAGGAGTTTCTTTTCCTGGTGACCTTAGGAAGGGGAAGGCTACCACAATTATATTTCGCCCAAAGGCATTGAACCCAGAGCTCATTCTTCCTGGTCAAGAGACACCAACAGAGTTTCATAATGAAAGCCTTATTCTGACGACGAAGGTTTTTGAATCCAAGACCCCCTTGCTTCCTCGCCTGAGTAACTTTATCCCAAGCAATTAGGTGCATTTTTTTCATGTCCTCCTCTTGAGACCAGAGGAACCTCCTCGAGATCTTATCAAGCTCATTGATAGTGCAGATAGGAAGGAGAGTTGATCGCATACATGAGTATCCGGGGAGAGCGGAAAGAACCGAGACTTGATCAACACGAGCATCCAAGCAATAGACAAGAATTTACTTTTCCAAGCCGATGCCTTCTTCTTAGCTTTTTGCACAATGGGGTAGTAGGTGGTTTTCGTGACTCTCTTATGAATGACAGGCACCCCAAGATACTTACCAAGGTCGGGAGTTAAGCCAATCCCAAGAAGCTGACTTAACTCCAAAGCTCTGTTGAAATTGACCTTGGAGGAACAGAACATGCGAGACTTATCTAAATTAATTCTATGGCCCGACACTTCACAAAAGCTCTTCATCACTTTACGAACTTCATCCATTTGATCGGGGGTTGCCTCCGTAAAAAGAATAAGATCATCCGCAAAGAAGAGATGAGATACGTGAGGACCTCCTCTCATGAAGAAGAAAGGCTTCCAGCCCCGGGCCTCACACTCAGCTCTAATAAGATGCCCTAAACGCTCCATACAGAGAACAAAGATATACGGGCTTAGCGGATCACCTTGTCTAACTCCTCTAGAAGGGGTAAAGCACGGGCTTTCCTCACCATTCCAGAGAATAGACATCGATGCGGTTGAAACACAAGCCATGATGAGATTAATAAGGTTGTCTGATAACTGTAATCTAGTCAGGGTATTCTTGATGAAACCCCAATCAAGTCTGTCAAAGGCTTTCTCCATATCAATCTTGATGGCCACGAACCCTTTCTTTCTACCCTTCGACCTCATAGAGTGAATGATCTCCTAGGCGATAAGGATATTGTCACATGTAGATCTTCCAGTGATAAAACTGCATTGCTCAGCTCTGACAAGAGTATTCATGAGGCCTTTAAATCTATTCGCCAAGACCTTGGTAATAATTTTGAAACTGACGTTACACAAGGATATAGGTAGGAAGTCCCTTAAAGAGGAAGGATTGTCCACCTTAGGCACAAGGACAACCTGGACTTATTGATGGCGGTCATGTTAGAGGGATTATCAAAGCAACTTTCAATAAATTCACAAATTTTGGGACCAACGACATCCCACTGGGTTTGAAAAAAGTGAGCCTGGAGGCCGTCAGGACCCGGAGCTTTGAAAGCTCCCATATCGAAAGTAGCATTCTTGATTTCAATTCTCGTAAATCTTCGTGAAAGCATATGCAAATCATTAGGGTCAATGACAGGGAAATTGGAGCACCACTCACTCGGATCTTTCACGGAGACATCGCGAGAGTACAGGTTAAGGAAGAAGTTATGCGCCATCGTTTTTGCTGTATCCTGATCTTCAATCCACTCTCCGGCATCATTTTGAATAGCAGAGATTCGCTGCTTCTTTCTTTTAATGACAGTGGAGGCGTGAAAGAATTTAGTATTTCTGTCCCCCCACTGAAGCCAATTACATCTGGACTTTTGAAACCAGAAGAGCTCTTCCTGAGTAGCCACTTCATGGTAGTCACTCCAAAGCTTCCTTTCCAGCCTGTAAAGCCCAGTGTTCAAATTTTCCTTCCTGCACCTATCGATTCCTTCCAAACGATGGATCAACTCATATTTCTTCTTTGTGAAGTTACCCACCCGAGTATCATGCCACATGCGAGCAGAGTTTTGAAAGACATGGGACTTTTAGACGTGACTGCGGCATGCATTGTCTTAATTTGTCCATATCAAAGTCATCATCTTCTGAGAATTTTCTCCCTTCAATTAATTGCGACCTGTTCCATCAGAGGGAAGCTCATCATAGGGTGTGGCTACTCTTAATTGGCGTCTTGCTCATCATGGTTCAGTACCACTCTAGTTTTATATTTATAAATTCCTTTGACCAAAAAAATTAATTCTATTTATAAGTCCATTTTGATCAAATAAATAAGATTATAATAATTTTGCCCATATTAATTGTACCAATAAAAATAGAGAGAGAAAAAAAGAATTGAAAAGTATCCAATCATTAATTAATGAGGGTAAAAGCTGAAAATTCATCCCATAATCATTGAACTAACTAACTCTCATTGGTATATGTGATTTGGTCAAAAGAGACTTATAAATAGGATCAGAGTGGTAAATCATCAATCTTCCTTTCTTGAAAGCTACTCCTTCTAGTCCTTATTATAAGGCACTAACTGTCAAATGTATTTGGTCCTTTTTACAAGGCACTTGCTTGTTCCTAATACACATTAATTATTTTTTTTCCATGTATGCCCATATTAATAAGAGTAGTGGGTGAAAGTAATAATTAATATAAAATTAGAGTTTAATGTAATCAGTAGGGTAATATTGGAAGTTACTTAAATAGTATAATAACTCGATTAAATTTAACTGTTTTTATTGGTTTTTGAAAATTGGTAGTTGGTACCTTATAATAAGGACCAGATGGAGTAGTTGATTCTTTTAATATGATTTTGAATATAATTCTGATCTGCTATGCTTGTCTGTTTGTTATTAGAGGTTGGATTTTCTAGATAAAGTTCTGGGTAGTGGGTAGTTTTGGAGAGTTTGATAGAAAATGTTTAATAATGATACTTTGTTTAAATAGAGACTACGGGATATGGTTGGTTATGTAATCTTATTTGATGAGAAACTTCAAAATTGTATGATTTCTAATTTAGTTTATATGCATTTTTATTTATGAACTATATTTAATTATGTATTTCAGTATTGTCAAATCATCCAAGTTAATTAACTTTTTTCACTTTTTTACAAATTTTAGTTTTAAATTTTCTCTTATAATTATCACAAAAGCCACTTATATGCCATCACCAATTCAAACAAGTTTTAATTTCAGAAAAGTCACTTATGCTACTACCTACTGTCAATCTAAATATAAATCACATTATATCGTGTGACTTTTAGGCAATCTTAAATTTACACTAGTCAAATTGCAAAAAGTCACTTTTCTCACTATTATCTCAAACACTTTTTGGTTTTCCACCACGAAGAGAAAAGAAGTTAAATACCTCATATTACATAATATAACTTGTAGTCTATCTTACGTTTACAAAAGTCAAATTTTAATTAAAACACACCCTAAATGTCAATGTGAGAACCATATACATCTATCGACTAGGAATAAGGGAAAGAGAGAGAGAGAGAGAAATTAACTCGATCTTGAATATTGATAAAAAATGATGACAACCACTTGCCCTGCAGATTTCTAGAAAACATAATTGAATGAAATAATTAATTGATGCCCAAGAGAGAACAATATCCCAGACACACATCTAAGAGAGGAGGAATTATATTCTACAATTATACGTAGGCTGATGTATATGCTCTCTGGTGTAACCTAAACTCCTTGATGTTTTTTTCCTTTTGCCAGACTTAATGGACTTGCCATACATGAATTTTTCAATATCAAACTATTAATGAACTACACACACACATCCGAATAATATATCTATGATTCCTACACTTGAGGACGCTTTGTGTCATTTGTGGTCTCTTTCTTGTCCTTGTCCTTGTCCTTGTCCTTGTTGTTGTTGTTGTGGTTCTCGTCACCAGATGAAAAAGGGTACCCAATTCCATGGCGAGTATTAGGGAACAGCAAGAACAATGTGCCGGCAGCCACCCCAATCACCGGCGGCAAAACCTGAATCAGAATCTTCTGCGTCAACTCAAACTGAGGGTAGAAGCAACGGACGCTGTTGGTATCCAAGATCGCCAGCACAGAAAAAACGAGCAACCCAAACAAAGCATGAGCAAAGTCACCGATCCTAAGCTTGTACTTGGACATGTCAACCTTTTCCGAGGCCGGCGCCGGCCAGAGCCCCTTGGTGGTGACGATGGCATAGTGGCGTTGTTTGTCAGAGCCGGTGTAGCTGTCGGTGAAACAGGAGAAGCAGCAGTTGAAGGCGCAGGCGACGAAGAGCCCGGCGGTGATGATCTTGTTGGAGGTGGCGCAGTGGCCGTTGTTGGTGGTGACGGGGTTGAGGAACTGGAAGAGGAAGACGGTGCCGGTGGGGAGGAGCTTGATGAGGTTACCTAGTCCGGTAAATGTTTTTCCGGTTATGGTTTGGGAGTTAGAGGAAGAGGATGATGAAGCCATGTTTACTTTGTTATGATATTGTGTTTGAGGTATTGTCTGGGGGTCTTATTTATAGAGGAAGATAGGAGGAGAGGGGTGACAGAAATTCGGAGTCGGGGTCTTGTTTCCCTTCGTGGAAATTCATACTAATGCATGAATAATATTCAAGCTTAATACTATATCTAACATGACTGCTCATATATATTAGATAATTAATACGTAGAAATTAATAAAATTAGTTAAATCAAGAATCTGGTTTAAGAGCTCGTTATAATAATGAGCTCCCCAACCTGATATAGCACATCTAGGCTATCCAAGTCTAATCTAAATGGTTTAAATTTTTTTTAAAAAAATTATCTTCATTTTCTTAAAAAGTATTTTAATAGGTACAAAATTTTAATTAAAGATAATAATCTCTTAACTTTTTTTTTTTTTCACAAAGTAGTTTTTCTTTTAATAAAAAAACTGTTGCTTAAAAAAGTAAATACGGATCATCAACCGCGGGGTGCATTAAATAAGTTATTCATATCAAATGTAGATTGATTACACAAAGACACTTTGATTAGTAGATCATAAAGTGGACGAACTAAGTTTAAATCCCACCTTATTCAAAAAAGACCCTTAAAGGGAGGCATTCTGGTTGTAAAACCTCAATTATATGTAATCAGTAGAAATATTTTAGAGGAAAATTATAAATTTGAAGATTAAGTGAATTTAGGTCTTATATTTAGGAGTAAAATTAATGTCTCATCTAACTCTTATACACGAGAAGGATTGTGTGTGTATGAGTAAATATATACGTTTAACTATTACAGTCAAGTTCAACTTTTTGAATCACTTACTCTTCTAATTTAATGTTATATCCGTTGAATCAGCCAAACAAGATTATGGACACGATTCCATGACGGCGAGTACTCATGACTTGGTCTTACCAGAACAGACATGCATCATGGAATGTTAGTTGTTTGGGTACGCTATTTTCATGTGGTTTTTGCATGAAGTAGGGAGCAAAATCTTCTTAATCATTAATGATACATTTCATTTTCTTTAATTTATTAAATTTTCTAAATTTCTCGTCATAATAATTATATCTATTCACACACACACACATATATATATAAGGCATGTTGAATTAATCCCACCAAAAGTTGATGAAGTTATATTCCCATGCATGCAGGCGGTTAAAGCTTTTCTCAAACCCATCTCTTTCGTACGCCACTGCTCGTCACTCATCATTTGTCGACTATATTCTAATACTAATTTCTTCAAATTTTATTAATTAATTTAATTGGTTCAACAAAATTCTGTCGCATCATCATAGGGAATATCCCTCCATGGATATATATCCACGTTTTTTTCTCTCTCTCTCTCTCTCTCTCTATATATATATATAGTGTGCGTGTGTGTGTCCATGCCCTTGTCAATTTCACCAATATTAATATTCTTCAATCGCCAGCGCCTTAGTAGCGCAGTGGCATGGGAACTTGGCTCCCTTCCCCATGTCCAGGGTTGAACCCTGCCCCCCTCCCCTACTATATGTATAAAAAAAAAAAAAAAAATCTTCAATCCAACCTTTACAGTATTTCTATAACATACATGTATATATAGGTCTTTGAATATTACTTGTAATTGTCTATGATCTAACAATATAATATGAGTAAATACCTCTTCTGATCTCTGACAAAAAATACGGACTCCATTTTGGTCCCTTAAAAAAAATCGACCCTTATTCGTCCTTTTTAAGGGACTAAAAAAGATCTTTTGAAAATTTGTGAGGGATCAAAATATTAACCAATCGACCCTTATTTGTCTTTTTTATGGACTAAAAATGACTTCTTTTTTTTTTTGTAAGGGACCAAAATAAGGATCACATTTTTTGTCAGGGACCAGAAAGAATATTTACTCATATAATTTCGATCCAACACTTAATTATTCAAGTATGATCTCCACAAGTTCACGGAAACTCCGATGTATATCCAAATTATGTGCTTGAAATGAACAAGAACATGGTTTTTCAATTTCAAAGTCTTTGAATCTGCCAAATGAATCAAAATTTAGAGTGCGCAAGTATTGACCATCTAAGAATAGACCCTTATCTACTAGTTAATTTGCAGGCTAATCACACAGCTACCAGTCATGTTATCAAGAACATGAAAACTCAATGCGGACGAGAGAGAGAGAATTTAATTGTTTTGGTGAAAGTCATAATTTAATTAGGTGAAGTTAGATCATTATTTCATCATATTGACATTAAAAGTAACTTCATTATACATGGTATGAGATCAAGTGATAATGAGGTTTACTCTTTTTTGGTTATATATGACATTCGAATGCGATTTGTTCCTTTTTTTTGGGATAAGATGACACAGGGGAGTCTTTTGCAGTGAATTACTGGTAAGTCATCAATTAATTAATTAAGTAATTATTACTTTCAGCACGCACATGGTTGGCGTATGCTTTTGTGTTGTTGTTGTTTTTTTAAATATATAATGACTTAAGAATATGGTTCAAGAAAATAAAAAGGGACTTTTTTGGCCAAAATTTAAAAGGGATTTGTACGTTTTACATTTCACGAATACATTTTATGAGGGATAAGCTTCTTGTTTATTACTAATCAAGAAATATTCGAATGGTAATTGAACACGGATTATGAGTCGTACTATTTCAATGTTAACATTGATTTGGCTCTTTGGAAAAGGATATATAATACAGTACGTTACGTAAATGAGAATGCTAGCTGAACATTATTTTCATCAGGTGTTACTGATGAACTTGACCTGAAACTATAAGCACGTGGTTGATATCCAATAACTCGGTCAGAATCTCACCGTTTTTGAAAAGTCAAGAAATATGGAGACCAGTTCAATCATATTATGTTTTTTTAATTTGTCCAACGTGGTGGGCGTCGCAGTATATATATATGTGTGTATTGCTTTCATTGGGTCCTTAATTTTTTATTTTTTTTGACCTGGGGGTCCATGACTAACTAATTTGAATCACCAGATTGACCCAGGCACTACGTATAACGGAACCAGTTTCCCAATCTGTGTTGGGTAGGGAGAGTTTTTTCAAATCTGGATCATTAGATTTGATCTATATGGACTAGATTTAATTTTTTTAACTGTCTTTTTTTAGATGAAAAAATCATTTTTTAAAAATATGTTAGTTGTAAAATTATCTTTATTTTAGATTCTCTACCCATTAAAATAATTATTTTTTAAAAAATAAAAAGTAAAAAAAAAAAAAATTGGACCATCCAAATCCAATCTGGATGGTTCAGATGGGAAGAGCTCTCCCGGATAGGTAGGGAAACTGATTCCCTACGGATATTGGGCAATCACCAAAATAGTAGGACTTGGTTTTGTTGCTGCTTACTTGCCTATCTCAACTCATGAGATATAGATTGTCTAGATTTGAGTTCTTTTAAAATGATGATTTTTTAAATAAAAAAATCTTTTTTGAAAGAATAATAATTGGGAGATTATATCTTTTAAAATTATTATTATTACAAAATATTGAATTTTAAAAACTCAAATATGGATAGTTTAAATTAGATCTAACGGTCCAAATTTGATGAGTTGGGAGAGTCAAACATAATGCTTAGCACTAAAATTAAGTGTCAAATGGTATAATTACTCCATATATGAGAGAAGATTCAATATTACAAAAACTATGCATTTATCCTCATGACTGACAACTGTTAACAATTAATTAATATCATGGGACAAATCAAAATATAAGGGATATTGAGGCGGCTAAAGTGGATGATATTCGACAATAAATCCTCATTTGGCTATGAAATGTTTGTTGTGACTTGTGATTAAACAAATTAATTAAACGCTCAGATCAGTAAGTAACTGAAATTAGGCATAAATCATTATTCTCACAGAGTGATGATGACAGATAATTGAAAGGAAACAAAACAGAACAAGCCCTATCAAATTAAAACAACCTCAATTATATATATTTAGGCATACAAATAATGAAATAGTTGAAATTGATTGGGACAGTTGGCTAAGGCGTCAACCTTCACCCTAAAAAGGAGGAGGTTCGATACTCGTTGGTCGATGTGAAGGCCTTATTGATGGACGATCTGTAAGTACCTCTATAAGCGTTTTTTGAGCCTGGAGACATACCATAACCCTAATAGGGTACCGGTGTTTACCCCATCTAAACTTTATTTTACAAAAAAACAAAAGAGAGTGCGTGTAGTTTTGTGAAGACGTTGCAGAGAGTGAAAGCCACGCAAATGTTTTCTGCAACTCACATGGATAGATAGTTGCATTAGAAACTTCCCTTCATGAAAACCCTGTACCCTGTGTAATTAATAAGAAGAGTTTGGGAAAGTAAATATAAATTTAGGAGTGAAGCTGAGTGGTATTTTATATTTAAGACCAGATTAAATTAAATTTCTTTATTAACTCTTATATTTATTTATCACGGGAGGAAGTATATCAAATAGAGAACAGAGGATGAGATTTTCATGTATAATTAATTAAATGTTAGTGTGTTTAGATTGGGAACTTTCAACTACTATAAGTTAAATCAACGAAGCATCCATATGGAGCTCTCACGAGTCACGAGTTATGATCATAGACAAAGTCATAGATTATAATGGTATTGATACCTACATTTAGTTCTCTATATATATATATATATATAGGGAAAATATCAAAATAATATCAAATTTCAAAATTCTAAATAGATAATTTCTTAATAAAATAAAGTTGTCAATTATTTAATTGTTCTTATTAATCTCATTATTGTTGTTGTCAATAAGATTTTAAAGTTTTAGTAGTTTTTTTTTTTCTGTCATTTTTCTTATATGTATAAAATAACGATTTCTTTCCCTTTAAAACAAGTGACTGAGAAGTGTGGATGACAATAATGGAGTTAAAGTGTTGAAATCCACACCAACATTTCGTTCATTTCTTCCCTTCAATTGAACAATTTGGACATAATTGTGTTATTCTTCTTAGGGTTAAATATCAATTTTGCCATGGAAGTATTGGTAAGAGGGCACTCAACACCCAGAAGTTTTTTTAGTATCATTTTTGCCCCAAAAGTTTAAAAACTTGTAATCTTGCCGATCGGTTGATTTTAACCGTTAGATTGTTACTCTCTTTGTAAACTTCCAAGGTAAATTTGCTCCCAACGGGCAAATTTGCTTCTAAAAAAATTCCGTAGCATATTTGCTTCTTTTTGTAAACTTCCGGGTATAACTAATACAAAAAAACTTAGGATCTTAAGTGCTTTCCTTTATCAATACTTCCATAACAAAAATGGTATTTAACCCTTCTTCTTAATTTGTCTCTTTCTCTTCACAAACGTAACCACCATTCTCGTTTAACTTGTTCTCCTATTTTTGACAATAATCATTTAACAATCAAGCTTCTGAAGCTAAACCAGTCTACATTCATCTTCACTATAGTTTTCAATTATATAAGTAAAACGATTGTTGGATGATATTGAAAAGGGCTTCAGCTAACACCTATATATCACCTTACAGTTTTCAATCATTTTAAAATGGAATCCTCTGCACTTCAACGTTTTTTAGATTAGAATAGCCGGAAAGGATGTTGTTATAAATAACTCACGAGTCTCTTGTCAAAAGCTTCACAAGTACTACCTTTAGTCTGGATCCAGTGCACTAATTTATGAAGATTAAAAAAGATTCTAAAAAGATTACAGTTTTTATTATTTTTTAAACTAATTTGTTTCAAAGTGATGTATAATTTAATAATATACGTAAGTATTTCATAGAAATCATATAACGCATACTATAATTAATTAATTAATTAATCTAGCTTTATTAATCTCTCTAATTTAGTTAACTAGCTCTTATATTAAAAATTAAATGTAGCATGATTATAAGTTTAAGGCTCGATATTCCCCCAATAGCTAGTCTTTAATTTAGAATAGGTCGCCTTTAGACTTGCGCTTGTTAGAATCAGCTGACAATTAAGAGGGGGTGAATTGGATGTAAAATAAAAATTTAGGAACTTTGTAACTCTTTTTGCATTTTAGTGAAAATAATTAATAAGTACGAAGATAATGAGCCATAAAGTCACAATCAATTAAACAAATCATATATGCTAAAAATATGAGAGATAAGAGAAGAGAATATGCAAACTGTAATTTATAGTGGTTCATCAGTCAAATTCTTGATTTCCTACGTCTAGTTCCCAAACTCCATTTAACATTTTTAATCCACTACCTTCTTATTTAATCCGAGCTCAAGAGAAGCATCTACAATCCCACAAGTTTAGCTGAACATTTATGAAGCTTTTTACAAATCTCTCATCAATTTACTTTCCCTTACACACTAAAAGGATGCAACCTTGATCATGAAAAAATACAATGATTTTTACTCTCATAAGTGAATTAAGATGAAAACTGAAACACAATACAAATAATCTCTCCCTATAAAATAAATGATATCAAAGCTAGAAAATAGAAAGTATTCGATTGAAGTGGGTAATTCATGATTTTCACATTTTAACGTATTTGCTCTCTTCTTAAGCTTTGAACTCTCTTCTATTTATAATTGATGATGATTAATAATGTTGAGTTCTTCTTCTTTCCATTATGGCTTACATAATATGACCGTTGAAATAGTTGTTGAAAGCTTCTGACACAAAATTGTTCTTTTCAATTTATGTGTTAATCTTTGTTTGATCTCTTAAAAAACATTTTATCACTAACATAATGAAGAGTTAGAGTGATTAGAAACAAGAAGAACAAGTCACACAATCATTCCAATGATTTTTAGAAGTTTCAAAGCGATTCTCTATTTTCTAGGAAAGCATCACTCAAGTGATCTTCTCTTAGCAATACAGAGCACTAGATCGATTACTGGAGTGATATGCAAGTGGCACAAAATGGGATCATTCGAGTGGTCACTTGAGTGATATTTTCATATCACTTGGTGTATCACTTGAGTGATCAGCTAGTGATAAACTCATCTTGAATCCAAATTTGCCAAGTGTCCTATTATCATAAAGCTCTTGAAGTTTATGTTTTAATGCAAAAAGAATCAACTCAAAATCTGTTGTATTTTGAAAGTTGCGATTAAATTCATAGCAGCTGGTCTAAAGCACGTCTTTATACAACCGTAAAATTCTGAAATTCATATCTCTACCAGCTGACCTTTGTTGAGCATGATGACGTTGAAACGCCTTTTGAGTCTAATTTTATATGCAACAAGTTTTAGTTTTAAACTCATTGTCTTCGGAAAATTTTGATCTAAAGAATTACAGTTGTTATATATACAGCATCTTGAGAACATTGAGTGTCGAATTTTGAGATCCATATCTCTTTCATCTGAGCCTAATTGAGCTTGATCTCAGCTTCTGTGAAACGCATTTTAAGGTGTCATTTCATATGCAACCAATTTCACCTCATTCAAAGTTGTGGTGTAGGAGATATGTTCAAATTATTGAACCTGTTTAGAATAACGCATGAAATTCCGTGTGTCAATTTTCAAAACTCAAATATTTTTCATATGATCTCTGTTGAGCTAGATCTTGGTGTCTGTGTGTCGAATTTGGAGTCTAATTTTACATGAAACAAGTTTCATCTCAATAGGATGTGTGGTTTGAGAGATATGTCCAAAATATCGAACCTCTATCATACTGAATAAAAACATAGCACAACATCAAGGTGTCACACGAGTAATCACTCAAGTGGAGTTGGTAGGACTTTCACATATGGTATCTTAACTTCGAATTTTGTTATTCCAACCTCCATTTCGATACCATAGAGACCTTCAATATCACATATAAGTACCTTTTTTTAATACTACATATAAGGACTTGAATCTTAATATTTCCATTATATCTTGCAAGTTATTCTTTCGTCAATGATTATTCTTTACAATCCTTTTGATGACTCCTGATTTTCTTGGCTTATAAGTTCTTCTTTCTTTCTTTTAATCCTTTTTCATAATTCAACTTCATAGTTTCTTCCTTTATTCGATTAATATGATGAAGGGCTTTTTTTTCTTCACTCTTTCTTCTTTTTCTCTTGATGATCATTCTCCACAATCTACCTCAATAACCTTTTTTGTTAAAAAAAATTCTTTGTCTCCATAGTTGATAACTCCATTCTCCAATATCCTCTTACTTTTCCTCTTGATCAGTCTCTATATGCCAACTTGGTATCTTCTTTTTTTGCTTGACTAATCTACATTAAATATAATAATTAGTCAATATATGAGATAAATATATTATGCAGATTTTTTGCTATTAATATTTGACATATATATTTAACATCATCAAAACCAATCATATCTAACAATGTTCATGACATAAAGTTTAAAAAACTTAATATAGAATATAGCTGAGAGAAACACGCAATGAAACATGATTAAAAAAACTCTAGATAAGAGAAAATATATATCCGAAGCAAGGTCATTCGATGGCGTGCTTAAGAGTGTTGTTGGATCGAAAAAATTGAAATTAAACCACCAAACCAAACTAGAAGGATGATGGTGATGATAGGATGAAGAATAAGAAAACCTCCATGAAAGAGCATACTTGAAACATGCTAGGTAAAATGTCTCATTGGATAAATGATGGAGGTTTCTTCAAAGTGATCCCATGTATCTATAAGCACCTTGTTGGAAGAGAATTTGACAAAATGTAACTATATTTGATTTGAACTTCCTAAACCATAGATTTCAACAAGGCTAACTGGATCAAAAGAGCCACAGACAAATTAAAGGTCTTGGCCATTGGCATACATTCTCTAAGAACATCATATATCCATTAAAGTGGTTTACAAGAAGATGTGGATTGGTGTTAACGAAATCCCTCCACTTACAAATGAGATTGATAATGACAATGGTTCTAATTATCAAACCAAATCCATTTTACCTGTAAACAGAGAGTAAAATATTCAATAACCAGTTATGGATAAGAGAAATCCTTTACCAAATGACCAACTTGTTGATTGCTCAAAACCCTTTTAAAAAATGAGAATTAGTAGGGGACTCTAGAGGCCATGCATCATTACCATTATCATTAGTTGGGCATAATGGTACAAGGTTAAAAAACCCAACAGAAAAACCTAAAACGAATTTTTTCTTAAATAATCATTGGATGTCTCTCAAGTCTCATCCCTCAAACAAGATAAATTAATGCAATAAATAATCTTCTTTGAAAAGAGATAAAATTTCTTATTCAAAGTTCTGCAAATTTAATTAAGATGCTATTGGGGAAAAAAAAGATAAATGGTTAACACGTCAGAAACTTGCATTTAAACATAAAACTCATACTTGCATTTAAACATAAAACTCACCTCACACACTTCCTTCACAAAAACTTGAATATAAAAACTTGAATCCTGCATATATCTCCCTAAAATTATTCTTTCATCTTTACAAACTAAGGTAACACATTCGCAGATAAAGTACAGTAAATTACAAAGAAAATAGATTACTCCCCACCTATACTTATGCCCAGTAGCTCACATAAACCAAACCTAGTATCTCCTTAATTATACAAATCAACCCCTTCATTTCCTCTTTTTTTTCCTATCTTTTCGTCTTTTACCTCATTCTATCGTAGATTTAACCTAAATTACCACGACTAACCAACCGTACAAGATACATAATAGGCATCTGATAGATGATGATGATAATGATACAACAACAGCTATTTCTAAGCTTGTTCACACTTCGCCCCTACTTATTTTCCCAGCTTCAGATCTGTCCTTCCGTTAAAAAAAATCACAGTCGGTTCAAACCTTCAATCTGGGAGGGACGTAGGCCGTAGCGAAGACGACGCTGGAGTCTGGACTTGAAGAAGAAGATGATGATGATGATGAGAGAGAGTGAAATCAGAAGGAGAATTATTGCTTATTCTTTTCGGGTCATTCAACCCGATAACCGATCCGTTCCGTATCATTCGAGTCGGAGGAGACGCCTCAGATCTCGCGTTGCAGGGTCGTCAACGGCCGCTGAGCACTGCTTCTTCTTTGAAAAAGATGGAAGAGGAAGCGCGCTCGGCGACGGAGACACCGCAAACGCCGATCCCGCGTACATGTTGCCGCTCTTCATGATACGGATCTGCTTCGGAACCCATTCTGGATCCGGGCCCAATCTCTGCGTCCCAGAAACCACCACGTCCTCGCTTTCCGTCTTCGAAATCCCGTTCTGAATCATTGAATCCAAGGATTGTCCTCTCCTGAGAATCGTCACCTTCTCCATCACCAAACCGCTTCCCTTTGCCATCTTCGAGTCATCGGAGCTCGGTTTCTTTGAAACCGACGGCTCCGACACCGACTGGCTCGATGTCGAAACAACCACCCGCTTCTTCTGCTCCTGCCTCTCAGGCCTGGTCGATGGTTTCCTGGAAGGTCTGGGATTTGCTACGTAGTTATTGTAATTACAGTAACCTCCGTAGCCCCTCCGCCTGGAAAACACGGCTGGAGGAACCCTAATCCGTTCAACCAAGCAGTCCTGAGGCCGCAAAACCTCTGTCGCCATGGCAGGTAAGTTTTTTAATTAAAAGAAAAGACAAAGTTAGGACGATCCTCAGATCTGAATTAAAGCGCACGCGCAGATCTAGTTTGATATGGTAAGACAAAGATAAACAGAAAATGAAGGTCTAGCCCTGGCTCATAGGAGAGCCCCTTTCTTTTTCTATTTTACTCCTCCTCACAAAGGAAAAGAAGGAGGAGGTGGTGGGGGTAACAAGACGTGGTCAGAGGATGGCTTATTTGAAGCTAGTATGGAAGCTGTAAATGGGAGGGAGGGTGATATATAGTAGAAGGGGAAAGAGACACAGCGGGGTCGGGTGGGGGTTGGGTTTCCACCGGCCTTCGCTCCATTGACGCGTGAAGACAGACATTAGCTACGGAAAGAGAAATGGTGAGAGACAGGCAGGCTCGATCCCTGTGATTAGGGGACACGTGTCTGGATGATCTGACCTGGTCCACCTTGGCTTTTTCCTGGAAGGGCGTGTCCCATGTCTGTTATAACGACGTCAGCTTGTGTGACCTGACCTTTCTCAGAGTCTCACTCATCGGTCTCATCACTGATCACTCGTACACTTCTGTTTTTGTGGGTCGTAAGCTAACACCGTCAAAAGTTCAGGGTTAGTTGTCGTTTTCAGGGTCCTCTTTTCTTTGGTTGGTCCAGATGAGGTTTTCACTGCAATAAATAATCTACTGATTTTTCTTACTATGAGGTAGAGTGGAGAGTTCATATTTAAGTCCGGTTTTTTTAAATCCTAATCCTTTAAAGGTTGGATTTAAAAATTAAAAAGTTTAATAAGATAAATCTATAGGGTTGGCTGAGTAAGGCCTCAGGCTTAAAAGAGGCCGATCTTGCAGACCATTTTAATTTATTATTATTATTTTTTGGATGTATGGATTTATACGTGATGGTAATTTACTAATTTATATATATTTTGTATTTGTTATAGAGTTATTTATCCATTTAAGTAGAAATACATAATAACTATACTCTAATTTTGTAATTTGGTTTATTATTTATTATAGATAAAGATTATAGATGTGAGAGAAGAAATTCATGATATTTTTACTCATGAATCGAGCCTACTCAAAATGAAGACAATCAAATATCGTTGAAATTGATGATAAGCGAAGATGATGACAATAATTGTCATCGTACTAATATCACTTAGTGGTATGCTTCTTATGTTTTATGTGAGTTATTTGTGAATGTAGTTTGCTTTTAATTATGAATTAGTGGATCATACTTATTTATTGGATGATTCTTGGTTTTTTGATATTGATGTTGATAATATTTATTTGATAAATTAGGACTTTAATTGTTGTAATTTACTAATTATATTTCTTTAAAAAAAACGGATGAAAAATAGTTAAAATTTGGAATAGTAACTTCAGGTCTAGAGGGTGGCCTTGTCCCTGGTGCTCTCTAGCCGGGATTTAAAAAACATAATATTTTTCTTACCTCAAACCCTGGCCTTTCATGGATCGATCCTGATTCCAAAGTCTAGTATGAGAGGTAGAATTAATAGACATTCCATGACATAAATATCTCTCCATACATGGTTGATTGTTCTGCTGACCAAAAAAAAAAAAATACATGGTTGATTGAGATTAAATGAAATACCATTTTGATCGTATTTATAAATCATTTTTAACTAAATCACATATACTAAAGAAGAGTAGGTAGTTCAATAATAATAATTTTACCCTTATCTATAAATGAGTACATTTCAACTTTTTATTTTTTCTATATTTTCAATGGTACAATAATACGCGTAAAATTATCACAATCTCATTTATTTAATAAAAAAGAATTTATATAGTAAAAAAAATTTATAAATAACATCAGAACGATCATCGATAAATGATTTAACGTGGTGGTGGGGGAAAATGTATCAGTTGGGAATAGGATAGCTACTTTTACATTAGGTGATTTTGGTTCACTGCTTTTGGCGTGCCTGCATCACCAACGTTCGTAGACTCTATACCTTCCACCTAACCTTTGAATGTAACTTTTTATCTTTAGAATTATAGGATTGTTTGCTTTGGAATAAGGTTGTCTGGAGTAACCTTAGGTAGACCTGTATCGTAAATTGATAAAAAATTTATTTTTACCATTAAATAAAAAATAATAGTGTATAATTAATTAATTAAAATATAAAAATGATGCCAATATAAAATATATAGATAATTGAAATTAAATTAATTAGACCTATAATTTATCATAACTTTTGGGACAAATTTATCATATGAAAAAGTTATCAAGAGTTTAAGAGCAATTAAACGATTTTGTAAGTTAGAAATGTAAAAATGATAAATTTGACATACAAACTCGTAAGTTTAATTAAGTTAACAACTAAAATGAGTTTACTATCAATTTCACCCGATTTTATAAACTAAACATAGAAAAAATAAATTTTTAGGGTCAACTCGCAGATTTAACAACAACAAAACAACAAGCAAAAAAATGTACTTTTAACTAGATGTACATTTACTTCTAGGTAGTAATAGTAGAAGTGTGGTAAATATTTTTTTCTTTACAAACCGGTTTCTAATTTATTTTTATTTTTGTGGCACTCACCAGCCAAATGGCGTATTGAATAAAAACATGAACCGTTTCTACCTAAAATTATGAAAGCGCCCTTTACCTTTGAATGGGCAAACACCTGGAAACCTATCAATTGGGGGCATAAAATAACAGGTAAGTTACTTTGGGAAAAAGAACCTTACGGGAATCAGGTTTTGAAAACAACAAAGTTTTTGTGGAAGAAATAGTATCGGTATTATTTCGGATCCTGTCATTCTTTTTTCTCCTTTTTTTAAAAATAAAAAATAAATTCTTTGTATTCTAAGCTTAGAAAATGTATAATAATAATTTTATAGAATATTAAATCTTATCATTCTGTTCTATTTTGGGTAGAAATGAGCTACATAGAAGAAGAAATGGAGAAAAGGAAAAATTAAAAGATTTACTTCTAAATATATATGAGTTTTTGTCTTGATTTACGAAAAATGGCTTCTCAAACCGGATTAGACAGGTTTATTTCACGTAAATCAAGACAAAGCCTATGTCACAAACTTACCTCGTATATCATAAATCACATTGGAAAAATAGCTTATACCGCTAATCCAAACATGCACACAATAGTATACGCTAATCAAATATGTGACATTATCTATAACGAACTCTCATACATTCACCATCTGATCATACACATCTTAAATATTCCTACATGGGGTCATAAATATAAGACTCAATTAACTTTTTGAGAGATTAAGGAAACTGATTAAATCACTTTAAAATATTTATATTTATATATTTTTCCCTAAATTAATTTGTGTGACTTATAAAATGATATATAATTTAATTTTACACAACATATGATATGATTAAGTAACTTGTTTAACTTTTTAACCCTCTCTGAAAAAATCAAATATTTCTTATTTTTAAAACCTAAGTTAGTATAATGAGCTTTCTTACGCACAACTGAACCATTACAATAAGTCGTATTCTCATATAAGTGGATATTTGTAGCCATTCGTTGGCTCATCAAACTAATTTTGACAATTTGAACACACAAATCAACAATAATTTTATTTCAGAATTTTTATATGATATTTCGTTGCCTTTGCATATAAAAAATAAAGATTTTTTTTTTTTTTTTTCTGGGGTTCAGGTCTAGATGGGAAGCTTAATAATAGAGATTCACTTGGTGATAAACCATCTAATTAATTTTGCATATTATTAATTGAACTGCGTGGGCCAAAATAAGAGGCAAATAATTTTGTAGCTCACATGGCCTTGCACTTAAAAATGAAAAATCATGAGTTTGTGTACACTGTACATGAACAGCCTCCTAATTCCTAAGCTGTTTCCTTGTCGCCTGTTGTTTCTCTTGAAAGTCACCATCATTCTCCACTTGCACATATATTTTATTACTTAAATTGCTTTTCAAAATATCAAATAATCCATAAAATCAAAAGGCGATCTTGCTTTCTAAAATATGAACCCATACATAACCAACACGAACATGGCCATGCGATATTTTGCAAATAGGCGAGGTCAAAATTGACATTTACGCTCCCCAATTGTGGATGTCTGAGTCTGCATTATTCGGAGAAGGGCAATTTTGTCATTGTACAACCCCAGAGAGCTGGCTATTGATATGATATGATGTGAATAAAAAGAAAATATGAAGGGACCGAATAATTAAAGTGTTGGCCCCACCAAAGAGTGGAATGATTTCCCACTGAGGAAAGAAAAAAAAGTAAAAGCAAATATACAAGATGCTTTTGTAAAAGAAGTGTGGTGGGGTTTCAACCTCAACAGTTTTATTTTATTTTAAATAATAATAAAGTATATTTAATAAGAAAAGCCAAAACAGAGAATTATACTTTGAGAAGGTGAAGTGGGAACATCCTCCTATAAAGAAAACATATAATTTAAAATGTGACCCTGCAACCGAATCACAAAAATGAAAGGGAAGACGATAGGAAAGAATCAGGGTATAGTTGAATGACGAAGCAACCTATCTCTTTCGAATCACCATAAATAAATAAATAAATAAAATTATTAAAAATGAGAAAGAAGAAAAAGAAAGAAATGTTGTGGTCTGGTCTTACGCATAGAAAGCTTTTGTTTTTTGCTTATTCAACGACTGGCCATTTGGACTTGGCCAGCTGCCTTTCTTGACACTTCTTGGAATCAATTTCCTGTTGATTTTTTTTTTTTTTTTTTCTCTTTTGTTTTGACTCTCTTTTGTGTGTATGATTGACTCAATTTATTTAATTTCATCTCTGTTTTAGTAAAGATGCTAATTTCAGTTTTTAATATAAGAGTTAATTAACAATTTTTTTTTTTTATTATGGAGATATTAGAGTGATAATTAACCTAAATAAAAAACTCAATCATAACATAGTTATGTATAATTAGATTATATATTATTTTATAAATGAAGAAAATTAGTTTGGGGTAGTGGTTTCATTTTTCTATTGTCTCTTTGATTGTGCGTTCTATGATATTATTATGATAAATGTTGTTCTCCTTGAGCACTTCCTGGTTTCAAGGAATCTGGATAGGAGTTATCCTTGCAGGTGTTTTCCCATGAACGGTGGATTGCCAGAACTTCATTAGAAGGGTCTTACCCTTTATTTAGAGTATTTCGACCACTGTCCCTGCTGCAAGCCTATTTAGTGTATGGCGTGGAAGATGTTTTAGCTATGTTCTTAAATTATCCTTGTAATAGATATCTTTTAAATTAAATACTTGTTTCTCTTTTTTCTTTTTTCTTTTTTTCTCTCTCTAAGTTTGTGTACACTTTCTACTTGTTCTTGTGTGTTTTATTCCTACTTATAACTTATTTGACTTTAATATTACTAGTTCCTTTGATGGGAAAAAAAAATACTCCCTCTAATCCTAATTATAAAACATATTTACCAAACTTTGAAGAGATTAAGGATAGTGGTTAAATTATTATCCTAAAATGCCCTTATTTAAAATTTAAAATGACTTCAAGAAAAGATTGTTGAATCAATAGTCCTATGTACTTGTACCCCTCCGACCTCACACAACTTCTCTAAGTCCAGACTTCTCCGAACTCTGACACAGTTAGAGAATATTTGTAATTCATAAGGTGTAGGCTTTTTTTTTTTTTTCCTTAATAAAAATGTGTGTTGTGTAAATGTGTTTATTATCCCATATGTGCACACGCTGGTGCACACACACATGTACACATGCACACATGTTTATATCTATTTGTACACATACATGTGTGTGTGGGCGCGCACACACACGTGTAAATACACACATACATATATTGTGGATTTATGTGAGCTCTCACATAATCCGATATCGTAGACTTCTACAAGAATATTTATTTATTTGTCACAAAAAATAATAAAATTAAGATATATGTAATTATCTCAAAAGTCACTTATCCATTAATGAGTTGCTACTTATCCAACTACCTATCCTAAAGTATTACTTACTTTATAGAATATATAGATGCATTACTAAATTATCATGGTGTTTAATTATTATTGAGAAAATATTAATAGAGGTATTTTAAGAAGAAATTGATAAAAATGAAAAAGTTGTCATGTAATTAGAACTAAGATCAACTCTCAAATATTATCCTATAATGAGAGGGAGTATAAGCTATTCTTTCATTAATGTGCTTGTTTGTTTGAATTAGCTTATTTCTAAGTGAGTTGAGTTGTTCGAAATAAATATATGGGATAATATAAAAAAGTTTTTTTTTTTTTTTTTTTTTTTTTACGTGACTAATTAAATTGTGGATGTGGAATTCAATAGCAGTTTATTTTTTCTTAGAAAAAAATAATGCAACAAGAGAAAATGAAACAGGGCAAGGAAATTTATAGAGAGCTTATTAAAGTTTTGTGATGTGATGGTAACCTCGTCAAGAGGGAATGACAAGGGAAATGAATGTACAATGAGGACAGTGATTAATGTGCGGGAAAATCCTCTCAAGGGATCATTTTGGCAAAAAAAATTTAAAAAAGGATCTAAGAATCTGACAATCCGAGAAAGCCTCATTCCTTTTCTCGGGATAAATTCATTAAAAATTTACAACTAAATCAGCCTCATTTACAACAATTTTTTTACTCTTTTACAACTAAATCGTCTCATTTACAACAATATCGGTCCAGTTAACAACTATATCGGCCTTCATTTATAACTCACAAAATTTCGACAAACCCAAAAAGCGCAAGGGACCTTTATGGGATGGTCAGTCTTAGATCCTTTTTGAGCTTTTTTTTTGTCAAAAGGTCCTTAAGAGGATTTTCCCTTAATGTGCACATCCACCGCTAAAGTCACACCCACACCATTCATTTCATTTTACTCACCCACCACCACAACAACTCTTTTCTCATTCCCATCAATCATTGTTAGTGCATGTGAACATCTAAACCGCGGTTTTAGAAGTTAAAGTTCAGACGAAGTTTTTTTCACATATTAAATAGATCGTAAAAGATATTATTTTGGTTTTATTTATAAGTTCACATTAATTAATTTTCATATATTAATAAGAATTAGTTAATAGATTAATTATGAGTTAAATTTTCAATTTTCCCCTCATTTATTATTGGTTCTAAGAATCAACATAAATAAATTATTTTTCTTTATTACAATTAATAAGGGCAAAATCATAAAAATCACATTTATTATCCTGAAATTGGACTTATAATAAAGACAAATTTTTTAGTCAAAATGAACTTATAAATGGGGCTAGAATAATATTCTTCAAAAGTTAATCCAAACATGTACTAAATATCTATTCTCTACTTCTCATTAAAAAGAGTTTAGGGCCAAAGTTTGTTGGCTTAGTGACATAGGTATCACCCATATGGTGTCTGGGACCAGATTCCATCCTGCCCTACTTCGAGCATTAGCTTGCTATTCCAAATAAAAATAAAAATAATAAAGAGTTTAGGTAAGTTGGGTTAGGACTCGGTAGAATTTTGGCATATACGATTACAAGCTCAAAAAGTATTTATAAATGTATTGATACATCGCTCATCAACAAAATTATCATGGCAGCGGTGAGAATTAGACCAGTTCTTGTTGACTCAAATGTCTACTATTTTTTTTTTTTTTTTTGATAAAAAAAAGTGTAGGTAGGGGTAAACTGATACCTCATTAGGGTTAGGGTATACCTCTAAGCTCAAAGAGCTTTGTACTTACAAATCGCCTATCAACAAGACCTTTACATCGACCAGCAGGTATTGAACCTCCCATCTTTTAAGGTGAAGGTAGACTTTCGAGCAAAAAAAAAAAGGTGGGAAAATTACATATAGGTCCCAAGGAAAGAGATATTTACATTTAGGTCCCTTGAAATTACGAAATTACTAAGTCCCAAGGACTTCTCGAGTAATTATTGCGTAATGTAAAATTACTTTGCGCCCATAGTGCATATTTCACACGTGTCGATTAACAACACAAAATGCATAAATTAACAACACAAAATGCATAAATTAACCACAACTTCGAAAATCTTCAATTTGTCACGCCTCACTTTCGTAGGCGATTAACAACACAAAATGCATAAATTAACCACAACTTTCGAAAACATTCAATGTGTCATGTCTCACTTCCAAAGGCGATTAACAACACAAAATGCATAAATTAACAACACAAAATGCATAAATTAACCACAACTTCTAAAAAACCTTCAATCATGTACGCCTCACTTCCAGGAGGCGATTAACAACACAAAATACATAAATTAACAACATAAAATGCATAAATTAACCACAACACGGAAGTGAGACATGACAAATTGAAGGTTTTCGAAGTTGTGATTAATTTACGATTTTTTGTTGTTAATGTTAACGTGTGAAATATGCACTATGGGCAAGTAAAGTAATTTTACATTTCGAAATAATTACTCAAGAAGTCCCTTGGGACTTCTGAGTAATTTCAAGGGACCTAAATGTAAATATCTCTCTTCCTTGGAACCTATATGTAATTTTCTCAAAAAAAAAAAAAGGTGAAGGAAGACTTAACCAACTGTACTACCCCTCATTGACTCAAATGTCTACTTTCTGTTAAAAGAAAAAAACAAAAAGGATGCTTCTTATCCATCTTATTGGGCTAAAAATGGGCCACCCAGTCTAACCCACTAAGAAGGCCCAATACTTCTTTTGGATCCCAGATTTTTTTAATCAGCCCAAGTTCATTGGATCGAGCTTTAATCGTTTCCAGGAAAAAGCCGAGCCTCATTCAGCGGGACACAGCACTTGATTGAAAAAGCAATGTCCTATAAGTCGATGGCTTCTATTTTTATCGATGCGTATCAAATAAAAAAACTTCCCAACATGTGTGCCATTCAAACTGTGAAATGTGGTATTTATCCATACTCACACGCACACTTGCCACCAATATGTGTGAGGGTGGGGCTCAGTCAAGAGGTTAATCTAAACTATTATTACTCCATCCGTCCTTATATACAAGATCATTTCAATCGAATTGTGAAATTTTAAAAAATAATTAAAATTAATAAATATATAAGAAATATATATATATATATATATATATATATATTTTATAGATGCCTATATTTATGAATGAGTAAGAGAGAAAGAGTAATGACTAGAGAAGGAAGAAAAGGGATGTAGGGTAAATAAATGATACAAAAGAATGAGGGAAAATGAATAAAATGTATTTATTATTGAGACAAAGTCAAATGAAATCTTATAAAAGGAGACAAGCACATTTAAAACAAGATCTTATATATAAAAGGAGGGATGGAGTAATTTTGTTTACTGGAATAAATCTAAACTCTTCTATTACCACCGTTTTGCTCTTCAAATTCCCAACAGGTAGTTACAGCACATTTATACATTTACAATAAACTATATAGTGTGAGCTTCTTATTCAGTCCACGAAAAGTCACAAGGACATGCGCGAAGCACTTAAAAGAGCACTCAAAAGACAACTACCATGTTTAACATTTGTCATCGAGTTTGATGAGTCGGGAATAACGTCAATTTGAAGCAAAAAGTGATCCCTTTAGTACCACCTAGAGTCGAACGCCCATTCTAATATCAAAGCAAACGTTGTTGCCTGAACAATATTTGGAAATTGGAACAACATTAGGCCTTCCCTTTGTTTGAATATTACTATTATGATACGTGTGTGCGTATATTTTGAGATAACGATCGGCGTCACAAATAAATAACAAACCACGAGTCTGTTTTGTCTTATGTTCTAAGGGTCCTATCCATTCTGCAACCACAAATCTTGTCTACCAACCTCATCTTTTGGGTCGGGACAGACACAACTGAAACTAGCTATGAAATTCCCTTGTTGACACCGAATCCTTGTCAAACTCTTTCCACTGTTACATCAAAACAAAAGCACAGGACTTTGGAGAAGAAGAAGAAGATGAAGAAGGGAATGAAATGTGAACAGTTTCCTTAATTTTATAAAAGCAAGATAAGAACAAGAAGTACAAGTTAACAGAAAAAGTAGGAGTGAGGTGGTTGGTTCGACCAAAATATGTTGGCGGACGAAACGGAATCGGGTGGTGTTTCTAATTTCGATCTTCCCGAGGATGTGCTGCGAGCTCTGCCATCGGATCCTTTCGAGCAGCTTGACGTGGCCCGCAAGATTACTTCCATTGCCCTCTCGACCCGTGTCAACGCCCTCGAATCAGAAGCCTCCGACCTTCGCGCCAAGCTCGCCGAGAAAGATTCCCTCATCGCCGACCTTCAGTCTCAGCTCGAATCCCTCGACGCCTCCCTCTCCCAAACCGCTGATAAGCTCGTCCGAGCCGACCAAGATAAGGTCCCCCGCCCCGAACCGGGGTTTTTTTTTTTTTTTTTTTTTCCAAACGCCCCAATTGAATTCGTTCCTTTTAAATCTAATTTGTGCCTCCTTTTTTGGTGCAGGAAAGCTTGTTTAAGGAGAACGCTTTGCTTTCCAATACCGTGAGGAAACTCAATCGAGATGTCTCCAAGGTGCCCATTTGCCTAGCCTTGTTATGGAATTAGATTTCTGAATCCTGTTTGTAACTTGTGGCTTCGAAATTGAGTGTCATGTTTCTAAACTCGAATCTGCTTGATTTAGTAAATTTTTTGCCCTCTCTGGTAAGTCAGAAATTGCGTAGCCTGTTGTTTCTGTGAGGTTTTGAATGAAATGGGAAGGGGTAATCGAATGATTTAGTTGTAAGACGTCTTAACTTAGAGAATGTGGGTGATTGGTGGACTTATGAACTCTTACTGTAAATGCATGCAGTTGGAAGTTTTCAGAAGGACGCTTATGCAATCGCTTCAAGAGGACGAAGATAATTCGGTAAAGTTGTTGTTAGCTAAATAATGTTATTTTGTGTGATTTTTAGAGTTCACATATAGCTGAATTTTGTTTCTTATTGCGTTTCTCTACTGTCTGCAATGTATAGTACTGGCATTTTGTTTGGACTATATGAACTTATGGCTTGTCCTTCTGTTTGCCGTAGGGAGGAGCATCGGATATTTTTGCTAAAATACAAAGTCAAAATAGTCTGACTTCCTCATCACAGACTGGAGGTACTTAAATGATTTGTAACTTGCATTTCTTGTTGGTGAATTCGGATATCATTGTTTGCTTAGAATGGCCGATATATAGTTTTAATGTTTTGTTTGTCTTCATCTTTGAGTGAACCAATTCCAAAATTCGGGGCCTTAATTTGAGTTTGAATGGAGAGGTCAATAAAAGAAACAAAAATTTGAAGCTGAGATATTCAACTAATCATGGACAGTTGGACACCAAGTTGTATTGCATGGGCCCTTCTTTTTATCATTTTAGATTTTTGATAAAGTTCTCATTTCATTGCAGATGAGGATGCCTCGTTACCACCTTCTAGAACTTCTTCAATGAGAACTGATACAGGATATTCATTGGCTGATGATCGTGAGGCTGATGGTATTTAATCGTTACCAACCTTTTAGAACAACTTCCGTGTGGATTCCTGAAGATAGGACATTTATAATTTTGCATGTGTATCATGTGGTTGCAGCCACTAGACCTCGAGTATCACACGGTCTCCTCTTGGCATCCCAAACTAACACCCCTCGGATTACTCCTCCTGGTTCTCCCCCAAGTCTATCTGCATCAGTGTCACCAACAAGAACATCTCAACCTGTATCTCCCAGGCGACATTCAATTTCGTTTTCATCTGCACTTTCAAGCTCAGACACAGCATCCCAAACTGGTTTGTTTTTCCAGCTCTGTGCAGTGGTTTCTTTGTGCAAGCACATTGCTTCTAGAAATGTTTCAACTCTTTTCTGTAGTTTTTCCAACTCACTGTGTTATTTATTAGACCTTGCATCAGTTGTAGCAAGGGTTGCTTAATCGATGTACTCTCCAATTACACTTATGTTTTTGTTGTAGGACGAACAAGGGTGGACGGGAAGGAGTTCTTTCGCCAAGTCAGGTGAGTACATTTGAGTGGTTCGCAAAAGCTTGAAAAATCTACTAAACAATAACTCGGTTGGCGGATTTCACATTGACCATGTATAGTTGTGTGCTCCCTCATAGAAATAGAAGTCATAAGCATCCATGCATACCGCTGGTCCTGTAATTTGGAAGCTTCTATGCAGGATCCACAATGGATTCCCTAGTTATCAAATATCTGAATTTCTGTGTTATTAATAATGGTTAACAAACTTTGAGTATCCATCCAATCGGTCGCTTTTGTGTTGGTCATCAGGAGTCGATTGTCTTATGAGCAGTTTGGTTCATTCTTAGCAAATGTTAAGGAACTGAATTCCCATAAACAAACCAAAGAGGTAAATCACTCTGTCACACTCTGTTACGTTATCGTCTTTAAGCTATTCAAACCTCTCTTTAGTCATATGGCCATGTTGTTCAAAATTGCAGGAGACCCTACGAAAAGCTGATGATATATTTGGGCCCGATAACAAGGACCTCTATGCTATATTTGAAGGATTGATTACTCGCAATGTTCATTGACATTTGATTTAGATTTTGTAACAAGTGATGATATTTACTGTACTCTCTCTACTTTAGTATTTTCCCCCCTATTGTAAATCACATGTTCATTGTGGTGTGATGAACTATTCTTTGAACACTAAAGCTTGAAAATTTGAATATCAGGAATATCTTTTGTTGTGCGGCCATTGGTTTTCTTGGTCTCGGTGAAGATGCACTTTATATTCTGTATTCTGTACTCCAGAAAGTGGATCTTATATTATGAAACAGATTATATTTAGATAATAATAAAATGCGAGCATTGTCTTCACTCTTCGTAAATATTGGTCAACGACTTTCACCAAAAAAAATTGATGACATACCAATCGGTCTCGTTGACAAGTAAAGCTTTCCTGCGAGTGTTCCGAACAAATAGCAACACCATATTAAATTATTCATATAAATTGGACTGGAAGTTGTAATAAAGGTAGATTGATTTTGTATAACGAAAAATTATTGAGATGCGATTAATAAAATTAAATTTTCAGAGACTAGTAGTTGTCCGTTTATAGCAGGTGGTTTTTGGCGATGGACCGCAAATGCATGCTAGTAATTGGCATTTTAAAATTCGTTGGAAAATAATAGTGAGCAATAAAGTGATAAACGATACTGTTTAATTGATTTGAACAAAAAAAAAAAAAAAACGATATTTAATTGGAAAATGGAAACAATGTATAGTAGCGAGTGAATGGGATTTTGAGGAGAGAAAGCAAAGCGTTAAATGAGCAAGAAAAATCGGTGAAGGTAATAACAATAATATGAAAAAGAAGTTGTTGCTGTATTAAGGCGGCAACACACAAATCAATGCCTGCCGCTACTTTCGTTTCTGAGTCTCTCCTTCCTATCCATTCCTCTGTTCTCTGAGATCCTCTCTGTTTAGGCTTCCTCTGCTCCGCCATGGACAATCATCGCCGTTCCCCAAGGTAATGTTTGCATTTGCCTTCCTTCTTCCCATTTTTCCCCATTAGAGTTGCAATTTTTTAGCTTCGTTTCATTTCATGGCATTTTGTTCTTTGCCCTTGTGGTTGATATTTTATTCATGCAACCCCCAATTCTCATAACATGCATGCTTCCACAAATCCGCCGTATCGGGTGGTTGAACCGAAAATATGGGTAACTTGCGGTGTACGCAGGCAGGCCTGGACATGGTGTTTCTTTAGCCTCTGTTTAATCTTGTTAGCCATATACCAATGGAGCATGGGGTAGTTCTTCCTTTTGGCTTCATTTTTTTGTAACATTGTTATTTGCTGAGGAAGAAGATGATGTTATTGGCAGCGCTGAATCTGCTGAATTACGAAAGGGGGACTCGAGAGAGAAGAAGACTTCTTCAAAAGGCAGAAGGGCTCGGTCTGTGCTTTATGGTTCCCGGAAAGGATTGGGTACATTGCAGTTCTTCTTTCTAAATATCTGAATATGATTATCCATTGTACTAACCCATGATGTTAAATATCAAAATCAATTTCAGACTTGGAGTCTTTGTACACCAAAGAAGAAGGCACATCCGAGTGGTCTGCTAGTGGAGACATGCCTGAGGACTTCTGTAGAACTTTAAATTTCGAAGCTTCTTCTTCCAATGCCAGCACTTCTGACACAGAAAGTCCGCTAGATACTGCAAATAATACTCAGTGGCGCATTATTCGTTTCATGAAAAAAGGATCTTACATGCGCTTCAATCATCCACCAAAAAATATTCCCAAACTCACCCGAAAAACAGTTAAACGGATCAAAGACGACCTCATCCCTGGTCTACATTCTTTAGATTCAACCCCATCACTTGATCCAGATTCAACCCCATCTTTTAATCCACAAGATCGAAATAATTTTCCCTTTAAGTCTTGTTGGAAACATTTTTCTTTTGCACAGCTCCAAGCTGCCACCAACAACTTCAGTGATGGTATCAAATCCTTTATCTGAAGCCTACTGCTTTTCTAGTCGTGAGGGACCAGTTGAACACCTAAAGGCTTAAGCTATTCTGAACAAAATCTCATTATGCTTGATATTTTATCAAAAATCAGCTGGACTTAGAAGTTTAAGCTACAGACGAAGGCTCATTAATAGTTTTGTTATAATATCTTAACATGACTAATGTATTATTAAAAGAAAACCCCGTTAATTCATATACTTCACAATTATATTGTTGGTTGCTTTGGTGATATATAGCTTGTGTTTTTTTTCCCCTTATGAAGATATGTTGATTGGGAAGGGAGGTTATGCTGAGGTTTACAAAGGAAAAATGGAAGATGGGACATATGTTGCCATCAAAAAGCTGACAAGAGGAACCCAAGAAGAAATGACATCTGATTTCTTGTCTGAACTTGGTATTATAGTACATGTTGATCATCCCAATATTGCCAAATTGATTGGTTATGGTGTGGAAGGGGGCATGTTTCTTGTTCTTCAGTTATCTCCACACGGCAGCCTCGCAGGCATACTTTATGGTCTGTTATCCACCTTGAAAACTTTGAATATATATATACACATATATATAGAAGGAACCTAACAAGAAGTTTCCAAAACATAAAACTCTGGTTTCTTCCCTTGCATGAGATTAGGGCCTCGAGAGAGACTGGACTGGAACATCAGATTTAAGGTTGCTCTAGGGACTGCTGTGGGCCTTCAATATCTGCATGAGGGATGCCAAAAAAGGATCATCCACAGAGATATCAAGGCTGCCAATATTCTTCTGTCTGAGGATTTTGAGCCTCAGGTAATGTTCTGTCTCATTTTGCAACAAAGGGGTGTTTTTCATGTATTACCAACTTCTTAAATCTATCGTCACACCAGGTATCTGATTTTGGGCTTGCAAAGTGGTTACCTGGTCAGTTGTCTCACCATACTGTGGACAAAATTGAAGGCACATTTGGGTTTGTTTATTATCCAAGAGCATCACAAAGATTCTGTGTTCTTAATAATAGTAAACAAAAAGAATTTTCTTGACAGTTTTTCTTTTGGTTCCATCGTGTTTTGTGTCGAAACAGTTACCTTCCTCCTGAATTCTTCATGCATGGTATAGTAGATGAAAAGACCGATGTCTTTGCTTATGGAGTGCTGTTATTAGAGCTCATTACAGGAAGACAGGCTTTGGATAGCTCTCAGAAAAGTTTGGTGATGTGGGTATGTCTCAGTCTTTCCCCACAATAACTGACAGAACAGCCAAGAGCCTACTATTAAAAATATCAAATTAAAACTATTTTGCAGGCAAAACCTTTGCTTTCTGTGGACAAAATCAAAGAGCTGGTAGACCCGTATCTGAGTGATGCATACGATGAAGAACAGATGAAAATTGTTGTGATGACGGCTTCCTTGTGTATAGAGCAGTCTTCATGTGAAAGACCATATATGAGCGAGGCAAGTTCTATAAGGTGTAAAATTATTTGGATGACTCATACAGATTGCAAACAAGGCTTTCTGATGTGAATATGCATGCAGGTTGTGAAGACTCTTAAAGGAGAAGAAGGTGGATTGGAGTTAATAATGGAGCGCCAGAAGTCAAAACTGAGAAGGACATATTCTGAGGAGCTGCTAGATGCAGAGGATTACAATTCAACCAAGTACTTGAGTTTAAATGACTCGAGTCAAGAGACAATCAGTGATTCTTTAAATGACGAAACCACTCACAAATAAAAATATCAAATATGGCCTTTGATTCACATAACTTATGCAAGTAAGTGGCTGTCATTACACAACAACGAGCTTGAGGTTCTTATTATAAGTCCAGTTTAAATGAATTCTAAGAAATGCAAGTTAAGGCATTTAATATGTCTAAAATTCATTAGCTTTTCCAAATTTATAGTGAAAAAAGATGTTCTACATTTTTTCTCACTTATTTCTGTCATTTGGTTGGGGTAAAAAAAATTTTTGATAAAAAAAATGGTTTTGGAGTGGGTGAGCTTGTATTTGTGACAAGATATTTACCGACTAGACTTATAATAAGGATAGGAGTGGTACAATGACAGAACAATGAGGCTGATCCCTTACCATCTTTTTTTTTTGGTTGGGGTAAAATTGAAAAATGGTCATTAATGGATAGGAGTGGTATAATGACAGAACAATGAGGCTGAACTTTTTTTTTTTTTTAAAGAAAAAAAAATGAGGCTGAACCTGTTACGCAAGGTTGGTGAATGTTGTATATGTAAGCCCAAGCATATCAATGAGTTATTGGGCCTGAGGCTATTATTTGAGTTAAATCTGAGTTTAACAAGTTAGGCCTGAGGTCAATGAGGATTGGTATTGTTGACTAAGGCGTCGGCTTTCACCCCAAATGGGAAGAGGTTCGATACCCACGGGTTGATGTGAGAGTCTCGTTGATGGGTGATTTGAAACCTCTTATAAGCATTTCTTTGAGCCACGGAGACCCGGCCACGATGGGGTATCGGTGTCTATCCCCACCTAAACTTTTTTTTAACAAAAAAAAAAAAGTTAGGCCTGTGAATTTTTAAACACAATTCACTAATTTATGTATTCCTTCTTTGTATATGCCGAAGCATATGTGAACATGATGCCCTTGTCCTAATTTAACTTTTTCAAGCTAAGGGATTTATTTTTAATGTTAATAGGAGACCTAAATTTACTTTATCTCCCAAATTTGCAATTTCTCTTAAACTATTCTTATTAATTGTATATAACAAAGTAGGAGTTCCATCAATGAGGTAATTTCAATGTAAATGAGTATCTTGCGAAAACTAACATATTTTTATTTTTATTTTTACAAATAACTAAATTATTTGATATCTATAAGTTAATGAATTATCTAGTTTAAAATCAAAAGAGGAAATATAATGGAATAATTATTTGCGGTGGGAATTAAATGTGAAGGGTATAGAGAGAGGGACCAAAGAATGACAACATGGGAATCAAATCAGACAAAAGGGGAGAGCCCTCACAACCACTATTTTCTCTTTCAACTTTAGGTTAGATGCCACAAAAAGAACCTTTGCCAACTTTTTTTTCACCGATCATATCATGTTTTATATTTTATTAGCAAATTCAGTCTTTTTTTCAGAAAAAAAAAAGGTGTTTGAAACAGGTGTTGGATTCTCAATCTTAGCCCATTTATATATTACAAGTTAAAAAATTGTTGCTTTGGAAAGTTGGGCATATTCTATGTTATCTTTACCTTTTATGCCAAAACACGTTTTTATACAATCCATATTAATTCGCTACTTCATCCTAAAGGTATGTTTTTATGCCCAAACGTACTTATAAGTGATTTTAGCTTTTTTGAAGAACTCATTAAATTTGTATATGCGGCAATTTATTTTCCATAAATTAAATTCAACTTTCACCAAAAAAAGACACAAGGTTTTTAGATTTAACCGAAGATATTTATATTTTTAAAGATCATTTTTTTTTTTTAATTTTATAAAAACTAATCTCACAAATGAAATGGGTTAAGGTGCAAAAATGCACATATGGTTTTTTTAAAAGTGCACCTCAACACTAAATGCTTTTTTTTTTGTGTAAAAGTAACTATGTGGTTATAAAAGTAGAACAAAAATATTTATTGACCATTAGTTTGATTTTTTTTTTTTTTTAAGGTTGACATAGACGATGACTTCAGTTAAATTTCATCCTAGTTGGCAATGAAAAACTGAAGAAAATTACATAAAAGGACCCAAATAATTTTGAAAATTATAGAAAGGTGGCAATGGCGTGAGGATGCGGAGATGGAAGGCCCGATGGGTAAGATTGGGGTTGAAAAAGAGAAGGGTTGAACTATTATTTCCAAAATATCTATATCATTTTCTGTAATTTTCTCCAGTTCTTTACTATCAGTTGAGATGAAATTTAGGAGTTATAATCCATATCACTTTAAAATATATAATAAAAAAAAATCAAACTAATGATTAATCGATATTTTTGCTCAATTTTTATAACTAAGTAGTCACTTTTACACTGAAAAAAATACTTAATATTAGATACACTTTTTAAAAAACTATATATATAATTTTACACCTTAACCCAAATAAATTTGTTCGTTTATCATTATGAGCGGAAAAGGACGAGTGAAAGATGGCGCTAATTGTAAATGCAAGGGAGGGATCCCCAAGGTCGCTTGCAAGAAATTCCCATTAATGGTGGTGGTGGTGGTCCCTATTTGCTGCCACCACTCTAACTAGTATAGCACAAAACCATACATGAATAGCCAATAAAAATTGATTGATTTGGTAAAAGAGTTTTAATTTTAATTATAAGGTTATGAGTTTAAATTTGATGTTAATATTTCATTGGTGAATAATTTATAAATATTTTTGTAAATACTTTTGGAATTCAGAGGCATATGCTAACCTAGTGAGCCCGGAACCAACTCAATTAAATTTATTTTATATATATATATAAAAAACATTTTTCCAATAACAATAAGTTAAAAGCAAAATAAAGGGAGAAAGAAGAGGGGAGAAAGAAGTAGACATACACATACCCATATTAGTACGAGCATTATTACCCAACAGACAAAAACCAAATCCTGAATATTGCTTCTCCCCTCAATCTCTTTCAAAGGTCTGGCTAGCATTTAAAGACCCCTTTGATTGAGCAATAATTCCTCCAACTTCAACTCTCTCCTTTCTCTGCTGGGTCACTCTAACCATGGAGGTGGGTCAGATTCAGAGACAGTGGGTCGACTGTATGAAATCCTTGTTCATCGAGGTATCAACATTACTTCCCACCATAAAGACACTCAAAGTTAGGATTTTTTCCCTGATGGGGTTTTTGGTTTTTGTTTGTTTGGTACCAGATCTGTTTATTGGATTGTTTCCTTCTTTTGGTATGTTTGGGTTGGTTTCTTTTGGTTTTGTGACTTGTGCTTCTTGTTATTTTCTATCATGTGGGGGCAAAAAAAAAAAGGGCTTCCTTGATGCTCAGTTCTTACAACTCAAGCAACTACAAGATGAGACGAACCCTGAATTTGTTGTTGAAGTTGTGTCCCTCTTCTTTGAAGATTCTGAGAGGCTTCTTGCTGATCTCACCAATGCTCTGTGAGTTTCCATAGTTTCTCTTTTACTTAATAACTAAGTTAGTTGAAGCAGTTCCCGATATAGCAAGAGCTTTTATGACTCAATTGGGAGTGTGTGCATGTTATATACTATAATTAATTTAGTACTGATTTTTCATTCAATTTTGAATTTAATTTCCTTTTTGATACATTTTACCTGCTCTAATAGAAGTCTCTCTCATTAGGATGCTTCATACTGCTAACGCCTTTGAAAAATTAGGAGTTTTCATGTTATTGAGCTTTTTCCTCTTCCCCTTCTCCTTATGCAGAGATCAGAAAGCAATTGACTTCAAAAAAGTTGATGCTCATGTTCACCAGTTGAAGGGTAGCAGCTCAAGGTATAAAATTTAATTTTGCCGATAAAAATATATTAGAAAACACATGATCTGGATCAGAGTTATCAAACCCTTTAACAGCAATGATTCAGAGAGTTTTATTTGTGCAATTACTGTTTGGTTTTAGATGGCTACACAAAAAGAAGTTGGTTCCTAAAGAAGAAAGTTTATACATTAGAGCCCACACAGACTGTGACTGACAAAGTTTCATATGCATTAAGACTAATTTAGGAGCAACTAAAAGAGGAAAAAAACAACTCATGGAGTAATTTATTTTGTTCATCTATACCTATCTTCTTCTCCTTTGACAAATTTGTGTTTGTGGCCCACAGCATAGGTGCTCAAAGGGTAAAAAATGCCTGCATTGCTTTCCGCAGCTTTTGTGAGGAACAGAATGTAGATGCGTAAGTTGTTTTTCTTCTGACTGGCTCACTATTTTTCTTACTCCTTAAAAGCTTTTGAGAAGCTAAGGTTTTAGATTGAACTAGCACTTACCTAGTAAACATGAAGACAGAAACACAGGACATCTCATGATCACAGTGACATTGAGACATGCCAATATTATTCAACACCAAAGTTCAACACATGTTGAAATCAAACTAAAAGAACAAGCATGTTTGGGTAGTTTTATGTGACAATGATGGAAAACTACTTGCAGGTGCCTGAGATGTCTACAACAAGTAAAGCAAGAGTACTTCCTTGTCAAAACTAAACTTGAAACTCTGCTTGGGGTAACATGTTGAATTGCTTCTCTGGTTATAAAACATATTGTACATGTGTGTTGTCATTAACAATTGTTATTTGAATTGTTTATGTTGTTGCTGCAGCTTGAGCAGCAGATTGTTGGAGCTGGTGGGTCAATCCCTATGATGGAGCTGAGTTTGTAAAGGGTGGGTAGAGTTATAGAGAAAGCTTGTAACTGTAAGAGTGTTTAGATAATCCTTTTTTCTTCTTCTTCATTGAGGATTCTCTTATCTTAGTTCACTACCTCCTTGGTGATCGAGATTGTATGAGTTTTCGGCAAAGAGAGAATTCCATGCACTGTAACTTATTCACAATTCGTCTGAAAGGCTCATATGTAAACTCTCCATGATCTAAGGAAGCCTGTTCTTATCCCTAGCTAACCTAACAAATCTTGAAATTTTAAAGAGAGAAGCCCTTTAAAATACTCCCTTCCTAGTTCTTAATATAAGACATATTTATCTAATTTGATCAGATTAAGAAAGTTAGTTAATATAACATGTATTTTCTAAAACAACCTAGTCACCTTCCTTAATTTGCTCTCAACCTTTGATTATTGTTAAGAGAGCATCAATAGGGGGTAAATTAGTAAAAGACTGACAAATATAAAAATTTTATTTGATATTTAGGACTAAGACTAATTTTTTAAGTATATCTTATATTAAAAACCGGGGAAGTGTGATTTTTGTATGCATTGAGGTGAGTAGACAAAATAATTTAACATATTGATAATCTCAATGGACCTACTATACTTGCTTTTAAAGTTTTATTCGTTTCTTCACTCTTTCTAAGATGCAAGGAGGTTACCTCAAAAATGTGTTGAACATTAGCGAATACTTCCTTCGGTCCTAATTATAGAAATATTTAATTTTGGAGAGATTAAAGATAGTAGTTGAATTAGTTAATTATATTTGTTTTTCTAAAATGCCCTTATTTAAAATTTAAAATGACTCATTCATATATTCTAATGTCCTTCCACTTCCACGTTCAGGGATGAAACTCTAGATGCTTTTTAATTAGTCGGTTATAATTAAGACTTGTTATTCTAGGCATGATAGATAAATTTTTCGATCTCTATATATCTTGATCTTCTATTATCGTAAGTTGAAAACATCTAAATCTAGTGACTAATAACTAATATTGGAATAAAAAAATCAAGAGCAAAATTTTCCAAGCCTATAGATAGACCAGATTTAATGCACAGAAAAGACAATTTAAAATTAAAAAAACAATTAAACATTTTACTATATTAATAGAAATTCTACAATTCAATCTATTAAAAAAAAGTTATACTTGCATATAATGATAACTAGAAAAAGAAGAGAGCCTAGAAGTTCATGTGACCTCATTTTTGCATTATTAAATATATATTAAGTATTATCCACTTTATTTAAAATGACTCATTCAATATTCTTATGTCCTTCCACTTCCATGTTTAGGGATAAAAATCCAGATGCATTTTAATTAGTCCGTTATAATTAAGACATGTTGTTCTAGGCATAGTAGACAAATTTTTCGATCGCTATATATACCTTGATCTTCTATTATTGTAAGTTGAAAACATCTAAAACTAGTGACTAATAACTAATACTTAAAAAAATAAAATAATCAAGAGCACAATTTTCCAGGCCTGTAAATAGACTAGATTTAATGCACAAAAAGGATAATTTAATTAAAAAAATAAATATTTTACTATGTTAATAGAAATTCTACAGTACAATCTATTAAAAAAAGTTATACTTGCATATAATGATAAACAGAAAAAGAAGAGAGCCTAGAACTTCGTATGACCTCATTTTTGCATTATTAAATATATATAAGTATTATCCACTTTATAGAATATATAGATACGTAATTAAATTATTATTGTATTCAATGGTGGAACTATGACCAAGGCCATCCCAGCCGACCTTCTAAAATTTGTTAGTATATATATGTATTTATTATATGATATTTTGTTTTGGCTAATAATTTGACTCCAGCCAATCTCTTATCTTCTGTATAAGAATAATGCTTGTTTCATTACTCATTGGGCTGTGAGAGGAAAGTAAAATTCTTGTTTGAGATACTTACTGAAAAGGTTAGTATCATCTTATATCTTATCTTGATTTATAATTGTCAGTTATTATTTATTTGTATTTTTAATATTATGTGATCTTGTTTAGTAAATAGTTCGATATGTTTATTTTTTGACACGAGACTGATTTTTTTTTTTTGGTTCCGCCATTGATTATGTTTAATTATTATTGAAAAAGTATCAATAGGGGTATTTTAAGAAGAAATTGATAAAATTTAGAACTTTGTCCTATAATTATAACTAAGCGGAATGTTTTCTTAATAATAATGCACACATTTGAGATATGAATTTAGATGTACACTGTTGTTGAACTCCTTAAAAATTATTTGTAAGACTTTAAAAAATAAATCGACATTTGAGAGCTTCTTGTATGAAACAGTTTGAGATCTTTTTTGACTCGACTTTACAAGTACAATCGCAATACAAATTAATTTTTTTGTTTTTTGTTTTTATAAAAAGAATATTAACTGTAAATTTTGGAATCTTATAGAGTCAAAAATGGTGGGGAAGATAAGTGGGGAATCGGGCATGATATAATTATTTACTAGAAAGATAAGAAATGGCATTGTACTTTTGTCTGCTCCATATTATCTTATCTTTTGGCCATACCTGATTTCTGTCTTCCTTTTTTTGGGTGGATCGATTCCCTCCACACACATATATATATATATATTTATACACACACACATATATTATTATATTCCTATTCAACAAGATCATCAACATTTTCACAGTTAATTCCTGACCAACATGATAACAAATTTGAAAATTCTTTTCTTTATAGCGCATTTACACTCATAAGTCATAACACTCAATCATACAATGGTGTCATTTCATCGACAGTGCCCATGAAAGAGACACACACACAGAATCTATATATCACTATTGATTGAGCTTCGAGCCTGATCATCAAGAATTTCCCAATATTAACGAATTCTCAGGCTTTTTAGCTATATAGTCGATCCTCAAGAGTATTTTAGCGTATTAAAAGAAAAAGGAAAAATGGTAACAAAGTCCTAATTAAAAATAATAATATAAAAAAACTCATATAATTTGTTAATGGTAACTCTTTCATTTGTCAATGATTACTCTTTCACTTATCATTAACAAGTTGCAGGGCTTTTATGACATTATTTTTCTTAATTGAAATAGTTGGATTTTCTCAAAGAAGAAAAAGATGAATAGCTTTTCCGCAGAAGAATAATAATAGCCGAGTGTTTGCTTTTAAGGATGCCTCCATTTTCTTGTCTGTTCCTTGAAGCTTCCTAACTTGGCTGTTTGGTTCTTGTCACCAAGTCTCTGTGAATATAGTTTATAATAACTCTCTGCATCCATATACTTCAAAATCTGAACTGGTTTTCCTTGTTCCTCATCCACCACAATTGTCCCATCACTGGATTTGGAACCTCCAGCTTTGACTCTAAGTGGCTTGACCTCAGTTTTTGCATCAACACTTGAATGACCATCAGCTAAAGCAACTGCCCCCAGAATTTCGCCCAAGAATGTGTCCTGTAACATTATTAATTACATTACTCAAAATCTGATTAAACAACATGAAGTCATGAACTAAGTCTACAACAAGCGAGCAGTATCAAACTATTGTCATTTCCTACACTAGAACTTGTCATTGCATGTTGTTCACGTGTTGTGAGACCTTTTAGTGATTATATTCATTTCTTGGAACCTCAAAATGATTTTGGTACAAGTTCCTCTTACTATGCTAGCTTAGTTAAAACATGAAGGAGGGCTTAAAGGGCTAGTCTACCATATGTTGATATCTCTGGTGGCTTTGCTTTAAGCGGTATAGCCTAGACAACAAGTGCTTGGCAAAGACAGCTTCAGGTGTTTCTTCTGTTGCACCCAACCATCTTAACATAGTTGAAAACGAGCTGCTAGCTTCACGCTGGATTCCCAAAGGAATGAGAGTGATGTTTACTCCTGATCCAAACACTGTCTTTGCAGCTAAAGGATCCAAAAACATATTGAACTCTGCATATTGGTTCGAAGCTACAGAAAATAGGTTTCCTTTGTCGTTGTCATTCTTGCTAATGTGTCCCCCTACTATATATACCTCCTGTGAAAAAATATAAGATACTGTAGGACTTAGTAATAACAAAATTTACAAGTACTTCACGGTGGGAAGTGTATGGATAGATCAACTGACCTGAATATGACAGCACAAGTTTTTCTTTGATACGACCTTGACCAAATTAGTCAAGGGTCCATTGGTTAACACAGTAAACTTAGACCCTTGTTTGATTGTTGGCACAATAGATTCCCAAACTTCCATAGCTAGCGGTTGTCTAAGTTCAGGGTGATCAGTGTCCCTTGGAGCACCAAACTTTACAGAGTTTTCTGCAGTATACCTGTAGTAGATCTTAAGCTGTCATTGTTCGTTGCTGGTTTTGAAAAAGTCACATTCATACATTTCTGATGCATAATAAAAATGTTCATCAAAGTAACTTAAAAAGCACCTTCTGGGGCTACGAGGCAGATTACGAGCAAGACCATAAAGAGTGTCAGAATCCAAGAACCCTCCACTGCCATGTGGAATGGCTTCAGAATATTTGCAGCCATCAACATCTGATGTGAATGGATTTGAGTCTGTTGCAAATACATCTCCTAGACCTACCGGGATATCGTCACGACCCATCATGTGCAGTAGGTCATACACCACATCTATAGTTGCAGCATTTGCCCATCCATTTGGGCTCACAATAACTGCCTGACCAAAAGTTACAGAGACTCCACATCAAAATTAGTTAATGTTGTCTCTTTCATGGAAAGGTTTTTGAGGATTCAAAGAAATAGTAGCAATGAAGGATGAAGCTACCTTGAGGTCGATGACTTCATAAGGGACTTTAAGAAGATAAAATAGAGAAAGAAAGTCTCCTGCACTCATGTCCATGTCAAACACAACAGGTTTCCCTGGTCTTCTGTGTTGAACATCAGACTTGAAAGTTACTTCTTTGTAGTAAGGAAACTGTGAAGTGAAGTTGAACAGCCCAGAATTTTGTTTTCTCTTTAGAACCTGAGACACATAGAAAGAAACATAAATACTTGTTACTTAAATAACTAAGAGATTCCTGGAAAAAGATTGTGGAAACCAGAACAATACTCCAAAATGTGACTCACGTTCAGGAAGCTTGTGAAATATTCTCTGTCAAGTGCGCTTCCAGCATCTTGGTTAGGCTTTGCTTTTGTGGCAAGAAGCACTCTTATTGAGTCTGAACCATTTGCCTCCATTGTATAACCATCCTATAAATCACATTGTTACAGACAACATGTTATCTTGCAAAGTAAAACAAACTTTGACTAATGCATAAACCAACAAAAGAAAAAACAAGTGATTACCATGCATTTTCCTTTCCCATTCTTCACAAAGCACAATGGATCTCTAAGTCCTCGTTGAACATGACCACTATGTATTCCACCTATCTTCAAATTGAACTTGGGAGCTTTTTTTCCATCGAAATTCGGATTGGAGCCATCATTTATCCCGTAAGGTTTATTGGAAGTTATTACAGTTATGTTCACATACTCCATTTCAGCAAATTCATTTTCTCCATCATGGTTATGGGAATTCCTCATGATTGAGACGGCTATACCACTCATGAAAGAGTCCCACATACAATAACTCTGCCAAACAAATCATTGTCAATGTTATTCCATTTGACTTTATCATCAATCTTACTAGATGTTAGTTAAAAGGGCGACCCAGTGTACAAGGCTCCCAGCAAATAAAGTCTGGAGAATGTCAGATGGAGATAGCCTTAACTCTGCAAACAGTTTTTTCTAAGATTTGACCCCGTTACTTAGAGATCACATGGTAGCAACATTTACTGTTGCTCCAAGGTTCACCTATAACTAAGCTAAATGTTAGTAAGTAGTAAAGGGCAGCCTTTATAGTTGCTAAAAGGCTCACCCTCAAATCTAAGCTAGGTGTTGGCAAGTTAAAAAAAAAACGACTTGACCAAATTCGATAATTATTTACCGTATAGAAATGGTCATCAAACCAAGTATCACGAGCCATTTTCAAAGACTGGAAGCAATATTGTGCTTCATATGTGTCTTGGCTCTTCTCAAACTCATCAAAGAAAGCCTTACTGATGGGGATCGTGTTGGTAGCATCAAGAGGGACGAGAGTTATAGGAATACCAGAATGAATCACCTAAAATGAGATTATTAATATAAATAAATTAGAAGGCATGACAAGATAATGAAACAGTAAAGAGATTAACGATTAATGGGCATTATTATTTGCAGCTGACTTGGTATGCTGCAAAAGGGTCTTCAAAAATATTGAATTCAGCATATGGATTAGAGTGGTAATTTGTGAAAAGATTGCCACGGTCACCACATATCTGGGGCACACAGGAGGAGCTAGAGTTTTTGGGGCAACAGCCAGTTGGGTTGCTTGATCTTACACCACCACCCATTATGTAAATATGCTCTATGTTCTTCTTTAGGTGCGGGTTACTCATGAGGAAAATGCCAAGATTTGTGTGTGTTCCAGTCATGAACACAGTTATGGGACCCTCAGATATCTTTTCAATAAGAACTTGCTGAACAGTTGGCTGTTCAAAAGGATTGTACCCTCTTTTGCCCTGATTCATGCCAAAGCCAGCAACCCAAATCACTTTAAAATCAAATGAATCGAGTGATAAGTATAATCAGTTTGCTTAGCGCTCCTTGCTAAGCACTTTACTTAGTAGGAAATCAGGTCCGTGATCACATGAAGTCATTCACAATTTGATGCATTATCATATATGCACATAAATCAAAGACTGAAATGTTTTAGTGAGTTGCTCTAGTGACGACTTCATTTGAAATCCCTTAAAAGGGAAAATCTTTTTATGGTTCCAAGGTACTAAGAAAATATTTAAAAAGTCCTAGAGAAAATTCTGATGTCAAAATGGTGTTATTGATAACTCCATCAGTTGGTTTTAACAACTTTTTAGGACTTTTTTTATATCAGAATTTTTTGTGAAACTTTTTTGACATTTTCTGACCCTCCTTAAAGAGATTTTCTTAAATTGAAATGTGATGATTCATAAGGCTACGCAGGAGTACTGTTTGCTTAATGCTTATCCGTAAAATGACAAGAATGTGTGTCCATATGTTTCGTTTCGGATAAATACAGAGGAAACGACATATTTTGGATTCTTGAGAATGAGAGCGCCCAAATAAAAACAAGCATAGCCCGTGTGCAATGGCCTCATTGACCACTAGTTCATGATAATTAAACAGGAAATGACCCTAGATCGTGGATTTAATATATATATAAAAAAATGAATGGTTCATATTTTTTTAAAATTTCTTATGTTTAAATTTAATAAAAAAATAGAGAACAGTATGAATTTATAAAAATGTCATAATCAAGAACAAAAGATGGGGACAGATGCAGAATAATTACTTGGGGAAGAAAAGCCTTCCGAAGGCCAAAATTAGCATCGCTGTCAAGTCTGCCTCCTGCACCAACGGGAATGGCCTGCCTGTATCTGCAACTTCCTCCTGTTCTCATTCCCTACATTACCAATTCATCAACCCTCAACTCCAAATATTTTAGCTACTCCTTCTCTGATCTCTACTTCCTCTCTATCATTAGATTAAAATTTAAATGATTTAAATTATAAAATTTATAAAATTACTAATAAAATATTAAATTATTAAAAAATAAATAAATTCAACTTTTAAATTTTACTCCTCATAATTTATAATTGCAATAAAAAAATATTTAACAAATAATTTTATAACTAGATTTTATATGTATTTTGTATGTAGTAGAGTGTATACCTGATCTATAACAGGGAGATAGCCTCCAACATTTGGGAGGATGGTACCATTTTCTAGTATGCCACCCTCACCTCCTACTCCGACGGCAATATCATCACGACCCATCATGTAAAGAAGATCATACACTTGATTCACAGCATGCCCTGCGTTTGTCCATGCATTTGCACTTATTGTGATCGCCTGCATATTCATACATATATACATATCTCATGTTCACCAAGTAACAGAAGTTTCGTAACTGTGAGACTATAACGGTATGTCGTCATCACGAAACAAGATTGTTAAAGTATAGTCAGGGTCACCTGCAATTCGAATTCTGATCTGTTGAGCTTCATCAGGTAAAGGAACCCGAAGAAATCGTCGGTATCGATATCACTGTCCCACAGAATACGACGAGGACTACCCTCAACGGCACTGGAAGAAGAAGCAGCCACCAGAGCTGCCATGGCCATTATAACAGCAACACACAAGCTCCTTGGAAACAACATCATAATAAGAGAGTCACTAGTTTGAAGGATAAACCCAGCAGAGATGGCTTGCCTTCAAACTCTTTGGTATAAACAGGCTTCAACCAAATACGAGTTTTATATATAGCGCTCTCATAATCATTCGTCCCCGTGAAAGGACTAACAAGAGTCCACAAGTATTGAAGCATATATATATATGATAGAGACATCACAGAACTGAACTTGCATAAAATGCCATTAATCAATAATTATTAATTATACGTGGATCAGGAGGCCGATCTTCTTTCGACCCAAAAGAAAGGAAAAAGAAATGGCATATTTCTGCAGAAATAGATTTTTTATCATTTATGCAGATACGGTTGTTGGAAAAAAAAAATGAGATTTATGAAATTGTAGTGAAGCCTTAATTTATGTATTTGCATAATTATGAAATCTTGTAGCTAATGGTCTATTAACCTAGTGACATGCAAGCTTTTTTGTAAATAGAAAGTTACAGCTTTGATCCTGTTTAGTTGTTTACCCCTTTAATTATGAACTTTTTTTTTTTTTTTGTTGAAATGGTAAGGTTTGACTTTTGGATCTAGTGAGTCAACTTTTTTAGATAAAATAATTGTGTAAAGGGGTAGGTGAGCTGTACTTGTCTCTAAAACGCATCTTTTTTCAGATGAGATAGTTTATTCGGTAAAATAAACATATATTTTGTATGTTATATGTGTCAGCTTGTGATTGTTTCGCGACCACTTTTTGGAGAATTGGGGTGGTTGTCGCTTCACTTTTGCATGCCCTGTCCATTGACTGCTTATTATATAGTATAAGAGTTTGTTTGAATTGGCATATTTTATGTAATTTTATATTATACAAGATAAATATCTAATTAACTCGTGAAATATTAAAAAAAAAATGCTTTTTTGGTAGTGATGTAGCACTAACTTGTCTCAAAATATATAGGTGGCATGAAATCCAAGGATTATTTGATTTATTTTTATTGTTACTCGTTGGCAACAAATAATATTGTTACTCATCATTTCCCTTTTTTCATTTCGGACCAACAACGCTAGCTTGGTTTTTTTTTTTTTTTTTTTTTTTTTTAACATATATGCAGGAAAATAATACAGTCAGAAACGTTTCTTTCTGTTTTTAATTTATTTATGTTGTGCTCTTGCCTTTTTATATAACAAAAGAACAAATTTAAAAGAAATACAGTGTTCATGGGGTCCACATTCTATACTCATCATAGTAAAAAGCATATAATTTATTATTATTGTCATGAGATCTCAATCATTTAAATTTTGATCTGAATAATTAGATTAAATAATAATTTCATTTTTATGAACAGTGATAGTTATAAGATCATCTTTATTTTAATAAATTTTGCATATCTTAAAATAAAAAATTAAATTAAATCTCACTGTTTAAAATGAATCTAATGATAAAAATGGATAATGAAGATCAAATGTGCTCCTCCTGTGTTCATGATTTGTATCTTTGTCAACGGATGATACGTATCTAAAATTGTTCCTTTGGTTGGTAGAAAGATTATTTCCTCGAACACTTACTCCAACTAACTTCATGATCGGGTTGATAGAATGAAGATCTCATTTCTTGAACTGGTTATTATTATGCTTTTTCTTTTTTTAACCAAAATTACACATTTTCAAAACATGATAGAAAGACACTTAAGATTAGCTCCGGTAACAAAACCAAAGTAGGATGAGGAGTGAGGACGGAGATTAGAGTTCAAAGCTTTTTTTCTTTTTCTTTTTTAAGGTTAATCATAGGTATCCTTCTATTGGAAGCACTGTCAGACACTAAATGCAAACACTTCACCTAGTAGAGATTTGAATCTTAATTTATCACCTTATGAGGGACTAGCCTCTTTGCTAAACACAGCTCCTATTTGTAAAGTTCAAACACTATTGAAGTGATTTTTTTTTTTGCTGGCACCAAACTATACGGAAAAGGAAAGGATTCTCTCTAATTCTTTTTTCATTTTCCTCATTCAAACCATTGATTGGGAAGGTGAGAGAAAGGTTAAAGTGGTATTGTGATTGATTGGATGGATATGATTTAGAGATGATGAGATAATGAGAAAGTGATAATGAGAGAAACCCAACCCGCCGGAAAATGGTACCATTACACATCAACCCAACAAATTAACAAAGAAGTAAACTTTTTACAGCCCAAGATATCTACAGCCCCTAAGTAGATTTACTCGATACACTAGTGTAAAAAAGGGCTTTAAGACCGCCTCATTTAGAGCGGAGAATTGACACCCCGGTCTTAAAGGAATGACTGGTGGCAGTTCCATAAATATAAAGAACTTCTTGCACCGGACCAATTTCTCACCGTTCTTAAAAACATTATTGAGACCGACTAAAAAACAACCGGTCTTAAAAATTGAATTGAAATTTCAATTACTTACTAAATATATCTCATATAGCCGTACTTATATTTTTACGGTAAAACATAATAAGGAAAAATTTAAATATAAAAAGTCTAAATTTTTAAGACCGAACTTATCAAAAAGACGGTCTTAAAAGTTTTCTTTTAAGAATAGGACATATGATACTTCCGGTACGAAAAAAGTTCATTAATATTAAGACCGGCGTTTTATAAGGAACGGTCTTAAAGGTTAATTACGATCTTTAATTAAGACCCAAGTTATAATTACGATCTTTTAAGAGCGGCCTATTTTTTAGCCGGTCTTAAAAGTCGAGCTTTAGGACCGAACAAAAAATATTTCGGCTTCATTTAGTACAACTTTTTAAGACCCAAGTTTTTTAATGTCCGGTCTTAAAAGAGTTTCTTTAAGATCGGTTCGAGTCCGGTCTTAAATGGTAGACTTTTAATACCGGCTGGAATAGGACCGGTCGCATATCCGGTCTTACGACCCCTCTTTTGTCCGGTCTTAAAAGCCCTTTTTGCACTAGTGATAGATAACATAATCTGATTGCATTGACGTCTGCTATCTCCACCCATTTATGATTATTGTTCCAGAAAGTTTGATATGAAGCCTAGACAAGGTTCAATTCAATGGATTGGGACACAGCTGAATCCACTGTAGAAAAGGAACCCATATACCCATTAAGTTAACAACTTGAAACCTTGCACACAACTTATCCAATGCTGCCACAAAACTCTTAATTGATAAGCCTTTAGATTTGCTTGGACAAAACCCTCGTTAGTTAATATTCCCATGTTGCTCTCGTTCCTATATGGATCACGTCAAGCTTCCACTCCCCAAAAGAATAAGACAAGCTTAAGATTAGTCTAAACCTTAACATCCTCATATTATTCCTAGTAATGCAGTATTTTGTAATCAACCACTCAAAAGATAAGCAAATCCAATTTCTACTTGTGTTACTGAACCTATTTACTTGTTTGGGTAAGCGTTTCCACAGCTGGAGACAAAAAAAGCATAGTGGAAAAATCTAGTGGTGGAGCCATAGTGGTGTCAATGTGGCACGTACAGACACAAATCTCAATTGTTGTGTTTTTTTTTGAATAAATGAAAAAAAAATGGAAATTGCCGAGGCCCAATATAAAGGGTGATCCATGTCCATTCGAAAGTGGGACAGTCGGAAAACTTGTGCCGACTCCTTGCTGTCTCGCTAGATTCTACTTTTGGAGTTTGATGAGATTGCAAATATTCCTTTTCTTTTTTGAAGTCTTGATAATTTTATTGTTGATGTAAGAGTTGATTCGATTTTGTCAATTTAGAAAAAATTTCGACCTTGCTTTGAAGATGGTTTAGAAGAGAAAGGATATTATTTATCCATTGGTCTATTTATTGATAAAATTGGCACTTGTTCTACGAAGTAGAATTGCTAGTGTTGAGCGAATTTTTTTTCTCGCAATGACTTTTGTTAAGGATAAGTTACACAATCGAATAAGTGATGATCGGTTTAACTCATGCATGCTAACTTATGTTGAACGTGATATATTTGATAGATTGATGATGAAGATGTAATGCAATATTTTCAAGGAATGAAGAATCGAAGAATGTTTATGTAATCGTTCTGTTATAATAGTTTATTTGACTTTTGATTATTATTTTTCTATGTTAAGTTGAAGTTTTCTTTTCTTTTCTTGTCTATATTCTTTTGTTTTTTAATACATTTAAAATTTTTCTAAAAAAAAAAATCAGAATCCCCAATCCTAACTGCGCGACTGGAAAGATCAGTGGAAAAAAGTTCAGTTGAAGATGTTTGAGTTAACTTTTTATCCACTAGGGTTATGCAGAAAAGCTCCTTCTAACTGGACGCTCCACACTTGATCATTGGGCTTGGAAAAAGCTCCTTTTCTTTCGTCCCTTTCAGCTCAGCTTGTTCGAGAATTGGCAGAAAAAAGCTCCTCTCGTCTCTACTAGCACTGGAAGCACATAAGATGCTTGTCCCTCTAAGCACATTTTATTTTATTTATAAATTTTATTTATTTAAATTAAATTATATGTTAGTTTCTTGAATTTTTTGGTACCGGTATCTCAAATTAATTTGTTTCTAGAAATATTTATCTTGCATCTAGAAAATTAATTAATTTGAGATATTAGGTGTTGAAAAAAAAAATTTTTAAACTAACATATAATTTAATTTAAACAAATAAAATTTATAAAAAAATTAAAAAAAAGTAAAATGTGTTAGAGGACAAGCACATAAGAAAACACATTAGGACAAGTACCTAATGTGAACTCTACAAAGAAAACTTTTTAAAAAAATACAGGAGGAAAAGTGGAAGGGAGGAAGAAAAGAGGACGGGCTTACCTGGTGAAGACGAAGGAGAAGCCGATCGAAGCAGGGATGCAGAGCTGGAGAAGAGTCATTCTATCTTGCCTTCGTCGTCAGAGAACAATGGTCGAAGAGGAAGATGATGAAGACTCACGCTGGAGAGACGAAAACGGTGAGAGAAGCGGTCGTCATTGGAGAGAGAGACGGAACAGACGACGTCTTTAGAAAAATGTGGAAATGTGGCAAAGTATTTTTTTTTTTTTTTGAGAGAGAGACGGAACAAGATAGTGTTATGCTCTCTTGTTCTTGTTCAATGAAGCTCTGAAACTTGGTTCAGAGAGGAGGGTGGGGCGAGAAACGGTGACCCCAGACCACAACTGCAAACCAGATCTTGTTTTGCTCCTTATACTGTGCTTATATATTGTTATTGCCACGTCATTCCTTCTTTCACTGAAAAGTCAACACTCAATTTAAATATTGCTATTTTTCTTTTTCTTTTTCTTTTTTCCCTCCTTCAGTCAAATAGATATCTCTCAGTTCCCCCCCCCCCCCCCCAAAAAAAAAAAAAAAAAAAAAAAAAGAAATCTCTCAGTATAGGCATCTCGTTTTAAAATGATGCAGTCGGATAATCAAAATTTTGAAGCTTTTTTTTTTAAAAATAATAATAATAATAATAACTGTGTTGTGAGTTAAATATGGCCATGCTCCAAAATTAATTTTTAGTACAAGTAGCATTATTTTTTTATTATATTATTGGGATTTTAATTTGAATAATGAATAATCCTCACTAATCCTCGTATCACTTTTGTCACATTTCTAGTTTCTTTTAGGAAATATCACACGCGTATATATGTATTTATTATTGATTTGACTAGCTCTAACATTCACTCCCTCCTATCATTACATAAGACATCTTTATTGGATCTAATAGAATGCTTGGCTGATAAATAACTCACTTCTTGGTATTCGACCCCCTTTATTCCCTTTTAGAAAATCAACTGAGCCAACCAAAACTAATAAAATAAACAATTTTTGTTAGAATAAAGAAACTAGTTAGTATGATAAAATATTTTTTAAAACACACTTTAGTCTTTTTTTTTTAATTCCGTTATTTCCTCTCTTTATTGATTATTATTAAGGAAGCATCAACGGGAGTATCAATGACATGTCTGCAACAAGTAAAGCAAGAGTACTTCCTTGTCAAAACTAAACTCGAAACTTTGCTTGGGGTAACATGATGAACTGCTTCTCTGGTTGTAAAACATGTTTTGTGTGTGTGTTGTCATTTACAATTGGTGTTTGAATTGTTTATGTTGTTGCTGCGGCTTGAGCAACAGATTGTTGGAGCTGGTGGGTCAATCCCTATGATGTAGCTGAGTTTGTAAAGGGTAGGTAGAGTGGTAGGGTAGAGAAAGCTTGTAACCGTAAGACCCCATTTGGTTCAAAGAATTTGGGGGGAGGGAAAGGAACTTTGAGGAGGGAAAGGAACTTAAAGGAAGGGAAATGAAAATTTGAAAGATGAGAGAAGATGGCTTGAGTTGTTTGGTAGGAAGAAAATGAAGGGTGGGTAGTTGGTAAAGAATTAGGAAATGTCTATTTTACCCTCAAAAGAAAAATGTTTTTTTTTTGCTAAAATATATTTTTTTAAAAAAATATTCTTGTTAAGTTCGAACTTTTGGAAAAAAAAATTTTCGCCAACTTTGAACTTTCCCGTCAAGTTTGAACTTCCCGCCAAAATTTGAATTTTAGGGGCAAAATCGTCCAAATTGGTGGATCTCAAGTTCCCACATATGAAGGAAGAGTGATGGGCCCGGTGTGGGCCCGGAACTTGGGTTCCTAGGCACTTGGGCAACCAAACGTGTTTTACGGGAGGAACTTTATTAAGTTCTCATTCCCTCTCTCAAGTTCTTTGTACCAAACGGGGCCTAAAAGTGTTTAGATAACCCTCTTTTCTTCTTCTTCATTGAAGATTCTCTTATCTTAGTTCACTGCGTCCTTCGGGATTGAGACTGCATGACTTTTCAGCAAAGAGAGAATTCCATGCCTTGTAACTTATTCACAATTTTTTTTTTTTTTTTTGGTAAAAGAGAGGCACTAGGCCTTATGTATTAAAATCAGACAACAGGGATCAAGTCCCATACACTCAAGAGTATACAAATGCCACAATTTGTCTGAAAGGCTCGTATGTAAACTCTTCCATGATCTAAGGAAGCCTGTTCTTATCACTAATCTAACAAATCTTGAAATTTTGAAGAGAGAAGCCCTTTAAAATATTCTCTACAGTCCTTAATATAAAATATATTTATCTAAGTTGATTAGATTAATAAAGTTAGTTAATATAATATATATTTTCAAAAACATTCATGTCACCTTCTTTAATTCCCTCATTTACATCCTTGATTATGATTGAAGGAGTATTAATAGGGGTAAATTAGAAGTAAAAAAAGACAAATATAAAAATTTTATCTAATATTTAGGACTAATATCAATGCTTTAAATATGTCTTATATTCAAGACAATAGTAGGAAGTATGATTTTTGTATTCATTGAGGTGAGTAGACAAAAGAATTTAACATATTGATAATCTCAATGGACCTACTATACTTGCCCTAAAAGTTTTATTCGTTTCTTGGCTCTTTCTAAGACGTGAGGAGTTACCTCAAAAATGTGTTGAACTTATAGCAAAGAAGAAACAAAAAAAATGTGTTGAACTCTAGGGAATAGTATGTTTCAATCTAGAACGAGGTTTTTCAAGAAATTTTTTATTTAAAGGAAAATAGAGAAACTCGTTGGGATATGAATTTAGATGTACACTGTTGTTGAACTCTTTACAAATTATTTGTAAGACTTTAAAAAATAAATCGACATTTAAGAGCTTCTTGTGTGAAACAGTTTGAGATCTTTTTTGACTCACTTTACAAGTATGATCGCAATACATTTAACTTACTTTTTAAAAAGAAATATTAACTGTAAATTATGGAATATTAGAGTCAATAATGGTGGGGAATCGGGAATGATATAATTATTTAGTAGAAAGATAAGAAATGGCATTGTAATTTTGTCTGCTCCATATCCTCTATCTTTCGGCCATACCTGATTTCTGTCTTCCCTTTCTTTTGGTGGATCGATTATATATATATACACACGCACACACTTACTATTATATTACTCAAACCAGTAACCTATTCAACAAGATCATCAACATTTTCACAGTTAATTCCTGACCAACATGATCACAAATTTGAAAATTCTTGTCTTTGTTGCACATTTACACTGATAACACTCAATCATACAATGGTGTCATTTCATCGACGGTGCCCATGACATGACACAGACACACACAAAGTCTATCCTCAAGAACCAAAGTCTCAATTAAGAAAAATATTACTACCTCCGGTCCTAATTATAAGAGCTAGTTGACTTTCTTTGGAGAGATTAAGGAAGCTAAATCAGTTACTTAATCATTTCATATGTTGTGTATTCTTAGATTATATATTAATTTATTAGTCAAACTAATAAGATTGAAGAAAAAAATAAAAATAAAAATACTTTAAAGTAATTTAATTAGCTTCCTTAATCTCTCCAAAAAAGTCAACTAGCTCTTATAATTAGGACGGGAGGGAGTATCAAAAAAGTCTTGTAATTTGTTAATGATAGTTCTTTTACTTATTATTAATAAGTTGTGGGACTTTTTCGACATTATTTTTATTAATTAGGATCTTAACACTACAAGAAAATATCATATTTGCGACGGAATTTGCGAGGGAAAAAAATTCCGTCGCAAATTTTGGCAAATTTGCGAGGGAAAAAAATTTCCCTCGCAAAAATGTCAATTTTGCGAGGGAAACAAAATTCCTCGCAAAATGGCCAAATTTTTGCGAGGGAAAAATTTTCCTCGCAAAAAGAGGCCATTTTGCGAGGGAAATTTTTTCCCTCGCAAAATTTGGGGAAATTGGGGGGAAAAATCCCGCCAATTTCCTTCCATTTGCGAGGGAACATCCTTTCCCTCGCAAAATGGCCAAATTTTGCGAGGGAAAAAGTTTTCCCTCGCAAAAAGGTGGATTTTTGCGAGGGAAATTTTTTCCTCGCAAAATTTGGAGAAATTGGGGGAAAATCCCGCCAATTTCCTTCCATTTTGCGAGGAACATCATTTCCCTCGCAAAATGGCCAAATTTTGCGAGGGAAAATGTTTTCCCTCGCAAAAAGTGGATTTTTGCGAGGGAAATTTTTTTCCCTCGCAAAATTTGGGGAAATTGGGGGAAAAATCCCGCCAATTTCCTTCCATTTTGCGAGGGAACATCCTTTCCCTCGCAAAATGGCCAAATTTTGCGAGGGAAAAAGTTTTCCCTCGCAAAAAGTGGATTTTTGCGAGGGAAATTTTTTTCCCTCGCAAAATTTGGAGAAATTGGGGGAAATCCCGCCAATTTCCTTCCATTTGCGAGGGAACATCCTTTCCTCGCAAAATGGCAAATTTTGCGAGGGAAAATGTTTTCCTCGCAAAAGTGGATTTTTGCGAGGGAAATTTTTTTCCCTCGCAAAATTTGGAGAAATTGGGGGGGAAATCCCGCCAATTTCCTTCCATTTTGCGAGGAACATCCTTTCCTCGCAAAATGGCCAAATTTTGCGAGGGAAAAGTTTTCCTCGCAAAAAGTGGATTTTTGCGAGGGAAATTTTTTCCCTCGCAAAATTTGGGGAAATTGGGGGGGATCTCGCCAATTTCCTTCCATTTTGCGAGGGAACATCCTTTCCCTCGCAAAATGGCCAAATTTTGCGAGGGAAAAAGTTTTCCCTCGCAAAAATTGGCCATTTTGTGAGGGAAATTTTTTCCCTCGCAAAAAGTGGTCATTTTGTGAGGGAAATTTTGTTCCTCGCAATTTTTTTGTTTTTTTGTTTTTAAATTATCTACGGAAAGTTAAGCCAAGGCAATTAAACCCAAAAAATTCAACTCTCTCACTCATTTCCACCTCTATTCGACTCAAGTAGCTTATTGATTAAAATCAAGACAATTTTCTTCTAAATAATAGTATTTTGAAATATATTTATAAACATTTGTCTTATAATTAATATATTTATTATTTCTATATATTTTCGTTTATACCATTGAATCAAATAAATATAACAGAACAGATGACATATTTTGTAAAGATGTAAATTAATAAAAACTTCATAAGAAATATATCAGAAATTTTGAAATCACATGATTAAAAATATTTAAGGGATGCAATGCAAAATCAACATTAATAACATGAAAAGCCAAAAAGGCGAGGAAAGAGTGGAAGATGGCCAGTTTGTGAAGATCATGAGTGAGGACATAGAATGCGAGCAAAAATTCAAGCACGCCCCAATATTTATAGCATGCTACATAACCGCGACCACTCCCATCATAATGAAATCACGATCCATAGTTGTGCACACGACGTCCGCTAATTAACACCACATCATGGGGAATTAGGGTGTGCACATGACAACATGAAGAGGCCAACTGCAAAATAAATAATTAAAAATATGTGTGTGTGTATATATTCAAATTTAAATTAAGGCTAATACCATCTTTTGGTCCCTCAAAATTAAAATTTACTTATATAAAAAGACAAATAAATAAGGAATTATCTTAGTTAATTTATCTGGAATTTGAATCCCTATATTATCTCTAACTACATCTCATATATTTGTTTTATGAAATAAATTTATATATATATATATATATATATATATATATCCAAATTTAAATTAAGGGTAATACTATCTTTTGGTCCTTCAAAATTAAAATTTACTTATATAAGAAGACAAATAAATAAGGAATTATCTTAGTTAATTCATTTGGAATTTGAATCCCTATATTATCTCTAACTCATCTCATATATTTGTTTTAGGAAATAAATTCATATATATATATATATATATATCCAAATTTAAATTAAGGGTAATATTATCTTTTGGTCCTTCAAAATTAAAATTTACTTATATAAGAAGACAAATAAATAAGGAATTATCTTAGCTAATTTATTTGAAATTTGAATCCTGTATTATCTCTAACTATAAATAAGGAATTATCTTAGCTAATTTATTTGGAATTTGAATCCTGTATTATCTCTAACTATAAATAAGGAATTATCTTAGCTAATTTAGTTTTGCATCTATTTAAAAATAAAATGTTATTACTCATACTATTTAGCAATCGATTGAATCCTCAAGATTAATAATATTATAAATTTAGAAAAAAAAATTGTTATGATATTTTTTATTCCTAAAAGTTTTGGATAAGTTATATATTATTTATTATTATATTAATTCTTTCGAAATTTTTAATTATATTAATTAAGAGATTCAATTTGTACTTAAGGATTAGGATTATAATGACCTTACATAAAATAAGGGTATGAAATAGCATATAAAAAATAAGAGTTTTTTCAAATGAAAAAAAAAGAGTATTAAATAAACAAACAAAAATATATCCGATCTTTATGATTTTAGGAGACTCATTATTCAGATTTGTTTGTTAATATCTTAACATGCATACCAGCAACTTTGGTTTGGATTTAGTTTGATATTGTGTAACCATAACATCTACATTTAAATGGTATAAAGCTGCCGATATAGTTTTGAACAAAATATTTCTTTTAATTAATTAGTTATACCTTCTTCATAATTTTTCAAAACTCTGAATAAGATATTTCTATATTAAAATTAGAAATATTTGAGTTATTATCTTTTAATATATTATGCACTCATCTTTATTATCTTTTATTATGATTAGGATTTCAATATTTGAGTCATTACCTTTTAATATATTATGCAATCATCCCTATTATATATCTTTTATTATGATTAGGATTTCATTTATGATTTCATATATGATTTTATGTTTTTAGGAGCTCTATAAGGTTATTTTTCAGTTGTGCTCTCTCACCCTTATGTTCCTTTCAAATAATTAGATTTAAAAAATAATATTCGGTATGTATATGCCCTCCTCCCTTTTATGGTGGTCCATGGTAACTACAATGGAGCAAGCGGAAGCGATACTTGTTGCAATTGTGCAACTTGATCGATAGAATTTTCCGTTTGTTACATGGAAGCTTTTGGGTGCAACGACGATGATCTTGGGATTCGCCAATGGTATGTTTCTATTACACTCTTTCAAGGCTAGGTTCTAATGGATTCCTTTTTTATTTATTCTCTCTTGTTTCAAGGAGTTCAAAATTAAACTAGATGAGTCGACACAGTTCACCAAATTTTTCGGGTAGTTATTTGATGAAGTTTAATTTGATTGATTCCATTTTCCTTCTCTTAGAAATCATGTTTCATACACGTTTACGAAAGCTTCTATGTTTGTTGAAAGAAGATTCATTATATATTTGTTTAACATTGGTGTTCTAGTCTTGAAAGTGAGTAAGGGTTAGCATATAATCATGTAGTTATAAAAGGTCCTATTATTAAAAAAGGTAGTAAAAACAAACGCGGTGGCATTTTTGTAATTAGTAGGTGACTTTTGGAGTCTAATTTTAAATCTTAAACGCCAAAAGTGTAGCCTTGACGCTATTTGAAGTCGAAAAAGGAAACAATTTGGAGTCTAAGTTTGAGAATTAGACTCCTTAGATCGAATTTGGAGTCTAAGTCCAAAAATTAGACTCCTTAGATCATTTTTCCCTACCCAAAACCCATCCCCGCGTTGTCTTTGCGGGCGTATCCATCGATTCTCATTCTCTCGCATTTCTCTCAACCCTAGTCCGCCTTGTCTCGCCTCACTATTCAAATCCTTTTAATGTTCGTCGAGTTTCTTGATTCTAGAAGACTAGGGTTCGAGTTCGCGCGACAGGATTCATCGGTTTCCACACCGATGGGACCGGGATTCGTCTTCACCGAGACGGGATGTTTGCGAAATATTTACGGAATGGCCGAGGTCCAAACTTTGTGGGAGATTGTTGCGTGTAACTAACGAGATGCTGAGATACCGAGATGTTCGAGCAAGGGTTGATGCCGAGATTAAAATCTGAAAGCATCCTGGGTGAGGTCCGGGATAAATCATTTGAAATCCGGGATAGTTGGCTGAAATCTGGATAATAGCTCACGATTGAAATCCGGGATAATCGTTTGATGTCCGGAATTAGTTAATTGCATCACATATCGGCAGGAACTTCAAATTGACCCAGTTTATCCAGAAGGTCAAAGGAGCTTTAACCTCTGTTTGCTCTCATCTGATTCAACCTACCCATTGCATCAATTTTGTTTGATTGTGACGCTATCGTGACCTTGGTTTTCTTGTTTTTCAATTTGAACTAATAATTTGAAGTTGAGTAAAAGGCAACGGGAGCAGAAGGCACTTAGATGAACAAATTTCGATCAGTGGATGATGCTCCGATCTTTACCACGAAGGGAGTTGTATCCGCTAAGTTAAATCCATTAATTTTGAATAATTGTGGTCTTTCTTGGTCCCCTGGTCATGCTTCTCACTGATTGATTATGCTTATGTTTGTTCGATTTAGTGTTCAATTTCTTAGTTAAATTCTGGTTCGTGGACCTCGATTTAAATGAACCATTGACAACACCTCGAAATTGAAGAGAAGGTTTCCTAATTGAAATATCTTTTCGGGTTCTTTCATCGTGGCTAAGTGGAAAAGGTGTGCTCTTGCGTTTGGATTGTTGTTCCGGCACTTTGATATGCTGATCTTTTATTAGTTTGCATATAAAGTTCTTGGTTGTGGTTGTGTCCACCTATTTTATTTCTCTCGTCTATTATCTCGCGGCTTAAATCGATTTTGCGGAGCACCCAATGGATAGCAATTGGAAGAAAAGCAACACTAATTATAGAGTAACTTCTTATATTGGGCTAATAATGTTATGGATTGGAGCTTTACTTATGTGCGAGCTTTGGAATCGTAGTTCTACCTACGAAACTAGCCGCATTGTTAAGGAAAGGCTTTCGGATTTTGAGTTATGGTTTCAACAAGGCGATGATCTTTTCTTATGTATCGTTTGTTTTTAATAGGGATTCAATGACACGACACGTTGTCTAAGGCTATTTTACCCAAGCTCTGTTTCAAATGATGAGCTGCCTCTAATAGACGTTCACAACAAGATGCATCCTACATTGCTCTTGTGGGTGTGCTGATGTGTGTTAGCTGCCTTTTGATTGTGATCGTCAGTGTTCTTGAGCTTTCTGATGCATCATCCGGATAAGTTTCCTTTTTCTTGTCCGGTTCGAATATTTTATTTCTTGTTCGGCAAAAGAAATGAAGGATGTTGTTTTATTGGCTTTGAAATCGATGCAATTAAGGAATTAAATGGAAGTTGGAAGTAGACTCGGTGTCTCACCCCAAATTTTCTTAGCAACACCATCTCTTGAAAAGGAAATGGTTTACCTTTTTTATTATAATATGGAGGCAACATATTATATCGGTGAGCTTTTGGTAAATTCTTATGTTTTGATGAAAAAGTCAATTGATTCTTTCTTTATTTGCGCCTTCCGAAATTGGAGCTCAATTCTATCAATCCCAATATATTACAATTGCTTGATGGTCAAATTTCTAAAGTATCACTTGTTTTGAAACAAGTTGGAAGATGGCTGCACTTCTTTGTATACAACAGTTTTTTATCAGAGAAGATTGTTAAAAGTCAAGGTTATTTTCTTAATGAAGATGTAAATGATAAATGCTTATTCAAAAGGAAGGCACTGTACAGAATGGTGCTCATAAGTTGGCTTTTGGAATGATTTTCAAGGGAATTTTCCTTGATATTATTTGCTACAATTCTTTGATTTTTGGTTTGTGCAATGTAAGACAAATGAAAAAAGAAAATAGTCTCCACTAAATGCATCCGCTATGTTGAAAAGAAATCTCGCTTGGTGTATAAAATTTATTTTCAAAGAAAAATCAGAAGGGAATTTAGGATTCACACCTTCCATTCGCATTTGCTATAATTGTTCGGTCCTGATTTGCGATTTGTCCCATGGCTAGTATGAAGGAGAGTCTTCACTTTAAATTGTGGATGTTTAATTCGATGCAAGTTGGTCCAGATTGTGGATGTTTAATTCAGAATTTCATATTAGCTTTTGCTACTCTTTTCAAGTTGTATAGTTCTTAACTTCCTTTTATATCTTGTTTTATCTTTTGGATGCATGACCTTCCATTCTTCTAGACAGATCATTGTATAAGAAATCATTTTAATCCCTATCTATTCAACATTACCATTATTTACTACTTACATATTTTTTATTTCTTTTCAGGGGAAGATATTAGTGTGTGCGTTTGTTTAGGTATTCTTACCTCATTATTCGATGACGAAGGTACATGTTTGTGCTTTGCATCGAAGATTAAAGTTTAAGCTCATCTTTATTTGTGATTCTTATGTTTTAGGATGACTTTTATAATGTTTGACTGATTTATTTTGATAGCATATATGCATGATTGAGCATGATTGAGCAATTTTTTTCGTCTTACAAGATTTGTGTACTCCTCAAATCATTGATTTATTAGAACAACAATACTTGGTTTCTAAAATCTGGGGATAAAGTTTTTAGGCCATCCATGTAGCTGGGTTCAAGCAGGAGCTGTCACTTCCTGAGCTGTTTTATATGAGCATTCTTTGTTTATTTATTGATTTTTAAGCTTATCTTGGGATATTCTAAAGTACGCTCAGCAATTAAACTTTCCTTGATGTTACTTAAGTTTATTTGTTTTAGAACATTCTTTGGGTATTGTCTTGTTTTCTTTCCAGACTTCTCTCCAATTTTCATGTTTATAAACAGATCATACGGATATACTTTATTTCGCTGGTGTTTCTTTGTGAACTTTTTGTCATCAATTTCATCCTGAGCATCTTATGAGTCTAGTATTGTAAGCTTTGGATTTACCTTTTTATGGTATTATATTAGCATATTTAGTTCCTCTGCTTTGCTATCATTTGTTAAGTAGAACTATTTTAGATCATATAATTATCTTTCAGTCGCTAGCACAAGACAGGCATCCTTCATCTTACTTCTTTTAAACTCATCGGGTCTATGTCTGTTCAAGAGGCAAATCTATCTTCTCAAGGTCCTTCTGGGAATGAGAGCGGAGGAATGAATCTGAATCAGAACCAGAACCAATCAGGAAATCAAGCACAGACATTTCCTAACCAACCATTCCCATCTTTACCTCAAGTGGTTATGATTCCTCTTGCTACAGGAGCCATATTTGAGGTTTATTAGTTTGCCTTGTAATCCTGACATCTTTATAATCATGTTGAAGTGCACAGGAGTTCTGTAGTGTTGGAGACGGTTCGTGTCTCACACATGTTGGCTCTAGTCCTGTGGTGAAATTTTCATGTTATTTACAAACGGGGTATCATCTCCATTTTGTTGTTCACAGATTCTATAGGACTGAATATTGATTCTTAATATTATTCATTGGGGTTGCTGCAAATTTGTGATGTTCTCCTGACATGTTTCCAAATTGACTTTATTGAATATTTGAATGCATCGGGCTGGTTTGTCTTGTGTGTCTTTTGAAGTTATATGTAGTGAGTTATCTGCTCATATATTTATTGATGTGCCCTCTAAATATATTTTGTAACTTTATGAAAAATCACTTCACACTTCTTTTAATAGGTTAAATTGTTGATGAGGAAATGAGAACTGGATTTTTGAGCATTGGTTTCCAGCCAAAGTGGGGACTCAAAGACATACCTATAATGCCAAAGGTGTTTCTTTGCCTTCTTTTTATTGTGCAAGACTTTGAACTTGCTGAATATGCACATTCATTCATTTGTGGAATCTGGATTGAATTCCCTGATATTAGGATCAATTAACTATCAAATTTCAATCAAGGCTATTTAATAAGTTCCATAAGGTGTTTCTTTGCCTTCTTTCCTATGCTTAGAGATTGCATATATTTGCTATGTTGTAATTGAGGTTTTTCATTGTGAATTTCATTAAGAATTTTCACAAAAGTGGCGTTGTCAACATACTTTGCTACCTCTATGTTCAACTCATCATGAACTATGTATCTTGGGATATTTATTATATAAAAGGTGCTTGTATTCTGTTTCTGTACAAGGTTAGCTTAGCTAACCTTTTAGCACATAGCTAGGTGTTGTATGCAATTATCACATTCTGGTGATTGTTTATGTAAGGATGTTTTTTTGCAAGAAATTGTGGGATAGTGAATATACGAAGCAATTATTTAAAAAAAAAAGAACGCTTAAGGAGTCTAATTAATGGAATTAGACTCCTAATGTAGACTTAAGGAGTCTAATTCTAAATAATTAGACTCTAAAGTGAGACTTAAGGAGTCTAAGTAATTGAATTAGACTCCTAAAGTGAGACTTAAGGAGTCTAAGTAATTGAATTAGACTCCTTAAGTCTCACTTTAGGAGTCTAATTATTTAGAATTAGACTCCTTAAGTGACATCAAAGAGCGTAACTCATGACTTAAGGAGTCTAAGTCAGAGAATTAGACTCCTTAAGGGACATCAAGGACCGTAATCGTCATGACTTAAGGAGTCTAAGTTATGGAATTAGACTCCTTAAGTCATGACTTAAGGAGTCTAAGTTTAAAATAGGACTCCTTAAGTTTTCCCTACGACCCCCGATATACCTCCCCTCTAAAAGGACGCCAAAAGTATAAAAAATAGGACTCCGTATCCCCTGTTTTGTAGTAGTGAATTGAGCTTAAGCAAGGTAAAAATCAAGCCTGAATGAGTTAAATATGGGCTAAAGCAAGCCAAGCCTAATGTCAAGTTTAAATCATCTGTGTTAAGTGAGCTTCATTTCAAGTGCCAACAGGGAGTTCATCATGAAAACAATAATTTTGACCATGACTGGCTCATAATCTTCATGTCCAATTTGTGTTGTTTACTTATCTTTGAGGATTCAAGGAGTTGATAGAGTCTGATAAGCAACGCACTTAATCATGTTGCTTTGTTGTTCTTTTTTTTTTTTTTTTTTTTTTTTTTTTTTTTTTTTTGCATTGTGAGTTTTGTATAGCCTTTCACTGAAAAAGAAGTGTTGCCAAGCATTTACCTTGTTGCAGTCACAAGCTATGCAAAACTTTAGGCAAGCTCTTTCTGGCCCAAGACAAATATTCAATTTACTGAATCTAAAGAGGTTGAAAAAGAAGAAAAATGCTATAGCAATAAGAGGGTAAAGGCGTTAGAAGCGAAGGTGAAGGAGCAAGGAGAGATGATTACTAAGATGCGGGCACTTCTCCGGTCCATATTGAAGGACAAGGGTACGGGCTTGCCTCCTGGTGGTGATGACAATACTGATGGTGATCTTGACCAGACTGTTGCAGTTTAGATTTTTTTTTAGTTCATTTTGGTCGAAACATTTTAATTTGTAATATTTTGTTTTTACTATGTAAACTCTTATGATTGTTGCAAATTTTTTTTAATGATATACAAGTTTTTTTATTTTCTAATTTTTAATATATTTTTATTTAATTATTTTATTTTTTATATTTTTTTTAAAAATTAATTGGATTTTGCGAGGGAAAAGTGGTTCCCTCGCAAAATCCTCGATTTTGCGAGGAAAGAACTTTCCCTCGCAAAAATGCTCCATTTTGCGAGGGAACATTTTTCCCTCGCAAAATGGAGCATTTTTGCGAGGAAATTTTTTCCTCGCAAATATTCAACTTTTGCGAGGAAATGTTTCCGTCGCAAAATCCTTGAATTTGCGAGGAACACCCGTCCCTCGCAAATGCTCCATTTTGCAAGGGAACATTTTTCCCTCGCAAAAATGTTGGATTTTGCGAGGGAAAACTTTTCCCTCGCAAAATTTGAAAATTTTGCGAGGAAAGGATGTTCCCTCGCAAAATCCAACATTTTGCGAGGGAAAAATGTTCCCTCGCAAATTCTAAATTTGCGACGGAAAGATGCATTTTTGCGACGGAAATTGGTTTGCGTGGGCAATTTTTGCGACGGAATTTTTTTCCGTAAATTCCGCCGCAAATCATTTTTGCGACGGAAATTTGCTCTTTTGCGAGGAAAAATTCCGCAAAAAAAACTGTTTTTTTTGTAGTGTAATGTGCTTTTCCCAAAAAGAAAAAGATGAATGGCTTTTCCACAAAAAAATAATACTACTTCCAGGTTTAATTATAAGCCTAGTTGACTTTTTTGGAGAGATTAAGGAAGTTAAATAAGTTACTTAATCATCTCATATGTTGTGTATCTTTAGATTATATATTAGTTTATTAGTCAAACTAATTAGTTTGAAGAAAAATTTAAAAATAAAGATACTCTAAAGTAATTTAATTAGCTTCCTTAATATCTCCAAAAAAATCAACTAGGTCTTATCATTAGGACCGGAGGAGTAATAGCCAAGTGTTTGCTTTTAAGGATGCCTCCATTTTCTTGTCTGTTCGTTGAAGCTTCCTAACTTGGCTGTCTGGTTCTTATCACCAAGTCTCTGTGAATACAGTTTATAATATCTCTCTGCATCCACATACTTCAAAATCTGAACTGGTTTTCCTTGTTCCTCATCCACCACAATTGTCCCATCACTGGATTTGGAACCTCCAGCTTTGACTTTAAGTGGCTTGACCACAGTTTTTGCATCAACACTTGAATTACCATCAGCTAATGCCACTGCCCCCAGAATTTCGCCCAAGAATGTGCCCTGTAACATGATTAATTACATTACTCAAAATCTGATTAAATAGCAGAAACCTAAGTCTACAAGAAGTGGACAACATGAAACTATTGTCATTCCTACACTAAGAACTTGTCATTGCATGTTGTTTGAGACCTTTTAGTGATTATATTCATTTCTTGGAACCTCATAATGATTTTGGTACAAGTTCCTCCTACTGTACTAGCTTAGCTAAAACATGAAGGAGAGCTAAAAGGGCTAGTCTACCATATGTTGATATCTCTGGTGGCTTTGCCTTAAGCGGTATAGCCTAGACAACAAGCGCTTGGCAAAGACAGCTTCAGGTGTTTCTTCTGTTGCACGCAACCATCTTAACAGAGTTGAAAATGAGCTGCTTGCTTCACGCTGGATTCCCAAAGGAATGAGAGTGATATTTACTCCTGATTCAAACACTCTCTTTGCAGCTAAAGGATCCAAAAACATATTGAACTCTGAATATTGGTTTGAAGCTACAGAAAATAGGTTTCCTCTGTCGCTGTCATTCTCGCTAATGTGTCCCCCTACTATATATACCTCCTGTAAAAAAAGTTAAGATACTTTTGGACTTAGTAATAACAAAATTTACAAGTACTTCACGGTGGGAAGTTTAAGGATAGATCAACTGACCTGAATATGACAGCTCAAGTTTTTCTCTGATACGACCTTGGCCAAATTAGTCAAGGGTCCATTGGTTAACACAGTAATCTTAGACCCTTGTTTGATTGTTGGCACTATAGATTCCCAAACTTCCATAGCTAGCGGTTGTCTAAGTTCAGGGTGATCAGTGTCCCTTGGAGCACCAAACTTTACAGAGTTTTCTGCAGTATACCTGTGGTAGATCTTAAGGTGTCATTGTCCGTTGCTGGTTTTGAAAAAGTCACGTTCATACATTTATGATGCATAATAAAAATGTTCATCAAAGTAACTTAAAAAGCACCTTCTGGGGCTACGAGGCAGATTACGAGCAAGACCATAAAGAGTGTCAGAATCCAAGAACCCTCCACTGCCATGTGGAATGGCTTCAGAATATTTGCAGCCATCAACATCTGATGTGAATGGATTCGATTCTGTTGCAAATACATCTCCTAGACCTACAAGGATATCGTCACGACCCATCATGTGCAGTAGGTCATACACCACATCTATAGTTGCAGCATTTGCCCATCCATTTGGGCTCACAATAACTGCCTGACCAAAAGTTACAGAGAATCCACATCACATTTACAGTTAATGTTCTCTCTTTCATGGAAAGGTTTTTGAGGATTCAAAGAAATAGTAGCAATGAAGGATCAAGCTACCTTGAGGTCGATGACTTCATAAGGGACTTTAAGAAGATAAAATAGAGAAAGAAAGTCTCCTGCACTCATGTCCATGTCAAACACAACAGGTTTCCCTGATCTTCTGTGTTGAACATCAGGCTTGAAAGTTACTTCTTTGTAGTAAGGAAACTGTGAAGTGAAGTTGAACAGCCCAGAATTTTGTTTTCTCTTTAGAACCTGAGAGACCCATAGAAAGAAACATAAATACTTGTTACTTAGCTAACTAAGAGATTCCTGGAAAAAGATTGTAGAAACCAGAACAATACACCAAAATGTGACTCACGTTCAGGAAGCTTATGAAATATTCTCTGTCAAGTGGACTTCCAGCATCTTGGTTAGGCTTTGCTTTTGTGGCAAGAAGCACTCTTACTGAGTCTGAACCATTTGCCTCCATTGTATAACCATCCTATAAATCACATTGTTAAAAGACAACATGTTAACTTACAAAGTAAAACAAACTTTGGCTAATGCATAAACCAACAAAAGAAAAAACAAGTGATTACCATGCATTTTCCTTTCCCATTCTTCACAAAGCAATATGGATCTCTAAGTCCTCGTTGAACATGACCACTATGCATTCCACCTAACTTCAAATTGAACTTGGGTGTTTGTTTTCCATCGAAATTCGGATTCGAGCCATCGTTTATCCCGTAAGGTTGATTGGAAGTTATTACAGTGATGTTCACATACTCCATTTCAGCAAATTCATTTTCTCCATCATGGTGATGGGAATTCCTCATGATTGAGACTGCTATACCACTCAAGAAAGAGTCCCACATAAAATAACTCTGTCAAACAAATCATTGTCAATAGTACTCCATTTGACTTTATCATCAACTTAGCTAAATATTAGTTAAAATGGTGATCCAATGCACAAGCCTTCCACTAAGTAAAGTCTAGAGCGGGTTAGATGGACATAGCCTTGTCTTTGCAAACCGAAAGGTTTTTTTTTAGGATTTGACCCCATGACTTAGAGGTCACACGACAACAACCTTTAATATTGCTCAAAGGCTCACCCTCATAACTAAGCTAGATGTTAGCAAGTTAAAAAATAATAATATTTAAAAAAAAAAAAAAAAAACCACACATCTTGACCAAATTCGATAATTATTTACCGTATAGAAATGGTCATCGAACCAAGTATCACGAGACATTTTCAAAGACTGGAAGCAATATTGTGCCTCATATGTGTCTTGGCTCTTCTCAAACTCATCAAAGAAAGCCTCATTGATGGGGATCGTGTTGGTAGCATCAAGAGGGACGAGAGTTATAGGAATACCAGAATGAATCACCTAAAATGAGATTATTAATATAAATAAATTAGAAGGCATGCATGACAAGATAATGAAACAGTAACGATTAATGGGCATTATTATTTGCAGCTGACCTGGTGTGCTGCAAAAGGGTCTCCAAAAATGTTGAACTCAGCATATGGATTAGCGTGATAATCTGTGAAAATATTGCCACGGTCACCGCATTGCTGGGGCACACAGGAAGAGCTAGAGTTTTTGGGGCAACAACCAGTTGGGTTGCTTGATCTTACACCACCACCCATTATGTAAATATGCTCTATGTTCTTCTTTAGGTGTGGGTGACTCATGAGGAAAATGCCAAGATTTGTGTGTGTTCCAGTAATGAACACAGTTATGGGACCGTCAGATATCTTTTCAATAAGAACTTGCTGAGCAGTTGGTTGTTGAAGAGGATTGTACCCTCTTTTGCCCTGATTCATGCCAAAGCCATCAACCCAGATCACTTTATAAACAAATGAATCGAGTGATAAGTACAATCAGTTTGCTTAGTGCTCCTTGCTAAGCACTTTACTTAGCAAGGAAACCAGGTCCGTGATTACTATGAAGTCATTCACAATTTGATGCATTATTATAAATGCAGATAAATAAAAAACTGGAATGTTTTTGTGAGTTGCTCTAGTGATGACTTCATTTGAAATTGAAATGTGATGATTCATAAGGCTACGCAGGAGTACTGTTTGCTTATCCGTAAAATGAGAAGTATGTGTGTCCATATGTTTATGTTTCAGATAAATACAAAGGAAACGACATATTTTGGATTCTTGAGAATGAGAGTGCCCAAATAAAAACAAGCATAGCCGCGATGTGCAATATTAAATTAATAAAAAAGAAATGAATGGTTCATGTTTCTTATCTTTAAATTTAATAATAGAGAAGAATATTAATTTATAAAAATGTTAGAATTAAGAACAAAAGATGGGGACAGATGCAGAGTGAAAACAAATGATTGTGGGCATAATTATGAGTCCAAATTATGTGCACATAATTATGTGTTTCTTATGTGCTTCTCTATAGGAGGTATGATCATTTTTATTTTTTTATATATTATATTTATTTAGATTTAAATTATATCAACAGATGGAAGATATTTATTTTTTATATATATTGTATTTGTTTAGATTTTAATTATATGTTGTTTTCGAGATGTTATTTTGTCATCATATCTCAAATTAATTAATTTCCATACGAAAAATACAGAACTGAAAATTAATTAATTTGAGATATTGGATGTAAAAAATATTTCATAAAATAGTATATAATTTAAATCTAAATAAATATAATATATAAAAAAATAAAAATATTTATATATGAGCACATAAAAACACATAATTATATACAAATAATGTGAATTCCATGGGCCATGGTTATTGGGACGGGATGAGAATAATTACTTGGGGAAGGAAAGCCTTGCGAAGGCCATAATTAGCATCGATGTCAAGTCGGCCTCCTGCACCAACGGGAATGGCCTGCCTGTATCTGCAACTTCCTCCTGTGCTCATTCCCTGCATTACCATTACACTCCTCATCATCAACCCTCAGCTCCAAATATTTTTGCTTCTCTTTTTCATCCTCTCTATCATTTTAAAATTACTATTAAATTATTAAAAGATAAATATATTCAACTTTTAAATTTTACTTCTCATAATTTATAACTGCAATAAAAAAATATTTAACAAAGAATTTTATAAAACATTAAATATGGACCCTTTGAATTTTAATCTAATGATGACTATAGGTAGTGGATGGAAATGGTAGATGAGAGAGAAGTCAGACCTTAAGCAAAGTGAATTCAAGGGAGCGGATTATCATTTCCTCATGATCTCTCGGTATCCCATCTCAACTGTTGGAGGAAAGAGAGATAGAGAGATGCTCAAATTATTTTAAGAGATACTGATTGTCAGATCATTGACCGACTAAAAAAATAATTCAGGGTATTGAGTTGTACAAAAAAAACTTTAATATACTTTTTTTAAAAATATTTCAGATGCTGACTGATACTGGAAAAATACTTTATAATCTTAAAAAAATATTTTAAAGTATTGATTGATACTAAAAAAATATTCAGATGATAAAGACTATTTAAATAAATAAATAAAAAAGAAGAAGACTAAACAATGGGTTTTTTTTGCGCCAAAGGGGGAAAAAAAAACTTTATTGAGATTTGAGGATATCTCTCTCTCCAGTTGGTGGGATATTGAGATATTCTGAGGAAATGATTTATTGAGATAATCCGCTCCCGTGAATTCAATTGCCGACACTCTATTAGTTACTCACAGAAGTGAAAATGCTCCTACCTCATGTGCTGATATAAGATTTAGTTTGAAGTGGAAATAAAATCTATTGTACTTCATACAAACTAGATCTTATACGAATGAATGAAGGGCAGTGTTTTGTATTTAGTAGAGTGTATACCTGATCTATAACAGGGAGATAGCCTCCAACGTTTGGGAGGATGGTACCATTTTCTAGTATGCCACCCTCACCTCCTACTCCGACGGCAATATCATCACGACCCATCATGTAAAGAAGATCATACACTTGATTCACAGCATGCCCTGCGTTTGTCCATGCATTTGCACTTATTGTGATCGCCTGCATATTCATACATATATACATATCTCATGTTCACCAAGTAACAGAAGTTTCGTAACTGTGAGACTATAACGGTATGTCGTCATCACGAAACAAGATTGTTAAAGTATAGTCAGGGTCACCTGCAATTCGAATTCTGATCTGTTGAGCTTCATCAGGTAAAGGAACCCGAAGAAATCGTCGGTATCGATATCACTGTCCCACAGAATACGACGAGGACTACCCTCAACGGCACTGGAAGAAGAAGCAGCCACCAGAGCTGCCACGGCCATTATAACAGCAACACACAAGCTCCTTGGAAACAACATCATAATAAGAGAGTCACTAGTTTGAAGGATAAACTCAGCAGAGATGGCCTGCCTTCAAACTCTTTGGTATAAACAGGCTTCAAGCAAATACGAGTTTTATATACAGGACCTCATACTCATCCGTCCCCGTGCAAGGACTAACGAAAGATGTCACCGAGAAAGGACAAGGGATTTTTGTTAGCATCGCTGAGTGTAGGAAAAAGCTAATAACTGAGAGAGCGAGCATGAAACATGAGGGAAGACTAATAAATACTCGAAAAACAAAGATAAATACGATAGAATATATCATGGACGCGTTGAATGAATGAGAACAATAGAATTATGATGGGACATGTGCGGCAAAGCAGAGGTTTTTTTAATCACCATCGTGGTGTGTGGGAAAACAGAGGTTTTTTTTATTATTTTTTATAATTTTTAAATCATTTTCCTTCAATCATATCAAGATAAACTTATAAAAATAATGAGAAAAATAATCATGAAAGGATTAGCTCCCTTCCGAAAGCAGCGGATTTGCCTGTGGAAAAGGACAAAGAGGACGCAGAAAGCTGCTCTCCATGCCATGTGGACACAATATCCGCTGTCGGATCACAACGCGATAGAAGATCTGATAGAGTATTTAACTATTTATGAGGTTGATGGCAAGCTACGCTGAATTAATGCTGGGTTTAATTAAATAATATAAAGTCAATTGAGATTTGAGAGTAGTAGAAGGCCAACGTTACGTTGAAAAGAGCATACATATAATAAATTTTTAAAAAAATGTGGTGAGAAAGCGGACCTGAGTTTTGAATTTTGACTACAAAATTGCATAGAAAGTTAAATGTTTTTGCCTTTTGGTGAAACGCTGACTTCTCTATCTGGTTTCAATGGCATGACATTTTGGAATTTCGGGGTTTATGTGTGAAAGACTGCAAGTTGGCTTATTTCTGCATAAATAAATTTTTTTATCATTTATGCAGATACGCTTGTGAGGGGTTTTTTTTTTAAAAAAAAACGAGATTTATGAAATTGTAGTCAACCCTTAATTTATCTATTTGCATAATTATGAAATCTTGTAGCCAATAGCCTTTTAAACTAGTGGCATGCAAATTTCGTTGTAAATATGAGTTATAGGTTTGATCCCGCTTACAAACTTATACTATTAATGTGTAGTTGTTCACCCCTTTAATTATGAACTTATTTTATTTTTTTTTTGTTGAAATTGTAAAGTTTGACTTTGGGATACAGTGAGTCAAGAGAACCAAAATGCTGACCCAAAAAAAACAAACGTCAAGAGAACTAAAATCAGGCTAACTTAGAGTGGGCGTGTTTGGGTTCGCATCGAAGGAAAAAAAACACAATGGCTTAAAAGACAACGCTGGGCAGTGAAAAAACGCAACACGGTGCCGTTTAAGTGAACATTGAACGTGATGAGCTTATCCTTTTAAAGCCCATTTTCCTAGAAGCTCCAAGGTAGAGCGTTGGACGCGTTGGCGTTAGCGTTGGCGCCTTTCCGTGATTCAATGGTTGGTGCGCATCGTCCGCTGACCACGCAACGTTAAAAGGGGATTAGGTGACAACCCCACCACGAAAGTCAGTTAATTTGGCCAGTGGTCAACTTATGGAAGTTTAATTTGTTCAAAATAGCATTTCATTTTTATCTAATTATAAAGGAAAAATTGCTCCTAGAACCCGACAAAAAAAAAAAAAAAAAAAAAATACAACAAAATAGTCATTTGAAATCTTAAAATTATAGATATTTTTATTTGTATCTTTCATATATGAGAAATATTGCAAAAAAGTCTCACCGAACTTTACTGTAGTTTTGATATTTTAAAGGATCATTTTGTATTAAATTCTTTTGTTTGGGACTTAAGTACAATTTTCTCAATCATAAATATATATTGGTTATTATTGTTCCATTAAAAAAAAAAAAAGATTCCCCTTCTCCTGAAATAAGACATACTTTCTTAATTATAAATTTAATTACTTTTTTAAAAAAGATAAAGAAAAACTAATTAAATTACTTTAGACTTTTCTTATTATGCGAGAAGGGACAGTATGAGACGGCGATTCTACTGATTACTTTTTCCTTTTCTTTTCTTTTTTTTTTTCTTTTTAGAAAATGTTTCTGCTGATTACGACTTTGTTTGGACGAGCAAATTAAAGCGTTGGAGGAATATGATTTGGATACGACTTTGTTTGGACGAGCAAGAGGAATATGATTTGTATACGGTATTGTGACTGAAACGTGTCGTAAATTTGAATATCTTATTGTGTCTTGATTCCTTTCACTTTCTTGGCTACCATTTTCGAACCCATTTAATCCCCCTTTTTTTTTCTTTTAGAAGTGTTTTTATCATTTATGAGCTCAATAAAAACAATTAAAGTTAATGAAGTTATTTTAGAATTTAAGTAACTTCCAATATTACTCCTATTAATTGTAATAAACTCTAATATTATATTAATTATTACTCTCACTAACAACTTTTATTAATTATAGGCATACATGGAAAAATGATAATTAATACTCATTAGGAACAAGTAAGTGTCTTATAAAAAGAACCAAATACAATTGTTATTTAGTCTCTTATAATCAGAATACAAAACATATGAAATGATTAAGTAATAATTTATTTAAGCATCTTCTCTTAATCTCTTCAAAAAACAATCGTAAGTTTTATAATTAGTAGGAGGTAATAACTTTTTTAGATAAAATAATTGCGTAAAGGGGTAGCTGTACTTGTCTCTGAAACGCACTTTTTTCTTATGAGATAGTTTATTCCGTAAAATAAACAAATGTTTTGTATGTTATATACAGCTTGTCGATACAGTAATTGTTTGAATTGGCATTCAAGATAAATATAAATATGTAATTAACTCGTTAAATATATTAAAAAAATGCTTTTTTCGTAGTAATCTAGCACTAACTTGTCTCAAAATATACCGTTGGATTCAATGATTCAGTTGGTATGAAATCTAAGGATTATTTTATTTATTTTTATTGTTTCTCGTTGGCAACAAATACTAGTAATATTGTTACTCAGTTCCCTTTTTTCATTTCGGACCAACAACGCTAGCTTGTTTTTTTTTTCTTTTATAAAAATAAAACATATATGCAGGAAAATAAATATAGTCAGAAACCTTTCTTTCTGTTTAAAATTTTTTATGATACACTTTCTGGTTTCAATTTTTTTTTTTAAAAAAAATATTGTGCTCGTCTTTATATAAAACAAAAAAAAATTAAAAGAAATACAGTGTTCATGGAGTCTGTATTCCGTGCTCATCATAATTAGAAGCAATTAATTTTTTTTATCACTGTGATAAGATCTTAACCATTTAAACTTTGATCTGAACTTAATTTTAAAATTTTTAATTTGTGATTTTTTAAATGATAAATTTATTTTCATGGAAAGTGATTGTTATAAGATTATCTTTATTTTTAATTTTGTATATAATAAAATAAAATTTAATTAAAATATAAAAATTAAATTAAATTTGATCGTTCAAAATTAATCTAATGATGAAGATGGGTGATGAGCATAAAATGTGCTGTGTTCATGACTTGTATCTTTGTCAACAGGTGATACGTATGTAAAATTGTTCCTTTGGTTGGTAGAAAGATTATTTCCTCGAACACTTGTTCCAACTAACTTCATACTCTGGTTGATAGAATGAAGATCTCATTTCTTGAACTGGTTACTACCCGTTTGCTTTTTCTTGTTCTTTTTACCAAACTTACACATTTTCAAAACTTGGTAGGCAGACACTTAAGATTAGCTCAAGTAACAAAACTGAAGTGGGATGAGGAGTGAGGATGGAGATTAAAGTTCAAAGTTTTTTTGTTTTTTTTTGTTAATCATAGGTATATTCCTATCAAAGATAATCATATTCAAAACACTGTTAGACACTAAATGTAAGTACTTCTCTTAATAGGAATTTGAACTTTAGCTTGTCACATTATGAAGGAGCCTATTCCATTAAACTCAACTCCTATTTGTAAAGTTCAAAGCTCAAACACTATTGATGTGATTTTTTTTTTTTTTTTTTTTTTTTTTGGGGGGGGGGGGTTGTGGGCCGGAAAATGGTTCCTTGTATTTTAGATCCATTACACATGAACCAACAAACAGAGAAGTAAAAAAAGCGATGTCTCTGATTCTCTCCAAGAAAGCTTCCGCGAAAGGCTCTTCATCAAGTGAAGAGGATGATTTATTACACAGGAGTTTAAAGAAGATTAAGAACGATGTTAGTGTGCCGTCCAGTTCGGAGTGGCCTAAGCTGGGAGAGGACGTCGAGAAACCTTGGGTGTCGGGACCCTCTTTTGCTGAAAAACTTCAGGGTATCAATAAGACTCTACAGGGGAATATTGCTGCAAGTTCCTCTAATGAACTCTCAGATGATACGTTATCGATTCGGATCATGCTTGGAAATGATATGGATGTGCATGAGCCCTCTGTGTTATCGAGAGGACCCCAATCGGAACTTCCCCACGTTCTCATTCTCGGATAGGATGAAAAAAAGGCTATACAAGGCATGGGATAAGGCGGTGATCGTAAAGTTCTTTGGGAAGGGATCTTGGGTATATGCCGTGCACTCTATTTTGCAACCTCGTGGGCTAAGAGAGGAGTTTTCAATCTTATTAACATTGGCAATGGCTTCTTTGTGGTGAAGTTTACAAACAAAGAGGATTACCTAAACGCCTTAACGGGGGACCATGGATGATTTTCGATCATTACTTAATGTTCGTCCTTGGGAGCCTATGTTTCATCCTATGAGAGCTACCATAAATAAGGTTGCTGTGTGGATAAGACTCCCTAAAGTGGTTTTGGAATATTATGATAAAGAGGCCCTCTCCTGGATTGGAAATCGCATAGGGGATATTATCAAGATTGACATGAACACGTCTGGGCATCTTCGTGGCCATTACGCTAGGATCTGTGTGTTAGTGAACCTGGAGGAACAACTGATGTCAGGGTTCATGCTAGATGAAGTTGAATATTTCTTAGAGTATGAGGGGCTCCATCTTCTCTGTACTAACTGTGGGATTTATAGGCACATTGCTGATGAATGCAAGAAGGAAAAGAGTTCTCAGAAACCTGAGGGAAAGGTACCGGAGGTTGGAGGTAGTCCTTTGGAGGTGAATACCGCTGCTTGTGAGGCGCTTTCGTCGGATTTTGACGCCTGGAAGGTTGTGCATAAGCCTCGCCGGCAAAAGAAAATAGGGAAGGAGAAGCCTTCCACGGCCGACCAACGGAAACATGGAGGATCGAGGTTCGAGGTGCTGGAGGAAGAGGGTGATGACGTTGGAAGTAAGGAGCTTCGGCCTGCTGTAACCGTCATCCCCAGCGGCTCTCTCGAGGATTCTCTTACGCCTTCTGCTCTCAGCGGAGGGGGGAAGCGTGGGAAAGGGAATAAAAAAATAGGAAAAAATAAGGGGAAGGCAGAAGCTTTAATGGCTATGGATGAGGGCAAGTCAGAAAAGAAATCGGAGAAAAGGACGAGGGAGGAGAGGAATAAGGGAGCTAAGGAGGGGAAAAGTTTGAGTAATTTGGGGGAAAAATCGAGTGAGAATGGTCAGAGGGGAGGTGATGGGACGGCGAGACAGGCAGGAGTTTTAATGATTGAGGGGCCCAAGGTGGCTGCCATAATGGAGGACGCCAATCCAGAGGTGGATTTTTCTGCGTGCCCTATGGAGCCTGGAGAAGGTGAAACACTTAAAAAATTAGAAGGAAAATTTTGGGTGGATACTAGGGCCTTAGATCCGGATGACATGTGGGATGAGGAGGCCCAAGTTCCTGATCATGCGATTTTGGAGTCTGGGCTGGAGTCGGCCTGTCAAATGGATGAAGGGGCCCAAGTGCAGATGGGATGTGATATCGAGGTTCCTGTTGCCCAGCCACCTTGTGCTTGATTGTGCGCTTCTTGGGCCTTCTTTTTGTGCTTGCGTCTGATTGGGCCTTCTTTTTTCTTTTGTCCAATGTCCAATCTTTTATTTTGGAATTTAAGGGGCGCAGGTGGGCCTTTTTTGCAAAATATTAAGTTAGTTTGCAGAATTTCTCAGTTTTTTTTTTTTGTTTCGTCCGAGACCAAGAGTGATAAGGAGGCGCGATTCTCTTGTCTGCGTAACTTGGGGTATGATGGTTCGGCGTTTATGCCCAAAGAATGGCAGATCCGTGGGTTAATTGCCGTTTGGAAAAAATCGCATATTAATGTCGAGGTGCTTAGATCGGAAAGGCAATTCCTTCATTTTAGGTGTTCCTTCCCGGTAAGTGCAATTTTTTCCTGTTCTTGTTTATTCTATCCCTCGGCGACCTTAGCGGCCTGCTTTGGCACGACCTTCCGGACTTATCTCGTTCGTTGACGGGGCCTTGGGTGCTGTTAGGTGATTTCAATGACTTTCTGTCTTCGGATGAGAGGACGGGGGGAGTGGGTGTTAATCCATCCAGAATTGATCTTTTTCAGAGGCGGATCTTGTCCTGTCAATTGTCGGACTTGGGTCACCATGGGCCGAAATTCACATGGCGTGGTCCTCAATTGGCTAATTTCTCCAGGCTCTACGAGAGGCTTGATAGGGCGTTGGGGAACACTGATTTTGTTTATGAATTTCCTTCCTCTAACATTCAGGTTCTTCCTCGTACTAAATTCTCTGATCACAACCCTATTGTGTTGCGTTTTTTTTCGATGATGATTATAGGGGCCTTAATCGTCCATTTCATTTTGAGGCTATGTGGATGAAGCATACCAGTTATGATTCCTTCTTGGCCGAGAATTGGGGCTCGTTGATGACTTTAATTTGAATGAAAATGTGAGGGACTCCTTGGGGATTTGGAATAAAGAAGTGTTTGGATTTGTGGAAGCTCGAAAAAAGACTATTTTGGCAAGGCTTGGGGTATCCAAATCGTCGCCTATCCTCACTGTCTTTCTATGTAACCGGAAAAAGAATTGCAAGAGGACTTGATCGAATTCTTAAGTTGGAGGAGATTAAGTGGTTTCAGAAATCTAGATCGGAGTGGATTCGCAATGGTGATAGGAATACCCGGTATTACCACTTAAAATCCAAGATGCGAACAAGGAGAAACATGATTCGGTCTTTGAAGAATGAGAATGGTTCTTGGGTTGAGGATGCTGTGGAGCTCAAAAACCTAGTTCTTCGGTATTTTAAATCTATTTATTGTCCCGATCGTGAGGTAACTACCCCTTTGTCTACTACAAAGAAAGTTCTGTTATTGATCAAGGGATTATCGGGGTCTTTCTAGGGTGCCATCGGATGAGGAAGTGCGTCAGGTTGTCTTCTCTATGGGATCCTTTAAAGCTCCTGGTGTAGATGGCTTTCCTGCAATCTTCTACAAAAATAATTGGGAGTTGGTGGGTCCGGCGTTGTGTGGCTTTGTGAAAGGGGCTTTTCAAAATTCCTCTTCCTTGGCTAATTCCAACAGGACTCTTATTGCTCTTATTCCAAAAAGGGAGTCTCCGGAGTCGGTATCTCATTTTAGACCTATTTCCTTGTGTTCTGTTCATTATAAATGTGTGTCTAAAATTATTTCTAACCGTCTTAAGTGTGTTATGAATGATTTGATTTCTCCTTTCCAAACTAGCTTTATTAAAGGTCGGCATATTCAAGACAATATTGTTGTTGGCCAGGAATTATTTCATTTAATGAGCAAGAATAGGGGTAAAAAGGGGCTTATGGCTATGAAAGTGGATCTTGAAAAGGCTTATGATAGAGTAAGTTGGGCCTTCTTGAGACAGTGCTTTTTGCGAGGTGGGATTCGACATGAACTTTATTAATTTGATTATTGATTGTGTTTCGTCTGTTTCCTATAATGTGATTTGGAATGGTTCACGACCGAATTCTTTTTCCTCGTAGGGGCCTCCGCCAAGGGGACCCCATTTCTCCTTTCCTTTTTGTTCTTTGCATGGATAAGCTTTCTCACCTTATTTGTGATGCAGTGGAAAAGGGTGATTGGAAGCCTATTGGCACCTCCAGTACCGGACCTAAAGTTTCCCATCTTTTATTTGCTGATGACTTGTTATTGTTTGGGGTGGCTTCTGAGAACCAAGCTCGTTGCATGATGGAGTGTCTTGAGAAATTTATGAATGCCTCGGGGGGAAAAATTAGTAACGACAAGTCTTCCATTTTTTTCTCCCCCAAGGTCCCTATTCATACTAAGCAGGCTATCAAGTGTATTACTCAAATGCGTATTTCCAGTGAAGTTGGTAGATACCTTGGCTTTCCGGTGTCCAGGGATCGAAGACGCAGGGAGACTTTTCAATATGTGGTGGATCGTGTGAGAGCAAAGTTGTCTGCGTGGAAGGCTAACTGCCTCTCTACTGCTGGTAGAATTACCCTTGCGAAATCTGTGTTGAGCTCGGTTCCTTTGTATCCTATGCAGGTTGCTACCATTCCTCGTAGCATTTGTTTGAAAGTGGAAAAGCTGCAGCGGAATTTTATCTGGGGCCATGATGAATCCGGCCGCCGCTTTCATCCGGTTGGGTGGGAACAAATCACTGAGCCAAAGGAATTTGGCGGTTTGGGTTTCAGAAGACTTACGTCGGTTAATCGGGCTTGTGGGGCTAAGCTAGCTTGGCAACTTATTACGGAGCCCAAGGTCTTTGGGCGATGTGTTTCAACATCGTTACATGCTTCGTGGAGATGAATCCCTTTTGGCTTCCAGAGAGGTGATTCTAGAATATGGAAATTTATTTGCTCTCATTCCGACATGGTCGATAGGGGTTCCGGATGGCGATTAGAGATGGTGGGGTGGTGAATTTTTTCAATGATCAAGTGGCTAATTGAAAGGAGATGTTTAAAAGCGGGTGTTTAAGAATGCTCATGAAGAGGAAAATAACTCTTCTAAGAGCGGAGTGGGTGAGGGATGGTTGTTGGGATTGGAGGCGTTTGGTTGACATTCTTGACCCTTTCGCTATTGCTAGGTTGCGTGCTTATTTGCCTCCTAGACCTGATGCTGGTAGTGATTTCTTGATTTGGGGTGAGACGAGTAGTCGTCTCTTCTCCCTTCGTAGTGCTTACTTTCTGATTGAGGAGAACCCGGTGCACCGTAGAGATAAGCTTTATAAGATTATTTGGAAATGGAAGGGAGCGGAGAGGATTAAGGTGTTCATGTGGATGCTTTCCCTCAACAGACTTCCTTCTAATGCCTGGAGAAGCCGTTGGTCACCTGTTTCTCCAATGTGTGGCCACTGTTCTGTGGAAGTAGAGGATACTCTTCATATTCTCCGGGATTGTGCCTTTGCCAAGCGCATGTGGTTGCGCCTTCTTGATCCTCGATTTGTTTCCTCTTTTTTTGTTGCTCCCCTTCGCAATTGGCTTGCTATGAATCTTAAAAATTGCTTAGGGGTGCATATAGGCCCTTTCTGGCCTTTGATGTTTGGGGTGGCTATTTGGAGGTTGTGGGGTTGGCGTAATGCTTTTATATTTGATGCATCCTTTGTTAAACCTCACTGTCCTGAGGTTATTATCCGGAATTCTTGGAGGAGTTTTGTGGTGTCTAGTCATTTTACGCCGGAGGGGTCATTTCATGACACGAATGGGACCCTGCTGGAGGCTAGGAGGTGGCAGAAACCTCCGATTAATTGGTATAAAATTAATGTGGATGGTGCAATGGTGATGGGTTCGTCGTTGGCCGGTTGTGGAGGAGTGATCCGTGATAGCCGCGGTGATTGGGCTGCGGGATTCACTAAGCGGCTTGGTGTTTGTAGTTCTTACTCGGCAGAGGAGTGGGCTATGATGGAGGGCCTTCGCCTGGCCTGGGACTTAGGTTTCAAAAGGATCATCTTGGAATCGGATTCTCTTGAACTGGTGAATAGAGTTCTTGATGCTAACTTCAATTGTGGTGATCTTATTTTGAACCAGATCAGGGAAATGCATATTCGTGATTGGGAGGTGGTTATTTGTCATATTCCTAGAGAGCTCAATAGGTTAGCGGATGCCTTAGCAAAAATGGGCATTTCCCGTTCTGATATTTTACAGGCTTGCCCTCCTCGGTTGTGTACTTGGCTTGACCAAGAGTGCTTGGGAATTTTTCCCCCTTCTTTTTAGTTTTGCTATGTAATTTTGGCTCTTAGCCTTCTTTGTTATCAAAAAAAACAAACAGAGAAGTAGATTTTTGGGAAAAATCCTTTCAGGCCCCAGAGATCAAAGAAATGTCAAAAAAGTCATAAAAAGAAATTCAGATGTCAGAAAAGTCTTATTAACAACTCCTTTTGTAGAATTAACAACTCTCATATGTGAGATTAATAATTTCATTTATGAGATTAACAACTCTTTGAGATTTTTTCGACGTTAAAAATCACGTTTACATAAGTCGAGATAATATTTTTCTCATAAAATTAGCTCGTATACTATAAATCACGCCAGAAAAACCTCTAATATCTCCACCCATTTATGATTATTGTTCCAGAAAGTTTGATATTAAACCTAAACAAGGTTCAATTCGATAAATTGGGACACAGCTGAATCCACAGTAAGAAAAGAACTCATATACCCATTAAGTCAACAACTTCAAACCTTGCGCACAACTTATCCAATGCTGCCACAAAACTCTTAATTGATAAAGCCTTTAAATTTGCTTGGACAAAAACCCTCATTTTAATATTCCCATGTTGCTCTCGTTCCTATAGATCACTTCAAGCTTCCAGTCCCCAAAAGCATAAGATAAGTTTACGAATTCTTAACCTTAACATTCTCATATTATTCCTAGTAATGCAGTATTTTGTTATCAACCACTCAAAAGATAAGCAAATCCAATTTCTTCTTGTGTTACCGAACCTATTTTATCCCCAAATTTTGCAAGTTTTTGGGCTCAATTTGCCAGATTCAATTACTGATAAATGAAGGTAAAAAAAGGCAACCCAGAGGAAGACGGAAACTTTATTATCTATCATTACAAAACCATACATGCAAAGTTCAGCCTCACACAAGAAGATTTTCACCATCACCACATTCTCCACTATGCTAAAGCACCTGCTTTCGAATCTCTAAGAACCATGAAAGACAAAAAATGCTTTGATGAAATCATATACTTAACTCTAAAGTTTCAAACAATGCTTCAATCTTGATACTTACATCAAGCGCTCACAGTTGTTCATAACATAGTTCACCACCAACCAGAATATAAGCCTGATGAAGGGAAGGTACCAAATCAACCCAGAAAAAGGAAAGATAAACCCTGCCTTCGAACCAAAATAAAGAAGGTGGAATAAAAATAAAAAGGGAGGGATATGTGACGACGCAAGCTAATTGCTGTTTCTATATATGTTTTTGCTATTAGCTTACTCTTAAAGGGGCACAAGTTATAAGAAGTTACCAGTTTATTTCAATGCACAAATCTCAGAACTCATAGCCTCTGTTCGACTATCATCAATGAAGAAGTAGACATTGATATTTTATTTTTCCCAGAATGATTCAAATCTAGCATTCTATATTCATCAGTTACTTTAATAAGATGCCTCTACCTCTATTATCATTGATAAAAATAAACTAACTAGATCACCAAACCCTTTTCTTATTTCCAATTTTGTTATCTTTTCCCCCTAAGAAACTCACAGATCAACCAACAACCCTCCGATAAACCTGATCCAGAAGCAGCTTCCGAGTGGTAGCGCGAATCCCCGAGTCAAACTCGTCGCTGTACCAACCCACCGATCTCTGAGCTTCCGTAACGATCTGGGAAAGACCTGAACCGAGACAACTCAAGCATATAAGAAAAATTATTTCAAAAATCATGAAATTGAACACATATAGAAGTTATTAAGAAAGAAGGCAATGGCAAACCTTCACGGACGGTTTGTTTGTTGTGGCGGATATCGTGTATGGTGGCGGAGATTTTCCAGTAGAGAGGGCGACCCATATAGAAGAGAAGAAGAAAGAATAGAGAGATCAAGACAATGCGGAAAACAATCCTAGACGTAGAAGACGCCATTAAATTATTGAGTTATACAGTGTTATGCTCTCTTGTTCTTCAATGAAGCTCTGAAAACTTGGTTCAGGGAGGGAGGAGGGTGGGGCGAGAAACGGTGATCCTGATCCCAGACCGCAACTGCAAACTAGATCTTGTTTTGCCACGTCATTCCTTCTTTTCACTAAAAAGTCAACAAGCAATTTAAATACTAGCTCCGGTCCTAATTATAAGACTTGGTTGATTTTTTTTAGAGAGATTAAGGAAACTAAATAAGTTATTTAATCATTTCATATGTTATATATCCTTAAATTATATATAATTTTATTAGTTAAACAAATTAGTTTGAAGAAAAAAATAAAAATACTCGAAAAGTAATTTAATTAGCTTGTTTAATCTCTCTAAAAAAGTCAACTAGATCTTGTAATTAACCGGAGGAGGAATAGTTAATATTATTGCCTCATATTCAAAATATAAAATGATATTTTTGTAAATAAATTATTTTTGAATATTTATATTTATCACTTTTCTTTTAAACTATTTTATGTGACAAATAAACTAATATATAATCTAATAACACGACATATAGTATTATGATTAGATAATTTATTTAACTTCCTTAATCTCTAAAAAAAAAAGTCAATTATATTTTATATTAAAAACATAAGAGAATATTCTTTTTCGTTTTTCCCCCTTCAGTCAAATAGATATTTCTTAGTACAGGCTTCTCAAAATGATGCAGTCGGATAATCAAAAAATTTTAAAAAAAAAAAAAAAACAAATTAGTTCATACTTTTCATAGTAACTGTACGGTGAGTTAAATATGGTCATGCACTAAATTAATTTTTAGTACTAGTAGCATTTTTTATTATATTATTCGGTTTTTACTTTAAATAATACTCTCTCACATCACTTTTTTATCACATTTTAGTGTCTTTTTTTAGGAAATATCAGGCGCACATATGTACCACCTACTATCTTAATTATAAGACTTAGTTAACTTTCTTTGGAGAGATTAAGGAAGCTTACTTAATCATTTCATATGTTGTGTATTCTTAGATTATATATTATTTTATTAGTCAAACTAATTAGTTTGAAGAAAAAAATAAAAATAAAGATACTATAAAATAATTTAATTAGCTAAAAAAGTCAACTAGATCTTATAATTAAAACCAGGATGGAGTATTTATTATTTATTTGACAAAACAAGAACATGTAATAATAGCTCTAACATTTACTCGCTTCTATTTTTGATACTACTCGATCTTATTTATAAGTTCATTTTGACAAAAAAATTTAGTCCTATTTATAAGTCCCTTTTGGCCAAATAAATAAGATTGTGACAATTTTGCCCATATTATTGTACCAATGAAAATAGAGACATGTGTACAAAAAATACTTTTAAGACCGGACGAAAGAGGTATCGTAAGATCGGATCTTCGACCGGTCTTGTTCCAAGAGGTCTTAAAAGTCTATAACTTTTAAGACCAGATGAACGACCGGTCTTAAAAATTTAGACCAAACTTTTGAAATATTCAGTCATAAAAGTGTCTCAAAATAATAATAAAAAACCCCAAATGAAACAACTGGTCCCAAATCACAAGATCTAGCAACATTTTGAATGTCCCTCCATCATCAGCGACGGAAAAACCAAGAGAAGATTGGAAGTAACACCAACAAGAAAAACAAAAAAGAAGAGAAGATTGTAAGCAACACGAATAAGAAAAACAAAAAAAGATGAATACAAAGTCCAAAAATAAGAAAACATAATAAGAAATAGAAATCATTCACCATGGAAATTGAATTTGAATCAATATAAAATCAGAGGTGAAATTAAAGTCCAGATCTACAAAAAAATCACAAGCTTAAAGCAACCAAATCTGAGCAGGATCCTCTTGTCGGTGCTGGCAAAGCTTCAAGCAACCAAAATCGAAGTCCAGATCTGAGCAGGAGCGGTCAAGGTAGGAACAAACAGACTTAAGCAAGAAGAGATCTGGGTTTGATTTCAAACCAGATCTGTGCGAAGGTGGTGTGGGAGGAGCCATAGATCGAAGAGGAAGGAGCCGCCATTGTCCAGAATTCTCGAAGCAGTACGCTTCCGTCGTTGCTAAGGATTGGAGTCGACGCCATCGCAAAACCCTCGAAGCATCTCACTGCCAACGTTGCCAAGGATTTGTGGCTCTTGGGACGACTTACAAAGATTGCGAGTAGGTTAGAGGAAGAGGATGACATTCTTGTTGAGGATTTGACTCGTGAGGCTCTTGGGACACTCGTTGAATCTATAACTAAGCAAATGTTATATCATCAAGAAGACAAGTACACTTACGGACTTAACAAGTTTAGCGAATTTAGCTTCTTCTTCTTCTTTTTTTTTTACACTTTTAAGACTGGTTGTTTGTAAAAATCGGTCTTAAAAGTATATTTTTAAGACCGGATCCTTTATAGTCCGGTCTTAAAAGTGTTTTATATATTTACGAAATTGCCACCGGTCATACTTTTAAGACCGGATCTTTTATAATCCGGTCTTAAAAGTGTTCTATATATTTACAAAATTGCCACCGGTCATACTTTTAAGACCGGATCTTTTATAATCTGGTCTTAAAAGTGTTCTATATATTTACAAAATTGTCACCGGTCATACTTTTAAGACCAGATCCTTTATAATCCGATCTTAAAAGTGTTCTATATATTTACGAAAGTGTCACCGGCCATACTTTTAAGACCGAATCCTTTATAATCCGGTCTTTAAAATGTTCTATATATTTACAAAAATGCCATGGTCATACTTTTAAGACCGATTCTCTATAATCCGGTTTAAATAAGGCGGTCTTAAAGCTCTTTTTTATACTAGTGAGAGAGAATTAAGAGTTGAAAGATACTCATTCATAAATGATGGTAAAGTTGAAAATTTACCCTATAACCATTGAGCTACCTACCTCTCTTTGCTATGTGTGATTTGATCAAAAGAGACTTATAAATAGGACCAGAGTGATATATGAGATATTTATCTAATTTAATTAGATTACAGAAATTAGTTAACATGACAATATATTTTTTAGAACACTTTAATTATTTTCCTTAATTATTTCGTTCCTTCTCTTTATTGATTATTATTAAGTGAGTATTAATAGGAGTAAATTAGATAAAGATTAACATATATGAAAACTGTGTTATATTTCTTACGTTAAAAAAAGTAGATAAATAGAGCTAAAGAATAAGCATGATGACATATTGATTAATAACCAAAAAAATTAATGGAAAATGGGATTACAGAGTGCTTGCAACCCCCAATCAAACTCTGCTATCTTGTACTGAATGCCTTCTTCCTTCCTTGGCAATCCAATCCATTAATTCAAAGAATTTGATAAATGGCCATAAAGATGATATTCTTCAATTCAATCTTCATGTATCATACTAACAAGTATTTGTTCCTATGAGTTGATTGAAGCCTGAATCTCTTCAAGTGTTTTCCCTTTGGTTTCTGGTACAAACTTTGCCACAAACACAATGGTCACCAACGAACATCCTCCATAAAAGAACAATGTCCCTGTCACAATACCCCACGTACACACTTCAATCCCTTGTTACTAATTCATCAATCAATAGAATTCTAACCTAAAGTGTTTCCTTCCTACTGTATCAACACAATAAAGCACTGTTTTTTTAAAAAGTATTTTTTGCTACATGTATAGATGTTGACCAAGTGGAACTTACCAGGAGCATTCCAACTCATGAGAAAGTTGTAAGTGTATGAAACTATCCATGCTCCTAACCACGTCACTAGCACCACCAAGCTTCCTGCTATTCCCTTCACATTTATAGGAAATATCTGCCATAACAATACTATTATTAGTATATTCTTTAAATCAGTATGATGGACAAAAAAAAAAAAAAAAAACTGTGACACAGTAGTGAAAAACTTTTCTGTAGCGTTAAATGGTCTGGATAGTTTGCAAAATACATGCCTTCAGTGAGAGCTTTTGTTTCACGTCAATTGTACCAAATACAAACAAAAGAAAAAGGGATATATATACCTCAGACATAATCACCCAAGGCACTGATCCCATTCCAATTGAAAATGCTGCAATATATATCTGATAAAACAAGCAAGGCCAAAATGATGAAACAATAAACCTCAGCCAAAAAGGAAAAAAAGAATATATTAACAGCTAAAGAAGAAGACTTACCAGCACTCCTGCAACAGCTAACATCGGTACCCACTCAAGCAACAAATTTTGACCCTGATCCATTAGACATGAACCCGGATTTTACATTTCAAGACACAGCGAATTCACAACAGAAACTGGTTTAAATATGATACACTAAACACTTACCTTGAGAAGGAATGCAATTCCAGTGATGAAGCATCCTAAGAATGTCCCACTTGCTGAAACCTGCAATTTTATAAGCAATTTTACTAAGCATCAATGCTCCTATGCATATTTCTGTTCAGATGTTAAGAATCACAAATTTACCATTACAAGAGGTCTTCTTCCTGACTTGTCCATCAAAAGGGCTCCCAATAGAGTGATTGGAATCTGTCATTCATTTTGATACATAAAGTTCAAACAGAGAAGTGAAATTATATATAAGTGGTTAATGTTTGAAAGACTAGTAAAAGGATCCACTAAGTACCTGTATACAAGCATAGCCTATGGTACCAATATTGGATGAAGAAAGTCCTGAAAATCAAGTTATAAAGGAAAAATAAATTAATCAATTATTTATTAAAATCAGCACACACATATATTTTTTCCTCACTCACCAGCAGCAACAAATGTCTCAGCTGCATAGAATCCTATACCATTGATTCCCACAAATTGTTGACAAACCATTATTCCAACCCCAATCTGCAATTAGTGCAGAAGGTTAAAAAGAAGATCCCTTTAAGTAGTCAAATAAATTGTAGCTAGTTATGAAGAAACTTATAAGCTTGTCAGCCTCTTGAACCTTCCAGGGGATAAGTATGTTATTACTTACAACTACTGAACGGACATGTTTGCTTTGGAACAAATCCAGGAACTTGGCTTTGGGAAGGCTTTCAAGAGATGCAATATAATCCTGTTAGGAAACAATAATCGAATTAATCAGCTCCTCAGAAACATGTAAAATGATTGATTAGAAAAAAAATTAAAGTTGTTCAATCAATTAAGAGGAAGCTTAGAAAGCACCAGAATTTCAGCAGCTTCCTCAGAGATGTCAGTATCTTTGCCACGAAGTCTGCCTAAAGCTACCTGGAAGTCTTTTTCACGACCAACCTTTGCCTGTAAATTTTTTAAGACCCTTAAAAACATATCTATGAAATATTTGAGCTGGACTTGTATAGAAATATCTACATAGTTCAGGACATATTCAACACATGAATTTTATATATTTTTTCATTTTGTTATATTCAAGCAAATTATAATTATGTTTCTACAAGTCATATCTTGAAGAAGAAAACAAGTTGCATTGTTACCAGCCATCTGGGTGACTCAGGGATAAAGCACAGACCAATCAACAAGGAAATGAGAGGCATGATCCCTACAAAGTTGAAGTCAAACCATTTTTGTTTCAATAATTGGCTTCACTACTTTTTGAGACAGTTCTGTAATAACTTACCAGATAGGGCCAGTGTCCTCCAGGTTACTATACTTCCAATTAAGAATGAGACTGATGATCCAATAACAATCATAAGCTGAAAAATCATCAAACCTCAAGGTCACTATTCTGCTAAGTACTAATTTAATTAACTAGAGAATAATTTAAAAGTATAACGACATATATGACACTCACTCACCTGGTTTGCTGTTGCAAGCCCTCCTCGAAGGTTTTTTGGTGCGATTTCTGCTATATATACAGGGACCTGTTCCATTTTTTATCTCTTTGTTAGGACTTTGAAATATAGTATTAACAAAGAGGAAAGATAAGATTATACAATTATTAGAATTATACACGATTGAGCTCAAACTTCCTACATAAAAGCAAATACAAGTGATCTGCACCACCTGATTGGACTAGTGGTGGCCCATTGTTATTTGTTCGAATTTTAACTATGTCAATTTCTTAAGGCATGTTTGGTATGTGAGATTGGAATGGAACCAGGAGGGAAAGGGAGAGAGGAAGTTGTTTGATGTGATAGAATGTCATTCTTGAGCTGATTCTAATGAAAACAATTTGGTTTTGAAGGAATCCAACATGAGTGGAAATGATGTTGCTGTATTTAATGGATAAGTGAGTGCAATTATTCTTTAATAATAAAATTGACAATGTTTCTCTCACTTCAATCCCCTTTGCAAATCCTTATACATTACCACGCGGATATAACTTACCATCAAACTTACTTTAAGTAAAGGTGTGAGCATTATTCATTATATATTTTTGGCCAAAGAAATTATTCATTATATATAGTGCACTGAAGTTGCATGGTCCAAAAATCACCAGCTTTAACACCAAAAGAAAAGGATAAATAAATAAAAATTGATTGTTGTTATATAATAATTAATTACTCCATCCGGTCCTAATTATAGAACAACATTTGAGAGTTGGTTTTGGTCCTAATTATAAGACAACATTCTAATTTTTGTCAATTTCTTCATAAAACACCTCTATTTTATTTTCTCAAATGTGTTTGGTTTTTGATGAATATATATATATATATATATGTGTGAGTGTGTAAACTCTTCCAATCAATAAAACTTTTATATATGTATACACACACACACACATATATGTGCGAGTGTGTGTGTCTATATGTGTGTGTGTGTCTACACACAAATATATATAGACACACACTCGCACATATATGTGTGTGTGTATACATATTTATATGTATGTATATATGTGTGTGTTTGTGTATATATGTATGTATATATTTATGTATCTACACAGAAATATATATAGACATACACACGTGCACACACATATGTGTGTGTGTATACATATATGTATGTATGTATCTACACACACACATATATAGACACACACACGCACATGTGTGTGTGTACACACGAATATATACAGACACATACACACATATATGTGTGTGTAGACATATATGTATATCTCTGTGTGTGTGTGTCAATATATATGTGTATGTGTACATATAATATATATGTGTGTGTGTGTGTGTTTATATGTGTATGTGCACATATATATACATATGTGTGTGTGTTAGAATACATGATATTGGAGAGATATATGGTAGGAGCTATTGATTCACTTTTAATTATATTATTTTAAATTTATATAAGGACATTTTAGGAAAATGAGTAAAAATAACTAATTTAACTTCTTTCCTTAATTTCTACAAAATCGGTTAAATATGTCTTATAATTAGGACCGGAGGAAGTACCACATATGAGATGATTCCGATTCCATAACCTGTGAAACATCTGCCCAGGTCAAGTGAGAAAGAACCCTGCAGCATATATATTGAATATTAACATATGAACCCCTATGGAATAAAATAGCTCAATTATATATTTTGAGGTAAAGAAAGAGATGATATATAGAGAGAGACACCTTTGAGAAGAAGATAGCTAACCATCCAGTGATGCAAAAGCCTGATGACATTCTCATTGCCTGTTTCTCATTAAAATTGAAATTAACTTTGTATTTTGGAGACAATCGGAATAGTTAGTACAAATGGTTTTTAAGTATAAGTACAGACATGTATAACAGATGCACATAATCAATATCACATAATTGACTCTCGTTGAAATTTTAAAAAAAAAACAACACCTTAACTTACATTATGTCTGCTAAAAAGCTTGACAACATATAAAAACCTAAAAAAAAAAAAACATAATTGTGATGAAAGGTCACATACCCCTTTCCTGCCCATGAAATCTGCAATCCGGCCACTAGTTATAGCCCCCAGCATTGCTCCAATGGTTACCAAAGAACCAAACATGGAATACTGCCAATAATCCATTTTAAAATAAATATAATAGCTATTATTAGCTAGGCTAGCTCTCCCACTTGTAATAATATATACTCCGTATGAGATTAAAAAAAAATATGAACAATTAAAAAATAAACCTCAGCAAGGGAAAGTTTAAGATCTGCTCTGATAGCCGCCTGGGTGGGTGCAGAATACCCAACCTGACAAAAACAGTAGCTTCATTCAGCTAAAACTATACAAAACCTTATTCACATTTAGTAGTAAATTTTGAGAGGCAGATTAAAAGAGAAAGGAAAACAAAATTAAAGCAGCTTACATACACAAGTTCCAAAAGAGAAGGAACCACAAACAGCCACAAAGGTGCTGAGCAAAACCATAGCAATGGATCCTTTATTTTCAATCCTTCTGTCATCTCTACTACATTTGTGCCTTCCCTGTTGGATAAAAGGTTCTCTCAATTCCCCAACCCCATTGCCTGATTCTCCACTTTCAACATCGTCCTTGTACTCTTCGATTCCCATTTTAACTTCTCAAACAAATCAAATATTCTATATCTTTATATATATATAACCTACAAATAAACTAAGAACAGACCCTCAACCCCAAGAACTCAGACACAGAGAGAGAGCAAAATATGGCAAACAGGAGGAGAGCATGCAGAACGTAGTCAGCGATGTGTGCTATTTATACACACACACACAAACACGTACATGTGGTAGTATTTATGTGGCTGCTATATATGTTTTTCTTCTAGTTTGTCACTATGTTGATTGAGAAAAGAAAAGAGCATGCAAGTGGGAGAGGTTGTGTATATATTATAAGCATATATGTGGGAATATTGCCGCTGTCACTGACGTGGCGGTGATTACAATACGCCAATTAGATCCATCTTGCGGATAACAAAATAAAAATATATCAAGCCCACCTACACGGCTACACACACACCCACTTTTTTCGATGGAGGGGAGATTAGATCATGAAGTACTCCCTCTAGTGTTTACAATTTTCTAGTAGAAGAATTGAAGTTTAACGTAATCTTTGATTATTTTCATAAATAGGTCAAAGTTGAAAAAAATGTTTAAAGTTAATCGATCAGTGAATCACCTCTTCTTCTTAGGGCTGATGATGAAGGAGTTAGAAAGCAACTTATAATATAATAATAAGATGTGTGATGATTATTAATTAGCTGAATGTAATTACATATAGGTAACAAATGGAGAGAGGTTAGGAAAAAGAGGAAGCAGATACTCGCTTCTTCGTCTCGCCCATCCCTCTTCATATTTGATCCTGACCGTCAAAATCTTGATCCAAGGGAAAACTGTTCTGAGCCCTTAGATCAAGATTCCGACGGTTAGGATTTGCAGATAATGAGGGATAAACAGAGAATTGATACGGAGAGAAACCAGAGGCAGGAAAAAGATGAGAAGGTGCACAAGAGTTTGGTAGGATATCTATAACTTTATGATTGGTTTTATTGAGGAAAGCTTACGTGGTTGTGAGTAGGATAGAGGGTGGTGAGTCCAAGCAATATATGTCTGTGTCTCTGGTTTTTGTGAATAAATAATATTATGAGTTTGTGTAGATATATAGGCATGTTCTTCAGCTGCAAGTGGCCTTCATCATTATGTTTTATTTTAATGCCTTGGATTGACAATTTGGGATCTTCAATAATTGGATTAGAGTATTAGACTATCCTACCTATTCCTTTTCCTACTATTAATAATTATTTATATCTCTTCAAGAGCTTTATATCTCATTAATTTGTTGATATAAATGCATAAAAATACTCCTTCGGTCCTAATCATGGGACAGTATTTGGGTGTTCATATCTTGGTCTTAATTATAGAACAAAGTTCTAATTTTTGTCAATTTCTTTTGAAAATATGGATACTTTCTAAATAATAATTAAATACAATAATGATTTAATAATGCACTTATATATTCTATAAAGTGAGTAATGTTTGCAACTTATTAATGCCACATAAACCTTAATTCTATTGTTATTTATTTTTTTAATAAAATAATTTTAAGCAATTTTTGTCATTTAATAATGACATCACTATTAAATTACACTTCTAATCTCCAAGAATAAGGCCAAAAGTTGATGAGGAAGATCGACGACGCTGAACCGTGTAAGAACTTAGCTTGGAGAAATCGTGTGTGAGGTAGAAGAGTTCCGATAAAAAATAGAGAATCAGAGTAACTATATGTCATTTTAAATTTTAAATAAGGGCATTTTGGAAAAGTAAATATAATTAACTAATTTAACTATTATCTTTAATCTCTCCAAAATTAGGCAAATATGCCATATTATTAGGACCAGAGGAGTAACATTATTCGACAGTCAACCTAACTGGGAAGCCATATTTTTACAGTAGAAAAATAATGTATGTGGCATTTAGTTTTTTGATCATGTGAAAATTCTTATTAATTATTAATTACTACTGTACTCTGTATTGTTTGTTTACTGCTTTCTATACAAGAAAGCAAATTAAATTATTATCTTCATATATGATATATGACCCACTTGCTTCTTATCCTTGTTATATTAAAAGCTTTATTTTCTCCATGCTTATAGGGGGTACAAGCGGCAATATTATAATTTATGAAGAAAATGTCAAAAATAAGCTATAAACTCATCTTTTGAATAACATTTCACATTGTTTTTATTTTAAAATTTTAATTCCTCAAATTCATTATATGTATGTTGATTTCTTTCATGATAAAAGATGAAGTATATATGTAGAATATCCCAAGAAAAGATAGAGTTTGTATATTGATTTCTTATATGATAAAAGAAAGAGGAAGCTATAAGGAACTAAGCCTATCGATCATCATATATATTTTTACTAATGGATACAAAAATAGTTTATTCAAATAATAAAAAAGTGATTGATTACACAGAGTTTTTTGTTGTTACTTAATTAATAATGTCCATTTGTTCTTTATTAGTATTTTTCTCCAATATTCCTCATTAAAAAAATTAAAAAAATCAAGCGTGACAAGTGACAACTAATGAGAGGAACATTTTAATTTTATAAGACACTAATTGTATCGCTTTTTGTTGTTTATTGTTTCCTTCTTGAGTAGATATTTGTATGTCATGTGAGGAAACCAGCTTGCTAATTAATATCTACTCCAATTAGTTTAGCTTTTTATGGTTACGTACGTCCAAATAATCAAGCCAAAACATGTTTTAATTATTATATTGTGGATATTTGATTTGAAGATAGTAGCTGACGTGGAAAATTTATCTATAATAAAATGATGGACCACATCAATAATTCGATTATAAAATTCCGTTCAAAATTCGCATCTTTGAAATCTAAAATGGAAGATATTAATCCAACCTCCACCATCTTGATGCCCAACTATAATTCATATAATATATCTGTCATAAATTCAATATAAAGAAGATATGAATATGGCCTATTTTGATAATGAATCCAGGAAGGAAGTTAAATTAGTTAATTATATATATTTTCCTAAAATACCCTTACCAAAATTTAAAATGACGTTAATTAATTATTAAGAAATTAGAAGATGTCTCTCATTCGTATGACGTGTGCATAATTATTGTACGCATATGCAGCTTCATCTTTGTGCCTGTCGTGCATGAAGCTTTTTGTTTAGATATGTTTTCAGTATATAGTAGATTACTCATGTCCTCGTATGTTTTACTTATCGTAATAATTTTGGCATAAAATTAATTGTAATAAAAAAAGAAACAACGTTAATTAATAGAATAAAATTAGTTAAAACAATATTCTTGAAGAAATATTAAAATTATTTTATTTAAAAATAAAAAATAAAGTAGAATATCTCACTTAATAGAATATAAGCGTGTTGTTAAATTAATTATTGTGGAAGAAGTATTAGTAGGGGCGATATGAGAAAAATATGACAAAAATTTTCCAAAATTATTTTATATAAAAAAAGTACAATTTAGGTGTAAATGACATTAATGAGTTGCAAACATTATTTACTTTATAAAATATATAGGTGTATTATTAAATTATTATTGTCTTTAATTATTATTGAGAAAGTATAAATAGGGGTATTATAGGAAAAAATTGACAAAATTTAAAACTTGCTGTCTTATAATTGAATAAAACTAACAAAATTTGCCTCCTATAATTAGGATAATGAAGTATAAAATAAAAAATTTAGTATATTTAACTATTTACGATTTTTTAGCAAAAGAACTATTTACAATTTATAATTTATAAATAGTATAATTTAATTTTAAGATTTTAGCAGGAGACCTGGAATGTGTTAGTTTTACCTGTTATTATGTTATTTTTTATTTTTTGCTATAGAAGAAGGCAAACGTCTAAATTACAATAAACAGAAAAATTAAAGATAAGGGAATTAAATTCCAAACACTTATTATCCACCCACCGCCTAAGATGGGAAGGACATACATCCAATAAAGGAACAACCATTCAAGCCCAGTTTTGCAAGGGCATCAGCTATCATGTTGATTTGCCGTGGGGTGCAACATAAAGAAACATTCCAATCCCTGGATAACAGGTCTCTAATGGAGTCAAACAGCAAACTTCCACAGCAGAATGCGGCATCATCAAGCCTATGGACAAGCTCCATGGCATCGGACTCCACAATAACGTTTTTGCAGCCCAAATCCCATACAAGTTTTAGTCCCTCAAATATTGCTCATTCCTCAGCAGGGGTGGCATTGCAAATGCCCAACGCTTGTCACCTTTACTGTCTCGTATAACCCCTCCACATGCAGCGAGAGAGGACCTTAAGGTGACCGCCCCATCAACGTTGACTTTGACGTAATTTTCAGGAGGGCACTTCCATCTCATGGTAGCATCCCTGTCCGTCTGCATTCCCAGAACCGGTGTTTCTGCAGAAAACCTCCAGCATTGAAGTATGACGGTAGATGGGTTAGAAGGTTTTGCAAAAAAGAGTTGCGCCATCCCCAAAGTTTCCAGATGGCCACACCAAAGATGAACTTCCAGAATGGGCCCATTTCCTTACTCAAGCAGCTTGTAAGGTTCATGGCCATCCAGTCTCGCAAATCAGCTGCAAAAAAAGAAAGGGAGAATCTCGGAAGGACTAGAGAGTTCCACAAATGTTTTGCGTAGGTGCAGTCTCTTAGGATATGGAGAACATCTTCTGGTGCTGAGTTACAAAAATCACATGTTGCAGGCGCACTTGACCAGGAGCTCCGCCAGACATTGGTTGGTAATCTATTCAAAGCAACTTTCCACATGAACACTTTGATTCTTTCAACACCTTTCCATCTCCAAATGTCTCTAAATAAATTACATCTCAGGTTTAGCGGATTTGGCTCAATGAGGAGATATGCACTCCTAATTGAGAATTGCCCATCACTTGCTGCACCCCAGATCAACATATCATGTCCTGCATCTGCTCTAGGAGGAAGATGGGCCAAGAGTCTGGTAAGGATTTCTGGTTGAACAATTTCCGCTAGCTTTGGCAGGTCCCACGTTCCATGTTCAACCCAATCCGAAACAGAAGATGAGGTCTCTTCTATAGTTAGGGGGCGCCTGTCATGTTATTGATGGCAGCTTCTTTCCATATATACTAGCACCAAACATAAGATCTAGTTAATTTTTTTTGGGGAGAGATTAAGAAAGCCAAAAAAAAATAATTTTTAATTTATACCCATCGTTTTTCTCCAAACTATTTTCCTGACTTATAAATTGTTATATAATATAATGATACACACATATGATACAATTAAGTAACTTATTTAGCTTCCTTAATTTTTCCAAAAAATCAATTGAGTCTTGTATACAGAACAGACTTATATAAAAAACAGGAGGGAGTAATATGATTATGAAATGAAGTTTTAGTTCCAAAACAACATATAAAAAACTTGTGTTTTTAATTTTCCTTAAACTTTACTTTCATTTGATATCTTGAGTAGGGATGGAAACAGGTCAGGCCAGGCTTAAACAACAAAGTGGTCTAAACTTGGCCTGCGGCATGTTAGAGGCTTTTTTTGGGGCCTAAGCCTGGCCTGTATATAGGTCTGGCCTAGCCTGGTAATGAGGCTTGTGTTTTTAAAAATTTTGTAATTAGGTTAATAAGCCACAGGTCTAAGCTGTAAAACAGACCTACTTTAAACCGATTGAAAACAGACCTGCTTTAAACAGGTTTAATTACATAAATTAGTATTAATTAGATGTATTAATTAATATTAATTAGACATTTACAATTTTATCCTCCTCTTAATAGGCCGGTCTAACAGGCTTATTAGTAGGCCTAGGCCTGACCTATTAAAACAAACAGCCTTGAAATAAGTCTTGGCCTAGCCTTTTAGCGTGACAAACCAAACCAGATCAGGTTTTTAACAGGCCAGACTGCAAGCCCTTGACCTATTTCCACCCAAATCTTGAGTCACATCTTCTAATTTCAGTCCAAATATTTATTTATCTTCAATTTAGTTTTGAGTTCCCATAAATGAAATTATTCGAAGTAGCTCCTTCGTGACTTCAAAATCACAAGGCGTATTGATATGAACGAGAGCGGTCGGATATGGCTTTGATCTCTCACTTCTCCTCTGTCAAGATTTTTATTCAATCCCAAAATATAGCGAAAATTTACAATATGTGAATACATTTTCATTGCCACATGAAATTCAATTGGTTAATTACGATCACAATTGGCACTTGTCGGTCATGAATGTTGGACAAGTGATATGACACAAATTAGAACCCAAGAATTAAACTTAAAATTTCTATCTAATTAATTAACTCACTAATGATAACAATTCTATACCATATTTTTTTGTTCTGTTTAGTATTACAACAACTATGTACCAACCCAGAAATCACGCGAAAAATTTGATACATCTATGAATTGTTGAACAGGCACCTTCTAATGGATACTGCAAACTCACCAACCCTCCCAGGATGAAGGAGAGCTGCGCAAACCCCAAAACACACAGCAAGTGCAGCAATCATGAGAATGGCCGGCCGCCTCGCAAGATATCGATATCGACGAGGCAGCTCTTCCATGTTCGTTATAACACCATTCCCCAAAAGAGGTAACCTTTCACTTTTGTCAACCCAAGTTGGACTTCTCACTCCCAATTTAGCATCTGCCCTCGACTCGGCACCCTGAAAATTATATCAATGATGAAAATGCAATTTGGTTTCCAAATCAATTTCACTATATCTTGCATGGTAATATGTTCATAACAAAACCCTTGTTGAGACTCTGTAGATCTAATGTATAGGATTATTAACGAGCAGCAACTTCTGGGTAATTGTCGTGGAGATCAAATGTACGGAAACATCAACAGAGAGTTACTAGGATCACAGTTTAAACGTTCAAGATTCACATGACTGCCAGGTTCCATCTAGGGATAAAAACTACGCCTGGTAAAAGATGTTAACCATTGACTAGTTCTTTCATCTTGAATCTAGATGAGTATTCTACTTCACGTTCCTTTCCCTCTCAATCATACTCCCTCACTGACTATATTAACAACTAGTATAATCATTGCTCCCCTTCAATGGCATTCCATCCGCTTCCCTCCTCCTCTCTCGTTAAAAATGTGTTTCACACATTTCAAAACCAAGTCAATCAGATCTCTTATATTGCCGTATGATCAAATTTATGCAATCCAAATTCCACACTGTCAAGAGCTCTAACAATTCGACTGCCTCTAGTTTGAAGAGGAGTTACACAATTTATTCTCCGTTATATGGGGTAACAAAAGTACTATCGGGTGCAAATGAAAAGCAAATCTAAAAACTAAAATGCATTCATGATTTATCATTAGGATATAAAGACATGAAAAAATAAAGTCCTAACCTGATTGCCGATAGTGACAACTGATTGTATCTTATCTTGATAGCAGCTTGGATCAACTTTATGCCCTTCCATTTCAGAAAAAACAGAGCGCAAGATTAAATCTTTACCCTTCTGATGTTTCTGACAAAGGAACTCTCTAGCTTGACACATGTGTTTCAGTAGTAATGTCATGTCAGCCTCACTCATTCTGTTAATCACATTGTTCATTTCCATGCTTTCTGTCAAAATATCCAAATTCCGCAGTATTTTCCCCAAAATGACAATCAATTCATTGCACATCAGAAAGTCTATCAAATAACAAAATCTTTGAATTTGTGAAGCAGTCATGGCTCTATGAAAATTTTCTGAAGTGGGATCTTTAAGTAGCCATGCTATATCTAACAGCAAGTCTGAGTATGCTGTATGTCTCAGTGCAAAAGCTTCACAGAAGCTGCAAATAGAACTGTCAGATGCAGCCTGCATTTGTTTTGAAAGAAGAGATGTATCTAGTTTTTGCTGCATTGTCTCCAATTCAGAGCAGATTTCAGCGTCCCCAATGAGTACAGGAATGAAGTTCGATAAACCAGACTCATTCTCCACCTACAGAAAAGTTGAGAGAAAAATATGAAACAGGAATCATGAATTAATTTTTTTTTTTTTTTTAAAAAAAAAAAAAAAGCAACAATCTGTATAAACTTTACGACCATCCTCCAGTCAGAAATGTCAATTAACTACATTTTTAAATGCATCAACTATCAAGAATCAATATCACTAGGAAATACAAGTCAAAGGGTTTTGGCAAACTATTTACATCTCATATTATATTTTATCATCAAAAGATGCTGTTTCATAAGTATACCAAACTTGTAATTAAATGCTAGACTCCAAGCAATAATTCTTATGCCTGCTGCAATCATAGTCATTAAAATCGCACAGTTTATAATTATTAACAAGTCACTGTCTATAATAAGAATCAACAACTACATCAAATGTTGTCTTGAATCAGCTTTGATTTATATCAATCAGCATGATATAATGATGGTCTTTAAAATGCCTTGATATTTTTTTCCAAGAAAATGAACAACCCCAAAATAATGAACAGACCCTGAATGATAAAAATGTAATTCCAACCCAACTGGCACATAATACTTCAGTCAATATTACTAAGTTTTAACCATGATTTTTTTACAATAAATACATCAAAAGTTTCTAAATGAGAGATTCATATTCAACAGGCCCAGAAGTAATTATAATCAACGCAAGATTTCAGCAAAGGAAGCATACCAATCCATAACAAAACATCCAGGTCAACATTTAGGCAAGGTTTGAAAGAAAAGAAATCAAACAATGTCTACCTCAATAAATGCAGGTCCAAATATGTTTGGCTCCGTGTGAGGGACACAAATCTTATACAACTGACCGTCAAAAGCACAAGAAATGCCATCTCCTTCCCAGTTATGAGGAGATACAACACAATTTTTATACTTTAAATACTTTCCTGAAAAAGATATGAGAAGCCTGCCATGATAAACAACATACTAAAGTGAGAGGTGCACTAACAAGTGAACAAGAATATTAAATGAGGTACAAGATAACAATTTGATGTTGAGTGTCTAAGCTTATATTAACATTGTTGAATGGTAAAAGAACGTGAAGGCATGACAAATTTAGGGAGAATTTAAATTTTGTAACAGACATAGGCGACAAGAAAAGGAGTATATCAAAGGCCAGCCCCCATTACTTACTGCATATTCTAATCTTAAAGGAACTAATAAAGATACAAAAGAGGTGTTGATTATGCTTCTAGATTTAACGAGGTCTGAGCATACTCCCACCCCTACTACTCAGCCACTACATTCTACATCTTCCTCTCCCTTCCCCATCCCTTCTAGAAGTACCATCATTTTCACATTGCTAAGAAATACATATGTAATGCATTGTGCACATAATGTATTTATGTTTGTGCCGGTATATAATATGCAAAACAATGCACAATGTCAATAGTTGACAATGATACTGTAGAAGAGGGGACAAGTGCGCACCGAAACTTAGGCTGCAGCAAGTTACTACCACAAGCAACAAATTCCATAGGTTTTCCAGCTTCAAAGTATGTGGGATGAACATAGTGAAGCCTTGGTGCATTCACCTTTATCTGAACTTCCATCACAGAAGTTTCATCTGTAACCATTCAAATCTTCTGATTATTTTATACAATTTGAGAACTGTGAAACTCAGCTGAAAAATTATAACCTTCTACAAAATATATCAGCTTCATTCATAAAAGTTGAACATCATCTATAAATACTTTCAGTTCAAAGTTTTGCAGAAAAATACAAATGGATAAAAACCTGAAATATTAAAAATTTAAGCTGGAAATTTCAGTGCCCAATCTGCAGGATCTATTCATGAGCTTATGAGAATATTTTCAATGAAGTTGAGGAATCTATACAAATACAACAATTTTGAGAGCGAAAAAAACCTAATCTAGCATCTCACAAGAAATCCCAATGAAATGTAAACCAAAAGGAAAATATTTAGTTAACTAAAAGATGAACGGGTAGGTTCATCAACAGACCTTTCAAAACACAGAAGACCATGTCATTTAGATGAACAAAGATGGTGCCTCTTCCATATAGCATCTTTCCTGGGGCGACTATGTCTTGCACGTAATACAGAGGCTCTTCAAGTAACTACACAATCCATAAGAAAGAATGAACAAACCACGGCAAGCTCAGGAAAACTGTGTACATTGAGCGGGTAATATATTATACATAACAATCAACTTCTTAAAGTCTACAACACTAAATCATCATAAACATGAAGTGGCACCTAAATAACTAAGAATATATGTGAAATAGGATAAAGGATAACCAGTTAATCCTTACACTTGTCCACATAAATTTAGGCATAGTTACAAAAACTGTCAGAATTGTACACCCAGGGCGGATATAACCCTCCAGCTCGACAGGCATACTGGCCAACCATTGGAATATCTGCAAGCACATTTGACTGCATGTTAATCAGTTACCAAGGTCAAGACAGTAGAAGATCTTACCACTATATAAATACTAAACTGTAATAACAATGCTTTAATATACTTGATGCCGTAGCCTTCTAGGAAACTCCGCAGGATTCCAATCATAAAGCTTAAAAGATACTCGACCTGTTGGGCACTACAAGTAAATATTGGATCAGCAAATCCCACTCATCAATTCTCACACGAAATCAAATGTTCAAAAGATATGAAGGATACAAGTGAGAAGCTTACCATTGATGAGTAAGCACTCTTTTCACAATATGAAGGTGAATAAGAAATGTTAGAATTCTCTTTTCCACCATTCACTTGTGTCTCACCGCAAGCAACAGAGGACACAAAACTATCATTTTTAATGTTCAAGGTATCAGGAGCCGAACATGGAGCAGCAAGTTGTCCATCTTCGAGCTCCAGGGAAATTTCTAGGTCGTTTATCTCACTGCTTATATGTGAACTATCTGCATGGTTTGAGCATGGCCATTAAACATCTTGTAGCATAAGAACGCACTTTCTGCATCAAAGTATCATTAGAATGATTAAAAAAAATTACAACACTACTGGGATAAATAATAAACCTTTTCCCACATCATCCTCAGTCTGTTTGACAGGTTGAACTTCATGATCTTCTGCAGCTCTGGTTTCTGTAGGCTTTCTACGCCTTCGGTTGTTGTGGCGCTCTAATTTTCTTCTGCAGCTTCGTTTACCTTCATCAAAATCTGATAATATGTGAAACCTGCCGAGCAAGTGGCAAAGTCAAAGAGATATTATCAGGGGGGAAAAGTACAGGACTATGGCAAGCAAAGAAAACATAAGAATTGACATTCCTCCAAAATTCAAAACTATGTCCTGCACAACCATGTCACACAGAACGCATTAAAATTGAAACTTTAGCATGAAAATGATCCACATCACAATACACAAATTACTGCAATTAAGCAGAAGCAATCAAGTAGCACCATGACAAGCCACGACTTGTTGTATATTCAGAAAATAAAGGATGTGAACTAAATTAGTAAACGAATTGGACCAACCCCCCCCCCCCCCCCCCCCCCAAAAAAAAAAAAAAAAAAAACCAACCAAAAAAATACTTACCAAACGAGCATCGTAAGAGATCCCAGTTCCACGGTCTTCTAAGTTCAAAGTTATCTATCGTGTACTAGCATTTCAATTTACAAAAATAACAAACTAAGCCCATGTTCTCCAGACCAGGATGTATTAACGAAGAGATGTGCCCGACCAATAATGAAGCAAAACTTGTATTTCCGTAATCTAATTTAAGCTTACTTTCCACACTGTTGGCAGTATCTCTTGGCCTCCCCATCAAGCATAACCGTACTAGCATTAGCGCAAGGCAAACAAACCCTGTGCCTCCGATGATAGCCTTTGAGCTCACTAATATCTGCCTCACACCCAGGCACCTGGCACCGTGCAATCCCAGCGGATGCCCGCACGGTGCGAGCGCGCTTCTTGCCACGAAGACCTTCTTCCTCGAGTTTAGCGTCGAGCTCCGGGCAAGCACATGGGACCCGACCAGCCAGGTAATTGGAACAAGTCAACCTGGGGTCTCGCTTGCGAACCTTCTCAGAACTAGGAATCTCTTCAGAAGGAAACACCGGACTTTGAGGAGCCTCTGAATTAGGATGATAATCGTCTAACGATAGAGTTAAATTCTCGTCCAAGCTGAAATCCAATAGGCAATCCAGGTCCCAAACAGATGAAGCGTCTTCCGACAGACCGTGCTGCGCCTCCATTTCAGAAACCCCCGGTGGCTGATCGAGGACCGCTGGTGGCGGTGACTGCGGCGGCGGCGGCGGCGGCGGCGTCAATGAGGGTGACAGGGCTGGTGTCGGAGTGGAAGGAGCTTGGGTTTCCATTTTCGCGGGGATCCTGATGCGTAGGTTATGGTAGCGGTGGTGGGTGATGTGGTGGTTGGATGTTTAGCGCGAAAAGGGACACTGACGGCGGAGGTTGGTGGCGGTTTGGTGCGGGTGGTTGTTCTTTTGATCTGATTTTTACGTTTTCTAGGATCATGAGGTTGAAATGGAGTCGTTGTGGCGCCCCGGGAGATTTCATTCATCACGCGCTGAGGCTCCACGCTCCTTTTACATTTTACCCGAGTTTCCAATTTTTCCGCTTTTTCTGGGTACAGGTCTTTCTTGTTACCACTTACAAGTTGACTTAAGAGTGTTAGGTAACTTTGGTTTGAGGGGGAGGGAAAGGAAAAATGTGATGGAGAGGAAAATTTTATAGTCCTATTATACTAAATTTTAGTATAATTTTCTCCTCTTCTCATTTTTTTCTCTCTTCTCCCATCCCCTCAAATCAAACTTACCTTTAAGACACGAATATTCAACATTTTTTTACTATTATTTTCGGCAAAAAATATTTTATAATGAAAAGTTACAGCCCTTTACAGATTAAATGAAGGGTAAATGTTTCTGTTTTAATTCAAAAAAAAAAAAAAAATTCTGCCTATGGCCTCATTATAAAAGAAAGAGAGAAAAATATTAATAGGTCTTATTCATTTTTAACTAAGTATAGCCTATGAGAAGTGGCACAGTTGGCTAAGGCGTCAGCCTCCACCTCAAAAGGGAGGAGGTTCGATACCCGCTGGTCGATGTGAGAGCCTCATTAGTGGGCGATCCAGAATACCTATGTAAAGATTTCTTTGAGCTGGGAGGCGTGATCAGCCCGCGAAGCTCTTTGAGCTTGGAGCACGCTCGGACTAATGGAATACCTAGGTGTCTACCCCCATCTAAACTTTTTTTATCAAAAAAAAAACTGAGTATAATAAAAAAAAATTATTTCTTCAACAAAAACAAAAACATCAAATCCTTAAATGAATTCTTCATGCATCAACACTTTTTTAATTTCAAAATATATATGTGAATCTTTAGTGAACTAAGGTGACAAAGGACACCCGTGAATTTATTTTAAGACTTGACTTTCTGATTAAAATTATCTCGATTGAACAGTATTAACCCTAATAGTGTTCTCAGATAAATTATAATTTAAAAGGGTAATAATTAAATAAATTTGTTTATTTAAAAACTTTATATTTGTTTTTTAACATCATTAAATCACGGCTTAATAGTTAAAGTCTTTTAATTAAGATTCAATTGAGGAGATTTAAATTCATGTGAGTGATGCAGTAAGTGAAAAAACAGACATTCATTCGCATAACTCCCTCTTCCACTTTGAGAAATTATTGTATGAATTAGGTACATCATGTTATCCGTGTATTATCAAATAAAAACGCATCAATCTTATTAAATAATTTTACGTGTTTAATTTCTATTATCTTTTTTCATTTATGTCATTTGAAAATGTCTCTTCAATCTCTCTAGTCTCTCTCCCATGTAAGATTTAATGAAATTGATATAGTGTGATTTGATTAAATACCATACAAATGATATGGTACACCCAGAACCAAAAAAAAAAAAAAAAAAAAAAAATTTTAGCCTGGGCAAAAAAAAAAAAAAAACATATTGAACTACTTTTTTTAGTTTTTATTATAAGGACCAACTAACAAGTATATTTAATCCTTTTTATAAAACATTTGCTTATTTCCAAATAGCATTAAATATTTTTTTCATGTATACCCATAATTAAAAAGGTAGTGGGTGAAGTAATAATTAATATGATATTAGTGTTTAATGTAATTAATAGGGATAATATTGAAAATTACTTAAATTTTAGGACAAATTTAAAACTTTACTTTTTTTATTGACTTATGAAAATTGTTAGTTGATTCCTTAAATAAGGACCATGGATGAAGTATTTACTAAATAGTATTAAATAACCCGAAAAATACAAACAAATAATAACCGATAATTATAAATAAAAAATAATATATAAGATACTAATATTTTTGTTATCTCAAACAAGAATTTTACTTTCCTCTCACAAACCCAATGAGTAATGAAACAAACATTATCCTTATAGAGAAGATAAAAAATTAGCTAGAGCCAAATTTTTGACCAAATAAAATATCATATAATAAATACATATATATACTAACAAATTTTATATGATCAACCGCGATCAGCTGGGGCCAAAGCCCGTTCTAGCCATCACTATGTTTCGTCACTGGGTACACCCAATTTATCTAAATAAGATTTCTACTTCCAGCTGACATCAAAGACATAGCTAAGTTTTCTTAAGGAGAGTAATTCTTTTTCTAAGCAAAGAGGTAATTTTAGCTGCTTATTGAGTAATAATTTGTTTTTGTTTTTGTATAAGTAAGATTTAAATTTTGAATTTCAAACCTGGGGGAGAAAAAGAAAAGGAAATAGCATTAAAACCAAGATAATGTTTGAATCCATGAGAAATGCCTAAAATTTTAGGGCCTGCTTGATTTGAAGGAAGGGAGTGAAGGAAAGATGTTGATCAAATTGTCATAATGAGAAGAACACTCATTTTTGTTGAGAGTATATTTTTAAAATATTAAAAAGTTTTATTCGTTTATTTAGTAAAGATGAGTCTCTTCTCTCCTTCCCTTTTTCATCCCTCAAACTAAACAGGCAGTTAGAGAATATGTGAGTTTATAAAGAAAACCAAAATAGAGAATGGAAATGCCGAGTAATGATGTGCAAGATTAGGTGAGTGGGGTCATTTTTCTTCAATAATTGAGCTCCCTTTGTTTGTTTCTAAGGTTTTTTTGTTTTACCGGATGTTTGTTTCTTTTCTTTCTCTCTCTTTTTTTTTTTTTTTTTTGCCAGAAACGGATGTTTGTTTCTAAAGTTTACCCTCGCGGCCTTGCTAGTTGCTATTTTTGGTTGATTCAAGGACACTATCTCATGTTTTCGTATTTTTGGCCCCTTGATTCAATTGACACTATCTCATGTTTCATAGTATTTTTTTGGCAAACATGTTTCATAGTATTTTTCAAACATAGTATTTGTTCAAATAATGAGTTAATAATGTTGTGGGTCCAACTTATATAGAGTTTTAGATATAAAATTCTCTAATTAACATAGTTAGGAGTTCTCGTTTGGAAACATTATCATTTAGGTGTAAAATCCACATTAAAAAAATAGGAAATTTAGTTATAAGTGATTTAAAATTATTGACATGAATAAAAACAAAATTGACCTAAGTTTTTTCCTTTTAGAAATAAGTCATTCTGTTCCTTACTCATAAATATAGTTACGATTTATTATGATTCTTACAGTATTATATAAGCAGCTGCTGCAGTGCTGCACCAGTACTAAGGTCTTGATTGAATTTTGAAGTGATTAGCACGTGGATACGCCAGCACTACATTACAAGGCAACATTAATTGATTGTTTAAATTATAACAAAAAAAAAAACAACTGAGATTTTGATAAATTGTTGGTCAATTGTTTTTTTTTTTTTTTAACAATAAAAAATCTTCGAACACCTTACCTGCCACCAGAGCTCTGGCACCGGTAGCAGCCGTCACTAAAGCTCCAATAAAGATTATTAACAATTCAAGTATCTATATTAATAACTTTAATATCACTATTCACAATTCAAATATCTATATTAATAACTTTATTCAGAGAAATCTATTAAAAAAAAATATTGGTCGTTGAAGTTTCGATAAAGTTATTAACAACTCAAGTATCTATATTAACAACTTTTATATTGTTATTAACAACTCAAGTATCTATATTATCAACTTTACTCATAGATTTTTTTTTTTTTAAACATATCAGCAGCCAAAGCTCTGGTGAAGATTATTAGGAAATATTTAATAAATACCACATTTACAACTTTAGTATCATTATAAACAATTTATTAACAACTTTAGTCTAAAAAAATCAACAACGACAAAAAGATATTAGTCAAGGCTCTGGTGAATATTATTAATAATTCAGGTATCTATATTAACAATTTTAATATCACTGTTAACAACTTAAGTATCTGTACTAACAACTTTAGTTTGAGAAACTAAAAGAAAAAAAAGGGTTAGCCGTCGGAGCTGTGATAAAAATTACTAAAAAATATTCAAGAAATACCGCGTTTACAATTTTAGTATCATTACCAACAACTCAAGTATCTATATTAAATACTTTAACCTAATAAATTTTTTAAAAAATAGCCGTATGAGCTCTAGCAATTATTATTAATAAATATTCAACAAATGTCTTGTTTCAACTTTAATATCGTTATTAATAACTTAAATTGACAAATTTTGCGTGAGAAACTTTTTTAAAACAAATATAAGACTGTCATTTACCGTTTTAGTATTACTAATTTACTATTAACAATTCAAATATCTCTATTAACAACTTTTGCTTGAGAAAAAAAAAAAAAAAAAAAAAATCTTCACTAGAGCACTGGCGGTTTTTTTTTTTTTTTTTAAGCTAAAGTTGTTAATAGCGATATTAAAGTTGTAAACGTGGTATTTGTTAAATATTTTTTAGTAACCTTCACCGGAGCTCTTGTGGTTTTTTTTTTTTTTTGAATTTTTCAAACTAAAATTGTTTATACAAATATTTGAGTTGTTGATAGCGATACTAAAATTGTTATTATAGATACTTGAATTATTAATAAGATTCACTATAGCGTTGAAGGACGGTGCCCGACAAGGTCATTGGAGCTCCGGTGACAACTGTCGCCGCTAGAGCTCTGGCGACCAACAAAAGGGTTGAGAATTTTTTATTTAAAAGAAACTAAGGTTAATTAGGTAATTTCTCAAATTTTGCAAACGTTTCAAAATTTCAAATAATTTAAAACATTATGTGAATCTTACAAAATATAGTAAGGACCAACATTTTAAATCATAAAGATTGAGTTGTGTCGAACAAAAGTAAAATGACGAAGTTTTAACTAAATCAAAATTATAAAGATCAAATTAAAATTTACGAACTGAGTTGTAATTGAATTATAGTTACATGGGGACCAATTGCAACCGACTAAACTATAGATATTAAGATGTGCCAAATCAAAATTCAAGGATTAAGAATTATAGGATTGGGTTATCCCGGGTTTAAGTGTACGGACCTCAACGTAGGGACCAATTGATCATCTCTCTCCCTCTTCGAAGTACATGCGTATGTAATTATTTGGGAAAATTCTTTGAAGATCTAAAAGGGCCAATAAAATGTCAAAAAAATCTCAGAAAAAATTTTGATGTAAAAGAGGTTACAATGAGTTGTTAAAACCCACAGATGGAGTTATTAATGCCCTACTGAAGGAGTTGTTAATGAGAGCTTTTCACATCAGAATTTTCTCTGAGATATTTTTAACATTTTATTGATCCTTTGGGATCTTAAAGAGATTTCTCCTAATTATCTTGCTCCCTAGGGGTGGAAATAGGCCAGAGGCCTGTGGCCTGGCTACTAAAAGTCCTGGTCGCTTTGTTTGTCTTAAAAGGTCGCGTTTAGGCCTCCAAATAGGCTCCAAATAGGCCTCCAAAACTGTTAGGCCTACTGGCCTGTTAAGAATAATTAGTTTTTTTAAAAAAAAAAATATTAATTAATATCCCCTCACCCTCCCTCACTCAAAGCCTCATGTTTGCCCTTTCAAACCAAGAACCCTAAATCCCTAAATCAATTTCCCTCACTCAAACTTGTTTTTGGCCTGTTTACGTTAGGCCTGTATACTGTAGGCCTGTTTCCGGCCTGTACGTTTACGTTAGGCTGTTTTACATTACTGTTTTCGACTGTAAAAAATACAGTCTCTTAACGCACACACGTGCCGAGGCCCGCACCAAAATTTTAGCCTCAGTAATGTGCTGATGTGCCAGCTCAGTCACTTCCTCGCATAACAGCCTGGGCCCGTTAAGGGTGAGGCATGGTCCGGCCTACTGCTTTCCACCCCTATTGCTCCCCAAGCATTTACAGCATTTATGACCAATCATTTACTTTTAGCGACTCATATAATTTATTGAATTAGAATAATAAAATTAATTATTTGAACTTGTTCAAAATGAAGAGTTGAGATACCACCAAGCACTTGGATTAATTGATTTTGAGTTGTTCCAGCCTAACCACTGATCTTGTGTTTGAGCCGAACGAAAATTATTTAAAGATAGCAAGGTTTCCCTATTGTGACCCTACATTCTCACAAATCAAGTTAATTGGTTGCTAATAGAGCCAGATAGATTAGTAAACAAGGAAAAAAAGAGTTGAGCTAATAGTTATTACAGATCACTATCATGGGACAGTGCTCTTGCCATGCTATTTATTTATTATCAGAAAATTGTTATTTCTTGTGAAAGTGAAATTAAGCACCCGTCCGTACCTAGTTCTTCATATAAATGGTTATCTGCAAATATCTCATCCTATTTATAAACTATAAACAATATAATTTTATTTCATAAATTAAACTATCGTCCGCGCTATAAATTTTATATGATAGAATGGTGATTTTTTTTCTAGTTTAGATGCGTTGGTAATATATTGAGATGTAGACACATAATGGATGTGAGCGAAAAGGCATGGGCCACGAGACATAATGAAAGGAGTAAAAGCACATGACTTTGTTTTGAGGTGTTTTTTTGAAGCAACCCATTTTGCATTTTTTTTTTTAATATAACAAACCCATTTTGCTTTTAAACAAAGCAAACACAGAAGGGGCCAACAAAAATTAAAAATAAAACACCATGGAGTGTTATTGAAACTGGACATCCTTACCATTTTTAACGCCTTTATCACTCCTTTTTGCGTCCCTTCCTCAGAGAAGATTCTCTCAACATCCGCTTTTCTCATAATCTCTTAATGTCTTTAAATCTTATCCGTCCGATATGAGGGCTAAAAAAAAAACACATCTGTGACTATTAAAATTGCATCTTTGTTGTCCGATGTGTCATAATCTTGAGCCTCTATTTAGTCAACCAAAATATCTCTCCATATGAGACACTTGAGTGTGCACCAAAAAATCCCAGACCCGCACCAACACATTCATCCCAAATCTCAGAACTCCGTCTCAATAAGTCGTAAATCGCATCCCATCCCAAAATCAATTTCGGGGACACTCATCCCCACCTCAAAATGAAGATCGGCGACCCTCATCACCACACCAAAGTCACAAACCGACAACACAGCAAAAATGGAGCGCTTCCTCTTCCGTATCAACAAGTTGTAAATCACATCCCATCCCAAAATCAACTGTGACACCGCTCACGCCCACCCCCAAAAGGAAGACTGGCGACGCTCATCACACGCCAAAGTCATAGACCGCCGACATAGCAAAAAAGGAGAGCTTTCTCTAAAAAGGGCATTTGGGTCTTTGGTGGTTTTCCTTAGGCGATGGAAAATGGGTTTCCACCATTTTAAGTAGGAACCCATTTTTCATTCATTTGGTTAAAAATTGGCACAAGCAAAAAAATGCTTTCAAATGGAATTTTGATGCAAACGCCTACCGCCATTGGAAAGTCCCCATTTTTTAATTCCGTGGTGTCATTTTCCACTATCCAAATGGGGTCTAAGATAAACGTGCAAAGAACATTTTATTTCTTGGTTATGGTGTAAAACAAACACGCTTTTTCCCCCCTGGATCAAAGGAAACACCCCTTAGCCCAATTCCATGGGATTAGCTTGTTATATTAATCCAATTTATTAAAAAAATATAAAATTTGTTGAAAATGTAACTTCAAAACTCATTTGAAAAAATATAGGCAAGCTGCATGAAGACGAAAGTGGGGCAAATCTTAAATTTGACTAGAGTACTTCGTTCTAAGAACTCGTTAATAAATTTAGTATGATAATGAATGAGTGGTGGTTCACTAGTTTGTCCCCATATTTTTTATTTCCTTCAACTGTTCTTATTGATCATGTGTCCTTTATTTTTTAACCCTTTAAAAATTCTATCAAAAAAAAAAAAAAAAAAACCCTTTAAAAATTCACTCAAGAAATACAATGTAAAGCCACTTAACAAAGGGTAGTAATCGTGAAATTATTTCAGCCCGGACCAAAAAATAAACATTTTCAACTATTTACTAAATAATATCGCATAACATTAAAAATACAAATAAATAATAATTGACAATTTAAATCGAAAGAAACAAAATTCTATAATATTTGGAAGGAGACTCATTACAAGGTGCATGACTTTCAGAAGTTATTTTCTTAAAAATATCACTTTTTGAAGTTATTTTCTTCTTAAAGAACACATTTATGCTTTTCTATTTATCCTTACTCATCTTTTTCAACCTACAACAAATTTGATGACCCAGAATATATATTGATTTCAGTGTTAATTAGTATCTATTGTCAAAACTCATAAATCCAAAACGATAAAAACTAGTCATTAATCATTCTCTACATATATATAATCATCTATTGTCAAAACTCAAGAATCTCCTAAAATCATAACCCAAAAATTTTCACTAATCAACATAATATTACCCTCATTAGAAAGAGAAAAATACGTAGAATAACTTTCATAAAATGAGTGAGATGAAAAGAAGTGATTTTGAGTACCTATTTAGTCCTTAAAATGAAAATAAATAGTGTTAGATATAAGATGATACTAACATTTTGAGTAAGTATCTCAAACAAAAATTTTAATTTCCTCTCACAACCCAATGAGTAATTAATCAAACATTGTCCTAATAAAAAAAGAGTATAATTATAGAAAAAATAAGATATTAGTTGGGGCATAAACTAGTGACCAAAATAAAATATTATATAATATATATATATAAATATATAAGATAAGAAAAGACCGCCAGGGCCAAGGCCCCTGCTGGTCATCACCACTTAAAATCCTTGTTACAAGAGTGGGTTTAATTTAACTATTGCTTTGATTTAATGAGAGTAGTTTTAAAAAATTGGTAAAAATCCCAAGAACTCTGATTAATTTTAATAAACTTATGAGTGTGTATATATAATAGTTAAAAATAACTTGAATCTAGAGAAATATGTATTCATTTAATCTAATTTTATTTTTATTTTTATTTTGCTATAAAAGATGGCATAAAAGCCTACATTACAATAAGAAAATTACACAAAAGGGGAATTTAATCCCAAACACTCTTGGTTTAACCAGATCCTTAAGCTAATAAGACACTCATCCAATATACTAGAGTTAGAGATGCCCCTAATCTATTAAAATCTCTAGGTATAACTCAAACATCAACCTGCCAAGGCAAAGTCAACAACTCTCTTGCTCTCAATACTAAATTGCTGCAAGTAGGGCACGAGAGATCAAGAAGCAAATTAATAACACTATCTGCATCAGATTCTAGAATAATCTTCTTGTAATCCAAATTCCAGGCCAGTTGGAGCCCTTCAACTATCACCCACTCCTCCACGGAGAATTTCATAATTATTAAAAGTGAGGAGTTGATAATATTCCTCAGGGCTATTGGCTGTGGCTAACAGTGACAACCATGATTGAAAATAGTTAATTCTTTTGAGCAAAAAAAAAGAAAAAAGAAAATAGTTAAGTCTTGAGATGTCATTTTCCTAACGTCTTTACCTGCCTTGATTCTCAAGGGCCCATAAAAAAGGAATCCACAATTATATTTATAAGTGAGCGGATGAGAACGGACCGGACAACTTGTCTTGATAATTTTTTTTTATTTGTTAATGAAAATAAAAAATGAAATTTTGTTAAATGGCCAGTGACAATCTAAAATATTGGGCGACAAAAACTGATCACGTGACTCAAAGTGTGGCCCATGGATGATAGAAATAAAATGAATTATATATTTAACTATATTATTAATGATTATTTAAGCTCAATATATATTTTTTAATGGTCAAAGTTTCAACAATTATTGGAGGGAAATTAAATTTCAATAACTGGAGTCATAAATTTTTTATATTTTTATATATTAATATTGATATGGGAGTTGTTATTGGGGGCAACTTCATGTTGATATGGAAGTTGTTAACATATAAAATATCCAACTTTGATAACTTTTGTATATTAATATTGATATTGATATGACTTTTATATTTTATATTTTAATATTAAATTTTTAGATAAATCCAAAGGGCACAATTATAATCTTTTCCGGCCTGGCCCAATTGCATGCATCATTGAAAAAAGAGGTAAGTTTTTGGATGAATTCGTTTGGAGAGCATTTGAATGTTCAAATTTGGGCCCTGAGTATAAAGTTGACCCAATGGGTTGAATTTGTTGCACAGGTATTAATCAACAACAATGTCGTTATTGGGCCATGATCCCACAACCACTTTTGTAGAGGGCAATAATCTTTGTGACGCTTATTTTGTGTTTTTCAATTTAAGAACTAGAAAATCATCTTAGCAAAAAAAGAAAAAAAGAAAAAAGAAAATCAAATGGCGAAGGGATTAAGAAAAACAGTTAAGCAACCACTTTTGTTATGAAATCACCTATTTAAAATTAAAGTTAATAACAATAATAATAGGATTAAGAAAAACAGTAAAACAATTAACAACTCATTTTGTTATGAAATCACCTATTTAAAATTGTAAAGTTCAAGTTTTTAGGACTTTTCAAAAATCAAATGGAGAAAAAATAATAATAATATACAAAAGTTTGACATGAAAGAATTTTGAGAGGAATGCTCCAAAGATATGTTATAATTAACACATTTTTTGGATAAGGGTTATGATTAGTACCTTTTTATTCAGTAAAAAAAAATGATGACTGCTTTTCTTCTCTAAAATGATAATATTTAATCTTAGATTGAATTTTTAAGGTTAAGGTACATTTAGTATCGTGAATTATTTTTCCATATGAATCTAATATCCTAGAGTATTTTTCTAAAAAAAAAAAAAAAAAAAAAAAAATATATCCTAAAGTATTTTGTGGTGCACCCAACATCTTGAATTTTTTTTTTTTTTTTGGAGCACAAAGCACCCAATATCATAAATTAATTTTTTGGTACATCCAACAAGATAAAAGCACAATAGAAATAAAACCAAAATATTTAAAACTTTAAAAATTGAACAAAGAAAACCTATAAATAATTGAGAAAAAAACAGAAAATACATAAAGCACTGATTTGTTACTAAGATGATAACAACAAAATTGATTTAAAATATTGAAGTTAAAGTGATATTTTCTTAAAATAATACTACTACGCATATATTGCATAAAAGAAAGAATAATCAATAATATCAACAGAAAATTGAGAATATAAATTACTAATGTCATTAAATACAATAAATAGTAAATACTCCCTCTCGTCCTTATTATAAGACACCAATTAACTTTTCTCACAAACCAATAAAAGTAGTTAAAGTCAATAAAGTTGTCGATCTAAATAATTTCCAATATTACTCCTACTAATTTCCCTAAACTCTAATATTATATTAATTATTAATCTCACCAACTACCCCTAATTATATGCAGCATACTTAAATAAATAATTAATCTTCATCAGAATCAGCAAAAAAGGATCAAATAAATTTACTAGTTGGTGCCTTATAAGAATAAGATAAGAATAAGAAGGACTAAACCGAATACCAATACAAATAATTGCAGATAAAAATGAGCAGGTTCTCGAACTGATATAATGTTGCCCAAGCTGCATACCATTCTGCCGCGGGAGAACGTAGGGTTTCTCCATCTTTCTTAGTTCACTCAGAAAATTTTGCGTCAATGGCGAGATACCGAAGCCGGAGCAGAAGTTACAGCCCTCGACGGCGAAGCAGAACCCCTCCGCGTGGACGCAAGCGTTACGATGATGAAACTCGTGATCGCTACCGTGAAAGCAGGTCCTACAGAGACCGCCGCTCTCCTGCTCCTTCAGGCTTGCTTGTCCGTAATCTTCCGCTGGATGCTAAGTCAGTTCTTGTTCTTATCTCCCTCATATTTATTCGTTTAGTTAATTTTGTCATGTTTTCTTGTTGAGAATGTCGCCATTTTGTTCCTTGTAAACAACCCCTTTTCTGTCAGTTGGCACATTTTTGTGGGGAGCGTTCATTTTGAACCACAATAAATGTTTGAAATGCCCATGTAATAGATAATACTAGCGTAGAGGGAACTTACTAACTACGAGCCCTCTGACTGGTCATCTCATTTTTTCCGTTCCTATAAGCATGATTCCGCCAAGGGTTTGGATTAGTAGATTGTTTCCTCGTGTTTTCATGTCATTTATCTGATCGAAAGCATAGAATGAGAACTTTTTTTATTTTTTTGTAATGCAGGCCTGAAGATCTTAGGGGACCCTTTGAGCGCTATGGCCCTGTGAAAGATGTATATCTTCCCAAGAATTACTACACTGGGTATTTCTGATTTCCATTTATTATATGCTTTGCTATAAGCTTTACTATATTCTCATCTTTCCACTGTAAGGCATGCTGTATTTGTAAACCAATGGTTTAGTTATAAGGCACACAAAGAGCATCGTGACTGTGTGAGATTCTTCTGAGAACTACTGTGTTTTCATGCCGTTTTTTAAAAGTTATTATTATAAATCATGATCACTAATCTGTCTTCTCTATATAACAAATCATTCAATATTGACATATTTTTGGTTTTTGCTTTGCATGAATTCTGTTCTGGGGCTATTTGCTGATCCTTTTTTATTGTTGATTTCTTGCTATCGCATATTTTAAGTGTTATTACAGGTTAAGTATTACTGCCAATAGCTGTAGGCCATCTTCAGTTTTATATCGCTTGAAAATCTAGAAGTGCATACTGGTAGTGAAATATTTATTTCAGGTTGTGCATGTTCGTGAGAAATGTGAATTACTTATACCTCCAAGATAAACAGTAGCAAAAGTTTATTGCCTGAGTGTGTTCAAACATTGCTTTCTCTGATTGTACGTGTATGCTCTCAAAACACTGATGAATTTTCTTAATTTGAATTGTAGCGAGCCCCGGGGCTTTGGCTTTGTAAAATTCCGGTATGCTGAAGATGCTGCTGAAGCAAAGCAACAACTTAATCATACTGTTATTGGCGGACGTGAAATAAGAATTGTGTATGCTGAGGAAAATAGGAAAACTCCTCAAGAAATGCGTGTGAATACTCGCGTAAGGTATGATAACAGTCTGTTCTTTGAACTGTTTTACATTCTTGGCATTTTGTATTCTTTACTGGATCTTCAATTCTTATTGACTCATGTTTTCTTTTTCAACTTATAGTGGTCGGCATGGAGGAAATGGTAGAAGAAGAACTCCCACAAGATCTCCAAGGCGCCGATATCGTTGTTAGTTTAAACCACTTATCTTTGGGTCTAAATTAATTTCTTAATGCAACACATTTAGCTTATTGAGGTTTAAACTTTCTATGAGAAATAAATATAATAAGTATCGCTTGCAATCTCAATTCTTTCTTTTTTCCCTTAAAAAAGGGGCTTGTTATGAGAACCAATTATCTATATCTATATATACTATAAAATTTGTAGGAGGTTGTATCATTCATAAGTTATGCGTAGTGCAATTCACTTAAGATTCTATGCAAAGCACGTGAACTACATTCTAGTTGTTTGTAATTTTATCTAAGTTATCCAATTTTAAGCTAGCAATGGAAATTAATTATTTGTTGCACTATCTCATTTTCGTTGCAGCCTACTCAAGGTCTCTATCACCAGCTGGTGATCACTCAAGGTTTGAGCTTTATACATTTTAATTATATATTACATTCCCCATGCATATGTCTTATTATGTCTTCCCTGTCGATATATTTTCTACAAGAATTTTGTAATGTTTAGCCAATTTATTCAATCAACATTTTGGCAAATGCTACGGATTAGTCTTTTATGTGGATGAAATGATGAATGTTGTTTGCATGTAAATGTTGGTGTTGTGTTATCTTCTTCCAAGCTTGAGCCATTTATCCTGTTCAACTTGATGAAACTATGTATGTATATGTATAGATATATTTATTTTTTGCATTTTTGTAGTCTCCTATCAGTAACCTTAGGAGTTGTACATTTTCCTTGGGAAAAATTTGAGTTGACTATCAACTTTGGTTTACTATTGTGATCCTAGTGTTTTGATGACATGCTCATAGTAGTGAGGTTTTTAGGCAGACGCTGGGTTACATAATAAATTTGTTGGTAATGATTATACGTTTTCCTTGCTGGTTCAGAGTGATAGTTTGCAGGTTTACTGCTTACTTTTAATAAGAAGTTGGGGTGGTATCCAATCCTTTGACTTTGATCATGATGACTTCCCTGTGATGCATTCCAATGAATTAAATGATGTCTGCTTATTGTCTTACTTTATGCAGATATTAAAGTTGAACTGGAAGACTTTAAAGACCTGGATTAATAAAGATTAACGAGTAAAGAGGCTTAAAGTGATGTGCTACTTGCTTACATTTCTATCCGACTCCCTGTAGGAAATTCCCATATGTTTGACTGTTCTACCAGTTGCATGGATTTTCCCCACATTGTGGTATTTGGTTTGTGAGGCTTGCTTATTGAGCCTTCCATTGAAGGCTAATCATGTCATGAGGAATGGCTCAATCGCATAGAGTACTTCTTTTCCTCTTATATAAATTTATTTTAAAGTAGGCTTTATTAAGTTTAATTCCTTGTTTTGCATATACCATCCAGTTTATAAAGAATATAAAGCTTATACTTGGCCAAAGAAAATCATCCTCAAAGAAAGGAAGCCAAAGTTTATACTGGTAGAGAAATGATGACATTGTGCAAGAAAGATAATTGTGATTTTATAAAGTTGGGGCAAAGAGAGCTATGAAGTTACAGATGCTGATCTTCCAGTACATCATTCATAACTCTGTTTCGATCCAAGTATCTGTATTTGTCAAAGAAATATGGAAAGGTGCAGGTAAAGGTCATGTTTTTAGTTAAATTTTGAAGAGGAAGGAAGTATTAGTTCATCCATATGTGAAAAATGCTCAGAGGTCGGTTTGAATGACTGCATGAATGACTTATTTTTAGTTTGTTGCTGCTACTGCTGCATATATTTAGACCTCTTACTGATTTATGAGATGCTTCTGGTATGTGTTATTCTTTCTTATGTGTCTTGTATTTGTAATTATTTATTCACCAATATCTTGTCAACTTTGTTTTTCTGCTGTTGATACAGGGATCACAGGGAGAGGGATGATTATTATTCTCCTGAGCGATCAAGATCTTATTCCAGGTCTCCTTTGCCTCATGGAAGGAAGGATCACAAGAGGTCCCCAACTCCAAGGGAGAATGGTCGGAGTCCTGATGACAGGGGGGATCATTCACGTAGTAGATCAGAGAGTCCGAGGGGTAATGGCCGCAGTCCCTCAAGGTCTCGTTCACGGTCATACAGGTATGGCTTCTGCAGGTTTACCAACTGAAGTAAACATATATTGTCAATCATTGTATGTCAAATCTTTTGCCCATTTCAATTATGACCATAATGATTATGTTTAGCCAGTTAAATTCAGGAAGTATAGTACGTTTGGGTCAAAGAAAACCATTTCTGTTCCCACTTTGAAGCTAAATACCAATGCTGAACACACGGTTAATTTCAAATTGCAAGTAGTATATTCTGCTAGTCATGCTGGAAAAAGAATGTCTTCATTGCCTCGATATAATTCTTTTTGCCTTGGGGATTGAATTAATATTTGGGATATTTGTGCAATGACTGATTAGTTATTTTTCTTGGTTGTGCAGTCCTCGTTGATGGGCTGTAAAGCGTATGATTCCAGGCCGGCTATTTCCTTGAAGGGCCATACATGTGGCGAATTACTGTAGCGGGCCATGATATTTTGTGGCAGGAATGTTAATATCTTAGTCTTTAGCTGTGACTATTTTGGGTTTTGTTTGTGAGGAGGCTGCTTTACTTCTTGAACAGTTGCATACATGCTTGATCCTTATCCACGATTTCGTTACCAATCTATATGGAAGACTATCAGTGACTTATCTAGGCTTTGGATGATATTTTCCCTCAGATTTTGCAATCAAATTTTCTTATAATTGTCTCGGCCAGCTAATCAATATCCAGAAATTTGCATGTCTATATACAACACAAAACTCATACACACATTCAAGTTTTAATTTGGTATTTGCATAATTCACTCTTCCGGAAAATTTTTCAAGCATATTGTGTGTGTATTGATGAGACTAGTCGATTGAATAAAAACAAGTGGCTCATAAACTACCACATCATAAAGGGATTGTTGGTGAAGTTGTATTATAAAGTGGGTGCAAACAAAATTAACCAAAAGGAGAAATTGTGTGCAGTGCAAATATGGATATGTAATGATGGAGGGAATGAGTGTTGGTTCAGTGGTGTTGTCCCTCTAACGCTAATAGGGAGGGCCCCTAACCACATGAAGAGGAGGCCACTGTTTTCCCCTTTTGAATTTCGCAAACATTTGCAAATGTCACAATTCATTAGCAATTAATAGTTTTAAATCTTCTAAAATTTGTGAGCATGGATCATGAAAACTAGGATTTTGTATCAAGTTTGTCTCCTATATCCTCTTTTCGTTCTTTCTTTGTTTGTTTCATTTCAGAGATATAAAACAAAGTAAAAATTGCTGGTAAAAATATAGAGAAAAGCAATTCAAATGTCACAATTTATTGAAACATGAGTTACAGAATTTATCATTCAATGATAAGTTTCTTTTCTTTCCTTTATTTTTTTGGCGGAAGCGTTCAATGATAAGCTAATGATAAAGAAATAAGTGTAAAAGAAAATGCAATTCCATAGTATAACATAAATTAAATTAACTATAATCAACATATTTATCAATTTTTTTTTTTATTTTTTATTTTTATCATAATTCACTTCATGTATCATGATTCCTTTCAGTTAAATATAAGACTTATTTTACATATTTATAAACTCCTCCCTTCCAAACTATCCTTATCAATACATCTCAACAATAATCAAGTAAGGAAACGAGGAAAGGAATTAAAGGAGATGATTAGGGTGTTTTGAAAAAAAAAATTATATTAACTAAATATAATCAATGTAGTTAAATAAATCTGACATTAAGTATAAAGGAATATAACATAAATTAAATTAACTATAATCAACTATGCTCTTTAGTCAAAATTTGTTTACTGATCGAACCTATTTATCAAAGCGGGATGTATATATCTGAAAAGATTTCGCGTGAAATGGAAATTGTAAGGTATTGAAGGGGAAAAAACAAAGAAATTGTAAGGTTTTGGTGCGCTTTATCATTATGGGCAACCATTAATAAGCATAACAAGTAATTGCTTTGGACGAGCTCTATTCAGAGCAACAATTAAACACTACCGTAATTAAGCATACGCGAACCAAATCTCTTGCTCAACGATATATAATTCTGAAATATCTATGGGAGAATTCCATTTAAATACCAAATGAATTTGTAAAACCCCCAGAAGTCTGTCGAATTTGCAAAAAGACTCAAAGGTGACAAGAACTTTTGAGGGATTTACAAATTCGAGCCAAATTATATTTTTGCCCTTAGGGTTAAATAATTAAAAAAAGAAAAAGAAAATACCCCGCGGTGGGCCCCACCGGTCCCCCGCGGTGGTGGGCGGTGGTCGCCGCCGCGGCGGCGGTGGGGCCCACCGGGGGGGGGTTTAAAAAAATTATTTAACCTTAAGGACAAAAAGGTAATTTGGCTCGAATTTGCAAATCCCTCAAAAGTCCTTGTCACCTCTGAGTCTTTTTGAAAATTCGACGGACTTCTGGAGGTTTCACAAATTCATTTGGTATTTAAATGGAATTTTGCCAATATCTATTGTAATGACATTATATGAGTAAATAGTGAGCAAGGACAAAACAAAACACAAAATCATCAGAAATACATCACAACGTATTTAAAGCGTTTTAACTAATGCCTAAGGCTGAATTATAAGCATGACAAGTCCAAATGTCGTTGATGTAGCCATAGGCCTCTTATTTAACATTGAGAAGCAAGATCAAATCGAATAGCACGCCCATCTTTTCAGTTGGCCACTTTGTTGCCCACAACATGGTCATCATCTTCCATGAACCTCTTCCAGGTTCCACCAATGCTGCTTCCAAGGGAAATTTGTCAAACTAAGGTCCCGTTTGGTACGTGAAAAATTTAAGGAGGGAAAAGAATTTAGAAGAAAGAAGGGAATGGAAGATTTTGAAAAATGATGGAAGATGGTTTGAGGGAAGATGAGTTGTTTGGTAGAAAGAAAATGAAGGGGTGGTAGTTGGTAAAGAATTGAGAAATGTCTATTTTACCCTCAAAAGTAATAATTTAAAATAAAAAAAAGGTGGGCCCGGGGTAAATTTGTCAAAAGGGTGAATAGTGACATGGGAAAGATGAAATCCTTCCAAATTTGGAGGGATTTGATCTTCCCACATATGTGGGAAGATTGGTGGGCCGGGAAGATTGGTCCAAAATGCGTACCAAATGAGGGAAAATTCTAATTTTCCTTTCCTTTCCCATGGAATCTTTGTACCAAACGGGCCTTTTTTTTTTTTTTTTTTTTTAAAAAAAAAAAATTATCAAATTGGGGCGTGTCAGAAAGTATTTATCAAACTAAGGCAGTCAATGGCGTGCGTTGACTTGCGCCATTGACTGCGCCATGGAGGGGACGCCACGTGGAAGTAGCATGGGACCAAAGACGCCACCTCATTGGTGGCGTTTGAACATAGACGCCGGTTGTGGCGTCCTTTGATCGACGCCACAACCGGCGTCTCGTCATCGACGCCATCAAGGTGTCGGTGTACCATATGTCGCCCCGTGACCCCCACCCCCAACCGTGAGTCCCCCTATTTTCCCCGTGATTCCTCCTTCCCTCTCCCTATTTAGCTAGCTCCTTCCCTCTCTCACCAAAAACTTCCTCATTCGTGACTAAGCCTCTCCCTCTTATCATTCACTCCTTCCTTATCCCTCTTTCACTCCGTCGTCCATCTGCCTCATTCTGTTTCTTCATTTCGTTTTTTGTAAAAAAATGAATCAGATTCGTTCATTTATATATTACAATGGTTCTAAAAATATTGTTGCAAACGAATTGAGTTTTGTAGGTGAAAAAAAAGCAATGTATATTTTTCGACGCATGTCCGCTGAAGATTTATATGAAAAGATCCGTCAAAAGTTAAAGCTGCAACAAAATCAGGTAATATCTTCGGTGACGGGTAAAGTGCCTTATGGAAACAACTATGTGGATTTTGAGATATCCGATGATGAGGATGTGGATAGGGGTGAGCAAATCAAAACCGAACCGACTTTTTTGGTGTTAGGTTTTTTCGGTTCGGTTTCGGTTTATGAAAGTGGTCTAATTCGGTGTTCGGTCTTCGGTTCGGTTGTTGGAATTTTATTTCAGTTAAAACCGAAGAACCAAAATGAATTAAAACGACGTTGTTTTGTTTTATATTATTATTATTATTTATCTTTTACTCAACCCACATCACACATGCAAGGCCCACCCCTAGACGCAATCCAACTACTCTTTTTTTTTTTTTTTTTTTTTTGTCAACCAACGTGAAAACTGAAAACCCTAACCCAACCTCTAACTCTAACCTAGTCATATTCAATTATTTATTCGATTCCTCATTCCTCCCTCAAGCTCTCGGTGACTGAACTCTGAAGTCTGAAATCGCTCCTATCTGAAGTCTGAAGTCGCCTCCGTAGCCACCGTCTGAAGTCACCTTCGTAGCCACCGTCTGAAGTAGCCTCCGTCACTCCCAAATCGGTCTTCGGTGGTCGGTCTTGCTGTTCTTTGACTGACAGAGCCTGGGCTTCTGCCGTCATTCGTGGTGCTCGTCGATCTAGACCTCTGGGAGTAGATTGTGCCGTTCCACCGTTGACTTGGCTGTCAGTCTTGTCTCTCGTCGATCCTCGACCACCGATGGCGTAACGAGAGCGCCGCCGACGATCTTGGCTAAGAGGAACAGTGGACGATCAAGACCGCGAATCGCGAACGTCTGCCTCTTCATTTTTTTTTTTTTTTTTGCTCGAACGATCGCTCTTCATCGATCGATCGCGGTCTTATTTTTTTTTTTTTTTTTTTTTTGCTCGAACGATCTGCCTCTTCATCGATCTGCAAAACTGGTCTTATTTTCATTTTTGTTTTGCTCGAACGATATGCCTCTTCATCGATCTGCAAAACTAGTCTTATTTTTGTTTTAATTTGCAGGTTGCTCTTAAAACCGAATTAACCGTGAAATCAAACCGAAATATGTCGGTTAATTCGGTTTCGGTTTTTTAGCCATTTCGGTTTCGGTTTGGTGGTGAAATTCTGTGTACTTCAGTTTTTCGGCTTTTTCGGTTTTCACCGAAAACCGAACCGAACCACCGAATGCTCAGGCCTAGATGTGGATGTATTTGTTCAAACATTCTGTGAAAACTCTGCCTCCCACTTTGCTGAGTTGTATGTGGATCTTGAGACGTTAGAGGAGGGTGTACCAACACAATCAACCTTTGTGCATGGAGAAGAAATTGACTATATGCTAGATGAAGAACCTGACAATGAGGAAGAGCAAGAGGAAGAAGATGAAGACACATTATTGTCTAATGACCATGATCAGAATGATAGTGATACAAATGACGAATATCATCATAATCCCATGTCACAACAGACTGGTATGTTATCATTAGCTTAGTTACGGAGTTGTATTATTATTTAAATTATTTTTTTATTAGTTACCATGTTTTTGTATAAAGTGTATTATGTGTGAATATACAGATGTTACACCGTTTTGGAATGACATTCCGCATTATGAAATTTGTTGATGAAGATTACCCGCATGAGGATATCTTGGATGTGGAAGGCTTGGGTCGGGTCTCGTGGGCAAGAGGAGATGAACTATATATGAAACAAGAGTTCAGGTCCAAGAATGATGTCCAAGTCGCAATAAAACATTATTGCATGAAGGCACATCATGAAATACAAGTGGTTGAGAGTAGTACAACCAAGTTGTCAATGAAATGTCAGAATGATGAACAAGGTTGTGATTGGAGAGTAAGAGCAATTAAACCGAAGATTAGCATCACTTTTGTGGTAAGTAAATGGGTTGGAAATCATAGTTGTGTGAGCCAAATTCTCTCCCAAGATCACAAACAACTTGATTCTGATAGGTATGATACACAATAACATTTGATAATTTGTGAATTTATTTGTGTGTATCAGTGAACATAAATAACATTCCTATTGTGTAATTTTTGCGATTAGTTTTGCAGACATGGTAAAGGAAACACCTTCGGTACCTGTGAGCATGATACAAGAAAGGGTGACTGGAATGTTTGGTTATCATGTTTCTTACATGAAAGGCATGTAAGGCAAAACAAAAGGCAATTGCTAAGGTTTACGGTGATTGGGACAAGTCATATGCATTCCTGCCAAGATGGTTCGAGCACATGTTGGAATTTTTCCCCGGATCTTTTTATCATATTCAACATGGACCGTATGTTGTTGATCGGCGAGTTGTTAATGGGATTCGTGTTTTTCAACGTACATTTTGGACATTCGGGCAATGTCGTGAGGCATTCCAATGGTGCAAAACCATACAGTGGACGGTACGCATTTATACGGTAAGTATAAGGGGACATTATTGATTGCCACCGCCCAAGATGGAAATAATGAGATCCTTCCGATTGCATTTGCAATTGTTGAAAGTGAAACTAAGGAAGCATGAGAGTATTTTTTGTCTTTCATACGAATGTATGTTACAAATAAGGTTGGTCTATGTCTTATTTCTGATCGTCACAAAAGCATAATATCGTGATCGGTAATGAGATGATTGGTTGGCAGCCTCCTAATGCGTACCATGTATTTTGCATTCGTCATGTTGCGAGCAATTTTAATACTCGCTTCAAGGACCAGGAGTTGAAGAAAAAGTTAATGAGATTAGGTAATATACTCCAATTGATGTGCACTAATGTTCATTTTTTTCATTACTACAATCTTATCTTGTTGTGTCTTTTGGTCTTTTTTATAGGATATGTTCCGAACAAAATACACTCCGATGCTTTGTATGCCGAATTTTGCAGTTACAGTCGTGAAGTGGCTACATGGATTGAAAGAATTCCAAAAGAGAAATGGTGTGGAAGTTATGATGAGGATGGACGAAGATACGGTCATATGACAACCAATTTGTCTGAATCAATCAATAAGGTTTTTAGGGGCGCGAGGAACATGCCGATAACATCGTTGGTGAAATGCACCTATAGTCGACTTGTTGGTTATTAGGTCAAAAGGGGGACCAAAGCACAAAAAGATGCAATGTCCAAAAAGTATTTAACGAGTGTTATTGGAGAAGCTATGGCAAAGAATGGAAAGCGTGCTACATCGATGCGTGTTCGGGAGTTTGATGTGGCACGTACCACGTTTGAAGTTGACGATCACGACGATACATACTCAGCGAACTTGTCCCAACGGAACCTGTGTCTCTGAAGCGTACATCGTCTCTGGCTGTGGGTAAGTAGGGATGGGTGCATGTATCTCGGGATGCACCTTTGCTGGCGTCTCCTCCGGGTACCACGGAACCTCAGTATACGTTTGATCTGGCCATACAGGAGGTCTATATACACCTCCGCCGTGTGGACCAAGCGGGGGTATCTGATATGGCTCTATTTCGTGTCGCGGTTGTCGTTGGCCCAGTCCACGTCCCTCTTTCGCACGGGGTGGGACCTCTAAAGCGGGATCTGGTACACTTACTAAGAGACCACTCGGTGCGCTAGGCCCAGGCTTCGCAACTCGACCAAATTCTCTAAGTGCTCCTAATAACTGGTCACAGACCTTCTGCACCTCCTTATTGCTGTACTGGGCACCAAATTGTGGAGAATTCATCCACCATATCCATTCTACACCATCTATATGCATTTATCCAGTAAAATAAAAACAGCACTGAAACTAAGTTATGGGTAATAAGATGGAAGATATACGAGAGAAAATGGGAGCAAGATCAATACGTACCACATGGCCAATCTTGGCGACCTGCCTGGTCATATACCGCCTAGTGTGTGTGAAAAACCAAGTCATATACTCGGAGTTCGGTGAAATCGGCCCCTCTGATGGAGCTGTAGTCTCAATACGCTGATCTCGCGTGTTGCACAACTAAATAAATGGATCCATCTTCAACTCCCAATCCTCCGTCATCTTACCGCGTAAGGTAAGATCGTTGCACCATGAAGATGTGGTGTTTGGCTGGGGATGTGTTGCTGCATGCCAAATTGTCGCATGCAGCGATCAGGCTGGTGCATCTCGACAATGTGGAAAGCAAGTAAGGGTGTGACCGCCCTCCACATGTCCTGCATGTGAACATCTGCACACAAAAACTCATATCCAGCGTCCCTGTATGGCTCCCACTTCACCTATACATGTAAACAAATGCGAATTAGTTTACTTTTTTTGTTCTATAATATCAAATTTATCATACATACATCGTCTCGACCCATCTGGTCAAGCTCTATCCGATATGTCTTTAGATCACGTCGCAATAACCACAAGTTGACTTTATTGAACCTACAATATGAAACTCAATAACATTAGTGAAAACTAACATTCTAATAAGAACATAATCGCTCAACTACTCCAACCAGTTCAAAATATTCATTACATCAAACTTCTTCCATACCTGCGTCCGTAATGATCACCTGCGTCAATGGGCAGTGGAACGGGAGGTGATATGGTAGGAAATCTGGACCATGCCCATATTTGCAATAACAATAAACAACCTCCAATGTCTTTAGCTGAAGCCGACGTAGCTTGACATAGCTCGTGAAACAGTATAGCGAGTACAGCAGACCCCCAACTGTATGTAGCAGTCTCCGCAACGTCACCATCCAGTAATTGTATATATTGGCAAGGGACCTCTGCATCGGACTTGTCACACAACAAAAATCCACCGAATAGGCGCATGAGGTAAGCACGTGTGTAGAAAAGCTGACACTCAACAGTAGCTGAGTGTTCCTCCCAGTGGGCCCAATAAGTTTCAAACCAGCTCAACCTGATGTTTCCGCCAATCAAATGAGTTGGGAGTGGAGTCCGACCCATGTATTCTTGAATAACTGCTGTCCAGTTCACGTGCGTCCGACCGGAAACTACTCGACCCTCAGTGGACAAACCTAAAATGCCCTCTACATCTGTAGAGTAATAGTCATCTCACCAACCTAGGCATATGGAAGGTGTGCGTCTCGAGCCTCCACCTCTCAACCAAAGCGAGAAATAAGTTGTTTGTCAATCCGCACCAACATAAAAGAAACATACCGTATCATGTACAAACAACTAAATGCGTATAATTAATTACATAAAGAATTTTAAAACATACCGGGAGTCTCTTCATGCGCCACATGTGCCAGAAACCTGCACGCATAATGTGCTGCTGCAAATCTACAGGGATGAGATTTGGGTCCTCGATATCTCCCAAAGACCCGTGTGAAGCTCGCCTAACCCTCAAAGTATTTTAGTCTCCTGTGTTCCACACAACTTGGGATCGGTGTGATTGCTGCACCTCCTCATTAAGAACTCCCCACTCTTTGGGGCCAGGCTCAATATTACGGGCGCGTTGGTCATCCATTTGACTAATACAAATTTACAATAACACAACACATTATTAAGTCACTAATTATTATTCTCTAAATAATTAATTACTGAATTATGTATTTGAGTAATTATTATTTTCTATTTAAACTTATCTTATCTATCTTAGGGGTACTATAAATAATAATATTTTACAATATCTTTTTTTTAATTCACTAATTATTATTCTCACAAATTTCTTAAATCAAATTTAGCAATGCATAATATTTTACATTTTATATATGAAATTACTAATTTACAAAATATTAAATAATTAGTCATCTATCTTAAGGTATAACATACAAAATAAATAATTAATTGACTAATTAATTAAATAACTAATTTAGTCTTGTATCCTAAGGTTAATAATAAATTTAAAATTTTGTTATTCCCTTAATAAGCATCTAAACAATAAATAAATGTATATAATTACAAGTTAAATCAAATTACTAAACAATAAACATAACAAAAAAATTAAATGTTACCTGTGCAAACTTCAAGTCAGGAGTGAGAGAGGGAATTTGAGCCTCCTTCCTCTTCTTCCTTCTACTGATTTTCTCTTTTATATGTCTCAAACTTTCTTAGCCTCTCTCACCGTTTTCTCAGCTCCAGGGAAGGAGGACGGAGGGAGAGTGAAAAAGAATGAAGAAGATGGAGGATGGAGGGAGTTTTTTGAATGAAGAAAATGGGATGAGTGAAAAAGAATGAAGAAAAATGGAGGGCGGTGGGAGTTTTTACAATGAACAAAATGGAATGAGTGAATGGAATGAGGGAGAGGGAAGGAAAATGAGGAACATATGAAGAAAAGGAAGAGTTTTGAGAGACAAGGAGAGAAAAGGAAGAGTTTTGAGAGACAAGGAATCGGATGAAGGAGATGAAGTGTGTGTGTGTTTTTTTTGGGGGGGGGGGGGGGGTGGGGGTGCTGTGTTGGGGAGCTGAAGTGTGTGTGTGTGTTTTTTGGTGGGTGGCGTGTGTGTGCGCGTTTTTTGTGTGTGTCGGGAATGTGGGTATTTTGGGGGGGGGGGGGCGATGTGTGTGTTTGGGGGAGGGGGGCTGTGTGTTTGGGGGAGGGGGTTGCGTGTGGATGGGGGCTGTTGGGGGGGGGCGGAGGGGTCGGGAATCATGCGGGATTCGACCACCGACGCCGACGCGTTAGGAAGATTTCGATGCGAGTCGGGATTCTGTCGGGAATCGGCGCGTCCGAAGCTCATGCTAGTCTTGGCGTGAGTCAATGCACGCCATGACGGCGTGTGAAAAACAGACGCCACGCCACGTGACGTCTCTCCATAGGCGCAGTCAATGGCACGAGTCAACGCGCGCCATTGACTGCCTTAGTTTGATAAATACTTTCTGACACGCCCCTGTTTGATAATTTTTTTTTTTAAAAGCCGTAGTTTGACAAATTCCACCTGCTTCCAAACTCTCTCTGACATCTCTTCGTTCGGAACATTCTTTGTCTCGGGGAGGAAGAAAAGGACAAAGAGGGTGATATGATCAAAACCCATGCGGAGAAGAAGACGAAGATCCCAAACTTGAAGTGACACAACATGGAGAGGAACGCCTGTGCAATGCGAGGAAGGTGAAGAACAAGTTGACACTAACAGTCACACTCTGTCCCGCCGAGCGAGTCTCCAGAGGGAATGTCTCACTGGGAATGAGCCACCCAAGAGCCTCCCATGACCAAGCGATGGAAGATACAAATGTGCAAACCATAACCACCACCAAGATGGCCAACCCTTTAGAAAGTTTATCAGAGTGGTCTGTCACTTTGATTCCTAGGATGATGGCAATCAACACTTGGGACTGCAAAAACATCTGAACTCCGGCTTCCAATATATAAGAGCACGTGCCGTCCAACTTTGTCCACTGAGTAGACGGATACAATGGTGGAAAGGACGTTAACAGCGCCAGTGATCACAGCAGAGTAAAGGGAAGCATCATTTTTGAATCCCAACGTGTTGAACAGCACTGAGCGTAGAACGTGATAGCGTTTATACCAATGAATTGTACGTTGGAAAACCTGTAAACGTCCAAATGTAAGAAAATGAACAAAGAAGAAACAAGATGCTCTTATAACTTAAGATTCAGTAAAACATATCACCGAGAACTGATCTACATGGCAATGGCAATGATCAGTTGGGGCCAGTTGCTGTGCTGAAGAAGATTCCTGAAAGGGTGCTTGACCTCTTGAGCTGTACGGCTTGCCTCCACAAGTTTTAAAACCTCAGGCTCCATGTTTTCGATGCCCCTTATCTTTTTAAGCATGACTTTGCCTTCTTCCAAGCAGCCGCGCTCGATGAGACTGTTGAGAGAGTGTCCACCACAAAGAGAGCCCCTAAGGTTAGGAGTCCTACTGGAATGCCAGCCAACCCTAGAGACAGCCTCCAACCCCATCCACCTTCAATTCTGTTGTTGCATTATTATTAATATGGATCCCTGTCAACGCCAGTATTTAACGTCCAAATTGATAGGCAAATTCAAGTAATAAAAGTAGATGGACTTACTTGTTGGTGCTGTAGTTTACGAGGTTAGCAAAAAGAATGCCGATGGTAACATTCATCTGGAACAATATATTCAATCCTCCACAGGTATTCTCGTCGGTGCGATCTCGGAGAGAAAAACTGGCAGCGCCTGTATTCAAAATCATGCACCAATATGAGTTAGCTATATCTTATAGTATAAGTAATTAAGTTAGCTATATCTTACTCTACAAAATGTGAGATGGGAAGTATGCATACCTTTACATATAGATATTTTGTTTTGTTTTTTTTTATATATATTGCTATTTTGTTAAATTATAATTCTAACATCTATATAGTTAGGTCTTGAACCTTACACTTACCATGTTGAATTTTCAATTAATTATGTATATATATTAGGTTAGTCTTTCTGTCAAAATGTCTTAAAACACTTTATAGGACTTAACATTATAGAACTTCATTTCTTCTGTCAATAATTCAGTGTGACTTTGAGATGGAATTATGGTAATGCATTCCACATTTCCACCTCTTTCACTTGAAAATCCCCAAAATATCTATTTTAATTGCATTTAGTTTATAGTACGTACTCAAACATGTTTTCCCTATCAGTTTTGGTTTAATATATACTGGACTCCCATGTCCCGAGTATGGCTTTTCTTGGCCTCAGCATAGTTGGAAGAAGGAGAGAAGATAAGGAAACGATTGGGTATGTTTAACAGACGGACCTGGTTCGCGAAGCCCACACCACAAAATAGAACCATTAATATGAAGCTTTGGGAATATAAAGTCATGTTACTTAGGGCTTGTTTAGATGGGTTTTTTTAAAAAAGTGTTTTTTTTTAAGCTCCAAATTGAAATTTTAAAAAAAACAGCATTTTGCTTCTTTTTTTTTTTTGTGACTTTTTGCTTTTTTAAAAAATATCATATAAACACATAAATTAATAAAACAAGCATTTTTTTACATTAAAAAAAATGTTTTTTATTATAAAAAAAGCCCATCCAAATAGGCCCTTAGTCATTATGTTTCTCCCTCAAGTCCTAACAATGTTTTTTTTTTTACAAAGTTAATTAAATTATTTAAAAATATTTATATTTATAATTTATTGTAACATATGAATTGATATATAATCTAATGATACACAACATATGATATGATTAAGTAACTTATTTAACTTCCTCAATCTTTTAAAAAAAAAAATCAACTATGTTTTATATTTAGGATAAGAGAGAGTAAATTTTTTGTTGTTGTTGAACGGTATGTTAGAATTTGAAAAGGAACCAAGAACTTTAGCTTCCTCTCCTTTCTGTCCCCAAAATAGAGATATTATATAGATGTGGATCTCGTCATTTTTAATATTTCTACCATGATCATGCTGTAATTAAGTAGGTATATTATAGTTAAAAATCATTGAGACAATTCTATGTACTGCCTTCATTGTTGGCCTAATTTCATTCTCCGAATATAAATTATTGTTTACGTCTTAGGATTTAAAATATTTGTCATCTTTATATAATTACCTGCTTTTAATTTTTTTTAATAAATACTCTCACTTATTATTAAATGCATATTGAGAGAATAAAAGGCAAAAAGAAAAGAGAGAAATAATAATCATTCCGGGAGAAAACTTCAATAAGTTGGAGGAAATGTGACTAGATGTATGTATGTATGTATGGTAAGTAATTGTGACTAGATATTTAGTATCAAAGACAATATTAAAATAGTATAAAGTTTAATAAACAAGCTGTATTAATTTTGTTAAGCTTTTTTTTTTTTTTTTCATATATATAGAGAAAATTTAAAAAAAGACCTCTAAAATTTCAAAATTCTAAATTAGTGATTTTCTACTAAAATAAGTTGTGAATTTCTTATCAAGCTTAATAATTTTAGGAAATAAACATGATTTGCCCTATTGAAATTTTAGAGGGTTTATTTTCTGTTGGATTTTCCATTTTTTTATATGACATGTAAATTCACTTTTCTTTTTCTAATTAAGAAAACAGTGAATTCTAGATCAGAACCTGATTCAATGCGGCAAATGCTTTACATTTTCACTTCCGGTGAAAAAGTCATACTTGTTATAGAAAAAAAACTTTTCCAGTTTCAGATATCTTAAATGAAGATGCATGTTTGTATATGTAAAAACTACAAATATTGATCATTACAATCCTATATTTTTATCGGGGCTTGTCGTCTTCATACTGAAATTGGTCAGTTTGAATAGAAAACAGTGCCATTTACTGTACGAACAGACAAATGAAAATATTGTCACGTAAACGCATTCATGGCAAGTGACATATTTTGCTGTCAACACTAAAGAAGAGAAGCGTGGACCAACAGGGCAACCCAACATTTGATTCCCCACTAAAAACAAAGACACAGTTACATTGTCCTTCTTTTCTCATAAATATAAGATAGAGTTTAGAAATTAAGGAAGTTAAATAAGTTATTTAATCATATCATATATTGTGTATCTTTAAATTGTATATCAATTTATTAGCCAAACTAATTAGTTTGGAGAAAAAAATTGTCTAAAGTAATTTAATTAGCTTCTTTAATTTTTTCAAAAAAATCAACTTTATCTTATATTCTAGACTGAATATCTTCTTGGAAAGTCTGATGGCTGAGGAAGAAAAAACTACCTCCCTAAGCACAGAGAGAATGGGAGCTTAAAATGCATTGCGTTGCATTCAAAGTCAAGCAATTTTTTAGTCTTTAATCCCCAATACCCCCTCATCAAAAAAAAAAAAAAAAAAACACACACACACACAAAACAAAGTTTTAATTTTACCATTTTTAGTCAGTGCCTTGCCTTCTATTTCTTTTGGGTCTTTCAAGTTTTTGAGCTCTGGTTGATTGCTTGATCTTGTAGGGCTCTGGTCTTTTTGTTGTTGTTGCTCTTAGCATATCTGCCATGGCGTTTTGTACATTCTCTTTACCTGCTCATGTGAACATATCTACGGCTTCAAAAACTCATCAGCCTCACTCTAAATGTGGTGCTGATCTGCTCTGGCAATGTCAACACAAGCTCAACCAGGTTAGGACATGTTTCTTTGAATCATATAGTTACTTGAACTCACCCATTACCTTTATGAAGGAATGCTCATGAAAGATTATGGCTTTCTCTCACTTAACTTTGAATAATTTCCTTTGTCTTCTTCAGTTTTTGCTGAAAGAATTAGATATTGTTTTGATTCAATATAGGTGAGGAAAAGGCCATTTAAGGCTTGTGCATCACTTTCAGAGAGGGAAGAGTATCCATCTCAGAGACCACCAACTCCATTATTGGACACTATAAACTATCCTGTTCACATGAAGAATCTTTCTACCAAGGTGCATGTCCAAAAGCACAAGAGATTAAGTTAGAACATTTTTCTTGTGATCTCAAATTCTCATTTCTGATGCAGGAGCTGAAACAGCTTGCTGATGAGCTGCGTTCGGATATAATTTTCAATGTCTCTAAAACTGGAGGCCATTTGGGATCAAACCTTGGTGTGGTAGAACTCACTGTTGCCCTGCACTATGTCTTCAACGCCCCTCAGGACAAACTATTGTGGGATGTTGGTCATCAGGTCAAAATATTTACCTTCTTTTTGTGCTCTAGTCTGAACTTTTGAGAATGGAAGTTGTTAATTGTATAATCTTCCATGAACTTGCAGTGTTACCCACATAAGATACTTACTGGTAGAAGAGATAAAATGCACACCATCAGGAAGACAAACGGGCTGTCTGGATTTACCAAACGTTCAGAGAGTGAATTTGATTGCTTTGGAACTGGTCACAGCTCCACAACTATATCAGCAGGACTGGGTAGGTTATTTCTTCTCTCTTCTGCTGCTTGAGTTTCAAAATCACGAGAATATGTTGTCATAGTTTCAAAGTTTCATCTCAGAACTTATCTCAAAACTGTATGTGGTTTATACATGCATGCATGCGATCACATTTTTACTCTCTGTTCTCTAACCCTTATTTATTTTGATTTAACTTTCAAAATCTTATCAATCAAACAGGAATGGCTGTTGGGAGGGATCTGATGGGAAAGAGGAATAATGTGGTTACTGTTATAGGAGATGGAGCCATGACAGCAGGGCAAGCTTATGAAGCCATGAACAATGCTGGATATCTGGAGTCTGATATGATTGTTATTCTAAATGACAATAAACAGGTCTCTCTTCCAACCGCTACTCTTGATGGGCCCACACCACCTGTTGGAGCTTTGAGCAGTGCTCTCAGTAGGTTGCAGTCAAACAAACCCCTTAGAGAATTGAGAGAAGTTGCCAAGGTGAGAAATAAACTACTTGATTATAAAGTTATAATCATGAAGAAACACTTGTGCAAAGTCTTAATTCAAACTGACTGTAGTGAGTTTTTTTTTTCCAGGGAGTAACTAAACGAATCGGTGGCCCTATGCATGAATTAGCAGCTAAAGTTGATGAGTATGCTCGTGGCATGATCAGTGGTTCTGGATCAACGCTGTTTGAAGAGCTTGGACTCTATTATATTGGACCAGTTGATGGTCATAACATAGAAGATCTTATGGCCATTCTGCAAGAAGTTAAAAGTACTAAAACAACTGGTCCTGTACTGATCCATGTTGTAACTGAGAAGGGCCGTGGATATCCATATGCAGAAAGAGCAGCAGACAAATACCATGGTAAAAGTGTCATTAATTTATCATATTTTGGTCATTTTACCTTTGTTAGAGTTCACAAAAACATCATTATATTGGCTTAAAACTCATGATCTTGAACAAACACTTGACTTAGTTTGATTTTGCAGGAGTTGTCAAGTTTGATCCTGCGACTGGAAAACAATTCAAAACCAATTCTGTCACACAATCATACTCAACATGCTTTGCAGAGGCTTTGATTGCAGAAGCAGAAGCTGACAAAGACATTGTTGCCATCCACGCTGCAATGGGCGAGGCAACGGGCTTGAATATCTTTCAGCGCCGATTCCCAACAAGATGCTTTGATGTGGGCATAGCAGAGCAGCATGCTGTTACTTTTGCTGCAGGCCTGGCTGTTGAAGGCATTAAGCCTTTTTGTGCAATTTACTCATCATTCATGCAGAGGGCTTATGACCAGGCATAGCTTAAAACACTCCCAATTTTCCTCTCTAAATCACCTAAATCATGACAGGATTGGATGAATTAACTTTGAACCAATGCTTGCAACAGGTGGTGCATGATGTGGATTTGCAGAAGTTGCCGGTAAGATTCGCAATTGACAGGGCTGGACTAGTTGGAGCAGATGGCCCAACACACTCCGGTTCTTTTGATGTCACTTTCATGGCATGCCTCCCTAACATGGTGGTCATGGCTCCTTCTGATGAAGTAGAAGTTTTCCACATGGTTGCAACTGCTGTCGCCATTGATGATCGACCAACTTGCCTCCGTTACCCAAGGCCAAGGGCAAATGGTACTGGTGTTCAGCAGATACCACCAGGGAATAAGGGCTTACCTCTTGAGGTAAAATATATACCGGTCTCCATCGATACTCACCCTAATGGACATTATCAAGGACAACACTACATTAACATGGCATTTTATTTTATTTTTGTGTTAAACCTACTCCAAGTCTCTATACTTTTAACGAGTTTTGGTTTTGGTCCTCATATGCAGGTCACAATAGTCCTAGTCAACAATCCATGTCAGCCTACTTAATAATGTTAATGCTATATCAGAGAAATTAACACCATTAAGACCAGATCCAAGTCCCTATACTTTTATTTTATTTTTGGGTTAAACTTACACCAGGTTCAGAGACGGACCTTGAGATAAATATTTGGGGGGGCCAAATAGTCAATTGAGGGCATCTAATTTTTTTTAATCAATATTATTCCAAAAGTATTAAAAAAGTAATGTTAACCATTAAGGTAATATTTTAAATTGGTAGGGGCAATATTGCACATTTTTTTACCACTTCTAAAGTGACATTGATAAAAAATAATTTCACATACCCATAGCATCTAGGCAAAATCTTTCCAAAATAACATTAGACTTTAATCCGATTAGAAGAAAGAAGAACGGAGGTCAAATTTTGTTGTTGGGATTTGGCCAAGTAGTCTGCTAATATTCCATGCCCCTCTCCTCCTCTTCCCTTTAACTTCCCCTCAACTTGAAATCATCCTTTGAGTTGCATGGCTCCGCTAGGGTTTCTTCAGAAGGTATGGCCGCCAAGCCTTGGGGCACCTAAATCTAGGTCTGATCATTACTGTGACTGGCAAAATCCAAAGCTCTTCTCTTCATCTTTCAATCTGCAATTGTCTCTTCATTCAGTTCAAAGAAAAGGAAAAGGTCAATACTCGATAAATTGGGCATATCAAGCGCTATTGAAGAAGCCGAAGAAATTGGAGAAGATAATCCGAAATAGGCTTCAAAAAACAGTCAAGTATGCTTCTAATACTTTAGAATTAGTAAATAAGAATATCGACTTGCCGTCTTTGGTATCTTCCCTAAAATGATCTCGGTTGGAGGAGGATATTGACAAAGAGCAAATTCCTAACAGGATGGAATAACATTAGTTCTTTGGTTCTTGGAACACCGAAATCTTGGGGGGGCCATGGCCCCCCATTGTCTCTAAGAAGGTCCGTCCTTGACCAGGTTCCTACACTTTTAATGATTTTTTGTTTTGCTCCCTACATGTAAGCCACATTAATCCTAGTCAGCAATTGATGTTAGCTTGCTTTTCGGTGTTAATACAATATTAGTGATATTAACATCGTTAAGCTCAAATCTAAATGCTTTTGAAACAATAAGCACCATCATCATTTTGGACGGCATAGAATATGTGGACAAGAATCAACGAAAACAAAGTATATAGACAAAAACCAAAACTTGTTAAAAATATAGGGACCTATAGTGAGTTTAACCTTTATTTTTTCATAGATCAGCATCACATATTGGTTCTTTCCAAGGAAGTTATTCTGCATCTTATGTTTTTATTTGAAAACTTGAAAGTGAGAACCTGTGGAACTTTACCTGATTTTTTTTTAATGATATTAATATTATAACAGGTTGGAAGAGGTAGGATATTGATTGAAGGGGAAAGAGTGGCTCTGTTGGGCTATGGAACAGTTGTTCAGAGCTGTTTAGCTGCAGCTTCTTTAGTGGTACGTCATGGCTTGCAGGTAACAGTTGCAGATGCTCGTTTTTGCAAGCCATTGGATCATGCCCTTATTCGCAGCCTCGCGAGATCACACGAGGTTCTGATCACGATAGAAGAAGGATCAATTGGAGGATTTGGGTCTCATGTTGCTCAGTTCATGGCCCTTGATGGCCTTCTGGATGGCAAACTGAAGGTAAAGAAAGAACCTAGACAAAAAGACATGTATTATGACTACGCAACATATTGCCATTTCCTTGTGATTTTCTTCAAAAAAAATTAAAACTAATGCTTCCATGTATAACTGTGCAGTGGAGGCCAATGGCTCTTCCCGATCGATACATTGAGCATGGATCACGTGCTGATCAATTGGCTGCAGCTGGTCTCACAGCTTCTCATATAGCAGCAACTATATTCAACATGCTTGGACAGACAAGAGAAGCACTAGAGGTCATGTCATAAAAGACCTATGCAAAGAGGTTTTTTCCAACTCCCCGCAATGTACAAAGTGTATTATGTAAAATATGTGCATGAACAAGACTAGGGTTTTTTTCTTCCTCGAAACAGTATGACTTTCTAGTTGTAAATGGAAATGCAATTTCAACCATCCTGCTTCTACTTGAAGGAATATAATGTAATTTAGTATATCCACTTGTTGAAAAAAGGTACCACTACATTTAGACCGGTTATAGAGGTTTATGTCTAAAAAATATGACCAGTGACAGTTTCATAACTATAAAGAACTTTTTAAACTGATTTCTTTTTATTATGAGGTCTAAAAGATATTATTTAGATTGGTTTCTAAAACAACCGGTTTAAAATGTGAACTCTTAAAACCAGATTTTGAACTTGAATCATTTAATGATAAAATGATTGTCTTGGTCAGCACAAATGTCCCTACCAAAGATAGACCATAGATGAAATTGAAGTGCCACATCTTCTCACCTATCACCATCTGTCAATTAATTTGATGGAACTACCTCTCCTTCGTAGAACCCAAAAAAGAGAGGGGAAAAACAAAGAAAATTGGGTATCCCTACTTGGAAGGTTTCACAACTCTCGTGGATGAATCAGGAAAAAACAACCATCAAATGCTACTGGATTAAGCGTAAAGTTAATAAAATGGAAAGATTAAACTACTTAAGGTAATATAATTGAGCATGGATAATAATTAGGAAATAAAATCTGCTAATATAACCAATTATATTTTAAGAAAACAGAAAGCAGAAAAAGTTCAATTCCTTTTCATCGTCCATCTCAATCAATAAAGAACTATTTTCTCCCCTCTATAGTGCAACCATGGATGAGGGAAAACAGACAATTTGTGGACATGTGGAGATTATTTTTCTGAATTTTCTTATTAATTATTGAGAAATCCGATGCTTTAATCAAATATTATCTAGGGTGTTATTATTGGGAGGAATTCTTATCATCATAACAAAAGGACATTAGTGCTCTAAGAACTCATTTGTAAGCATAAACTAAATATTCATGATTGCAGGTGATGAACATGATATGTTGCACCAACTTTCCCTCAGCATAAAGCAAATTAAGAGTATTATTACCGATAAGATGCACTAGTTTAGTGGTTTCCTGTGCCATGTCAGTCATACATTTCATTTGCTCCAATCGTTTGATTACAACAAAAAAAGCAAAATATGTCCACGTCAGTACAAAGCAATGAAGCGTTTGGACTTGAGAGAGTTTAAGTTATAATGGGAGATGCAGAAAATTAAATATTATACAATTCAACCACCACTTGTTTGTTTTTTTCTCCTGCAATTCATTTATTCATCAAACTTGAGAATGTCAGATCTCAGTACTTTACAATAGTATGGTACAATTGTTGTTATTGTAGTCTCATAGAAATAAAAGAACAAAACAGGTACTCTCTCTACATTATGGTACATGCATTTGGATTCTCGTCGCTGAACATCGTTAAAACTTGAGTTTCTAAACAACCATCAAGCTGATGCATAAGCGGATTCATCAGAACCAGACCCGAATTCGGATCGGTTTTATCACAATCATCATTTGCTTCCTCGTTATTGTTGATCCCCACAATCTCCACTTTCTTCCCTGTCTTCTTCTTCAGTTTCTTTAGCACTTTCTTTGGGTCAATCCGACCCGTCACCACCAACCGGTGTTTGTTCATGTCTGTTATGAATGTTTCTACTCCTAATTAACCAACCAGATGATTAAAATTTAATACTGTGATAATCTCATCAATAATAATTTGAACTTAAGCACAGTGATATTGAATTGAGAAGACAAATGTAAGTGCCTTTACACTTGGAGATGGCTTTAGCAACACTTCTTTCACACGCATTGCAGTACATGGAGACTTTGAATTCCACGACAATTACCTGACACCAGAATGTGTTTAAAGAAAAGGGAAAAGAAAATAAACAGAGGATAAAATCAAATCCATGTGGGGTTATTTAAAATTAACTAAATTTTTGTTTAAGGGGGCTCTTACTTTGGTTTGATCAATTTTTTTGGACTTGCCCATTGAAACAATCTTCAGTTGTCTCATCGGAGAAGACGAAGACAATGCATCCGGTGATTACCGGGAAAATAGTTAGTTATGGCAGTTATTACATGAATCTTACTACCACAAAACGTTATGGTCGTTGGCGGGTGATCTTTTTTAACCTAGTGGCTTTATTTTATTTATTTTCCGAATTACCGTTTTTAGTTTTTGCCAAATTTGTAGAATTGCCAGTCCAACCAAACACTAGGGAAAGAATTTTTTTTTTTTTTTTAAGTTTCAAATCTAGAAAATAACAATATTTAAGAGGGAAAAGTATTTCTCTACTCACTGGAGATAACTTATCTCCGTAATTCCTAAAATTACGTCGTTTTTTGAATTAATGAATGATGTATTTGTAATTTTAGGTGAATTAATGAAGGGTGCAAAATTACAGAAACACTCTTCATCAATCCAAAACAACGTAGTTTTGAGGGTCACTAGAGATAACTTATCTCCAATGACCAGAGAAATCCTTTACCGTATTTCTCCAAGCACTGGAGATAAGTTATCTCAAAGTGACCCCTAAAATTACGTTGTTTTGAGTTAATGAAGGGTGTGTTTGTAATTTTAGGTGATTAATGAGCGATTGCAAAACTCTGAGAAAACACCCTTCATTAATTGAAAATGGCGTAGTTTTGGGGTTCTTGACAATAAGCTGGAGAAATCCTTTACTCTTGTAATAAAAAAAACAATACTTATGATTACATCAATTGACTGGTTTTTCCGGGTTTTGACCATTTTTTAATCATTATTTATGACTTACACTTTTACAAATAAATATTATTTTCTTTTTCACCTCTATACTCTATAGTCATACCCTTAATTCATTATAAAAAAAAAAAAAAAAACTTTATAATGAAATAAAAATTATTTTTATTACAGATAATTCGATAATTTACGCTGGGTAACTCTAACGGAGATTGTAAATCACATATTATATTCTGGATCGATTTAGTAGTAAAAACTATCCATGTCATATAACTTGTAACTTACCCCAAGTGGCATAATTGAAGATTGCTAAAGTAAAATTTATTTTTGATCAGAGGATTATCATACCATCATTTAGGACTAAGACTGTTCAACATCATTTAATTGAAAATTACAGGAGGTCCATTGAATGACGTAGTTAGCGAATCAGCAAGTGATCAGATCGTTGTGGAATTCCTCTACACACTACACAAACAGTTCCTAGCGTGTTTTTATTAGTGTAAATCCCAGTAATTGTGAATCTTTAAATGATCTTGAAATCTATAAATGAAAGCAATAATAAGGTCCTAATGATGATTACACAAATCTCAATCTGACACGCTACCCAGATTGGTCTTCCAATGGAGACATCAAATCAAAGGATACACGAATGACATCTCTGCAAAAAAGCAAGTGCCAAAATGAGACCTAAGGCACTTTCCAATCTGCTCCTGATTTGATACCATGCGTCGGCAGATCCTAGGATGAATTGAACATGAAACACCATTTAAAGCGGGGGCTACATGGTATCATCAATTAGACTTTGCCATGTAAGTACACATCTACTTTATATGATGAAGCAAATTCTAGTCCACAATCAAAAGCTCCTCACTTCCCTGGCCGACCAGCAACCGACCAGTGTATACTAAGGCACTTTCAATGTTCAAAAACTGAAATGGAGTGGGGTTATGACCTGAAACCCACCATCAAGTTGGGAAGCGCAAGCAATAAGCCAACCACCTAACAAGAAATGACTCTCATGATTCACAACAGATCTACCAACATCATGGATTTGACAAAATAAAAGGCTGGGAAATTTAAGGAACGTGTACTAAGAAGTCATCAGCTTCAACCTTGGAATAGATTCACAAGCGGACGCAAGAAGAGAGACTTTTGATTTCTTTTCATTTTCTGGGGGAGAAGAAATGAATGGTGCGGATGTATCTAAATGGTTACTCATGGAGGATAGTGCAGATTCAGAAGCAGACTCTGGCTCCTTTAGTCTCTATCACGGCACAGCCACTATTGCTGGTTATGATCAGGATGACGCTGAATCTTGTAACTGCGACACAGATGGTATGTATGGTGTTCATGAGGATGATCAGGATTCTGGTGAATTCAGTTGCCAAGAAGATAACATGGATGAATTGGATGCTCAGAGCTCTATGATATGGCAGTCAGACACAACGTCAGAATGTTTTTCTTCTTTGCCTGTGGAGGATGAACAAGAAGAAATGAAGATTGAAGTTGATCAGAAAGAAATGAAGATAGGTGGAGTTAATTTCCATGAACTTGAAGACAGACTATTTTGGGAGACTTGCATGGCAGTGGGGTACCCGTGAAACTTAAATTTTAGATTCTGGGGGGTAATAATCCATCTTGTAATTTATTTTCCCAGAGCTTTCTCTTTTAGAACAAGGAATGTAATTAAACCTGTGCGTATGAGCTTGCAGATGTGTATAAAGTCCTTCATCTGTCTCATTTTTAAGCAGCCCATCTAAAGATCTGTTTGTTTTCGCAGAGAGTCAAGTTTGTCATTCAACAGCTAAACGAATCAGTTGTCAGCTCATTTCGAAAAGTTAAAGATAGTCTCAGTATTCCAATAAATCATTGCATATAACATAACATATCAGGGAATATACCATTTGATATGAAAACCTACAATTTGAAGGTTGAGATCCATCCAAAGGCAGCCCATAATCAACAAGACAGGGGATAGCCAGTACAATACCATTGTTTAATAACATAATTGCATGTTTAATAACATAATTGCTAGTTCTCATGCTATTAGTTCCCTCCACTGATGTTTTACTTTTGTTCTTGTCTTCCTTCTTCTCCCGCATATTCTTGTAGCTACATCTTCATGAAAATTTGTCAGCAGGGGAAAAAATGCTTCGTACTTAAGTCAGGATTTTTTCGTTTTTTCAGCATCAAGATGTTTCCAAGGATTGAGAGCTTCTCTGACTTCCTGAGCTTCTGGGGAATTCTCCCATGCACGCTTCTCTGACTCTAAAACAGTTACTTTGTCATCTGCATTACACAAAGAAATATATACAAATTTAAGATTCTTGGCAGGGCCATATTTTTTGTTATATCTAACAGTAGAAATGTTGCTCTGATGAGAATGAAACTACACAAGAATAAATGCTACAATCCAGTACTTGTTACACAGTTTTTTACCCAAACAAATCTTGTTTTACACATCAATTGAAAAAATCCAAAATCTCATGGTAATGCACAATGTCGTTCTGCATATATTGCTTCAACTTAGTTTATATACTGCAAATATAATTTGTTTGAAGTTCTTACGTCAAAGATCCATGATACGGTCCAATGTAACAGGCCTTTCAAGACTTGTTAAAACAATCTATGACATATAACATCTCCTCAAAACCTATGATTATCAACAATGACTCCCTGTACGCAACAAATATTATATCTTCATTTCAATGTTCCATTCGAAATATTTAATTTTCACCAATTCAATTGCCACAAGTCCAGTCATAAATTAATCGAAACAGAGGCGTAGCATTATAAGGGGAAAAATCATGGAGGTTTCTCACACAGAAGCCAGTTTTGATCATGAACAACTCCATAGAAGCTCCGATCAAGGCTGACACAGCCCCAATCTTCAAATACCAGTCCAGAAACTTCATCAAAGCTGCATTAAAGGCAATAGTCATTATCGCTTAAAATGATAATAGAATAAAGAGAATTTCCTTTCTACTAAGGAAAGGCAATGACATGATAATGAAAAGAAGACCACCACAAACTGCTCAACAAAGAGATTTTATCATCTAAGCAGGTATTAATACTTGAGTTTTACTTAAGTCTGTCAAGGAGTTTAAAGAGCTGACAAATAACCTATTTTTAATTGTTGCAAAGACGAGGAAAAACATTTCACTGTTTCCATTAAGAAGCAAAATTAGTATGTCAAAGGAAATCATCGATAAGGCTAAAAAGGATTGACAAGATATGATAAATTCTTGCGGTTCAACACAGATGATATTTCAATTGTCAGACAGACTGCTTCTAGTGGAAAATAATTACAATGCAGAGCATGGAAAAAACAAGTGCAAGCACACATTTTGCTGCACTCTTCAATTACCTAACCGGATCCATATATTCTCAGCCAATGATACTGGGTGACTGATTAGAATAACTCTACATTGTCTACCCTGAAAGCCTTTAATCAATGTGAACTTAAAACAGTCAATCCTCTGAATGTTAAACACGAGTAAAACAGTATCTACGAAAACAACCAGCATGGCTCCAGTGCATGCCATGAAATAATCAAGCTTTCCCTTTAAAAGGCGCAGCAAAGAATAAAGACATTACACGATTATCTTGATTCCGAACCATTCACAGGGCATGAGGAACAATGTCTGTATACATCACTTATATTGTACAGTCATGCGAGCGAAACATAAAAATCATATATATATGAATGATCGGAGCAAAAAATTGAGGGTGAAATACCTAGACCAGGAATCGCCGGACGTAGAAGACGATGAAGAGATCGCCAAATCATAAAGCGCCAAAGCCGTCTTCCCCGTGGCAGCAAGGCGGTAACTAAGGATGGAATGATGGCGGGCACATTCGGGTCGGGCTCAGGCTTAATAGGATGGGCCTTATTGACATGTATTGAATAGCCCAAATTTAATTTCACCGAATCCTGCCTTTCATTTCTTCTCTCCCTTCATCTCTCCGCTGAACGTCAGACTTTGTTTCTCGCATTGTCCCCGCTCAAAAGACTCAGTTCCTCTAGCTAAAGCCATCCAAGAACGATGAACGGGAAAAATTACAGTTGCAGGAAGCAAGTGCCGGCCGGGAGTGACGAGTCTGAAAAGTGAAATCTGAAAGAGGCGAAGGCGAGCAAGTAATGCGAGCCATGAGGAGGGATGGCATTCGTGGATAAAATATTAAAATGTATATAAGCGTTTATAATAAACTGAAAAAAAAAGAGGTTTAAATGCAATTACAACTTACAAACCCCCCAACAGTTTGTTAAGACATGAAAATAAAAAAAAAAAAAAAAAAAAAAGTGACATGGTATGAATATGGAATTTCAAAGTTTGTGTGTTTTTACTAAAATGTCCCTAATATTTTTATTTTTTTAATTAAAAAAAGGCATCCTCGTCGGAGCATTGCCGCCAGCTGTTGGAGCTTTGATGCCGGTGGCTACTTTTTTTTTTAATGTTATCAAGTACAAATGTAAATATTGACTACATGCATAATAATATTGACTAAATAAGTAATGATATTAATTAAAATCATAAACATATTGACTACAAGTGTAATGATAATGACTAAATAAGCTAAGTAATGATATTGATTAAAAACCTAATAATGTTAATTAAATGAGTAAATACTATTGACTAAAAGTGTAAAGGTTGCCTTTAGTCAATACCATTAAGCCTTTAGTGATTTTTGTTACACATTTAGTCAATATTATTATGTCTTTATTTAATATCATTATTCATTTAGTTAATATATTTACGCCTCTAATTAATATTTTGTTATGCTTTTAGTCATTCTCATTACTTTTTTAGTTAAATGCCATTACATATTTATATGTATGGTACATATATATTTTTATGTCGGGTATGCCAATGTGAGTAGGTTAATATATAAAATCCATTAGATCCTAAATATAAGATCAGATCTAATTGGTTTTTTTTTTTTTTTTTTTTTTTAACCAAATTACTTAAATCTAACCAAATTATTTATAAGTTAGTCAAAATATTTTTAAAAAATAAATATAAATACTTTAAAGTAATTTAATCAGTTTTATTAATATATCTAAAATAATCAACTGGTCTTATATTTAAAACTAAAGGAAGAGAAAGAGAGTGTATGTATATCTATATTAAATAAAGCATGTTGGATATTGATGGGGGATTATATATGATTTTATAAGTTAGTCAAAATAGCTCATTTTTAAAAAATAAATATAAATACTTTAAAATAATTTAATCATTCCCCATTTTATTAATCAACCTGAGCTTAATACTTATATATATTTAAAACTAAAGGAAGGGAAAGAGGGTGTATGTATATCTATATTAAATAAAGCATGTTGGATATTGATGGGGGTATGTCGAACAATTCGAATAGAAAACTCCATGAATGTGACTGATGTCCATGTCGTAATGTGAAAATTGTGACACATAAAAAAAGAGGAACATGGCAGGTTAAGAAAAGGGAAAGTACCCCGTTAAAAACTTTATAAATTCTCATACACAAAATATTAGCACTTTAATTTAATTTTTTCTAACTAAATTTTTTTAATGAAGAATATTTTTCCAATTTTCTCATTAAAAAAAAAAATCTTACTTATTTAAAGATTTTGGTTCTTGACAAAAAAAAAAAAAAAAAAAAAAAGATTTTGGTTCAAATTAAGAAACATAAGAAAGGTACCATGTCGTTGTCCCCGCATAAGTAAAACGTAACGCATGGGCTGAGGTGTGGGCTTGACGCATTTATATATGTTGACTTTCTTTCGTCAATTATAGTTGTATTTTCAAGGAACAATAATAGGTTTCATATTACAATAGAAAAATGATTGAAAGTGTGAAAATTTATGATGCAATTTCACCAAACGACCATGAGAGTTAATACGAAAAATCCACAATCTGTGATGATGGGGTTCGGTTTCTCTGTCTGGTGCTATTTTTCCTCGTCCCTCCTTATCTCTCATTTTTTAGTACTAATCAATATTCTAAAATATATTTTTAGTATCAGTCAGTATCCTAAAAGATTTTTTTAAGATCCTAAAATAATTTCTTAAGATCATGAGGTATTTTCTTAGTACCGATTAATATATTGAAGTATTTTTAAATATCAGTCAATATCTTAAATTATTTTATTTTAGTACCAGTCAGTACAGTGAAATATTTTTTTAACTGATATTAAAAAGTACTTTAGGAGGGACAATCAAGATTAATTCAAACCAATTATTTAGATTGGTTGAGGAGAAAAATCAAAGGTTGAGATTGGATGAGGAGGGATGATGAGGATATAAGATATTGAAATGATCCAATTCCGTACCCAATGCGCGTTGGCCTGGCGGTAAGTTGGCTAGGCCCGACATTTCCCCACCAATGAAGTGGTGAAGGTTCGATTCCTGGAGTCGCTTGTTTGGGAAGGGCTTTGCCGTTAACAACTCTATACCAAGAAAGTGGTTCCACACTTTCACCAATTTTTTTTTTTTTTTTTTTTTTAAAAAGATCCAATTCCGTGACGATGTCAGGTGTTCGTTTGGTAAAAACGGTGATTCACAGAATCACAGTAAATTAAAGTACATGGTTAATTTCTTAGATTTCATGCAAAAATACACAATCACCCGTAGCCGTCTGAACGAAGGAAGATAAAATGGAACTTTTATTCTCTAGTTATAGGTATAATAAAAAATGATAGAAAAATATCACTTAAATTTTAAAATCTCATTGATAACAACATTAATGAGATTAATAAAAACAATCTCAATTTATTGGAAAATTACTTATTTAAAATTTTAAAATTCAAGTGATATTTTTTTAGAAAAATTCCTTTCATGTCCTAAGGATCAAGAAAATATAAAAAATTCTCAAAGAAAATTTAGATGTCATAAAAGTCTCAAAGAGTTGTTAATCCCACAAATGAGTTGTTAATCCAAAAAAAAAAGAGTTGAATGAGGTTTTCTGACAACTGAATTTGTTTTAGGACATTTTTGACATATTTTTTTGGTCTTAGGACCTGAAAGAATTTTTTCAATTTTTTTAGTTATAATGTAAACAGGGAATTATCTACCAAACGAGAGAATAAAAAGGGAAAATGTCTTGAATGTCTGCTGAGGCGTGATAGAAACATGACAACTGTTATGGACCGGCCCAAAAGCCCCAAGTCCATAGACGGCCCAAAGGTCAGGAGGCATAATCCGCTAATCATACAGAGATCCGGAAATCTCGGTAGGCAAGATCCACCCCTATCGTAACGCGCTACCGAGATATTCGCCCATTAATGACACGTCTCATTAATGGCATACCCGATATCCGCCCCATTAATGACACGTCCCATTAATGGCGTATCATCCGATATCCGCCCCATTAATGGCCCGCCATTAATGGTGTGCCCTGATATCGCACTGCACACCTCTATAAATACAGAGGACAGGTAACAAGGTGCACACATTCTAACCTAGACTATTTACATACAGTCTGCACACACACCACCCCTTTATCGTGTACGGTTTCTCCTGGTTATCTCCTCCATAGATATCCAGGCAAGCTTACCCTTTATCGTTTATCTCCTCTATAGATATCCAGGCAAGCTTACCCTTTATCGTGTACGGTTTCTCCTGGTTATCTCCTCCATAGATATCCAGGCAAGCTTACCCTTTATCGTGTACGGTTTCTCCTGGTTATCTCCTTCCTGGTTATCTCCTCCATAGATATCCAGGCAAGCTGACCCTTTATGGTGTACGGTTTCTCCTGGTTATCTCCTTCCTGGTTATCTCCTCCATAGATATCCAGGCAAGCTTACCCTTTATCGTGTACGGTTTCTCCTGGTTATCTCCTCCATAGATATCCAGGCAAGCTTATCCATCCAAGATCAATATACCACTTAATGGGACATCTCATGTTTATACCGTAACAACAACAATAACAAAGAAATATATTAGTATTTGAATTCAAACTCTCTTTTTTTCTTCTTCTTTTTTGATCTGAATCATTTTCTTCTCTCTTCATTCTCAATGAAAAGAAAGTGATGCTTGAATTGTAAGCAAGGATCTGACACACCTACCAAAATACCAGACGTACAGTATCCAATATCCTTTGTTCAATTAAAAAAATCTGGGTGCGCGCGTGGGCTATGAATCATATTGCTTCAAGCGTATAGAATATTACAGAGAGAGAGAGAGAGAGGCGACACACGACAGCATATTACGGTGTAATATATATATATATCAGTCCTGTGAGTAGACGATAATAATTCAGCTAATAGCACGGCGGAGAAGCCTGGATGGGAAGGAATATTTGTTTTTTCACGTAACTTATTTTTTAATCAAGAGTTCATAATCGTATATATTCTAACTAACATTACGGCAGTGCAGAATAACTTCCAACATTTTCTTTTGAAAACAGAAAAAATAAAAACTATTTACCCACTTCTTCCAGTTTTAGTGCAAAATGCAAATAATACATTTAATGCTGAGAAAATGAATGCGTTATTGTTAAGTTGTGACTGTTACTAACTTGATATTGCGATTGCAAATGTGCAACGCGCCATTCTGAGCAAAAAAAAAAAACACATTTAATGGCAGGGGAAAAAAAGAGCCAAACATATATGAATGACACATATGACAACGACACCGACTTGTCTGAACCGAACCGGGGTCTCCGGCCGAACAGTGAACCAAGCGCCTCCGACAAGCGAGCTCTTCGAAGAAGCTTCACCCTTGCTCATTTCAATCCTCGTCATTCTCTTCTGCTAAAAGGGGAACACTAGTATTCCACGTAAGAAACACTGTTGGATTACTATGACCCTCAGTTCTCCCTCAAATCCTCGATACTTTTGGATTACTCTATATCTCTGTTGGCTTCTTTCTTGAATGCCCTTTTTCTTTCTGGGCTTTCTTCATATTATTTATCTTCCTTTCCTTTTCTGGGATTTCCCCGTTTCGTAGTTTTGATAATTGAAGCTGCGAATCATGCAAGCAACTCAAGCACCTGCGAATGAAAGTTCTGATAATTCACAAAAGGTTGGATTTCAACGATTGATCTGTGTAACATTTAAAGTTCTGTACATTGAAGTCCTTTGTTATCACTACAGTAAGTGAGATGGCTATTCTGCTTTTCTTCTAACACAACTCATAAACACATGGATTTTTTTTTTTCTTTTTCTTTAAAAAAAAAAAAAAGAAATTCATGACAAATGCAGAAGGTCTTAGCTGATTCTTGAATCTAGTAGTGTTGGATCTTCAGTTTGTTTTTCTGCAATCTTGTGGGTGGAATGTCGTAGTTGGTGATTGGTTTCACTTTTGCCTATTTGTTATAATTGATCCAATTGAAACGAAGGGGTTTGTAATTTCAGCTTATCCTTTGCTTACTTGAAACCGGTCCTGAAACTATTCCCTGTGGTAAAAATTCCTTTTCTGGATTTGCGTCTTAGTTTCAATTTTAACCATGTTTGGGTTCTGATATGGATTTTCTCTTTCCAAATTACCGTGGACTCCCAGATCAAATTGAATAATTTATGCTTAACTGGCTAACTTCCAGAGAACATATCATGCATAATCTGCAAAATTCTTGTTGGTTTTCATAAATTTGTGGTCAGTAAAAAATTTAGTTCATATGAGGATGAAAGAGATTTACAAGGGAAAGCTTGGCCTCAGATTGGTGAATCAAAGAATCTGGAGATAAGTGTATGGGCATTGCAATGGTGACAATCCCTGAAGTTGGCGAGTCATTCATGTGTTTGCTCTTGATGTAGTTTCAGAAAGAGTTCCGGACTTATATAGCTTCTTCTTCTCTAATTGAAAATGTGTTCTGTATTATAATGCAATTGTCATGCTCTTTAAGTATGTACCATGCAATCTACGGTGCTTTGATTGGTCATGTTGAATTATGACTGAACATAACAAATTCTTAGAATTGTTTTTTATGCGCAGACTGATCTTCAGTTAAACAAAGAAGTTTCAGATGATGGACCAAGTGGGAGGCGGCCAGATATTTCACTTCAAATCCCACCTAGACATTTAGGGTTCGGAAGCACACGGGGTGGAAGGTCTCTGGACCATTCTCAAAGCTTCTCTAAAGGGATTCCATCACCACGAGGCTTTTTGCGGGCTTTGAGCCTCAAGAGGAAGGGAAATACAGGAGATGTTGAAAGAAGCAGCCTCCTCAATTCAGATCCCAAGGCAGCTCCAGACAGTCCAAATATGGCCAACTTTTCAACTGCAATTCCATGGCAAAGATGTACTTCTCTTCCTGTTACGCCTGCTACTAATCTGTCTCCTTCAGTTTCTACACCTGCTTCTGCAAGGACATACAGTGAACAGCCTAAACGCCATGTAAGTTACTTTCTACCTCCTGTGTATGTCTTATTTGTGGAATTTCAAATGCTTTCTGCATCTGGAGTCATAGGAAAGTTTAATTCATGGTCAAAAGTTTTACTACTCTTGTGGTTTTGCATCGAACTTGTTGATGTAGACATTGAATCAAGCTTGTGTTTAGCACATTCTAAAACTATCATGACATGAGAACACTAACATTAGTCTTTGCCATAGGATATTGGCATTTGTGATAGTTGAAAACCTTAGGATTCTTTTTAAATTTGTGCAGAAAGGTGCTGTTGCTGCTGGTACCAAGGTTTCAAGGTCCCTTTCTGTGCCTGGGCGGAATATGGTTATTGTAAGATCTTTGTCTTTTGCTGCCCGGAGTGAGCATGCACAGCAAGATCAGAATGATGGTATGTTCTGTCATATCATATATACTCTTTGTTATTGCTGCTCCATTGTCTGACTTCTTTTGCCATGTTTAAATTTGCGTTCTTGAATAAACTGTCCACCTTTAATGTTGATATTGGCTAGAAAAATGGGTGGCTTCAGTCAAATTTCATTCTACTTAGTGTGTTGTTTCCCCCCTCATCATATGCATTTGTTCAATGAATTTAAAACTAAAAAGTTGTGTGTTTTGTTGTGGATTCTTCTTTATAGAGGCTTTCAATTGAATGATTTAACTTATAAAAGACAATTCAAAGATTATTTGAATAATTTAATCTAGTAGACTTTATCACAAGTGGGCAAGGTCCATAGACATCATATTCATATTTGGACATACATGTAATTGGCACCTGAGTTAATTTCTGAATTGTATCAGTATTATAGTGCTGGACTATAGTTTACTTTCTGAATTTTATTGAGTTGTTGACACCCGAGTTATCCAGTGTTTTGCATAAATTGCACATAATCAATAGGAAACTCCTTTTTTCCATTACTTTACATTGGTTTCTTGGCAAATCAGATCAAATAACTCCTGTGCCAGTAGAAGATGCTGATCAAGAAATTCCTGAAGAGGAAGCAGTTTGCAGAATCTGTTATGATGTCTGTGATGAAAGGAACACCCTCAAATTGGAGTGCAGTTGTAAAGGCGACTTGAGACTTGTTCATGAGGAATGTGCAATTAAATGGTTTAGCACAAAAGGAAATAAGAAATGTGATGTTTGTGGCCAGGAGGTCCAGAATTTACCTGTGACATTGCTTCGTTTGCCCAGCTCTGCTCAGACAGGAAGGGGGCACATGCAGGGTCAGCAGAACATTCATCCTGAGACATTAAGGTGATTCGACAGTCATATCCTCAAACTTTACCCTTTCTACTTGAGAATGGGTAAACTTGCCTTGCATAATTGTTGGTGTCCATTTAAGCATTATAAAACTTACTTTTATGAATTTAATTCAAAATCCAGGCAGTGTTTGTACATTCATATATATATATATGGATTTCATCTTCTACTTATAAGACATTTTCAAGAATTGTTCTCAATTCATCATTAACATGGCTGATGCTAAAGTTTTACTTTGGAAGCTTATTTTCAGAATGAATTAACGGGTTCTTCAATTTCTAAGCATCTAATGTTGAGGATTCATTCTTAAGTTTTCATCAACTGTTGTCCAGTAACATTTTGCTGATTCACTATTTTCTGTTGTTCTTTTTTACAGTGCTTGGCAAGACTTCGTGGTGCTTACCCTAATAAGCACAATATGCTATTTTTTCTTCCTCGAGCAGCTACTGGTATGCCTATTTGCTATAAGAGAAACCTTTTGGAAATCTATTTCATGGTTATAAAAACAACTTTTGTTGTATTATCTCATTCTGATCGAGTGTTGTTTTCACTTTCTGAAATCTGATCATTTATTTTTTGTTGTTTTTTTTTTTTTTTGTGTGTGTGGGAAAGAGTTCACCTTTATGTAGATATTGTTATTTCTTTTACATGCTCGAGGTACAACATTTTCTTTGGAAAGAAGGAGATATAATTTTTCTTTGTTTGGAGGGGTTGGGCAGAGGAAAGAAAGAACCACAAACTACTTATGTATCACAGTATTGTGAAATAAAAATATCTTACTGGATATACCTTAGAAGTTAGGGAGAGGTGGTTCTAATTTCTCTATATTTCGCCCAAAATTTCAGTCAAATCACGTTTGACTAACATGATGATGTTTCCATTTTGTAGCTTCCTGACATGAAGACTCAAGCAATCATTATAGCAGCACCATTTGCCTTTACCTTGGGTCTCCTGGCAACTCTTTTTGCAGTCATCCTTGGTATAGTCTCGGTAACAATAAAGAGTACCTCCATTTCCCCCCTAATTTTATTTTTATTACTGCTTGAATGTTTACTTGTGTTGGTTACAGCAATAAAGGAGTATATATGGACATATGCTGCTCTCGAGTTTGCTCTTGTGGCTATAACAGTACATTTGTTCTATAGTATGGTGAGTGGAATTTCCCCATAATCATTTTGTACTATTGATGGCATATAAACTAAAATGATGTTGCACAAGTAGGGGAATCAAGGAAACAACCAAAATCCCTCAAAATATCTTTATTCATATGAATAATATATAAAGCGCAATTTCCTAACAGTGATAGTAGATCTATGAATAGACAGCCTTAGTGATCTGAGTTTTGAGAAGCCTTCGTTTACCTGATCTTAGAGAGATAGAAATGGAAGCTCTATATTTGTGACTTTTGATGTGAGAGTTTCATGTTTAGTTACCAACTCTTCTCTTCTATTTGAGACAATACTCTGGTTTACCTAGAACAACTGTTAAAATGTATCGTTTCATGTAATTTGGTTGCAGTTGCATTTGAAGGCCATTTATGCAATAATGCTTTCATCAGTTTCGGGTTTTGGTATGGCTATGAGCATCAACTATGCATATATCCAGTATGTTTCTTGGCGTCTTCAAGTCTCCCAGGTCTCCAACCCAGTATGAGTCTCCTCAACATTGCTTTTTTTTTTTTTCCTGTTTGTCTACAAACGTCATGACTGACCCTGTGTTTGCCAATCAAGCAAATGCTGTGTCCTCTCTCTCTCTCTCTACATATATACACATATGATATATTAGTATCGGAAGGAAAGCAAGAAAACCAGATTGTCTTTACTTTTATGTTTAGGCAGTCTTTGTTATAAAGCGCATATTACTGTTAATATCTAATGAGCAAATTTTCATGCTAATGGATGTTGTATAGCTTTTTGTTCACCAATATAGAACGTGTTACGTAGGCCACTGGCTCCATCCTGATTTTGATTTTGTTCTACTCAACAAATTCGATGTGGGGAAAAGTAATAGAAACAAAGAGAACCGTTGGATTTAGCTCCACGGCTGGTGGCTGGTTTTGAGTATTGATATTATATGTAATTTATTTTCTTGAAAAATTAATCCGTAAGTCATCATAGCCATTTGATTTGCTTACATTGACTTTTGAGACAACGGATAATGAGTTCTCACCCTCAAAAGTTATACTTTTTCCTATATATATATATATATATATATATATATATATCTCCTCCTCCTTCACACTTAAGGTGATCCCCCGTCATAAATACCCGTTTTACCAGCTTTGCTCTGTCATTGTCTCTCTTGGTCAAATATAGTTGCCCTTCTATAAAAAGATGTTTCGGTTTTGTGACTTGGGAAAGAATGGATGTTGTGTCCTGTATTTCATATACAAACGTTACATATATATAGAAGATAAGAGAGTCTCAATAGTAATGGCTCATAATGACTATTAATGAAGATTATTACTAATCCCTACAAATTAGAGATTTCTATAAATCAGAATACAATTTCCTATGTAATAAATTATTACATAGGAAATTGTATTCTGATTTATAGGAATCTCTAATTTGTAGGGATTAGTAATAATCTTCATTAATAATATTATTAGTCATTATGAGCCATTACTATTGAGAGTCTCTTATCTTTTATATATATGTAACGTTTGTATATGAAATACAGAATGTAATACTTTTGTATTTCATATACAAACGTTACATATATATAGAAGATAAGAGAGTCTCAATAGTAATGGCTCATAATGACTAATAATGACTATTAATGAAGATTATTACTAATCCCTACAAATTAGGGATTCCTATAAATCAATACAATTTCCTATGTAATAAATAATTAGGGATTCCTATAAGGAATACAATTTCCTATGTAATAATTTATTACATAGGAAATTGTATTCTGATTTATAGGAATCCCTAATTTGTAGGGATTAGTAATAATCTTCATTAATAGTCATTATTAGTCATTATGAGCCGTTACTATTGAGACTCTCTTATCTTCTATATATATGTAACGTTTGTATATGAAATACAGGCACAACATTCATCTTTTCCATTTTGCCAAGTCACATGGTACCAGAGCCCAGGTTATGTCCTCTCTAAAATATTTTTTTTCTATACACATTTTTTAAGGTTTTCTCGTTCTTCCCCGCCACCTCTAGTTTTTTTTTTCTTCGTTTTCTGAGACCTATTATCTTGATCTTTTAGTTCTTTCTTGTTTTTTTCTCCTCGTTTTCTCGAGACTTGTTATCTCGATTGATCCTGTTTTTTTTTCTCTCCTTGTTTTCTCAAGACCTATTATCTTGATTGATCATATTTTTTTTTCTTTGTTTTCTCGAGACCTATTATCTCTATTGATCCTGTTTTTTGGAGTTAACTTGGTCTCTCTCCAAGAGAGAGTTAACATGGTCTCTCTTTAAGAAGGAGTTAAATTGGTCTTCTTCATCTTTTTTTTTTTTTTCTCCAAGAGAGTTAACATGGTCTCTCTCTAAAGAGTTAACATGGTCTTCTTCATCTTTCTTTTTTTTTTTCTCCATATTATTTCTTCTAGTCCCTTTTTTGTTTTTGTATTCGATTTATTTTCGATCACTTTTGTTAATCATTTGGTGTTGGTCCTTGATGAGACCTTTGGAGTATTTTTTACTCCCGATGAGATCTTTTGGTGTTTGTCTCTGACGAGACGTGTGAAGTATATTGTTAGGTCCCTTGTGAGACCGTTTGTTGCAGAAGCCAAGTCATAGGTTTTGCTGCACGTTTTTAACACAATAACCCTCTTCATCAAACTCCATAATAGTATTAGCTTTAAGGAGTTTATCAACATCTTTTTTATAAAAAAATATTAAAGAGGCAAACACTAATAATTTGAGATAATAGGCGGGAAAAAACCCTTAACCTTTTACTTATGGAAGAACTCTAATGTTATTAGGCTACCAAACCATTGCGTTTATCAAGAATTGATTTGTAGGAGAAAATAGTTTAGCCTTGCCAACTCACCCTCATATTCAGTAATATTATTGCTTCTAGGAGAACATACTTTCTATTTTGGTAAAAGTTTTTCTCATTGTGGAGGTACAAACTATAGACTTGATTTTATTTTTAAATCCCTCCACATCCCCACTCCATTTGACACTCCCATATTCTTATTCTTGACCAACTTCTTCAACTCTCCCAGAACCCCCAGCTTCCCCATCCTTAGTAGACTGGACTGGTGGCTTCGGATCTTCAAAGAATGGAATTCAACTTTACATTGGGAGACCAAAAAACGAGAAGCAGATTGTAATCCGATTTTTCAAGTGTAAATTCAGTAAACATGAGATATTAAAGAAAATCTGAAGTTGACATAAACGAGGTGGGCATTTGGTCTAGTGGTATGATTCTCGCTTAGGGTGCGAGAGGTCCCGAGTTCAATTCTCGGAATGCCCCACTTTCGTTTTTTACTTTTAGCTAGCAAAATCAAATACGCGTGGTTGTCGGCCAGTTATGATTTCCTATCTACCTGTGATACTATCGTACTCGTACAACTTGCCTCCTCCATCGATTTTATGTGAGTAGAATGTAGAATCTGTGTACTGTTGTATCTTTTTTGTACTCTTGCAAATTCCAGTAACGAACAAATTTATTTATTAAAAATCAATGATTAGATTTTATCACCGTAACATTAGGAAGAAACTACAAATATTTATATCATGTGGACGATGAATAATGATGTCATAAAATACCACCCTCCTGGATGAGTCTTCATCTTTCTTCTTATTTCTAGTTGGTTCAAATTAAACTAAAATTCGAATTAAAACTAAACAAGTAAATATGTTTCACGATCCATTTAGCACATGTCCCAAAGGTGATAAAATAGGATACGAATAAGGGCGTTCAACTTCATCGCCATTTCTATAACATCCGAGTCTCACGCATTGAAACATGAAAACAAAGACGAATAAAGTTTGACTTCATGGATCAAATAGTCCAACGCCGTAGGCACATCCTCATCTTACAAACCACAAAGATATCTCTCCGACGAGGAAAAATGAACATAAGAACGCCATAAGATATGATTACTTAAAGCACGTAGAATACATTGTTGGTTAAACTTTCACCTGCATCATCATCATCTCACTGCAAAATGGATAGAAACCTTAATTTCCTATACGCTCCGTAATACTAACAACCTTGACTTTCAAATCCTTCCATAACAGCTACCTATTCAAAGATTTTCCGGCAACGATGCCGGATCAAGTTCAAGAGATCCTTTAGGGACACCTACTCTTTCCTGACCAGTCATTTTAAATGAAGGAATCCTATGAGAGAATCTAAATAACTCCACAGATGGAATTTGAAATGAATCATTACCGCCCTTGTTAGCTCGAGTGAAGAGACTCACAAAATCTTTCAACTTCTCCAAGTATGCAACAGAGACCCCCTCTCCTTCAACATAATCTGATACAATTTCAACGAAGTCAAATTCATACTTCTCATGAGATTTCACATCAGTGTACCATTTGATATCCCAATTTTTAAACAGAGCCCAGGTTTCCCCCTTTCTAGGAAAAACTTTAAAAGTATTGTGGCTAATCTTTTCACACAAAATCAGATGTGAGAACATAAGACGATCTTCAGTAACTTCAGTGTTGCCAAGCACATACTTCCCACAAGCAACTGGCAGATCGTTGTCTACCCAGTTGCCTTCATCCTCGTCATCTGGATCTGCTTCAAACCATGTTATTCGCAGCTTGAACCCAGGAGAGAGAACTTTCCTGATCAAAGCATAGAATCTCGGCATGCCATCAATTGTGTCATATATAGCCCAAATCTGTCCATTTGCAAAACTATCTTCTTTCTTGTCCATTTCAAAGTCACTGAACTCTGCATCAGGTAAGACAAAAAAGGTTGGAGCTTCTGCTGCTTCTCCTGTCCCCTTTGAGTGCTGGTTTGCTTCTTTACCCCTCGTGTTCAGACTTTCCTCATTTCCCTTGTGTGAGCTCTCTTCAGAAGAACGATTGTTTTTCTGTTTCACCTCTTTCTGATCATCTTTCAGGTCAGCAGCTGAGCCATTACAATTATTCATTTTAGCTGTCTCCCTATTGTCTTCTCCTGCACCGCATGAGCCACTTCCCTTGACCCCTGTTGAGGGTTTTAAAAGGTCATTGTCATCGTCACTTCCATTCTCGTTATAAACAACCTGAGGTTTAGACCTTGTAGATCTACGTCGATCAGTTGGATGGTATTGTTCACCGGGAAAACCATCGCTGTCAACAACCAAATCATCTTCAGAATCATTGCTGTCTTGGGAATCAGCACTTTCACTAGATTCTTCTACCTTCTTCCTCTTTCTCTTTTTATTCAGCTTATCAGAGACGCTGGGGCCTTTTTGTGCAGAAGGCTTTGAATTGACACTCCCAGCATTCATACCTTGAGATCCAACATTAACGCCATGATTTAAACCATCTTTTTGTTGGCCAAAAGCTTGACGACTTGAATTAGCAGCCGCTGACGTACCTTGCACACATGCAACAAAGGGCCTATGACAAGTGTGACAGGAAACAGATCTATTCACAGCTTCAAAGTGAAACTCATATCTGCAAGAACAATATGGGCAGGCAGTCCAAAATGTAGGGCGGCTACCATTGGGCCCCTGCTGAGTTGATTGCCTAGGCGGCGGCTGCTGCTGCTGCTGCTTCTTCTGAGGATTCATGTTGGAAACATTGGCCCTGACATTGCTTTGCACCCCAGCATTCATATTAGTATGAAACTTCTGTGCCGGCTGATATGGCCTTGTAGTTCTGTTCATATGAACTCTGTACTTCATGTCAAGTACAGAACGTTTATTTCTGTCCAAAAGTACTCTTTGGGCTTCCCCAATTAGCTTAAATGCAGATTCTGCACCAGAAAACTTGTTCTTGTCTGGATGAAGTTGGAGGGCAAACTTTCTGTATTGCTTCTTTATCATTGCCTCATCAGCTGACTGCCCAATTTGAAGAATTCCATACCAGTCCATCTCATTCCCAAACAATTTCTGCTCAGCAGAGCAATGCACATCACATACAATAAGCATTTGAGATATATTCTCCAGGTCAGGATATAGTTGCTGGGCTTTAAGAGCAATTTTACGAGCTCCAGTGAAATCTTTACTTTCCATCTTCTTTTCAGCAATGACCTTGGCCCGTAAGGCCTCCTCTTTATTGCAGTCCATCAAAAATCCAGATATTAAAACTTCAATGCAAGATTTCCAGTCAAGTGCATAAGAAAACGAGCTACATTTAATCTATAAATTCTCTGGGAACAACCTAACGAAATGATTAGGAGACCATATAAACCTTCCAGCACCCCACCAGTACCCAAAATACAATATTTGCACTCCAGATAAACCCTGCAGATTTTGCACAACTTGCAACTATTAGATTCTACATTGACCAGCATGTTGCAAAAAAATCAAGGAGTCATCTTTATTGCAAACAGAATTCAGAAGCCTCAGTAGATATGTCAGATGCCTCTATTTATTACAACAAGAGCAATGTAATCACAATCTTTGTAAGCCGTAACATGATTTATAAGTAACTTTTTTTCTCATCTGTGCAAATTTACCAGACAATGAATGAACAAGAAAAATATCAAAAGCAGAAAAGAAATGAGAAATCTTTTCTTCTATTATCGTCTAACCTAATCAAACAATAATAATAAGTTGTCACATGATTTATAAGTAAAAAGGTCTTCCTTTTTGACATTTCTTTCTATCATTTCAGACTTTCTAATAAAATCCCAACTGTTTCAAGCAGCCACAGGCACAAAAAAATGCAAATATTTCAAACAATAAGAATAAAATGACCGTCTTTACATTGTAAAGAAGCCCCCACCTCCACACAAAAAAAATACAAAAAAACAAACTTTATAGGCTTCTCTTGGACAGAAAGGGGGTGGCACTGTTGAAAGGATGTTGAACAAATTCAGCCACTTTCGGTCGGACTTTAGGCTCCACTGACTAAGAAATAAAGGAAATACGCGTTTATCAAAACTAGCCCAAAAAAAAAAAAAAAAAAAAAATGTAAACAGCATTCAAGTGACAGCGGAAAAAAAAAAAAAGCCCGACTCATTCTCAAATGAACAAACGGAAAACGACAGCGCGGAAACACAAGTTTCACTTAAAAAGCTTCAAGAGAAAAAACAGAAGCTATTATGCCGTTAGTGTTTAAGCATATCCTGTAAACAAAGGCATTCATTTTCCGGCTTAAGTGAAGAAAACACATCGGGCAACACGAATATGCGGGTGCGAAGAAATTTTAAAACTATATTAGAACCCTAATTATAGCTAACCTAACAATTTTAAATCTCAAAGAAACCAAGAAAAAGGGGGAACGATCTCAAGAGTTTGAGCGAGAGTGGAAGAGAAAATGGGTTTTAAGGACCAGAGGAGCACTCACACAAGAGAGGGTGATGGAAGGAAGAAACCAGAAATTGAAGGTTCGAGAAGTGCCGGAACTGAAACGACAATTTTGACTTATTTCAGAAAATGCTAAGGGCTCAGGCATCAGGCCATTATAGGTATCTTCGTTGAGCGGGAGCAGCGTCGGAGACCAAAATGAAGGCTTTTATGATGCAAGTGGGGGGACGAAAGGAAAAAGCCCATGGGTCGGCTCGGCTCAACTCAACCCATCCAATAATTTGGGCCGGTAACCATTGCTTTATTTAAAATTCAACAACTTGGCCCATCATTATCTCATACATTGGGCTTCGGACGGGCTAAGCTTAATCCGTAACTAAAGTTGGCTTAGTTGGTAAGAATATGATTATCAGTGCTCAACCAAAAAAAAAGTTGGTCTAGTTGATAAGAATGTAATCATATTTACACCATTGAACAGGGGGATCCACATGCAAAGATAGAATCCACATTTTTCTTCTTCTTGTCTTTTTTAGTTACTTAGCCGGTTCATCAGAACCTTTGGTTTTGACTAATCCGGTTTTGCCCTGAGTCAGGGCTATAGTCGTGGGAGAAGAGCTCCCAACACGATTCTCTCTACTCTCACACTTCAAACTAAAGACGTGATTAAATGAAAGCAAGTTCCTTTCCACTTATTCCCAACTGATGTTGGTCACATTTTTCTTCTTATTTTCATTGCTAACGTAGGTAAAGCATTTGAAAGGGTTCATAGGCCCATTTGATATACATCAATCACAGTCAATGCAGGTAGAATTGGCCTTCTAAAGAAAGTTTGGATGTAGTATCATTTTTTGGGAATGTGCCTTCCATTGGGACCCCTTATGGAAAATGAGCTAGTTCACGGGAAGCATGCTTTTGTAACAAGCTTGTCATTGATTACAAATCACCGTGGCCATTTTGTCCCTCTCATCTCTCACTTCATATGTGTTGAACATCATAACAAGACAGAGTATAATTTGTCATGTTCAACTAAATGGATATTTGACTAAGTCAAATTCAAGTATTGTCAGGCTCAATTGAACATAGCTTTCCTAAAGGTGTTTTTTGCATTCAAAGTCCAACTTGAAAAATCAAGATGTCGACCGCACCCAAAAAAAATGTTAGATAAAGGGAGTTGAGATCAACATCTCAATCGTCAAATTCCTACCTACTATGTAACTGCTACATGCTCGTGGGGTGTCAAGTGAAATAATTAAAATAGTTTAGAATAGATATAAGCATAATTGCACAAATATACACACATTTCCCTCAATCATTTACTTGTTCAATTCCTCCCTTGCAATTTCCTTATTTTCATCAATTGAACTCATGGACTATGTTCTTCCCACGTAACTGTAACTCAACAAACTCATTGATGAGTGATATGAATTGGTTAAAGTACCGCAGAACATGCGTCGAACCATGAGTCCCCTAATAAAATGATGGAGTGTTGTAGTTCCTCATGAACTGGTGGGATAAGAAAAAGGTCAACCATAGGTGTAGTATGGTGGCATACCCACATGGTACAAAACACTGGCTCCACTTATTCCCCCCCCCCAAAAAAAATTATTTATAATCCATAAATAGTCCATATTAGCTGAACAATATTAAATATACTCATACTAGTCATATCTCAACAGCGCACACACAGCTTCCATATTCAAGTAATACTATCCCCCCCCCCCCACACACACAAATAACCTTTGCAATTCAGAGTTCATAAGAGGTTATTTTTGAAGCAATACTATCCCATCACACACACACACAACTTTATCCCAACACCCACACGAAATTAGATTGTCTCAGTAACGATCTTCTCCTCTTCCCTCAGTATCATTTAATCCTGCCCGTTCATTCCATCCCAGCTCCCATAAAGTGGCACGTCATACACTTTAAGACCAAAACAAAAAACAATGACTTTTCTCCTCTGCCCATCCATACCCAGACCAAATTCTTGCTCAGAATTTAAAAAAAAAAAAAGACTTTTCATCTCTTATAGTGGCGAGAAACCTTAATGCACGCAATCTCCATTTTTCTGAAAACCGAAGAATCGATGGTGTCCCATTTTAATCCTTGCGGGAAATCTCCATTGCTCACGAAAATGCTTCGACTTTGACGGTGTCTCAAACTAAAAGATTAGTTACTGGCTTGGCTTAGTTTTGTTTATCAGTTTCAGTAGAGATCAGGATGGTGAGCTATCTGTTGTTGGAAGACTTGCAGCAGGTGCTTGTGCTAGCATGACATCCACTTTTAGCGTAAACTACATCATTATTCTTGGTTTACAAATTCCTTAGCAATTTCAGGATATGAAATTTAGTGTAATACCCCGAGTAATAATAGAAATAGTAATGATATTAATAGATTAAAATAATACTAATAAAATAATAATGATTAATAATAGAAAAAAAAAATTAATAATGTTGTATTGTTTTCGTAGTAATCATATTATTTTGTAAATAATATTATTAGATTAGTCAATATTAGATCCAAGAATCTAGGAGTTAGTTAGATTATATTATATTTTAAATTTTTGAATTCATCATCGGAATCAAAATATATCTAATAATAAAACTCTACAATTTCTTTTAATTCATTTTATCGGGAATAAGTAAGTAGCCCAACCCAATAGCTAAAACCCTAGTTTTAATTATAAAAGTTAGGTCTAGCCGCTTAAACCTAGAGAGGCTTGATATTTTATTCGCCGCTAAACTTTTCTCCGCTACTACACCCTCGTTCCGTACTCTCGTCAATTGTTCTCCTAGGAGGTTAGCAACACGGAGACCAGGTAATCCTAATCCCCATGATCCTAATTTCCATGAGCTTTAGGCTAATTTTATACCTTGATAGATAATTTTGATTCCTAGGTTATAGAAACTAATCGTTCTTTGATTTCTGTATTAATAAGAATATATATATATATATATATGATGTAGGTAAGTGACTCGCCTCGGCCTGCGTGTTTCTATTCTATGGATATTCATGTGCGTTTTTTTTTCATTTGATGGAATAGTTTCTCAGCTTGCGTGCTTGGTATATGTTAGGAAATATATACATGTGCCTGTGCGTTTTCCTTACGAATTAAAGATAATTGATTCGCCTCGGTTAGCGTGCTTCAAATTCATATACATGTTTGAATCCAATTTCATTTTCCCCTGTGCGTCTCCTGTTACTTTGTGAATGAAAAACCATTAAACTTCGCCTCGGTTTTCGTGCGTGTTAAAACTGTGCGTCACTTTTTGGTGGATACAATATATTATATGTCTATGCAATAAATTGCAATATATTATACTTTTATACAATACTATAATTAATAACTGTCCACGTTATGTTTTTTTTTCTTTTAATATTAAATTTTTTTTTATTTATATAATATCTCCTACACAATAAAATAAGATAATTTAAGTCAAAATATCCTAATATCCTATATTTAATTAAAGTAATATAAAAATATATATATAAGATAAGTGAATAATAGAGACGATTTTAGGAGTTTATTATGTGTGTGTTTTAAAACAATTTAAGAGTGGGAGGATAGCTTTGGGGTGGTACCTCCCAAAGTGATGAACACAACTTTTGGGCTTTATGCCACTGATGTGAAAAGATAGTATCCGTTCTTCCCAAAGTGGTGTCGCGGGTTTAGGGACACTAGTAGCAACTTTGGGAAGAGGTGTGCACACTAGGAAGATATGTTTATGGCAAATTGATGATTGTGGGCGCGGGTTTCCGGGTCACGGGGGTAGGTTCTCTTCCCACTAAAGCGCGGGTTTCCGGGTCTATACGAATTTAATAAAGATAAAGAATGATACTTGATTCAGTGTGAATATATGTATATATATATGGCGAATATTGGATTTGTTAATTGATTAAATCACTATGTGATTACGTATTTGATTTTATTAATATAATCGAGCCATATAAAGTGTGTTTATTAGGATTAACGGCTTTATTTGATGTGTGTGTTCATGGTCTGCGATGATCCTTTGGGGAGCAGATTTTCGGTGAAACAGTGTCAAGTATTGGGGCTAGTGAGAAGTGAGGAAGATCATTCGAGTATTTTAGCTAGTTTTTCTTTTTATTTTATTTTCTTTGTTTTGAATAAAACACACTTATTTAAGTTCTGATTTATGATTAATGTAATAAGTGTAGCCTTGCACTTGTCTCAGTACAAGTGCGGCGGTAGCACTCCCCAAGGTTGTTTATTTGAATTTCAATATTCATTTATGAAAATCATTTAAATTTTATTATTATATCTCGTTAGAAATTGGGGGTGTTACATTTAGCTAGACCAAATAACAGGAAAATACAGCAGTGGACAAAACCAGTTTACAAATTCCTGACCAATGCATAGGTGGACAAAATTGACCTTGAGAAGTAGTGGACATGCACCTCTGATTTGAATTATCCATATACAAGGAATAAGCCCACTCTATCATATGTTGTATTAGATAATCAAATATGAAGATAAGTGTAGGACAATTTGGTGGGGGAAAAGTGGAAAACGACCTCACAACACATACTGATTGGTACAAAATTAAAATTTTCTGATATACTCTGTAAAATGGATAGCTGCACTCCAAATCAAAACCATCATCTTCATAGTTCTTTTCATGCCCCTCGTCATCGTTCTCGAAGGGTGAGTCTAAGACAGAGACAAGGCTACATTGCTCCTTCTCTTCATCTTCCTCCCTTAATTGTAATTTCTCATCAGTCTCTATTCTGTCCTTTTCTTTGTCCTATATTACATTCATAACAACAACCATTATTAGAAAATCATCCCAAATTAGTCAGACAACATTATTTGTCAATGGATTTGGACTCACCCATTTTTCATAATTGGATTTGTTATTGACGTCTATTTTGTTTTCGTTTACTTATTTATTTATCAGCAATAGAACAATTCTTGTAATTTAAACATGCATACGAATGAGAAATTATTTCCTAGTAAACCAAATGTCAGGGCGTAACAATAGAAAACAAGAGAAGAAACAAAAAAATAATTTGTCGTGTTTCAAGCACTTAATTCACTAGACAAGTCAGTGTAAAGTGAAAAATATGAGATAAGATTTGCATGGAGCAGACATGATCGGAAGGTCCAATCATGAAACCAGAAAAACCCAAATCGAACCTAAGTGTGCGGCTCCGGTCCGATTTCGGCTCACACTCGAAGTCTCTGGCGCTGGACCTCAACGGAATTAGAACTCAAATCAAGCAAAGGAAAATCAACGTTTGAGAGAATCTGCTCCCATATTCAAGCAAGTTACCACTTCGCCCAATGTAACATCCTCCATTTTTACTTAACATAATAACTAATTAAGGGTTCATTAATAACTAATTAATGCCCATCATTTACCAAAATATACAAAAGTAAATCAGAGTATGCAGAATGAGCCTTAACGTGGCAATATACAATCATCTCACATAAACCAAAAAGACAGAAGCACTACTTTCGGTAGAAGTAGTCTAAGCTTCCAAGGTCTTCCCTGATGGATCGGCACAGGAACTATTACCTGAAAAATGTTGTAATCATCAATCCATCTCATCATGAATACTAATATGTGCTAGTGAGGTGCCATGTGAAACAATTTATATAACAAAATATTTTAAAAATATATAATTAACCGATATTCACATCACAAATTTCGTATAATAAATTATGTATCAAAATTTTCATTAGCACAATTCCCAAGATACCTCCCATCAATCCAACCGAACCGCTTTATTTCCTCCAACTAGACCCATGGGCTAAGTTACATCCATGTTACTGGTTACTCAAAAGCTCACTGATCATGTGATAAAGGACCGACCAAAATCCTCGAGCACACGTGCAGGCCATGGGCCTTTTCCCTTATTGAACATGTGGGGTGTCGTATGCCCTTATTGAACTAATGAGCCAGTCCCTCGTTGAACAGGTGGGACAATAGAAAGCCAACCATCGTGCACCAATGGACGCCTCACCACGTGGTGGAATAACTACTTCATTTCCTCCCAATTCAACCCGTACCATAATTATCACAATAAATAAATAGCTCAATAGGGATTTTCCAAGATTTTCCGTTTATATCATGTAATTAAAATCATTTTCAAATACATGTCATAATATCTCAATTCTCAATTCTTATACATATATAAATAAATAAATATATGTATATATTCACAATTCAAATCATAAGGTTCCACAAGGCAATTTCTATTAAGATATTCATAATCATTTCAGAAAATACTCACAAACAACATATTAATACACATAACAAGTGGAAAGTGGTTACCTCTCGCCGAAGCTAACTATTAACACACTGCTCCTAATCCAAAAGCTCACACACGTCGAAAGTCAATCTATCATAATCAATTTACTAACTATTAATAGCTCTTCAAAACTCTACATAGTCAAAATTATAACTTATAATTTCATATAATTCAAAATATACAAATTTTAATAATAATATATTATTATAACAAAAAATGAAAATTACAATTTAGTGCCACGAATTTAAAAAATAACAGTCAAGTCCCATGAATTTCAAAAATAACAATTTAGCCCTAAAATTCCAGAAATTACAGTTTTGCCCACAAAATTCCAGACATTTCAGTTTGGTCCCAAAAATCCAGAAATTACATTTTGTTCCTTCATATATAGAAAACTAAATTGATTAAATTCCAAGAATATCTCTATAACCCAAGTAAGTTATTTTCATAACATTTAATTGGTAAAAATATTTTATAGGACATAAATCCTAAACCTCTTAAATAGAAAAGTTCATTTTAAATTTCTAAAACAACCAAACAATAAATCTAAATCGATTAAAATTTATTATTAACTATATACTACATATATATAGTCTTCTATCGTCAAAACTCAAAACTTTCCCAAAATCTTAACCCCAAAATTTTCATTAACCAATATAACAATACCCCCATTAGAAAGACCAAAATATATAGAATAACTTTTATGAAGAAAATTTATTGAAAAGAAGCTAGTTTAGCTACCTAAATAGTCTTATAAGATAAAAACATACCTTAAATTAGCCTCCATCTCCTCTATTTTTCCTCTCCTTCCCTTCTCACTCTCTCTCTCGCCTCTCCTTCTCTCTTTACCGGCGTGTGTGCGTGTGTTTTAGCTACCGAAATGGTCTTATAAGATAAAAACATACCTTAAATTAGCCTCCATCTCCTCTAATTTTTTTATTTATTAAGGAATTAGGTGGGAGGCATGGCCTCCCACTGATTTGTGTGGGACTGATTTGTGTGGGAGGCCATGCCTCCCACTTTTTTATTTTTTTTTAAATTTAATCTATTCTTCTTCTTTCTTTCAATCCTAAAAATAAATTAAGATATTACAATTCTCCCCAACTTAATAGAATTTTGTTCCCAAAATTCTCAACAACTCATCAAAGAAGATATTCCATATCTCAAGATTCTTATATAACATCATTAAAGTCAAAACAATACTGCCAAAATACAATGACATGTCAACACCTCACAACAAAAGATCACCATGTCACGCAAATTCAATCACAACACAACTCGACTGTTTGGTTCAGTGGGAGGCCATGCCTCCCACTTTTTTTAAAAAAATTTATTTATTTAATCTAATCTTCTTCTTTTTTTTTTAATCCTAAAAATAAATTAAGATATTACACCCAAGATGCAAGAGATGAACAAGTTTGAAATGGCGGCAGAGCAAATGAAGATTAGGAGCAAGCGTCGAAGCATTTTCGTGAGTAAGAATCTGGTCTGGGTATGGACGGGCAGAGGAGAAAAGTCATTGTTTTTTTGTTTTGGTCTTAAAGTGTATGATGTGTCACTTTATGGAAGTGGGATGGAATGAATGGGCAGGATTAAATGATATGCGAGGGAAGAGGAGAAAATCGCATGCGAGACAATCTGATCCCCCACACACACATACAAAAAACTTCCGCAACTCAGAGTTCACAAGAGGTTGTTTTTCAAGCAATACTATCCCAAAAAGCGATTTTATAGAAACCATAAACATATATATAACATTGTATAACTGTAGAAGATCTCAAATAATATAGAAACCAAAAGTATAGATAAAACATTGTAAAAATGAAGATCTCAAATTGTTATGGACTCAAATATGAGGCCCATCTAAGGTGTGGCTCAACAAGAGGCAACCAATATGACATAGATATGATGGCACGATATTTAGATTTGGAGGCACAAGAGGCCCAGCAGTCCAGACCTTAACCCTAAGGTACATTCTATAAATAGAGCGTAAATCCTAAGGTACGCAGATTCTAAGCTCTCTCTTATTTACAATACTGCCTACACTGTGCACACCTCACTCCATTAGGCAAAAGCCTTCGTAGTTGTGCATAGTGATCTCTTATTCTTATAGATATCTCATTCATGGATACCTAAGAGGGCTAGTCCACCTAGGGCTAGAAGTCTGTGTTCTTATAACAGAACACGAATGATATAAAAACCAAAAGCATAGATATAACATTGTATAAACATAGATCTCAAATAATTTCTCTAGATTCACAAGACTTACAAGCACAAAATAATCACAAATATTACCTCTTCTAGGAATTGATGACTCGATGTTTACCAAATAGAACCCGCTTAACTAACATGTCTCACAAAAATAAAGGTTATTGAGACATTGATCTCAACCCCACTAAAATGTCGAACTAGATACTTTGTATTTAAACAGTCAAAGTATTTTCTAATAAGACAAGACCATACTCTATTGATCATCGTGTTAAACCTTTGGTGAAGCATAATTGATAAACTTTTTTATGACATTGACAAAATAACCAAATGAAGGTCTTGGTTAAAAAATGACTTATAGTTCTTTATTCATGAAACAATGCTATATTCTTCATGCATGGATGAACACCCTTTTGTGATAAGGTCGACGACACTAGCGGTGTTCCCAGGCAAGTTTAAGACCAAACAAAGAAGCCCAAAGTTCTGCAGAGTGACGGAGCACGTACGTGGGTGCAATTCTCTAGCTTATCTCTGCATAGATCACAGCAATCATCTGTTGTCAAGTTTCACTTTCTCCGTGCCTCGTTTGTGATCAGGGTGGATCCAGGAATTTATAGAAGGGGGCACTATTAGCAGGAGGGAGTGCGGGGGTTCGGGGGCAGCGCCTCCGAAATTTTTTTTTTTTTTCACTTATCATCAAAAGCACAAAAAATAATATAGGATTCAAAAAGTTTTCACTTGTAATCGATTCAAGTTTAATCATCATTAATAAGAAAAAGAGTAAGTATTAGATATAAAATGTCCATGGCGGAAAATTAGCAACCTACATATGCTTCAAGCAATTTTTTGTGTTAGGAATATCCACCTAAAATACAGAAAAAATGCAACAAAATGCTTAGGAAAGTATCTCAAAAAAAAAGAAGTAGATCTTTCCAGGTTGAGGTCATAATGCTTAAAATATGTCCGCAAGGTGAGAGACGTGCCCCTTCTTTGAATAAAATATGTGCGGATCACCTTGAAATAAAAGCTTTGTTTTTTTTTGTTTTTTTGTTTTTTTGTTTTTTTAAAAAAAAAATCAAAAATCAAGGGGGGCACGTGCCCCCTATCATATAGGTGGATCCGCCCCCTGTTTGTGATACAGAAGCCCCATGCATGAAGGACTTGCATCTTTGTCATGCCAATAACTTTCAATTCAGGTCATCTTCCATACGCAGGTTTAATAGTAAAAGCACCGTCTTTCGTTCCTTTCCATCTCACATTAGAATCAGTACAAGTACGAACCAGATTAGCTTCAGTAGCATCCCATGCAGAGCATGAGAACCCTTAGCTTCCTCCTTTTATCAATAACAGCAACCATCAAGTCTTCGAAGAACTTGAACCCGCAATACATCCCTCCTCTTGATGAGTTTTATGCAGGGCTGAGCAATGGGCGGGTTGGACAACCGAAGGCCAAACCCATAGTCCGCCCATTTAGTTTTAAATAGGTACAGGTTAGCCCATACCCATACCTCAACCCATTTAAACCGGTGTAAATGGGCTAACACATAAATGCGTGGGCTAACCGGGTTTTGGGTAACCCGTTTACATTTTAACTTGTTTATTTTTCTTTAAAAAAAACATACATAAGCATTAAGCATCCATCCAAATTCATCATTTCAATTTCTGAAATTTGAATCTTCAAAGTTCCATAATTACAATTCACACAAAACAATATAAATTCAGACAAGTACCATCATTATATAATCTTGAGAGTTGATGACTATTATGGTTATGGATTAGAGGTGGCTGAATACTTGAATAGGAAGGAATTCAGGAAATGCTTTAAATGGAATGCGGAATGGGATGAGTAGTTAATAAAAAAATTACACTAAATGGGTGGGTATGGGCAGCCCATAGGTGTGCCCATAGCCCGCACATTTAAATCTTAAATGAGCGGATTCTAACCCAACCCATTATAAAATCATTTTGGGCGGGCTCGATATGCCCAATTACATTGGGTTTTGAGCAGGCTCATGGGTTTTAGGTTTCATGCTCAGCCCTAATTTTATGGGCATTCTCCCACGGGCTTAATTGGCCCAGTAAGCATTTGACTAACTTAATTATGCCATTTTCAATTTAGTTACAAATTTTGGCCAAAAAAATTGTTACAGTTTCAAACATTTTTATATAGGTTACGGGGTAAAGACCTAACCAAAAAACAATTTAAAACCTTTTTAGAGGAAAAATTTACAACAAATAACGGTTTAGAGAATTAATTACTTAATACCTGATATGTTTTATACCAAAAAGTATCATATTTAGAAGGATTTCATATACTTTCAAAGATGTTATATATAAAAAGTACCCGTATTTGAATTGAGGTACATTGGGCAATTAATTATTTAATTCTACAAGCGTGTATTTATTAGAAATTTTCTCCATTTTTATCATCAAAATCAATACAAATTTCTATTGATTTTTTATTAAAAAATTAAGAAAATATTTTTTTAATACAACATTTTTTGCTAAAAAAACTATTTAGTATCAACAAAACTCAGAAAAGGCATGTATAATTTGTTTTTTTAGCTTCAACAAAACATGTCCACAAACTTTTTAAATAAAATAATCGATATAATTTTAACAAAATTCATAAAATGCTTTTCTCGATTACTTTTTTTTTTTTTTTTTTTTTTTGGTTGGGCACAGGTATTCGTCTATTAGAGACAATCATGTTAGGCACCGTCAGACACTAAAGGTGGGCATCTCTCCCAACAAGGATTCAAACATTGGTTTGTTATATTGTTAGGGACTAGCCATTTCAATTAGACCCAACACTTGTTTGGTTTTATCGATTACTTTTATTCTCAAAAGAAATGTGCTAATTTTTTTTTGGACCTGACTATCCTCCTTTGCTCGTACTATTTTCTTTCGTTATCTTCCCCTCCACTACCCATCTCAATCTTTAGATTGAAATTTGAGTAGTTGATTTAATGTTTTATAAACATGTTTTTTAAAAATATTTGTTCATTGCAGTTTTAAATGATCATAATAAAAATTTATCAGTTTTTTAATTTTTTTTATTTTTAATAATTTGACATTCTTAATAATTTTATAGAATATTAAATTTCAACATCTCAAATTTCAATCTAAATGTTAAAATGTAGTGAAAGAAGATAAGATGGAGTAGATGAAGATAGCCAATCTTTTTTTGAGAGGCAAATACTACAATTTGCCTTGAGGTTTTCACGACTAAAATCATGCACACATTTTATTTTAATTATTTAGATATGAAGTATTTATTAATTTAATCGCTCACAAATGATTGTTCTAATTGAATATGTCACACGTAATAGTTATTTGCCATGTTATTCACTAGTTCATAATACAAAAAAAAAAAAAAAAAAAAAAAAATTGAAAAAATAATGATATATGACAAATATTTTGCTAATACTATTATTACATTTTGCATTTTCATAATGGTTTTACCTCGATGACATTCCTATTGTGTGCTTTATTAACTAGTTCCATTCTTGTTAATTTTTTCTTAACCTAACGTCTCTATTTATTTATCCTTACAGGAAAAAACACACAATAGAAAGAAAATAAAGTATAAATACGGTTATTACGTAAGAATTCTTTTTCTTTTTCAGTTTTACTCTCCGTTTAACGTTACACTGTTAGCTCCATTTAATACCCACCATCTAACATGAGTACTATAGAAAACAAATAATAATTATACTTTAAAATTGGGAAAATCATAATAAATAACCTATGACAAATAATATTTATTAAAAATGGTCATAAAAATAGTAATTATTTTGAAAGATCAAAAATTAAAATATTAAAATCAAAAAATTAAATTGTCCTTATGTTATCTTTTTTTTTTTTTTTTTTCTAAATTATAAGACGGTAGGCACTAATGGCCTGAATTACAACTAGCGAGATGGAACCCGCAACCTCCCACTTAGGGAGTACCCATTCCATTAGGCTATAAGGACTTTGATCCTTATGTTATCTCTAGATCTTCTTATATTCTCCCTCCTTAGCAGCCCTCTACTCATTGCTAAAGCATCAAAGGAGAATACGAGGGCCTATAATTATCCGCCATTATCCTGAATTCTTGATGACCAGCTACGGTAGAAAATATACTAAACGAAGCGAAGGAAAATATCTTATTCACCTTGATAGTAAGCGAAGGGCCACATGACATATATTTATGAAGAAAATAAAAATTTAAATTAAGACAAGTAAATAGGGACGTAGAAAGTAGTTTTCTTTGCTTTTGGTATTATTTCTAAGTAATTAGGTTGCAAATTGCAAAGGTCCAATTTTCATGGCAACTTAGAAAATTGAAAACAAAGAAGCCACAGGCTAAAAAAAAAAAAAAACAATTATATTGGCAATACAATTGTGCCCTTCTTGTCCTTAATATAAAAATCACTTCGTAGTTCAAAGAGTAATTGTTAAATTGCAGAACAAGAAAATATCACTCAATGACATCATTTGTTCCAGAAGACACCGAAAAACTGCGGCAAATCTCTATGTACTAAAGCAAGTGGTGCAACATTCAAATAGCTGCAAATTGTGGGAATAATTCTTTCATTTTGAAAAATGGGGCTTATTTGCAGTTTCTTCACAACCCAAATGCTCTGCCCAGAAACAATGGATGCAAGCAGTACTGACCTTCCAGCCTCTTGGAATGTAATGGAAATCTCTATGCAAAAACCTTAGCTCTTTCACATGTTGACTGGCACTATTGAACTTATCCTATTGCATAAACAGAAATTATGAGAAAAGCCATCAGACATGAACCTAGTTAATAAGATCAGCGATCATTGCCCAAGAGAATGCTTTATGTATAAAATACAGAAAATTTTCTTAACAGATATAGGGTATTACCTCCGATCCTTGATATAATATCCACTTTAATGAAGAAATTGAACTACAAAGTAGATATTCTATTAAGGACTGGAGGGAGTACACCAATAGGGGCAGCTACGTGAAACGTACTGTGCATTATCTACTATTACAATGCTTCACCATCAGAGCATAACGCTAATTAGTGCTTCTCAAAAAGACAAAAGCGAAATCAATTTTCTTAGACAGCAGAGGAACATGGAAGATGTCATAGCATATGTACTGATCAAAAGTAATTCAAGATCTAGAGACACCATCATTTCCACAACTAATTTCCATGATAAAACAATATGTCAACCCAACTGGATGAAGTAGAAGACTAGAACTTGCAAACGTGTAAAACAAGGTCAATTGTGGTTTAGTCTTGCGAACCTCGTTAGTGGTCTGCCAAAATTTTTCTGAAAAGCTCCTTAGGTGCTGCATATGCAAATTGGAGTCACAGAAAATAAGACATCCAAACCAATCAGGTAAAATAGAGTTTTTTTTTTTTTTTTTTTTTTTTTTTTTTTTTTTTTTTTTTTGTTGGGGGGGGGGGGGGGGGGGGGGGGTTGTTAAGGGTGAGAAGGTGAATTGAACTTAGTTTGCTGAACCTATATATTCAACTTACCTGGCAATCCAGAAAATTTCTCATACTGTTCATAAGCCTGTCCTAAAAGCATCTCCAATCCTGTTACAATGCTAGCTCCAGACTCTTCAGCTTCCGTCAATAGTCTAGTCATTTTGGGGGTGTAGACAGCATCAAAAACCAGGGAGTAATACTTCAAAGCATGCTGCAAATAAGTAGATTAAATAAATAGTTAGATTTGAATTTCTTCCCTTCAACTGCATTCATGTTCAATATCAAGAGATCAGGGTGCTTTCATGCCAACATTTGACTGATAAACTCATCCAGAATAGAAAGCACCATGTCCTAAATATCTAAATGCCTATAATTGCTTACATTTTGTTTGTTTAAGTCATAATGCTCAAGTTTCTTTTTACCACCACAAAACTAAATTATCAATTAGGGAGCATGACTAGTCTCACTAGATTAGAAGACAGCAAATTACAATGAACGGACATATATCATGCATGATACTTGAAGACAACGGTAACAAAAGCATGCATTTTCACAATCAATAATCATATTGTAAATTTGTAATAGAGCCAATAGCTGATATTGTTTAGAAAATTTTGACCATGCATAATACCAGACTACATGCATATAAGATTCAAGACCCTCGATAACAAGATTTTAATATCCTGATTGGTACAAGAAAGCAGCATATAAGAAAGCTCAAACCTTAGAGATCGGTGTTTCATCAACTTTTGGTTGCATTCCGATTGATGTTGTGTTTGCTAGAATCATGCCATCCTCCGGATGATAATTATCTAAGTCAGCAAGGGCTAAAGCTTGTCCTCCAATTATATCAGCAAGTTCTCTGGCACGATCTATGCATAAATAATACACCAGTATAAATACAATTGAAGACAGGGAGGTACTAGATAGCAGCTGTTCTTGTCAGAAAAGCTACACAGTTAATGCAATATATTGGTTTCAGGGTCAAGAAACGTTGTGTTTTAGAGCATTTCAAATTTGAAGACAAAACTTGAGATGGCACTTGGATAGAACAGTATTATTAAAATCAAAGGAAGAAAGTTACACCTCTTCAATGAGTAATGGAAGATAAAAATCACAAGACCAAAGCTAATTCCCTCTGAAAAAAGAAAAATCACACAATACGGTCACAAAAGGGAACATGTCCTATTGCACTGACTTAGAGGTCAAGCTCCCTCAACACGCAGAACAGAAATCTCGCTTACGTAATGCATCTGCAGACAACCCTAAAAGAGGCACACCCTACCCTCACATTCTCACCACTTCAAGCAGCAGTGTTTTGTGACAATTGGTCCACTTTGGCCCTCTTGCTAGGGTCTTTGAGCCATTTCTAAACTTTGGCCCACTTTCCTCTTGGATCTATCAAGTTGAAAAGGATGAAATGTTGATATAAATTGTCTTCCTAAGACCATAATTTTAAGCCCTTCAAACAAAAACTTTTAACTCGTCAAATAGAAATGCTAACAAGAAGCTCTCCATACTAGAAACATTCTACACATCAAATGGAAATGCCAACAAAGAAGACGAAGAAGCTCTTCATACTAGAAGCTTTTTACTTAACAAATGGAATTGCCAACAAGGAACTTTTCACTCATTCTAGCTAATAGCTCTCTCTTTCTCAAAAACATAGTTGAACAAAACAGTGTTTCAAGCAGAACACCGCAAATTGTGAAGGTTACCATAGGTGCGGTTGGCAATCACAACCCTTGCTCCTTTTTCTTTTGCACCATAAGCAAGCGCCTTCCCAGCACCACCAGCTCCAATCACAACAAACAGCCGACCAGCTAATGGCGAAGCGGCTGTCTTGCTATAATCCTTACCTGCCAAAAATCATTGAAGTACATGTCATTGTCAAAAGAATAAAAAAAATGACAACAAGAAATTGTCAGCCAATAAATGTAACAAACCTCGTAGACCATCCTCAATGCAAGAAATGGCACCAACATAATCTGTATTATATCCAATCAACTTCCCATCAGTTGATCTCTTTACAATGCAATTCACAGCTCCTATTGACTGCAGTCAATTAAGTTAAATAATTTAAATATAAAAACAGCAAATAAAAAGCTAATCATACACCAATCCAAGATTGTCAGATGTGCTTTATTATGTGAGATCATTATCAAATACCTTAGCTACAGGGTCAACTTCGTCACAGCATTTAAGTGCAGCTTCCTTGTGAGGAATGGTAACACTGAAATACGATTCTGATAAAGATCAAATTCTAGTAGGTCACATGAGAGTTTAAACTATCTAGAAAATTAAGGCAGTGATAAAGGAATGCTCATCTGCCGGCCTGCCCACCAACTTCAACAGACCACCAGCCTGCCTAAATGGACATAATGTTTATGTATGATGCATGCATGCATGAATGGATGTAGTTCAATAGCATGACAGTAGTGTCATAGAAGAAGTATACTCCAACTAAAGCGCACTCTATGCAGGTTGGAAATTTGTAAAAATGCAAGCCTTTAGCTCTTAACAGAATGTAAGATAACAAAACTCAAGAATTAAAAATAGCAAACTTCATATGAAGTCGTTAACTGAACAAATGCAAAGGCCTAAAAATTCAAATCCGCATTGGCTTCGCCAAATCAAAGCTAGAGTCAACAAATTACCTTGATAACTCTTTCGAGGATTAAAATGTCAGTCAGTATACTACTAATGGTAAAACCATCTTTTACCAACCCCAAGATACAAAGGAAAAGGACTACATAAACATTTTACTTACTATTCTTTACCAAACCTATGGAAGATGACTAGCAGTAAAAGGATGTAGAAACTAATGTCATGATGTAACTCTGGTAGCAAAACAAGCAGCATCAAACATAAGATAACAGAAATTAATCTTCAATCTTATAAAGGAGTCAGTACCTGAATCCAAAAAAATCTGTGGATGAGTAAGTCCGGAGAAAGTTGGCAAGGTCATCGACCAGTAAATGAACGTAAACAGCATCAAACCCTATTGACTTGAAGGCTTCATTAAACAATTTGGGTGATTTGCTGTGGCTGACTGGCTTTCCAATAATGCCAAGTACTTTTGTATCAGGACCTACTTGTCTGAAATTGTATAGATGCAGCAGATCCTTAATGGTCGGTTGGCCAGGAGCTGAAACTAGTCCAGTTTCAAGGGTGCCAAAAGTGAGATACCCACCAAATTTTGCACAAAGTACACGTGATATTAAGCCCTTATCACCCATAGCAAGTGCAATTATTGGAACCTGAAATTTTCATTAATTATAATTTCTCATACACGAAATCAAAACCAGACTGAGCTCTCTATGAATGAAGTGAAATTCAGTTCCTTACCAACTTTTAAGTATTTTGATCCCACAAAAATTAAATCCATTGATGTATTAAGTCAACAGCTTATAAGAAAGAAGAGAAAATAGTTTGCAAACTGGATGGCTTGTTCAAAGCATCCTTTATAAGAAAATTTCATAAAAAAACTTGTCCTGCAAAATTTTAGAATACGATCAGTTCAGGCTTCATTCAGATAGCAGGCATGATATGGTAGCAACAACAAAAGATCATTTTTGAAGTTGATCAAATTATATCTATCAATCAACAAGTCTTGTCTCACTAGAACCAATATTTTACATAAGCAGCTTACTTGAGAATGTGCTGTTATTTGAAAAATGCGCGCAACATCAGTGATATCCAAGGCAGTTGTTGCAAACTTCACAATGTCAGCCCCAGTTGCTTGTATCTCTGCCACAAGGTTGGCAAGATCCTCAGCTGATGGAGTGCATTGGTAATTGTGTGATGAAACAATGACTTTAGTTTTGTTGAGTTTCTTTCCACGTATGGAGTCATAGAACTGATGAGCAACCTTTGGAGATGCAGAAGAAACCCAAAAAGAAAAAAAAAGTATCATTAGTTTTTAGATGTCAGTTAGCAAATAATATGAAGACAGCATCTGGGTTTGTCGAGTGAGATAAAAGAGCTAATATGTCAGGTAAGGATTAATGCCTTTCCAATTCACCACCTTATATATCCACATGCTGCCTTGATCACCAATGTCAGAAAAAGGTTAAAGGCATTTATCCAGCAGAAGAATTCCCATATTAAATCTTATTACTAAATGGGATACAGGTTATCAGGATGATTGACTTGTTTTTATGGCATAACTTATGAGGAATGGAAAGAATGGTTTACATATCTTAAACAAAGCAAGTACAATTCAATTATAACTTTATTTAATCCATATTGTAAAGTATTGGGTTACCCTAGTGACCAAACCACGATACTATTATCAGAAATTTGTTTTTCACTTGTATTCTTAGAATTATCAGATCAATTGAACAGATCAAACCTTTCTGCCTCTCCAGACAATTTCTAATAGCGATGTGGTAAAAACAAATTTAGTTTATAGATCATATGCCAATGGCATTGAAGTCACATTGGAATGGTTTGGCTACATAATTAAAGGAACCCTAACCTTAAGTTCAACGTCAATGTAATCAGCTCCTAACTCAATGGCTAATCGTAATGCCTCCAATCGCTTGTTTTCATCACCATCATACTTGCCACCTTCCCAGTTTGGCCTTGAAAAACAGAAAGTTAGAGAGGTCAAGAAAGCAAGAATCCCACACTTCAGCTAGCAATTTCATATTTTTAGTTACCATCTCTGAAGAATAAAAACAGCATTAACAGAGCATGGCAAAGAAATTAGAACCTTCAATTTTAGATATTCGATTTTTAAAAAAAATAAAGAAATGGGTTCACATAAAAAAGGAGTAATCTGCCTTGACTCTGTAATACTCAACACATATAACTGAAGATATCAAAACACTGTAATTAAAAGAAAATGTTGACCGACTCAAGTAAAAATACTACTGTAAGTAATACCAATACCCAAGCAAAACATCTGAGTGAATTTGTCTCTTGGCAAGTTGGATAGTTTCTGCACCTTAATAAAGCCATTTGCCTCACCTTTCTTTTATTTTTGTTTTCTGAATACAAAAGTAAGGCTTTGTAGGGAACCTAAAGAGAGTAACCATTTTGCATTTTGATCAGATAGTACAACGTAATCTCATAGGTAACCACAATTAAACGAAGTCTGAAATGATTCTGCTGCAAGTGAGCACTGAGGAATTCTATATATTCTCCTATCACAATAGAAGTTTAACGTTCTACCATTTAAATAGCTTTGGTCAATATTACGTCAGTCCTTGAATTTCTCTCCACCCAGGAAAAGACAGTGAATTCATAATCTAAACTGGTCATACCGATCACCTACTCAGACATAGCATACATCAAAAAGGTTCAAGAATCAAGAGTAATAGAAATCCACTTTGCCAAACCTATAAGTAAAAATTGCCGATAAAGGACGCTCTTTAATTAGAGAGTTCAAGTCTTCAAAATGGCTGAAATTCTTTAAACAGTCCAATCGTATCTCAACAAGGTCAGCACCACTAGCTTTAGCCTTGTGTATATCAATCTTCATCCTGTCAATGGACTCTCCGATTATAGGGACACAAATTAAAGTCCCATTCTTCCTCGTTCCTTCACTTACCATCTGACCGCAAGTGGAAGAAGATGCAAGCTGATGACCACCAAACAAAAAATGAAGAGGCAATCATCAGAAGACAAGCCATGATTATAAACAGTAATCCCAAGTTTCTAAACGTAGTTTAAGAACAAAGCACCCATTAAAAAAAAAAAACAGAACTTGCAATTAAATTCACCTCAGCTAAACCATATACCCAAACAACTTGGAAGATTTAATTTTCAGCAGATTAGACGAAACAATGACACGCAAGGAAAAATCAACTTGGAAAGTTAAGAAAATTACTTCTCCTAATCCGCCAGCAGAAAATGAAATCATCTCTGCAATCAAACAGAAAACGAAAAGAAAAAAGGCGTGAGCGAGATGGCGTTACCTCCATTGCGCCTTGTTTGACACCGTAGCGCGTGGAAGGTCGCTGTGATGAATTTGTATACCTGGTGATAAATCACGCGCGTCAGTGATCTGTTTCACCAAATTTTGGTGGTTGGTACCTCGGAAAGGGGTAGGTAGTCCAGGTGGTAGGCGAAACCAGCGGATTTTACTGATTTGAGTGATGAGTCAACTCCAAGCTCCGACGGCTTGTTCACATGTTCATCTATTATTAAAAAAGTGAAGATAGATGCTGTTAGTGGATGTGCAGGGTTTAAACTTACGAGTTTAAATAAATTTGTGGCCAGTGATGGCGTAACTCATATCGAATAATAATAAACTTGTAAGAGTTTACATTTATTATTAAATAGATATTAATAGTGTATAATTAAATAATTAAAATATAAAACAACAACAATTAGATTTAAATATTTTTTAAATCCAAATAATTGAAATTAAATCCATCAACATTCATAATTTATCATATTTAACAAAAAAATTCTATAAAAATTACATTTAAATTAGCTAGGCATGATCAAATCGAAGAAGTTACGAGTTTAAGGATGAAGAAACACGATTTTGTAAACTGAAAACGTAAAAACCAGAACTCGAGAAAGATAAACTCGTGAGTTTAGTCAAGTTTATGACGAGTTTACTAGTGATTCAACTCGATTTTTGTAAGTAAAAATGTAAAAACACTAAACTCTATAGTCAACTCGCGAAGTTTTGACAACAATGTGCGCACGTACTTGCTTGTGATTTTATTTTGAATAATTTTGCCTTATGCGAAATACATATATGAAAAAATTACCAGACTAATTGTAAGTTCTATCCTATTCTTGCATACCCATAAATACATTAAATTGATAAAATTTTCTACATTTGTCCTTATTAATTTTTCTCTCTCTACTGCATAAATGATTTTCACACTTCTCTCCCCTCTTTTTAATAGAAACTAAATAGGGACAAATTCAGGATTTAATTACCCCACTTACATTTAGACATCTAGTGGTACCATTCTAGTCTTATTTATACGTCCATTTGGATAAAAAATTTGATTTCATTTATAAGTCTAGTTTTATATAATAAATGAGATTGTGACAATTTTACTCATACTAATTGTACCCATGAAGAAAGAGAAAGAAGAAACACTTGAAAAATACCCAATTATAAATAAGGGCAAAGTTGAAAATTTATCTCATAATTATTGAGTTAGCTACCTTTTCTTTAATATGTGAGATTTAGTCGAAATGACTTATAAATAGGACTGGCTAGTAATTTATAATGCATAAAAACAATAATTTTATTTTTGCTGTTTAAAAAAAAAAACACTAACTTATTTTAAATGCTCCCAAACCTCCTAAATTCGGGTTTGACTTCTCTCTGCTGCCCATACCATCCGTTACCTGTCCCAAAAAAGCAGCAAAAGGAGCATTGATGAAGCGAACAAGCATAAAAAATATTTTTTTTGTCCTAATTATAAAATATAATTGATTTTTTTAGAGAAATTAAGGAAACTAATTAAATTACTCTAGAGTATTTTCATTTTTTTTTTCTTTCAAAGTAATTAGTTTGACTAATAAACTAATCTAAAGATACACAACATATGAAATGATTAAATAACTTATTTAGCTTCTTTAATCTCTTCAAAGAAAAATCAATTAGGTCCTATAATTAGGACCGGAGGGACTATAAAACTGGGATTCATTGGCTTTGGATCATTTGTGCTAAAAACTATAAAACTGTATTTATGAGATAAATAATAAATAATTTCTATTTTTATAAAGTTTATATATACTATATATATATATATATATATATATATATTATCAATGGAGGCAGCTTTCCTCTTTTTCTCTAATGGTCTGCTTTTGGTGGTGCAAAATACGCATGCTACTCAACTTTAAAAAAAAAAAAAAATAGCATTCACTACCCCGAAGTATCTTTTTAGTATTAGTATTTGAAATATTTTTTGAAGATCCTAAAATAATTTTTCAAGATCATGATCGATATTGACTAATACTAAAAAAATACTTTATGATTTTGAAAAATAATTTTAGGTATTGACTAGTATTGAAAAACTTCATGATTTTGAAAAATTATTTTAGGATCTTCAAAATCATAATTAATTAGTCAAATGTATTGTACAATTAATTGTGGGCGCGTGGATCATCCGTTTGACCAATAAAAATTTACAATAACACAATACATTATTAAGTCACTAGTTAATTATTCTCTAACTAATTAATTAGTGAATTAATTATTTGACTAATTATTGTTCTCTATTTAAGTTTATCTTATCTATCTTAAGATACTCTATAAATAATAATATATAACATATTTCACAAAATATTTTTATTAATTTACTAATTAATTAATTAATTAATTAGTCTTGTATCCTAAGGTTTATAATAAATTTTAAATATTTTTATTTCCGTAATTATTAATTAAAATTATTATTCACTCTTTTTAATTTTATTATTTATAATTAATTAGAATTATTATTTATAATTATATATATATAATTATAAAATTATATATATATATATATTTTTTTTAAAAAAAAAAAAAAAAAAAAAAGTGACACCAGATAGCGTCAATATATCACGCCTGAGGAAGTCTAACACCATTACCTAGTAGCTTTGGCGTCTGTATAGTTAACGTGTCTGACTACATTATATTGGTAAATCTTTTCGAAAGTGCTTTAATTAAGTATAAATTTTGATAAAAATTACTACATTAGTGCTTTTGCCATCTTCCAAAATCATAATCCAATTTCCAGCATGCCCAGGGTTGCTTGTAGAATCGTAATTCCTGTCAGAAAACTGTCATAACTTTAATAATTAATAATGCTATGATTTTGAACAAGATCCTCGGAAAAATTATAGACCCTTTACATATGATAGCTGGTATAGATGTGAACTCATTCCTGCATTACAACTATAGGCAAATCAAATAACTCGGTAGATGCTAGATCATGTCCGATTTTGACTAAATACAACATATCTTCTAGAGATATACACACGTATATTAACTTAGTCAGCTTCATGTTCTTTTGCTTCTGATTCCACTGACCTCTCAGCCAGCTCTTTCTGAGGCAAGCTCTGTGCATTATTATCACCCTCCGCTGCTGGTGAAGGGTTCGAAGAGCTCTGAGCATTACTATCTCCCCCTGCTGCTGGCGAAGGGTGCGATGAGCTCTGTGCATTATTATCACCCTCAGCTGCTGGGCTCTGTGCATCATCACCCTCCGCTGCAGGTGAAGGGTGTGAAGATGGAGTCGTGTTTTCTGGTACTCCAGTGTTTACAATCTCCAAATCTTGTACAGCAGTATCCCTTCCATCGTCAGTCACCGTGTTTTCTTCTGATTCCTGCTGGACACCTGCGCCGGCTGGGAGATCTTTCTCAGACAATCTCTCTTTGGTTTCATCCACTGCAGCTGAAGAACAAGGTCGGTTCATGTCTTCCGAACCATTTTCTTGCTTGCCATCATTAGCCCTGTTTGCAACATCGGTTTCTGAGCTTCCCACCTGGTAACATTCTGTTGTAGAGGAAGATGGAGGGGATGCCCGTTCTACTGATGCTGTTGCTAGCATGTCTGAAGAACCCTCCGGAACATCCTTTACATCAGTAGTATCCTCTTTAGATTCTGCTGATGCATTCTCCAGCATGAAATGGTCAGCATTGTTTGTAACATCAGCATCTGAGTTCACCTGATTATCCTCTGCGGCTGAACATGGAGGCAAAACTGCTGCTGATGCAGATGCTAGCGTATCCAGATTGTTGTTGATCACTTCATCACTTTCTGAGCTCTCTACATGATTACCCTCTGCCGCTGAAGGCTGTGGAGGTGAACCCCTATCCATAGATTCTGCAGCTAGCACATCAGGACAACCATTTGTGAAATCCTTTCCTATATCAGCTTCTAATCCTTTTGACACCTCCATCCCCACCGCGCAGCCATCTATAACCTTCTCAGATAAGCTCCAGTCCTTCTCACCAGAGGCTGAAGGACACGGAGTTTCTGCAGCATTTTCCATCTCAGCTGTGCAGCTCTCAATTATATCCGTGCTATCCTTCATGTCTGACCTCCAACTTTCTGATTCATATTGTACTTCAGAGGTGCCTACTGGACCCGTCTCCGACCAGGCCTCCAACTTTTTTCCCTCCTCTCCTGTAGAGAGGGTCAAAGGCAAAGCTTCACGCCTCAACATATCACCACTGACAGGTGTTCTGCCAACCTTCATTGCACATAGAATATATAGTAAGTCAGAGAAATGCTTATATTCCCTCTGGTCCTAATTATAAGACTAAGTTGACTTTTTTAGAGAAATCAAGGAAGCTAATTAAATTAGTTTAAAATTAGTCTAGAATAACTTTATTTTTACTTTTTCTCCAAACTAATTAGTTTGGCTACTATATATAATCTAAAGATACATAACATATAATATAATTAAGTGACTTATTTAAATTCCTTAATCTCTCGGAAAAAAAAAAAAGTCCACCCCAGAAGTAGTATTTAATTTGCTTTGCTCTCCACTAGTAGATGAACACTTGAACTGGAACAGTAGGGTTTTATCTAGATAAATACCTAAATTGTTTCACTTAATAATCTTAAAAAATATTTGGACTTGCACTGGCACAGTACGATTATAATCTACTATAAATACTTGACAAAAGGACAAAGTTCAAAGAATAACCTACCAGTGACTCGTTCCTTTTTTCACCTATCTCAGCTTCAGAATTATCTGATTCCTGGGGTGGTGATGGATCCTTATTGAGAGCCTACAAAAATAAATTTATGAAAGAATCATTACCGTGACATGTATACCAATAACCCATAGGTGCAAAATAGCTTACCATAGTAGCATCCCCACACATCTCCCCTCCTGTCAGACCACCTTCACATGACACCTCAACGTCCTCAGTCCCCATGGGAGGTGAAGGCATGTCAGTTTCTGGGGCTGGTAATGGATCAGTACTGGGAGCCTGCCAAAATGAATTCATCAAGTTAATTGGATAATAACCACGCTGCAAATACTAAAGGGCGATAGGTGTTAAACAGCCTACCATAGTGGCATCCCTGCAACTCTCTTCTCCTGTCAATAAACTTTCAGATTCCCTTGGTGTAAGAGAATTGCTGGGAGGATCCTTATCATCAAGGTCCTCAGTCCCCATGGAAGATGGAGGTACATCTGTTTCCAGGCCTGGTAATGGATCTGTACTGGGAGCCTACCAAAACGAATTCATCAAGTTCTATAGATAATAACTATGCAGCAAATACTAATGCAAAATAGGCGCTAAACAGCCTACCATAGTGGCATCCCTGAAACTCTCTTCTCCAGTCAAAAAACTTTCAGCTTTCCTTTGTGTTAGAGAACTGCTGGGAGGTTCCTTATCATTTGACACATCAACCTTATTTTCATCCATCTCCATGGAAGATGGAGGTACATCTGTTTCCAGGGCTCGTAATGGATCAGCACCGGGAGCCTGCCAAAATGAATTCGTCAAGTTATAATGATAATAACTATGCTGCAAATACTAATGGGCACTAGGTGCAAAACAGCCAACCATAGCAGCATCCCTGCAACCCTCTTCTGTCAAAAAACTTTCACATTCCCTTGGTGTTAGAGAACTGCTGGGAGGTTCCTTATCATTTGACACATCAACTTTACTTTCATCAATCTCCATGGAAGATGAAGGTACCTCCATGTTTCTCAATTCGAGTTTTTCTGACTGGTTTTCAACAAAATGAGTTAGTTCCATTTCATCACCCATTCTAGCTTCAGAATTACATAACTCCTTGGGGGGTAATGGATTTGTAACGAGATCCTGGATAAATGAAGTCATCAAGTAAATTTAGGGATATTAAAAAGGGTTATGCTACTAGCAAATAGGTGCAAAATGGCTTACTTCAGTCGCATCCCTTCTATCTTCTCTCCAGTCAAACAACCTTTGGGTTCCACCACTGCTACTGAACTGCAAGGAGGCTCCTTATCATATAATACAGTTTTCTTACTTTCCTCAATCTCCATAGGAAGCACATCCGCACTACTCAATTGAAGTTTTTCAGGTTTATCAGCCATTTCAAGTCCAGCATTATGTGGTTCTTTAGGCAGTAAAGGATTCATCATGAGACCCTGCAAAAATGAATTCATGAAGTAAATTAGGGATAAGTACTGTGCCACATATGCCAATACCCAATGGATGCGGCATGGCTTACCACAATGGCCTTCCCACAATTATCTTCTTGAATCAAACTATCTTCAGATTCACCTGTTGCTAGTGAACTGGAAAGATGACTCTTATCTGATGAGACAACAATCTTACTTTCCTCGACCACTGAGGAAGGAGAAGGTACATCCACGTTTCTGAGAGCAAGTCTTTCAGGATTAGTTCCAGCAACCTGAGACGATTCTAGTTGATCCCCCATCTCAGAATCAAAGAGGCCTGATTCCAGCACTTGTGATGGTTTTGTAATGGAACCCTGCAGAAATGAATTTATTAAAGAGAGAGAAGTAAACCCTTATAAAAGTGAAGTAAAACTTGCTAGGCCAATACACCAACTGGAACCAACATACCTCAGCAGCATGGCTTTGACCCTTCCCACCATCAAGACAATCTTTTAGTTCCCCCTCAGCCAGTGGATTGGAGAGTAGTCCTTTATGATATGGGACATCAGTCTTATCTTGCACCATACCCAAGGAAGACACATTCAAGTTTTGAGGCGGATGTTTCTCTGGGTCAACCCCAGGAACCTGACCTGTCTCCATTTCATTGCTCATCTCAGCCTCAGAGTAATCTGATTTCTGTTGTGGTAATGTAGTTGTTGTAGAGCCCTGCAGATAAGAAATCATAATGTAAATTAGAGGGACAACGCAGCAAATATGCTTAATAGATGCTCAAGAACATACCTCAGGGGCCTCCTTGTAGCTCTCAATTGTTGTTGAAATGTCTCTTGATTCCTCTGGCACTAGTACACCGCACAGAGGAACCTGATCAGAAGATGCATCTGTCACCAAGAAAGATGACAGTGCATCCGTCGTTTTAAAAGCATCTTGTTCTGGATCAACATCCAAAGACTTGGAAGCCTCCTTTTGATCACAAATTTCAACATCTTTTACTTCTTTCAATGAAGGCATTATATTGATTTCTAACCCTGAATTTTCGGGCAAAATATCACCAGCATTCAAAGTAACATCGTTGTTACTCTGATCCACCTTTGAGCCATCCATACCCTCATGGGGGACAGATCTCACAACTGAATTATTCCCAAATGATACCCCTTCTTGTTCTTTATCTTTCACTTGGGAAGAAATAGTATCTATCACAGTTTCAACTACATCAACATGAGAAACTTCCTTTTCATCACCTAAAGTATCAGAGTGACTTGGTACCCCCAGAGTTGAAGCTTGAGAACCATCATCAGATGAACAAGCAACCCTTTCTTCCTTACTCAGCACGGGAGACGAAGTCAAACACAAGTCCATTGGTGTTTTATCTCCAGAAAGGACATCACCAGACAGAGTAATATTTCCATTGCCCAGCTCAATTTTAGAATCATTTGATTCATCCAAAGGTAATACACTGCTTGGTTGGACACCTGTGGTAGAACCTGCCAATTTTTCTTTATTTGTCATCAAACAGGAAGAAGAAATATTCAAATCTTCATGCAATATATGACTATCAGATGAGATCATCTGAACATCAGTATCAGCTGTTGCAACTTTCGTTTCCTCCAAAACTACAGAGCTGTTGCACAATCTCTCATCCATTGACTCTTCCAAATGTTCTGAGCCCTTAACTAGATTCATTTCAGATGATGTCCTATTTTCCTCTGGCACCAGGGATGATGAGGACGGATTTGCAGTGTCAGATGCACTATCAGCCACAATATCCCCAACCTGAGAAACACCCACAGAATCATTCACAACAGCTTCTGACATCACAGAACTATCAACAGGATCTTCATGAGAATTGCTGTTGAATTTTTCTTCCTCAGTTTTTTTACTAGATATTGTACTCAAAGGAAGATCATCATCCTGTAAAACAACCACAGAATCATGAACAGCTTCCAACCCAGAAGGCTGTGACACCATTGCCGTATCAATAGGATCCTCATGGGCATGGTCTTGAAGTTTTTCTTCCTCATTAACAGAAGACATATCTATGCTTGATGCATTCTTGGGCACAATCTCCTCCTCCACCAGAGAATGATTAATTCTTCCAGTGTCGATTGTGTCTATTTCCATGTCACTGTTGGTAGGGTTGGCAACAACTGCTTGCAACTGTTCACATTTGTAAATCCTTTCATCCATTTTTTTCTCACAGAGGCTTTCTAAGTGGCCCTCCAAAGGTTGAGTCTCTTGCAAAGTGAAACCAGTAGTGGATGACACAGGAGCTGCTTCATCCATTTGGCAACCCGAAGGCTTCAGATCTGCAAGAACAGGTTTTTCAGAACTCTGTTTACTACTAGGTTCTAACACATTTTGAGAATTATCTTCAATTGTAATCTTAATCTCAGGCTCCAGTGAATCTGAAGAGGCAGGATGCAAGCTCTGATTAATGGCTCTCTACCATTATTATCATCAACGTTGGCAGATATGGAAGTTTTAGAGTCATCAAGAGAAAGTTCAGCAGATGCCTGTAAAGAATACTCAGTTTCCTTTTCAGAATTAATTTCACCACATTCAGACATACCAGAAACCTCCATTGTCCTTGAATGAGGGGTTGTTGCAGGACTAGATGGGATCACCTCAGATTGATCGCCCACAGCTTGGGGCTGCACCAATAACCCAGCACCATCACCATGACATGAAGCAGGAGGTGAAGGAGGATTTTCAGCATTAGGACTCAATTTATCAGAAGTGTTCTCAGCAATACCAGAACGTGCTGTTGTGGCTGAACAATCCAGACTAAAGGTGTCAACCTGACTAGCAACAGCACTATTACTAGAATTGTGAGTTTTCAGGGGAATTGCTGGACATCCAGTGCTGCCAACATCTAGAGGTGAGGGGGTTGCAGACTTCTGCAAAGAAGATCCATCGTCAGTAGGAATACTGTCAAAACCAACATTCTCTTGGGGAGTATTAAGTGGACTTGCATCATGCTGAGCCTCAGCCTCAAACTTAGTGCTTGAAGATTCAATGCAATTTTGAATCCGTTCCTTTTCACTAACATCACTGGTGCAGATTTCAGGCTCATCGACAGTCATAATCTCATTCAAAACTGCTTTTGTATCAGATAAGGTTCCTAGTTGTTTTTCATTTACTGGAACAATTGAAGTAGGACACATTGCTCCAGAAGTTGGTATATCTGAATTCATTTCATCCTCAGGATTCTGAGCCTTTGATACCTCCCCTGACAATTCATGCTTGTCTACTGAAATCGGTGAAGTTAGACTCGTTGCTCCCGAAGTTGGTATATCAGAACATTGTTTATTGTCACAGCCCTGGTTATTCAATTCTTCCACAATAGTTTTAGTTGTTACACCTACAACCGGGTTGTTCTTATCTTCAATTCCAACAGAATCATGTGCTTTTGGCTTAGCCAAGCAAGTTCCAGAGAAAACCTCCTTCATCACACGGGCAACATCATTCACATTCTGAATTCGGCCAATAGCCTTATCTGAGGATCCAGGAGCACTATCACCCCTTGCTGATGAACTTTTCTGCTGCTTGTTTTGGGAAGAATTGACAACTTTCTCTTTCCTTTTTGAGTCTTGAACAGCTGTACCACTGGGCAAATGAGTTTGGAGTTGCTGAGATTGAGTAGCATTTGTCCATTCCTGACCCTCACCTCCATGATTTACTATAGAAGCAGCTTTGTCCCCCGAAGAATTATGGGAAAGTGGACTCAATTTAGGATCCTGATCAGCCTGGACACTGGGAACAGATATAGCTGAAGCATGTCTTTTCCCCCTGCGCCTTGGTGGATCCGCCCTAGTTTGAGTTTTACGACCTTGCCTTTTGACTGGCACAGATTCAGATGGCAAGGGGCAAGATTGAGAAGATTCAGAACCCAGAGGGGGAGGACAAGAAATGCTAGATGGGACACTGGAAACAACCTTCACATCCATATGATCTGAAGACTTACCACTGCTGTCCATAGTTGCGCTGTTAGGTATGGAACTGGCTGGAGAATCAATAATTGAAGAAGCAGTTTTTGAAGCTTCCACAGCTTGATGCGTTCTTCCATCAACAGCCTGGCCCTTCATCATTTCAGTAAGTGGTAAAGTTGGGGCAAGCACAGTTTCGTTCCCTGAATTATCACTAGTTTTAATGTTAGATGAAGTGAATTGTAAAGAACACCCTTTAGCCACTGAAGCAGAATCATGAACATTGGAACTCTGCAATTCTGACCCTATACAAGAAGAAAATACCTTGAGTTATGTGCTAGTCTTTGCTGATATAAACTAGAAGTTGCAATAAAAAGCACTGAATATTCACCTGGAGCTTTAGTAATATTAGATGAAGTCACTGTCAGTTTGGAAAAATCATCTGATTTTTCAGAGAGTTTTAAATCATGATCACCAGGGTTCAATGATGCCTGCTCCTGGATGGCATCTTTTGATTCTTGAACATTCTCCTTCAAGCTTTTCACATCAATGGTTTTTTCACTCAGTGCCCTGCCTGATGAAACCTGTAGACTAGAATTTATATGCAACTCCTGATGACCTGATGTGTCAGGAATAACAGGCAGTACAGAATCCTGTTTCTTTCCCCTGCGCCTGGGAGTTCCTCCTCCACTTTGTGACTTCCGACTTTGACCCTTATTCTGTGTAGGAACAGTGGGACAAGTTGGGGCAGTTTGAGGCACAGGAGTATCAGAGGGCAAAGATACAGGTACCTGGGGATTCAGAGAAATTCCAGCACCCACATGATGATCCTTTCCACTTTTTAAAGATGTAGAAACTGATGCAATATTTGGAAGCTGTGTTGTAGCAATGCTGGTAGTGGTTCCACTCCGGGAAATAGCTTGGTCTGCAGAGGAGCCTGCAGATTTATCCTCTAGCTGTTTGTTTACCTTCAAATCAGGACCAACAGAACCACAAGGCACAGGGGATGACACCACAGCCAGCTTCTTCCCTCTACGCCTGGGCGCTTCACCTCCACTTTGAGTTTTCCGCCCTTGTCCTCTTGCTTGAATAGGTACAGAAACAGAAGCAGCAGTAGATTGCTTATCAGCAACAGCAGTTGATAAAGGAATGGCAACCTGTGAGCTGGGAGCAACTCCTGTATCAGAGTGCTGCATGGGTCCAATTGTCCCTACAACTTCAGATGACCGGGGACTGGATGATGTTAAAGGCCCAGACAAAGTCCCTTTCTGTAACTGCATATCCACTCCAATAGCTGCAGGAGGTGCCAGAGGAACCGCAGCAGCCGGTGACTTATCTGATGTTATTCTTTTTGGCCTTCCTCGACCTCGTTTAGCTGGTGGGGTTATCTCCTTGGTTTGCTGTACAGGCAAGATCTCCACAGATGGCAGACTGGGGACCACAGGAGGGATGGCGGTAGGTTCAATGTTAGAAGTAGCTGCAATTGAGTTGGAAGAATTTGCCGGGCCACTCGTTTCTAGTACTTCTTCTTTTACTTTGGGTGATTCTGGAGATTCAGCCTGACACAACTTCTCAAACTCCTCTTCTGTCCATTGCTCTTCATAAGAACGCACCTACAAGAATAATATTCAAGGTGAAAAGCTCATGGTGAAGATACCAAACTGAACACGAAAGGATCTAAATAACCATTCCTATAACCATTCTTTAGTCCAATATCCTATTTACTCCCTCCGGTCCAAAATATAAGAAACAAATAACTGACTTATGAAGATCAGAAGCATTTACTCTTCATAAGTATGTCAAAAAGTGTAATTTCTTTTTTTCTAAAAATGCCTCAATTGATTTTGAACTTTTACCAAATATTTAATGACACTCATAAAGCAAATTTATATTTAATAAATCTGGGAGACATGGGTAGTTAGTCTCACACATTTAGGACCAAGAGCAGGCTCGCTAAATTCTCTTATGTATAAGACTGGAGGGAGTATTTGATAATACACCCATAAAGATACCTTGGATCAAAGTCATGTACATAAGCAGTTTACACACACATATGCAGCCATATAAACAATTGCTCAGGCAGAACCAAAAATTCACATAGGAGACAAACCTCTCTGGCACGTTTTCCCCTCCCATAATGTTGAGTATCAAGGCCCCCAAGATATCCACCTTTCCGCTTTACTCCACTAGAAACTACTGCATCCTTAGGCACTTCATATATCTTCATTGCTTCATAGAAATTTGTCAGGTCATCATCAGTTACAAGACGAGATGAAGGGGGAAATATAAGGTCAGAACTATCAGCTGCCTGGCCGAGTATCAATTTCTTCCATGTAGCCTGAGACAATTGATTTAGAGCTCCAGTAAGAAAATCCATCCAAGAAAAGAGACAGAAATTCCAGAAAATACTTAGACAGCATACCATTTCTTCTTCCCTCCTCTTTTTGTCAACAGCCTCAAATATATCCAACTCTGTTTCACTGCCACAAAGGCATATGATCTTTGTCAAATTTCTTTCTTCTTTCATTGACAAGAAATTAGCATAGAAGAAGGTTTCATGTGTAAAAAGCACAGTGCATGATATAAATGCAAGAACATCATTAACCATCATTAACCCTAATATACAAGCAGTAGAAGAGCCTCCACATTTGAAGACAGCATCTAGCATAGAGACTAACAATAAGGCAATTTGTGACTTAAATCAGCCAAAGAGGACGGCAGAAATGTTCAAATAACAATACACTAAGAAGAGGCCCCATAATTTGGAGTGGATCAATACGCTCCTCTCATTTTATCCTTTTTTATTCCAATAGTGTCATTGATGCAAGACAGGGTGGTTGATTAAAACGCCTCATTTTTTAAGTCTCCAATGTGATTTTTCCAAGAATCATGTCATAACTCTGGAGGAGATCCTTTCTCAGAAGACCAGCCATTAAGAAGGTAAAGATTCCAGACTTATAAGTGCTCCTATGTGACCCATACTATCCGAATGCAAATCTCCTAAACAGCCCCTTACATCATGGTGACTCTGCTCCTGGCAGCTCTCTTAGCTATTTCATGGAGTACACCAAAACATATACACAACATACAACAAAATTAGCACATAACTAGAGTTCACACACATCCTAACATCAAATGTCACCCTGATCAAATTAGCACATAACTGTTCCAATCACTCTTGCACTAAAGTAGAAAGGAGAAACTCCTACAATGCAATTCATGATCAGAATAAGATGAGCCAAGCAATGGAAAGATAGCCAGGTGGCAAAAGCATCCCAAAAATAGTTTACCTGCGAGCCAAGAGATCATTAAGAGCATCATCATCTAACACAGGTGCTGCTTCCTCTTTCTTACTCTCACGTAGGAGAGACTCCAAGTATTGTTTTCGATCTTCAGCACTGAGATCAACAACAGGGAGGAAAATTAAGAGTTAACTCTATGTCATTATGAACAACTGAATGTGAATTAATATCATAACAACCTAGTATCGTTGTCAAAAAAACCAGCAGTAATGCTCTGATTGGCAACACCTAGTTTGTGCTCAGCAGCAGCTCTGACTTGCTCTTCAACAGTTTGAACCTTATTATATAGGAAAGTACTTTATCAAATATATGTTGATGTGACAACTAAAAAATCAAAGTTGATGTTGCACAAGATAATTATTCAAAATTGAACACAATGACAGCTAGGATTGGTTTTGATGCAATGTACAACCCCTCTTCCATACAAAAGTCCTCTAGTATTTAACCATACACAAAGCATAAAAGCTAAAGCTGTAAGCCAAAGGCAAGGAATAGTTTTGATATGTATCTCCAAATAAGACAAGTAATTTAACCTAAGTTCATATTACAACGCAGTAAATCAAAGCAGAAAACATATTTTCAGTTTTCCTGGCAAAAGCAGAACATTTGCTTGTCTTCTACTCGAAATAAAAATTACCACTGCTAAATAAAAAAGAAAGCACTTTTGTTGTTAGAAGGGAAGAAAGAAAATAAGAGGGAGGAGGATGAGATACTAAAGGAAGAGCCTATATGAAAATTATAAGCCTAACAGGCTCAAGAATGCAAAAAGAGAGCGTCATTCTTTCCAACAATTGAATAGGGAAACTCCTTCAGAGAAACCATTAGCATAAAATCAAAGAACATCTTATCTAGCGTGAGATTTCAAATATATCAAATATAATTCCAAAAGTACAGCAGTAGATTCACTTGATTTGTTGACACTTGTCAGTACATAATTGATGCGAAACACAAATAAAAAAAGAAAGAGTACTGACTGTTTCAAAGCGAAGAACGAGGACATCCCTCTTTTGACCAATCCTATGAGCCCTTGCCTGTGCTTGCAAATCAACCTGATAATATACAAATAAATAAAATGACCTTAGTACATCAGCAACAAAAACTAAACATCCAAAAGCACATAAGAGAAATCCCATTGCCTGTGGATTCCAGTCTGTGTCAAATATGATCACCGTGTCAGCAGCTTGAAGATTCACTCCAACACCACCAGCCCGAATGCTTTATAAAACATACACGCATGTCAGCATACTGAGGCTACTTGGAAATGAGATTATAGAAGAAAATCGAGAGAATTAGGGCCCAAATTGTTAACCTTTTTTTTTTTTTTTTTTTTTTTTTTGTGTTTGTGTGTGTGTTGGGGGGGTGCTCTTCCAAGAGAAGTTACAAGTATACAAGCAAAGACTTAATCTTCCATTCCATTAGCTATATTAGTCACCAAATGATTTAGAGCCCGTTTGGATGGGCTTTTAAAAAAATTAAAAAAAACACTTTTTTCCAACAAAAAAAAGTGCTTTTTTTTAATTAATTTATGTGTTTAGACAATAGCCTTTTAAAAAAAAAATAAAAAAAAAAAAAAAAAAAGCAAAAGTCACAAAAAACAAAAGAAAATTCTACTTTTTTTTAACTTCAATTTGGAGCTTAAAAAACAAAAAAGCAATGAAAAAAGGCATTTTTTTTAAAGCCCATCCAAACGGGGCCCTTAAAAGCAATTACTTCATATTTTACTTCCACAATGTCTCTAAAATGACCAAACTTCAGGCTTAGACTTATATATAGCACTGGGTTCTCATAATGTTGTTATATTTCTCCACTCTGTTATAAACGGACGCGGCTTCAGTCCTCTGCTCCTTAATATCCTCTGTGCTCCTCTTCCTAAAGCAGCGCCGTTTTGGCGCACAAAAAGCACTGATGCTCCTCTTTTTTTTTTTAATACATATTTTAGGGGACTGTAGATATTAAAAAGATACTTCGGGATGCGATTTGGTACTTCATGATGTTGAAAAATTAGTTTAGGATGTTGAAAAAATATTTCAGGGTACTGATTGTTACTAAAAAGATACTTTAAGATCGATCGAATAAATTTGGTACTTGAAAAAAATACTTCATGATCTTGAAAAATTATTTTAGGATCTGAAAAATTATTGAAAAATTATTTGAGATCCTAAAATAATTTTTCAAGATCATGAAGTATTTTTTCAGTACCATTTCACCAATATCCCAAACAAGATATCAAGTATCTTTTTAGTAACAGTCAGTACCCTGAAATATTTTTTCAACATCCCAAACTAATTTTTCAACATCATGAAGTATTTTTTCAGTACGGGTCAGTATCCTGAAGTATCTTTTTAATACCTATAGTCCCCTAAAATATGTATTTAAAAAAAAAGAAAAAAAAAAAAAAAAAAAAAAAAAAAAAAAAAAAAAAAAAAAGGAGCATCGGTACTTTTTGTGCGCCAAAACGGCGCTGTTTTAGGAAGAGGAGCGCAGAGGATATTAAGGAGCAGAGGACTGAAGCCGCGTCCGTTATAAACTTATGATAATGGATTTTCATTTGCTTTATTTAGCCCTTAAAGTCAGACTTAGCAATGAGAAACCTTTGTGGGCTAGCATGCCCGTGTCTATATATGTGCCAAAAACTTAGGGTTTTTACACGTAGAACAAAATGTAGCAGAACAAGCCCTCCATGGGTGACAAGTGATGATTTAAACATAAACAGAAGGAAAACAGCAAACTAATACTAAAACTAAATGTTGAAAACAATGATTTCTAACCCTCTTTCACTGTCAGAAACAACATTGTAGTAAACAATAGCATTACCTAAGCAAGAATATAAAGAACGGAGAACCAGGTTGGTTAAACATATCAATTAGGGCACCACGATCACTTCCAGATGTATGTCCATCCAATCGAAGATAGCGATACTGTTTTAGGGTTAAGTATTCCTCCATAACATCAAGAAGCCTAGTCATTGTCGAAAAGAAAAGAACCTGCAAAAGGCATCAAAAGAATAAAATCAAACAAATGAAATATCCAAAATGAAGGTAAATGATACTCAAGGTACATCAGTAAATGACAAAAAGATTATTCCAAGCACATTAAGCATCTGAAGAGGAAACTAGCAAGCTAAACCTCACCACAACAATCTTAAGTAACAAGACTCAAGTTAAAAAGAAAAAGAACTAAAGTTAATTCCAGTTTGTGAGTACAATAAATAAAAAAGAAATCGTAATTACAGCTTGTGAGTACACTAAATAGAAGTTAATTGCAGTCATCAAGTAAAATGGAGTGTTTCATACCCTATGATCTGTGGCCTTCAGCTTAGGTAATAATCGGTCCAACATTTCAAGCTTCCCGCAAAGTCTTATAATTGGGGGAAGATAATGCTTGGGTATGTGGTTATCAACCTACAAAAGGCAGCCACAGCTTAGACATACAGCAAAAAATCCCATGAACCTCGAACTTTCACTAGAATAATCAAATAGATGGAAAGGATGAAGGCAATAATGAGAGATTGAATAGAGTACAGGGTATGACCTATGCAAAGAGCTCTATACGCTCAGCATCATAACAGCAGAAAAACTAAGGGCAAACCAAATGGGGACAGACATTTGATCACAGTATTTAGAAATTTTTATTTACCAGCTCAATAATAAAGAGGAGCTTCAGCACAACTACTTCACACCAAATGTTCCTCAATCTTATAATTGTTTTGCCATTCCATTTTCTACAAACAATAAGCACTTACCTCCTCGGCATGCAGTTGGCTGAGATAAGGATGATTGCAAATGTTACGGAGCTCCATAACAGAATTGTGTACGGATCGAGCCTGATAATGGAGGCATCCAATTAGACCACCAAACACAATAAATTAAATTACACACACATATATAGAAGAGGGGAAAAAAGAGGGTAAGACTATTTCCACTAGTAAAGATCAAGAAACTAAGCATTCAATGCAGATAGAAAGGATACCTTTGAAGCGCCAATAGAACCGAGATTTTCTTCCACCCTCTTCATCAAAAGTTTTTGATATGCAGAAGCCTCACATCTTACAAGTCTCTCAATCTTTTCAGGCAGCTCATTTTCAACCTACAGTAAGGTGGAAAGGCATGATAATTAACACGTGATAACAAATTCAATATATGATGACTCCAAGATAGACGAGTTCAAATCTCAAAAGTTATACTTTTATTTCCTCATAAGTCAATTCAAGCAAGAAAATAAAGTACTGGCAGCTCATTTCCATAGAAAGTATTATAGAAATAAAAATAATCAACATATAATAATGAATTACAGATAAAATCACCGCAAGATAAACAGATACAATTTGAAGTCTCAACTCATATATCTAAGTCCTCACAAGTCAATGATAAAGCAAGCAAAATACAGCAAATGACATAAATATAAGTTATATCATAAAAGGTCTTTAATAACCAAGCAAAGAAAATACAGCTCATGACATAAGTTATGTCATACAAGTAAGGACACTACTCATAATCTTGTTAAATATCCATCCTACATTTTATGGAAACTTAATTATATACATAGCATAACTCTCAGGCAACTCATTATTGAAAAAATCATCTTAACAATTGGCATAGTAAGCATGTCGCTCAAGAGGGTTAATAACGTGTTTCCCCTCCACAAATTTAGTTAACATGGATAGTAGTGGAAAAAACTCAATTACAAAGCAACTATATGCAGAGCTACAAATTTATAATCATAATAAAATGAACGATTGATTAAGAGAATTTCATGATGTTCATGAACCACAGACCACAGAAGCTTTGCAAAAATATTGAGCTGCAATTAAAGTACACAGAACTCAAAACCAATGATAGAAACTACTACTAGTGAGATTAAGCACCTTATGTTTAAGCCTGCGAAGGACAAATGGCCTCAGAACTTGATGGAGACGGTTTATGATCAAGAGATTCTCCTCCTCGGACAGTAAAGCTTTCTAAAAAAAAGAAAACAACATAAACATAGCAAAATTAATGAAGTTGGGTGTTTTACTTTCCACAGGGCAGCATCAATAAATCAAGGAAAAATATTAATGCTAACACTGATCTAAATCTAACCTCATCAGGTGAACTGTCTCCATTACTCTCAAATGGTTTATTGAACCATTGAGAAAAGTCCTCTGATGAATTAAATATGTTAGGTAACAAGAAGTTAAGTAGTGCCCACAGTTCCTCAAGATTGTTCTGTATATGAGAACAGCACACACATTCATAATCAGTATCATGGCAGTAAGGGCAAAAGAGAAAGAAGAAGTCCGCAGATTCAGCAGAACTATGTCATTCAGAGAAAGACGCAGATGTAAATAAAATCATAAAGAGAGAATGATCAGACATCACAAGCAGAGATCAGTACTGGAGTCAAAGGCACAAAAAAGGGGGAGAAGGGGGAACCTGCAATGGTGTTCCAGTTAACAACAAGCGATGAGAGCTCTGATAGTGTTTCAATTCAGCATTCAACTTGCAAGAAGCGTTCTTTATACGGTGACCTTCATCAATTATTATATAGTGCCAATGTATTTTGCTCAGCTTAGGCCTATCATGCTTGTTCATTAGATACTCATATGTGGTCAATAGGACATTAAATTTGTGGTGAACAATCCTTTCCCTACAATATTTAAAAAACAAAATCTGAGAATCATAGAGCAACACAAATTCAAACAAACAAGAAAAGGTTGTTATCTATCATGTCCATTACTTGAATAACCGCCGCCGCTCCTCTGGTGGTCCAGAGTAGACAATTTTAAGAACGCCAGGAGCCCAAAAATTAATTTCTGACTCCCAGCCAGGTAGAACTGAAGAGGGAACAACCACAAGAAAAGGTCCTCTATCATTTTTTGTTTCCATCAGGTAGCAAATCAGAGCAATAACCTAAAAAAATGTGAAAGATGATCAGGATCTGGAAGAGTAGCAAGTTTAAATTTTAAGAAACAACAATGCTCCCATCTACAACAGAAAGCAGCTTTTGCCACCTTCAGGTGAGGAGTTTTAGCCCTGTTGATGCAGGGCCAAACATGCACTGATACTCTTTAATCTACTCTTTCATAGAATCTTAAAAAATCTAAAAAGAAAAACAGAAAATATACCCAGCAGTAAAAAAAGATAAGTAAGAAAAGCATAGTATTAAATAATAGACATCAAACATACAGTAAAAACAGGAATCTAGCTCCACAATTAACTTTCCCATTTGAACAGAACTTATGCATACCTGAACAGTTTTACCCAGTCCCATTTCATCAGCAAGTATTCCATTCAAATGATTGTTGTATAGCGAAACCAGCCACCTCAGGCCATTCATTTGATACCTGGATGATAAAAATCACAACCAAAAGTAATGTGAACTTAAACTTCCTCCCTATCAAATATAAAAAAAGGTTAAAATAAAAATAATTAAAAAAGGAGTAAAGGAAGATGTCAGAGTGGAATCTACCGGCATAAACATGTGATGAAAGGGACCAAATTTAACAAAAGGGAGGGGGGCTTCAAAATTTCAAATCAAACCAAATTGGAAATTGAGGGCTGTTTTGTAGATCAACATGGGAATCTAACCGGATAAAAACATCAAAATAAAAATAACAAACAGATAAGTTTGTCACCACTCAACAAAATGCATTCAAATTTCAATCCTCATAATAAAACATACACACATGTATCTACCAGAATTCATAAACTAAAAAAAGGAGGAAACTTCACTTACTCCCTCAATTTTCCACCTCGCAGAGAATATGGCTGCTCAGCAATGCTCTCCTTTATACTGCACAAAGAAATTTTGTTTACGATAGAGGAACAGTACTACAACTAAAAATGTTACAAAATTCAGGACAAAATTTATGGATCAAAGGGCTCAAACGATGACAAATGTAAATGTAAGTTCAGAGAGACATTCTTCACAAGGTAAAGAGTTATTAGCAAAGAGTTCAAGAAGCACATTAAAGTAGCAAGAAAACCAATATTTAAAGATAAAAGAATAGAAATAACACCTGTGGGCCATCATATAATACTTCTCATTGCTTTCCAAATAATGCTGAAAGAAGAAATTGCAACAAATAAGTTACATGTTTTATCAAACAAACTTAAGAAAGTGATGGGTTGGAAGGACTTGCCTTTGCCTGATCACTTTCATCCTCATTTTCAAGAGTTGTCTCATTTTTGTCAAACAAACTTCCATTTCCTGCCTCATCATCATGGTCAAAACGACCAGCAGCAGCCTTTGCCGCTTGAAGTTTCGATCCAAGCTTTTGAAGATACTTCTCAGTCTCTTTAAGAAGTTGCTTCACCCGATCCGATTTTGCATCCTAGTGCAATCATTTACAGTTATATTAGCCAAAAGTTCTAAATATCAAAACTTCTGCAAAAAGGGTAGGTAAGCACATAAACCCACTTGCACCATTCGCAGATACCCCTCCACATCATTTATTTTCAACAAATTAATCTTTTCCCTCTGAATTCTATCAATCTTCTCTCGGTGAATGCGTTCCTTTCTTTTATGGAACTCCTTCACATATCTATTGAAACCCTTCCACCGTTCTCTCTTGATTTTGAAACCATCATCTAGCCTTTCCCTAAAATTCAGGAAAAAAAGCAGGATATCAAGTGAGGGATAATGGGACAGAAATAGAGGAATTCGTATGTAAATTCAACTTACATGTATACCTATCTACTATTAACAATGCACTAGAATAAAAAAAGAAACTGCAGAAATGGGCAACAAGAGCACATACTTGTGAACTTCAATCTCACCGAAAAACTCCTTCTGCCTCTCTCGGATTCTCTTCTGACGCTCTTCCTTCATTTTCTGCTCAAACCTTTCAAGCTGCTTAACCCTCCTACCATGCCTATGTTTCTTAATTGACTTCAAATGGTCCATCTCAGATGCAATCGGTTTGAAAAAATCATTCAAGAAATCCCTGCCCAAAAAGGAAAAATTATACTGTTAAACTGCAAGCATTTTGAAGTCTTCAATAAAAGAAGGAAAACAAAACGACAAAACCTTCGGAGACGATGCTGGAGATCCAATAGTTGAAGTTTTTTCAGCTCTATAACACTTTTTGTCTTAGCAGATATATCTTCGGATGAGTTTACATTTTCCTGCGTCAGAAAGATAATGTAAAGGCCATGAAAATAAAACAGCATAACATAATAACCTATCTCCAATTATAGTGTAGCAGAGCACAAATAATAAATCAAATGAACATGGAAACATATCAAAAACTGAACTACTAAAAGACAAACGGTTAAACAAACCTTTAGCTTGCCAAAACATGAAGCAATTTTCTGCCTGGTCTTTTGCTGTTTCCGTACCCAATTTTGCTCAACTAGAAACCTCTTCTTTTGCTGATCCATAATCCATTTCTCTGACATTGTAAATCTTGGAGAAGCAGGCATTTCAGCTGATGCAAACCTCTCTTTCCCTTCTTGCTCTGCAAGTAATTTCTTTTCAAAATCAGAACACCTGAGATTGCTCTAAAAATAATACAGGAAAGCATCAAAAATTTAGTTGCAGGCAACACAGTTCCGTTGTGCATGATTCTCACCCATAGAAACATGTTTGGCCATAACATTCACATCCTTCAACATGGTCAATCCCTGAGGATCACTGTCAGTTCCAGGTACAGGTCTCCAATGCTCCTTTAAGGAATAAGAAGGCAAGTGACTAACAGAATTGTGATTCCCAGATCCCCCATTATTATTACCAATATTTTGAAAATGACTAGGAATATTATCTCTTCTCTCAACAGGCAACTCATGCTGAACAGCAGACACCTGTAAGGGTCCCTTCAGAGTGTCATTCTGAGTGACAAATCCAGACCAGTTAATGCCATCAGGATTCACAGGCTTATTCAGACCCATGACAGTAGATGCCTGGTTAGACCTTCCAGCCTGCAGATTGCTATTGTCAACATCATCCAAATGAGCATTAACTAGAGAACCCCTAGCGCTCATAGAATCATGCTGCTGAAATGTTGGGTTTGAAAACGGTTGTGCAGCCACTCTTTCTTGAATCTGTCGTTCAACTTCTCCTTTCTTTAAGGATAGTAGATGCTTCTTTTCTTCTACAAGTGCATGGACATCAGAATGCAGGTTACCTTTGTCCTCCATCATATTTGGGCTCTCAACCCCCTTTAAAAATGAATCAGCCTCCAGAATCTTTCCAGCAGAAGAGGACAGAGAAGGGTTTTTATCAGTTTGTCTCATATTGTTTAGTCCTCCAAATGGCATCATCATTCCAGACGCATTATTGGGTTCATTCGAAGACTGTGATTTTCCTTTCTGGTCAATAAGCTCTTTGCGGGAACCATCTGTATTGCCAACGCATTGCACACCAATTAGCTGAAGAAGACCTTTTTATTTGTAGACTACGGAAAAAAAAAAAAAAATAATAAACTAAAAAAATATATATATATTACTCACCTTCTCTAGAAAAAGTGGTTCCCAATGCAATTTCAAGATGTAATTTCTTTGGTGGCAAACCATTTCTGCCCATTAAACAGCAATCTTTATTCAGACATAATTCAAGTCATACCTAAAAGCCGTTGGTATAACATATCTACCTGAATGCTAGAAAAACAAGGCACTGAGCTCGAAGCTGTTTTAACTGTTGTTCTCTAAATGGTGTGGAAGATGATACAAGTGCAGAAGAAACAGGGGATTTTCCAGGATCTCTGGGAGGACCACTTGGTCTTGGCAAAGCCGATTCTGTGGCACTGTTTTGCCTTCCAATCTGTCAATTAAATTATCAGGTCAAGCAATCAAGTTGACTCATATTTATGTCAGAATCACAGATAGCAAGAGCAGAATATTCTTTGGGGCCCCAGAAAAGTTCGACCTTAAGGCCTCACAAACCACCCGAATTCCTCATTGCTAAACCATACTCATTGGCTTCAAGCAGAATACATACTTGTGAAAAGGCCATAAAAGTTCTTTCCACCGTTTCAAGTGCAAGAAATTTCATTATTTTACTGGGGTACAAAACCCTACATAAAACCAATCAGCTCAACATTCTCTGTTGTTTCTGATGAAGTTAATATTAAATTAAAATAATAGTGTAAAAGCCATTTTCAAATTCCAAATAACACTATTGTGCAGCCATCTACAAAGTACAATACAGTCTCTCTTTTACTGTCTCGATTAAGTTAAGACTGAGAAGGCATCGCAACAACTTAACAACTGCAATAGTGCATATGCTTCATATGAAATTAGTCGCCATCAAGGATCCTTGACCAGGTGATTGAACAAGGTGAACAGGCAAAACAAATGCATTGTGTGCAAATAAAAAATAAAGAACTATTTATGCTCATCTACTAAGTAGCTGAACTTCCCAATCATAATCAACATTAAGCACCTGTGCCACTTTATGTGCATCAGCTAAAGTAGCTGTGCTTCCCCCATCATGCTCAAGACCGCCACCATACGGCATTGGACTTGAAAACGCTGGTTCTGCCAATGGATATGCACCAGCAGCAACTGTCATCCCTCCATGAGCCTTACCATAAGCACCTGAAGTTCAGCGAGAAAATGGCTCTATAAATACTAAGATGCAGAAATTCAAAAATTATAGCTTTTCCTTGATAAGATCAAAATGTATGTAGAACTGATGTTTTCAGAAATATTAATGAAGTCGAATGCATCCAAGAGCTTGAATATAATTTATGAACAGCCAAGACTGACGTAAGAACCAGAGTGAACAAAATCTCCATGCAAAGATGTTATTGGATAATCAATGGTTAAACGCATCTTCTTACTTCAAATTTTGACACTTCTACATTCCACAAGAGCATCTTAAATGTAATATTTTATACTTTCGGCAATCTTCATTCAGAAGAATGGTTTCATCATGCATTATCACGACTTAGATTATGTAAATTTCAAATCCCTCGCTTAAAAAATGGCAGAATTAACTGCTGCATTATAATATCTACTATAATATTTTCCAAACAACATTGGAAGAAAACCTGGAAACTATAGATTTTTCTGAAGGTAATCCAGCTTTATTTTTATTTCATTCACTTAAATTCACATGCTTGGCAGGTAAGCAACAACCTTATTGCTCCCGGAGTATATGTACAGTGGAAACCTCTACATCTCCTAAATACTTTGAATTTGGCAGCAACGTTTTCATGCTACTATACAGAGCTATAAAAAGATCCATTTGACCACTGCTTGAAACCATGTTAAAGTTAGTCTGCTCACCACTTTTAACTGAAAGGCCATCTGATGGTTCCACTTTTGTCATTTTCCCCTTCCTTGCATTAACGACAGTATTCCGGGAATCAAGTTGAGAAGGACCATCAACATGTGGTTCCACAGGTGAAGATGCATCTCCCCTCTTTCTCTTTGTTGCAGCTTTCTTACCATCCTTCTGACTCCCTTGCTTTTCCCAGTTAGCAGTATCACGTCTGTCTTGTGACAGTGAGTTTGCAGACCTTGAGTCCAAACTAGAAGGACTTTCTTGATCAAAAGACTGACCACTCCTCTGAGCCACAGATCCCTGATAATAATCAGGAGTTGCACTACTTGGGGCAACTGGTGGCCGGTTAGAACCAAATGGTTCCATTTTGGCCATATCATGTTCAGCCAAGCCCACCCTAGAATCCTTTGGAACACCTACTGCCTGTGAAGGTCCTATACAAAAACAATAACAATAATGATAAGAAAACCTATGATAGGGAATGATCATTATTCTTTCTTCAGAACCCAATGTTATATAGCTACCTATTTGGGCTCCACCAGTTAAGGGAAGGCGTGAAGACTTCAATGCTTCAATATCAAGGCCATGCTGATTTATAACAGTCTCCATTGCCCTATAACACACAAGATTGAGTAGGAGGAAAATGCATTAAATGATTTTAAATAGAAGGTAAAAGAACTTTGGTAAGAGCAGAGAAATATAAAAATGAGGAGGGTTAGAATAGGCAAAACAATACAGGTCTAGTGCCGAGGACAAGAAACCATAAACTTAGATAGAACCATTAAATTGCAGTTTGCAACAAGGGAAATCAACATCAATATCCATGTGTAGAGTTACAAGTTCATCAAGTACTAAGTAGGCCATCATGCCCCAAAAAAGTATCATGATCGGCAAAAATTAAAATGAAAAGAAAAGGGGGCCAACAATTGAATTACTATATATGCATGTGTTAGAATGGCAGCTGTAATAGTTACCTCGATATCACTTGATACGGCATTGAATGTTCCTTCCCGCTTGACTTCATGTGTTGAAGTATCTAAGAAGCACATAAAAATAAATCAATTACAAGCACAACTTAATTCTATATAAGGATTTTTTTAATAAAAAATTGTTTAAGAAAAGCCACAGATATCTGAGAAGCACATAAAAATAAATCCAAAACAAGCAAACTTAATTGTTTACAAGGGTTTTTCCAATAAATAATTTTTTTTGAAAAAGCACAGATTTTTATTCAAGAGAAAACAGAACACACCACATAGAGTTTAGTAGCCAACTTGGCTGGCTCATCTTTAGAATCCTGAATGAGTTTGTGCAGAAACTTCGCTGCCTCCAACTCAACATTATGTGGGGAGGCCATATCATTTAAGCTGCAGTATAGAGGCAGTAACCAATATTATCAGATCAAAATAAACTATGAATTGCTCGCATTTTTAAATAATTCCAATGAATAACCAATATTCATAGCAATGGTATCATTAACTTGATGCAAAGAATGTTTATAGTGATGCAGGCTGTAATGAACTGCACATTTTCAGCAGCAACCACATAAAACCAACAGACCTTGTTTGTCAGCCTAAGTATATTATTGGGTAAAATATGTGCATGCTTCCCCTATTCATATGTGCGTTCGCTGCAGAACAAAATCCCACAAAACTAAAGAGGGGAAATGGAGGTGCATTAATCGATGCATACACGAAACTCTGCAAATGCTTTAATTCGGGAATATGGACCCAAAATTCTCCAAGACAGCTCTCACTTTCTCATTTGTACCCTATCTTACACCATTTGAGACCAAAATTTATATACTTATACGCCAATTCATCATCATATACATAAACTCATGTTCCTTCCGATTCCAAACCCACCCAGGAAAAAAAAAAAAAAATCCTGCCTTCGTATCTTTAAGCCCGCAATATCAAATGATTATTACTCTTGACACAGAAAATCGCGCAGACTTGGTTTAAGTGCACAAAAACCCATATCATCGCAAATACATGGAGGGAATGCCAGCTGAAGCAGCTGCGACTCTCCAGGCTGAGTTCCGTAGTTGGCAGGGAAAAATCAAACCCATCAAATATCCAGTAAAAAACGACTGACTCGAGTATCCAAATGGTGAAATTTAACGGAAGTGGTTTCTAGAGGAGTTCTAGCGTGAAGGACACAATTGGAAACGCAAGGACCCTGCCAATAAAGCAAAATTTAGCATTTAAGAATTACCTAATCGGAGATCAAGGCTATGACACTCCGAGAAGTGAAGCGAGGTCAGCTACATAGAGAGCTCGCCCCTGAAAGCCTAGCTCGCGAGGACGGAGAAAATAAAAAAAGGCAGAACCGACCTTTTCCAGAATGAGACCCGCAAACAAGGTCTCTGGTCCGGTACGTGCGTAGTGTGAACTTGCGCGTGAATTGTGAATTTAACACATGCGGAGTGGAGACTCGATTGATAGGGCTCGTCAGAGGTTATGAATTAAAATTCTCTTCATACATGTATAGATTAGAAGGGAAAAAGAAAGAGAAATACAATCAAAACTAAAATTGATAAAAGGTAAGTAAATGCTTTGAATTTCAACAATTTTAAAGAGATTGGTTTGGAATTTTAAAATTTGATAAATTACATAACTATCCTTAATTTTTTTTAATTAAAGATCCTCAACCCCTGACTGGCCGCTAGAGCTCCAGCATCCATGACTTGGCTCCAACGGCCTAATATATTTTTTTTTGAATTTTTCAAGAAAAAATCATTAATGTAGATAATCGAGTTGTTAATATAGATACTAAAGTTGTAAATAAAGTCAACGGAGTTCTAATAATCTCCTGTTTTGTTTTTGACTTTCTAAGCAAAAGTCGTAGATATAGATTTTAGAATTGCTAATCTAGATACTAAGTTAGAAATAAGGTCGGCCAAAGTTTCAAATGTCTTATATTTTTTTTTTTTCTCAAACAAAAGTTGTCAATATAAATACTTAAATGGTTAATATAGATACTAAAGTTGTAAATAAGGTCAATCGGGATGTCCAGTATATTGTTTTGAATTCTCAAGCAAAAATTGTCAATATAGATATTTGAATTATTTATATAAATACTAAAATTATAAATAAGGTCGATGAAGTTCCGGTGGTCTATATATATATATATATTTTTAAATTTCTTAAGAAAAAGACATCAATATAAATATTTGAGTCGTTAATATAGATACCAAGGTGCTAAAAAATATGAGACCGTGGAACTCCAGTGGACCTTTTACAACTTTAGTATCTATATCAACAACTCAAATATTTATATTGAGGACTTTCTCTTAAGAAATTTTAAGGGGGGGGATTGTCAGAGCTCCTGTCAACCTTATTTAACTTTAGTACCTACATTAATAACTCAAATATATATATTGGCGACTTTTGTTTGAGCAATTCAAAAAAATATATGAGACTGTCGGAGCTCCGATCAACCTCATTTACAACTTTAGTATCTATATTAACCACTTAAGTATCTATATAAATGACATTTTATGGAGAAATCCAAAAATATATATATAATTGTTGGAGCTCCAGTCAACCTTATTTACAACTTTAGTATTATATTAACAACTTAAGTATATGAATTGAAGATTTTTACTTGAGAAATTCAAAAAATATATATGAGACCGGCTCAAGCTTCGATGAACCTTATTTACAACTTAAGTATCCATATTAACGACTTTCGCTTGAAATTTTGTTAAAAAAATATTAAGTTGCTGGCCTGGTCACCGGAGCTCTGGTGGCAACCTTTGCCACCGAAGTTTCAATCCATTTGAAATTATTGAAATTCAACATATTTATTTATGTTTTACCAATTCTGACTTTATTTTTCTGTTTTTTTTTTCCTGTATAGAAGTTAAATATCTGGGCAAAAAAACATAGAAGTTAAATTAATATTAAGACTATGATTAATATACTTATTTCTTCACGGTATACAAAAATAATATACCTATTTCTCATATTTTCAAGAAAACATGGTACCTGTATTTTATTTTAGGGAAAAACACTTCTCATGTTGTAGGATAAGTGTTTTCTCACGTCACACACACATAAAATTGTGGGACCCACATATATATAATGCTAATTATATATATATGTAGGTCCCACTATTTCATGTATGTGTAAGAATCTTCTTCTTCTCATGCAACATGAGAAGTTCAAACCCCTTTATTTTATTTGTACAAAATAGTATTATTTCTCATAATTATACTTATAGATTTTTCTTAATGATTTCTTGAATAAAAAATTATATCATTTGTCAAGTGCATCATACATAAAAGAAAAAAATCTAAAATTCTACCTAAATACACACACACATGTATGTATGTACATATATTATGATCAGGAATTCTTTAACCTCAATTTCCAACTTTTAGCAAATCAAGCAAGATAATTTTTCATATTTTATCAGAAATCCAACTTTGTTTTCCTGCTTTCTTTTTCCTTTTTTTTTTTAACCTTGGAATCCAAAGTTTGAAAAAGGGGCTCCTTTTCCCTATTTACTTTTTTTGAAGAGGCATGCACTAAGTCTAAGCCAATGAGATTGAACTTACAACTTCTCACTTAAAGGGGAGCTATCATTCTGGAGGTTAAAGCATGTTCTGACAACTTAACATAAAGCGAGTTTGGTCTCCTTTTCCCTACTTTTTTTTTTTTTATAAGCAAATTTTAGGAAAGGGGTTGGGCTCACCCACAATCTAAAGGCAAGGCGAAATCTCTCTTTCTTCTAGGTGATACTAATGTTGGACAAGGCGAGTCGTCTATTACCCTCGGGCGTTTACCTAGGTACCCAGAAGCTAGGATGCCTCCCCCAACACCTTGACCAACTCAAGGATGAAACCCTCTCCCTTTAATGAGAATGTCCGAACTCTTTTGTTTTTTTGTTTTGATATAAGAGAAGGCTAAAAAGCCATAAAGTTAAAAATTACAAGCAAAATTAAACAGCAAGGGAAACACTTCCCAGACAATCTTGATTCAACCACGCCCTTGAGAAGATTTGTTAGTTCAACCCAAAGACCCAAAGACGAAGGGTCTTTTCCTTACTTACTAAGCAACCAAACGATGTCCAAAATATTTGGCAAACAAAAGGGCGAGGTTCAAAATAGTGTCAACCCGGGCAGAAAACAAGCCCACAAAGGAGTGCTCATGGGTCTGGAGACCGCCACGATGTCGACCTCGCCCGAGGATGCAGGCCCAACAGAAAATGCCCAAAAGCATTGTCATGGGGGCCGAACTTTTCGTTTATTTTGCTCCAGATGTTGATAAGCGCAATATCCCATTTCCTGACATTTGATTTTGAAACGGCTCCCTCCTCCCGCCCGTTGCTAACAGTATCCCTTCCTCTCTCTCTCCTCTGATCCGTTGCTTCGCTGATTGATCCTCCATATCTATATCCAGTCATCGTCTCAACTGTTCATGGTTCATATTTCTCTTTTCCGTAATCTGAACCATCTTCTCATTTCTCGTTCTTTACGATCTCTCTTCTGCCGCCGCTGCTTTACCTCTGCATCTGAAAGCTGAAGCCTCAGATAGAGCTACGTCGACCATGAACCAGTACCACATCTACCAAGCCATTGGTCGCGGCAAATACTCGGTAACATTGCATGTGCTTGCTTGAATTTCGATGACTTTAGGCTCTATGTTACTTTTACTTTCACGTTTTGTCTGCTCAAAGAGTTTATGTACTCTCTCCCCCCCCATGAATCCATCTATGATTATGGGCTTGTAGACTGTGTACAAAGGCAGAAAGAAGAAGACCATTGAGTATTTTGCGATTAAGAGTGTTGATAAGTCGCAGAAAAGCAAGGTTCTTCAAGAAGTAAGTCGTTGAATTCCATTTTCTATGTTTTTCCAGGTGATGCGTGCGTGCGTGCGTTCTTGTTTTTTTCAACACACTTATTGGGAATTAGTAATGCTTCTGACTAGATTAGTAGATTTTAACTTGGTATACAAGTGTTAATAAATGACTGTACCCACTAGACATGGAAAGTTCGAATTCCTTTCAGGTTCTATACCATAATTGATTAGCATCCTATTCGATTTTCATGATGAATTTCGGTGGAGTAAGCAGATCTAACGGCATTTAGAGTCTATGTCAAAGCGTGTTCGTGCTAAAACTGAGCTACTGATGTAACCAGCACGGTTTTTTCTTTCGAGTGCTGATGTAATGCATAAAAGACACTATCGTTATGGCAATGCTCCGTTAGTTTCGTGAGTTGACTATATTCAAGATAGTTTTGTTGTCTGTCTGACTGTGGAAGTGAGAAGAATCTTGGCTGTTCATGAGCTTGGTCGTACTCTATTTTTAAGTTATATTCTATCATGTATACTTGTATAGGGCTTGAAACTGGGTTCGCCAAGTACTTCAGTACATCTCCCCATGCAATGCACTTAAATTTTAACGACCAAAAAATCGCAGTTTCTTTGACCGGAAAGCTCTAAATTCAAATTAGGCTAGATAAACGACTTCAGCTAGTTTAGCGCTTTCTATAATAATCATGCATTAAGTCTATCATAATCCAATGATTATGTTATTGGCCATAGTTGTGCATGACATCGATTCGTGCTTTGGAATTATCTGTTCCACATGTTCATTTTTTTATTTCTTTATTACTGATCAATATGGTTTAGATTATTGGGTTAGATCCCTGCTATCAATCTAGAAGGATTGAGTTAGGCTTGTTGCCTTCTTTTGCAGGTCAGGATTCTCCACTCCTTAGATCATCAAAACGTACTCAGATTTTTTTCTTGGTGAGGCCTATCCTGTTACCGAGATAAATATTTGTTCCCAACTTAAGCTTAATCGTTATTTCATATATCTCAAGCACCTTACATTGGAATGTCAATTTATGTCTAGGTATGAAACTTCTGCTCACCTATGGCTGGTCCTGGAGTATTGCGTTGGAGGAGATTTGCTTGCCTTATTACAGCAGGTACTTTGCTTCATTGCCTATAACCCCGGTCGAATGAAATATTTAGTCTTTTGTTGGGCATCAAGACTAGTCATGCTTGTTATCTCACATACAATTGTAGGAATTTTCTTTTGATGCTGATGCATGAGATTTATAGATAGCAATATGTACACTTAGATTCTGAGTAGATATTTGGTTTCCTATGATCCATTTAACGAGTTTCAAAAGTCTTTATGATATTGGACATATAAACTCTGTCAGAGATGCTTCTTTTGCTTTCTTTTTTTACCTCCTTTTATGTTGGGCAGCTGACATTGGTTCTTGTGAACCAGCTGCAGCCCTCCATTAATTTTATTTTTCTAAAAATTTTGTCACATGAGAAGCTATATTGCATAATTGATGGTTATATTTGTCGTATAAATATTTCGTGATTGCATGATCATTTGACTGACAAACATTTCTTAAGCTCGAGTACTTTCTCATATTATTCAAAATTTGTTGCTGAGAAGGTGAACTATCGTGGACCGTAGAACATAAATTTGTAGATGGTTTTCTTGACAACGTCTTTTAGTTTGAAAATCAAAAGTTAAGGCTGTTCACATTCTTTGGATTTATTCCTCGTTTTAAAATTTAAACTGTTAAATTCTGTGGATGAATTCCAGGATAATCATCTACCTGAAGATTCAATTCACGGTCTTGCTCATGACCTAGTCAAAGCTTTACAGTATGTTCTGAAGTCTTTTTTCCCTTTCCCTATTCCTTTTTCCATTCCTCTACTCGTTTTCTCACCATTGAGTTGTATTACTCTTATGCTTTGTAAATTGCTATGAAACCAGGTATTTACATTCAAATGGAATAATATATTGCGACTTGAAACCTTCAAATATTTTGCTAGATGAAAATGGATGTGCAAAGGTGACTACTTTTCTTGCTCTCTCTTTCTGACACACACACACACACACACACAATATATGCTTTTTTTCGCTATAGAAGGTAACTTGTGTTCATTCTACATGAATGATGCAGCTTTGCGATTTTGGCTTGGGTAGAAAATTGAAAGATATATCAAAAATTCCTTCATCCTCGGTATGTTTTTTTGAGAAATTAAAACATCTTTCATCCTTATGCATATGCATAAATGGCCTTTATTCAACAAATTATGTTCTCATATTTATACTTTACATATCTAGTTGCCGCAAGCAAAACGTGGAACACCCTCCTATATGGCTCCGGAGCTTTTTGAGGATGGTGGAGTACATTCATATGCTTCTGATTTTTGGGCCCTGGGTTGTGTCCTATACGAATGTTATACTGGAAGACCACCCTTTGTTGGAAGAGAATTCACTAAACTGGTAAAGTCCATCATTTCAGATCCAATTCCACCACTCCATGGTAATCCAAGTCGCCCTTTTGTCAATTTGATTAATTCTCTATTGGTAAAAGATCCAGCCGAAAGAATACAATGGCCTGAGCTTTGTGGGCACGCATTTTGGAAAACCAAAGTTAATATGGTGTCTCTACCTCCGCAACCTGCATTTGATGATATGATAGAACTGCATGCTAAACCATGTTTATCAGAACGTAATGGTGATAAATCCTCCCAAAACAAAATTCCTCCCAAATCTCGAGAAAAAGATATGAGAGGGTTGTTGAAGCAGGATGAGAATTCTATCATGGGACCGAGAGGTCACGATACACCTACTAGGGGTCCACCAAATGGGCATAGAACTCAAATAAAGGGTTTTGGCAAAACAACTGAGGTGAGGCAGAAAGATGCTTCGAATGCTAGCAAGGCTATGAACCTTTTGAGACTCTCAAGAATAGCAAAATCTAATTTACAGAAGGAAAATGAGAAAGAAAATTACCGACGCCCCTTGCCTAATGGCTCTGATAATGGCTCTGAAGTTAAAATTGAGAATGCTGACATGGAACTTGATTTTAATGAAAATACAGAAGATGATGCGCATGATGAAATTGATGGTTCTGATCATACAACTTCTTTGCCAGATGAGAAGATGTCCAATATAAATCAAAATCAAGGGAAACCAGAGGGAATGGAAAGTAATATGGAGTTAGACACCCCTTCTGTTGTTAACACACCCAACTCAGATGATTCAAGGTCTCTTGATCCAGAATCAAATCCTGAGCATCCTGACATGTCTTCTATCTCTCCCAGTGTGAGCCCTCAGGTCAGGAAGCTTAGGGTTAAAGAAGACTTGGGATCTGCACTTGATTTTGATTCTTCGAGGTCTTCTGGTAACATTTCCCAAGTTCTTTGGCATCAATCTGATCTCTCAGTTAGACCTGTAATGCCTAGTAGAAAAATTGATAAAGAGGTCATCCCTTCACTTCCTTTTGAGGCTTTTACTGTGTCTGATTTTGTAAAGATGTCTAAAGAACAATTGGATACTATCCAGAACCGAATTGTAGCAATTCTTAATGGGAACTCCATTATTGGGGAGAAACAGAATGTCATTAGATTCCTTGAAATGTTGAGCAATAATGCTGATGCAGCTAACATCTTGACAAATGGGCCAATAATGCTCACACTTGCAAAATTGCTTCGTCAGTCTAAGGCTTCAGCTTTACGTGTTCAACTTGCTTCGCTGATTGGTTTGTTGATACGGCACTCTACTTATATTGATGACAGTTTGGCTAATAGTGGAATTTTAAGTTCACTGACTGATGGCCTTAGAGACAAGCAGGACAAAGTGAGGAGGTTTTCCATGGCTGCTTTAGGTGAGTTACTATTCTACATATCAACTCAAAATGAGGACAATAGAGATAACAATCAACTTGAATCTCCATCGAAGGACAATCGGACTACATTTGGCTGGCAGGTTAGCTTTCTATAGTTTGTTTACCATGTTATTTGAAGCTTGATTGCTCTACTTTGAAATAATTATGGCGTTCTTGGTATGCTGCTTGTGTTTTTATATCTTGTTTAGTCAAACACAGAAATTTTTTTATTGTTATCGTAATTTTCTATGCCATTAATCGTAATCATACAACTTCCCATGGTTGCAGGTTCCAAATTCATTGATATCTTTTGTGTCATCACTTTTGCGGAAGGGAGAAGATGATATAACACAGTTGTATGCATTGAGGACAATTGAGAATATCTGCAGTCAAGGAGGGGTATGGGTGGGTCGATTTACCAGTCAAGATATCATTTCCAATTTGTCTTACATTTATAGGGCAGCAGGAAAGCAAGAGAGCATGAGGCTTACTGCAGGGTCATGTTTGGTGCGCTTAGTTCGTTTCAATCCTCCTAGCATTCAGCCAGTTATTGAGAAACTCTCATTTAAGGACCTAGCATCTGCTTTTGTCAAGGGTAGTCCTCGTGAGCAGCAAATCAGCTTAAATCTTCTTAGCATGGCAATGCTTGGAAGTCATATGTTCCCTAATATTGGACGATACCTTCTGCAACTTGTTGAGGATAAGAATTTGATCCCAAGTCTTTTGGCTCTTATCGAGCAAGGTAGTGAAGTTTTAAAGGGAAAGGCACTTGTTTTTGTGGCTCTTCTTTGTAAAGCTGGTAGAAGGTGGCTTCCACACTTCTTATGCAGTGCGAAATTGCTTTCAGTGGTGGACAGGTTGGTAAAAGAGAAAGATGCCTTTGTGCGGCAGTGTTTAAATGCATTCTTGCATATTGTTGCCTCTACTATTCCTGGTTTACTGGATACTATAACCGGGGATATCCAACAAATGATGGCAGGAAGGCGTCATGGACATATCTCTTCCCTTACTTGCAGGTCAGCTCCAAAAACCAACATTCATTTGTTCCCTGTTGTCCTTCATCTTCTAGGGAGTTCAATATTTAAGCACAAAGTGGCAACTCACCAAGTATTGCAGCAGTTGGCAAACCTTGTTAAACTCGTGGAGACACCATTTCAGGTCAGTGACTAAGTCATTCATTGGAGTTTTGACTGAATATATGTAACTTTTATATAGAAAAAATAGTCTTTAGCTTGATGATTTTCTTGGCAAGTTTTAAAATATTGTTCAGCTAATAAATTACCCCCTCCAGTCCTAATTATAGGAACACTTTTGTATTGCAAATTGCAATACAAAAGTGTTCCTATAATTAGAAATACTTGTTAGTAATAAATTACTTGTTAGTCTTTGGCTTCTATTTTTAGGTATTTTTAGGTTTCAGTCTTTAATAGGGTGGGTTTAGCAGCTGCAGATTACATTAGTAAGAATAATGTTGACTTTTGACAAAATTATTGTTTAACAATTTTTCTGTTTAATGGGTTTCAGGGCAGAGATGACTTCCAGATAACCCTTCTTCGAATTATTGAGTCTCTTACAGAGGAGTCTTTTGTGATTTTTGGGAACCCTGACCTTTTTATACGTGAAATCCTCCCTAGCTTAACTATTATCTACAAGGGAAACAAAGATGGTGATGCCAGATTTCTGTGCCTTAAGATTCTCTTTGATGTGATGGTCATTCTTTTGAGTGAACCAATTGAAGATGAACAAAGATTGAAGAACTTGAAGTCTGTATCAAATACCCATTTTCTACCTCTCTACCCCACCCTTGTTGAAGATGAGGATCCTATTCCTATGTATGCACAAAAGCTTCTTGTGATGTTATTGGAATTCGGCTTTATTAAAATTGCAGACATTCTGCATCTGAAGACAATCTCACAATGTTTTGAGTTCTTGCTTGGTGATCTCTCAAATGCGAATGTTAACAATGTTAAGTTGTGTTTGGCTCTTGCTTCTGCTCCTGAAATGGATTCCAAGTTACTCTCTCAACTAAAAGTGGTTAGGAGAATTGGCAATTTTCTGGAGTTTGTATACGCAAAGGGTATGGAAGATTTCTTGGAGCCAACTCTTGGACTTTGCAGGGCTTTTCTTGCACGTTCAGTCAGAAGTGTAAAAGGCGCTAATTGCTCAGCAGAACTTGCTCTCTTAGGTGAATTTTCTTCTGATGCGAGTGGTGCAATTGATCCTCACCAATGTGTTAGAGATATAATGGACTTTGGAAGCAACGTTGGTGTCTTGCTGGAGTTGAGTGGGTCTAATGAATCCAACATTGCCGACATAGCTTCTGAATGTATAATTTTACTATTCAAGGCAGCTCCAAGAGAAGCCACCACTGGTCTATTAACCAAGCTCTCTAAGGTTAGTGTGATCTTAGAGTCATGGCGAAAAGGCACCTGTCACGTGTTGGTGAACCGAATGCTACATGCTTTAGGTTATGCCTGCAGGCAATACTTGTTGCATGCAATGATATTATCAATATCCATACCAGAAATTTCACGAATTGAAATGATCGTTTCCGAACTCAAAAGTTCAGGTGCTCATGATTTGGCCAAAACAGCTGGATTAGCAGCTTTGGAGTTGCAGCGACTGCCTCGTTGCCTCTAAATGGAGCTAGAATCCGTCATTTCTCATTGTTTTTGTTTACTTGTATTTTGCAAGTGAAACAAGAGTCAAGCAAGCAATCACAAGGTATGCTAGGGTGATTTCTATTCATGCTTCGGAATCCCTTGTGTAATCTATGAGTTCTTTGTATCTTCATTAACTTGCATAAAATATATTAATTTCCTCGTTGTTTTTCACACAACCAAATCGGTTGAATAGGCTATCTCTCCCCTCCTTCTTTCCTGAACTAAAGGGTCTCCATTCTCCGCATTATCGGAAAATCACCAACTTTAGGTACCAAGTATCACGGGCTCAAAAGGATTCTCGTCAACCTTTTCCAATCTTTTGTCTCTTTCACAAAGAGACTCCGACTTTATTCCCTTATCGGCATCCAATAGACAATAGACAGTTAGACTGGACTAACCCTTTGGGAAGATATGACAGAAAGTAAAAAACAGATCACAAAGAGCCTCTGGTTTTTTAACCTCTTAATACTCGCAATCATAACTCCTCGCTAACCAGCACAAACATGCCAGCTCCCTCAGAACTTCCTTCTTAACATTATATTAGATATTATAATGGTCTCCTTGAGTGTTCATCTTGCACTTGTTCTTTTCATGGTTTTCACGTCTCCACCTTTGTTTTCTTCAGCTTCACAACCGAATACCAAAGTTTCCATTCTTTATTCTTCAGAAGCAGCGTTAGCAGACCCTCCTCTATCTTCAGTGTCTTCACTCCAAGAGCTATCCCCAGACATTGCTCCACTTTTGCCTTCTAATGGCGGCGTGTCGCCCATCCCAACTGGGTCTGAGACAACCACCATTCCTTCAAGTCCAAGCCCTCCAAACCCAGATGACACATATGCTCGTGGGCCGCTTTCTGCATTTTCACCATTTGGGTTATTGCAAGCTTCCTCCAATGTCCCTAGAAGCATGGTTTCTGGCTCTGTGATGGTTGTTTTTGCTGGTTTAGCAGTTTTTCTGGTCTGAGCAGGACTGGAGAATGTGATTTTTTTCGGGCGAGCGCCAGACTCTACAGTAGATTTCCCCGGCTGTAATTATTCAGGAGCTTTTCTTTTTTTGCTTTTCTATTAAAGTTGATTGATTAGGTAGGTCCTGTGTCTTTCCAATCGATGCCCATGGTTAAGAACTCTTGATGCCCTTTTTGCATTCCCATCTCTTCATGAAACCTTGCTGTGGTTGAAATATAGAGTACAAATTGTTAGATGTGGACGGTTTAAAAAATATTATTCGAATAATGAATAAAAAACGGTACATATGTGTTTTTACTTTTTATATAGTCAAACCTAAAGCTAATATTAGAACCTAATTCAATATAATCAAATCAAAATAAATTAAATATCAAATTTAATAATAAAATAAAAATTAATCTAAAATAAATATGCTTTAGTCTCACATTCTCTCTCAAGTTCAATCATAGATGTTAATTATGTCTAACTTGCTTATACAACTTTCAACTCTCCCTCAAGTTGGATTGCCAATCATGTTTGGGATCATGATTAGGATTCTAAAAGTGTTTATTCATGTAAATTGAAACAAAACTCATCTCATGTATTTATCTCGTATATCGTAAATTACGACTGAAAAGATACTTTTAAAGACTTCAATAACTATTTCAAGCAAGTAACATTGAGCAATCATTTTATGAACACATCCACAACTTGAGGATTTGCCGAAAGAAATTCTGATAACGTGAAGATATCAAAGGACAAAAGACAACTTGACAGATCTTGATTTTTCTCATTTGGACAATTTGAGAGAAAAATATTATTATGGATCCATGAATAAAACAATAGTACATATGAGCTTTTATATAGGTAAACCTAAAGTTAACTTTAGAATCTAATTTAATCAAATCAAAATAACTAAAATATAACATATCTATACATAATCCTAAAACATATTAAATATCAAACTTAATAATAAAATAATAATTAATCTAAATAATCCAAAATAAATACACAATATTCCCACATTAACCTTTCAAGTTAAATAATTGCTTGAGGTGGTCTGCGTGATGTAATCCATTTGATCTGATGGCTATAAATATATAATCATGGAGAATTTAATGAAAATAAAATGTTTTATTTTTATTTATGTAAATATGATAAAACTTTATATATACTTATACAACTTTCTACATTTAAGTGTGGAAAATATTCTTGTTAAGAATTATTTAGTTAAACTGAAATAAATATATTTAAATTTTAAAAGCTTCATGATTACAGGGTAATTAAAAAAATCTAATTAGGTTAAAGATGGGATCTCTTGAAGTTTTTACGTATCTAGAGTCATGATTTTCTCCCTTTTTCATGTTATTTTAAAGCAGGCAACGATGCCTCATTCTTCTTAAAATAACACCTAACTTGACATCATAGGCATGCATGTACCTTCAGAGTATCTCATCAACAGGAGGCTGGGTTGATTCGTACTGGTTGGTTTTATACAGGTTTTGTGTTGGAGTCAAAAGATTAAGTGCAACATACAAGGGAGCACTCAAATTTAGATATTGGGAAAAAAACCTATTCTAAGAAAACACAAGGAATTTCGTTAGGAGTTTAGCTATCCAATAATTGACAGTGTAAGATGTTGATAAGGTAAAAGAACTCCGACAACAAATATTTTTTCAACCGAAGAAACAGCTTCAGTTCTACAAAGATAAAAAGAGAAATGCAGTTGCGCTAGTAGAGTTTATAAGAGATCTAGCAGTTACTAGATAAAATCAAACTGAAATATCAAGGACAAACTTTGAACTTTATGACCCCTTTAACCAAAATAACCCAAAAAATAAAAACAAAAACAAAAACTCCCGAGATGACCACCATCAAAAAGCCCTCTTTTTCAAGCATTCTTTTCCAGGAGACTTTCAATCATATCAGCCGCTTCTTGAACGGTGGTGATGGTCTGTGCGCTCTCCTCTTCCACGCTGATTCCGAACTCCTCCTCGAGTCCCATCACAATTTCAACCTATAAAATTTTAAAAACAAGTTTAAAATTCCAAGCAAAACATAGCAAAAATTGATATTTCAATGTTAAACATGATTTGGACTCAAGTATAGGGAAACTAAAGGAAGAAACAACAAGCCTACAAGAGGCTAAAGCAATAGAGGTACTTCAACGACAACAATTGCAAAGTCACACAAAACATATAGCTAGCTTCTTCATATCATTTAACAATTATGAAACATAGAATTTATTACTAGCCATTGCAGTAGCCAACTCTCCTTTTTATTAGGGAAGCAAGTAAGCAAAAAGGCTCAACATCGACACATTACTGTTTCCAGATTTTAAATGACATCTTGTTACTTTCTCTCAAAAAGGATTAGAGAAAGTAAAAAATCGAACAAGAAAAGAACAGAGAGAAGAATCGCTCCCGACAAAGAAAAAGAAAATAAAAAGGACTGAATAAAGGCAAGATTCATAACAATAAAAAGATGATATAGAGTCAAGGGTAAATGATACTTCAGTGAAAAGTTGATTACTAACTTAAACCATGATGAGAATTTTCCAAATCCATAGCACAACAATAGCTCATAATAAGTATCATTACAATACCGTGTCAAGAGAATCAGCTCCAAGGGCAGAAAATTTAGACTCCCCAGTGATAGGAGATTCATCTGACAGAGCCAATTGTTTCTTGACTATGTCACACACCTTCTTCACTGTCTCCGGTTTGGCCTGCCAAAGTAACCAAGTTTGATCACGTTAGCACCATTGTCTAAATTATAGTTTTCCCATGTACAGTAGTTCTAACGTTTGAAGCAGCACTTAGTCCTGAATTAAGTCCATAATCACAAGGCATAATTGATATTTCCAAAACAGAAATATTATTCAGGAAATAAATAGAAGCTTAGGCATTGGCCTTTTCTCACTGATATGATTCAGTGCAATTCAAATATCTTCTTTGAGCATCAGACTAAAGACAAAAATAAAGGAGCTGGCATGAGTAAGCCATCTACCTCACGTTCAGTATTTTCACGTTCACAATATACATGGTTACATATAATGATTCAGTATCAATTCCATGACGGAAAAGGAGCGTATGGAAAAAATCAATTCAATTTATGGAACATGTTAGACTGGACGTCAAAGTCAAATATTCTAACAATAAATTACTAAAGAAATGATCCCACCACTAAGGAAGATGACAATGAGTCAAGAGAAACAGTGAAAGGGTTTATGAATATAACACTTACGGCACAACAAACTTGCAACCGAGGTACCCTGGGCTGCAATGTGATGGACGGGAAAGCTTTCCCTCTAATTGGAAAGGAAACTGAGCTAGGGCTTGAGATCCTGGTAGAGACCTGTTTTTGCATGAAAAAAGGGAATTAAACAAGTCAGAAAGCTGACTATATCAATAAGTGACCAGAAAAGTCATAGACAATACTTCTTTTGTTACTAATAAAGAAGATATAGCAGTTAACACAAAAATAAAATCATTATGATGCTATCATGTACAGCTGAAAGGCACAACCATAAATTAGTGCATTATCATGTACAGCTGAAAGCCCACAACCATAAATTAGTGCATTTTTAAAAAGAAGATTTGGTGTTGCAGCCTTGTAGGTTATTTTGCCAAGATGATGATAAACAATGGTCTGAAGCAATTAAATCTAAACCATCAAAATCACGGAATCCAGGCATGGAGTAAGAATGACTCTGTTTGATCAAGGCCCCATGTCAGGTGTGATGCTTCTGTTAAATCGCTTTAGAAGAAAGAAATGGTATAAGCCCAAAAGGCCGATTGCAAACGATTTCGAGCAGAACATGAATCAAGCACAATGAGAGCACACTTGAACGGCATAAAACCAAGCAGATGTATCTTAATTAAACAGTAATACAGTGGAGAGATGGGGGAAAAAAGAAGGAATACCAGAGACTGCTTGAAAGGGGTGGAAAGGGAGGTCATGGAGACGGAGGTTGCAGCGAAGGACGCCATTGAAGGGAAACGGAGAAAGAGAGAAACAGATCTGAGATCGGAGCTAGGAATTAGGGAAAATGGCGGAGAGCACAAAGAGTGTGGATGAACGAAAATGAGGGGGCAAGTGGGGTTCTTTATAACAAAGTCCGTTCAAGGAAGGCTTCGTTCGTATCGAAGGAATTGGACTTTGGACGGTGTTTGGATTCGTTTTAGGTTCTCCAACTCATTCATCCTTTGGTCCTATCGCCGTTTTCCCTCTGTTTGGTTTGACGAGACTACCCACTTCGGGGTAAACTACATCCCTTCGGTGCGTGTCGTTTTTAATAATTAATACACGTTTAAATGTTTACCTCAGATTTTCTTTTAAAGTGTGTTTGGTATTGAAGATTAAATAATCCCCCATCAAAAGAAAATTGGAAAATTTAAATTTTTCTTCTAAGAATTAAGATTTTAGCCAAATAGATGGATTATTTATTGTGAATTTTGATGTGTTTTAGTTACAATCTCACTTCTTTTCTTCTTTTCTGTACTTATTTTATAATTTTTAAGCGGAGTTATCACTGTAAACATTTGACATAAATCAATACTCCTTCCAGTCCTTTTATAATTTTTTTCTCGACTGCGCAAAATGAGCTATAATTAAGATTTGTTGAAAAACAGTAAATATGTCAACAATGTTATGTTTAAATATGTCTCTATTTATGAAACGAAAACGAATTAGTAATAAAAAATAGAGAAAATAAATAGAAAACATGAGAGAGAATGCTTAATAAACTATTGAATCAAAGAGAATTAGTGATGAATCAATGATAATTAATATAAAGTTATGTATTCAATAGGGGTAGAAAAGAAAAATGTAACTTAAATTTTAAGATGCAAAAAAGAAAATTGTTTATATTACGAATTAGACCCATGAGAGAGAAAGTTACTTATAGAAAAGACGAGAGGAGTATATATACAACTCAATAACTTTTTCTATAAGATATATCTTCTTGCATTAACAAAAGTATAACATGGAAATATCCTAAGCTTGATCCATAAATCCCAACATTAACGTACATATATTCGTTAACTTCCAAGGGACCATACATCCTTGGATGTTGAAATACTTCGGCGTCTGAAACTTTCATAAGCTTAATATACAATAACAAAAATGTGGAAGAGGAAACAAACGATTCATGTAGTTTTAAGATACTCATATTCTATTAAACAAGTCTTTGGTTTGAGGTTGTGAATGAAATAAGTGGTATTGGTAGCTCTTCTCTCCCACCAAAAATATCGACATGTGGTAAATCCGGATTAGTCTGGCCCTAATAAATCCTCCAAGTTAAAAAGAGGTAGGTCAGGATACTAAATGCGTATGCACAAAAAAACGAAGGCTCCATTTTCCGAAACCAGAAGCCATGGCCTATAACCTGCATCTCACCATTGTAGGAGATATACACCACTGATGTGTGTGTGTGGGGACTTCATCACAGCATATGATTTCCCCTAATATTTTTCACATTCTTATTTTGAAATTTTTAAGTTTTTTGTATTAATTTAATCGTTAAATGTGATTTCCCCCTAATATTTTTCGGCTGAAAACAAACGAGCCAGCCCAAATGATCATGAATGGCAAATAAAAAAAAAAAAGACCACATCATATTGGGCCAAATGGACATCGTGGAGTCCGCCTGCCTATTCACATACACACCAGTGACCACGATTGTATCCAAAAATAATAAATATGTCGACCATGATTTTATATAAAAATAAAATCAGACAACGACAGGAACAACAACAATTATAAATATTATTATTTATTGTTCGATTTCTACAAATATGAAGTAAAGTTGGTTAGGCCAATTAATGGACAGCCTTGTATTTTAAGTGGGAGCTTTTTCAAAACATCAACACTTACTTTTCACCTATTTTTTCATCATTTTTCTTTTTCTCATAAACCCAATGGATTATATTTCATGCCTTATGATGTAGGGTTTTGTGCCCAGTCATATAACATTCAAGTTTTTAATGATAACAGCATGAATTTCTTAACAAATTATAAATCAAGAAGGTACTGTGAATTACCAATATACGAATTAATGCTTGCAAATCAGTCCTACGAACAAATTAAAATATCATACCATAGAAAAACAGAATCACGGATACCAGTAAATATCTTAGTATAAATTATAGAATACATAGTAAATCACATTATTCATGAATTTATATATTTCACATCATAGATAATAATCAGGAAAATTCGCTTGCATCCGATTTTTAGCGTTTTTATTTTTCTTCAAAACGGAGCAGTTTTGCGTTAAAAATATATAATCTTTGCTTTTCATAATTTGAAATGATTTTTAATATTTTAGCTTTCTTAATCTCTCCAAAAAAAAGTCAACTAGGATCTTATAATTATGATAGGAAAAAATAGTAAACGTCTTAGTATAAAAATGGAAAATTATTTCACGATATTTAAAAATTATTTTAGGATCTTAAAAAAATATCCTAAATATATTTTTAATACAAGTAAGTACCAATTTCGAAATATTTTTTAAATGAGAAGGATAGTATTTTTCATATTAATTATCCTCAAACCTTTTTAGATGAAGAATACAAATATTTTTTTAAGATCATAAAATAATTTTTCAAACCCATAATTATTTTTTCAACTATCAGTATTCTAAAATATATTTTTAATACCCATTAGTATCCTAAAATATTGAAAAAAGAAAAAGACAAAATAAAAAGCAAGGCTTCACTGTTGTGATAAAAGTCTTTAAAAACTATTCATGAATTTATATATTTAAGGGGTATCGATGCAAGCCAATTCCAATCAAGAATCCTCAAAGACACAATATATGATTATGCTCTAAGTCATAAAAGTATGGGCGTTTTTTAGAACTACATTCATGCAAGTTAAAACAAAATTCCTATTACAAACACACTTACTTTGTCCTATTGTAAATCATATTATAAAAGCAACTTCTACAATTAACCTAAACAGGCATTTTGCCGGGGTAGATATGATCATCCCAATGACACTCGGATTTCCTCTTATTATGAGAAGAGAGATGAAAAGTCAGAGATGGAAGAGTGATTTAAAAAACAAAGAAAAAATCTTAAGCACCTACCTACAGTCTATTAGTTAAAGATATGGACATGTAAACTTTATGAGGTGATGATTTTAATTTAGGTGATTATGATGAACCCCTTTATTCCTCCGTTTGTTTCTTTTATCTTCGAATGTTGTTTTGGGACCTACCAATTTGAATCGTGGAAGAAGCAAAGAAGAAGAATAAAATAGATCCAAAGTGTAAAAAATATTTTTAGGGATCGGATGACTAATTTATATTCTGTCTAAAATTTGTATTATCATTTATCATTTCTACTACTATTAATAAATAGTTAGTTTGAGTACATTAAATAATTATTCTCACTATTTTTCCCCTTATAAACAAGGATATTTTTTAAAAGTAAGTTATTTATTTCTTTTTATATTTATGGTCTTTAATTAATTTAAATCCTTTTATTTATTTATTTATTTATTATAACTCATCTTTTTAAGTGTGATGGAAAGAGAAGAGTAACTTTTTATTTATGTGATTTTGTTAGCTGGCAAGCTTTTTTCTTCTTTATATGTGCACCCTTTCTTTGACAAAATGAAGCCGTTCTTTTAAATTTTTAAATATCAAAAGAAGAGGGAAAACTTTAAATATGAAAATCATTTGGGGATCAGAAAAAGTATTCTTTTTTCTTTAATATTTTTTATCGTGTGAACCTTTTTCTTCCTTTTGGTAGGTGTGACGTAAATTAGAAGACGTGACGGACAAAACTTGACTAGCTACTCCATGCCAGCTAGCCATGTTTATAAACTCACAAACCCTCATGCCAATAAAATATTTATATAAAATGAGGAAAATGACATATAAATGTCAAAACCTATAAATGTCTGCTGAAAATGAAAATGTAAACCATTACTAAATTTGTAAAAACATGCAACTTAGGATGATTGCTCTCATGAAACCCATTAAAAATCTCGTTAAACTTATTATTATTCTTGTAAATCTCATTATAAATTTTGTGAAGTACCCCATTTGTCCATCTTCTTTTTCCTCAACATAATTTACTATTCAATTAGGATTATTGTTATTGTGAAAATTATTAAAAATCTTGTCAAACCCATTATTACTCTTGTAAATCATATTATGAATTTTGTGAAATGCTATATTTACTGTTCACTTTTTTCTTCATTGGCCTCATTTTCTATTTGACACGAGTTCTCTCCCTCAGATCCACCACACCCTTACATCGTGAGTCTCTCTGGTAGAAAGCAAGATGTTGGCGATGAGAAAGAAGGTGGTGATGGTGGTGTTCTTCTTCCTCTCTAGCCGTTCGATTTGAGCTCTGTGGTCTCTATTTCCCCAAATCGCTCCCATCTCCAAGCTTTCTGTCACAGCGCCTCTCTCAATCTCTGGTGGACGGTGGAAATAGAAGAGTAAAATGAATGTTATTTTGATCTTTTGCCTAAATATTCAAAATACAGGTTCATACCTGGTTAACTCTCTATCATTTGAAATTTATATATCATTCCCCATGTAAAAATACCATGAAATTCAAGCATGCTCACAAGGGAAAAACACAGTGTTACAAAAAAAGAAACCTTTCTACTTTAAAAGTCGTCCACATATATTCTCTCATAAATCAAACAAATGAGAAATCTCAAAGGAATGATAAAGCGAATTATGCCATACCATGTCATTGTATGAGTGCATATAAAGAATTTAAGTATGCTGATAAAATAAATAGCCAGTATTTATTATTTTTTGTAATGATTTAATCTGCTAATATGTCAAGACTTTTATATTTTCTAGCCAAAGCCAATATGTCAGTAACTAGCCACAACTCCACAAGCGACAATTAATTACCCCATAATTAATACGTGGATATTAAAAAAGAAGACGCGCACTTTCTATCAATTGTGTATTTAGTCATATTATAAAAATATAATATTTTCAATTAATTACCCCATAATTAATACGTGGATATTAAAAAAATAAATTAGTTATTTAAAAAAAATGTGTGTTATTTTTTTAAAAAATATTCTTTCGGATCATTTATACGGAATCGAACTACCCTCAATGAAAATCTCTTAAAATATACTTATGTAAAAGAGCTAGTTTAAAAGTGAATTTTGATTATAAACATAAAACATTTTTTTTTATTTTTTTATTTTATTTATCATTCTTTAAAACTAATATGTCTAATTTATAAGTTGATCTATAATATAATGATACATATAAAATATTTAAAAGAGGTCGTATAACATATATTATAATTAAGTAATTTTTTAGCTTATTTAATCTCTTTATAAAAACATGGGAAAATTCCTTAAAAAGAACTTCAAAAGCGTGAACATGAATTTTTTATGAAAACTTATAAAAACATTATCTAAACTTATGACCCCTTTACTCTAACTTGTTAAGCCTTTATTAGAATTTAATTTTGATTTGCAAGTTGTGAAAACTTGATCTAAACATGTGAAATTCTTTCCAGAACTTATGAAACATCTATCGACTTAGTGAAAACTCTTATCAAATATTGTGTATTTTGATTTGTAATTTGTGAAATTCTTTTAAAAACTTGTGAAAACTTTATCCGAACTCGTGAAACCTCTATTAAAACATGTGAAAACCCTTATCAAATCTTATGAATTTTATTTGCAACTTGTGAAATCATTTTAAGAACTTGTGAAAATATTATTCGAATTTGTGAAACTCTTATTAAATATTGTGAATTTCGATTTACAACATGTGAATTTTTTTAAAAAAATTTGTGAAATTCTTTTGAAAACTTGTAAAAATCTTGAAACCTTTATCAAAGTTTGTGAAAACATTTATAAAATCTTGTGAAATTTACAACTTGTGAAATCACAAGTCAAAAGAACCGTCTTCTTGAAAATACAGATCTTCCTCAAGGATTGTGTCATGTTTAGGAGTACGGAAGACCTTTGGGGGAATTCCGAAGTGAAGGTATTGCCTCCACCCAAATCTTCGTGCGCATCTTCTTCTTCTTCAATACTAGAGGAGGCCGAGGCCGCTATCACCATTATTAGAGGAGGTTGCCTCAGTCGCTTGTTAGACTCTCTTGGCATGGAACTCAAAGAAGAAGAAGAAAGAGAGAGATGACAAAAGAAAATAAAAATGAAATTTAATAATGGCATTTATGTAATTTCTTTCAATTTTAAAAAAACAAATCAGGTACTAACATTTTTCTCGGGATTATAAATATTCAAAATACCTTTTTATCTTTTAGAATTTGTGAAGTTCTTTATTAAAGAATTTCCCTAAAAACATTGTCGATATAAGATTTTTGTTTGTATTACTATCCCAGGGATCGGTTTCGGGTTTGTGATTGTCCCTCCCAATAAAAATATCAATTTAAAAATGTGCTAACTTATATAATCAATAAGAATAATTTAAGAAACATGGTCAATTTAAAAATAAGAGGCAATATCACATTTGGTAGAGGGTATAAAAAAAATATCAAATTCAGGTGGGAAAAAAATAAATCACATTTGGTAGAGATGGGTGGGGGGATACGCGTAATCAATAAGAAAAGGAAAGTAAAGGGGGAGAGAAATGAAAATGGAGGTGGAATGAAAGCAAGCTGGTTCAACCGCTTACAGCCTCCATGTAACCGACTCTCTCACGTTTCCCAATGCTACTTACTCCTTTCCTCACTCTCTCGTCCTTTCTCTGCAAATAATTCCTCCTTTTTCATCCTTGTCTATCCTCTTCTGCTTCGCCTCCACATTATCCACCACAACCATAACCACCTTCTCTTTTTCTCTGCCTCTTCACTTGTTCCATTCCTGTATTTCCGTCACTTTTGATTAGGGTTCCAGGTACGTCTTTTCCTGATTTCCTTTTCGACATTGCTGTTCCTCTGTCTTCAGAATTTATTTATTTATTTTTAGTTTGTTTTCTGGATATTGTCATTATAGCTAGATGTCACTATCTGGCGTTTCTGTTTTTGCTGTGAACTGTAAGAATTGTGTGATCCTTGGTTCACAATTAAGTGGCGCTTCCGTGATCATTATGGCCGGTGTTATAAATGTGCTTGGAGTCTGCATTTTACGTTTTGAAAAGAATAAGTGCTCTTCGGCTTGATTTCTCATGTGTAAGTCGCCGGGTCATAGTAGGAAAGATAAACATTCTGTTGTTGTTGATGCCTAGGGCCTTTTTCTTTCCTCTCTCTCTAGTTTAAGTCGTTGTGACTTGTGAGACTTGTTATGTTTAGGCATCAGATATATGGTCTGCAGAATCCGGCCATTATTTGATTATCTAACTCTGACCTTCGCCTTGACATGCTGGCTTCACCTGATTAATTTTCATCTTTATTGTTGAAGAGCCATGGCTACGGAGCTTTTGGACATTGAACCTCATGAACTTAAATTTGTCTGTAAGCCCCTTCCACCTCCATGCTAGTTCTGCAATTTATGCACGTTTGTGACATAATTTTCCTTCATACAGATCACTGTTTCACGTAGTGATGCTGACTTCGCTCTTATTCTTCTTTCTTTGTAGTTGAATTGAAGAAACAGAGTTCCTGCTTGGTTCAACTTGCAAACAAGTCGGATCAGTATGTTGCGTTTAAGGTGTGGTTGTTGATCCCCTATGTTTATGTTGTGCCGTACATATCCGTGTTTTGTTTTTTCGCTTAGTAGTAATGTCTCTTTGGTAATTGCAGTAATGTCTGCAATCATGATCTTTACTGATATCTCTTTGCATAGTTTGTATAATTAAAAACAAATCATTTCTTATTGTGAAGAAACATTTGTAAAATTTACAAGCGCATTGGCAGGTCAAGACAACGTCACCCAAGAAATACTGCGTGAGACCAAACATAGGCATTGTTAAGCCCAACTCAAGAAGTGATTTTACTGGTATTTACCTAATATCTCTTTGTCCAATCTAACATCAATTTTAACTTTTTTTGCTTATTTGTCTGCATCTATGCCTATTTCACATCATCAAGCACAGACAAAATTACGACTGCTCAAACCTGATTGACCTTTTCTGGTTGCATGCAGTTACCATGCAAGCTCAGCGCTTAATGCCTCCTGATATGCAGTGCAAAGACAAGTTTTTGATTCAATGCGCAGTTGTTCCCTTTGGAACAACAGAAGATGATGTTACATCTGAGACGGTAACGCTATATCATTAATCTCTTTTCTCCAAACCTTAGTCCCTGGGGTGTTATAGGTAGAAAAGTTTAAGAGTTTAGTTTTATATACATATTTCCTTCTTTTGTTTCTTGATTGATTTTAAATTCTTTCTCTTTGACAGTTTGCAAAAGTTGATGGGAAACTTATTGAGGAGAAGAAACTAAGAGTTGCCCTAACCAGCCCACCTTCCTCCCCAGTATTGCTTCCAGTAAATGGAGAGGCGAAGCAGGATCCACCCAATGAAATTCATTTGCAAAGAGATAGGGTGTTTCCAAGTGGAGCTGAAAACATCCCTCCTTCTTCTTTGGTGAGCTACTCCCCCTTCAGACCTCGATCACCTTGTCGCTTAAGTTGTGTTTTTTAAGCCTTAAGTTGGAAATTCAATGGACACAGTAACATTTTTTCTTGTCAATATTCTGATAGCTACCTCATTCATGGAAAGATCTTCCCCCACCCCTCCCTTAACATGATAACGAAGAAGAATTTTGTGCACCCTTCGTGAAATCAAAGTCTCCGTCTGTCTCTATTCCTTTGTACCAGGATGCTGAGGATGTGAAGGGTTTTGAAACAGCCCAGGATATGGAGCAGGACAGAGCAATCAAGAGTAATGTCTCAAGAACAGCTGAGAATCTAGATGGTATAAAAGTGAAAGATGCTATGCAGTTGAATTTAGCTAAGGATTCTGAGGAATTGAAGTCAAGACTAAATTTAATTGATTCAAAGCTAAGAGAGGTCAGAGTTTCTGAGTTATGATTTAATTGTTTAATACCATTCTATCACAATCGTTGGTGATAAAATTCTTGGAACTCTTGGGCTATAATATTTCTTATGCCATGTCACTTTCTAAGTGATTATCTCAGCAGATGGTCCAATTCTTGGATCCGTTTCCTTGGGTTGCAATCAACTGTGAGTTATAAATCATTGCAGGCTGAACTTGTCATCAAGAAGCTCGATGAAGAGAGAAGAGTGAGTACCCAAGAAAAAGATGTGCTTAAACATGAATTGGTAGGTTATTCCTCATTCAATATTCATCCTTATCAAAACTACATTGACTCTGCTTTTTCATATTCTTTAGTTCCTTTTGCAAGCTGAATGGAAACTGTAGGGTTATGACGATCTAGATGACAAAAGTGGGGCATAAAACGCAGAGTTTGATAGTGTTCTTTGTTATAGGCCTTGGTTTGCACCTTTTTTGTTGTTGTTGTGCTGCTTACTTTTTCATTTTTATTTTTAGCCACGTTTTTCAAGAAAGAAACTAAAAGATGAGTGGCTTTTACCAAAGTATCAACATTTTCTCGTATTGGACTTTTTAGTGAGAGGAAGAAAAATATAACCATTGAGAACATATGGTAGGTGGTGTTGTAATTGTCTGAAATGTTTTGATACATCAACTCCCAGTATTTAATATCAACCGCATTTAATGTCTCTCTTTATAGTTTTGATTGAAGTTATTATACTCGTTATAGCTGCTGAGCAACCGATTCTGGTTTGTTTGACCTTTCTAGGAGGTGTTGAAGAAGGGAATCAATGCGAGAAATGTTCAGGTGGGCTTTCCGTTACTGTATGTTTGCATGGTCGCTCTCATCAGTGTGGTTGTCGGATACTATATTCATCCATGAGAAAGAAGTCTCTTTGCGTGCTTACAAAAATTCTAAAAAGTCATTGTTGTTTTAAACGGTTATATAGAGGATGATTCATTGTTTATAATGACGGTATTAGCGGGGGAGATGTCAATATGTGGTATTGGAAACTTTGTGGAAGACATGTAAAGTGAACAATATATGTAAAATGAACTTCGCCCTTCAATGGAAAGCATAATAAGTAGCCATCTGTTATTTTTATCTAAATTTATGTGTTGTTTAATACTTTCCGGTTTTAAATATAAGGAAAAAATGATTTTTTTTAGAGATTAAGGAAGTTAATTAAATTATTTTAAAATATTTATATTTATCATTTTTTATCTAAATTATTTTACCCAACTTATAAATTAATATGTATTTAAGGATACACAATATATATGATATGATTAAGAAGATATTCAACTTTTTTGATCTCTCAAAAAAAAGTCAACTACATCGTCTTTTATATTTAAAATTAGAGGGGAGTTACTTTTTTAATTGACAGGGCTTCCCTCTCAAAATCATGAAAAACAGAAAGCGGAATCTAACTACGATGGTCGTACTCTACAATGTTCTATGATCTTGGAAACTTTCAACAATTTTATTCCTTTTTATATTTTATAATATTGCAGTCACGGATTCCATTTAAAAGTTATGACGATAAGTATGATGAAGCTAGAATTATAATAACAACTCAATATATATGATATGATTAAGTGAAGTTGAGATTCTCAAAATCATGAAAAACAGAAAGCGGAATCTAACTACGATGGTCGTATACAATGTTCTATGAGAAACTTTCAACAATTTTATTCCTTTTTATATTTTAAAATTGCAGTCACGGATTCCATTTAAAAGTTATGACGAGAAGTATGATGAAGCTAGAATTATAATAATAACAACTCGGAGTGAAGTTGAGATTAAAAATTAAAAAGTATATATAAGTATAAAATTGCATAATTTTGGGGTAAAATCTCAGAAGTGTATCTAAGGAATAGGAAGGCTATGTCTCTGGTTAATCCCCGTGTTACAGACAGCAGGGCAGTGATGAAAGGTCTTGATTTAATCTCAGAATTATATGGTCATGTTTATTGTTTTGTTAAATTTAAATAGAACGATACGATGTTGAATTGAAAAAAAAAAAGATGAAGAGGTAGACAAATGAAATCATATGTCTCCTCTGCGGAAAATTATACTAAAATGTTCAGTCAGGCCATAAAGAGAAGGAAAAGCACTAGAAGCGAGAAAGTTGTGCGATGGAAGCAAACCGAACCCGGTTTAAATATTGGAACATGAATGTAAAATATCATAGGAACCCAAAGCTAACAAAAAAAATTTCTCATAAATAACAACCCTTTCATCAATCATCTGTATACACTTACAAAATTTTTCCTTGGAGGAATCATGTTACAAACTTGCAAGCAAGCAACGCACTCTATTTGTTAGCAAAAAACCCATAAAGTTAAAACCAACAGCTCAAAAAACCCAGTCCCATAAAATAATGTTCACACTCATTTCTTGAGATGTTTCTGTTTTCTTTTCTTCTGTTTCCTTTCTCCATATTTTTCTTGTCCTTTTCGTATCATCTTAGGTAGTTTTTCTTCTATTTTTTTGTCAAAAAAGAAAAAGAAGGAAAAAGGTATTAAAGAAACTGCACACCGAAAGCCAGTTTTGCACACAATAATCTTATACCTTAGAGGAGAGCCTTGAAGAAACTGAGTTATTGCCATTGGTGAACACTCTGCTCAAGGGGTGAGCCAGGAACAAAGGGCACAAAACCCCGCCCACCAAAAACAGGTCGCATAACAGCATCATCAAATTTACGCCAATAATGGTGGACGCTTCTGGTAGGTAAGCTCAGGAGCAGGCGCAAGCTGCTAGGGCGATGGCCATTGCGTGTCCCATCATTACCCTCTGATTCTTGGCCATCCTCAAGAAGTGGCTGCATGAACGGTTTAGGAGTACCTGGTGGGGACGCCATGATACCCTTGTGTTTTGAAATAGGAAGCAATAGCCTCACAAGTGGCTTGGTCATCAACCCAAACACCTGCACATGTCCACGTTGTCAATTGATTCCTGTTTTCCACATTCCAACAAGTGATTGGGAATCTTGACTATGAATTTATATCAGCTTTATTACGACTCTTCTGAATTCATTTGTTTTAATTATGGGGGACAATCAATGCCACTGTAATCATCCCTGGACCCAGAAGGACGCAGGCTCCAGTCCCACTTTTCCGTTACAAAAGCTTCAATCATATTTGCTTCAAATACTACTACTGATGTAAAATCAAATGTATGGGCGGTTGCAATAGTTCTACGATCAAGGTGTATTAGAAAATGATAACAGTGTAGCTTACCACAGTGCTGAATAGTATAACTGTGATGGTACTGGTGATCATGATGGCATTCTCGCGCAATTTAGTATGGCCTAATCGGGTGAACTGCGTGTGAGAAATGTAGCTCATTACTACTTAATAATCTGCCATGATGCTTGAGAATTAAGACAGAAACGCAGCCCCGGATGGGTGAAATGAGAGGGGATAGTGTTTGATTCTTCACCTGATTATAGGCAAGTGCCATGGAAACTGCTCCACGCATAAGACCGGCCCACCAGATTGTTACCTGCAAGACGAAGATCCTAGGAGCATTATTAATACAAAAATTGATTATGATATCACGTCCTTATAGATGAAAACAGGAGAGCTCATACTTGTTGCTTTATCTCGATTTTCTCAGATTGAGACTTCTTAGGCAAGTTGGCTAAGAACGACAAAGGAAAAACAAAGGCTGCTCTTCCCACCATGATGAGTGCCAATAGTAATGAACTGATCCCAGCTGATTTTCCAGGGCTAAGGAAATGATGGAGAAGTTAATGCCAAATTTGTCAAAGCTGTACTAAGCAAGTTATTTCAATGCAGCCAATGTTTGTTTAGAAAACTTCTAACCTTTGACGGGCAAATCTCCACTTCTCTATATCCAGTGCATCCATCCCAACGTAGAGGAAGATAAATATCTCAGCAATGAAAGAAAGAGTTGCAAAAGCATGTCTGAAGAAGGGGAAAATGAAAATGCAAACAATTAAGAATCAATCTTCTTTAACAAATGAGCCTGAACATGAACTTGTTTCTTCAACTATTTGTGGAGAAAGAAAAATTATTCAGTTGGAGATTTGACATACTTAGTTGTTACTCTTGAACTTTCAGTCACATTATGCCACGTGTAGTGAGACATGACAATTCCGCAGAAGAACACTGTCAGAATGGCACTTAAATTGAATAGCTGCCAAGGAAAAAAAAAATGGTGAATATAGGCATTATATTACTACGAGAAGCATGGAGGAAGCACAGTTTACTATAAAAAATGACCTATAACCAGAGAGATAAGTCTTACTTCCGCTAGCATATATGAAAGGTAGGCCATGAGTATCATGAGGGCAACCTCGCGATCAGTAGAATGCCTGGTATTTGAGAGAAACGAAATTAGAGAATTATTAACGAGATTCATCGAAACCAACAAATGAGTGTTAGCTAGCTATATTCCAAAATCATTACTCATTTCACAGAATGACTTTTACTTTTTCATTGCAGCGTTTTTCTTATTTGGTTAATTCAGTTGCTTGCTCAATATTCTATCTGCTAAACATATACGAGTATTCTCCTTTTGAAACTAACAGATTTGAATTCTCCCCTATTTAACTAATGGCAATATCAGTTCTTACCAACCTGCCAAAATAAAGCGTTTTTATGATGAATGCGCTGAGTAATCCAGCCTGAAAAATTAAAACAAAATTTGATAAAAACCACTTAAGCGCAGCGGAGTAGAAAATGCGAGAGACTTACCAAGACTCCGAGCACAGTGCTTGCTGTGAATAAATAGAAAAAGTTTCCAATTAAGTGGAAACCAGTAATCAAGTCGATGTGAGAAAGGTCAAAGTTCTGGATTGCTTTCAAGAGCACTACAGATGTCGCATCATTTACAACCCCTTCCCCAAAAACCAGGCTGTACAATAAAGGTGTCTCATCCTGATTAAGCACCTGAAACATTGGATTTGAATATCATGTGAGGAACTATTTTGTACAACTAAGAATAAAGAAACTCTGGAGTTTCGCATTGAAAAGAATTTATACCTGCAAGGTGCAAACAGAATCTGTTGCTGAAAATATTGCTCCAATTGCTGTATTCAAGAGACTCAGGTAAGTAAAAATAGAGGTTAAAAGAAGGGCGGCAAAAATCGCAGCCTTGCAAGAAAACACTTGTACCGAAGGAAGTTCATTCGAACATACCCAGATAATCTCCAATCTTCAGGGATCCAATATCCAATTTTGGGAAAAAGTGTATCGCCCCTGAGTCAAAATAAATAAATGAGATTGATGATGATATAAAAAAAACTGCATGGTGCAAAAAAATTTCTCTGTGGCCTCTATTTCATCATTTTGCCGGATGGCTTTGACAAATGAATGGATTGAAGATGTAAGATGGTTACTAGAGGTCCAAGAAAGAAGTATTCCTGTAAGAATTTGTAGACAATAACAGGAAAGTTTACTTTTCTTTTGGCGCAGATTTTCCATACTTAAATTACCTAGTGATATGATGCCGAAGGATATTAAAGTTCCAACTGCACCGAAAAGCATGATAGTCATAAAATTGCGGAAGAAATGCTTCTTCTTCACCTGAAACCTGTTGAACATCAAGGAAGAACAAAACAGTATTTGCTATCAGTATCATGAGACCGCCAAATCTATTTAAAATGATCATTATTAAGAGTTGTAGAGATGCAACTGTATGTAATTACTTAGCAATTCGAGTACTACAGATAAGAGCGGACTCAACTACTTTTTTTATTCTAAATAATAAATTGCCTGGCTTTGTTCTGATAGAAAGAAGAAGAAGAAAGAGACTCTAGCTGAAAGGGAGATCGATTAAGAGGAAACAACTCACCCGGCATTGAAAATGATAGGCGGTAGAAGGTAAATAAAGAAAAGATCTTCACTGAAAACTAATAAATGGGAGCTTTTTCCTCCGGTGGTAAACAGTATAAAAATTCCAGTACAGAGACCCTGTAATTAGGCCACACAGAAAGATCATATCTAATTCACGAAATTGAAATTCATTATTGTAATACATTTAGAAAAGATGGAGAGCTAGTGTGCAGCAACAAACTCACAATGACGAGGGCAGTGATGGATTCGTTAATCCATCGGTACTCCTCCAGCAAATGACCGATTATGATGCAAGCACAAAGAAGTGCGACGAATAAATTCATTGAGACCACTGAAGCGTGATCAGATGTCGTTAATCTTGTGATCAATGCTTGGACAGCCATATTAGCAGTAGCAGGTGGCAACAGAATCGAGAAAGAGAAATCAGAATTCGAGTTCTTTTATAGTGAAGTTCCAACTCAACGTTTTCAGCTTCAAGCTTCAATACAGCAGTTCATCACATGCTTCCAGCATTCACGTCCCGGCTGTTCAGACAACTCTGCCAGATAAACCAACGTTGAAAAACATATAAATAAATAAATTAATTAATTAATATTTGTGATTTTAAATTTCCCTGTTCGGCCGCTGGGAATACGACATGCAAATGTCTTCCAGCGCTTATCACATGGGAGTTCGTACGGGGCCACAAATACTGAAGTCGATCTACTCATCACTTTCCCAAATTTGAGAACAAACCATGTGATCTATAATTCATTCAGACTTTTTGATAAGCAGAATTATTGATCATTTTCACAAAAATATAAGTGAGCAAGTATTTTTCCGTAATCTCCTTGGATTTTTCCTACATTTTCTCACCCAACAAACACATTCTGCTACTGGGGTATAGTAAGCAACAGATAGAACAAAAAGCCTCTGATTTAAACGCTCGTCATCGCGAGCTAAACATTCATGCTCTGAAGCCTGGACCATAATAAGAATTAAGAAGAAAACAAAAGATCCTAAAAATGATTACCACTTCAAGCTTTTAGATTCAAATGAATCTTCTAACACGAATTCGGTAGCCAAGACAAAAAATCGTGAGTGTCTTTAGAGAAAGAAAGAGAGTGACTTGCCGTTGAGCCTTGAGAGGGACAGCGAAAGAGGGAAAGAGAGCAAGGGCGGGGAAGGTGTGAAAAGAACGGCCTCGAATGACTCTATTATATATGGATTTCGTTTGCAGTAGAGTTTTTTTTTTTTCAATTGAATTGACTTTGACCGTTGATCAGTAGTTGTTAATTGTGACGAAAAAATTCAACGGTGAGATGAGAATGGTACTATGTTTTTTTTTTTGTCAAAATGGTGCTGTGATTGTGAGTGTAGGCAATAATAATGTTTTTGCTTCCATTGGATCCCTCATTATTTTGTTTCCTCTAACTTTTCTTTTCTTTACTTTTTTAAATTGATACACCATTATATATTTTATTTGTAAATTAATTTCAAGTTCTGACCTAAACTATTTTAACGGAATCAATAAAACTTTTCAAAAGACTCTCCCTTACAATTTTCCAATGTTCAATTTTATCCATATAAATTCTACTACCTTTCATAATTATAGGATTACTTTTATAGTATAGTTTATACTTTCACTGGAGTATGTCATAAAACATAAAAGGATATTTTTTTCATACAATTATGCAGTATGATCAGTATGGTGACCGTGGCTGAAATAATTAAATAACTTATTTAACTTTTTTTTTTTTTTTTTTGGGGGGGGGGGGGGAATGAACAGTGGAAGGCTCAGTCACATAATTAGTGGCATGTGGTGAAGTATGAAAAATAACCTAAGACACTTTTGTTCCAACAGGAGCACGTGTGGACAGTCACAGTACTCTCCAGTCTCCACATTATTACAACACCATGCTCTATATTTCTCCCACATTATAATTTGTTTCCTGTGATACCTTGCTCATTACAATAATAAAAGATTCCAATCCATAGTTTTATGCTTCAAAAATAAAAGATTTAAGGTCAGAGTTTAGTGTCATTGGACTACAATGCCCTTCCACAAATAATATTTTCCTGTCCAATCTCTTTTTTCCTTGAACTTTAAAAAACTCAGTGCAGTTTTTCTTTTTTTACTTTTTGAAAAAAAAAATATCAAGTGCCAAATAAATGAGAGCTAGTTTGAAGACATAAATGTGAAAGTTTCACAACTCCAACAACTAAGGTTTGAAGTGTGGGCCTGTTTGGAAACCTCTTTTGGAGAATAGATTTTGGAATTTACGAGGTAAGTTGTAAAAGGAACCTTGTCTAAACTTACACAAAATAGCTTTTTAAAAAGGGTTATCAAACGGTGATTAAATATTACCTGTGGAGGATTCTAACTAAAATGGCTGATACCACACGCATGAGGTACTGTAGTGTGAAGTCAGGACTAATATTAGGTTGATTTAATTATAATGTTTTTCCTCCCATTGTTTTAGTGGGGAGTACTAGGTAAGATGAAGAGGGGCAATGATTGCAACTCCAACAACAAAGAGGATGTTGTAGTGAGAGTGCGCCACAAACATGGCCCCCTCCCCACACATTACCATCTTCCTTTCTCTATCAACATTCTTCTTTTCTTCCTTTGTCTTTTCACCTACCCTTCCTACTTCCAACATTATTCATTAATATGTGTGTGTATATGTCACTCTTTACTCTATTTCATGAACAAATGAAAAGACTAAATGAAAGCTTTGTCCTTGGTTTTTAAGGTTTCTGAGATGAGCTTAGTAAAAAAAAAAAAAAAAAAACTTTATTACCTTTTTGGATTAGTGTTTATAATATATAAAGCAAATTTGTGAGATGAGTTTTATTTTAATTCATGAAATTTGTGAGATGAGTTTTATTTTAACTCATATAAACGTATTTTTTCAATGCTTATTCAAATAGTCACTTAGTGTAATGTTAATGTAAGGAAGAAGGGACCTGAAGGCATAAGCGGATCTAGGTTATGGATTGGGGCGCAAGTGCCCCCTTGAATTTGTCCCTTAGTTTTAAAAAAAAATTAAAGATGTATTTAGTGCCCCTTCAATTTGTCTCTTCCAAATTTTTTTGTTAAAGATGTATTTGATAGCATTGATAATAAAGCAATTATAATAAAATTTCAAAAAATAATGCTTAAAAGGATGACATTGTAATTATTTTTATTGTAATATACTTTTGTTATTAAAATATATGTACTTGAAATTATTGAGTGCCCATCATTCATTGTAATTTATGTAGTATTTGCATTTCTAACCACACTTTGCTTTTCTAAATGGAAGGTTTGTAAAATAATTGCCTCTCTTATTCCATCATCAATATTCACTTGATTTCATGAACATTTTTTAAATATTATTTTCTTTTCTTATTTATATTCTTTTATTTTTTAATACATTTAAAAATTTCTTAAAAAAAAAAAAAAAAAAAAATCGGGGGCAAACTTTTGCTCCCCTTAAATAATTTTCTAAATCCACCCTTAACGCGGATGTTGATGATGATGTTCAGTAAGGGAAACAAGTCATCATTAGGCTCTGGGAATCTTCCCTAATCAACCGAAACGTGACATGGGACCCACACTAACCATCAAGACTCATCCGCATCAACCGACACGTGTCCTCCGAATTCCGTCGTCACACCAGCCACTAAAAACAGGCAATAATCTCTGTTCGATCCATTGGGTCCCCTGCTTCTATGTTTAGTGGGAGGGTTGGTCTCTCTTAATTATGCTGTTGCTTCCTGGTTTACGTTGATCCATTGTTTTGCGTTTAAAAGAACGGGTTGGATTTAATTAAAGTGTGTCTTTTTGACGGCCAAAAGAAAAGTTAAGTCATCATGACATCATTCACATTCATGTTCTCGAGATTGTTGTCTTCATGACTTTTGATATTGCAGATTTATACGAGTACCATTAGTCAATAAAGAAAAACAAGATCAAGAGAACCATTCACTAAGTACGAGTTTGAGCGTGAAATTGAAATGGACTGTAATTCAGTAAGTTCCATTAGTGTTGTTTCGTAATGAGATAGAAAAAAACAAATATGACCCCTTCAGTATTGGAAGACGGTGAAAGGAGCATTTTTTTTTTTTTAATAGAAAAATTTTAGGAAAGGGGTTAGGTTCACCCACGATCTCGGGGCAGAGCGAAATCTCCCCTCCTTCTAGGTATATCGATGTTAGAAAGGACGAATCATCTATTACCCTCAGGCGTTAACCTAAACACCTAGGAGCTATAATGTCTCCCCCAACGCCTTGACCAACTCTAAGATCGAATCGCCTCCCTTTGGTGAGAGTGTCCGACCCCTTTGCCAGCTGAGCTCAAGGACGAGGGATATGAACGGAGCATGTTGTAACACTGATCCTGATGTGTCATTAATATACGCAATTGGTTGTAGCTTGGATCTTGTGTCAGCCCAGTTTTGAAGTTATGGGTCAATGAGGCCCATTAGGCCCAAAACTACTGTTTCTGTGTTCAATTCTTTCTCATCTACGGTTTTTTGAAGGCCTCCCTCTTGTCTACATAACATTTTTGGACAAATATCCAATCAAATCAACCCAATTTTTTTAGTTCATGGATCCTAAGCCATGCAATCTTCGGAGGAATACCAATGACTCAATGGCTTATAATGAACATTGACTTGGAGTTTGAGGTCAAATAGATTAAAAGGGGGAAAATCCCTTTAAAGGTCGGAGGTCGGTACCGAAAAATGTTAAAAAAGCCTGAGAGAAAATTTTGATGTAAAAAAATCTCATTGACAATTTCATCTGTAGATTATGACAATTTCTTAAAACTTTTTTAACATTAGAATTTTCTCTAGAATTTTTTTTACATTTTCTTAGTTCCTTAAGACTTTAAAGGAATTTTCCTATTTAAAAAAGAAACCAAAATTTGAAAGTAAAAATAAAGTTCAAAATCAAACTATATCTATGCCAGAAATATTTAATACACTAAAATGATATCGTTTAAATTAGCATTTAGGAAAAGTATGTGGAGACAAGTGCGAAGTCCGTGAAGCGTGAGCGGAGAGATTTGAAAAGGAGAGGGTAAGAAGAACTATGAAGAAAAGTGAAGAATGAAGAACATGAACTCAGGCGGTAAAGTAAAGTGGGAAGAGCGTTGGAGCTCCTGTGACTTTCATTAATTTAAAAGAGGTGAACTTGTGACTTCTTTACCTTCCTCTTCATCTCAGACCCTCTTGGATCCACAACTAGTCAAAACTATAAAATAAAACTCATATCTATCTATATCTTCACCTTTTTGGCTTCTTCTTCTTCCTCTTGTTCTTGTTAATATTATCATATGTAATCATCATCTTCTCAAATCAACACACTCTATTTTTCTTTCGCATCCTCTGCATGTGAGGTACGTACCCCACCTTCTTCTTCCTTTGTCTCCTTCCCATTTCCTTTTACAATCTCTCACACACCAACCATCGATCTTTAAGATTTGTATGCACTCCATTTTTGTCCTTTTATATCATGCCGTGGTCAACTTTTACTGACCGCTGTGTCTATGTTTTAACCCTGGAATCATTTTGAGCTTCATGAGTCTATACATCTTCATAATATTGCATATCCATACTTCTCCAGAGAATCAACTGTTCATTAGTTTATCGTTTTCTTGGCGTATAGGTGGGGGCCCTCGAAGACTTTTTTTTCCCTTGTTGGGATCTGCGGTAACCCAAGAGAGAGCTAGCTAGGGTTTCTTCCTATTAAAGTCATCGCCCTTATATATATAAAATGGAGAAAGATCACGACAACTATCATTCGGTACACACATCACAAAGCTCTCTCTCTCTTTTCGGTTTCGTTTTCTGCAGATTTCAGGGTTTACATATATGTGTATGTCGTCAGATCTTTTCACCGTGTTAACTCCAATAATGTTGTTTTGCTCCAATCTTGTTGAATCACTACAACAGGCTCCACCCTTCCACCCAAGTTTCAACGCCGTGCCGATGGACTACTCTCACCACAATCTCATGAAGTTTCGGATTGGAGAAGCCTCCGGCGAAAGCAGCAGTCACATGAATGATAATAGTACAGGCATGCCGGATTATATGCTCCACAACAACAACAACAACAATCATCAACAGCAACAAGCAGCTTATGGGTTTTATGGTGGTGCACCAGCTTGTTCATCTTTTGATAAGCTGAGTTTCGCAGATGTGATGCAGTTTGCAGATTTCGGACCCAAGTTGACCTTAAACCAGACCACCAAGATGAACTGTAGTGAAGGAGAAGTAGAAGTAGATCAGTGTGGGATGGAGGACCCAGTTTTGTTCCTCAAGTTCCCTGTGTTAAACGACAAGTCGTTGGAGGATCATCCGAATCTGATTGGAGAAAACGTAGCACAAAATCAAGAAGGTGTAGAGAGAGAGGAGGATGAACTAGAAGCTCGAATCTCTGATAGTAATAACATGTCGGTGCAGCAACACGGGTTTGTAGAGGAAGACATGGAGAAGAATAATAGTAACCCTACAAGCACAGTACAAGAAAACAACAATACTAATAACAAGAGCAAGAGGAAGAGACCCAGAACCCTTAAAACCAGCGAGGAAGTAGAGAGCCAGCGTATGACTCACATCGCCGTCGAAAGAAACCGCCGGAAACAAATGAACGAGCATCTTCGTGTCCTCAGATCCCTCATGCCAGGTTCTTACGTCCAAAGGGTCCGTACTTAAAGATATATATATATATATACACTTTCTCTCCTTCTGCTTCTTCTTCTTCCATCATCATATACCACTCTAGTTTACAAGTCCAAATTACTTAATTTTCACGTACTAGACATAATTAGTTAATTCAATAAATATAGACTAAATCGATAAATTTTTTAATTTTACCCTCATTTATGAATGAGTATTTTTCAACTCTTTCTTCTCTACCACTTTAGTTTATTGGACTTATAATAAGAATTTTAAAAAAATTTCCAAACTGAATTTATAAATATGACCAAAATGATAAGTAATGGGTTTTATTGTTGGTGTAGGGGGATCAAGCTTCTATAATAGGAGGGGCTATAGAGTTTGTGAGGGAATTAGAGCAGCTTCTGCAGTGTCTGGAGTCACAAAAGAGAAGGAGGTTACTGGGAGAAGCACATACAAGGCAAGTTGGGGATTCTTCTTCTTCTCTTGCAATACAGACGCAACAAGTACAACAAGCTCCATTTTTTCCACCTTTGGCTCCTTTGCCAAATGATCATAATCAGATGAAGCAGCTTGTTGATCAGTTTGAGAGTGGTATCAGGGAAGAAACAGCAGAGAACAAGTCGTGTTTGGCTGATGTGGAAGTGAAGCTTTTAGGGTTTGATGCGATGATCAAGATCCTATCAAGAAGACGACCAGGCCAGTTGATTAAGACTATTGCTGCACTTGAAGATTTGCAGCTCATTATCCTCCACACCAATATCACCACCGTTGAACAAACTGTTCTTTATTCTTTCAATGTCAAGGTATGTATATGCTGCAAGCTAACTTTATTTTGAAATAAGGTTAATGTGCAAATTTATTCCGGAAGTTTTTTGAGATTCAATGTCATCTAAAACTTTCAAAACGTAACGTATGTTGACATTAAACTTTTTAACGGTAAAGAGTAATATTGCTACATTTTAATAGTTCTGAGACAACATTGGACTTTAAAAACTTCTAGATAATATAGCTCCTCAGTGAAAACTTTCGAGATAAATTTACACATTAACCCATTTAGAAATATATGGATTTATTTTATGTTCAGAAATTTTAATAATTAATTTGAGTAAATTAAGACTGGATGGGTATGGGCATTGGGCAGGTTGCAGGTGATTCAAGGTTCACAGCCGAAGATATAGCCAGTTCTGTCCAACAGATATTTAGTTTCATTCATGAGAACACTGGAATGTAATATATATATTATCCTTGTTATTTTTATTAATTACTTTGTTGGCTGTATGTGCTAGTTATGTGACAACTATATTGATGATTTGGATTCATTTATATATATTGATCTCTCCCAAAATATTATAGCACAATATTATATGAGATTGCGTTGTTTTGTCGGTGCTTCTCAAAATTTCAGAATATTGACAGTCAGTAAACTATATATCGACAGATACAAATGAGGAATTAACGAAAGCTACAAATTTTTTTTTTGTCGTGGTTACAGTAATATCTAAGTCATCTCTTTAGAGATCAATCTTCTCTCAAAATTATGGTTCTGGGTTTCATTTAATTCTTTAAAGTTTATATATATATATATATATATATATAGACACACACACACATACATACATAATTGAGTGTTTGATAACTTCTCAAACCGTAGTTTTAAAAGCTATCTTCTATAAGTCGAAACAAAATTCCTCTCACATGCTTATCTTGCATATCGTAAAAACAATTCTCTAAAAACTAATCCTCTCACAGTCTTTCCTCGTCATTCGAATATGTGGATGGTGCAGTATCCCTAATTTGTTCACAAGATTAAGTAATAATGGGGTGGTGGGGAATGTGGCAGAGAGAGTGAAGACAAGCTACATTGAATTCTTCGGTGTGTGTGTGTGTGTTTGAATGAATAATGAGATCAAAGTACAAAAGGAGATGACTATGAGGTGGAAAGTCAACGGTCCTAATTAACCATGTTGCTTTCTGTGTCGTTGACTTGTCAGAATTGACTTGGTTGGAGGTATTAGGCCTAATTTCCTCTCAGAGACAGCCAATGCTTGTAGGGTCTCTGGAAGCCAGTGGATGCTTCTCAATTACATATATGACTTCCTCTCTTTCAATTCTAACCTTGTTTTTTCTGTGACCTCAATCATGCCTGCCATGGTCTCTGTTTTGTCCTTCATCTAATGAACAAGAGTTGACCACTGTGCGCTTTCTTATTAGCTTCTCCTTCTCTCCAGTGACCACACCTCCAACTCACGTCCTAATAATAATGAGATCCACCTTTAATATTTTTATTGTATAGGCACAAATATTCTACTATCAAAGTAATTTTATTTGAAGTACTGTTAGGTACTAGATGTAAATATATTTTTTTAGCAGAAATTGAAGCCTTAATTTGCACCGTTAACGCACCTTTATTAAATACTTCATATTATGTGTGGGTGTGTGTGCAAGATATAGATCATTTGATTGAGATACTATTAACACAAGTTGTGAATTTGACACGCGGCGAATTGAAAGCAGTCATAATTTGGACTAGAAAGTAGTTCCAACTTCAAATGTTGATACTAAAAAATAGAATCAGAGATGGGTGTTCATTCAGAGACAAACCATGTAGTCATCAACTTTTGGACATGGAAAATAAAATTTCACCAAAATACAAAGATGAAGAACCGTATCAAACGTCCTAACTAAAATTACCTAATAGTTTTCTTTTCATCTCATATGGCATGTCTTACTTTGACGATTGAAGCTCCATAAATTTCTCTAAGCAACCTTAAAAAAGGAAAGTCCTCTTGAGTAAATTATCTTCACTGTAAATATTTCCACTATATTACTCACTAGTTGGAGGTCTGTGATTGTCTCTGATGAAGAACGATATGCCGAGCTAGAACGCATTTTAAGGGTCCAAAGCATGTTAACAAATTGGCCCATATACGATAAGGGTGGACACAGTACATGTATCAAATGAAATGGAATTCACTTTAGACGTACATAACTTCAAATAGCCAGTTATAAAATATAAACGAGATAAACGCTCCTATTTTCCAGTAGAAAGCATAAATAGCAGTGCTACTAATTGAAGACCAGTAATTGCATAAATTTTCATGAAGAACGTAGGAGGCATAACTAAACGCATTAAAATCCTACACACAGGCCGCTTCCCGCTTCTATCTTCCCCTGTATCTCTTTTTGAAAACAAATAGAAACAATAAGAACCAGTTCATGGATCAATTGCATACTGGAGCATGAGACATCAATAACAGTGCTTTTAAAACAAAAGTTTCCATGCCCAGGGTTGCAAATTTTTGAGTTAAGATTGAAGCAGTAATGATTTGACCCATTCGAGACTGCTCTCCTCTGCAACACCAAATTTTTATGCACCGTGAAGATCCTTCGCTTAATCAGGACCTCAAACTCATGATGAGTACTCAAATGGCTGGGGAGGTTGAGGTTCTTCGTCCACTGCCATGGCTGAAGAAGAACTCTGCTGTGCTGTTGCTGATCCACCGGCGGCCGAGGTGGTAGTGGAGGAGGGTGTGTCAGTCAGAGCAAACACCTCAGGCTCAGTAGGCCGCAGGTCTTTAAGAAGCACAAACCCTGAGGGTGCCAACTTAACTGGAACGTATCTGCTGTCTTGCAAAAATTTAATAAATTTCTCCTGAGCAGGAACCACCCTAGCCGGGTTAGTTAGAATCTCAAAAGAAGGCTCGGGCTCTGACTTCTTCTCTGGTGGGCCATCGACCTTATCAACCTTAAAAGAACAGAGTAGAATATTTAAATTGGCATTAATCAACTCAACTATTTCTTTGAGTTGGTCCCAGAGAAATAGTTATTAGGTATATCTAAAAGAACCACAGATCAAAGCAACCAGAAATGAACACATATCAAGCTTGACTACAGTGAACTGAACAAAACAATAACAAGAAAATTGTAATAAGTCAGTGTAGCTTCTTTGCAGATCAATATTTAACAAATCAAGCTAAAAATTTTACGTCTAAATCTGTATTTGAAACTCTATATGTGTATGCGTAGACATAAAATGCCATAAAACAACCCAACATAGAGGGCGGGATGTGTGGGTGAGAGTAATCCCTATCATCCTGCAGCCGAAATAATGATAGAGGAAACAAACAAACAAACAAACAATAGAAAACTCCATTTAGATGCACAAGATTAGATGCAAGGAATTAGTGAATAACTTTGACCACACCACCTTTGGAACTATAAATTCCACAACTAGATAAAACAACTTTAGAAGAACCCCGTGAATGTGCTTTCATTCAATGATAAATTAATAGAACGTGGATTACCTGCATGGATTCTCCATCCTTCTCAGTGGAAGACTTTCCTTTCCCTGCACCTGAAGCAGCTGAAGATGAGTCAGCCCCAGACGATTTTTCAGCATTAGCCTTCTGATCTTCAGCTTTCTTAGCCCTAGCTTTGGCCTTAGCTGATGTCGACAAAACAGCAGTGGGAAGTTTCACGGCAGATGTAGTGGTGGGTACAGTAGTAGGCTTAGGGTATTCAAACAATGAAGGCTTTGCATGTGATAAGAACTCAAACTTTGGAGCCTTCAGGTCATAGTTCAGACCAATAAAAGCCGTGGGTGAAAATGACAAGCTTATGAAATAAATAAGAGGGTACCAATACCAAAACTGACTGAAAACTGCAAGACCAACTACAGCAGTAACTTTATCATGTTTTGTCTTCGAAAGCAATCTTATAGTCACATTTCTTCCACCAGCGTCAAGAATTCCAGAGGCCAAAATTGCTCCCATCTTGCTCATGGTGTCCTCATGCTTATCCAGAATTATTTTCTCTAATTGCCGCCTAAAATAGCATTAAATCAGTAAACCATCAGAAATCAAAAACTTGTTTCCTCAATGTGCAAAAAGTACGGAAAAGGTTACCTGAATGTCCCAACACGAGCATCACTGGCTTCACTGATCTGGACCATGACCATAGCCATTGCTATAAGGGCTCCTTGACGAACAAAATCAACAACATCTGATGTCAAAGGCTCCAGTAGAGATATGGCCTCACTGAGACCAGTACCAGCACAGGAAATGCCCACAGCAAGAGCCGCACCATATCTAACATGGGGATTGTAAGACTCTGATAAGAGAGATACAATTCGAGGAGTCTGCAAGCATAAAACATTTTGATATCTCAGCACAACCACTCAAGCAAAAATAGAACATGAATTTAATGGTAAGTTTACATTGTACAAGACAAATAAGTGATCATTGAAATGAGGAGTTCTGGCATGGCCCAAGCTCAGAGAACTATGTTCAAAGCAAGAAAAATAAGAATAGGAATGACAGCACCAACCTGCTCTGGGTCAGAGTACAAGACAAATCCTAATGCTAGAACTGCTGTCCTTCTGACATCATCACTCACATCAGACACGGCAAAGTGCAGTAACTGTCGAATGGCTTTGTTGTTTGCTGTTCCACTGTATGCCAGGGCCAGTGCATACATACCACCATAACGCAAAATGGGATCTTGGTCTCGAGTCAACTGCTCAATCAAGGTGTCTGCTTCTTCTTCTCTTCCATATACTGTAAGAGCTATCCCCAAAGCCAAACCCCTGATATAATACGCATGTAAATATCCAGCCAAAGAGAAGTGTTGGTTTAGCACCTTGTCAATAGAAACCCATTTACCTGATGATCTTTTCATGCTGTGTCTCATGGGCGTAGCCAAGCATCTCACTTGCCTTTTCAGTGGCTGTTCCAACCATAAGCAACCCCAAACTTATACCAGCTGCTTCGCCAGCAACAGCACTATCAGTGAAGAGAACACTTTTAATTTCATCATATATCGCCTGGTCAGCAGTTCCTAGAGCTGCAAGGCCAAGACCTAGACATGCACCATGCTGAATAACCTGCACCATAACCAAATTGTGAAGTATAATACAGCAATATGATTTTTCTGCATAAAATAATCATCAAATTGAAGAGCACCTCAACAGTAGTAGTGCGCATGCTATCACGAAGAAATTGTTTGATGCCCTCTCCATGGTTTGCATGAATTAAACCAAGAGCATACAGAGCACCTCCTTCGGAGTATGGACTACCACCACCACCTGACCCACCCTGAGGCAAGTAAGGTGCCATCAATGATCTTCCCTGCTGCAAGTGGCCTCTGTGAATAACACCAAGACCAGCAGTTGCACTAAATTTGGCCCAATTTGTAGCTCTGCTCAACCAGTCCTGACATTTTCAAGGCCACAAATTTTAACAATCGTAAATAATCAAACTTTAAGAGAAGGGAAACCACAAGAAGGAGAAGAACATGGCTAACCAAATTTTCCCTCAGGAAAGTGTCTACAGTTGTTCCCGCATGCATAATTGCATTAGCATATATAGTTGCACTGTGGCAGACACTATTTCTCATCTCCACAGACTGCTTAATTGTTTTTAGGATAAGGAGATCAGATCTGAGAGAAAAGCACAGTAAATACAGAATAAGAACCAACAGAGCACAGTACAGATGCCATGAAAAACAAAAAATGACAATGTGCAAAACTATGACCCTTACTTGTTGTGACTAAACAGAAACTGCAGAGTCAATTTTATTGAAGTCTCTCCAGACAAAATTCCCTTTAATTTGTTTAGCCTCTCAGCATAGAGAGTTTCACTTGGGTCCTCGGGCACATTCACATTAGAGGCAGAATCATTATCTGCCATTTGAACATCATCAGGTCCACTCGCACTAGCATCTGGGGCCGGGTCACTGGCTTTTGGCGGTGCAGATTCTGAAGGTTGGGACTTTGGGGGTGAAAGGCGATCTCTAACATTTAGAAGAAAAGCTTGGTGCTCATTCTCTACCAAATCAAAGGCTATTTGAAATGCCAGAAGGGCATCATCCTTATTTTCAGAACGTAAAAGCTTTTCTAATATGCTAGCAACACCCTCTGGTTCATCCAAGAACATCAGACACTGACAGATACTAAGATAATCAGGAGATGGCAGCTTTTGAAATACTTTGACAAGGAGGCGAAGAACCTGAAAAAGTAGATAAAAGATCAATTTCATTCATCTAATTTTAGACACGTCTTGTTAAAATATCTCTCAAATTTTGCAAATTATAAGTCACACAACATTAAAGAAAATTTCTCTTCAATAGGGTCAAGTAATGCTAAAAATGATAACCCTTCACTGGAAGAATTAGCTTTCATATATGATGGGGAAACAACGCAAGATAGATTATAAAGGCGTCATAAGGAGTAGTTAGATACTGTTTTAATTATTATCTCAAATGCAAGAACTTCTAACCTTCACCAACAATGCCGTCATCTATGCCTAAGAAATACTAAGTACAGTGAACATAATAAAGTAAGATCCAAGATGGGAAGTAATGAAAACACCTTTCAAGAAAGCAGGAACCTATAAAGCTGGATCATGAATCACAAGATAAATACTAAAGCACTAGATTGGAACCAAGAAACTAGGATGTCAGTCTTCTTGATCATTGACCAGTCATAAAGTTATATTTACAATTTGCTTCAGCACTTGCTGATCAAATTTCCCATGTAATTATTGAGGAATAAGGATCAATGAAAAATAAAACCACTAGAATTAAAATTATAAACAAAACTCGACAAGATACAATCCCAGAACCAAAATTGAAGGGGAGAAAAGGAGGGGAAAGGTTCACCACAAAATAACTAAGTATAGGACTAGAATACAACTACTAGATCTTCAATGCCATTACCTCCTGTCTGTATTCTCTAAGATTCACAAAGGAATGAGAGACGTAGATGCAATATGACAAAGTGCCATGAACGTTGTCGCTTTTCGTAATTGCTTCCTCCAGTTTATCTAATCTCCTGCATTCAATGGCAGTTCCCATAGCTTGCTGGTACTTACCGTCCATGATACACCTAAACAAGAGAAAAGAAATGGGTAGAAGAAAAAGTGAGAATGATGGAAAATGATTACCACAGAAACATAAGAACAATCATACTTTACATACTTATCCAACATTCTCTCCACGATAGCTTCCAATCTAGGGTCCACCTTCACAGAGTCATCACTTGATTCTGCTGCCTTAGACTTTAGGCTAGCATATTCATCTATGGCCTTAGCTGAACATAAAGAAAAAGAAAATAAACGACATTACAAGAGTAAAAATAATGTATTAAAGGGCATTCAAATTTTCTTCATTTTAACGTCACTGTTCTCAGTATACCAAACCAAATGAATTCAAAGGCATGACCCTTCCATCTCATAGAGGTCAAAGTGATGCATGTATCATGCTCAGTATACTGAGAATTATCATGTAGCATTTTACACTTAAAAATTAAATTATTAAACAAGATCATAGGTCTTACCCAGAAGAGTATGCACATAGTCAGAATCCTCTGAAACATCAAACAGAGAACCAGCTCCAAGGGCATAAGATAATGAGTCATTAAGCTCACCCAAGTAATAAAAGACCTGAAGATCAGGGAGCAAATTAAAAATAGCTGACAAAAGACATACTATTGCACTGAATTCCATATGTAATATACTAAAATTCGATAAGTGAGAGAACAAAGATGATATGACAAAGTGGTGGAGGAAATTGAAAAACAAACACTTATGCCTGGAAACTCAAATATAATGATGAATGAATCATTCTCCATATATCCATGCTTTGTTCTTCGGTTAAGGAAAACAATATAATCCCCAAGGTATGAAAAGAAAACATCCTAATTAACAGAACTTGCACTCCCTAGAGACACTAGTTTGGTAATCAGCACAGCAGTAACACCTTTGATACAACAAGTGCAGCAAGTTGCCTTTGACGTTGATCAAACCCCTCGTCCTCATATAAACTCTCTCTGTAAAAAAAAAAAAAAATAAAAAATAAAAAATAATTACAACGACCATGCATCAGAAATCAGAACTTAGAAAGTTAAATAATAAAGAGTTCCATATTCCAAGAATATACACGTAAAGAGGGAGCAACTTGAATTACTGAGGGAGAAAGCATTTATTCTAGATGGCAAGCATATCAAAGTTTGCTTTATATCGTGAATTGATGCACTGAATGATCTGAAGTGCTACTAAGTCCAAGTATGTTCCTAAATGTATTGAACTATCTGATTCTGCATTCAAGAGATACAAAAATTTCTAGAATCCAACCACAGTTTCATGTTCACCATTCAATGCCAAGAAGCACGAATCACGAGACATACTAACAATTCAGACTTATTCAACCACACTGCCAACCATCATTTTCTACTCCCAATATCTCATCAAGTTCTCAAGGGAAACAAATGATGTACCTCAGGCCAAGAACAATACACATCTATCTCATTTATTAGTCTCAAACATCCCCAATCTACAACCCCCTAAGAATTGGAGATTAATGAACACTTCCTTAACATATAAACTGCCAAACATGTATGTTTCCAGGCTATCAACTGAGTAACCAACCTCATTATTAGCATTGTAGACAGGAAACCAGCCTAATCTAAAAACCAGTAGTTCACCAAAGATAGTGCCAAACACTGGACATGCTCCCAGTGAATGAGACTCCCGCCTAGACTCCATAAAGTGTCATTCAACCCTACTCACATTCTTGAACTGTCTACCAAGTTTTTAGATCCCCACAATGCAATTTATAGGTTTGTTTGTGCGTTGTAGGAACTTCAACAAAGGATTTTGACCAATCCAATGGGTGTTAGAGATACATTTGACAGAATGTTGCAAGGATGGTCCATGGTTTATCATTGTTTGTAGGAATTAATCATATGGACATAATTCTCCAGGAAGCTGCTCCAGAGCAAGCAGTCACGAAAAAATATTAACTCATACAATCACAATTGTCTAGATGAATTGATATCTTACAAAGAAAATTCCAGTCAGAAGTAAAAGAGAAAAACATCTGGATAAACCACTTAGGAGCTACTTTAAAGATCAAAATCAGAAAGACAAATCCAAATGATTTTCTTGAAATAGTTAAGTAATTCAAACAGCATTTGCTTCAATTTAGTCTTGAGAATTATGAGCATACGGAATTAAGAAAAATTCTGTTCAAATATGGGCTTCATGTTCTTCACGTTCAATTGGAACTTATTTGATTTTAACATCCAAGCTTATTTAATAATTTAGCATAGGCGGGAAGAGTGAAACATCTATAGGATTAAAACGATTCACATTTCTTACAAAACACAGTACATCAATACATATTGATTCAAAGCTTCATTCAATGTAAATATCAGTTTTACAAATTTATTGAACCAGATAGGCCCCCTTGACTTCGAAGAATAAAACCATATGCACAAGCAGTGGCGAAGCCACACTTGCGCCAATGTCCGCGGGTGCAAACACAAACCTTTGAAGTTCAAACACTGAAAACAGAAAAAACGTCGAAGTTCAAACAGTAAATAGTGTAATTTTCTTCCGCTATATATATAAACCCCAGCTCTACTCAAACACAAACCTATTATACAAACTTCAGGTCGAACACTACAGAGAAAAGAAGAAGGTCCTGCTGCAATGGCCTCCAAAGCCCCTTATTCAACTCCAGCTTCAATTTGGTCAGTACTCTGTTGTTCCCACATGTTTTCATGCTCTTTTTAACCCCTTCCTTAGCACAGAGCAACTATTCACAGTTCATATTCAGTGAAAACCAGGCACGAGAAGATCGTAGAAACAGGAAAGAAGGTTCTCAATCAGATAAGTTCGTTGGTTTCTGTCATCACAACAAAGATCAAAGATGCCAGAGTTGCTGTTGTAGCTGCAATAGGGTAAGTACTCTGTTTCTCACTTCTTCTTCTGCTTCTTCTTCTCATTCAAGGCTTTCAGCTTATCATTGATGTGGTGTGGGAGCATTGAGGTTGATCTCCTCAAGGAATCACTAGGGACATTCCATGACTAGTTCTCTTGGTTCCTTGCGTCAATCTTTGCTCTGAAGTTCACACATACAGGGAAGGCTTTCTTCACTGCAAACAACTCTGTTCTGAAGGCTACGTTTCTCATCAGATTCATTTCGTTTCTGACAACATTGAAGTTTTCTTTTATTTTCTTGTTTATATTCTTTTGTTTTTTAATGCATTTAAAACTTTCCTTAAGAAATAAAATTCGGGGGCAGCCCCCAAATCCCCCCCAATAATTGTGGGGACACAAACAAAATATCCTAACTCCGCCACTATGCACAAGGAACTCTAGGCATGACCCTATGCTGATCCTATTCTTTATCTATGACCCTTAGTCCATCATCATGTTGCTCCACATGATATCTGTAGGATTACACTTTTTAAATGCTCTAAGTATGTATTAAGCCAAAACAAAGAGATAGAATCAGTCCATCCCTCCATGACCATAAAGCTACCATGACTGGTAGCAGATTCTGCGACTTAACAGAGACCAGAGTTACAATTGCTGACAAATATCCTGAATTTCCTCATTCTCCATTACGACAGTCTTGTTAAGAATTTGTCTCCTCGTGCAAATTGGGTTCTCAAATAGAAAGCTTTGATTTTACATTTATCAGGTTTGTGTCATTAACGTGTAACTATTTTCAAAATAGTAAGCGTCTGAGTTGATCACCGTATTTCATCGAATATATACAAGTGAGTCAATTGGCACGGGCGACTTCATTCATACATCATCAATAACAAAATACAACAAGCACATGCATTGTGAGGAGAAAGAGGATGCGTACATGACGGGGACACTGGTGGAGATCTCGGGCCAGAAGTTGTCAACCAAGTTGTTCAGCTTGGAGAGAGCGTTGAATTTGAGCATAGGATGGGACTCGTTCAGCATCGCCAGCAAGCCGCTCGCAGAACTAACAATTGTCGTAGCCATGTTTTGTGTGATGGGTGAATGGCGATTCAGAATTTGGATCTTAAATAGAAATCAAAAGATTGGGAGTAGGGTTTAGAAGAGGGAGATTCGAAACCCTATGAGAGATACGACTTTCAGCAAAGAGGGTGTTTGTAAAGGGAGGACTAAACTGCAAAGTATATAATTTCTGAGGTTTGCTTTCTTCCCAAGACAGGCAAGCCGCCTTTTAATCTTTATCAGACATACCAAATTACCAATAATAAATTTAACCTATAAATCATTTTTTAATTACTTTATATTAACATATTTAATTAAATTAATGGAACTAAAATATAATACAGAACATTTTCTTTATAATATCTAGCTATCTTATTGGGCAAAAAAAAAAAAAAAAAAAAATCCATCTAACATATGTTGTATCTTGTTTTATTGATATAACATTACTCTTTAATTGATATTAAATATTTTTAAATTATTATATTAAACATGTACCAAAAAATGCATATATTGATGGAAAGATGTTCAATCTAATGGACAGTCCAAGCTTCTCAGGACTTACCTCTTGCCCACACTTCAGGACACTTTAGGATTTAAGCATTTTCTCAATTTTAATCTCTTATAAAAATATTAATAAAAAATTAAAATATTAATAAAATATTTAAAATAATATTTTTATAAAAGATTAAATCAACGGGCGAGATTTCGATCCAACGGTTAAAAATAAAGAAGATGATGGGAAGGGAAGAAGGATGGAAGCCAAGTCTTTCTCAATCAAGGTATACAATACTGGCACATCCAGTATCTTGATTTTCAGTACTCTCTTATACTAGATCGTGGTCTTGATTCTGTTCTGATGTAGAGGTTCCTCTTGAAGAGGCAAGTGCAAAGCATATTTAGAATTTAAGAAGCAGATAGTACTAACATACTAGAACTTTGACTTTCAGAAGCAGGAGGGAGAGCTTAGAAGGTAGTCATATGGAAACACACTGATATTTTATTTATCAACTGCGATCTGCCTACAACTAAAGGTAGAGTCTGCTTATATAGAGAAGTAGAGTTACAAACAGACAAACTAAATGATAACACGCACTTACAAAAAGAGTGAACCAAAATAAAAGACATTGACAATAGTATATAGAAGGACAGAGAGCTATAAAGTAAAACAGTCAATAATAAATATTAGCAAATAGTTTTTCTTTTTCGGGGGGAACTTAGCTCCTAGTTAAATATTGAATAAAAATAAAATGACTGTCTATTTTCTTTTATAGATATAGAGATAATATCCTGCTAGCAAAAAAAAAAAAAAAAAAAAAAAAAAGAGAGAGAGAGAGAGAGATAATATCCCTCTATAGTCTATAATAGCTGGGCCGCCGTTGCCAGCCATGAGTTTTAAACATAATGTTGTGCGTTTTAGTGACTTCATGTATTCAATCAGGGTCAAAAAAACTTATCAACCGTCAGTATTGCTCGATAGAGACTGAGTGATTTCATACCTAGAGTCCTAAACTTTATAAATTTATATATGAAATAAAATGATTTTGAATTTGATGAATTAATTCCAATTATTTATATATAAAATCTATTTAAATAAATTATCTTTTTTTTTTAATTAATAAGAACATATTTTTAATATTTATTTATTAATACAGGTAAACTCTTATTGTTAAATTTTTTGAAAAGATTAATGTAGCAATTAAATTACTTTAGAGTATTTTTATTTTTTCTTCAAACTAATTAGTTTGACTAATAAAATTATATATAATCTAAGGATACATAACATATGAAATGATTAAATAACTTATTTAACTTTCTTAATCTTTCCAAAAAAAGTCAATTACATCTTATAATTAGATTAAGTAACGGATGTAGTAATATAGTCAATTATATCTTATAATTAGGACCGGAGGTCCTAATTAAGAAAGTTAGTTGACTTTTTTGGAGAGATTAAGGAAGCTAATTAAATTAGCTTAGAATATTTCTATTTTTATTTTGTTTTTCAAACTAAATAATTTGACTAATAAACTAATATATAATTTAAGAAAACACAACATATGAAATGATTGAGTAACTTATTTAGCCTTCTTTAATCTCTAAAAAAGTCAACTAGCTCTTATAATTAAGACCGAATGTAGTATTATGTTATCTATCCATATCATATTCTACATTTCATTATGTGAAATGGATCATTTTGTAGTGCTAATGAAATGATTCCAGGTAAACTCTGGTGGGCAAATCGCGTCGTTGTCGCTCGCCGGAGCTCAAAATCATGATCGCCATGTTTCGTGCCGTGGAAATGAAGGGCGACCCTATGAGAATTCAGATCTTAAACAATAATGCAAAAGATTGGGGTTGAGGTTTAAAAGAAGAAGGTTTAAAACCTTATCAAAGCTCATTCTAGTCGAAAACCGACTTTCATCACAAGAAAGAGGGTGTCTTTGTAAAGAGAGGGACTAAACTGCAAATATGAAATATATGTTACCTTGCTTTCTTCACAAGCCAACTTCTCTTTTTTTTTTTTTTTTAAAAATAATAATATTTATCTAAAGAAAATCAGGCAAACAAAAAAAAGGATGCCATTCCCTGTTTTACCTTTTTTCTTTAATTGAAGATATTGGCCTAGGCGATAAAGATTAAGTCAAAATTTTAAACTATTCTAATGCACTGAAAATTTTTAAAAACAAGAAACATGTATTTACGTAGTTTTGTTTAAATGCCTGCCCGTCTTATCTTAACTATATAAAATTGGGTAGAATGTTTGGCCCGCTTGTGACACTGTCCTTTTTATTCTACAAACTACCAAAATAACTCCTTTTACTTATTATTTTTGATTTTTAATTTATAATCTATGTCTACCATTTCTTTGCACTTGACGCCTTTGTTCTCTTTGTTTTACTATCTGTGGAAGTAAAACTATTTACTTATTATTTTTATTTTTTAATTTATCTTAACTATATAAAAGCGGAGAGCGTGGCGGCCCCTACGCTTGACACCTGTCTTTTTTATTCTACAAACTACCAAAATAACTCCTTTTACTTATTATTTTTAATTTTTAATTTATAATCTATGTCTACCATTTCTTTGCACTTGACACTTGTTCTCTTTGTTTTACTATCGTGGAAGTAAAACTATTTACTTATTATTTTTATTTTTATTTTTTTATTTATGCATACAATTTCTTGGAATAAATATCTCTATTAACTCCCTTAATTATCCTCTTTCTTATATTAACGATAAGGTAACCCCCCATTTGATTTTTCACATTTTCACTTTAATATTTTAAAATATTTTGTAACAACTTTCTTTTTATCTCTCCTTATAACAGGTTTTTTTTTTTGTCAATATTTTAATCATGTCTTTGTTTTATTCTCTACCTTCTTAAATACTAACCATTTATTTACACATATTTTTTTACATGAACTATTTTGTGAATAAATAAATTTGTATGTCTCCCCTAATTGATTTCAAATATTAAACGCATCCTCTTAACATTTGAACTACTTTGTTAGTAAAGATATTAGCAAAAGTAGAGCAGTAAATATCTCTCTGCTGACAAAATAATAAGCTCAAAACACTAAAATAAAAAATAATAATAATAAAAAGCAAGGTGGTTACGAAAGAGGGATAATGGGGAAGTTAGTTACAGACTATGTTACCAATCTTATTTTTCCCTCAATAATAACTAAATATTTTTCCATCAATAACCGCTTTTGAATTTACTATTTTTTTTAATGGTTTTATCTTCAAAGCGCATTTGAATTCTTGTTTTTTCATGTTTTAATATTCAAAATTTATTTCCTAAAACAAATATATGAGATGTAGTTAGAGATAATATAGGGATTCAAATTCCAAATAAATTAACTAAGATAATTCCTTATTTATTTGTCTTCTTATATAAGTAAAGCATTTGAATTACTGTTTTTTCATGTTTTAATATTCAAAATTTATTTCCTAAAACAAATATATGAGATGTAGTTAGAGATAATATAGGGATTCAAATTCCAAATAAATTAACTAACATAATTCCTTATTTATTTGTCTTCTTATATAAGTAAAGCATTTGAATTACTGTTTTTTCATGTTTTAATATTCAAAATTTATTTCCTAAAACAAATATATGAGATGTAGTTAGAGATAATATAGGGATTCAAATTCCAAATAAATTAACTAACATAATTCCTTATTTATTTGTCTTCTTATATAAGTAAATTTAAATTTTGAAGGAGCAAAAGATTGTATTACTCTTAATTTAAATTTGGCTACGTATATAGATTTTTTTTTGGAAGTTGGCCTCTTCATGTTGTCGTGCGCACACCCTCTAATTCCCCATGATGTCGTATTAGCAAACATCGTGCACACGGATAAGGATAGTGTTTTTCATGTTTTAATCTTCAAAATTTATTTAGTCAAGATTTATTTCCTAAAACAAATATATAAGATATAGTTAGAGATACTATAGGGATTCAAATTCCAAATAAATTAACTAAGATAATTCCTTATTTATTTGTCTTCTTATATAAGTAAATTTAAATTTTGAAGGACCAAAAAATTGCATTACTCTTAATTTAAATTTTGATATATATATATATATATATATATATATATATATAATTTGGAAGTTAGCCTCTTCATGTTGTCATGCGCACACCTTAATTCCCCATGATGTCGTGTTAGCGGACGTCGTGCACACATGACTAGGGATCGTGTTCTTTTTCATGTTTTAATCTTCAAAAATTATTTTCTAAAACAAATATATGAGATGTAGTTAGAGATAATATAGTGATTCAAACATAATTCCTTATTTATTTGTCTTCTTGTATAAGTAAATTTTATTTTTGAAGGACCAAAAAATTGTATATATTACCCTTAATTTAAATTTGGGTATATATATATATATATATAATTGGAAGTTGGCCTCTTCATGTTGTCGTGCGCACACCCTAATTCCCCATGATGTCGTGTTAGCGGACGTTGTGCGCGCACGGCTAGGGATCATGATGTCATTATGGTGGGAGTGGTCGAGGCGGTTATGTCGCATGCTTTAAATATTGGGGTGCGCTTCGGATTTGTGCTCGTATTCTATGTCCTCACTCATGATCTTTACCAACAAATCGTCAACTGGCTATCTTCCACTTTTTCCTCACCTTTTTGGCTTTTCGTCTTATTAATATTGATTTTGCATCGTCAAACTGGCTATCTTCCACTCTTTCCTCACCTTTTTGACTTTTCGTCTTATTAATATCGATTTTGCATTGCATCCCTTAATGCATTATTTATATCTCTACTCGTATCTTTTATTTGTGTTTACATCTTCATCGATGTTTTCAATGAGGTATTTTTTTTTTTTTCTAATTTGCCTCTTTTTAAATATCTATTTAACAAAATGTCCCTGTTTGTAAACTATTTAAGCATCTGCCCCTGTGTTAGTCGACTAATGCCCTCATTTAATCGACTAAAACATAGGGCTAAATTTTTTTAAAAAGTCCCACGATTTAGTCGACTAAATTATGTGATTTAGTTGACTAAATCATGGGACATATTTTTTTAAAAAAATCACCGCGATTTAGTCGACTAAACCATAAGGCTTAGTTGACTAAATCATGACGAGGGGTTTTTAAAAACCCCAATCGATTTATTGTTATTTAATTATTATTATTTTAAAGTTTGAATTATTGTTTCCAATTTTTTAGGAGTTTCAAATAAATAGCGTTTTGTTAGGATTGTTTCCTACTTTCTTGCTAAAAGTTGTTTCCTACTCTATCGCCTATAATGGAGGATATATATACATATTTTGGTAAAAATATTTATTGTATTTTTACACTGAAAAAATTTAGTTTGTTGAGAAACAAATGATTTGTTATTAATATGTGTTGCTGACAACACAAAAATGCAATCCAAAAAAGAAAAGAAAAAAAAAAAAAGAACCCCCATTAAGCAAGTACATCGGGTTATTAATTATGGAGAAAATTTAAGTAATATTTTTCGGTTTAAACCCGAATATTTTGTCCGTTATTCCGACTAAGTTTTTAATTTTTTTTTTTTTTTTTTTTTGCATGCCTGACATTTTTATTAATTCATTTAATATAATTACAAAGAAATAAAAAGTGCAATTCAAGGTACGTCAGAATAATAAGCTTATATTGTCAAACGAACTGGCTATATTATTGCTGCTACACACACATATATATAACGTCAGATATATCTGATTGAAACTTTGAATTTATTCATTACACACACATATATATAACGTCAGATATATCTGATTAAAACTTTGAATTTATTTGTTTATTAACAAACTAAATTTCAAAAATACAATAAATATTTCTACCAAAATATATGTATATATATCCTACATTGTAGGCGATAAAGTAGGAAACAACTTTTTAGCAAGAAAGTAGGAAACAATCCTAACAAAAGCTGCTACTTATTTGAAGCTCCTAAAAATTGGAAACAATAATTCAAACTTTAAAATAACAATAATTAAAAAACAATTTTCTTTTCAAAAAATTTAAAGTGAAAAGATTGTCAGCCCATTGAAAAATCTAAGCTTCTGGGTCCCACCTCATATATTTAATTAAACCATGCATCGATGGATGAAAATGAGTAATTTTATCAACTATTTAACTTAATATTTTGGTTTTTGATGATATTAACTTGGATAATATATATATTGATTTGTGTAAATAGAATATATATATATATATATAATATAATCTAAATAAATAGAATATGTAAAAAAAAAAACAAATATAATACATATATTTGTTTTTACGTACCTCCAACTTCCCCTCGCTATTGGATGCATCGGATGCCAAGATCTCCCAACACGTGAATGATTGAAGTGGAATGTTATATTATATATTATCTATAATATTAAATAACAATAAATCGATTGGGGTTTTAAAAAACCCTCCTGTCGGATTTAGTCGACTAAAGTCTCGTGGTTTAGTCGACTAAATCGCGGGATTTTTTTAAAAAAATATGTCCCCGCGATTTTAGTCGACTAAATCACATGGTTTAGTCGACTAAATCGCGGGATTTTTAAAAAAATTAGGCCCCGCGTTTTAGTCAACTAAATGAGGGTATTAGTCAACTAAATAGGGGCAGGTGCTTAAATAATTTTCAAACAGAGACATTTTGTTAAATAGTTATTTAAAAAGGGGTAAATTGAAAAAAATGCCCATTCAACGATGGATCAAAGGGGAGGCTGAGGAGTTTGTTGTCCAATGACTTCATCTATTAATTTTGGTGGGCTTGTAGACGAAGGTCATGATTTGTTAGGTTGGGCTGGACAACTTCAACTTGTCTACTACTTTGAAGTACAGCAACAAGCTCGTTTGATTTCGAGCAAAAAAAAAAAAAAAAAGAAGCTCGTTTGATCTATTCAGTTGTTTGTTGGCAAAAAAAAAAAAAAAAAAAAAAAAAAAACTACTCAATTTCAAGACCCATGTGCCTATGTTGATGGAAACATCACTTCTGCAACTTATTTATCTAACCTCTCTAGTTTAGTTAGATTAAGGAATTTATTTAATGTCAATATGAGATACTCTTTTCTTAAAGCACTACAATGGCACAATCATCTTCTTTAATGCCTCTAATAGAGGTAAATTAGAAAAAAAAAAAAAAGAACCGATAGAAGAAATATGTTTTACATTTAAGACCTAAAAGGCCATACATTAAAGACTAGATGGAGTATTTTTATCTATATAATTTTGACTTGATTGTAATTCCATTCATAAATTTTATCTCAAGACAACTCAAACTCTATAATTTTGATTTAATTGTAGCTCATTTCTTAAACTTTTACTTAATGCAGCTCAATTCTTATAACTAAACCATTTAAAATATTACTCCTTATATTTAAAAAACTATATATTTTTACAAATCTCATGGATTAAGGCTTTAAGGGGTTGAAATTATAGGGATCAAGTTAAAGTTTATTGTAGTTAAATCGTTGTTCGGGGATTAAGTTAAAATTATAAGGATTGAAGACTTTACCCAGTTATTGTTCAAGGATCGAGTCAAAACCAGGCAAAATAATAAGGACTAAAAGATTTTTTTTTTTTTTCTGAATTAAATTAGGGTGTATTCATTCCATTGAAGATTTATATTAACTTTAGCTCAATGACTAAATAGAGCCGTCCAATGCATTGGAAGTCCGTGTCAAACTCATAAGGAGCTTCTGAAATTGTACTTTAAAATATGACATGGTTTTTACACACTCACGAGTTTGATAGATATTTGGCTTCATTTACATCGATCGACGCAAATTGTGTGAAAATGAAGTTACCACTGAATTATATAAATTGTCTGTGTTTCACCGACACCGTCTAATGTTTGAAATATGTGAGGGACGACTCATATGAGCTGTCTCTCTTGCAATATGTATATCAATTTCAGTATGCAATGATTGTATTCTTTCAATTATTCGTTTCCGGATCCTGTGATCCTTAGTAAAATCCAAAAATTTTGTTTTTTATTCTAAATTCTCATGGTTTTTTTAAGACATATTTATTTAATTCTATTAAATCAATGAAATTAGATAATATGACATATTTTTTAAAGCACCTTGATTATCTTACTTAATTTTCTAAATATCTCTCTTATTTGGTTATTCTTAATTTATTTAATTTGATTGAATCAATAAAGAGAAGCATTAATACAGGAATATCAATAAATAAGAAATTTTTTTTTTGATAAATATGAGAAATATGTTTTACAAAGCAAAATTAACTTTTCAATTAGACGTACATTAAGGATGGGAGAGTGATTTTTTGGCCCTCTAAATTTCAGATATCCAATGAAATTCTGATTATTATTATTGGGTGCTTACCCGTTAATTTATAATCAAATAAAATGGCTAATGATTGTCAGTTAGATCATCCATTGATTGATGTACGTTGTGGGTGATCTGTTTTTGTTTAGGCTTTAATATATATATAAAGAATAATATTCAAGTAAAGTGTCAGTTAGATAGATCACTACGCTGGTGGGCTGTTTTTGTTTAGGTTTACAGTGAATCGATGGGCTTAAACTGGCCCAATTTCTAAAATTTATTGGGCTTCACTTTTAGTCCACCTGAGCTTGGTCCATAGAGAGAGACACTAAACCTGATTAATTTCCCCCTAATTGACCATTACACATTAATTCATTTTTTGTTGTCTTAGTTTATGTGAGTTGGATCTCAAAGCTTGCCAGGACAAGAGCATATCTTCAGTTCAAACCCAACAAATACTTAAGAAAAATACTTACAGATAACTTTTTAATAAAGTTATCGCATAAACAACCTTATCGACTCTCATAAATTAATATTTGATTTCAATATATTTCTGGCAATGTGGTTGTTAATTTTGTAGGAGTATTTTAATTTTTTTCGAGTGTGTCTTATTCTAAGTCGGTAGTTTCGTTCCTTCGTGTGTGGTTGTTACAAATAAACCTTAAAAATTCCACCGCACAACAAATTAATTAAATGGTAGATCAGCATTGTTTGATGAGTCATCCATGGAAGTTAGTTTTAAGCCTTTTAATTTCTTTGGCCTTTGTCCCCCTTTTGTGCATAAATTCTTTGGTTCCTCTGAGAGCACACCACCCAATCAAAAAGTGCCAGCTTAAGGAACTTAATCCTACATGAAAGTCCGTGTGAACATTTTTTTAATTTATATTTTATAATAGTAATATTTTTACTGGTCCTTTTAAAAAATCTTCAACTATCATATTCTCTCTCCTCTTTTCCCATGCACCCCTCTATCTCTCTCATACGTGCACACTATTTTTTTTTTAAAGCCAAACAAATGATCAAACGGCCACTTTGTGCAATGGAGAGCAGTGAATCAGTGATGAGGTGGTTTTGGTTGAAATATCTTTTTGGGGGTTAGATTATATATGCGGAGAGAATATTCCTTAATCATAAGCATGTTCCCTTAATAATTAACTATCTATAAATGTAGAATAAACTCACAGATATAGAGACACAGAATCAAAGAATATTCTGCGTAATATCTATATTTTGAATCGATTTGTTTATGATTTGCACAGTTCTGAGTGTTTTTCATATTAAAAAAGGGTTTGAAAATGTTTTGAAATTCATAACTAAGGAGAGGTGCCAGAAAATGGTCGGGTATAACAGAATTTCAGTACATGCAGCATCACTGCCTCTGCCTAAAGACCACAACGTAGGAGATTGTGGAAACTGGGAAATTCCCATATTTTATTGTTGAGGAAGACCTACGTGATTATTTGGAACCACAATTCTAAGCACTATCAGTATCATGTAAGGCGTGAAATTCTACGCTGGCTATGGAGGAGAATGAAAGACATCTTGTAAGGGTATGCATACCACTCCTCTCTACATGTTTTATAATCGTGAGAGGTGATAGCTAGGTCTTAGTGAAAAATATCGAGAGCAAAGCCTTAGAATGTTACGTAAGGCGAAACAAATTAAAACTCATATCATATACTTAAATTGTAATCAAAATAAGTTCAGAGCCATGTTGAATTTGTCGAATTATATATGTGTAGGTTGATGTTCATGTTCCATTTTCTATCAAAATGACTGAATTAAATGATAAATCTTTTATATATTTTTAATTCAATGTCTCTATCAAAATGACTTAATTAATAATAGGACATCTGTCATAATAAGCCAAAGCTTTTTGTGTATAAATATTTTTAAATCCTTCTCACAAATAAAAATTCGGTTTTCTCCAATTTTTTTCAAGAGATTTCACTGTTTTTTTTTTTTTTAAAAAATAAAAGATTAAATGGGGGACACCCACAGTCACAGAAATGTAAGAGGGGGAATGGTAATAAAAGAAGGGAAGAGAAAAAGAGGGAGTGAGTAAATGATGAGAGGAGCGTATGATTTTGAAAAAAATGGCCATATGACATACTCCTTTTTTTTGCTCAAAGCCATATATGACATACTCCATCATGTACTTTTTTAGGTAACAACTAACAACTACCACCTTCATGTGGATCAAAATGAAAGTTTAATTCAGTAAAAAGAAATAATTATGTAATCTATGCAATTTTTCTTCCAATCATACCCTTATTCACAAAGAGGACTTAGTAGAGATAATGAGTGAAAATTTAATGTGGAGAGGTAATGAGTGAAAATAATAGTAATTTAGGAAAAATGTGAAATAGGTATAATTTATTGTAGACAGATGCAGGAATTTTCTTATTGTCATGGCATGTGTGATAGTAATTATTATAAATATATGTATTCAATAAGGAATTAAGTAAAAAAGAGAAATTTTTAATTTTAGATAAAAAGAATTTGTTATTTATAAAAAGAAGTATCAGACAGACTGCTTTGTCCACACTAACACTCATGACACCCATGAATGCTCTTTTGAAAAACAACACAGACTGCCATTTGGGGCAGTAAATGCGTGTAGATTTCACCTCATTTTCAAAAAAAGAGATTATTAAGTACTACTAGTATTACTTTCTTACTCAGCCTGTAACCCCTCTCTACTGAAAATATAGTTGGTGAGTAGTATCTGTCAACAGATTCCTTTGGGAATTGCAGAATCCCTTTTATTCCCAAACCCCACGTCCTATCATCCCCTCTCCAACCTCTCTTTCCTGTTTCACTGTTAACAATACGCAATATCTTACTCCATCTCATCCTTGTTACAACTTACAAGGCATTAATTATACCAAATCCTTATGTTTTAGTCATCTATTATATTTATATTAACACAGAAATATGTTTATGGGTCTGAGAATGTGATGGAGGGTAGGCATCCTTTATTTCTACGCCAGGCACAGGCAGCTTTTGATGGATTGGGGCCTTCAACCACTCATTTGATTGAGTCCTTGAAACAGCCCCACCCCTTTTCTTTAACTGCCATCCAGGGGTAAACTCGTCATACCAGTCTCAAGTTTTTTGAATCTAACATGCTCCGTCCTTTTACCTTGAGGAAATAGATGATGATGGAATAGAAGACCACCTGGTGAAACTGAAACCCGTCCGTCCTCTTCCTCTGCCACTCACTACTCATACATACATACATACATACAGACGCATGCTTCCCAATAAATGACTGAAATACATGTCACTCCCCATTGTAATCATTTGAAGCCCCATTTTTTTGCAGTACCTTTCAGACGCTAAGATCCTCCTACTTTCTTCTCTTTTTCTTTTTTCTCGCTCTTAAAAATCCCTCTATTACTACCCAGTAAAAAATATATAAAAACAAGAGAGGACATTTATCAACGATGGACAATTTCAAATTTAAAATAACACTGAAATTCATACTGACAGACACGCATTCAAAGAAACCTTCTCAATTTATTGCATCATCACTGAGTGCATAAACACTTGCAACCTTTGCCTTCTGGTTTTTACCAAGTTAACAAACATGTTCCTGAGTTCTAAAGCCATGCTTGTTTCACAAAAGAGGACCATGGTGACTCTTGTGTTCTCTTCATCAGTCAACCAGAGAGATTCAGATAATAATAGTTACAATCTCGATTTATCACTGCGATTTTACGTTTTTACGATTTTTTTACCTCATCTTTCATCTTTAACATATTTGCATAAAGCCCCCCAATTTCTGTCATTTCATTGAACAAGGAAGCTTTCTCTGGAGACTTGATTGCAGAGAAGACAAGGACCTCCCAATATGCCCACTAGTTACACTACCCCACCACTAATATTAAACAAATCAATCAAATTCTGAAAGTATCAACTGGCAGGTTTCCGCAATCTTGAGAGAGGCCAATAGCTGCAAATTCAATGAACTAATCATGAAGAGATAAACATACAGTTACATGAACTTTTCTCACAGTAAAATCCACTTCTGATATGCTTAGACGTCCACTCATGGCTCGGCTTTTATCTTCTAACTACCTGTCTTCTGAAAACCATGTCCATTCAGGAATATCTCCAAATGAAAGGAACCAAGTCTGGCAGGCATGAAGTGAAAGCCAATATATAAAAGGCAGAACAGAGAGAAGAAGAGACACGTGAAGAGGGGGAAATGGGCAATCTTTATTAAAGAGTTTTGTTCAGGTTCCATCAGTACAAGTATAGACAAAGAAGGGGAGGAAAATACAAGAACAAGAGAAACCTAAGTAAATTCCTGTACCTCATACCCACCTAATTAATTTGACTGATCCCTAACCCCACTACAACCTACATCTTCTTTCCCTTCCCCTCTCAGATGATCTGTTAGACAAAGGACTCTAGATTCTGTATTGTTGCGTAAATCATCATCACCTCATCTCTGTTATGTTACAGACCATTAGTCTACACATCTTGACAGCCCTACTTTCTTTACAAGTAAAATAAAGGGGGCGATGGAAAATGGAAATAACACCACCACCGTTTCAACTAAATCTAACCCTGCTACTTCAGAGTTCCTATTAATCTAGATCAGCCAGAGAATGTGCGGGAAAAGAAGTCTTGTTGGAACACTAAGACTAGGCTTCTACGGTTCCAATTTTTCCCACTCATAACGTCCAGGGAGCGGCTTGTCATTCACAGGATCAAAGTTATACCTGCAATCAAACCCACAAGGGATATGTTAGCTCATGAAGAAAGAATATACCAACGTCTTTAGGAGAAGACACAACAAAGAAAATATAAAAATATATAGAACGAAAGCATACTTCTCAACAAATCGCCTTTGCTGCGCCTCTTCAGCATCAGCAAAGAAATCATCCATTTCACGAGCAGTTGGAATGTGCCTTCTTGTTGTAGTTTCTGACCTTCGATTAGCTTCAGCAGAGCAAGTAGGCCTTGTTGTTGAACCAGGGGTCCGGACAATGTCAGGGTCCCTTATCAAGCTGCAAGGAGTGGATTCTCTAGTGCTCCTGTTGCAAATAATGATGACAAACAATGAGACTAAGTAGTATTGATGCAAACCATAAGCACTGCAAGTACCAGAAGAAGAAAAGGATAACACAGCAATTTATCACGGACATTTGTGTTAAGAGGTACAATTGCAACTTCATACATGAATGTCAAAGATCCCACATATATCGAGTTTTTTTTTTTTTTTTTTTTTTGGGGGGGGGGGGGGGGGGGGGGATGGCACTCTGCAACCACACAGTTATCCCTTCTACATCGAATTATGAGATAGTTAAAAGAAAAGAAATGACGTGATAAAATTACTGGCTTTGATTCACACATAGTCAAAATAAAGGCCATCATAATTATTATGACATACAACTCCAATGGCATTAATCGTTATCAAGGAAATAAATACAATCAATTCAACAGGAAAAAAAAAAAGGAAAAATCAAATTGAGAAGAGAGCGGAGAATCTTTAGTTACTAACCCATAGTGCAATTGATCAGCTATACTAAAAGAAGAAAATGAAAATAACCGTCAAGCATTAATATTTAAGAGCTTCTGGGGAATACGTTTCCGCGGGGAAAAAAATGGAAAAATGAAAAACTGCAAGTGAATAGGAAGGGTTTTCAGAGTATCAGGCGAAGGTACAAACACAATACCCTGACGACACATAAAGATGGGACAATATTAGAAGATTTACAGAAAAGAAAAGTATTCAGAGAAACAAAAAGGAAAATAAATTACATCACCTCCAGTCCTAAGGACAAAATGAAAAAAAATTCACAGAAGGAAAAGAAACAACGGAAAAGCAGCCCGAGTACCCCACCCCAAAAAAAATTTAAAAATAAAAAAGATTCTCTGCAATAAACCTGAATCATAGCTCACTTCATATGATAGACTCCCGATTTCCCACAGACACTGATTTTTTTTTTTTTTTTTTTTTTTTTTAAAAAGGACGCACGAACAAGAACGTATGAAGGAATATAACTAGTGAAATTTTGAACTTGAAAATCCTTTATTGAGAATGTCAGTAAAAACAACACAAGCGCGCCAAACAGGACAACAAAAATGAAAAATCTGCTCAAATTTCGTACTTAATTACAGCACACAGAATAAACGGATCAAATGATAATATTCCCTTCCTTGCTTCAGCGAGAAACAGAGAGCAGGCTAACAGGAACACGTTTGAGAGCCAAGAAAGGTGAACTAGCAATAAAGCAAGAAACAATGTTTTCTTTCAATTAAATTATTTTACTTACTGGGTTCATTTGAGTTGAAAGTTGCCTCCAGGCAAAGCAAGGCAATAGAATTCAAACTTTAGGGGATTTAAGAAAGGAGGAATTAGATATAATCAGAGTTATTGAAATCTCCAGGTTCAATTCCAATTCCAATTCCAATTTCTTCTGTTACTGGCCTTTGTTTCTTCCTTTGCATTTGCAACCAAGACAATAACCGGGGAAATTGAAAGCGAAAAAAAGGAGCCAACTTTTCATACTCTTTTCACAATAAAATAACTATGGACGACGGGAGAGAAAAATTACAATGATTGCAACCTCTGCAAAGCTATGGTTTCCCCGAAATAAAAAGTATTCGAAAGTTAAACAGGCGGAGATCTCGAATTGACCCAAAATTTTCCTCCTTCCCTCAACACTCAAAAAATCATGAAATTCGTTTCCAAATTTCTTCTTCTCTACCCTGCTACCTAACATGGAAATCAAAACAACAAAATATGCCGTTCAAATTTAGGATGACAAGGATTGAAGAGTGAGAAGGGGCAACTAAAACAGAAGAACAAAGGAAACCAAATAATTTTTTTTTTCTGTGAAGCAAAAAAAAAAAAAAAACAGAAAAAAAAAGGAGAAAAAACCCACCTCTCTCTACCTTCAAATTCCAGAACATTCTCTCCAAAAGAAGCTTCTTCAACGCCAACATCAACATTTTCATGGGTCTCCTGAACCCCCTCCTCCTCAACCAACACTTTACAAGAAGCCTCCTCGGGTCTCTGACCATCCTCCTTGCTGCTCACACGGCCCAGCGAAAGAGAAGCATTAGATTCAGAGGCCACGGAACCGTGTCGGAGCCTGGAACTGGCCCTGGTAGTAGGAATTGATTTAGGGTTTTGAACAGCGACGGTGTCCTTAGAAGCCTGCCTCTGTCGCTTGGAGTAATGGGTATTATTGGGAATCAAAACAGGGGGCTTCTCAAGGCGGCGACTCCTGAGCTGAAGATAGGAACCAGAGGTGGATTGAGACTGAGATTTCTGAAGAGCTAGGGTTTTGGCACGGGTACAAACGCCGAAGGAGGAGGACTGAGAGACGTCCATAACAGCGACGTCGCCAGAGGTTTTGGCCTTCCTCATGTACTTGCCCATCAAGCTATAGCAGAAGCGAAGCGAAGAGTGATAGTGTGGTCATAGAGAGAGAGAGAGAGAGAGAGAGAGAGAGAGCAAGAAAGGAAATAAGGTTTTGGGAATGCAAAGTATAAATGCTAATGAGAGACTGACTGACTGGTATTGAGAAAAAGGGCAATTTGGTAGGGTTGGGTTCCCTCCCTTCCTCAGACCCCACCTTCTCTTCCATTTTCTCGCCTTTTTCTTCTTTCTCTCCTGTCTTTTCCTCTTTTCCCCTTTTACCCCCGTCTCTTTTACAATATCTCCATTTCTTCCCTGTCAATCAAACAGCCACCTAAATACTAATGGGAGTTTTGGATCTTTTAACACAAGTTTTATTGTGGCTCTTATTAGTTTTTTTAGTTAAGAAATAAGAAATTAATGCTGATTGTAAATTTTTGAGAAAAAAATAATTTTTATAAATTATGGACATGCAGTGTACAATTCTTAATTTCATGTAATTTTATTTTCAATTTTATATATTTTATTGACTATCTGTCACCTTACGCAGTACAAAAATACATTGTGAAAGTAAGGTTAAAATTTGTTTATGTACTCATATTAAAAAAAAGGGAAGAAAACAGTTCATTACTAATTGAAAAAAATATGAAAAGTTCACGTAACAATCTGATATTTCTCAACAATAAAAATTTTTAATTTTTCTAATAATAAGAAAAATGAAAAATGAGGATGGGAGAGAATGGGGAGGGAATTGTGAGTATCGTATCACGAAACGAGAAGAAGGCGATAAATGGAGGAGTCACAGATACATTTGATAAGACGGCCAAGTCATTGGATTCTCTTTTTGAGTGGCCACGCGGAAAGTGAATTTCATTTTGATTTTATTAATTTCATTCATGCTTCTTTCTTTCTTTCTTTCTGCGTAAGCTTCCTGACGCTGAAACCCCACCTCCCTCAATCACGCATGAACTTCACGCGCTGACGTGCACGAGGGGCCTAGTCTTACATCTCTGCAGCTCTACAAATAGGCCAAGTACTGCCTCCTTTCAACTGAATATATGAAGTGAAATTAATTTTGGAAGTAAAGCCAACGTATTGATGAAAAACAAATTGCCACTAACCGTGAAAATAGACAAGGCCTAATATCGTTTACGGTCTAATATATTTTAATTCTAACCTAACTTATTTATAAATAGATTTGACTTAAGACTTAAATTTAGGTTTATTGTCAAACCTATTTACTTATTTATTTTTTTAAAAATATATTATTATACATAGTTATATATAATTTAATCTAAATTAATTTTGTAAGTTATTTGTAAAATTAATAATTTATTCTTAACCTAAGTTTCACATTTCATTATTTATCGATGAACTTAACATTTTCATTTATCATTTGATCATATCTACTTCTCTTCTATTTTATCGTTCGAGATAGTCTTCAAAGACCTCTCCCTTAACTTATACCTCTCCCTTAATTTATGTAATAATTGCACTAAGTTTATTTTAGTGATGCCAAGATGCAAATAATCCCAATAGGAGGAGTTTGTCTCATTTACTACAAGAAAAATAAGAGGTAAAATATATTCTTACATGTCACTTGTCAAGATATCATTAGTTAATTTTAAAAGATATATCTCCCTAGTTAATAGATGATTGATTTTTCTTATTTATACTTACTTAGACAATTATTGTGATTAGGTGTTCTTTTATTTCTCTTACTAACTCTTTTATTTCATATGATAATGAATCCCTAAACTTTTAAGACATAACATAGGCGATTATATCCAATGCAAGTCTCTCAAATTCCAAGTTCTGTTTGTAAGGAAATTGAAAGACTTCAATGTAATTTTATATGGGGGAAATCAAATACGCATGGCTTTCATAATTTGAGTTGGCAGACGTTAACTTCACCCAAGAATTTTGGGGGAATTGGATGCAAGAGATTAAGTTCCATGAACCAAGCCTTCGGTTGTAAACGAGCTTGGCAGCTTATTGCTGGTTCTGACAGCTTATGGTCGGATGTATTGCTGCATAAGTATATGATTAGAAACGAGTCTAATCTGTTGAATAATAAAGCTGGTGATTCATCGTTATGGCACTTTATTTGCAGACAGAAAAAGTGCATTGATCAGGGCTTATTATGGCGTGTTCGAAATGGACAGTCTGTGAATTTCTTTGATGATACCTGGCTCTCTCAGGGATTACAAATTAAGGATCACTGTCTGAAACCTCTATCTAATGCAGAACAGGTTAGCAAGGTTAGTGATTGGAGCATATCTGGATCATGGGATTTTAATAAGCTTAATTCAGTGGTTTCTAGTGATATTATATTATTAGGAGACATATAGCATCTCCTCCTCCCTTGTCTGGGGCGGGCGAAGATGTTCTTAATTGGGGAGCAGCCTCAAATATCTTATTTACAATTAAATCTACATACTATATGCTAGAGCAACCTGATCCGAACTTAAGCCATGCTGGTTTTAGACTAATTTGGAGATGGCAAGGAGCTGAGAGGATAAGAGTTTTTTTATGGCTAGTCTTTCATAATAGATTGTCGACCAATGAATGGCGTAGCAAGTGGTCAAGATCATCGTCCTTATGCTCCTATTGTAATACTGAGGTAGAATCTGTGCTTCACATCCTGCGTGATTGTAATTATGCTCAAGGGATGTGGGGAGAGTTGGTTCATCCAAGGCACTTGAATAGTTTTTTTGCAGCTACCATGAGGGACTGGATTTGCCTTAACCTCAAGAGGGAGCTGGGTAGGTTTTCACATGATAATTGGAATCTTATTTTCGGAGTTGGTATCTGGAAATTATGGAACTGGAGAAATAAACTAGTTTTTGAGGTAGATTTTCACAAACCAGTTTCGCCCACTGAGGTTATTTTAAATCAGTGGCCTCTTTTTGTAAACAGTGGTAAGTCTCTGGTGGATTCGGAAGAGGTTAGTAACAGTAGGTGTTGGCGGCCTCCACCTTCTGAATGGATTAAAGTGAATGTTGATGGCGCAGTTACTTCATTAAGAAACAGTGCAGGATGCGGTGGAGTCTTGAGAGATTCCAAAGGGATTTGTATTACAGGATTTTCTAATCAGCTGGGGATTTGTAATCCATTACAAGCTGAGGAATGGGTTTTTTTTAAGGGTCTCTCTCTTGCAAGAAGGAAGGGATTCAAGAAGATTATTATGGAAACTGATTCCCAAGACCTGGTTTCTTCACTTACACGGGCTGTTAATATTCATATGCAAAGTCTGGTTGTGTTCCAGATTAGACAGTTACTTGAGCTCCACTAGGAAGTGCAGATTATTCACATTGCCAGAGAACAGAACAAGGTGGCTGATAGGCCGGCTAAGGAAGGACTCACTCTTGCCTTTTCGATTCATGTCCTTCCTTTTTAAGGACTCGTGTGTTAAATGACTGTTTGGGAATTCATTCCCCACTTGCTGATTTTTTAATTCAAAGGCTAGGCCTACGTTTATACCAAAAAAATAAAATAAAAATAGACTTAATAAATTATATATAAACTAAGATGCATAGGTTTTAAGCCTATTAAAGACCTACATTTTAAATGGGTCTTTATATAGGCTCCAGGCCTTGTCATGATTTTTGAAGGTTTAGGCTAAGGCTTGAAAAAAAAACTTACATATACGTTCAGACTTAGGCTTTGGATCTCCATCGCAAGTATAGCTGAGAATCAGAGTCTGCCCTTGAAGGGCCACGGCCTCAAAGGGCTTGCCCTTTTAAGCCGAAGGTAAAAAAAACATATGTTTTTTATGGCCTGGCTCGAGAGCATGCGGGCAAGGCTGATCCTATATGGTTAGAAACTATTTTTCTAAATTTTAATTTTTTTCCTGAGCTTTTTTTAAAATATATATAATTAGTGAGTTACAACAATTAAAGTTCTAATTTATCAAAATAAATGTTGTCAACGTTAAGGTTTAAATGACACACATCATGCAATAAATAAATACAGTCACTAATTCATAATCAAAAGTAAACTATTATCCACTAATAACTCAAACAAAGTATAAGAAGCTTACCACTAAAAAGTATGAGTATGATGATTGTAATTTTCATCCTGTTCGTCGCTATCATCAATTTCAAAGACATTTAATTGTACTTCATTTTGAGTAATAGGCTTTGTTTCATGGGTAAAAATATCAATAATTTCTTCTCTCACATCATGAATATATCCATAATCTTTATCCCCAATAAATAATAAACCAAATCATAAAATCAATGTATAGTTATTATGTGTTTGTAATTAAATGGAAAAATAATTCTATAACAAAAAAATACATATAATATGTGAATCCATGCATCTAGTTGTGAGTATTACATGGAATAATGGAACTTCTATATTATGTTAGAACACGTGAAATAATATTGAAAGCTGATTCACTGACTATTGTAGTAATTGGAATGTTCAAAATGTTAGTTGCCATCTTTGAAAGAATCGGGAGTCTTTGTTGATAGTTCTTCCACCAGTTCAAAACATCTAGTTCTTTCCAGTTATGAGGCTTCAGTATTAGTTCTTCCAAATAAGTTTCCAATTTAAACTTGTTCATGGAAGAATGATACATACTCGCATAAATATCTTAATAATCATACATCATTACAAAACAATCAAGTTTAAAAAAAAAAGGGGGCCTAACAAGCTACAGGGCCAGTTCTTTTAAGCCCTCGATCTTACAGGGTTGACCCTTTTAGGCCTGAATTCATTTGGAAGCTTCATTTTGTAAGTCTGGCCCTGAAGGGTTAAGGCTTAAACAGGTTGGCCCGACAGGTTTGGCACGATTTTTCGGCTTTAGTCACAAGCTCAAGCATACTAAGCTAAAGCCCAGCCTGTTTCTACCCCTATAGCAATATATATCAACATTTAATTTAATATTTTCATAATTTAACCAAGTTGAAAACCCCGGAAATCAATTGGAAAAAAATAATCAAATTGAAAATTTTTAATAAAAAATATTTAAAAATCATGATTTTTTATTGAAATTTCAACAATCTGTCATTTATGATTCCATTGTCAAAAAAACAATTTGTGATTTTAACCCCAACAAAAATCACGATTTTTATTCTGATGTCAATATTTTGTGATTTTTAAATATGACGATATTTCTTAAAAACGTCTTTAAATGTCATTTTTCCTATTACGAATTATCTAACTCTCACTTCACACTACAGATGTTTTCCTTTGATTTGTGAACAAAAATTCGGAGTCTGTAAGCCCCCTATCCAAGTTAAAGCGTGGGTTGCGGCTATTCCTCTTATCAATGATTCTGTCTGATAGAACATCAAATTAGAAAGTTATGAAGGAGTATATTTTATTAAGGATACGCCATTCCATACAGATTAAAAAACTTACAAAAGAGATTAATTAATATTACTAGGCATTCTAGTCATAATTATAAGATCATGTTTTTTTTTTTAAGAGATTAAGGAAGCTAAATGTTACTCCCTCCAGTCTTAATTATAGGAACACTTTTATAATACAAATTATACTACAAAAGTGTTCTTATAATTAGGACCGGAAGTAGTAGTAATTGTATCATCATATGTTATATATCCTTAGATTATATATTAATTTATCAGTCAAACTAATTAGTTTGGAAGAAAAAATAAAAATAAAAATATTCTAAAATAATTTAATTAGCTTTCTTAATCTCTTAAAAAAAAGTTAATTTAGTTTTATAATTAGAACCGGAGGTAGTACAAATAAGTTTCAGATCATCCATAAATTACACTAATATTGCGTTTCTAATTTGTTTTGAGGGAAAAAAAAATAGAGAATGATAGAGTAGTTCTTTTGATCGTCCAATAATCCACGTAGGCTTAAACAAGCTTTGTCTGAATATTTTCAGGAAGTTTGGCAAATCCAAAAGGAGCATTATATCCTTGTTTATAATATCAATTTCGATTATTTTATGTGATTGTTCGCAATCGCATGCACAGTTACCAGTCGCCAAATGATTCTGAGAACCAACTTTGCACCGTCGTCTTTTGAAATTTTATTTTATTTTTTGAAAAAATTACAACGATTGATTTGAAAATCGACGTAAATTATAGGGAACAAAATGTTACTTTTCCTGAAAAAATATATTCGAAAAGAATTGGAAACGAGTCAACAAGACAAGACAAATATGGGACACTCACCTTTCTAGTTTATTGAAGCAGTAAAATAAATAGTAAGGTAGGACTCACTGGGAGAATAAACACAGGATTTGAGTCAGAGGATAAATGGAAGATTTACAGTGAGGCTTGAGCACTGGTATAATAGGAGCTAACCATAAGAACAAGAATACAACAAAGTACAAAAGCGTGAAAAGCCTAAAAAAGAGCAAAAATACAATAGAAAAACGAAGAGAAGGAAAGATGAAAACTTCAACACGAGAAATGCAAAAGAAACGTAAACCCATAAACTCCCTTATTAAATTAACACGGTAAATATTAAATAATGAAGTTAAGAGATATAGAGATTTTTGGTTGGGGGGAAGGGTACCATGAAGGATTCCATTCCCCTTTGTTTTAAATAAAATTTTCAATAGCTTCTTGTTCAGACTCTTGCCGCCCTTAAGAGTGAAACATGTTATAGAACACTTGACTTGGCTGTTTCAACCATAAGAACAATCAAACTCACTTCCAAATCTTGACAGACTTGTCATGACTTGCAGAAGCAACCATTCCTGACACTGTTGATACTGCTAAAGACGATATCACACACTCATGAGCTGGTATTGTCATGCATTTATTCTCTGCCATGTTCCATAGCTCCAATGACTGCAAACCACAAATGATTCATAGAAAAACGTTAAACTACTAGGATGTGAGATATAATCTGAGGAGGACTGTAAAGCAGCCTATAAATCTATTCTCTAGTTCAACCGTAAAGTTCAGAACATGTAAATTCTTCATTATTTAGTGCAAACCCAAATATTCACACCGAATCTTCAGTATATCTTACATATCCCACAAATTAGAAACCCATCCATGTTACACACAACCTTTTTGACGTATTTATCATATGGAATCCATCAAAAATCAGAGTTCTTTTCCATTCCGTCTTTGGCTTCATTCAGCAGTAATTGTTTAGGACTAGAAAGCTAACCCCAAAGGCCTGGCAGCACCCGCCCCAAGCCATGTAGCTTGGTGGTATTTTAGGACCCAGTTTCGAGTATACTGAGTCCCACATTACATGTGCGGGCTCATAATGTGACATTTAAGCCAGTCTCATGAACTAGCTTTCAGAGGTACGGTATCCCAAAGGTTCCTACAAATCTACAAAGAGCTTTCTCTTCCAGGTTCTTATATAGCTTCTTGTAAAATGGATTGTTTATCTCCTTATCTACACGTTGTCTATCCCCATCTTTCGCACACTTAAAATTAAATTGAAAAGAATAGCAAAAGGGAGAGCAGAAGAGTAAACGAGTATGCAGGTTCCTCTAAGCCTGTACCTTACTTGTCCTAAGTAGAAGGAGAGCAGAACAGTAAAATTGAAATAAGAAAACCATAAAATATCAAAAAGGAAAAGATTAGCAAGAAAATTGAATTCATTCATACGATTAGAAAAATGACTTGGTCGAACATACCTGGTAACCTCCAATAACCAAAAGAGTGGGGTAACTTGGGTGAAAAACACAAGAATTGGACACAGAAGTAAGCTCGTGAATGCACTCCCCAGAGGCCAATGACCATACTCTGACAGATTCTTGACTCACAGATGCCAAGTAATCTCCATTGTGATCCCAACAAACAGAACTCACATCTGTGGTGTGCCCCTGATAACAAAAGAAGTTACAATTATTAACCAGTCATTGTAATGAAGGAGGTTGCTAGAGAACTCTCATTACATCCCATTAGTTCTTCAGGAGATTGTATTCAAGTTTATACCTGTAATGACTGCACCAGCCTGTCAGTCTCAACATCATAGAGGGATACAACATTACCAGCTGCTGCAGCCAGACGATGTCCTATTCTTGGCTGAAACCTCACCTGTGCAGAGCCTCCCTGCTTGATTCAGATATTGATGTTTAGAACACATACACAAAAATCCATCACATCTTTGATAATTATGTAAGTTTCAAAAGTGACCTTGGAAACGCGAGTGCAGGAATATTGACTAATATTCCAATAGCGAATTTCACTGTTGGCATCGCAAGAACAGAAAAGGTCATTTTTCTTTGGGTGGAAATCAAGGGACATCACATGAGAGGTATGACCCGTGTATGTCTGTAAACAAAAGTAGTTTGGCTGCCAAAACAAAAAAAGAAAAATAAAAGAGACAGGTAAGAACTAGAAGCATTTAAAACAACATCAAACAAGGAAATAAAACTATCAAAATGTAGCAACTAGCGACTAAGAATTGGTAACTGAACAAGCTCGGCACAAGACACAGGATGCTTTGCATCAAAAAATCAAAAGCTGAAATTAATAATGTAGAGTTGTGGGTTAGTTTTGATCTGGGACTGAATGCAATATATAAAATAGTAGCAAATTGCTCTCTTCTTGGATGGCAGATGCCTAGGTTTATTTTCTGTATCTCAGCCATCATTTGCATTTTTTTTATGACAAGACTAAAAATCTTTTTGTTCAAAAACTTGATGCCTCTTCACTTAAATTAAACCCTAAACCCATTCCTAGAGGCACCATTGACAGCACCTAACCCGCTACAATCTTTTTTTTTTAAAAAAAAAAAGAAAAAAAAAAAAGAAAAAACCTAAACAAGCAGATGTCCTTCCCATTAGCATATTGGCAATATACCTTAGATCCACCCTTGAATCATGATTTTCAGGCTACAAAACCCCTAATCCAACTGCATTCTTACAGTAGCACTATTAATGAAAATAAAATAGAATATAGGACAACAAATTCACTATTGATAACTGTATTAAACATTCTAGACGACAAGTTGTAGAAATGTGCTGACAATTAAAATATATACACGAGTTCTTTCATTACCATATTACATGAGTTCTGGTTTAATATTATTACTTTAGATGGTCCATAATACAATGCAGAAACTCATCACTCATCTTTGCTAAATACCCTGGTCCTAAACAACAAATGTAAAACATATAAAGCCAATCCTTTTTAAGGATCGTTTTTACTTTATTAATTTAGAAACACAACCATAGTATCCACAGCAAAAATAACACCTTCAGTAAACTAAGGGGAAAATGAAGATGAAAAACAATATATTTACGGACAAACAACACATTAAATGGTAGAAGGCAACAGTATAATATCCATGCAGAAGACATTACATTCAATAAAAAGCAGAACATCTCTATACATGAAGAATAGATCAAAGGTAAGTTTCTATTTACAGTAAAAAAGAGAGTGAGAAAAGAAATTTACATCTGAAGCATCCCAAAGCCGCACAGTTGTATCAAATGAAGAAGTTGCAAGCTGAGTTGAATTTGGTCTGAAGCGAACATCAGTAATAATTAGAGTGTGATCCTCTGAAGTGCTCTCTGTATTTAGTGTCTCCATGTTCCACAGAAAAACCTACTGACAGGGAGGAAAATGAGCATCGGTATATTCTAAAGGAGATATGCCTTGCAAATACAGAATTCATTAACTTAATATAGGTGCTAGCAGTGGTCAAATCATGGACGATGGCCCATGGCTATTATGCATCAGTGTAAAGCATTAAATTAGCCAATTCTCATGTAAACTTGCAAAGGAATGAAAGGAAAACATTTGAAGCTCTTAACTAAAATGTCAGCCAGCAGCTGTATAATCAGATTTAGAATATAATATTTCATCATGATGAAAAAAAATAGGCAATCCTGCTTTGCAAATCAACTAACTGCTTTCAAGTTCTGCACATAAAAAATAAAATCCATACTACCTTCTTGTCATGTCCAGCACTGGCCAATAACTTCCCATCTGTTGAGAAGTGACAGCAAACAACTTTGCCATTGCTCTTGCGTATGGAGCCAACTTCACTAAAGGAAAAGACTGAAACAAAAGCAATCAAAATACCAAACAAGTCAACGTGAAATGCATATATCAGAACAATGAGAGTATTAAATTACCTTTTGAAGCATCTGTTGTGTGCTCAGAAGCACTCCGTTTCAAGGTGCCAAACAAATCTCTTCCATCACCATCATCATGTGAAAGAAATGACTCCACATTATCATCTAAGGAGCCAACATCTCCAAAACGTTCCATGTCATCCTGCAACTAAAAGAATGAGACATGTCAAGTGCTGGTTTTAGCCTGTAACTTAGAAGCTTCAGCATAAAACATGATGGAGATTTTTTTTTTTTTGTTAATTAGCAAGGGAATAAAGTATAAGTTTAATTGTTACAAGTCTAAAAGCAAAATTATATACATATTACAAGCAATTCACCAATGCTACTACGTGATGTACATATTTTGTTATGATACTTTGTAGCTTCTGGTTTTTCTTCATAAATGCATAATTACGTTTCATAAAAAAAAAAAAAAAAAAAAAAAAAAATATTAGCATGAATATAATCAACTTCAGCCTACATAAAGTTGAAAGAACTAGATTTAAAACCTTATTGTTGTCCTAAAGGTCTTAAAGTAGTGCTAAGAATATGTGATTAAAACATCTCAAACAAGTTTTCTAACATGATTTGTTCAAAGGAAAAATGTTCTCAGCAATAGAATTGGCCAATGGCAAGAAACATGTATTTCATTCTTCAGTTCCCAGTTTCCTGGATGAGGTGGTACTAAACTGTTTCTTTACAACACATATCTTTATTTGCCGGCAACACATGCAGCAGCAGATTCTACATCATTTTTTCCCGGGTTATGCAAGTCACATATTCAATTTATTTACCAGTTGATTTGTGGACGATGCAAGACCACCTGTGCCATCAGCACTATACATCATCAAAGCTTTGGATACACCACCAACATTCTGCAAGTTACCAGCCATGGCTACTCCATCACAAGGAGTATGAGTAGATGGGGTTGATGGCTGGGAATTAGATGGGCCAATCGTGTTTCCTGTACCAGTGCTGTTGGCAGCTCCTGAAGACGTAGGCCCTTTCCTTTTCCGGTTATTCTAGTAAAAATAAATAAATAACAGTCACAACATTCAGAAACAGCATGTAAACTGCTAGTTTGCACAAGTTTCAGCAAAACGAAAATGAAAGTAACCAAAGTGATAAAAGGATAGCAACATGCCTGTTGCAGTTGTTGTGGGTGTAAGGGATCCTGCTGTTGCTGAGAGGTAGATTGTTGCATCTGTGGCATGTTGATCTGCATGCAAAACACAAAACACCACATCAACTAACAGCAACCTACACTTGGAACTAAAAAGGCAGATGAAAATTTCACAGATGAATAAATCATAAATAAATAGCGTAGTCAGTTAACTGAATAAAATGTACAAAGCAGGTGGATGACGAATGCAAAATTAGAAGATTCTTAAATTTCTTGCATGATTATGGTCCACCAGAACTGCTCTTGTTTTCTTGATTTGTTACTCTTCTTTTTTTTTTTTTTTTTTTTTTTTTTCTTTGGCCAGAGATTTTTTGCTCGTCATTAACAGTTATCATAGCTCTCTTAATTTTGCTGGATTCATTTTGTCAAGAACTATCAAACCTCAAAAGTTAAAGCTAATACGAGAAAGTTCAAACAGTATCATGAGATAAAACTTGAATACACCCCCATACAGATGCCCTTTGGGCTTGAAGGCTGAACAACAAACAGGTCCATCACAGGTTGCTCTGAAATTCAATTTGATTGGAAGTAGGGGTCTCAATGGTCAAACTCGAATCCTGACCACTTGATCATGTCAAAGAATATCTTTATCCAAAAATTATATGATGGAGAATCGGAAGATATAAGGAAAGATTAATATAATTAATTATAAGTAAATTAGGCATTAAAGATAAATATAGTAAATGATATTTAGATAAGACTAGGATTATAAGTCAATATTTTATTACTTTTATTTTATTATTATGCTTTTTAATTTTAAAGCTAGAAGGAATTATCCCACGGGCTCTATAAAAAGCCCTTAAAATATAAAAAAGAGAGGATAGGAAGAATTATATTCAGTGGTACTCTGTATTCACGCAAAAGACATAATTCACTTATCATGTATAAAAACCAGGCCAGTCACATAATATGGACATCATCAGAATAAAATAAATTCATTGCAGAAAAGGACTTGATGATGCTAACATTCAATCACACTCTAAGGTGTCAATTTTCCCATTTCATAAAACATTAAAGGCAATGAAACAGGACCACTACTAATACCTTAGATGAAGTGGATTGCATTGGAGAACCAATTGATCCATCATTTGCAATAGGTTGGCCATCTTTTGCATTCAAACTACCTCTAGCTAATCCCCTCAGCCGTTGAGGATCCATATCTGCGTACATTGGTGAACTAGTAATATTTCCTTGTGCCTGAACCTGTGCCAAGAATTGTTGTTGTTGTTGCTGGGGCAAAAGCTGGAACTGATTTGCACTTTGAAGGAGAGGTTTTTGAACTTGTGCTCCTAGACTTGGTCGAATTTGATCTATGCCCTAGATAATTTGATGATTTTTGATTTAAGATGGGTCAAATACATTGACAGCTGGGTCAAAGAAAAATTTAATTACATTGCACAACTTACAGTTAAAGGCCATCCTTTCAGTGTGAGATTACCAACTCCTGGAATCAATCCTTTATATGAGAAGAGAATTATTGAAATAAAGTATGATGATTAGATAAGGACATTTCTTAGAAAATAATGCAATCCTCGTATAAATGAAAGTAGAAAATAATCTAAACAGCTACAATGTGAAAAAGGAAATAGTGCAGAAGCCGAAACATAAAAGAGCAAAGCTAACTAAATTCCTTCCTCTAACATGTTTCATAGCTTTATATGTAAGATAAAATTATGGAATCGCCATCTTGATAAAAATCAACATGTTCTTCAATAATTTTTTCTCCTACCTGGATTTACTATTCCTGGTTTTGACTGCATTGCACCCTGCCCATAAATTGAAGAAGGATCCATGGGCAAAGATCTTTGCATCGTGCCCATGCTGACTTCACTTTTAATGTCCTGCTGGGTTTTTTTTAAGGAGAAAAAAAGGAAAGATTTCAGCATCTTAAAGTAATGGAGTAAAGAAGAAATATAGAAAACCTAAATGAAGCAGAGTAGTGCAAGTGATTACCGGAGTTTGCTGATTTCGAGCCTGCATGTGCTGCAAAGCTGCAGTCACACTTCCAGTATTTCCTTGAACAATCTGACTGTTTGGAAAAAGTGACCCAACACATCAGTACTCAATGTGTACAAGAGCTTAATATGTGTCTGTAGTTATATAAAATGCACTGATGATTTTACCCAGGATGACTTGTTGTTGACTTCAAAAGGGCCATTCTAGCATCTATAAGTGGTTGGGATGTCTCAGTATCCATTGGGTTAGAGTGTTTCATCCGTTCCTCATACATTTTTGCTGCCAATGCACTGGCAGTAGGTTGCCCAAGCATTCCTTCAGAAGAAATAGCATTTACAGTACCACCAAGAGGAGGATGATTAGGATCCCTCCTTTGAAGCTGAGCCTGCCGCATAAGTTGCAACTGCTGCATTTGCAGCTGCTGCTGTTCTTTTGCTTTAATCTGTTGAGCCTGCAAATTATCAATAAAATGGTAAACAAACATTTTCATTATAAATGTTACCAATAAATCGTCATCAAGTCAGACAAGATGATAACAGCTACCTCCAAATATGCTGCAGCAGACTCGGAATGTTTCTCGTTTGTCCTTGCAATAAAAATATCCCAGAATACAGACCACCACTCAAAAAGAAACCCTCCAGGAGCATCAATTGCTGCATTTTGAAACATCGTTATAATTATGAGCACTTCACTTAAAATATTCCATGCACTTTCAAAGACATGGTGAGATAAATACCCCAGAAGAAAATGGAGACAAATATTATATGCAATATTGACACTTGAGGAATTTTAAAACAGGTCAGGTCATGAATTATGGCTGAACGGGCTAATCATCATTTTATATAACATCCACCATAGAGTAACGAATAAATTAAACTGCTTAAATTATCTCTTACCCACTGGATCTGGCGCAACCTTCCCTTCAGTCATGAATGACTTGGCAGTATTATGCAATTTTTTCTTCACCAAGTAATCGTAGATATAAACATCAAGCCTGGCAGGCAATAACCACATATTAGTGAGTAAACAGCGGAATTCTGAAGTAATCTGAACGAGACGTATGAATAGATAGCTACATCTTGTCTGCTTCCCAGTTACTCTGCGCCATTTTCCCGGGTCAATTATGCAACAACTGCTCAAGATGAAATTTCCCACTGTAAGCGACCAATTAAAGGAGGATAAAGATAAACTAAAATACAATTCAAGTCATAAATTAGATAAATTTTCTATACACAATTGCTAAGCTCGTCGAATTATCAAAAAGACAAATTAGAATCGAAATTGTCAGATAACGGACAATAATTGCATTGTTATGATCCAACCTCAAAACACAACAAAAGACGGATCAAAATCCTGCATTACTTAATCGTAGGCTGCTCACATCCAAGATCACCGCCGAGTCACTGATAGATCATCGCTCTGTATTCAGGCATCGCCAAAGAAAAAAGATCGATCCTCAGTAAAAGCAAACAAGGCAATTCAGAGCAATTCCAACAATTAAATACATTGCTTACCTATCAATGAATCGTAAAACAAAAACCGTAACGGAACCAAACAAAACTAGGTTAGCAACACAGTGAGGACTATCGAGCACCAAGTATCGAGTTTGAACGGGAAGGGGGACAGACTGTGCCTGAACAAGGTCCGCAACTCAGGTTCGTTATTTCGACGAAGCTAAGGTTCGTGTTTAACCAAGGGAGCAGTTTCCGTTTTGTTTGGGTATCTTCGAAGAGCCCAGAAAGCGTTGAATAGTACGTTTGGATAAAGCCCATTTATCTAGAAATCGACATTTTTTTGTCTGACCAGAGAAATTGCATTGGATTAAAATTAGTTACATGATTAAATCGGTCCCGATCAAACTTAAATCAACAACATTGATTTTATTTAATCTTAGCCATTCATTTTTTTAATATTTTATGGTACTGACAGGTATTAAAAATATACTTCATCATACTGATTAGTACTAAAAAAATACTTCATGATCTTAAAAAAAATATATCATGAAGTATATTTTAAGTACCACTCACTACCCTGAAATATTTTTTCAAAATCATAAAATAATTTTTTAAGATTATGAAGTATTTTTTCAGTATACCAATATCCTAAAATATCCTTTTAGTATTATTCAAGACGAAATATTTTTTCAAGATCCTAAAATAATTTTTTAATATTATAAAGTTTTTTTTTTTAGCATCAGAAAGTATCCTAAAAATGCTGAGACCTTTTTTTAGTAATATTTTAAGAGATCGATCTACTTAAAAGGATACTTGATCTTGACTGATCAATACTGAAAAATACTTTATTATCTTGAAAAATTAATTTATGATCTTGAAACATATTCGTACTGAATAATACTAAAAGGATATTTTAGGATACTAGCTGTTATTGAAAAAATATTTTAAAAAATCTTGAAAAAATATTTCAGGGTAACGATTGTTACTAAAAAAATATTTCACAATATTTTTTCAATACCGGTCAATATGCTGAAGTATATTTTTAATACTCGTCAGTATATTAAAATATTTTTAAAAAAATAGCTAAGATTAAGTAAAATCAATAGTGTAGATTTACTTTTAAGAGATTAGGAGAAAATTAGATAATGAGAGAATTTATTCTCGATTAAAACGGAGTTTCACTAAATTTTTGACCTTGAACGGGGTTCCCTCAATAAACATACATATCTTGTCTCGCATCCGACTATCACAATATAGGTATGTAATCAAATTGATGCTAGTTGTGCTTTTTTTTTTTTGGGTCTTCTAATTCTAAAACGAAAATTCATTTGGTCAAGAGGGACTATCTGACTTTTCGTCTCATTGAAAATGGAGGGTTGGGTTTAAGACCAATTAAGATTATTAATCGATCAGGCATTTTTCGCATAGTTTTGGCGGGTCATTTCATTATAATCTCCTTCCTTGCTGGATTTTTCTTTGAAGGTTAAGTATATTGATCGTGCCAGTTCATCTTTTATTAAGATTCCTTATAATTCTTTTTGGATTTGGAAGGGAGTTCCTGAAAATGTAGAAGTTATGACTGAGAATTAAGTTAAAATGGTGTGTAGGGAATGAAAATCTAATCCCAATTAATCACCACTTTTGGTGGCCCGTGCAGCGAGATCATGTCGCCTTGTTGAATATTCAACATGTAGATGATCTATTAATACATGTCCTCTATTTTTGGAGTTCTATTACATGTTATGGATTTGGATAAGGCTCCATATTCAATATAGGGCCCAACAGTGAATATATTGCATATCAGGATCTGCCTATAATAAAAGAGAATCTTATCTCATCTACAATACAGGTATATCTAAACCTAAATTTGGTAATTACGATATCAAGACCTCGGATCACAGGGCCCAAGCGATTCAACCTAAGGTAAACTCTATAAATACAAAAGTAAAACCCTAAGGTACACAGGTTCTAACTCTTAACTATTTATATAGCCAAATCTGTGTTCTATACCAGAACACATGGAATCACCGACTATTTCAAACCCTATACTCGCCGGCCAACCATTGTTCAAGCCATTATGAGCATTCCTACTTCTATTCTAAATTCCCTTTGATAAATTAATTTGAACAGGTAATATTGCAGGAATCTATATTATCAATAATGGTGCGAGACAACTATCACATGTTCATTCACCGTTTGATATGCTAACCGATGTTTTTAAGAAGTTATTTTGGATAATAAAACTTTCGTACAAACAACTACGTACTCTTTATCTAGAAGCTTTTACATGATGTTGTGCCCTCTAATGATATTTTAAATCGGTATAATCTTCCCTCACACACCCTTTACTTATTTGGATGTGATGTTGAGGACTCTCTGAATCATCTTTTTGTCTCCTATCTTTATACAAAAAGCTTGTGGTATGGATGCCTCACTGTTATATTACCTAATTTCTCTTTTTCTGAATTTAAGAGCTAGTTACAAGATATACTTTAATGATTTTGGATAATGATGATCATTCTCCTTTCGTAAATAATGTGATTTGCCTCTTGAATTTTATTTGGAAGAAGTGAAATTTAGCTCTTGCATCAAGAAAAATTGGATAGTCCAATTGCACTGATTAAAGAAATCCAACAAGCTAGCAATTAATATTTACCAACCTAGAATTCTCTACTTATGCTTCACAAGCTTGGCCTAACATACCAACGTGTACAATACATAGATGTCTCCTAATAATTGATGGCTGAGACATTATATCTCCCAAATATAAAAAGCTTGGAAAACATTATTGTCATGTTTATTTTTTTTTTGTCATCAGGGCTCTCCTATTAAGGAGTTTTTGTGGCAGAATCAGAACATTCGAACTACTTTCTATTCCAAATATCTTCGTGCTACTCTATTTTGGATTCAAAATTTTAGGTTGCAGCAATCGCATTGCAAGCACCAACCGGTCATCTAATACGTTAGCAAATGTTTTATATACCTTCCTAAAGATTCCTCTCTAGTCTCTAGGACTTACATCACTTGGGTGGAAATCTTGGCTTACTCTTTGCGTTTTTTAATTACTATTAGGACCATTTCTAAGTTTTTTCATTGCAATTTCACATGTAGTAATTTATGTTTTATATCTATTTGTAACTTGTAGAAATTGCTATTTCTTTTAATATCGTTTTGTCCTTTTTATCTAGAGAAAATGACACCAATGTTCCATATCAAAAATTCATATAGCTTGTCAATGATAAGTGAAAGAATTATCATTGATAAGTTATAAGATTTTTTTTATATTATTTTCTTTAATTGAGACGTTTGTGTCATTTCTCAATGGGGAAAAAACTGTGGCTTATGATTTTTCTTGTATTTTTAATATTTCATAGGTAATGATGATATCAAATATATTATATTTGGTGAAACGAATAAATTAAAATGATAATAATAAAAGTAATTTATTTACAGAAGTTTTCCAAATTAATAATATGTGCATATTTACATAACGATAACATTTAAAAAATAAGACATATTACTTTATGTAATTGGAGAATTTGATATAATGGATATAATAAAATCCACCTAAGTTTTTTCTTGATATAAAATACAGTGGTGAAATATGGGATAATTACGGTTTAGTTAAGATATTTATGAGTTTTGGATTTTAAAAAATGGAGAAATGGGGATATAAAATTTTCATAACTACAAGGTGTAAAGTAAAAGAGTAAGACAAACTAATAACAAAACTTTCAACATCACTTCTCTACATTATGTTTTAAAAAAATCCAAGTCATAACAAATTTTCCTCCCTTTCCATCCACATCCCTCATACCAAATAGCACTTTTAGAGTTAACAATTATGATATTAAACAAGGATATTTGTTCATTAAAATTATGATTTTATTTATCTTTTAATATTCACAGTATCTCAATAAAATAGGTACATCCGTCATTCTATAAACTATTTTTGTTTTCTTATAATTATGATATTAGGATTTAGATTTTAATCTGAATTTAAAATATTATCATTTTATTTTTATTATATTCAATATATAAATAGAGTTAGGCTTCCTAAAATATTTAATTTAATTATTGATTGAATAAGGATTCCCCTTCCCCTTCCTCTACGATCATCTGTTTCTCCTCCTTCCCTCCTTTCACTCATACTCTCTACCGTTTCCATCTCACCAGCTCCCACCAACCACAACGTAATAATTTCTCCTATCTTAAATATAAGACAAATGCGTTGACTTTTTTGAAAACGGGAGCCTCCATTAAAAAGTAAAACTGTAAAATGCGTGTCAGCTCGCCAGCAGATTACAATTTACAACCAAGAAATTACGAACAGGATACAGATATCAAAACTCAAAAGACCTTTAAAACGTATAATCAATGTTTCATGCAGTTTTAGCATGAATAGGACACTCTTTCTCTGAGAAAGACCTTTAAAGCATATATATATTCATTCATTAATGAAAAAAGGTAATCGTAAATATGTCTTTAATATTTTACGACAATTTTATCAAGAGTTTGTTCCTTCGATCTCCTCCTTTTACGACCTCATCTTTTCCTTTCAACAACTATGTGATATTGTACAGAAAGCCTCGAAAGAGTCTATGGTTATTATACTTATAAACCTAGATACTTCTATTATTTAACCTTATTATGCTATAGTACGTGAGCTCAAAGTGGGCAATATATATATTTTAAAAAATGACTAAATATATAGAAGACAATATTAGGGCAGAGCAGAAACCAGTAGAACTTTAGAATTAAATTAGATATAAAAAAGTTCGAACTTGGTGCATTGTCATATATATACTCAAATCTGTTTAAGATACAAGTCACTTTTAGGCTATGTTTGGAGAGGGGAGCCCTCCTTAATATGAAAAGTCATATATGACTATGATGTAAAATATTTGTATGGAAAACGATGTAAATTTATGGTTATATCGACATTTTACATCAGGAGAGACCCCAGGGTAAGGACTGGTTCGTCCCCTCCTTATACCGGGTTGATCAGGCGGGAATTGTCCTCCTCCTCTAGGAGAGAATTTACCAAACAGGGCTATACTGTGAGGGCCGATAGCCTTATTCTGGTGGGGGCTAGACTCCTCCCTTTCTTCCCTTCAAACCAAACATATATAGCCTTCTTCACCTAGTTATAACTAAATGAGATTTTGAGGAGTTGTATCTAAACATTAATTATATAAATAAAATTAGTGAATAAGTATTAACTATCGTCGGTGGGTATATGAGTTTTTCTTAAAAGTGACTTTATTTTGTTCATATTAACGGGCAATATTAAAACAAACTGGGTGCTATGCATAGCTTGAAATCCCTAAAATAGCTATATAAATGTTCCTAGCATCATCAGCTAGCGTAATAGTAGTATTAACATAATTATAAAGATAATGATAAAAAATATTATTATAATATTTTTTAAAAAAAGAAGAAGAAAAAAGAAAATGTTTAACCATTCAAAGTTGATCTAAGTAATGTAAAGCCCCACTAAATCCAAACATGGCTTCTTCCTTTTTTCCCCATCCATTCTCATCTTTTCCCCCTTATGACCATTGAATCAATAATTCACATTTAATATTTTATGCATACAAGGAGAGATGAGAAAGAAATATTAAATGTGGATCATTAGTCTTGAATGGTCATGAAGGGAGCAAACGATAGAAGCAAATAAAAAATGAAAATGAGAAAAGCCAAGAGTTTGAGTTTCATAGGATACATTTGAGGTGGTGGGAAGGGCAACCATGAATCTCTAATCGGATCTCGGCTGACAATATAAAAAAAGAAAAAGAAAAAAGATCAATAAAATAAATAAAACGCGGGAAAGAGGGGTAGTGAGTAGACTGGAAAAGAAGTTAGGATTGGCTTGGTGGGTGCATTAAAGGATATGAAGAGGTAGCATTAATAATGGAGAAGGCATAGAGTGCAGGGGGAGGCAAAACCCCAAAAACTCTATATTTTAGTGTCAGACTATTTGACCTGTTGGATTTGAAAAGGAAAAGAGAGGTTTACAGATAATGAAACAATTAAATGGGTAAAGATGGAAGAAGAAGAAACATAAACTAAAGAAAAGCTATCGTCAAAAACAGAAAAGGAGGGAGAGGACAGTTGGGCAAATAAATAAGGCGCACAGACAGGTGAGACTCATTTATTCATTGCAAGCTTGACAGCTGAGTAATTGAAGGTTTTGTTCCTTCCTCTCTATTACTCACTCTACTTGCTATTACAGTCTATATAATGCCACCCCTTTCTCCTGCTTCAGTGCACTTTCTCTTCTTCTTCTTCTCCTTCCTTGTGAGTACTTTTCTGCAGTGACGTCAGAATGAGAGGTGTCTCAAATGCCAATGTGGTTACTTGGTTCTGTGTTCTTCTTCTTTGTGTGACTGCTGACGTGGGCGTCGATAAGGACGACAAACATCTTATTCATCCGCCGCATTTGCTTTTCAAGAAAGGTTTTCGACCTGGAGGCTTAGGAGGTGGCGCTGGTTTTGGTGGCGGAGCCGGAGGAGGACTGGGTGGTGGAGCTGGTTTTGGTGGCGGAGCTGGAGGAGGGCTAGGTGGAGGAGGCGGCCTAGGAGGTGGCGGAGGTCTGGGAGGTGGTTTAGGTGCTGGTGGGGGTTTGGGTGGGGGTGCTGGTGGAGGTCTAGGAGGTGGTGCAGGTGGTGGTTTAGGCGGTGGTGGAGGTTTGGGTGGCGGAGCTGGTGGAGGGCTAGGCCATGGTGGTGGCTTAGGTGGGGGTGCCGGTGGAGGACTTGGTCATGGTGGTGGTTTGGGAGGGGGAGCAGGTGGAGGACTTGGTCACGGTGGTGGTTTGGGAGGGGGAGCAGGTGGAGGACTTGGTCACGGTGGTGGTTTAGGTGGAGGGATAGGTCACGGTGGTGGTTTAGGTGGAGGGATAGGTCATGGTGGTGGTTTAGGTGGTGGTGCCGGGGGAGGACTAGGGCATGGTGGTGGCTTAGGCGGAGGTGCAGGTGGAGGGCTTGGTCACGGGGGTGGTTTAGGTGGAGGTGCAGGTGGAGGGCTAGGAGGCGGAGGTGGGCTTGGTGCCGGAGGTGGTGCTGGAGGGGGTCTTGGTGGAGGTGCTGGAGGTGGTGCAGGTGGTGGGCTAGGAGGCGGAGGTGGTGCTGGAGGGGGTCTTGGTGGTGGAGGTGGTGCTGGTGGTGGGCTAGGAGGCGGAGGTGGCGCTGGTGGTGGGCTAGGAGGTGGAGGTGGCGCCGGAGGTGGGCTAGGTGCAGGAGGGGGTCTTGGTGGAGGTGCCGGAGGTGGTGCAGGTGGAGGGTTTGGCGGAGGAGGAGGTGCAGGAGGAGGTGTAGGAGGGGGTGTCGGAGCTGGTGGCGGGGCAGGTGGTGGAGCTGGTGGTGGCTTTGGAGGAGGAGGTGGATTTGGAGGAGGGTTTGGGGGAGGAGGTGGTTTCGGGGCAGGAGTTGGTGCTGGTGGCGGCCATTGACGAAGAAGTGATCGACCAATGTGTAATATTGAAATTAATTCGAAAATTTAAACTTTAACTGGTGGGGGTGATTCTGCTATATGCATGTGAAGTATTTAGGAGTCATCTTTATATATTCTTTTCGAATATGGAATTAAACGAGTAAGTTCCATTTATTATATATATAAGGTCTTGTTTACGTACGCTCTATGATTCTGCATGCAAAACCCAAGCTCTTGCGATCCTGTTCAGTTTTCAACTTGTAATGCCCTTTTCGGTTTCTAATTAATGAATAATGTTAATCCTATGCACAATGACTTGAATGCCTAAAGCTACCTCTTTTAATTCATTATTATGTACGTAGTATTTGAGTTGAGCAGACAAACAATTGATGGTGGCAGCTAGCATAAGTTGTATACAAGGCCATGTAAGTGGTAGTAGCTACTATAATCCAGCGCTGGGAGACCAAACATTAAATGAATGAATAAATGCGTTTGGTGAATTAATACTGTAATATTCAATGCATGTTTGAATATTTATATATTGACCGCGCAACTCACATTTTTCAACTCACTTCTCATGACGAGTTTGAACTTTCAACTACAAATCGTCCATCAAAACAAAGGAGAAACTCGCGCGCATGAACTCATTTATATATAACTGGTTAATGTATAGATTATGAACACCAGATTTTGTGTGTGTGTGTGTGTTCTATATTTATGTATGAATATACTTGCCAAAGTAATGAATCTTGTTCATAATCACGGCTTAGTTAGGGAAGGAGAGGCCAGTACGTATATATACAGATGCATAAATAATAGAGCATATGTACGTACTGTAAGTGATGAATTATTGGCCGGTGGAAAGAAGCAAAAGAAGGAAGCGAGCCTGTGTTGGTGTCATCAGCAGCAGCACGCATGTGCAAGTGTTTGAATGCTCTTAATTAAAGCATAATGCAATATATGTGTGTGTGTTCTTCTCTTTCTTTGTGAGGATTATATATCTCCATCCACTTCAAAAAACAGTATATATGTTATGTTTTTCTTAATAAAATCAAGATGAATCTGCATTGATAACCAATGATTTGTATTAAGATACAAATCAACTTAGTTTAACTATAACCATCCCTTAAGGTGATTAACAAACAGATTTTCTCACTCTAGTGAGAAACTCACATTAATCTATCTCTTAACATAGTATGGATCTCATTATCCCATACACTTAACACTTATATTGATGACTAAGACCGCTATTTATAGGGTCCAAGATCTTGACGAACAAGATACTCCCTCCGATCAATTATAAGACTTAGTTGACTTTTTTGGAGAGATTAAAGAAATTAATTAAATTAGTTTCAAATATTTGTATTTGCATTTTTTTCCTCAAACTATTTAGTTTGAGTAATAAACTAATATATAATCTAAGGATAAACAACATATGAAATAATTAAGCAACTTATTTAGCTTCCTTAATCTCTCCAAAAAAAGTCAACTAGGTCTTAGGTCTTATAATCACAACCGGAGGTAGTAATATCTTAACCATACTTCATATTCTTCTAACCGGTTTCCATTTTCAAAATGTACATTTGATTTTAACCACACATTATCTAATCTACATACGTTCGCACAGACACACATATAGAAAATTGAATTAGCTATAAATTATGTAGAAAATTGAATTAATTTGAGAATTATACTTACCCGCACCGACACTTGCTAACACGTACGTGTTCGTGTTAAACATGTTATCCCCACAAATATTATTGTCTGCTTCATGTTTGAAACGCGTCGTCGTTGTTCATACCGAGACCGAGTAATACTACTTACAGTTTTTAATATATCAACCTTAATTTATTCATAATATTTATATGCATCAAATAAAAGGCTGCAATCCTTCGGGGTTTAAGAGGGTGTTAATTAATATATTAGCCACACATTATGAATAAAAAAATTATAATATCTTTTCTTGTTTCTGCGGATACAGCAGCTGCATATACACCACTAAGTACAGAAAGATTTTAAATTATAGTCTATTGTTACGATGGTTATAATTTTATAACTTGTTCACACTCAAAATGAAATTATGATGGACGACGATTATATTATACCAGCACACATCCATATTAATATTGAGAAGTCACGATACAACAGGCAAGAACTAGCTAGAAATGGAAATTTTAGAACTAGATTTAAAAACTGTACATATCCAAACACATCACATAGAAATTAAACAAAGTTTGCTGCTTACTAGTTAATTGGATTCGGGATTTGGGCCGCTAGGGACGCTATGAGCAGCAGCTTGAAACTGATGATTTGCTGTGGAGTTGTTGTTGGCTTCTTGGTGGGCAAAGAGAGGAAGAAGTAGCAAGAAAATCACTATGAGTAGCAACAGAAGAAAAAGATGATGTTTTTGATAAGTGAAATTGATGATTGCCATTGAAGTAGTAGTAATCAAAAACCAGCCCCCCAGTGATCCACGGGAGATCAATATCCATCAACACGCTATGCTTCACCACAAGAAACTGATCTCAGTCACAGCTGAGACAGGGAGAAGAAGAAGAAGATATATTTACCTGGCTATCACAAATAAAGTAGAGACAGTCTTTCTCTTTTATAAAGATAGGCTTAACTCCTACCTCTTGAGGTTTGATCTAGGAGCCTATTCTCGGTGGGGAAATAAAGAAATTCATGACGAATTTGGTTTTTTGAGCTCTTAATAATTACACAGACAATGGCTCACGTGAGAGAGATCAGAGAACCTGTTTGAGTTTATATATATGACTGATAGATGAGGTTTGAGGTCTTAATAATTATATTCATGATGACTAGCTTTTTCGCTGGTTCAAGGTGATGTAATCACGACTGACTTAAAAACGAAGTATGGGAATTTTTAATTATGTGCATATTATCTCTTTAAGTTTTCCTGAGTAAGAAAGTCTTACAAAAGAAGTAAAATCCCTTTTTAGAATGAAACACATAATAAATGTTTAATAAATTCATTATTTAAAACTTCACACACACACACGCAGAAGGGGGGGGATTGAGGGCATGGTTACCGACAAATTAAAGGCAAAGAGAGAAGATAACAAAGGAGGGTAGGCATGCAATGGAAGAAGGATCTTTTTGAAAAGCAAAATCTGAAAAAAGAAAATAAATAAAGCAAAATGTGATGGCCGTATGACGGGGAAAAGAGACAAGGCCAGCCACGCCCCCTAGAAATGGTGAGTGATGGCTTTTTTACTTCATGCTTTAGTTTGCCTTTCTTTTCTTTGACTTTGAACCCACCAACCACATATTCACGCTCTTGATCTCTATTTACTCACTTTCTGTGTAAGATGATCTATGCACAGTTGGTTTGAAGTTACAAGCATGATCGGATCTGCAATCTCCCACTTATAAGAAAGTTTTCATATTACTAGGCCACAAAGCCATTGGTTGTTTGAGAAAAATCCTATAAACAGAGTTTGCATGCATTGCTTTTTGTTTGTAGGGGAGAGTGACCTGTGATAGTGAGTGGAATTGAAGGAGTGATGGATAATGGTTGGTACGTACCCTCTTTTTCTGCATTTGAACAAAGCGTGAGTCACTAGACCCCCTTTGCTTTATTCAAATTTTAATATAATCCTCTTTTATCTCTTCAATCTTCTTCACTCTTATTTCTCTTGCTAATCCAATTATGGAGGTCCTACTTACTTTATCGATAATCAACATTTTTATAACATTGCTTTAATTTTTTAAGTTTTTGTTTATTTATATTTTCATTCATCAAATACAATATCCTAAAGGAGGATTATATTTAAGGTCCCTGAAATCAACACATATACCAATGGCCAGTGCACAAATAGGAAACAACTCTGCAAGATAAATAGCAATCTGTGGACAAACAGTTGACCCATTTCAAAATAATATTTTACTCAGAATTCCATCTACATTTCTTCGTTGAAATGACATGAAGCAGGACAAAAACAGAGATCTAAATGAAGAGGACTTCATCTGTAACGAGTGGCTAGCAGTTTTGCTTGAGCCGCAAAAGTAAAATTCTTAACGTTCTTCATTTTTAGGGGACTATTTCTCATTGTTTAATCTCCTCATGCATATCTCTGTGTCTACACTTTATTAAGCTTCCTAACTTTTTGAAATCCCAGCCACAGTCCCTTTACTATGATTTCCTGCACTGGCTTCCTCATCCTGTCTACTTCGCTCCGTGTCTTCATCGACAGTAGCTGGATCTCGATGCTCATCTTTGTCACCCCTGAGACCAGATTGTACAAAATATGCAAAATTGTTGATTCCAATAGATATCAAGGGAAAATATTCATATACAATACAGCACCACCGCCAAGTGTCAGATTTTTCATCTTGTTAGTTTATTCAATAGCACAATGGTGTCGTGCAATCTATATTGCCAATCCCATTTATTGAGGTAAAAGTTCTTTGAAATAGAAAGGTTGGAGCACATACCCAGAGTAGATAATAAGCCCAATTGTAACAGCACCAAAAGCCACAAAATACATCCAATCAACCTGGAAGTGAAAATTAGCTCCAGATATGTTAGAACATTCAACATGTAATTCATGTTTAATAGGATTATCAAAGTTGTTATATGTTGCCAACAGACCTTTTCATGGTATGCAAAAATGCGAATTAAGACAGACCACATGTCTGAAGTCAGCAGAGACAGATTTAGCATGGTAGACCCATTGATCTGTACAAAAGAACATAGTTTATTAAAATGATATTTCGCTCTAGAAACCTGGATATTTAAACTGTACAAGAACCAGACCGACCTGACACATTAGCAATGAAACGGAAGAGAGAGATTTTTATACATTTTACTCCGAGACATATTTCAAAATTGGAAACTGGAGAGTTGTAGCTTAAATGCATACCTTGAGCAGGACAGGGACTAATGAGTAGAACAGAAACATTGCCACTGCGAACCCAACAAAGGGAAGTGCCTGAACAGACATTGAAAAAGAGGAAAGCGAAAATGTGTGTTATTTAGAATTTGATAACTCATAAATATGTTTATAAGTACTGAACAATTCACAATTATCACTAGCACAAAAATGGTGGGAAAAATACCAAAAAATGAGGGGCGGAAAAATGGTAAGAAGTTTAAGACCAGTTCATGAATGTCAGAGTTCAATCTTTGCAGTGGTGACAAAATGGGAAATTGGGAATTACTTGACTATGATGCATTCATACATAATGACACTTGCGATTATAACCAAATTGAAACAATAAAGGCAATAAGGAAAACACTCTTGTTCTGCAGTACAACTAGAGAAGCAATTGAAATGATGTAGGTGAGATAGGGATATCAGAATAATAGTATGAATGAAATCAAAATCTTTTGAAGTCAAAGATCAACTATAATACGACATCGCCTCAGCATCAATGCCAAGTGGTTTCATCTAAACTTAATTTCCTCGTTTCATATTATCCTTTCCATAGAACCATCAGATTCAGTTTCTTCTACAAGGGAGTGTGACAGGAGCAAGAAATAAGTCATGGTCCAACTTAAATTTAATGAAAAAACCTTTCAAGATGTATATTTGAGACAGATATATGCAGGATCTTAGCTAAAGTGAGATTTTGTCATTGATGATGATAACGATAATGTTGTTTTATGCGCGTGCAGGGGGGAGAGAGAGAGAGAGAGCTTACTGCTCCGGCTGACCAATGAATAGATTTGAGCTCACCGCGCTCAAGTATGCTTCTGTAATAATTATTAAGGACATGAGATTGTTAAAAAAGAAGCATGATAAAATGTTTTCACTTTCCCTTCTCCTAGACAATTTATGCACCAAAAATACGCTCTCAGAGTTTGGAAAAATATATTATAGAAATGATCTTTGGCCCATCTCATTATTAGCCATTAATTAACTAATTTAAGAAACATGATCATGAAATAACTTCAAATTTTCCACTGGTGACAATTACATATTTCAAATTCACTCAGTTCCGAAAATTAGAATATTCTCCGATGAAATATGATCATGACCCAACATGATCAAGCCATTCAGGAAAACAATCTCTGAATTTGGCATAATATTTCCGATATGGCATCTCAGCTATGCAATATAGTGAAAATTTAAGGGACAATACATGATGTAAAAAAACGTTTGACCCCGGGAACTAGCACAAAATAGATTGAGTAAAATAAAAAATATAAACAGCTTGATAAACAGTAACATAGAAATGCCATGGAAAGTTCTCCAAAATAGAAAGATCTTTAATCCTCAGAACTAAATGAATTATTGGTTTTTAATTGCAAGGATACATTTGAATAGCGCTGATAATGCCACCAAAGGTACCCAACAATGCCATGAGCTCAACTCTATCAGCATTTTTCACCAGAAACTCCTGCAATAGAAAACACATCATGATAAAGCAGTAGGCTTCATGCAAAAGTGGACTGTAATCTGAGTTCTAAAGTGTGAATGAAATAGCACAAAGAATATGTGGCAGTTCTTAAATGAAGAACCAAGTTACATGGCACGATAGTGCTAACACTTTCACAAAGTTCAAGTTGAGCTATAGTATGACACAGTCAAGCTTATTGGGACATTAGACACATGTTTCAAATAAAGGTGGGCACAGAACAAGAAAAATAGAAAACTTTCTTGACTTTACAATGACATTGAGAAGCTCTTCAATTAATAGAGAGAGAAAATGTGATATGCAAGACTTCTGGAAGTACCAAAATACAGAAGAAATGTTGTCATCTTACCTCACTGACATTACTGATAGCATACAAGGTAGCACCAGCAATGACAAGAATATCCCCTATGCGAGGATTGCTTCCACCTATGACATGTATGAAACATCAGAGAAATACCATAAATAGAAAGATGTATGTAACCAGCGATAATCGATAGTATCAAAATCCCTTAAAGAACAATCCATGTCCATTTGGGTGCATAAGTAAATCACATAAGAGATAGGTGTCAATATCAATTACAAAAAAGCCACTTACTAGCAGCACGATCGCTCGCATGAACATCCGAAAACACTACCAGCGCAAGACCAGCAACACAAACAATTACCCCAGTTATCTTTTTAAATCTATATTTTGTCTTCAAGAAAAGCCAAGTCAGCAGCATGACAGATGGAATGGACCAGCAGTCAAGTAGCATCACACTTGTTAGTGATGTGTATTGGTATGCCTTTACAACTGTCCATAGAAAAGAAAATAGACCGTAATAACTGAAAAGGATATTATGCAGCAGTCAATTAACTGGACAGAGATCAAAAGTCATGCTAAAGTAGTTTAGATTGAACTGTTTGACTCATAACTAGATTTTGATTCTGCTCTGAGCTACTGTTGCTTGAGCATCTTGTGTATAAAAATATTAGTTTATGCCCCCTCTTTTTGTATTTTTATCATCACAAAACACTCACCAAGAAAATTTGCTTCAACATCAACTAACGCTAGAAGTACATAATAGTACCATTTTGCCTGCATAAATACCATACGAAGTCAATGAATCCGTCTATAATAAATATTTGATATAAGATGGAAACACTGAGTAAAATAGCAGGTCGATATCCAGAGTATCTCAACTTAAGATGTGCTCCACAACATCTCCCAAAGAGATGCTTCACTTTATAATGCCAATAGATGCTTAAGTAGGTCAAAGTAAGTACATAGACTTGTGTGTTTGGATTAGCTTTTTTGAGAATAGTTTTTACGACTTACGAGGAAGTAAGCATGTGAGAGGAATTTTGTCTTGGCCAGCGAAAAATGGCTTTTGAAACTGCAGTTTGAGTGTTACTCAAAACACTCATTAAATAATTATTTTGAAAAGTTTTTCACTTTTCAGTATTCAAATTCTTACTTTATGTTCAAAACCAACAAAGTTAGAACTTGATTCAAATTTTAATCGCCATAAATTAATGTCAATATGTAACGGCAATAAATTCAAAATCATGGAGCATGGAGTATAACCTTGAGTGGCTGCCATCGGTAAAGTAAAGTACTCCCATAAACAATCGCCAGTAACACATAATTCAGAAAAGACTGTGAAGTTGGTGCATCAATTCCTATCAACCAAAAAAGGGACAAAATTTGTGATAGGTATTCCAGTAGTTTGGGCCAGAAACAGAGAATTCAAATTATGAAATAGAGTAGGCAGCATCCCTATATCAAAAACCACAGCCTAATAATTGGCAAGAAGACACTCAGACAATACAAAACAGGATTCAATAACCAAAAACAGCTGTGTAACAACAATAAGGAACCAAACAAAACTGAACAAACTGCCAATCATATTGACAAATATGTCCTGTAGAAAGTGATGAGGGTTTCAGCAAGTAGGAAGTGAAAAGGCCCGTAATATATCAGAGAAATCAACTGACATGCCATCGCTTACGTGAAAGGATGTTGAGAATTACACAACAATTATTATCCTAAACTTATATAATAATTATCAGAAGTTCAGCACTGGGAACAGTCAACATTCATGGCTACCAGTAACTTCATCAGAAGATTTATTCAAAAGAATTATGAAGATTTAGTATATAGAAAAGCAACAAAACCTCTTTTGGCCAACTCTGAAGATGCGAAGCCTGTGGCAGTGATCAGTAGAGATAGAAACTGTCCCAACCCGAGGCCTATCAAAGTTTTTCTGGTCCATAACCGCTTAAAATTGAACATCGTCTGATATTCTTTTATGCTGCAACCAGAAAGAAAAAACTACGAGAAACAATACAAGTTTGATAATTGCAGAAACCCAGAAGCAAAGACCAGGCTGCTGATCATTCAATGGATCGTTCAAATAGCTCTGCTATCAACTACCCATCGAGCCTCTTATGGTGGCTCAGATTGAGAAAGCTTCTTCCGTATAGTTTTAGCGAAAACGACTGAAAAGACATATCAGCCGATAAAACGCATATTGGAACCAACGGCTGTTCGGAGTTCCCAATTTCTACAGAAGTAATCAAGACTCAGAGAGAGTATCGGCAGAAGTGAGTATTTATCCTCTTCATTTGTATTCCCTCTTTTTTCTAATTTTAAAAAAACAAAAACTCTAATCATTTTGGTCGCTCGCACTTTGATAAAGACATCTGAGAAGAATGGGCATTCTTTTTTTTTTTTGGTGAATTTGATAGTATTTCACAATTTCTTTATCAGTGTGATGCGAATCGCTGAATCAAGGATCCCCCTTGTTCTTCGCATTGGCCGTGGCCATGAAATCGTTGACTTCGACTCGGAAGTAATAATTGTTCAATTTGATTCATATTTATATAAATTAAATGGAAGTAATAATATATATACAAATTAAATTGTCAAGAGTATAAGTAATAATATATATACAAATTAAATTGTCAAGAGTATAACTCATCATATTTTGACCAAAAAAAGAGTATAACTCATCATATCTATAGAGTATCAAGTATGTGTGAAAAAATATTGGTCAAAAAAATGTATGTGTGAAAAAATAGGTATAATTAATAATTGATACATTTGGTCCTAATTATAAGATTTAGTTGACTCTTTTTGGAGAGATTAAAGAAACTAAATAAAATGTTTAATCAATTTCATATGTTATGTATCCTTAGATTATATATTAGTTTATTAGTCAAACTAATTAGTTAAAAAAAAATAAAAATACCATAAAATAATTTAATTAACTTCCTTAATCTCTACAAAAAAATCAATATAATCTTATAATTAGGAGCGGGTAAAGAAATAACAACAATAACTCTGGCAAAAAAAAAAAAAACTAATACCAATAGATTCTTCCCATTTTATTTGGCGCGGCTACACATGAATGAGCACTTTTATCTTTGTTTTCTAGCAACTGCCTCGCGGCAATCAGAGTATCAGACTATAAAACAAGGAGACCGAGGCGGGTTCCCCATTTTTTTGGGGAAAATCACTGTGACGTCAAAAAAACGTAATTATCAAAAAAAATATATCAATAATAAGTGAGCGCAGTATGAATTTATCATCATTTTCAGCACCAACTTGTCATTAAATATTCAAATATTTCATATATATAACCAATCAATGGGCAAAGGTACATTAAATATTCAGATATATAACCATTGTGTTATGTAAACAAATATTGGTATTATCATGCTGTGATTTCAATAATTTCTTTTTCTTTTTTGCTTCAATGTGACAATTATTAAGTAAATATGTATAATATATGAAAAATAATAAAAATAAAAAATGACAGAAAAATAACTTTAAAATTACAAAGTTTCACATAACATTAGGTTTGTTATCAATAATTGATAAAGTAATGACAAGAGATGATAAAACAATTCATAGCTCATTTTGTGAAAAATATATGTTTTGAGATTTTACAATTTAAAAAAAATAATCATTTTTTCTAATAATGATTCATTAAAAAAAAAAAAAGGGAAATAGAAGAATAAGAAATTGGGTTGCGAGTATTAGTGGGACAAGTAGTGGTTTTTTTTTTTTTTTTTTTTTTTTGCTCAAAAAGTAGGAGTGGTTTGACTTTGAGCAGCGATGCCATAATGGAATTCGGCCGGGCAGCTTCACATCGCTCATAGCTGTATATGATGAAAACGACACCATATTGCTTCTTTCTTTTAATGTCGTTTTCGGCATCCATCAATGTGTCACTCGTTTACTTAAATATAATAAAGGGAAAATAACATTAAAATCTCAATTAAACAAATAATATCAGAAAAATCTCAAAACTTCTTAACGATACCTCATCCACTTGTCGATGATTACTCTTGTTAGAAATATAAGGTGAAATTAAATAATTAGTTAGTTAGAAAGTTAAGGTGTAGTTTATATATAAAAGGTCTTAACTATTGATATTAAGGTGTTGGATGTGGAATCTTCACCGTGTTTGGAGAGATAATTAACTTGATCTCTCCTCTCCTCAAGAAATGAGTTAACTTGATCTCCTTCTAGATTTTAGAATTAACCCAAGTAGGTTACTCATTGAATAAGCATGTTGCTCTTTGTAGTTAATACAAGGGTTTAGGAGCAAAAATACACATACGCATGTATCTTTATCCTCGGGAGTGCGAAACACTATATGCTTTTTTGGAAACAAAAATACACATGTGGTTATATTTTAGGAGCAAAAGTCGCACCACCGTTAAAATTTTATTGTAAATACAACACTTCCTGTTGTAAATATGTTTTTTTCTGTTGTAAATGACCAGATTTTAAATTTTGTGGTAAATACAAGACTTCTATCAGTTGTAAATCTAGCCTTTTTCTGTTGTAAATGACTTTTTTATGTTCAAAATCCAGGTGTTTAAATGTCGTAAATATGACGTTTTCGTTGTAAATATGGCTAGATTTTAATTTTTTTTTTGTAAATATAGCATTTTTGTTGTTGTAAATGACCTTTTCTATATTTAAAATTAGGTGTTTAAATGTTATTATAAATATGACATTTTTCATTGTAAATGCACCGTTAAGTTATATTTTAATGGTGGTGTGATTTTTACTCCTAAAATGTAATCACATGTGGATTTTTTCTCTAGAAAAAGCGTATGGTCTTTAAGTCTTCCCGAAGGTAAAAGCACGCATGTGTATTTTTTGCTCCTTTACCCTTAATACAATAAGATTCTTCATCTTCTTTCTCTATGTTATTTCTGTAATTACATTTGTTAACAACTCTTTCACTTATTATTCACAAGTTATATGATTTTTCTGATATTATTATTTTTATTGAGATCTTGATATATTTTTCCTGTAATAAAATAAACCGATGGGCTAGAAAAATAACAAGCAAACACAATGTTACTTTCTGACTCTTTGAACTAAATCCACACATGAAGAATCTTACAAGTAATGAGAACTCCAACTAATAGAAGGCTTTTTCTTTCAATGGTTCCATTATAAGGATCGTATAAATTGTATATGAGCCGCGTAATGCGCTTTTACTTTTGCGTTGCACTTTCACTTTGTGATTTTTTTCCCCTTATTTTATCATTTGTTTAAGAGCCGATCGATTTCTCCTTTCCTGACTCACCCCTATCGAATATGCTCATTTTAATGCCCCCGTGGCCACTCTGTCATTAACTGAGGTTTGGTTTGAAGGAACAGGTTAGTCACTCACAACAAAATAAACTTTGATTATTATTTTCTGGAGAGGTGCTTACGTTTAGTATTTAGCAATGCCTCAAAAGATAATTACTTTCAATATAAGATCGTTAATATAAGACCAATTTATTGAATTTGAAGATATTAATGAAACTTAATTAATTACTTAATTATAATATATGTAACATGATTTCTTTGAAAAACCCTGGTATAACATTACATTATGTATTCATTTATGATTTAGATAAATTAGTTTGAGAAAAATTGATAAATATTAGAGATAACATTGATAAAAACTTTGTGTTCATGGCCAAGATCAATCCACAAACTAGGCCCATTAGCAGTAAATATTTGATAATTATATTAAATCATGTAAGATTTTTTTTAATTTTTGTATGACTGATTGTTGCAACTTTGTGCAAGATTAACGAAGACAATCAGCAAGTTAAACATTTTCTTTTTCTTTTTTTTAAAAAAAAAAAGAAAAAAGAAAGAATGATGCAATACTAATTTGTGTGATTATTTAATTTTAGGGATCCAACATCCAAGCATATTTAACTTTTTGCAAGACCTTTCTATAAATTATTGAAGACAAGTAAAGTAAACAGGTAGGTATGAATATTTATAAGAACAATTGGATCATTTTTATAATTCAAGTCAATGGCTAATAACAACCATTATATATTTATATTATTTATATTCGTAGGCAATCTGAATCATACATATGGCTTTCATTCGGTGCTTAATGCAACTCACCACATCATCATTGTGTAAGCATAATTGCAAAGGTTGACCAAGGGATCAGGTGATCAATTTTAAACTTTTTATTAAACAAGCGTGGCTTTATTAAAGATAACAAGACCTTCGACCCGTGCGTTGTTTGCGAGAATAGATTTAACTAATATTTTTTCAATCTAAGGAACGACTATGCTAATGTAAGAAATTTTTAATATGAATTCATCAAACGACATATACAAACAATGTGAACTAATGAATTCATACAATCTGGTTGATTACATTTGTGGATGTGGCATAAGGTTTTGGAAAACTTCCCTATACACAACATTCACGGTAGTGTCGGTGCACTTCTTAAACTCATCCAATATCAATATCTTTATATCGTTGAAACTTTTGACCCTAGATAGAGCAACATAAAGTTGTCCATGTGAAAACACAGGACTTGGTAGGTAAAGACCTATGTTTGTCATCGATTGTTCTTGGCTCTTGTTAATTGTCATTGCAAATGAAATGATTATTGGAAATTGCCTTCTAGTCATCTTGAAAGGTAGTTTAGACTCTAATGGGTTCATATCCATTCTATGAATCAAAATTATCTTCACCAACACTTGTGCCATTCAAAGCCTTTGCCTTAATGACGTTTTTGCCAAGTTGTGTTACTTGGAGCCTAGTACCATTGCACAACCCAGATGCTTGGTCAATGTTCCTGATTAACATGACTGGTACTCCAACCTTTAATACCAATTTATGATGAGGCATCCCTGAACATTTTAATGAATTTAAATACTCAGTGTCATACAGATCGTCAAAACTCTCATTTGCATTATCAATACGATTTATAGAATCAGCATTGAAGTATTCCACACCATCTCCTGGCAACAAAGAACAAATGCAGTCATTCAAACAATCGACATTTTTCGTTGTTGGTGTTAGAATAGACTGTTATTCGGGTAATCTTTTTCAAATAGATGCTCCACTAAATTAGGTACGTAGCATCAACGATGCACCTCATTGGATGAACATCATCATAAAGTAACAGGTCTGCTGGTAATGTCATGTTCGCAGTTCCGTCATCTGGTAATCCAATGATGCCATCTCCTACAAGTAGAAGCCATTCAGAAAATGCTTTCAACTTTTCCTCCTCAGATCATTGTCGGAAGACTTCAGCCTCATATTTTTTGTCAGTTGCATTATAGTGCATTCCTTCCAAAGTGGAGAAGCATTGATAGCTGCATATACAATTTCAGCTCGCCCACTTTTAGGAATGACTTAGGAAGTATTTGTCTCGAAATCACCTCCCATAACAACACATTTTCATCCAAAAATGGAATTCTTCTTCATTAAGTCCCTCAATGTTCAATCAAAAGCCTCAACACAATGTCTTTTGATCATTGGAGCTTCATCCCAAATAATTAGATTTGCGGCCTTGATCAAGTTTGCAGTTGGGGGATGTATGAGTAATTGAACACATAGAATCTTCATTGATGTCAATAGGTATTGAAAATCTTGAATATGCAATTCTACCATTTGGTAATAAAGTTGCTGCAATTCCACTTGATGCTACATTTAAAATAATCCCCCCTTTAGACCTAATGGAAGCTGTCAAGGCATTCCATATGAAAGTTTTACGGATCCCACCATAACCATGTAAGAAGAAGAAGCCACCTTTTCTGAAAAACGAGCTAAGAATCTGGTTGAATACCTTTGAAGTTATATGCCTCTTTGGTAATGACATCATCACATTCTTCAATGAATGTGTGTTGATGAAAGTTGAATTTCCAGGGGTGTGAAGTAACTCTGTACTTATCATCTTTTTCAACAACCTCGAAGTTCTGAAAATTGTATACCATCCCTTCTTTAGGGCTCTCAATCAATTGCTTAATAAGATTTTTGTGAGTAGCCGAAACCTCAATCTTTGTTTCCTAAGAAGACAGTGAATTTAAAATGCACAACAATGAAGTCAAATTCCATCAGTATATAGAATATTTGCATGATGTTAGTGAGATACCATATACATGAGTATGGCACAACAACTAACCATTTCGTCAGCCAATATCATGCCTATTTTTCCAAATGGGGTTCGGCGTAGCCTTTTTCCTCACGACCCACTTTCTGATAACCTTTGCAATAACAGACCACGTATCCTTGCTATCATTGACGTCAGACAAAGATGTTTTGGTCATTTTTTGAAAGGGAAATGGAACAAATGGTTTCAACACATTATAAAAAAGCATGAACATGAAGGATAACATTAAAATGTAGTGTCTTACGAAAGGTTTTAAAACAACCAAAGATGTGAGAGAGAGAAGCAGTCAGACGAGCTTTTCTTTTTGTTTCATCTGTGTGATGACCAAAGCCACTAACACTAATTAATAGACATGAATTTGGCGGGAAAAATATAGAAGTGTGATATGGTTGGCAATTTGGCGCCATACGAATACTGATGCACGAATATGTCGCAGTTAACGTGGAATATTTTTTATTTATTTTACCTTTCAACGAAAATATTAGCAAAAGTAAAGTTTGTTTGTCTGAAACTATTTATTGTAAATGAAGATTGATAAGTTTTATTTGACCGTTACAATTAACTTAAAGTTACAACGAATATTTGACCGATAAAATATTTGTTAAAGTTACAACTTATATTTGACCGATAAAATATTTGTTAAAGTTACTTTAAGTGAGTTTTAAGTTAATAGTAATCTTTATATATAAAGGTTGGAACAAAATGAGTCTCCCTCATTTAATACGTTAGTCTTTTATAATGATGAATTTTTGTTTATTTATAATAATATATAACAAACAGATTCAGATGGAGAACCACAACAGTATGAACACGTTGATTAAATTGTTGGTCATTTAATTCTTCAATCCATTGGAGTATACCAGGTCCTTAACCCAAGGTATCAACAGTAATGCTGGTTTAAAAAACGCAATTGGTACATGCATTTAAAAATCTTGACTTCTTTGTCTTGTACCAAAAAACCATGTTGATGCTCCAAAGTCTTTCAGAATAAACAGGTAGTTGGCAAAGCATTAAAGTAATATTAATAAGAACTCTTCAACGTTCTAATGCATAACAACTGTCTGACAAATTATAGTTGAAGACGATAATTAAGTATGGAGGAAGGTTAAAAACGCATTCAATATCAGTTATTGTATGGCATTGAATACTAATAAACGTTGAAGATGATTCGTACAGTATGTGGCTGATTCAAAACTCATTGATGACACTTCTAATGTTGGAATCAGATACCATTTGTTTGAAAAAACCGATATTAAAGACTTATACGAATCTGTAAAGACAACCCATTTACAAAACTGGGTAAGCAAGTCGGCTGATAAATTAAATTGGACATCTACCCAAAGATGTAATATCATTAAAACATATTTGAATCGTACTTGTAACATAATTCCGAAAAGTCTTAATCATAGACAGAATGCTGGAAGATTAAATAAAGAGAAACACAACATCAGCAAGCTATTACATGTGTCTTCGCCAAATCGAGTTCTGGGAAATCCGGATCAAAACACGAGTTGCACCAAGTACGGAGGATATCTCAACACCTAAATTCATGATAAAACCATAACCTGACAGTTAGACATAAAAATAATATACTCAGGTTGAAAAAGAACTAAATGAAACAAACCTTTCTGTACTTTCCGCACGATCTTAGTATACTGGACAACAACAAACACTCCTGAGCGTCCATGCAAATTTTCCAGAACATGAAACGTACTTTCGAGTGCTTCGCCTTGCAATATACACCTGACAATGGACCTTTTCCTGCGACAGAGTTGTAACAGAAAGCATAAGTGACTTGGATTAAAATGCATTAGTTTTTTTTTCGAAAAGCAAAATGTCATACAGTAACCATACAGTTTATCCTCAAGGTCGACAATCAGTGTCATTGCATATATCCCTCTGCTTTTATAATTTGCACATCGATTATATGATTTTAGTATGCCGCAAACATCTGATTATTAGCCAACATAAATAACGGTTAAAAAAGTGAACCACAAATGCAAAAAATATATGAACGATATAACCAAAACATAAACACAAAATTCAGGGAAAAAAAAAACTCACCAATCAGCATATGGTTGGTAGGAATGCCCCACCAGTTAGTATCATTTACATAATTGAGTACAAATAATCTCTTTGGAATGGAGTTGCTAAACGAATGAGATATAGTAGAAAAATTAGTAAGGTTAACGTGAATCAACGGATGAATTCCATCACCACCTTCGCGAACCAATAAATGTGAAATGTCATAAACACCACCCTCAACCAGTTTCCAGCAATGCTTATCCATCAGTTCAATTTACATAATCCTAACCAATATACGCGTATCTTTCTGATAGGATAAGTAAATGTGTCAAATGATAGTGTTGCCAAGAAATTTGTATCATAAAAACAAATGAAATCTAGGTAAAATAGATAAAAGAATGATAACCGTATCATCTCAGATCGACAGATTCCAGTTCCAGCAATGGGCGTTTATGGGTACTGCATTTTCGCTTCAAATATCTATGGACGATACGATCAACTCTGACCTTCAAGATCATTTGATTAGGACCTTCAGAAAGATTCTGCAAACTTCCTACAACATTCATTTCCATTGCTGGAGGGAAGAGTTTTGAATTAAGATGGTTGAAAATGTGTGGATTGATGGGCAAACTAAATCAACAACGGTTCAATTTAAATAATGAGCGTGGCGTCGTATGAAGCGTCGTATGGATAGAGCGGTTACTACAATTTGACGGTTGAAATTGTGGAAGCGGTGGCTGGTAGCACAATCACTTAAAACGCATACTGGTAAATGGAAATAAATGTCTCAAGTGTCGTTCATGTCTTGAGGTTTCGAACCGTCGTTATCATGATATAAAAAAAGCATGGAAGTCGAACAGTTATATCATTCTGATTCCATCATTTTCGTAATAAATCATGTAAGTCGAACAGTTATTTAACGCATACCAGTTAATGTACGTAACAAAAGTATAAATTACTTGTATCAATAATAATGGAATCAGAATTGACATTTACTCTTTATTATAATAGCAGTAAAAAAACGAATGACTGATATAATTACAACTACACTAACAATGAAAGATGACATTAACATAAAAAATTATGTGCATGTTATCAAAAGTTTATGGATACAATGTAATAATTGCATTAAGATTGAAAAAAATGGATTCGCAGTGTTTGTTGATTCTTTTTCCACCATTAAAAAGTGTGTTGATGAGAACAGAGACTGCTAAGAAGGTGAAGCATTCGTTGCATATGGTGAAAAATATTAAACGTTACATATGGTGAAAAATTATTTGGATTCCGTTATGACTCAGTTGGAAACCGTTAATGACATCTTTAAATTGATAAGATGAAGCATTCATTGCATATTTGGAAAACTAAAAAATCTTACATGAACTAAAACATTGAAGAAGTTCCATAGACCATTACAAAAAGCGGCTGTAACAAAAAATTAACTTCAACATCATGAAAGCCGTTAAATGTGCAGAGTATTGTTCATCCTTTAAGGGGAGACTTGCAATGATGGGCGGGATGATTCAACAACTTCATTGTCACCGGCCAAATGTGTAGCACTGAGATGGTTTACTTTGAAGCGAAAGTCAACTATCGCATGGTGGACGTAATTGAAAACAGCTGCAGATATGTCGCAGTGGCTGAGGAAAATAATTTCCCCATCTGCAATGTAAACGGGATAAAATTTACGAATGTAAACATTAACAAATTAAGATTACGTCAAAATAATTAACGTGACAAAAAGCAAAATACTAACCAACAGTCCTAATCATCTTGACAAAGAATAAGGCAACAACTACCCCTTCATCATCTGCAACATTGGCATAGCTGACTGCTGCCCAAAACACAGGTGACCCTCCAAAACAGCAGTGAAATGGGTTTCCACTACAAAGTGTGAATGAAATTAATATTGACAATCGAATATATAGTCATAACAAACCGTTCATCAATGATTTCAAAAGTAAACTGAGATATGGTCTCTCCCTCATCAACTATATTTGTCAGTTGGCATACTGAAGTTACAAGGCCAAAAACATCTGGAACATAACAGCCAAGAAGAGGTTTTTATAATTATTAAAACGTTTTTAAAAAGTACTGCAGGACTGATATTAAAACTAAAATGGGGCTAAAGGGTTGATACTTATAAGAGTTGTTTCAAGAATTGTAGTTGCTGCTAAAGGCAGGAGGGGCTGGAACAGATGATCCGGTGTGTTGACAGCGTCCCTAACCAATACAACCTGAGTGAATGGTTGTAAAACAATTTTTAAATCTGGGTTTATGATATTTGGGCCATGTTCAACAGCAAATTGTTTTAAAACAAAACAATATCCTGGGATAATGACTCCCATAAGTTTGCGTATGACATCTCGCCTACGCAATACAGCCAGGCATAAATAACCCTACAACAAAAAGAGGAAAATATTAAATCTAGGGTTTGTAACAGTAAAAATAGTTTCTGCCAAACGATACCATACTACACACAGGAATAACACCTTCGAATCTGACAGGAGCACGTTAAAAGTCATGGGAAGATCATCATTGGTATATGGAATATCCCAGAAGGTGTGGAGGACATTCACTGTGATCTGCCAGTCGTATTTTTTTCCATCGAGGAATAGAAAAGAAGCAACATTACTCATGGTCATTGTATGCAAGAGGTAAATAATTAAAAGGATTGTATACTGTTTGAGTCTTGGAACGGAGTCAGAAATTCTGAACCACTCTGGAACAAATAGCCAACGTTGCACGGTGAAGGCATCGTAAATGATGGGAAACAATCAATGGTAGTAATGATGCTGTAGCCGCTTACATGTACCAATTGCTTCATTATGACTATTAAATACTAATGCCAATAGTCAAGAATGTGATAAGTTGGTTGAGAATGTCATGGATATAAATGCGACGATTGAATTCAGGAATGAAACAACGAACGCACGGTTTTATGATGCAGGTTCAAAGAATGAGTGCCGAGAACGAATAGTAATTCAAAAGAGTGCATGTGGAGCAAACGAATCCCTTCAACGTGCATCAGTATCTTTGTGCATGGGGAATAAAAATATTCCACTTTGAATGCGATAGTTCACATTACGCGGATGCATGAACATTATAAGATATTAATATCCTTGTGCATGGGGAATACAATCAATTTACTTTATTGGCATTAGTTCACATTACGCGCATGCATAATATAATCACTATAAAACAGTAGTATCTTTCTGCATGGGGAATACAATTAATGCAATTTTTAATAATATATTTTTTAAAATAAAATAAAAGAAAATAAACACTTGATGGTTGACGAATTAGTTTTTTCAACCTACCTTCTTTGTTAAAGGAATTATAGAACTTGACGATAACCTTCAAAAAAACCAGTATGGCATTTTTGACTACGACTGGTGAAGCAATAGATGTAATTTTATTAAAAGTATTAGAAAAAAAGTTTATTAACATATGAACCCGGTTTCTTGTAGTCAACAACCAGCAGTTACGCAAAGTAAATTTAAACATCACAATAAAGCAGTGGAAAATTTCACAAGTCAACTGATTCACATTAAATTTTATGAGAAATGGCCTATCAATTTTCTAATACCCGTATATTGATAAATGTTATTTAGCCTTATTAAATTAAGACTTATGTTGATATTAATATAAACCGATAGAAAACTGAGCTTTAACACAAATTTAGTCTTCTAGGAAAATGATTAATCATTACAACACTTATTTAATAATAATTGGGATGGAGTTATAAGATAGTCGATTGTATTGTAGTAATTAGATGTTAAATAAAATTGAAAAACGCAAGGAAAATTTGATTTTACACGGGTTGAGGAAAAAAGAAGTCATATTATTGTAAACTTTTCATAATACTTACTGTTGACCAAGTTGACATTGTATGGTGTAAAATATGAAGATAGTTGATTGTTTTTGTGGTAATTAGATGTTAATTAAAATTCAAAAACGCAATGATAATTTGCTTCCACACCAATTATTGTATGACATTATCATAATCATTAACATTGAATAGACATTGTATGGTGTAAGATTGTAGTTTTTGATAACAGCTAAACTGTCAACAATCAACATACATAGAAAATGAAGCATTCATTGTTCGATGAAAAACTAATAAACGTTGTAGTTACTACAATGGAAACAAAGTTTGAGAAAGCATTACAAAAAGGAGTTTCAACTACAAGCAATTTTTAAAAACCACAAAGCTATAATCATGTAACAGCAAAGACTGATATGCATATTGGTCAACTGCTGTTAAGGGAAGACTTCATATTCATGGCGGGACCATCCAGGGATTTCATTGTCCTTAGTCAGATTTGCAGTAGAGAGACGGTTGAGTTTCAATCGAAAGTCAACTACTGCAGGATGCTTGTAATTAAAAGTAGCTTCAGAAATGTCATTATGGCTCTGGAAGGTGGTTTTCCCATCTGCAGTTAAAAGCGAAGTTGAATAAATAAATCAATTACGGTGAACGTAGCATCTAAAAAATGTAGCATTGATAGTAAAAATACTAACCACCAGTCCTAATCATCCTCACAGAAAACAAAGCGACAACAACATCTGTCTTGTCCACAACACTTGCATAGCTATTTGAGGCCCAGAAAGCAGGGGAACCTCTTATATCACATTGGAAGGGATTTGCACCACAAAAAAAGGTATAAAATGAATATTGACTTTTATAAATTTGAAGAAGAAACAAAATAGAAGACATCATCTAACCATTCATCCATAATTTCAAACTTTAACTGGTAATTGCATTCTCCAACATCCATTATTTCTGAAAGAGCATCAACACGAGTGACAAGTCCTACAACATCTGGTAGAAAGACAGACATATAAAGAATGAGCTGAATATTGATAAAGGAATTTGTCAAAGATTTGAATATATATAAAAGCAACAGTAATAAGTAGAGAAAGCATTGATACTTATGAGACTGATCTCGACAACTGTTGTAGTAGCTAGCGGCAAGAGGGGTTGGAATATCGTATCTGGAGTACTTATTACTTCACTCAGAAATTTAACCTCAGTACAATTTTCTAACACAATTTTCAAATGGTGGTTTATGAGATTCGGTCCATATTCTACGCTAAAATGCTTAATAAAAAAACAGCACCCTGGAATAAGCACACCAGACAGTCTGCGTATAACCTCCTGACGTCGCAATGTAGCCAAGCAATGGTACCCCTACAATAAGGAGGGAGCATAAAAAACCAATGATCAGCAGAATGATTACCCAAAAAATAAACCATCAAATGAGCAGCTGAATGATTAACAAAAATAACAGAAAATAAAACCTTCGAGTCCGCGAGAACAACATTAAACGTAATGGGACGACGCATCTTCTTGTATGGAACATCCCAAAAGCTAGACACGACCTTCGCAGTAATGGACCACAGATTTGTTTTTCCATCCAGCGAAAGAAAAGATAATACATTACAAGTGCCCATTCTATTGTTGAACCACTACTGAGAAGGTTGGATCAATACGACAATGGGATATGAGTTTTTCAACTGAAGCTAAAATGGTTAACCTATCTGATTTAAATAGACAAACCAGGAACCGACGTGCAAACCCATTGAGAAGATGTAAACATTAATGAGCCGCTTACTTCGCCCAATGGTTAATCTTACCATTGGAAAAGATATCAGACGGTTGAAAAAAAAAGGAGTATAAATGAGCCGGTCCAACTAATGTGTGCAATAGCCAATGGTTTTATGCTGGACGTTGAAAAAATGAGTGGCCACTTTAAATAGCATCTGATGAGTGTGGACATGGTTTTTTTTGGGATGATTTCCACGTCATGACCAATCAATTTGATGGAAATGTACAGATCGGATTGACAGATGGACCAATGAATGATGGGCTAGGAGATTTAGTAGTATATATTTGATTCTTTTTTTTTTATACACGTAATAGGGGAGGGGGAGGGGTTCAACCCGAATACGGGAAGAGAAAGTAAACTCACGCCATCAAGGCTACTAAGCGCTACGGCTTATTAAAGATAATTCTTTCAAAGCCTACGTTAAATCCTAAATATGAACATTTATTTTAAATATAATTAAAACTTTTGTTTGCGGCCTTATAAAATGCTAACACATTCTTATCAAAACCAACTATTATCAATAATTTTATTATTTTTTGTTGTTGTCCATCTGGTTCATCAGAACTTTCAATTCTAATTAATTGGGATTCACCCTACGTTAAGCCCATGATCGTGGGGGAAGAGTTCTTAACACAATTTTCTCAATTTTCACACTTTAAACTAAAAATCTGGTTAAAGGAGAATAAGTTTCTTATCACTTATTTTCATTATTTAAATAAGGACAAACCGAAATGAGTAGTAGACTTTTGACTCAGGAATTACGGAAAGTTGAATCTTAATTTCATACTTTATTGTAGTCTAAATAATAATGAGCGGAATAATTAAACATTTTATGAAAAGCCCTCAGATAAAGTCACCGTTTACATTAGCAACCACCACATAAATAAAATAACATATCTCCTTCCCAAACTTATCAAATATTATTTATATGAACATGTCCCGTATTTGTATTTTGTACGACATCACAAAAAGACAAGGCGTTTAAAATGATTATTTCTTAATTATTCCAAGAAACAAAACCTTTGTCTTGACCATGACTTATTTGTTACATGAAGCTCAAGTACAGTTTGACCTGGAAAGGGGATAGAGAGACTAAGTTGAAGATCTTGCAAGGCCAATGTTTGTTAAGAGAGAAGACATTGCAGTGTGGCAAAGAGTTAAAAATATTGACGAGAAAGAATTAGATTGTTCTTCTGACAACCAAAAACCTTATAACTTAGTGATATAGGGATATAGATACTATTCTAAAAGTGAGAGGTTTTAGGCTATCTGCCCTTAAACTTTTTTTTTTTTTTAAATTTTTATTTTAAAAAAAGAGTATTTTTGTGACAAACACCTTGAGATGCTATTGTCTCTCATGTTTTCAATTTAGAGCCTATTTGGGGGATTCCAAAACCTAGGTTTTGTTACAATCCCACCAAACACCTCTTCTTTTTTTTTTTTTTTTCAAAAATCATTTTGGATCCAAAACCTAGGTTTTGAGTCCAAAATCTAGGTTTTGGCAAATCCAACTTTTTTCTGCTTTTAGCTTTCTCTACCAAGCTCCTGGGCCCACTATCATTGCAAAAACCCCAAAATGCCCTGCAATGTCCTTCTCTCTCTTCCCCAAACAGCCCCGCCTCACAACTTTGACCACCACTCCCATTTCACTTGCAGCCCCAAAAATCATTCTCTTTGGTTTTGGCCTTTCAACAACAGTGGAGATGGGATAGACTGCTGCAGTGAATTTCTTTTTTCTAACAATTTTATGTAATTTTTGGTATTTATTATTGAATAAAATGTTTATAATATTTAAAATACCACTTTATCCTTCAAATGCAATTATACAAAAAGCTAATATCCTTTTTGGTAAATTTGATTCTCCAAAAGCTATTATGATAAAAACATCCAAACACTATCATTTTTTTCCAAAATCATTCTCCAAAAGCTATTCACCAAAACCTAGGTTTTACCTCGCAAATGGTGAAAATTATTTTCCAAAAGAAACTCCCAAATAGGCCCTTATGAGTACTTATGAAACCGTGGTTTCAGAAGTCATTTTCTATAAGTCAAACACATCGTTAGTGACTCTTAGATGAGCTTGGACTTCAACATCAGGGCCCACTTCCCAAGGGCCTAACTGAGGTCAAAATGAGATGGGTTTATTATTAAAGACAGTCCGTAGATCCGGCCTGGCCTGGATTTTGCCTGTCCAAATGGTAACATGTATGGTTCTATACTGCCTAGTCAGGATAGTACCTTTTGCCTTTGGTGCCCCAATCAATCTGTCATGTGTTAAAATCTATGGTTTATATGCACGTGGCAGGTACACAAAAATGAGTGCATAACTGGAAATAATGCCTAGGAGGCTTCATACTGTCGCCCAGAGTTTAAAATGCAAATAATAATGGGATCTCTGTGAGAATCTTCTATGAGTTTCTTCATCATGAAAGCCTGCTGAATTGTCACTTGCTGATGCTAAATACAGAAATGTTACGCACATGGATGCTGGATTTGGCTTCATTCAAACTCACAAGGTTTTTGGACCAAAAAAAAAAAAAAAAAAAAAAAAAAAAAAAAAAAAAAAAAAAAAATACATGGTTTGGTATTATTTCATTACTTATTACTAACTATCATAGTAAATATAGGATAAAGTTTATAATGCAAAATTACAATATAAATTTTGCCATATATTTGAAACCAGAAGGAGAATCTTTTACCACTCCTTTTTGCCGTCAGTCTCCTGCTAGTGCCTGTTTAAATTTACGGTAGAAGTACTGTTTTTTCAACGTAATTTGTTTCAACTTACGTGAAATAATTTTTCCATCGCTGACCCAAACAAACCCATAGCTCTTCATATATTACCTTCCCATCCTAAATATAGGCACCACACAAATGATTTACTTTTGTTCTAAATACAACACCTCAATGTACACTTTATTTTTTAGATGTATAATTTGTTCCTCAACATATTCATGTTGATTGTATATAATAAAAGGTTTTAAAACGGTAGTTGCAAACTGACACTGTACGTGATAATAATGATATTATAGAGAAACCAACATACATTTATTACAAATAATTAAATTGACTAGTTTTTTTTTTTTTAATATATGTATATTAGTTGTTTAACTCTTAAATTAAGGACAATGGTTACAACTCAACATAGTACTCCTTGTCTGAAGTTTGGAATATCCAAGTTGAATTGAAAACAAATTATATCTGTTCAAATACAGAGGGGTTCCATTATGATTGTTCTTCATTTTTCTTTTATTTGCACATGGCAGTTTTTTTTTTTTTTTTTTTTTTTTTTGGCTGCAAGAAGTTGGATTTTAAAAGCGCATTATTTTGTGTCTGATTATGGAGGCTATTTTCTAAAGTTTAAGAAACTGGTAGTTCATTATATTGCCAGCCATCTACACTTAGGCTTTGATTCTAACTCAAGTAACTGCCTCCTCAAGAAATTAAAACGCCATTTCATGACAGACATACTCCAATAATACACACTTCTAGAAATATGTAACTGTGCATCCATATCTATATTCCAACACATTTAATATTTTAATTTTATCACTTCTTCTCAATCTCGAAGGCTGTGACTTGGTAAAATAGAAAGAATGAATGTTGTGTCCTATATTTCATATACAAACGTTACACATATATAGAAGATAAGAGAGCCTCAATAGTAATGGCTCATAATAACTATTAATGAAGATTATTCCTAATCCCTACAAATCAGGGATTCCTATAAATCAGAATACAATTTCCTATGTAATCCCTCATGTGACTAGGCAAAATAGAAAGAATGAATGTGTTGGAATTTTGGATAAAATCCCATGGGTTATGAATAAGAAGAAGGATGGAAAAGAAGAGGAAAAAGGAAGAAGGAATGTATGTGAGAGAATAGTCCCATCATTGCTTAGTTGGAGAGAAGTTGGAGGGTATATAAGCCCCAACTTGGCTCCTACTAATGGGCCCTCGGGCCAACCCACTTTTGTGGAGGGGTGAGGACTTAGGTGACCCTTGGTCCACCACACGCTTGTATGCGCCGTCCGTCCGCTCGGTTGGGCTATAGCGCTGGCCGGCCCGGCTCGCGTGTGAAATAAAAGATTAATTTTTTTCGGATTTAAAAATAATTTTTTATTAAATTATTTTTTTGAATTTCCGAACGTTTAGATCCTCCCGTTGTGCCTCTCCGACTTTTCCAAATGGCGGCCGCGTTTTGCGATCCGTTCGCTTCATTCTCGTGCGTTTGTTCGTGAAGACACACCATTTCCCGCCGTGAATAGATGCGGGTCGCCTCCGTTCGCTTCGCTCGTGTGATTGTTCGTCAAGACGCACCAATTCGCCAGGAATCGACGCGGTCACCTCATTCGTTCGTTCCGGGTGCGTCCGTTTGCACAACGCACCGGTTCGCGGCAACAGACTTGTCCATCGATCGTGGTCTTTCGAGTCTATAAATAGGCGCCCTAGTCACGTTTAGACACACAATTTCTCCGCATACTCTCTCTCGCATTCCGCATAAACACTCGTGCGTTCCGAAAGCGCACTCATTGGCTTCACTTGGGCTTCGCATGACATGAGCCATCTTTCTCGGGAGACGAATAATCCGTTCTATCCGGGAGGCAATTGCTCGGAAAACCTTCGGCATCCGTATTGAGGAGCAACATTGTGTTAAGGACACAACGAAAGTTGGGCCGGATTTCGCATTTTTCCATTCCATATCAGCAGTCTTGTGAGTTCGTTTTACAGCTTTTTATTTTATACAGACTAAGTGAATGTTCCCTGTATGCTTTATATAACGTCCTCAAAATTTACTTAACATAATAACTAATTAAGGGTTCATTAACAACTAAGTAATGCCCAACATTTACCAAAATATACGAAAGTAAATCAGAGTATGCAGAATGAGCCCTAACGTGGCAATATACAATCATCCCACATAAACCAAAAAAGACAAGCACTACTTTTGGAAGAAGTAGTCTAAGCTTCGGGGTCTTCCTCGAAGGATCTCGCACGGAACTATCACCCGAAAAATGTGGGTAACCATCAATCCAACTTATTACGAATACTAATATGTCTTTGGTGAGGTGCCAAGTGGAACAATTTATATAACAAAATATTAAAGATAATATAATTTACCAATATCCACATCGTAAAATTTCATATCATAAATTTCGTATAAGAAATTATGTATCGGAGTTTTCATTAACACAATTCCCAAGATGCCTCCCACCAATCCAACCGAACCGCCTTATTTCCTCCGACTAGACCCATGGGCTAAGTTACACCATGTTTCGGTTACTCAAAGCTCACCGGTCATGTGATGGGGATGCCAAAATCCTCGAGCACATGTCCTGAGACCATGGGCCTTTTCCCCTCATTGAAAGTGTGGGGTGTCGTATGCCCTCATTGAACATGTGGGCCAGTCCTCATGAACAAGTGGGACAATAGAAAGCCAACCATCGTGCACGATGGAGGCCTCACCACGTGGTGGAATAAATTACTCCATCTTCCCAAGTCAACCCTTACCATAATTATCACAATAAATAGTTCAACAGAAATTTTTCAAGATTTGCCATTCATATCATGTAATTAAAATCATTCTCAAATATATGTCATATATCTCAATTCTCTATTCTTATACATATATAAATAAATAAATATATGTATATATTCACAATTCAAATCATAAGGTTCCGCAAGGCAATTTCTATTAAAATATTCATAATCATTTCACAAAATACTCACAAACAAACATACTAATACACATAACAAGTGGAAAGTGGTTACCTCTCGCCAAAGCTAATTATTATCCCACTTCTCCTAATTCAAGAGCTTAAACACGCCAAAATCAATCTACCACAAAGAATTTACTAATTATTAATAACTCTTCTAAAACTCTACTTATAATTTAATAAAATAAAATAGAATAAAAAGTACACAAATTTTAATAAAATATATATATATATATATATATATATATATATATATATATATATATAATGCTTGAAGTGGGCAAATTAAGATGGTACTAAAAAAAAATAAGGATGACCATATAATCTCTCCTCTCGATTTATTACTAATTAAGAACTCCCTTTTATTTATTTATTATTTATTCTCTTTCTAAATAATAGTAATTATCAATTATTATTATTATTATTTTACTATTTATTGGTATTCCTATTACTTATTTTATTATTATTATTATTATTATTGTTTACAATTATTTTAATGAATACTACCACCATATAAGATGTGTTTTAATGATACACGTATGAGTCATGACAACATACATATATATATAACTATAGTAAGCCTCATCTCTCTTTAATATATATATATATATAAGTACACATACTATAAGCATAATTATTTGATTCTGATTGACACACACACATATATATATATATATATATATATATATATATATGTATATATATATATTTAAAAGTAACATGTGTATAGATAACTACACACAGAGAAGATAATATATATACATATGAAAATATAGCAAAAGCAAATGTTAATAATAATATACAAACACCACGTAACAGTTCACATGCATGACATCAACTCCTCTTTTCATATATATATAACATCAAACTTTTCTTATGTTGTATTGTGTTTATACACTTTGTTAATTATATATATATATATATATATATATATTAAACACACAAGTAAGCCATATATATTATTTACCATTCATAATTCAAAAATAAGGCTGTGCTTAAACATACACGCAGAGGTCATACACATGCATATATAAATATACACACACACTTAGTTCGACTATCAATGAGTATTTTAATAATAAAAAAATAAAGTTTAATTTTCCTCAAACTTAGTATAGTAGTATGCCATAGTACAGTAGTGTGTCATTTCAAGAACATAGTTTATATTTAAAATTTTATGTGATTTCACCTAGAAAAGAAAGAAAGAAAGAAAAAAAATACCTGAGAGTTTTGTTTTGTATATTTACCCCACTGTGTACAACTGGGGATAACCACGAGGAGTAAGCTATTTACTACCATAACGATGGTCTTTATATCTTAAGAGCATGAACTAAGACAGACTTTCGTCCCGCACCTACCTACAAGCAATAATTATTTAAATCTCACGTTACTTATATGCTTTCTTGCAACCACAAGATGTCCCCTGTTTCGGTGTTAATTAGCAAAGCGAAAGATAAAGTTTGTTTTTTTTTTTTTTTATCTCCTAAGACTTAATACTCATGTGTTTGCGTTGGGCATTGGCGAAAACTAAAGGAAGAAGGGGTCCCATGATTTACCTTCGTTGATCGGGCTTGAATGATGAGCAATGGTCGAGGCTTTACTCCCTGTTTCGGGAAACGGGGAAGCGTAACAAGATGAGTGGTGAAACTCTCTCCTCAACTACTCCCTCTCTTTATCTCTTTCACGTATAGCACGTCGTCCTCGTCTCTCCCTCTCCTTGTGTTTCTGTCTTACTGGTTGAGGATGAGAAGAGCTATATTTAAGGACCAAGGGGGGTCCAGTCCAATGTGAAGAGAAACTAACGGTTAAAGGCGTTGAGATTGAGGGGTATGGGATGTCTGGATTTTCGATGGAAAAAGCATGGAGGTTGCGTGTGAACGGTAAAGCCGATTGAACCTGTGTTTGCGTGTGACCGAGATGCCACCGGTGAAACCGAGATCTGGACTTTACGTCGTGATCATTCTTTGCTCAGTTAACGTGTTTTGGTTAATGAAGGTGTGAGTGAACAAATTAAAACAAATTGATTAAAATGGATATGGCCAAATGGTGTGGGCTGATGTGATCTGCGTTGTGGGGCTAAATAAATGAATTGAAGGTGTTTGACTAGATGAAGATAATGGATTGAGTTTGGGGTATTCAATTGGGCTTCTATTTACTTGCCATCGAAACGTATTGGGGTGGAGAGAATAGGAAAATAAATGGGCTTTTGATGACAATATCTATATGCATTGTGTGATCACTAAAATTTACCCACTTGATTCTCTTCAAGATTCTTATTTGCAATTATAGGATGAATATAAAGATTTAATCCATAATTTCATTTAAGAATTTTCTTTCTAGATTAAAATTTCTTTAAGCCTTAAAATATAATTTCCATTTTTAGGCTTAATTTATTCTTTATTATATATTTATTTATTATTATTGTTATTATTCTTATTCTTTTAATCCTAAAAAAAATTAGGATATTACACTTTATTTAATAATACAGATTCTTGCTTTGATAGTCTGTGTACTTTATATTCAATTTCTACCTACTCTTATATTAGAAACAACAATCTTAAGACAATGTTGGGTTTATTGAAATCAGTTTATGTTAATTTATTTGATTGCTGATTTCATACGTTGGTAGTAGTATTGAATTGAATCTGTGATTAGTTTTTGTTAATATTATTATTATACTGTTAGTGAATTAATCTGTGTGATTAATTAGAATTTCTGTTTTAACAACAGAAATGGCAAGTGCAAGTACCAATCTGATTAACCCAAGTGGTCCTGTTCCAATGCATGGTGAAAAACCAGAAAAGTTCAATGGCAATGATTTTAAAAGATGGCAACAGAAAATGTTTTTCTATTTAACCACATTGAACTTGGCACGGTTTCTCACTGAGGATGCTCCAAAATTGGAAGAAGGACAACAGTCGACAAGGAAAAGGTTGTGCGATAGATGCTTGGAAGCATTCGATTTCCTTTGTAGAAACTACATTCTCAATGGTCTGGACAACACACCGTATATCTTGTATATAGTGCTTTAGATACAACTAAAGCATTATGGGAGAGTCTGGACAAGAAGTACAAAAGCGAAGATCTTGGTTTGAAGAAATTCATTGTTGGCGATTTTTGGACTTCAAAATGCTTGATTCTAAATCTGTGGTGAGTCAAGTTGAAGAACTTCAATTGGTTGTGCATGAGATTCATGCCGAAGGGATGTCTCTTAGCGAGTCTCTCCAAGTCGCTGCATTTATTGAAAAAATTGCCACCGTCTTGGAAAAACTTCAAGAATTACCTCAAGCACAAGCGTAAGGAGATGTCACTTGAAGATTTGATTGTAAGACCGAGAATAGAAGAAGACAACAAGGTTTCGAAAAGAAACTTGGCAAAGCAACCCTATAGTTTCGAAGGCTAACATTGTGGAAGATGGTTCGAAGCCCAAGAAACGCAAACGCTCTAATGAGGGATCATTTAAACAAGGCCATAACAAAGGCCCTAGCAAAGGCCGAGAAATTCAAAGGCAAGTGTTATAATTGCGGGAAGACCGGTCACCGTGCTAAGGAGTGCAAGAAGCCAAAGAATTTCAAGAAGAAGAACACCGAAGCCAATATGGTTGACAATACCACCGATATGATGGATAGTATGAGTCTTTCGGCGGTTGTAATGCAATGCGACTTGGTTGGAAATACCAAGGAGTGGTGGGTGGACACCGGTGCCACCAGGCATGTATGTGCAAACAAATGGATGTTTTCTTCTTACACTCCGCGAAGCAAGATGAACAACTTTATATGGGAAATTCTTACGCTTCAAAGGTTGAAGGTTCGGGAAAGTCGTCTTGAAGATGACTTCCGGAAAAGTCGTGACACTTAAGGATGTGCTTCATGTGCCGATATTCGCAAGAATCGATATCCGGATCCCTCTTAAGCAAGAATGGTTTTAAGCTTGTATTTGTTTCGATAAGTTTATACTCTCTAGGAATGATATGTATGTTGGAAAAGGTTACCTTAGTGAGGGCCTTTTCAAAGTTAATGTAATGACTTGTCACCAATAACGGTGCTATTAATAATAATATTGGTTCTATCTATATGCTTGAGTCTTCTAATTTATGGCATCAAAGATTAGGACATGTTAATTATAAATCGATTAAAAATTTAATTCATTTAGAATTATTGCCTAAAGTTGATTGTTCAAATAAAGATAAATGTCAAGTATGCATTGAATCAAAATTTTCTAAGTTACCTTTTTCTTTCGTTGAAAGATCAACTGAGTTGTTAGATTTAATACATACCGATATATGTGATATGAAATCTGTACCATCTAGGGGTAATAAGAAATATTTTATTACATTTATTGATGATTGCGTAGATATTGTTATGTGTATTTGCTTAATAGTAAAGATGAGGCTATTATAGCTTTTAAACAATATAAAACTGAAGTTGAAAATCAACTTAACAAGAAAATTAAAATAGTAAGGAGTGATCGTGGGGGAGAATTTGATGGCCCCGAAGAATTCTGTATAGAATCGGTATTATACACGGACTACGGCTCCTTATGCTCCTCAATCAAATGGGATTGCGAGAGAGGAAAAATCGGACATTGAAAGAAATGATGAATGCATTATTAATTGAGTCCGGTTTACCACAAAATATGTGGGGAGAAGCCATTCGACGGCTAACTTTCTAATCAACGAAAGTGCCTCATAAAACGATAAAAAACATACCATATGAGATATGGAAAGGAAAGAAACCTTCCTTGAAATATTTAAAAGTGTGGGGGTGTTTGGCGAAGGTTGAGATTCCTAAACCTAAAAGGTTAAGAATTGGACCCAAGACAAGTAGATTGTGTGTTTATTGGTTATGCACATAATAGTAGTGCATATCATTTTCTAGTTTATAAGTCTGATGTATCAGATATCCATGTGAATACGGTTATTGAGTCAAGGAATGCTACGTTCTTTGAAAACGTATATCCGTATAATAAAAATAATGATAATAACAACACTGTGATATCTCCGGATACAATAACTAATGATAACCTTGAACAAGAGGAACCTAGACGTAGCACTAGGCAAAGGACTTCAACATCCTTTGGTCCCGATTTTATGACTTATCTACTAGAAAATGAGTCTCGAACATTTGGAGAGGCTATGGGTTCCCCGAAGCGCCATTCAGGGAAGAGGCTATCAATAGTGAAGTTGAATCCATTATGTCAAACCACGCAGGAGCTGGTTGACCTTCCTCCTGGCAATAAGCCTCTAGGAACTAAGTGGATCTTCAAAAAGAAGATGAAAGCAGATGGCACTATTGATAAGTACAAAGCTAGGCTAGTAGTAAAAGGCTACAGACAACGTGAAGGCCTAGACTACTTTGATACTTATTCACTGTTACAAGAATTACATCCATTCGAATGTTGATCGCATTGGCAAAAGACTTTGAATGGGTTGGAGTTACATCAAATGGATGTAAAGATGCCTTCTTGAATGGGGAATTAGAGGAAGAAATTTACCTAGAACGACTGAGGGTTTTGTTGTCTCAGGACAAGAACGAAAAGTTTGCCGCTTAATAAAGTCCCTTTATGGACTTAAACAAGCCCCAAAACAATGGCATGCGAAATTTGATGAAGTTATGTTATCAAATGGCTTTAGTATTAATGAATGTGACAAGTGTGTATACATTCGAAATACGAAAACGGGTTTGCCATAGTTTGTCTTTATGTAGATGACATGTTGATAACGGGTAGTAATAATCAAATGATTAAAGCTACTAAGCGATTGCTTACCGAGTAAGTTCGACATGAAAGATATGGGTCTAGCGAGATGTTATTTTAGGAATTAAAATCCATAGAACATCCGGAGGGTTAGCTTTATCCCAAACACACTATGTTTCTAAAATTCTTGAGAAATTCAAGAGTTTAAATATAACTCCTATGTCGACCCCTATAGAAACTAGTCTTCGTTAAAACATCTTGGTGAAGCTATTAAACAAAAGGAGTATGCTCAAGTGCTAGGCGAGTCTTATGTATGTTATGAACGCACTAGACTGATATTGCTTATCTTTGTAAGCATGTTGAGTCGCTTTACAAGTAATCCAAATGAGCTTCATTGGAGAGCTATGACAAGAGTTTTGGGTTACTTAAAGCAAAGTCAAAACTTTGCTTTGCATTATGAAAAGTACCTGCGAGTATTAGAAGGGTATTGTGATGCGAATTGGATAACCGGCTCTAATGACACAAGATCCACAAGTGGATATGTGTTCACCCTTGGTGGGGGGTCTTGTGTCTTGGAAGTCATCTAAGCGAGACTTGCATCGCAAGATCAACTATGGAAGCAGAATTCATTGCATTAGATAAAGTGGTGAGGAAGCCGAGTGGCTTCGTAACTTTCTTGAAGACATTCCTAGTTGGCCAAAGCCGGTACCGGCGGTGTGTATACATTGTGATAGTCAAGCGCCTATTGGTAGAGCCAAGAATGTCATGTACAACGGCAAGTCTAGACATATACGTCGTAGACATGATACCGATTAGACAACTACTTTCGAATGGAATCATCTCAATTGATTATGTAAAATCAAAAGAGAATATAGCGGATCCATTGACTAAAGGGATTCCTAGAAAGATAGTTAGGAAATTTTCCAAAGGAATGGGTCTAAGGCCGATCCATTGTTGATTATTGCGGTAACTCTACCTAGGAGAGTGGAGATCCCACGAACTAGGTTCAAAGAGACAATTAAGTGATGATCGACTGTTAACACTGTGGAGTTTTAAACTCATACTCATTCCTAGACAAACAGTGCATATATATAAAGGGTAAGCTTCTAAGCTTTTAATGGTTTCTTAGTCGATGTGTTCGGATGATGTATGATGACATACATCACAAGGAATCACCTATGTGAGTGTGAAGTGCGGGCCGCTTCTATGAGAATTTAAAACGGCCGATTCTCTAGAACACTCACGAGAACCGGGCGGTGTCCGGGGCCAAAATGGACACAAGCATGAGAACCAATGATGCTAGAGGAGCAAGTTTGTGTAACTCCTATTGTCTTGGTATACACTAAAAGGTCAACGGTTCAAGACAAGCGTCACCGGTTTGACCAAGTATATCCGATAGGTTTTTACTAGAGAAGGTTCAAAGGTAACCCCTACCTTTCTCGATGCGATTGTTTCTCGTAGAGGAACCGCACTTTGCATACATGATCATTTGCATTTGGTCATGATGGACTAACTTCTTATCCATGTGGGGGATTGTTGGAATTTTGGATAAAATCCCATGGGTTATGAATAAGAAGAAGGATGGAAAAGAAGAGGAAAAAGGAAGAAGGAATGTATGTGAGAGAATAGTCCCACATTGCTTAGTTGGAGAGAAGTTGGAGGGTATATAAGCCCCAACTTGGCTCCTACTAATTGGGCCCTTGGGCCAACCCACTTTTGTGGAGGGGTGAGGACTTAGGTGACCCTTGGTCCACCACACACGCTTGTCGCCGCCGTCCGTCCGCCGGCTGTTTTGCTCGGTTCGGTCGATGCGCGCCCGCCTTTCGATGGGTCCGCGCATGTGAAATAAAATATTAATTTTTTATTAAATTTTTTTTCGGATTTAAAAATAATTTTTTATTAAATAATTTTTTTGAATTTCCGAACGTTTAGATCCTCCCGTTGTGCCTCTCCGACTTTTCCAAATGGCGGCGCGTTTTGCGATCCGTTCGCTTCGATTCATTATTGCGTGCGTCGTTCGTGAAGACACACCCGGCTCGCCGTGAAGCAGATCGGGTCGCCTCCGTTCGCTTCGTTCGGGTGTGATTTGTTCGTCAAGACGCACCAATTCGGCGTGAACAGACGCGGGTCACCTCGTTCGTTCCGTTCAGTGCGTCTGTTTGCACAACGCACCGGTTCGCGGCCCGGCAGACTTGTCCATCGATCGTGGTCTTTCGAGTCTATAAATAGGGCGCCCTAGTCACGGTTTAGACACACAATTTCTCGCGCATACTCTCTCTCGCGTCGCATAAACACTCTGTGCGTTCGAAAGCGGACTCATTGGCTTCACTTGGGCTTTGACAGACAGAGCCATCTTTCTGGAGACGAATAATCCGCTCTATCCTGGGAGGCAATTGCTCAGAAAACCTTCGGCATCCGTATTGAGGGAGCAACATTGTCTTAAGGACACAACGAAAGTTGGGCCGGATTTACGCATTTTCCATTCCATATCGCCAGTCTTGTGAGTTCGTTTTGACTTTTTATTTTATACAGACTAAGTGAATGTTCCCTGTATGCTTTATTTAATAATACAGATTCTTGCTTTGATAGTCTGTGTACTTTATATTCAATTTCTACCTACTCTTATATTAGAAACAACAGAATGTTGTGTCCTGTATTTCATATACAAACGTTACATATATATAGAAGATAAGAGAGCCTCAATAGTAATGGCTCATAATGACTATTAATGAAGATTATTCCTAATCCCTACAAATCAGGAATTCCTATAAATCAGAATACAATTTCCTAGCGATAAATCAGAATACAATTTCCTATATAATCCCTGTCAAAAGGCCATTTTTATCAGAACTATGCCCAATGTGTTGTCTGTGTCACGCATATATATCTGGAGCTCATTGCTAATTTTGAACAGAAGAATTAAGCACTTGTAGCAACTCAAAAACTATACATTTTTGTAATAATAGAGGTAGCATGTCAATATTCTTAAATAAAAATTTAACGATGCGTTATTTTTTGTTAAAAAAATTACCTTAATAAATGTCGTCCCCTCCCTCTCTCCCGTCTCTAGTTTCCACACGCCCATCTCATGCATATCATAATTATGTTTATATATATATATATACGGGGTTAAAATTTTTCATGCTGCATGAGAAGAAGAAGATTCTTATACACATATAGATTATATATATATATATATATATATATATGTGGGTCCCACTATTTTATGTGTGTGTGATGTGAGAAAACTCCTACAATATGAGAAGTGTTTTTCCCTCTATATATATATATATATATAAAAAACACGGGGAAGTGACGTTTTAGATCTGGATTTATCAAGGTGTGTATGTGTGAGAGAGAGAGAGATCTGGATTTCTGGAGGCCCAGAAGAATGGTTTGTTGCTATAATGATAGGGTTAAAATAAGTGATAAATCATCAATCATCGATTCTTTTTGTGTGGTTTAAAACAGTGATGTAGTTGGCTAAGGCGTTAAACTTCATATCAAAAGGGAGAAAATTCAATACGTTTTGGTTGATGTAAGGATCTTATTAGTGGAGAATTTGTAAGTATATTTGTAAGCGTTCTTTGAACTTAGAGGCGTCTTTTGGTCCGAATAGATTATCGATGTCTACCAACCTAAACTTTTTTGCAGCCTAAAAAAGAAAAAATTGTTTCATGTGCAATCCGGAATCTATGTCCTGCCCGTGAGTGGAAATTTATTATATTACGACTTGGTTTTAAAAATATATGCAGCTGCGGCTGGCGGTGCTGTGGGTTCCCATAATATATTAATCAAGTGAAATTTTTAGAGACAAGAAAATACGATAAAAATATAAGTCATGATTTATGAATGACCTGTGTGATTTGCGGTTGTAATTTATATACTATTATACATAATTAATATGTTAAAATACCACAAATTTGATTAATCCATCAAGGTTAGCATTTAACTATAAATTCATATGAAATGCACAGAATACATTTTCATATGTAATTGAAAAACTTAACATAATGAAGGAAAAACTCGAGCTAATTTTTTTTCCATAAGAATTAGAGATGAAAAGAATGAAGAAAAATAAGATATTTTTCCTTATTTATGCATACTATTATTTTCTTGGACTTTTCATTAGGGGATATGAGTATTGAAGGCAAAAAAAAGAAAAGAAAAGCATATAAGTATCAAATAGGGATAAATTTAACACGTTGTTAGGTTTTAAAACAAAGAAAATACTCAAAACAGGGTTTAAAATTTCTCTTCTGTTGAATAAAATACTCACATTTATAAGGTCTATTTACATATTCAGGCCTTTAAATAGGCCTTAACCTTATCTTTTTAATAAACAGTGTCGGTGATTGAGTATTTTAAGCCCCGATAGAAATTTGGCTTATTCCCACCCCTACCAATGAGAAAAAATGAAAAATAAGATAATGAGAAGAACTCCTTCCCATAACACCTTGGTCGTTTAAGAAGAAATAACGGTCCTTAATTTGGATTGTGTTTTACAAGTTTAAGGCATCATCGTATTTGTCTTGCACGTTCGCTTCTTCCGAGTTTCCGACACACATTAAAACCTTAATTTTACTATTAATCTTTACACTTCCTTCTTATTTATTTATTTTATCTAAATTTTAATCTATCCTCTGCATAATTTTAATCACCACACCCGTCTTGTCCCCTTTATGATTTATTTTATATTTGTACAGAATAGTCTCAAACTGACAAAACTTTATTATTGTAATATTATTTGAATTTCGGACTGCTCTGCAGTAACAAGCAGAAACGATTCTATTATAGGAACAACAATGCATATATTATTCAACGAATCTAATCTATCTATGGCTGTTCAAATAAAATTATAATCTCTGTTTTAGCTCAATCACGCTGAACACTTTTTTTTAAAGAATTTTGTAACTGAGATTTTAACTATGAGATTGTGACTCCAACCACACACTAAATATGCGAGTTAAATGAAGAAAAAAATTCATATTAAAATAGTATTTATTAGTGGGAAGAATGAAAGATTACTAATAGTTTGATTTCGGTCATTTTTATTTATAAATTTTTTTAAAATAAAATGATAATCTTTTTTTATAAATCATAGGGATAATCAGTTAAAAGAATTTCTATTTGAAAATGGTACCGGCCCATATAACGTGACATGTTTTTACATAAGGAAAGTATTCATGCTCAAATCAAATCTAAGGTTTTTTTTTTTTCTCTATAAAATTTGTAAGTAGATATTTCTTTTACCAATTTTCCTCAAACCACAGCAATCTCTCCCTCTCTAGACCCTTCTTGTAACTACTATTGGTTTCTTAGAAAATTCTACTATAATTTTAGAAGAAAAATTAGTTTTTAAATTTTTTTACCAATAAAAAATAAAATTATGTTTTCACTTTTTTTAATATAAAATGTTATCTATAATTTTTTAAAACAAAAGATTACCTTGGGTGCAAAAGGTAGCCCTTACTTTTACATCTCCCAAGGGCCAAGGCCAATAACCAATACACTTGACCTTCACTAAAATAAACAGCTAATCTTCCTTCTCTTTCTCTCTCCGACCAACCAATATATTCCCGCGTTTCCTCTCTCTCTTCATTATCACACTTCGCTAATCATGTAATCAATCATAAATCCAAAATCCCTTGGCTTGCGTACATCTTCCTTGCATTTTCTCTCATTCTTCTCACGTTCAATAAGCCACAGGCTTTCACGTACCCATCCATCGACGAATCGCATTTTCACATCAATCCGAACAACTATTTCTTCCCTGGGTTTTAGCTGCACAACCCTATCTTCAGTACCTAATAACAATGGCTCCGACCATAATACCCCTTCAATCTTTAGTTTCTAGTTTTGCCGGACGACCTTTCATCAGAATCTTCCTCGCCTTCATCCTCTGCTCTCTCTTCTATGTCGTTTTTTTCCGTCTTGGTGTTTCTGAAGACAATCCTCAACAATTCTTAGAAATGTCTGACTTCCAATTCTGCCCTGCTAACTATACAAATCACTGCCCCTGTCAGGATCCGCGCAGGCAAAAGCGGTTCTCCAATTTTATGTGGTTTCGTAAAGAGCGTCATTGCCCGAACATTAATGAAAGACTGAGCTGCTTGATTCCTAAGCCACTGGGTTACCGAAAGCCTTTTCCGTGGCCTGAGAGTAAGGACACAGCTTGGTTCAGTAATGTCCCTTTTCCGAAACTTGCGGAATATAAAAAATCTCAGAATTGGGTCAGATTGGAAGGTGATCGTTTTGTGTTTCCCGGCGGCGGCACTTCGTTTCCCAACGGAGTTAAGGGTTACGTCGATGCTCTGAACCGTATTCTGCCACTGGATTCTGGCGATATACGAACAGCTCTTGATGTTGGTTGTGGGGTAAGCTTGGCTTTTCTGTTCTGCGTTTTCTTCTTCTTCCTCTTTTTGTTTTTTTATTTATTTTTGACAACTATGTCGAGGTCATATCTTTGATTTTTTTTTTTTTTTTTTTTTTTTTTTTTTTTTTTTTTTTTTAATTAACGTTTCCTTCTTCTACGTCCATTGATTTAGGTGAATGTGCGAAGGATAAGGTTGCGTGTTCTTGTTATTTCTTAAAGGATTAGGAAGTTTAAACAAATGATTATTGAAGAGAAATTCATTGAATGATTTTATTCATCTTGTTTCATTTTGAAGCTTTTGACAAATGAGGCCAGTATAAATTATTAAAATGAATCACTTGTAATTTATGGCTTTTATGGATTTGGAAGTATTAAAAATGTGTGGATTTTGAATAATATAAATTTCTACTAGTACTCGTTTACCTAAACAATTTCTTGATTAAAACAAAAACTTCTACTTAGCTCATTCATATACAGTCAACGAATTTAAACTTGAAAGGGGAGCAACCCACCTGTTTGCTAATGACAGAATATATAGGAATATTTAACAACTAAAATACAGTGTCGACCCACTTATATACCGTAGCAATAATTTTGTCCTGTCCTCATGATTATTGATCTGAGAATTAAATTCTATCTGCAAATCCTGGTTAATCTTCAAACAACGATAACGTATCTTATTCTTGTTATCACTCATAGACTTAGAAGTTTATTCATACAATTAATTATTGAAGTGAATTGTCTGGGAAGAAGAAAACAGAGACAGAGAAGGAATGACTCACACATACACCCCAATTTCTCTTTGAGGGAAAAAAATACAGAGACGGAGAAGAAATGATTCTTATTGTTTTTACTCTTCTTGTTACTTATACTGAGAATTCTTATTTATGCTTTTGCCAAATCAGGCCTTGCATTTGATTAGCTTTAAGTTTTATTCTCTAGATTTGAGAATTTCCTGGTGTTTTCACACTTATACATAAATTTGTATCTTGAATGTGCATTGTTACAGGTTGCAAGCTTTGGAGCATCACTAATGGACTACAATATCTTGACAATGTCGGTTGCACCAAAAGATGAACATGAAGCACAAGTACAATTTGCCTTAGAAAGGGGACTTCCAGCCTTGCTTGGAGTACTAAGTGTTCATAGGCTACCATTACCTTCTAGATCATTTGATATGGCTCACTGCTCCAGATGCCTTGTCCAATGGACTGCTTATGGTACTTATTTCTTGAACTTAATCTTACTAGTTTTAATTGAGCCTTGATGAAAAAATAATGAAAGAATGCTCTCTGTGTTCTTGTCATGGAGAAATCCAACTACATATTTAATCAGAAGTCAGAGATTACAAAACTTCATTCCAGCTTGTGGTGTCTAATACTTTGGTTTAATTCTTTATAGATGGACTATATCTTTTAGAGGTTAACCGGCTTTTGCGCCCCGGTGGTTATTGGGTACTGTCTGGGCCGCCCATAAATTGGAGGGAAAACTACAGAGCGTGGGAGAGAGAGCCTGAGGCTTTCGAAAGGGAACAGAACACTTTAGAAGACCTTGCTAAGAGAATGTGCTGGAAAAAAGTTGCTGAGAGAGATGGTTTTGCAGTTTGGCAAAAACCCACAAATTATATTCACTGTGTCCAAGTGAAAAGGATATGGCCATCCCCTGCGTTCTGCAACTCTTCTGATGCTGATGCTGGTTGGTAAGTTTCTTTACTTCAAGTTACTATATTCTTGGAATAGGGATAATGACATGGAAAAATTTGAAATCCTCCGTTCAGATAATTTTCGGCTCATTGACCATTTCTATATGGATAAAAACTTAAGTGAAGTTTCTTAATTAGGTGTTTGTTATCAGGTTTTAAAAATAAACGACACTTGGAGAAACATTTTTCAAAAACCCAAGTTTCTCACTATTTGTTTTCCTTTTCAGCATCCTTGTTGCATTAAATTTGTGATTTAGAGCTTTTTGCCATGTTTATAAATCCTTGATTCATTGTAATGAATTATTCAACAGGTATACAAAAATGAATCCATGCATTTCTCCTCTTCCAGAGGTGAATGATATTCGTGAGGTATCTGGTGGTGCTCTTGAGAAATGGCCTGAGAGGCTAAACACTGCTCCACCTAGAATTAAGAGTCAAAGTAATGCTGGGATCACAGTCACAGACTTTGATGAAGATACACGGGCATGGAAAAGGAGAGTATTGTATTATGAATCCATTACGAAGTCTTTCTCTACCGGCAAGTATCGAAATGTTATGGATATGAACGCCTACTTGGGGGGATTTGCAGCTGCAATGGTGGAATACCCAGTTTGGGTTATGAATGTTGTTCCCTTTGATGCAGCACACAGCAATCTTGGTGTTATCTATGAGCGAGGCCTAATTGGGACTTACATGGATTGGTATAAACAAACAACTTCTTAGCTACAGTTGATTTTATTAGTTGCAGTTTGTTATAAAATCAAACTGGATATTATCTGAGTATTTAGAGTCGGATGATGATATTAATGTGTTTTAAATGTTTGCAGGTGTGAACCCTTTTCTACATACCCTCGAACATATGACTTAATACACGCTTCTGGTATATTCAGTATGTACATGGACAAGTAAGTTTCGTATTACAGCAGATTGTTTGAGCCTGTTTACAATTTCTAATGCTCACAATTGTCTCATGGTTATGCATGATGGTTAAAACAATCTGTTAATCAATGGAGATTTTATTATTTTGGTAAATCAAGGATTGTGAAGATTGAGGTTGAGTCTCTTAACCGTCTCTGCAATAGCCAGAATTCTTCAAAATAGATCAACCTTAAAAGGGAAAAGGGGGCTAGCATGTGATTGGATTTGTACTGTTCACATCTTCAGAACTCGCCCTTTTTTATAATTCTGTTTCTGATACGTTCATGAATGTTGATGTGAATTCACAGGTGCGACATTACTTATATACTTCTTGAGATGCATCGAATTGTTCGTCCTGGAGGAACTGTTATCATCAGAGACCATACAGACTTAATTGCTAAAGTAAAGAGAATAACAGATCATATGAAATGGAAAGGAAAAGTATTGGAGAGTGAGAATGGGCCTTCTGATCCTGCAAGTTTGCTGCTTATTGACATTTATGAGTAATTGGTCGTGTGATCAGTCTTGTTACAGGCAGAAAAATTTGACTCACAAGTGATAAATCATCCTCGTATAATGTCCCGAACAAAGGAAATCTCGGTCAACAAGCAATCTCATTTGACAATTACGACCAGCATTTTAGAAAGTTTTGTGTTATAGAGATGTTAATTGTCTGAGTTATTGCTGAGGAGGATCTTGGGTCAATTTCAAATGGTTAGAAGCAAGAAAAGATGAAACCTTTAGTTCTGGGTAGCAATGGCTCGCCCGAATCGAGTTAAGGATCCCAGTGTTTTATTCTCACTCATTTGTAAATGACATGTCTAGATTCAGATAGTTGTTAGTTTTCGTTGAATAATGATTATTACGGATTCATATTGTTTTATTCTTGTGACATGAATAAAGGTTGTCGCTTCACAGGTTCTAAGCCGGTCTTTCAAGCCTTTAACAATTTGTTAAAATATTTTATTTTCACATCCATTATTATCTTTTCTGGCGTTTTCCCACCTCACACTACTTAGATTGAAAAGAAACGAAAGTAAAATATTTTTTTCTTTTAAAAAAAACGTATTAAAAAAAAAATAATAGAGACAATAACATGGAAAAAATTGTCCTTGTTGCGTTCAGCACCTGCAGTGAGTTTGGAAATGGACTTGTCATTACAAAGGCAGAGATGAAAACATGGCCTATCCTGACAAAAAGTCGCGGGTTGTATTGATAAATTAGAAACTTATTAAGGTGGGCTTTTTAGCCCGTCTCTTTTTTAAACGCTTAATAAAATAAAAGTTATTGTTTTGCATCTAATTTAAGCATAACTTTACTTTATTTATATAAAAAAAAAAACAACAAAAAACTTTACTTTATGTTAGTGTATAGTTTAAAAACCCTCATTTAGTATTGCAACTCACGAATTAGTCAACCTTAACAACTTTACCATATCTGAGAACCCTTATTTACAATATACAAAGCACGCCCACAAAATATCCCATCTACGAGATTGTGAATTGACATTTCTCGTGAATATCGATTTAGATAATCGCATACTAACACACCACTTTCTCAAAGACATCCCAATATCCCATCTCACTTGGTTGATACTCTATCTTTTTTAAAGCATACTAGGAATATCCTGTTCTTAAACTTGTTTTCTGACTTGTTCAGTGAATTGACGCAATGAATCACTAACATGTAAATGATGTGATGTTATTTGCCTAAATTGCTTTATTGACAGTTTCTCCCCCCAAAGTTATCATGACAGTATAATAGGTTCTGTGTGTGTAAGTGTATTGATGAAATCAAAACATTTCTTATTATTGTGACAGTTCATGGTAACACCTTTTCCACTTTTTTCTTTTGTGTGTCTGAATTAAGTTTGAGAATAACTTTTATGATTTACGGGATAAATATGTAGGAGGATTTTATCTTGACGTTCTGAAAACTGTACAAACTTACAAAGTGAAGGGAAACACTCTTTACTCATTATTATGACTAACATCTTCTAGTGCTACGAACTATGCCCCCTCGGTACATTATTTTAGCATATTTCTGTAGTGCCTTACTTTATTTAGTTGCGAACGTTAAATAAACAAGTCAGTGTAATGTTACAATACTACAATTAGTAGTGATGCTTTTATATCAGGCCATAGTTAATACTTATTCTAATACGGTGCTAATATATGCTGATGTGTGGTAACTGGTAAGGTTATTTAATTACTTCAATTGGTTAGTTATATATAGTGAAAAAAAACACTACATATATCTTTATTAATGCCGGTTTATACTAAATATATCCCTTTTGTTATTAGAGAGATGCAGTTTGCCTGACCCAGTATGTCTTTTCATCCCCTCATCGAAGATATATGGTTACTTTTATACAACAAGAACCAACAAAATCAAGAACCCTACGGAAGAATCTTATGTGAACTGTGACTCAGAGCTTATTAGTTGTACGCCAAAAATTTCATAGTAGGGACTTTTTTTACCCCCACAGACCAGTCAGGAAATATAGTGCTATAGACACCCTCAATTAAGGATATTAGACTGGGACCTGCCACTGGTTCAGTCAGAATAATTAGTTAAAGGTCACTGAGTCATATATAAATCAAATCAAAAAGCAGGTTGGTAAAACAATAAAGTGTACTGAATCCAAATATTTTAATTTTATAACTGTATATGAGCAATATATGAATTTAGAGTATTTAAAGCTGTCTAGATCCATTGCTTTATCAGTTTTCATTATAATAAAAAACGAGTACTGTTAATAGAGATAATTAAATGGAAAAAATTGTGATACGTTCAGTACCTGCAATAAAATTTGGAAATGGACTCGTCATGACTTCAATACCGCAGAGATGAAAAAATCGCCCATCCTGACAAAAAATCACAGGTTGGGCTGGCAAATGAGGAGCTTATTAAGGTGGGTTTTTTCAAGCCTGTAAAAATTATTATTTTTTCAGTTAATTTAAGCATAACTTTGTTTTAGGTCAGGAATTTGATTCTAAGTTTGATTTCTCATTTTCTTTACTAATTTAACATTTTATATTTATATGATAATTATATATATATATATATATATTGGGTTTATATTCACAAATTTCGTGATTAATTTAATTAAATAATTTTACGAAAATATATAAATAATTTGAATATTACGTAATCCAGTTATTAGGAAAAGCTAAAACCCTTCAAATCTGATTTATTAACAAAAATGCGTCATTAAGTGTGATTGCCATTAGATGAGTGTTATTTATGCATAATGTACGTGCATGTGTTTGTACGTGTTTTTTACTACTCCCTTTAGTCTTTTTTATAAGAACATAAAACTTGAATGATCTTTATTTTTTTATAAAAGCCCGATAAAAATTATCTAAATATTTAATGATTTTTTTATTTTTACTCCTCATTAATTCTGTGTATCGCATTAATTAAAATGCTAGTGATACTTATATTTACTTTATTTATACCTCTCTCTTTATAAATAAATGCATACTCGAAAAACAAAGTTTATTTTAGACATACTTATTATTTTTAACTAATTTCAACTACTTTTTTAAACCGTGTAGCTTGGTTATTGAGTTTTTATAAAAAGGATCGAAGGACTTTCAATCCTTACAATAAGATATAAGGCCCGTTTGGATGAGCTTTTTTGATGAAAAAAGCATTTTTTTTTATGCAAAAAAATGCTCTTTTTATTAATTTATGTGTTTAGATGTTTTTTTTTTTTTTTTAAAAAAAAAGCAAAAGTCAAAAAAAAAAAAAAAAATCAAAATGCTGTTTTTTTTAAAAGCTCAATTTGGAGCTTTAAAAAAAAAAGCTCTATGAAAAAAACATTTTTTTAAAAAAGCCTATCCAAATGGGCTCATATTCCCTCTAACTATGCCAACCACATAAAGGAGGAAAACGACAGAATCAACATGGTACCGCCGCCAATTAGCCGCAGTCTAACCCCGGATCTATCTAACTATGCCAACCTGATTAGGACGACACGCAGCCCTACCCATCTATGGGTTTCAATTAATTGAGTATGATTAGTCCTGCTGGAAAATTCTCCCCGCGCACACGTGTGGGAGCTTTGTTCTCTCCGCCAGGCGTGAGAGAGGTTCGGAAAGGAGGGTTGGAGGGCGTACGGCGCTGAACGACGGAGGCTCGGAGGGGCAGGTGGTGGCTCGAATAAGGGTGGTAGCATCAGATCGGAGCTTTGTTCTCTCGTGTTAGCAAGTGCGATCGTTGCAGGGCCGTCTGGAGAGCTTCATCAGATCGATTAAGGGTGATTCTCATGGAGGTGACTCAAATCACGGCGCCGCTGGTGTGGAAAGAGGCGATTGCTGAGAGGATCCTAGTCGGCAAAATATTGTCAAATAAATCGTATTCGCGAGCCGCAATAGAATCGATTTTACAAAAAGCCTGGAATCTCCAATCAGGTTTTAGCGTGATCGAAATCACTGGAAGTGCATTTATGTTCAAATTCTCTGATATTGAGGAGTATTCTAGAATTCTTCGTGGTCGACCGTGGACCATTAATGGCTGTTTGTTAAACCTACTGGAGCGGTCGAAATTCAACTCTTGCGACGAGATGGATTTTAGTCGCTGTCCTGTGTGGATTCAAATGCACAATGTCCCTATGGAAGCGATGTGCTTGAAGAATGTAGTCACAATCGGCGGCTATGTTGGTGAAGTGGTTATGGCTGAGGACCCGTATTGCAATGGTAAAATCACTCGCAGTTTTCTGCGGGCTAGAATTGTCCTGGATCTGAGGTCTCCATTAGCTCATGGCTTTTGGTTACCGAAACCCGATGGAAGACAGGTATGGATCTCTATCCGCTATGAGAAATTGCAAAATCTTTGTTATAATTATGGCAAGATCGGCCACGACAACCGCACCTGTAGCGTTGAGAAATTGATGTCGGTGACTCATCCTAGTATCCCTCGCTATGGAGACTGGTTAACTACTACCTCGTGTCGTAACTGGGATGAGGCCATAGAGGTGGTATGTCAGGATTGGGGCGAAGCAACGTTTGCTCATCGGAAGAAGGAAGAGGCCATACTAAGACGGAAGGCTGCTCATAATCAGCGAGAGGATCCAGCTCATACTCATGATGAGGAGGATCTGTTTTGTATCAAGGTGAACAAAGAGTCTATGGAGGCAAAAGGAACTGCTGAGATGAAGGATACGGTGGTGAGGGACTGGAAGGAGAATGTTAATGACGATGATGGCGCAGGTACACTAGAGCGGAGGGGGCAAGGAAAGGTTCAGCCCAAGGATTTGTCTGAGACGTATGATGGTAAAGAAGCTCAGTTGGAGGCCAATGATTCTAAGAGTGCATCGCTGCAAAGTAAGAAGGAGGTCTCGGCTGGCCCAACTGAAGATAAGGTCCCTGAGCATCTAGCTGACCCTTCTTGGTTTGATAATAAGGAAAACTCCTTGGCCATGGTGTTGTATAATGGTCAGGCCATGAGTGATGTCATCTGTGGTATTAGTGGGGTCGGTTTAAAGAGAAGAGCAAAGGAGGAATTGTTTCTAACTGATCAAAAGAGGAGGAAAATATGCCAACTAAAGCAGAGCCCGAAATTAGCAATATCTGATTATGCTGATAGCTTGAGGAAGACCAAGGCAAGAACTAAAAGAAATGTGAAGAGAAAGGGCCGAGGTGGTAAAGCACAGGAGGAAAGCAGTGTGTTGTCACAGGATACAGTTATGGGAGGCTTAGAGGAACAATTCTCTGTGACTCAGGGGTTTGTCTTCAAGGCAGGAAGAGGTAAGACCGCCAAGAATTTTTCTGAGGGCGCTGGTGGCTGGCCAATAACAGCCACCGAGCAGCCATGAAACTACTGTCTTGGAACTGTCAAGGGTTAGGGAGAACCTTGACAGTTCGGAACTTGAAGGATATGGTGAAAAAATTCCACCCCTCAATAATCTTCCTAATGGAGACAAAAATCAATTCATTGAAGGGCAAGAGGATTATGTTGAAGTGCGGTTTTAACCACGAGTTGTTTGTAGACCCGTGTGGTTTGGCTGGTGGATTGGCTATTTGGTGGAAGGAAGACATGTCGGTGTCTGTTCTGTACAAATCGAAGAATATTGTGCATACAGTGATTGAAGCTAGAAACTGTAATGTGCCGAAATACGTGACGTTCGTATATGGGCCACCAAAGGAACGAGAACGTAGGGCTGTTTGGGATGTTTTGAGGAGTTTGGCATCGAATGTTAAGGAGTCATGGCTGGTAGTAGGGGATTTCAATGACATTCTGTCCCAAGCTGAAAAAGAAGGGGGCAATCCAAGGGCAATGAGGAAAATTATCAATTTTCAGAGCCTTCTATCTGATTGTAATCTCTTAGACTTAGAGTTTAAAGGGTCTAAGTATACTTGGTGCAACAAAAGACCTGGTGCAATAGTGAGGGAGAGGCTAGACCGAGCACTTGGGAATGTGGATTTCAGAGTAGAATTTGAGAAGGTTATGGTGTTCCATGTGGAGCCAATAGGATCAGATCATCACGGCTTAATAGTAGATCTCTGCTTTATTGATGGAAAAACTCCCAAAGCATTTCATTTTGAGGCGAATTGGGTAACTCACAGGGATTTTTGTGCGGTAGTGAAACAAGGCTGGAATGAGGTGGAGGTGGTTATGGAAGATAAAATCCTGGAGCTGTGTTACAGGTTGGAGGCGTGTAAAAAGAGGCTGGTGGCATGGAGTAAGCAGGAGTTTCCCAATTTCAGAAAGGTGATTGATCACTTGAGGCACGAGTTAAGGAACTGCCAATCTGGTATGTTAACTGCAGAGAAGTTGCAGGAAGCCGAAGAGTTGATTAAGCACATAGATGACGCTTGGGAAAGAGAGGAAAGATACTGGTGGCAGAGGTCAAGAATTACCTGGTTAAAATGTGGTGATAGGAACTCTAAATTCTTCCATAATAGTGTTATCTAGCGAAGGCAGCGGAACAAAATCCTCAGGCTGAAAAATGAGTAGGATGTCTGGTTGGAAGACAAGGAGGGCATCAATAGACTATTTTGTGACTTTTACCGAGGCCTCTTTAGAACAGGGGGGCCGAGGCAAGTAGAGGATGCTTTAGCCTACATTACAAGTGTGGTTACAACGGAGGATAATGAAAACTTGATGCAACCGGTTACTAACTCAGAAATTGAAGAAGCTGTCTTTCAGCTTGGAGCTAATAAGGCACCGGGCCCCGATGGTTTTTCTGCTCTGTTTTACCAGGCATCTTGGAAGGAGGTTAGTAAGGAAGTGTGTGATATGGTTCATAATTTTTTTGGAGGCAATAGGAGGCTCAGTGAGATGAATGCTACTAATATAGTCTTGATTCCTAAGATTGATAAGCCAGAGGGTGTAAGCCACTTCAGGCCCATTGGCTTATGCAACGTCTCTTATAAGATCATAGCACGGCTGATGACGAATAGATTGAGAGGCCTGATGGATAAAATAATCTTGTCCAACCAAAGAGCCTTTATAGCTGGACGTATGATTCAAGACAATATCATTTTGGCACATGAGGCCTTCCACTACCTGAACCACAAGAAAGTAGGCAGGAAGTATGAGATGGCGCTGAAGATCGACATGAATAAGGCCTATGACCGTGTTGAATGGGATTTTTTGGAGGCAGTGATGTTGAGGTTGGGTTTTTGTAAGGGATGGGTGAGGTGGGTTATGGATTGTGTCTCCACTGTAGCGTTTAATCTGCAAGTTGACGGACAGAAAATTAACACATTTAAGCCCGAACGCGGAGTACGACAAGGGGACCCGCTATCTCCTTATATGTTCATTTTTGCATCAGAAGTTTTGTCTCTTATGATTCAATTGCATGTAGCCAGGAAGGACTTGAGAGGTGTGAAGTTATCTCGTAAGGCCCCTACACTATCACACTGCTTCTTTGCGGATGATGCGATTCTCTTTTTGAAGGCGGATGAGTTGAACTGTAAAGTGTTGAAAAAGATCCTTGAGGTATATTGCCAAGCTTCGGGACAATTGATAAATCTAGAGAAGTTAAGCATCTTCTTTTCCTCCAATACTCCAAGGCAAGTCAAGGAGCAGATTTCAGCGTGTCTTGGAATCAGATTCTCAGATCAGGCTGGGAAGTACCTCGGTCTACCAATAGTTTGGGGGAGGTCTAAATCAGCTGCTCTTGCCTTTGTTAGGGATAAAATAGGTTTGAAGTTGCAGGGATGGAAGCAGAAAATGCTCAATTTCGTTGGAAGAGAAATCCTCATAAAGGCCGTGGCTAATGCCATCCCTACCTACCCGATGGCCTGCTTTCTTTTTCCTAAGAAGGCTTGTGTGGACATTGACCGGTTGATATCTAATTTCTGGTGGGGCCAAAAAGGGGAAGAGGGTGCTATCCATTGGAAGAGCTGGAAATATATGACCAAGAAGAAAGGAGAGGGAGGAATGGGCTTTAGGGACTTATTATGCTTCAACAAGGCCTTGCTTGCGAAAACAGCTTGGCGCCTCTTAAATCAGCCGAATGATCTTTGGTGCAAGATTCTCAAGGGAATTTATTTTCCTAAGGGAAGTTTTCTCCAGGCGAAGAAGGGTAGGCATGCCTCATGGGGGTGGTCGAGTCTACTAGAAGGTAGAGATACGTTACTGAAAGAACTTTGTTGGAAGATTGGGAATGGTAATTCAGTCAGGGTGTGGCATGATCAGTGGATTCAAGGCTTAAGTGGATATAAGCTGCATAATGAGTCACTGTTGGAGGCTGAGGACAATATGAAAGTATCTGAATTGATTAGCTTGGGCCGATGGAATTTGGCTCCTATTGCTTCAAAGATTACTAGTCTAGAAAAGGAGTTGATTTCAAAGATACCCATTCCGCTTTCTGGCTGTGAGGACCGTGTGATTTGGTTGGCTAACAGGGATGGGTGCTACTCTGTCAAGTCGGGATATTCAGTGGCAAAAGATGCTGTGGAGGATGAAAAGGTAAAAGACCCAGGTACATCTTACTTTATCCCTAAATTGCTGTGGAAGTGTATTTGGAATGTAGTGGTTCCTCCAAAAATTCATCACTTTTTATGGCGATTAGGTGTGGGTGCTTTAGCAACCCGTGATACACTTTATAGAAGAAAATGTGCTAGTAGCCCCTTGTGTCCTATATGCTTGAATGACAGGGAAACGACTGAACATTTGTTTTTTCTATGTCCTTGGACCAAACACTGTTGGTTTGGGAGCCCTCTAGGACTCAAATTTAGTAAATGGTCAATGAAAAGGAGTGAGGAGTGGTTGTGTGAGATGTTGCAGGGGACTGATTCTCTGTCTGAGTATGGAAAATCGCTTTTTGCCACAACGTGTTGGTGGATTTGGAAAGCACGATGCAACTGGGTGTTTAGGGAGGAGAAGCTTGATGCTCGCATTGTTGTTCGGTTGGCCTCTGGTCAGGTGGAAGAGTTTTGGCAATCTAGATCTAAGGTGGAAGGGGAAAGCCAGAAGGTCTATATGGAGAGTTCAGTGAAAAATATGCTGTGGGTGGCGCCACCTCCTGGATGCATTAAACTTAACATTGATGGAGCTTTCAGGGAGGCTAAAGGGGAGGCTGGAATCGCTGTGGTTGGCAGGAATAGCAATGGGGAATTTGTTGGTGGTGTAGGAAGATGCGTGGCTGCTGGGTCCCCATTCATGGCAGAGTGTATAGCATTGAAAGAAGCATTATTGTACAGACATTTATTTCATAATTCCCAGGTCATAGTAGAAACGGATTGTGAAACATTATATAGACTGATAAAGAATCATTCATTGGTTGGGTGTGACTGGAGGTGCCAGGACTTGCTGGGCGAAATCTTGGATTTAATGAAGTCATTGGAGGGAGTTACTGTTTCGTGGGTCTCTAGAAATGGTAATAAAGCTGCTGATCGGTTGGCAGCTGATGCAACAAGGGAGATGTATCCGCCTGATTGGCTGGAATTTTCTCCATCTTCCTTAGTCAATATTCTAACCCGTGACTTTGTTTTGTCCAGCAACTATTCCAGCGACAATGGTGTCTCAAAGTCTGATGCACATGCTAGAACAGGAGTAGGATAAGGGCTGATATGGCCCACGGTTTGCTTTTCTGATTTGATAGGATTTTACTGATAACTGTTCTGGTTTTTTAGGATATTAGTAGTAGTTTGATTGATTTTGTATGCAGGTTTATTTTGATTGGTATTGTGTGGTAGGTTGTATACTTAGGTTTTTTTAGAGTTCTCATTTGGCTTCGGCTATTGGTGTTTGTACTTCTTTTTTGATATTAATAAAATTGACTTTTTTGGGCAAAAAAAATTAATTGAGTATGATTAGGGTTTTTTTTTTTTTTAAAAGTAATATTATTTAATTTAACAAACTTTCTTAATTTAATTAAATCAGGGAAATAAATCTTACATAAAAAATCAAATGGAGTATTTCTTTTTTGATATTTTCAGAGTATTTTTCTGCGATTTTTCCCCTTGAATCTAATATGAAGCATAATGGATACAAGCTATGAAAATAAAACTTCAGATATTTAAACTTCTCTTTTTGTTTTGTACTGGTATTTTTCTATGTAAGCAAAATAATACTACTTCCAATTCTTATTATAAAATCTTATTCATATTCGTAGCAGTAACTTGATTCATTAACACCAGTAGTACTAATGGACTTATAAATAAACCTTGAGAGACTGATATGAGATAAGTAATTATGATTTATAATTTGGATGTTAGTGAGAATGGACTGTAATTTATATCTTACAAAGAATATGAATTTTGGATGCTGAATCTGGATCAATAATGAATAATACCCTGTTTGGTTCGAGTTTAAAGTTTTTACCTCGCTAGAAGGAAAAAAAAGGCTGCCGGCCCTCGCTCCACGGAGTCGTATCCGAATGTTCAACTGGAAGATAACATTCTGAACTGAAGTAGTGGAACACTGTCGAAGGAATTACCCACTCTTCTTCTTCTTCGCTTCACCAAAGGTTTTAGAGTATTGATCTCCCCCCCCTGTCTGTTCGTCAATGGCAACTGTTTTCCGCAGCCATGTTCTGTCATCGCCCAGAGCGACCCCCATTTCCTCCGTTAACTCGAACAATCACTCTTCCCACACTCTCATTCACTTCCCTTCTCACTCGTCCCTCTCATCATCCGCCATTATAAGCAATTCAAAGCTATATTTTCCTAAATCCACTGTCATAGCTTGTTCTCAATCCCAGAACAACACTCCTTCTCGCCGTCGCCCTGAATACATTCCCAATCACATCCCCGACCCCAACTATGTTCGGATCTTTGACACCACACTCCGCGACGGCGAGCAATCCCCCGGAGCTTCCATGACCTCCAAGGAGAAAATCGACATAGCGCACCAGCTTGCCAAGCTTGGTGTGGATATTATTGAGGCGGGTTTCCCTGCTGCATCCAAGGATGACTTCGAGGCTGTCAAAATGATAGCCAAAGAGGTTGGAAATGCTGTTGACGATGAAGGATACGTGCCTGTCATTTGCGGGTTATCCAGGTGTAACGAGAAGGATATTAGAACTGCGTGGGAGGCTGTGAAGTATGCTAAAAGGCCAAGAATCCATACCTTTATAGCTACCAGCGCTATTCACATGGAGTATAAACTGAAAAAGACTAAGGAGCAGGTGATTGAGACTGCCCGGAATATGGTTAAGTTTGCTCGGAGTTTAGGCTGCGACGACGTGGAGTTCAGTCCCGAAGATGCTGGGAGGTATCTCCGGTCCTTTTTTCTCGTGCTTCTCCCCCTCCCTTTTTTCAATCTGTCTACTTTTTTCTATGAGAATAAGTATGAAAAGTTCATCTGCAAATATAGAAAAGCAATGCATGCAATGGGTTCTGAAATCATTAATGATGAAGGAGTGATCTTATTACAATTCGTTCCGTCTAATTTTATTTTATGAGATATACTCAGTTTGGTTAGCTAATGACGTGTGCTAGAGACGACTCCTGCTTTTGTTATCGACTCCCATCTGAATCTATCTGGCTTATTTCTCAGATCGGACAGGGAGTTTCTGTATCAAATATTAGGAGAAGTAATCAAGGCTGGCGCAACGACGTTGAACATACCTGACACCGTCGGTATAAATATGCCTAGCGAGTTTGGAAAATTGATTGCTGACATAAAAGCCAATACTCCAGGAATTGAAAATGTTATCATTTCAACCCACTGTCAAAATGATTTAGGACTTTCTACTGCCAACACCTTAGAGGTATACCCAGATCTCTACAGTTTATGCGGACAAAAAAATAAATTTCATTTTTAAATCTAATCTTAAGTGCTTTCAGGGTGCACGTTCTGGTGCAAGGCAACTGGAAGTAACAATTAATGGGATAGGTGAGAGGGCTGGCAATGCATCATTAGAAGAGGTGAATCTCAATCTTGAATGGTCCAAACAGATGTAATTATTATTACTGAAGCTCAGATGCAATGCAAAACAAAGTTTACTTTAAGTTTTCATTATGTAATTTATCTGAAGGATTTATTATTCTTCAGTCTTCACCAGGAGTAATTATAATACTGCCAGGGCAACATCAGATCTACAGCCCCTAAATGAAATGATAATGTGTCTTAGGACATCATTAACTTGAAACTAGCATTCTTAGTAGTTATGCACAGAAGTTCATGACGCACAAAATAAAGTATTTATATATTATGAGACTTGAGTTTCAAGCAAGCAGGGTGATTTTGATGTTCTAGAAATTTTGGAATTTCTCTCCAGGAAAAGCCTTGAAAAGAGGTTGGATAGCCTTTAGCCTCTCAAAGCCAGCGAATATCCTGTTTATGTGCTTGTTTTTCATCTTGTGGCTTTCTATAAGCTGGATACCTCCTTTGTTTGGATTTGTTTAAAAGGATTCAGACCTTTTGAATATCAGTAGAACAGCGACGTCCACATCTATGAAGAACTTGGTTGATTTTCTTGATATAGTCTTTCTATTGTAAATTATTTTCCTTTTTTAAGGAATCTTTGCTTTTGTGAATTTTTCTATTTAATAACTCAATATGCTGTTGTACAACCCACTACTTGCAGCTACCATTGCAAAATTTTCCCTGCTCACCGTCCTTGTTTTAATATTCTCTTTGCAAATTTAATTTTTCCAATGATTTTACCAAACTTGTCTTACCTTTTCTTTTAAGGTTGTGATGGCTCTAAAATGCGGGAAAGATCATGTCTATGGCGGTCTTTATACAGGAATTAACACACGTCACATCTATTTGACAAGCAAGATGGTTTTATATCAAACTATTATTTTCCTTTCTTTTCCTTTTTTTCTTGTTTACAATTAATGACTTTTAATGTTGATTTTCACCTTCTTTTTCAATAGGTTGAAGAGTACTCTGGTTTGCAATTGCAACCACACAAGGCTATTGTAGGTGCTAACGCTTTTGCTCATGAAAGTGGCATTCATCAGGTTAGTGTCAAATTGATTGATACATATATACCTATAGAAGGTGGTTAAGACTCCGGCACAATTATTGTATGCTTTCTTGGGCTTATATTTTGTACCTAGACTATTTTATAACTGAATACAAGGTTTCACCAGTAACAGCTGCAGCTTCTCATGCAACAAATTGCCCATATTACTGATTAAAAACACATAATTTTAAGCATGGTTCACTTTGTGATCTGTGAACTTCGGAACCAGTTTGTCCATATAGTTTTAAAAAAATGGAATTCCTATCTGGGACACAACAGGTACACAGCCATGTAGCTATTGTACTCCATTTTGGCTGGATCTGAATTCTCATATATTGTTCTTGCTTTAGGAATCAATGTCCTTTACATTTGTCGGATCTAAATAGTTATTTTCATAGGTCTGTTTTGTTTTCTATTTCTCCGTTTTGTCCAGTTTGTTGGATCTAGTGATGGATTGTTGTCTTCCTAGCCATAGCAGCATTATACAGTGAAAAGATTGTTTGTCTATGGCTAATTTCTAAGAAACCTTTTGGGGATCGCTTTGTTACTGCATTTGTGACTGGGTAGGTTGTGTGTTTTGACTTTCAAGGGCGCTTCTTTTCCTGATATGCAGATGGAATTTTCATCTTTGCTGCATTTCCTCTCTGTTGTTTTGTGTTTTACTTGGAGGCTATCTAATCCTCTCCCTAGTTTGTATTTATTCTCTTCTTTAACTCCAGTAATGTTTATTTTTTAATTGAAAAGAAAAGTTCCATGCATGTGACTTTTTCTGTTCAGTCAGACCAGGTACTCTGTGGATCATTTATCTCATAGGACGTATTAATATCTGAAATTAATGTTTGAATTTAGTTTTACAACATAAAAGACTTCATTTGAAGAAAATGACGAGAAAAGCTTTACTAGTTCATCCTAACAGCTCCTGTAAGACCTTAGTCAGAGTCACACCAGACTTTTCTCTGGGTGCATTCTAATTTTTAAGCAGGCTTATCCCTGAGGGAACCTTAAAATAATATATCTGTTTTGTAGGATGGAATGCTTAAGCACAAAGGTACGTATGAAATAATGGCTCCAGAGGATATTGGGCTCGAAAGATCTGATGAAGCTGGTATCGTTTTGGGGAAGCTTAGGTATGCTATTGTTAGATATCCACGAATAACTAATTGGCAATCTATGGCATCTGATATTCACTCTCAGAAACACTTATTTCACATTGAGGTTATAGATGTTTTGTCCTGTATCTATCAAATATTGAATCAAGATTTGTTTTTCTTCTGTTGTTTGGTAATTTTCTTAATGGTAGAATCATGTCTTTATGTCCTTGTATCCTCTGAGGCCTTATGCTATCAATATGTCAGCTCTTGTGTCTTCTCTCCTTAACAAACATGACTGCTTCTTTTGCTGCAGTGGACGCCATGCTTTGAAAAGAAAACTTCAGGAGGTATAAAAATGTTTGCTATTTAAAGATTAATTCTATGTCCTTCCTTCTTGCTGTTATGATTTGTTCTATTTTTTTTCAGCTTGGTTATGAACTCAAAGACGACCAACTTGATAATATGTTTTGGTGTTTCAAAGCAGTGGCTGAGCAAAAAAAGGTATATATGATAAGTCATGTTTGCCTTTCCAGGCTTAGTGATTCTAAAGCCATCAGGTCAGTTGATAAGTCATATAAACCTGAGGAAAGATTTTTGTAGGAGCAGGTAGCTTGTTACAATTATCATGAAGTCAGTTGATCTTAGTCAGCGTGGCCTCTTGTATTGGTACCAAGGAAATCTATCTGGAATCTTCTGTCATATTCATTAAGTGTTTGCTCTTAAGAGATGCATTCGATGTGACATGTTTTCTTTTGTCCATTTTTGCTGATTGTTACAATTAAGGTCTTGGTAATATTTCTAGTACATGCTATGTAAACTTGTAAACACTAAAAGTGAATTTCTGGTGCCTGAGCAGTCAGCATCCTCTTAACTTTTCTTAAGCAGTCTGTGCTTCTTTCTTTCTTTCTTTTTTTAACCTTCTTGGGTTCGTTGTTGAAATGAATTTATTGGGGCCTAACTCGGATGTGATGTTTGTTGTCTTCAGAGAATCACTGATGCTGACCTCCGAGCATTGGTATCAGATGAAGTTTTTCAGGCAGAACAACATATCTGGAAGTTTGAAGCTTTGCAGGTAAATGGTGATTTGCTCTGAAATTTGATGTTTAATGTTATAGCTAGGCATTGCCTGAAAAAACCAAATTGATCATTTCTCTATCCAGTGCAGGTGACATGTGGGACTCTTGGTCTGTCAACTGCAACTGTCAAACTTATTGATGTTGATGGTAAAACTCATGTTGCTTGTTCTGTTGGTACTGGACCAGTGGATTCAGCTTACAAGGCTGTCGATCTCATTATAAAGGTTTGAAGTTTTATACTGTCTTATCCTATGATTTACTCCCTCCTGTACTATATATAAGGCACTTGGAAGAGGGGTTTTGTAATCGGTTTTATAATACAAGGGATCGCTTTCATTGTTTATTACAATTTCCCGCTTTTACCCCTATTTCATGTTGATTTAGAAAAGAATGAAGCTTTTCTAAGGATGTGTTTAATATGGACAAAGTAGGGAACTTTAAATTTTAGATAGAATTATTGAGTTTTAAGGTTTCATTTGGTTTCAATGAAAAATGTTTGGAATGACTTATAAACAGTATTGGAGGAGTAATTAATCTTGAAAACTTTTCGGAGTTCTCCATGTGCAAGTCTCATTAGGGGGAAGACTGTCAAAGTTGCCATGGGCCTTTTATTTTCCCCCCATCTTAATGTATATGAAAAGTCCGAAGGATGAAAAGAATTTAAGTGGTTTTTGTGAGTCAATATTATGGATGATGTTTTGCTTCCAGCATATTTCTGGCAAATGAAAATAATTATATGTAGTGCGAACTTTGATTTCCAAATTTTTCCTGTATTTATATTTACTGGGTTATGCAGAAATTGTTCAACTATTGATATGACGGAGGAATCTTTTACTTTCATTCATTTGCAGGAACCAGCAACACTTTTGGAGTACTCACTGAATGCAGTGACAGAAGGCATAGACGCAATTGCCACAACCCGTGTTGTAATTCGAGGGGAAGCAGGGCATCCATCCACTCATGCTTCAACTGGAGAAACAGTTTACAGAACATTTAGGTATGTTGAATTTATAGTGTTGCTTCGGTGTACAAATTCTTTCCAAAAATTTACAGATGCATGTTCTACTTTTTGGTCAGTGGGACGGGGGCTAGCATGGATGTTGTTGTTTCAAGTGTCAAGGCTTATGTTTCTGCACTAAACAAGATGTTGGATTTCGGCCAAAAGGCTATGCCAGTTGAAAAAACCAAAGTTGCTGTATGAAGGAGTTATGGTAAGAAGTGGAACCATTTCCAGTGTTTGCACTCAGGTTATTCAATACTACACCAGTCCTTAATATAAGACATATTTATCTAATTTGATTAGATTAGTTAATATGATATATTTTTTATAAGATACCCTACTCATCTTCTTTATTTTTCTTTTTGATTATTGTTGAAGGAGCATCCAAAGAGGTAAATTAGGAAAATATTAACAAATATGAAAATATGTCTTATATTTAGGATCAAAATCAACTCTCTAAATATGTCTTATATTAAGGATCGGGGGTGAAAGATATAATAAATGAAAAGAATTTTTTTAGAAGGCCTTCTTTATATGAAGATGAGACGTAAAAATGTTCATCACTTGTAATATTAATCCCAAACTCCTAAGAAATGTATCTAATAACTTTATTTCCTGTTGCTGCTTGGATCACAGCGCTTAGTGATTTCCTGTTAGCTGTGTAAAGAGGAACAGGTGCTTGCTCAATATTTTGTGCTAATTGGAGCTTCCAGATCTTTGTCTAGCATCTCCATACTGGTGTATTGGGGTTGTATTCTAGAGAACTTGTTAGTTATGCTGGAACTTAGTTCAGCCTTGTTCGCTTAAATTTTGTGATCTATCCTTGTGGGTTGTTAGTTGCCTTTGATTAGATGATATTTTTGCACGCATATAATTTAATTTTTGAGGATTTGGAAAGATATTTGTAACACATTTTGTAGTGTTTATGAAAATTTAGGAAGCAAGTGACAGAAATACTTTGATGCAATGTTTCATATTCGCCTTCCTCGTTGCTGCTTGGGTTAGATTGAAAGCTCCAAACTTGATCAACACGTGCGAATCTGTGCTCGTTGAGAAATTGGGGGTATGGAAAGAGTAAGCAAATCTCGCAGAAATTAGATATTGTGGTGATGCACACTACACTGTTTTTTTGGCCCAAACAGTATGATAGATTGTTTGAGTACCACAATAAAGGCTTATCCCATCAAGTGAGCTCAGGTAAATAGGTTGTATGATGTCATTTCAAAATCAAATATTTAAATAGATTATTGTTTAAAATCAGAGGTATCACACTCTCTGTATTGTTGTATTTGATAATGAGTATTACAACCTATTTATAAGGGAAGCAAAGGAGAACATAGAGAATAATTTAGGAAATACAATAAAGCCTAATTAAGACTAATAATGAGTAATTTGGGTCCTATAATCAATGAATCAATCAAGGGATCCTGATTTATTTTCTATTCTAACACATATCCTATAATCAGTGAATCAATCAAGGGATCCTGATTTATTTCCTATTCTAACAATTATTAACTAAAAAATTCTGCTATATAATCTTATGGAGTGTTCGCTTTAGTCTAACTTGACATTTTTTTTTTTAAATAAAACTTTATACTGCTTGATCAACCCTCCTTACTAGAACACACAACCATCTCATTCCCCTCGAGGATAGTGCGGAAGATCGATCAGAGCGGACGACATATTTGTTCGTGGAGAGGTTTTCATATCATTTTGCATCTTTAAGGTAATCAAAACAATGAAGGTTTTAACTTTTTCTATATCACGTGGTTCGATACGCTTCGCGTTTTTGATTAGAATCCTACAATATATTTTCAAAAATAATTTTCGAAAAGAATCACATGAAATATTCTAATCAGAAACGCGGAAGCGTATTGAACCACGCGATATAGGAAAAGTTAAAACCTTGATTGTTTTGATTACTTGAAAAGATGTAGCGATATGAAAGCCTCTCCACGAACAGTCGTCGTCCGCTCTATGATCGATCTTCCAGACTATCTCTCGAAGGGAATGAGATGGTTGTGTGTGGTTGTGTGGGCAACCGTTCAGATGATGAACGTCTGCCTCTAAGTTTGTTTCTGATGAGAGCCTCCTTATCACACTCTCTGTATTATTGTATTTGATAATGAGTATTACAACCTATTTATAAAGGAAGCAAGGGAGAACATAGGGAATAATTTAGGAAATACAATAAAGCCTAATTAAGACTAATAATGAGTAATTCGGGTCCTATAATCAGTGAATCAATCAAAGGATCCTGATTTATTTCCTATTCTAACACAGATCCTATAATCAGTGAATCAATCAAGGGATCCTGATTTATTTCCTATTCTAACAATTATTAACTAAAAAATTCTGCTATATAATCTTATGGAGTGTTCGCTTTAGTCTAATTTGACATTTTTTTTTTTTTTTATAAAACTTTATACTGCTTGATAAACCCTCTTTACTGAAACACTCAATGACCTTTCAGTATATCCAAATCACCTCAAATGATTTTCTACTATTTTCTTTTCAATAGAAGTGACTCCAACTTGTTTGCTTATATAATTATTACAAATCTTATCTTTTTTTGTATGATCACATATCATATTAACATTTTCACTACTAGTCAACCATATAACATTGTGATAAAACTTCTCTTTTATCTTATTAGATACTTTCTAATTATAGATAAATCAAATAGTTTTTGTCCATTAATACCATCTGACTTGAATTTTATTACCAACAGCGAATTAATTTCACGTTGAATTCTACAATAGACTGTTTGAGGAAAAAGAAAGAAGATGAAGCAAATTACCACTTGGTTAGACCGACATGAGGTCAACACACGCTTTGTACCCGACGTGTTTTTTAAACAGTTGACCGTGACATAAACCATGTACGTGTCATACCTTCAACGTTGGTTCCCTACATCATCTTATTCAGAAGTCAAAAACCCTCCATTACGATTCTTACTATGTGTTCCAATTTTTTTTAAAAATGTGTGTAGGTCTGTCCGGCCTCATTGTCGTCCACTAGTACCTAATAAACTTTTCAGTTATCTGAGATCGTCTCAAATTCTTTATTTTGTTAATAATAATAATAGTAATATGCCCTTTCGTTTTTTTTTTTTAATTATCAAGTACATTCATTCCCAGGAATCTTTACCTTGTACCTGCAAATTCTTTATTCTTTTGATTATTGAGGTGAGAGACATATTTAACCAAATCACCAAACTTGGAATATTTCTCAAGTGGGACACATGGCCTCCGCAAGAAAACAAAGCCGTCAAGTAAAACCAATCCGCAACCACACAACAACACCGTTAACCTCACCGATCATAGTTTTCTTCAGGGAAAATTCATATCAGGGTCCTTTTAATAGAAAACAAAAAATCTAAAAAAGGTCACAAAATTCTGAACATCTCAGAAAAGGCCCTAGGGCCTTTTTTTGGTATAATTTTATTAAAATCTTAGTTTTTAATGAGGCTGATATAGTTATTAGCGATATAGTTGTTGATATAGTTGTTAGGATATAGTTATTAATTGGATCGATATAGTTGTTAACTTTAATAACGTTTAGTTAACAATTAAAGTTTTAATGAAATTATACTGAGAAAAGACTTTGAGATTTTTTTTTTGGATTTTTATAATCTTAATGCCTTTTTTGAGATATTTCTTTTAAAAGAGCCCCATATGAATTTTCTCTTTTCTTTATATGTGTACAGCCATAGACACCCACACACTGACAAATGATAAATTATTTGACCAATTATATTCCTTGCGAGGCCCATTATTTTTCCATCAACCAATGATTGAAAACAAATTATTTTTTCTTCAAAGGGTAATATATTTTTAAGTTTTTTTTTTTTTTTATGAGAACAAATCCTAGCTCGACCTCACAGAACAAGTCATACAGTTTTGGGGAGAAATACAAAAATTGGCTATTAATTTTAATTTTTTCATTGTTTTATATCTCAACTCTCACCATATATTACGAAATTTTCTCCATTTCCAGAAAATTTCCGATTTATTATCATTTTACTTCCTCATTTACATAAAAAAAAAAAAATATAAACCCTTAATATCTACGGCATCACATCTAAACTCTATAAAAATATAACACTAAGCGTCTTCTTGACCGACATATTAGTAAAATGGCAGACTCAAAACACTCAAATAATAAATAAATAAATGAAGTAGGTATAAAAGATGGATAATGAAGAAAGTAGTTATATAGTATTTTGTAAATTAATAATGGTGGACAATAAAAATAAAAAAATAAAGCGAAGTGATTATGAAATATGAATAATGAGAAAAATATTTATACAATATTTTGTAAATTAATAATTGGGAGGTAGTACAAAATATTTTTAAAAAAATGAGGCAGATATGAAATATAGACAATGGGAAATGTAGCTACACAATATTTTAAAAATTAATGATGTAGGATGTAGGTACAAAATATTTAGTAAATATTTAATTTAATATTTTGATTATACCCTTAAAAAAATCTAGATGATTTTTTACATAACAGCTCATTGGGCAGACCAAGGCTAGTTCTATCTAAAAGTAAGGAAATAAAATATGTTTATATTAAAATTTTAAAACTTAAGAGCGATAATGTTGATATTACAATTTAAAGAAACGCGTGAGTTGTAATTTTTCAATCATGAAGTTTAAGGAAAAAAGATACTCAATAAGGAACTTAATGTTTGGGATGAATCTTCTAATTTTTTTAAAACAATAATTTAATTTGATAAAATTCTTTTTTTTTTTTGGTCAAATAAAATTCTTCATTCTAAATAAAAATATTGTTGAGTTCCGTTTAATATGGTTAAGTTCGGTTCTTTGCGCGTAATTTTTTCCTAGTTATTATTTTAAAGCAAAATGTAGAGTTGAGCTTCGCTTCTCGGCTACAGCATCTTCTTCTTCCTTTCTAGGAACGCAACCAGAGAGGAGAGAGAGTGAGTGAGAGTGGTTATCTATTGAGAACCTTTACACCGCGTTGCTTCTCTGTCCTTCGTTCGCACCTCAAAAGCTAAAAACCAAATCAAACTCATAAATCCACCTGTCTCTATCTCATTGTGGCTTCCGCTTTCCTCACCAACACATACTCAAGCGTCAATCGCATAAAAGAGAAGCGTGAAACCGAAAGGTATCTCTTCTTTTCTCTCGCCTTAACACCTGTAATTTCAAGTTTCTGATCTAGGTCTAATTTTGGTTCGCCAATCTGTCATATCCTTATTTCTATCTATTCGGTTCATTCCATTTCCCACAAAGTTTGTTTCATTTTGTTTGCCCAATTTTATTTTCGGGTCTATACTGGATTTTTCTATATTTGGCCGAATTGTTAGCTCATATTTGCGCATTTGGTCATTAAATTGTTGTCTGTCTCCGTGGGTTTTGATCTTCTTAATCTTTTGGGTCCTTGGCTGCCGTGTGTTAATCAAAATGGATTCAGATTGCTGATTTCATTTCTGTGTTGTGCTTTCCACTGATAATTGCATTTTAAAGTTTCTGTGCCCTTTTTTATGGACGAAAGAGACTTCCGTCGTCGTAAGCCGATGGTAAGATATGTACATGATAGTATCTCCATTTATTTGGTTCTTTCAGGTGCAAATATCTGTTGAATTGTTCAAAGTCTTACCCGATGATTTTTTTCTTTTCCAACTCTGTCTCTTTATTTTTCAAGCTTTTCTGAAGTGCTTAGTATTCCCCTCAGCCAATTCCTATGTGCTGCATCTCAATCGGAAATTCTTTATATATTGAATGAATCTGCTCAATTTAGGATTTTGTCTCGGCTCTGTTCACAAATCACAACAGAAGACAATAATTTTCTGGACCCATTGAGCAATGACTTCTATTCCATTAACTTATTCTTGTATGATCCTTTAGAGGCACCAGAGCTCCCCTGCAATATTTTAAATTTCTTATTCTACAATTTCATCATTCATTTATGTGACATGCACGCGTTGGCATTGAGAGAAAGATTTTTTTTAAAAATAAAAAAAAATAAAAATTATGTGTGATATATTTTTACTTCATGTTGATGGAAAATATGACGGGGGATTCGGAAGGTGTTCCTGCATTAGAAACCAAAAATTTCATGCATACAGTGTCTGGTCATCTATACTATTATTCTCACTTTAATTGAAACCTTTAACCTTGCGTTAGATAGAGAGTTTGTTGTCAACTTCTTATTGATCACTATCAATTTAAATTTCTAAAGCCAATATTTTTTAGACATCATTCATCAGTGATTATTTGTGTCGCTTCTATTAAGTAAATTGCTAAATAACTACAAACAAACTCATAACATTTCAATGTATGGCAGCAGTAGATCAAAATGTTATAGATTTGTTTTGTTTTCAAGTGTTTCTAAATTGAACGTCTGTTCATATATGTTCAGGTTATTAATGCTTTCTGTGGCATTGTGCAGGCACATGCCCCTCCTCCTAATTACTTTGTTCGCCTGGAGAATACAAATTCCAAAGACGATATATATTTGAGGAAGAGGACAGGGATGCGTCGGTGGCTTTGCTGTTCTTGTCACGTGGAAGAGCCTTACCCTTATGAAAACGAGCACGTTAAAAGCCCAGGGAATTATGGGGATGGTAGGTCTATATAAGCCTCAATCTGTAGTTGCTGTGAACTTGACTGGAAAACTGAAAACAGTTTGCTTGTTAAACTGAAAAAAAAGGAGAGTCCTGCTTGTTTATGTCATTGAACAGGCTTTATTCATTGGTCTTTTAACTAAACTTTTTTGCTGTCTTTAAGTTGCACGGTTTCTTTCAGTTTAAAAGTTTGTATGAAAATGGGGCAACAGGGATCTAATGAATTTTGCGTTATGTATGGCTCAGAATGGTACTGGAATTTGTGTATAATATAATTTGTTTCCAATTATTGGTTGATTTCTGCCCCTATAGATGTTTTTCATATGCCACATTTTATGTATTTTCTAGGTAACCCGAAAGGCTCAAAGGCTTCAGCTCCTGTTAAACCTGAAACACAAAAGGCTCCACCACCTATTGAAGTGCCAGCATTAGCTTTAGATGAACTAAAAGAAATGACTGACAACTTTGGATCAAAGGCACTGATCGGTGAAGGATCTTATGGGAGAGTATATTATGCAACTTTAAACAATGGAAAGGCTGTGGCTGTGAAGAAGCTCGATGTTTCATCAGAACCTGAATCCAATGTTGAGATTTTGACCCAGGCATGTCTTGACTTTTAAAAATTTAGTAAATTATTGTTTATTTTCTTGATGTTAATTTCTAAATTGACGTTCCTTGCTTTAGGTTTCGACTGTTTCAAGAATGAAGCATGACAATTTTGTTGAGCTGCAAGGTTATTGTGTTGAAGGAAATCTTCGCATACTTGCATATGAGTATGCAACTATGGGCTCTCTTCATGACATATTGCATGGTATGTTATGCCATTTCATGTATTGACCTTTTCTTCTAAGAAGTTCCTTGAAAGTTTTTTATCCTTTCTTGCTCTATAGGTAGGAAGGGAGTTCAAGGGGCACAACCAGGGCCAACCCTTGACTGGATGCTACGAGTTCGAATTGCAGTTGATGCAGCAAGGGGGTTGGAATATCTACATGAGAAATTTCAGCCGCCTATCATACACAGAGATATCCGATCAAGCAATGTGCTAATTTTTGATGACTACAAAGCAAAGATAGCTGATTTTAATCTTTCAAATCAGGCCCCTGACATGGCTGCGCGCCTTCATTCCACTCGAGTGTTGGGAACTTTTGGTTATCATGCTCCAGAGTAAATTTCCAAGTCCTCCTTGTTTTCCATTTTATATATTTGCGTCATTAATGTTAAGTTTTGGTGAGATGATTTATGCTTTTTTAATCTGGCTTTTCTTCTTGCACACCATTGCAAACTTAGAACCTCTTAAGCACTCTCAAATGTTTTGGTGATATTTTGGTAGATGCGTTTTAAGACATGGAAATCTCTTACAAGTTTTAACCATGTTGCACCCCACAACACACACACACACAGGGTTTGGTGCATGGGTTTTTGCTTAAAAGCTTTCCTCCACTTTCTTTCCTTCAATTATGGTTGCTGTTTTTTTTTTTTTTTTTTTTTTTTTTTTAAACAAACTTTATGTATTATATCATAGATCTATTTAACTGATATGCTTTTGAAGATTGTTACAATTTCATGGGATGTGTGACATCTATGTTCCAGTTGTTATGATAATATGATCTATGAATTTTTATACAACCCTGCTGATGTTTCGTTCCTTTCCCCCCTTTTTACCATGTCAGCTCCTCAGGTCTCTGTTTTTGTGATTTTAGAGTTTTATTGGTTATAAGCTTCTTCTTTTTACTCTTCACAGGTATGCCATGACTGGTCAGTTGACTCAAAAAAGTGATGTCTACAGTTTTGGTGTTGTTCTTCTTGAGCTTCTTACAGGGAGAAAACCTGTTGACCATACCATGCCTCGAGGACAGCAAAGTCTGGTCACATGGGTTAGTTCACCTGCTTAAACTTATCCGTCCTATATCTTTTTCTTCTGCGTTATATTTACTGTTCCTACGTCTTCAAATTTGGGTAGGCTACTCCAAGATTGAGTGAAGATAAAGTCAAACAATGTGTGGATCCAAAACTGAATGGAGAATATCCTCCTAAAGGAGTTGCAAAGGTATCCAACTTCCCTGCCTCCCTATTTTCCTCCTTTATCTGGGACAATACTTGTTTAAAACTTCTATTTGGGTTCTTGATTAAAAGCATATGGGTGGAACTTTCTTGAAAGCTTTCACTTCCAATCATGTCTTGTTGAGTTGAAATTGCAAATATCATCCATTTGTCATGATGTTATCGAAAACCCCCATGGCAAACACTCTTAGAGAACTGTATTTCTAGTTTTGTACCCTCTTTACAAATGGTACTTGGTCCAATGGAAAAGCTTGAGGTTGACTATGGTTACCATTATGACTGTGCAGCTCGCAGCTGTTGCAGCACTTTGTGTGCAGTATGAAGCCGAGTTTAGGCCGAATATGAGCATTGTGGTCAAGGCACTGCAACCACTTCTGAAGGCTCCTCCTGCTCAAGCACCGGAAACTTGAAAACAAATGAAACCCACTCTTCCATCTTCTGGGAATCTGCATTGTCTGCACAGTTTGGTTCTACTGTCTCCGGATTTCATCAATACTTCATGATACATTCGTATATATACAGACACGTGCTTTTAAAATTTTTCTTAGATGGGATTGGATGTGTAGGATTTGATTGTTCCTTTTCATTTCATTGGTTTAGATTTTGCGTTTCTGGAATTGCACTTGGGAGTGCTGAGTTTTCAAGAGCCACAGAGCAAACATTGGGGTTTGGGTTGTGAGGTGGATGGCATTTGGCACTGATTGTTTGACTTCTATTTGTTATTCCCTGCTGATATTCCCTTTTGTTGTTTAGTTGATGGTTGGGCTTTTCATGTGTGTGTGTTCTAGGCAAACACAAACTGAGAATATAAGCAATTATACAATCTGATTTCTGAAAGGAGCACTTTCTTGTCATTATCATTGAGTTTACTCTTCTCTATGAGTCTACTCTTCAAAATATGTAATTTATCGCTCATGTGTATGTGTAGAGTGAATCTCTTGTAGCATTGAAGTATTATGGAGCGACAGGGAAGAACTTTTTTCAAACAATAGAGTATTATGATGTCAATAAGCCTTAGCTCACATGGCATCTACCTCCTGCAAGGTGAGAAGTGTTCGAACTTGTGTAAGTGTGCGTGGAATTTTTTTTTTGATATTATTATCCGTCGGTATCATGTTTGGGTTCGTGGCTATCCCTCCTTTCTAACATAAGTATTTCTCTGGGACTCGAACTCAAGATTTAAAGAGATCTACAGTGAAGGCCTTACACTACTAGTCTATTAGTGTAAGTGTGTGTAATTATATGTGCTAATATAATGTGTATTAATGTATAATTTAATCCTATAAAAAATAGTAATAAGCCTTGGCTCACATGACACGTCAAAAGATCGATCGTGTGTAGTGTGTGTGTCTGTGATAGTATTAATGTGTATGCTTCATTTGATCCCTAACAAAAATAAAACAAAATAAAAAATAAAGACCAAAACAAGACCCCAACCAAGCACCTACAAGTCTTTTTTTTTTAATAACAAAATTTTAGAAAATGGTTGGGTTCATCTACTGATTCAAAGAAGGAAGGTCTTCAATCTTGCTTGGGAGTGAAGTTTTTAAGACCTAATTAGACCGGTTGGCTTAACTAGTTAACCAAGAATCAATCTATTGTGAAATTAGTGAATCATGAACTAGTCAGAATAATTTTAAATTTTTAAAATTTAAATCATGCTCCTAAATTATATTTTTGGTATATCTATGTTTTATAACAATTGAAAATGAAAAATAAGTGGGAAAATCCGCAAGGAATATGTATTTTATTATAAAAATATAAGTTTTATACATCATACTACGTATAAATATTACATCACATAAAATTGAAGAGACGGCAATCTCTTAGGGGGAAAAAAGGAAGAAGAGAAGGCAACCTCTCCCTTTTTTTCCTTCCAAATTTTATAAAATGATGATTCGATAATAATAATAACGATGATAAATACTCTTTTAAACTCATCTGATAATTCAATTTTACAAAAATATGAACTCCAATATATTAAATTAACCACCATCGATTTGAACACAATACAACCACCTTCGATAATTTATCCTTAAATCATTGACTCGTTTAGTGTAATAACTGGCCTAATTTCATTTAATTTTAATTTAATAACCATAGCTTAGAATTTTATAATAAACATTTATTTAAGATTAATGATAAAACTAAAAAATCGACATCAGGTAAAAATTATCTCATGATTTCCAAAAAAAATTATTGTTTGCCAATAAAGGTTCAATTATTAATTAGATTGAGTTTTGTGCAGTTGCTTGGAGATTTTAATCAATCTCAGACCTTAAATATTAAGTTCTCATTATAAGATCATGTTCCTTTTTTTTTTTTTAGAGATTAATGAAATGAAATAAGTTACTTAATCATATTATATGTTGTGTATCTTTATATTATATAGTATTATTTTATTAGTCAAGTTAAATTATTTTAGAAAAAAATAAAAATATTCTTAAGTATTTTAACTAACTTCTTTAATATCCTTAAAAAAATATTATTATTATTTTAAAAAAAGACAAGAGGCCGTACTAGCTTTTATTTATTTTATTATTATTTTTTATTTTGGGGTAAGTTTGAAGATTGAAAGAAAATATTCGGCTTGTCTTTTCCGCGCGGAGGGGCGGCACCAGTAAAAGTGCTTGATGGCCAATCCAATGGTGTGAAAGTGAAACTGGTGATAAACGAGAAGAAGCACTTTCTGTTACAATTGTCTCACACAGCAAGCAAATCTACATGTCCTCCTGTCTCTCTTCTCCTTCTTCTTCTTCCCAATATGCTATGCCTTCCTTCATTCCTCTTTGTCGTCTGCAATCTCCTATTGTCTCTCGTTGCTTTCGTCCTCGCCCTCGTTCTCGCCGAAGGCTCAAGAATCTCACTAACCTACCCCCTTCCATCTCCACCAAAACTTCTTCCGATCCCAAGCTTCAAACTGTCATCGACATTGATTCTCTAACTGCCCAAGCTTCCTCCTCTTTTCGCACTCTTTTTCCTTCTTTGGAATCCAATTTCAGCGATTTCGTTTCGTCCGGTTTAGATGCTTGTAGGGATTTACAAACCTTAATCACCATTGATGAAAACCGTAGAGTTGTGCTTTCCTGTCGCCCTTCAACTCTGCGTTTTATTGGCACTTTGTGGTTTTGAGCTTCGTCTCCATTTCTGTCCTGAGGGTTTTGATCAAGCTGGTTTCTCGGTTTCGACTTTGGGGTCGAAATGCGTCTGGAAACGCTCCCTTGGTGCGGAGGGACCGGAGTCTTGGGGGGAAAGAGGTCATTATTGGCTGGAACAATAACGCCAACTCTCACTCGAGGGTCTCAGCTAATCCATTGTCGCCGCCTCAGACGTCTGTGACGGGCTTTCCGAAGAGAGCTACTAAGAGTAGAGCACGGGTTGGGGGAAAATTGCCCAAGTGGTGGCCTACTCTAGTAACGCGTGCCGTTTCCACAGAGTACGAGCAGGAATATAAAAGGGCTGCATACAGATTAGTTCGAGGTACGGCTTTTCTTTCTGAGATTTTCTTATTCCCCCTATGTGGTTTTTCGTTTTGTTCATTCTCTTGGAATCTCCTGAAATTCTTTTAAATAACTAAGAAACAGTAGATAAGAATTGGAATGAATTTCAAATTGTTTCGGTCTTATAAGTTCATTTCTTCCTTTATAGGATCGGTAACTTGCCAAATCATCTTATGCTAACAATGTCAAACATATCTAACAATCTCATAAATATCTAAATATGGTCGAGGACTTTAACGAGTCTGCATGAATTGGAAAGTTCTGTTTTAGCAGTCGTTTCATTTAATAGCTTGATTAATATTCATGGTTCTATATTATAATTGGAGCATCATAAAAACGCAAGTGCTCCTTCTGATTTACATTCTGGATCTTATGTTTTGTATATACCGTGCTCCGTTTCTCACAGTCTTTTTATTTTAAGTCTGATGTGATCATACATTATGGAGCATATTGATATAAATGTAATGCTTTGCTTTGTTTGGTGCAATTCTGTTTTTGTATGCATCATTTTCTCTGTTTCAGCGTTCCTAGTATCAAATCTGATGCAATCTCCTCTGGGAGCTTTTTGAAGCTATGCTTTATTTCGAGCAAAGCTTCTGGAAATTAGGTTGAGCCGTGTTAGTTGATCCAAAAAGTCAACTTTCTCTCCCCTGGGTAGCACTTTTTTGGTCTGTCAAACACACAGCCCTTTTGCCCTATATCCATGAACAAGTTGTTGGGTCCTTGTACTATGAATCGGATTGTTTTAAAGAAATTTGAACATGGCTGAATTATAGTGAGCTTGCTATTTTCTAATTTTTTTTTGAAGAGGATGTAAATAATGAGCTCTTTCCTGTGAGAGAAAAAGAGATAGTTAAATAAATCCCAGAAGTGGCTTCTGTTATCTCATTGGAATAATAGCTCTGACAAGTATTCTGTCTACTATATAACTTATATTTTGCCATCTGTTGTTAAATAGTATTTTAAATACATACTTTTCCTTTTTGTAGGTAAAAGGCATTCCTGATTTCCATGCTTTGCTTTCCTTTAAATCAAAATATCAACTTATTCACTTAATTTCCAGCAATCAAGGATAGTAGAATGAGCGGAGAGGACATCATGGAGGACGAGATACTTCAAGTCAGTTTTTTGGTGATTTACTTGGTTTTCAAATGATGTATGTAGCTGTGCATAGTAATTTTTTTTCTAGGTTCGGAATTAAGTTATCTATATATATGTTATGCTATAATCTGAGTTAATTTGTTTATAGTACTGCCTTGTGCCAAAAATGATATCCTTTTTTTTAAATAGCTATGATTTTTCATTCTTGAATGTGCATGCCGGGCAATCTGAGCATTAATGTGTATAAATATGTTCATGCAAATATGAACCGTGAGCAACATATTCTCTACTCATGGTTTAATATTTCTATATATTGTAATGATAAATATACTTTAGAAAAAGAGCTAATCTAACTTCAATTTCTTTCGAGTTCTTTTTTTAATGCAAAATTCATTTGATTTATTAATTATTATTAATACGTTTGATTGATACTCAAGTTTTTACCATCTCCACCATTAATATTTTGAGCTGTATATGATTGAAATGCTTTTGTGCATTATCCAACCATTTTATGACCCATTGAAATCTTCTTTGCCTGTACACATGAGCAGTTACGTCAAATTTGCAGAACTTCTGGAGTGCAAGTATCTATTGACCCTCCAAACATACGGGATTCCTTGTATCGAGCATCTGTTGAATTTGTTTTGAATGTTTGTGGCAGGTTTGTTGTTATACTATTGTTCCTGCATTTATGACATCCTCTTTCCTTTTGCTGTTAGTCATCTTTTATCTATGCTGAGCAGTCCTGGACTCGCGGTTCTGTAAATTATGTAATTACTGGTTACCTCATCTTTTCAGGGCACCAAGTTACTCTACCTCAATTGAGATTAATGGTGAGGATTCTCGAGAATTTCTTGCTGGGTTTGCTGAAAACATTGGGCTTGAAAATAGTCGTGCTGCAACAATTGTGTCTGCGGCTGTTGCTGCACGTACTCGCTCTTGTCTTCTACAGGCCTGGGTACTTTACTGCCATAATTCTTATGATGTAATACTGTTGTTTCTATTTGAATCTTAAACAAAACTCATTTCCTAAATTAATTATTGGCAAAAGCAGTTGAAGTATTGGTTTTCTGTATTAACTTTGTGTAAATATGCTAACGGTTTGGAGTTTACCATAATATCTCATGTTTTCAATATTTCAAAAAATACAAAACCTTGTGACGAGGAAGATGTACGTCTAAAAATCTATGATTTTTTTCTCCTGGTCACTGACTTCCTTTATAGTTAACACAAAAGTGAACTATATATCATTTCACTTTATTAATTTCTTCATTTGTTGAAGTATTGTGAATGTTGATGATTTGTTTTTGTTGGTTGCAAAAAAAGGTCTTTTATTGACTAATAATATTTATCTTCATCTATTGATGAACTGAATCTTTCTACTTAGAAATTTTGTATGGATCGTCTTAATTTCTTTTTATATTCATGCTTATACTTGGTGTACTTTCAATTACAGGCTCTGGAAATGCAAGGTAAACATGATGAAACCAAGATGGAACTGTCAAAGATATGCCTTCTTCTGCGTATATTTCCTCCTGATGATTCGTCAGTAAGTGTCTTTAACACTTTTTTTTTTGTGCCTTTGTGGCAAAGTGTTCGGTTTCTAGAATGGTTAGTCTTTTGGGTTTTCCCCCACAATTTATTTTTTAAAAAGGCATTTATGTTTTGCATTCATCCTATTCAGTCATTTGTGTGCCTCTTGATTTCAGAATTATGGTTTGCTATTTTAATTTACTTATGCATAATTAGAGATGAGTTTGAGCATAGTGATATGATGCTGGCTGTAGGATTAGGATATATATATGTGTGTGTGTGTTAATTGTAGAGTGCCCATACAAAAGAGACAAATTTAGGTACACTGCATAAATGACTCTAACACAGCAGGAACAATATTTTTTGATCTATATAGTACCCGCTGAGAAACAACAACTACGCTACCACACAAAACCTCCCGGCAGTATAGGCCTATGGCTCCATACAATTCTTGGTCAAACCCACATCTTGCTCGATTTTCGATCCTTTCGCCGTATTTCTCTATCTTGGTTTCCATTAGGAAGATTACAGAGGGACGACACTTTCTACCATGTCTCTTAAGTCCTTGGACTGGGCCATGCTCTTCCTAGGCCTTGATGCTTCCAGGATATTATTTTCATGGTCAGCTATGGTCGTCGCTTCGAGGCCACCACCAAAGACCTTCGCCATAGCCATCTTCCTCCTACCTCCCCCTTAGCTTTAAAAACAAAAAGTCCCCAAAGGGCCTGGTATCCCTGAGTCATCCATGGTATCATCGTGGCTCAGCCTTCTTCTTCTAGCTTATTTTCCTTCCCATCTCTCACCTTCCTTTTCATAGCTTCTCTCCTTACATGCTTTGACCTTTTAAGCTATCAAGATAGGTGGATATAGCAAACATTTAGGGACCACTTTACTCCTTCTTAGCGAGCTTTCCTTTGAACGCAATAAGATCAACTCCATTCCAAAATTTCTCTCAAAGCCAAGGCTACGTAAGCCACCGATGACCTCATTCAAGTCAAGCTCACATATACAAAACCATCGCTAAAGGATCTGCCTCTTGCCCATTCAATGATTGCATCAAGGTCCCCTCCCTTCGTAGCTTTATGCGTTCCTCTTTTTTAGTGTCTCTTTGTGATCAAGGAGGTCTCCCTTCACCAATTTCCCAGATCACGCATATCCTCGTAATCCTCTCGCGCTTCCTTTTCATTGACACATCTACCAAAGGCGATTGCAATTCCTATTGCTAACATCCGATAAAATTCTGCTCAAGCATCACCCACTCTAACCTCGACTTCCTCTCCTCTGCGCTTTAACGATCCCTTCGCTTTCTTGTATACTAAGAAAATTATGCGATTTCTTTTAAATTACCTCATCCTTCCATATGCCTTTCATTGAATACTCCTCTCTCTCTCTCTCTCACTCCCTCAATTAATTACTACCTAGATTTTGCAAAGCGTACAAAAAGGAACGGAGGGAGTGCTAAAAAGGCTCATTTATTGATTTCGAAAGTTTTGCGATGTCATTCATCCTCGCAAACTTGTTTCTTGTTGCTCCTAAGCTGCTGACGCACCCAGGACTTTTTTTTTTTTTTTTTTTTGGAAGCTGTTTTGATAACTATCATGTTGGTGTTATTAGAGAAACACACATCTTTCTACTTGCTGCATGCTAATAACATTTGTTGTGGGTGGGTCTCTGCAGCCAGAAATGGAGATGGTGGCTCGGGGCTTGGCGAAACACTTAAAACTGGAACAACGGAAACACCTCTTGGATATTTTTGCACAAGTTTGTGGCGACGCGGAGCCGAGTCTCAAAATTGCCAGAGAAGCCCTTGGTTTGGTACGGATCTTTTTCCCTGTCTTTGAACTCAAATCAATACAAAAAGATTTATAGTTGTAATTTCAATAACTGAATATTACAGTAGAAAGTGCTTGGAAGGAACGTTTAGTGTTCTCGGGGAGACACTTTAATTGCTCTTGATTTTTTTTAATAATTTTAACCTGCCGCTTTCTTCTGTGCAGATGCATTTGCTAGATTTCCGCAGCGATCAACTTGAAGACACAATTCTTTGAACTTGACTAAATCCATTTTCTACAATTTGTCTTCTTTTAAAATTTTATTAGTCCATTTGATTGCTTATGCTTAGGCAGCTTATTTGTTATATATTATTTGATAGTAATAATAAAGCTCGTAGGGTTCCCCTAGGAAGAAAGAGCGGGAAATATTTAATTAAGAATGTTTAGGTTGATTATACTCCACTCATTAGTAATTAGTGTAAAATATATTTAAAAAATAACTTGAATTAGCTAATATAAAATGTATTTTCTAAAATATCATAGGTATCTTCCTTAATTTCTTTATTTCTTCTCCTTGATTATTATCAAGAGAGTAATAATGAGAGTAAATTAAAAAAGATTGATAAATATGTAAACTATCTCATATTTAGGATCAAGATTAACTCTGAAAATGTCTTGTATTAAGGATTGGGAGTATATTTTAAAGATACCAGTTAATCCTCACAATCATTATATTTATCAAAAAATTTATCTGGGGATGAGATCTATATCTAGCTTTAAATATAATTATTTTTTGCCCAATCTAAATGAGATCACTGAGTTTGAGCATTATTCTTAAGTTAGGTGTACATCTCGTTTATAGAAAAATTTTAAAGCTATTTATGATTTACAGGTAATATAACTTCTTAAATATTTTTTTTTTCTATAAATTTTCAGGTAAAAATATAAATTTTACATTTTATGTTTATGATTACACTAGTAAACTTTTCAAATGAAATTGATTGTGTTATTAAGGCCCTATAAAGAACTATAATTTTAATCACGTATACAGTGTATGCATGCACAAATACATGATTTGGTAATACAAAATGTGCATGTATATGAACATAAAAAATGAGGTTGACAAGTGTAAATGGGTAATAGTGACCTAGAGCTTAAAAAAGTAGCAGACCGTATTATAAGCATATCGGTGTGATTTTTCCTACATACAACCAAAAAGCTTTCGCCACGTCTTTCTCAGCCGTTGTTTCATATAAAAAAGGGGGAAAAAAATCATTATTCATCTATAAATGGTTTAAAAGAATAACACATTAAAGGGGTGAAATGAAAATTAAAAGAAATATATGAAAAACAGTCAAAAACAAAATGAAAGGTCTGGGACAAAAAGAATAGAGCAAGCGCCAAAAGTACGAAGCCGTTTCCTATTTCTCTATCAAAAGTCCTGAACTGCTCATCAGCTTCTGTAGATTATGCAGTTCTCTATTAAACAGGTAGAGAAACTCTATTTTTGCTTTATTTTGACGAAAAAATGTGCACCACCAATGCTACCATCTGATAAATATCACCAAAAATTTCCTCAGCAATATTCCTGCAACAATATATAAAAGAACTTGTTCATTCCCATTTCCCAGAAATCAAAACCGTTGTGCTCCACATTGACAACTGCATATACCCTACCCTATTAAGCACAAACCTTATTTAAAGGAAAACGAAAATCATTCATCGGGTCAGGCAACCAGACTATGTATCCATAAAATTAAATAAATTAACTATGATAAGAAATAAGCAAATAATAGAAGAGAAAAACCATACTGTGGGTCAATCTAGGTGGGAAGAAGCGGCTGTCTCTCGTCATGCCCGACACGATGACTTGCCTGCACATGCAGCAATGAAACCTAAATGAGTATGATCTATAAAACTCAAAAGAGAAGCAAGGTGAACAAGGATCCTCACCTCTTCATTTGCTCCGGCAGCCATATCAACAAAGGAGTCCTTAGTCCTGAAACCCGAAAAAAAAAAAAATTGTAACTTCAATTGAAGGGAAAAGCGGTTTCTTTCAATAGTTTAATTGCATTAAAGCCCTTCTATAAATCCAATGCAGTAAACTTTTTCAGAAAACTCTTGCCGGAAAAACTACTCATGTCATTGCCTCATACAAAAGCAACATTGCAATCAGCCAATAAGTAAAAAAAAAATTCACACGTACCTGTGTGTGTCATGAACATCACGCAGTTCCATCATACCATTTTGTTGATCATCTCGAACTTTTGAAAGAGGTGAAAAGAACTATAGACAAAATGTGAAAATGCGATACAAAAAGATGTCATTGTTAGGAATGTTCTATTTAAAAAGGTTTATAGCTAGCAATTTTATTTACTTGCAAAATTCTCCAAATTTAATTTACCTGGTGCATTGAGATGAAAACAATAGAAATCCCTAAAATAAAGTTAACTGTTAAAGTATGTCCGAATAATGCAGCAGAAGCTATGCCAGTGAAGATTGTTGCAACTGTTGAGGAGTACTTCTTCAAAATTGTATCTGAAGACACAAGTGGGTAGTTCAGAAGAAAAAAAGTAAACAGATAAAGTGTTCATTCATACAGCAAGACGTAAATTTAAGACAAACCAGTGATTTGCTTCTAGGTTTTTGGTGGAAAGCAATGTAATAAAATAAGGAAACATAAATATTGACCTGCATATTTAAAGAAAAAGGATGATAGAATCCCCTGGGCAGCATTGTTAGCTATCAAAAGCATGGTGGCTTTTGAATGACCTTGCAGAATATCAAAGCTACTTGGACCTGAAACATTTAAAGCAACATCACAAGAACCAGTTAACATCACCATCAGATGAAAGCAATAAACCAGGCTCCATTTGAAATCATATAAAACTCAAAGTGATATCAATATTTCATCTGTGTGTGTAAATTTTTAAGTAGTTTGTTATTAAAAAACTTCAAAAAATATTGAGGTACAAAGAAACCCGTGCTTCCAGTTTGTTTTCTCAATTACTAAGCCATTTGCTTGAAGTTCCCACACAATCCAGGAGATAGAGATTCATGTCTCACCCTTGACAATGGCAGTGCCAACTATTCCAAGAAAGTTGAATATAGCTCCGTACCCATATAAGAATAAGTTCTGTAAATCAAGAAACTCTAAATTAATAAAGGAAGTATAATTGTAGAATTCAAGAGATGAATATAGCTCCATACCCATATAAGAATAAGTTCTGTAAATCAAGAAACTCTCAATTAATAAAGCTGAGAGTATAATTGTAGAATTCAAGTGCTATACTTGAAACTTTCCTCTTTTAAAGTTGTTGATAATTTTGCAGCTGGGAAGTTAAACATCTTGTTAGTTCCTTTCTCAGTTTTACTTTGGACTTTTTCCCAAGTGCTGAAACTTTCCTCTTTTCACCCCAAAAAAAAAAGTGCTGAGCTTCAACCTAAAACCTCTATATATCCCCAAACCCTCAGGAAATCTAACCACTGAAGTCAAACCCCAGTGAATGCCATTAGTGATTGACAATTACAATATACACTGCAGTACACTTCCCGTCAAATCAAGACAATCAATAATATGGAAAGGATTTAAACAATCAAAACAGGAAAGTTGTTAAACTGTTGAACATGAAAAAAAAACTTGTACTGATTATTTTCTAGATCACTCAGCTAGAGAATTGGATGAAAGTTTACACTCATGCCATAACAAAATTTTCAGTTCTCTGAAACATTGTCCTGTCTAAATAAGCATATAATATAGTCATGTAAAGGTTAGAAACTTCACCTGGAGGTAAATGCTAGTGTCATATTGGCTCTTCAAAGCATACTCATTGTAAACAGAGGCCAAAGATGGAACAGTTACCTGCAAAATAATTGCTTGGTTCAAAAACCAACAACAAAAATGAAGGGAATCTGAATACCTAAAAGGCTAAAACTACAAACTGATTGCGTTTACTTCAAAAAATCTCTTGCACAACAATAAGACATAGAGAGCCAAAGAAAAAATAACCAATATACTTACAAATATACAGGTATAAACATATGCACCCATTGTGATGGGAAGACCCAAAGCTGTGCTGCCTTCAGGAAAAGACTTCAGCTGATTAACACTTATACCAATAAGCAAAAGAGCAAGAGCCTCCCACTGCAGTGAAATAAAGAATCAGTTTCATAAGTGTGGTACTCAAGGATTAAGATCAACTGGGATTCAAGCAAGGAATTAAGGTTAAAACTTGCTACTTAATTAGTAAAGATCTAGAAAATCGCTACACAGACAGTGTGCCTTTTCTCTTCATATTTGAAAGACAATAGGCTCAAGCACAAACCTGGATAACGGAAAAGCGGCGCTTCATAATCATCTTCAACAAAATTGCTATCACTAAAACCTGCACATGCAAAGTCAAACATGAGAAATTAGGTCAATTACTAAAAAAAGAAACAGAAATTAGGTCAGTTAAAGAGAATCGTCAAGAAAATTATTTTTCCACTTGTTTTGAATAATTGTCACACAGAGATGGATGACTAATGTCCCCTCTAAGAAAGGTATCAGTTCCTCTGTTTCTATAACAGTACATGCCAAAAGCATCTTCCTAAAATACTTCCAGTAAAAAGTTGCTCAACACATTAAGGCATCTTATAACTCATAGGGAAGAACAAAACAAGACAGGACACGGGAGGGATTGCTAAATACAATAGTTAGAAAATACCACCCAATAAGCTTAAGCTTGTGCAGCCATTGGTTTTATCATAGTGCCCCTAAAAATTGACACTAACATAAGGCCAGGCTAACAGTGGAACAAATAACTTTTGAACTACTAGTTAACAATTGGAATTACTATACAGTGTAAACTGAAGAGATCGTAACAGTGTGCAGGCCATAATTAAGCAGTTATTAATTTGTCACAAGAAAGCTTTAATGCCTTTTATCTTGAACTATAAATAGAGGATTTCATGTAGTTAGACTCAATGATCATATTTCATTTAAAGGGTTTCCTCTTCCTCTCAGCATGTAACCCTTTGAATGAAATCTAGCCAATGAATCAAAGCTGCATGAAATCCTCTGTTAAGAGATCAACATACAAGACAAGGCATTAAAGCTTCATTGTTAATAGTTAAGAACCTACTAACGCCTGCAGAATTATATCATTTACACAGTCACTATCTAGTCAGCATATTTATACTGTATAAAAATTTCAACATTGCAATGATAAGCATCAGCAGTTCAGCACCCATCACTAAAGAAGCACATTAAGGACACTCAGTAAACCATTACTAATTATGCAAATGTACTGACCAAAAGCACAGCAACAAATTACCTTCAAATTGCTTAGCATCTTCACAGTGGCAGGATTAAAATAAAGCTGCATTAAATGTGATATCAACCTGTCAGACACTAGGAAATATGAAGTCCAGCATACAAGAGTTGTTTTCAATGCATAAAATGTGACAATAGCAACAGAGATTGCAACATGGTTCAACACTTGACTTTTCTTTTCTTTTTTAAGAAATAAAGGTTATTGTAGGATACCAAGAAAGTCAAATAACACGGGCACAGACAAGAAAACACATCATATTAGAAATCCCTCCAACCATTTGCAAAAGACAGGTAGTTATGACATCAAACAAACTAAGGCTCTTTAATGTGGCAGTAATTTTTAAACAATTTTTTTCTAATTAGGCTTACAATACCATCAACAAGCTAAGGCCTAATGATGGTAAGCAGTCTTCCAATCCATCAACATATTTTGTTGGAACTTAAAGATATGATGCCATATTTTCTAGGGGTCTTTACACCATTGATTTAGCATGGGGGAGGGTTTAATTTGTCACCTCCTTCTGGTGCCTTGCTCATGGCTTTTTGTAACTAGTCTATGGGATTGGGTGGCTTTGTGAGACATACAGTTCATAATAACAGCAATTGAAATCATTGAGACATAATAAAGTAATAGTAAGAATTATACCAAGGACTAAGAGTACCTGCATAATAAATTTTAGATAGTTGTTTATAGCATACAGAAGGGCTGGAACAGCAAGAAGAACGTTGTTGCGAGCTGCCTGAAAATAATAAGATTACAACATCCAGGATAACTATTAAGAAATTACTTCTTGTTAGTTAATTTAAAAAAGTAATAAAATATTAATGGCAATAAAGCAAAGGATAAGAAGGTCTTCTCAAAAAAAATAAAAGACTGAAGGCATGAAGCACTACTAACATTTTAGGATGTCCTTTATTTCAGTTCTTCCAACTTCATTAAAGATTAAATTGTCTAAGATCAGAAGTAAGTAGAAAAATATGATATTAATGGCTACAACATCCGGGATACTAAGAAAAATCTTCTTGTTTGTTTTTTTTTTTTTTTTTTTTTTTTAAAAAAAAAAAGTAATAAAAGATTAATGCCAATAAAGCAAAGGATAACAAGGTCCTCTGTTTTTTTTTGTTTTTTTAAAAAGGGACTGAAGGTGCTAACATTAATGTCCTTTATTTCAGTTCTCCCAACTTCATTAAAGATTAAATTGTCTTAGATCAGAAGTAAGTAAAAAAAAAAAAATGGATATTAATGTGCTAAAAAATAGTTTTATTATTTTATTTCAAAATAGGAATGCTTAAGCAGTTTGTTTTGTGCTCAAAAAAGTAATCGTGTGCGACTAACCATTGAAGAAAGTCGGAACAACTGAAATAAGAGAGGGATTTCACAAGCTCTTCTTCTCACACAAAATTAATAATTCAAAAATCTTCTATACCAGTGACAAAATAGTACCTGCACAAACGTAGAAATTGAGAGAAGAGGCTTCTCCCCAACTTTTTTATTTCTAGCCTGCAGAATTAAACACAATCATACTGACCAGTTTATTAAGAGCATCATAGAAAGTATAGGCACAAGGTTCAAGGAATTGAATTGTGCTAGTTCTGCTTTGATAAGGCCTATATTATGATATTCTGTGAACTTTTCTATATCAGTAACATTTTGAATTTACATTCGGTAAGCTGCCAAGAAATGCTGCTTTTGCCCCGTTTATCTGTCATAGGATATAATAATAAACCTACAATAGTTCATTGATAATTGCTGCATGTATTTGGCCTTGAGTTTGTTCTTTTAGGAATCATTGGATCCTAATTTTAAAAAAAGTGTTTTTCATTAGTCTAGTATTAGAAGGAAGTTGAAAGCAACCAATTCGTGTTGCTATTATTTAGCATATCATTTAGTCCTGTGGACATTTTTATAAAATATGTAGTGACTAATTTGATTATGCAGTCCACAATCAAAATCTTCATCTTGCCTTGAATTTCAAGTTTTTAAGAGTTCCTTGATCAATACTAAATGGTCCTTGTGGTTCACTTATAGCACAAAGATTAAGGCATTAAGCATATAGGATTACAACTCTAATTCCTAGCCTCTTCAAAGTTCAATTGTGTTAACTACTGATTTCTCCACACTAATTTTGATCTTATTACACACATGCTTCAAATATAAGTAACACATAGTATAAGATTAAGACGACAGAATAAAATTGGAAAAAACATAGGGAAATGTAATATGTACCTGGATTAAAAGCATGACAATAGCAAAGAGAACCTTTGTGAGCTCTGTCAAAAAATTAACGCTGATTGGACTAAAATTGAATTTCCCATCCACCTTGGACATATAGACAAGAATAGGCTGGCACGTAAAGAAAATAAAACATGTTAGTGGCTAGCAATAAGCAGGTTCTTTTTCTGCCCTACTATGATGAGATATATAAACTGGGCACCATCAAACAAAATAAACATTCAAACACTAAAACTAAGAGATGCCAACCAGGCATTAAAGTGCTTACTTTCCAGAAAAGAGAGAGAATAAGATGTGGAATTGCTCTCAGGCTAACTGCTAAGCATCCGCAATATTACTTATTAACATTCAATTCAATGACTATGCAAGTTGATACTTTGAAAAATGTTAACTACACTAGCATGCAAATTTTTAGGATTGAATGTATATTTTTTCCTGCGACTTTCCATCAGTGTTTGACAAAAAAAAAAAAAAAAAAAAAAAAAAAAAAAAAAAAAAAAAAAAAAATCCAATTTAAAGGTAACAATCACCTGCAATCCAACTAACATGCAGTCACCAACAACCAAGAGGACATTAAGGGCACGCTGCTTGGATGATATCCTACTTTTGTGCTTGTCATAGGCCCTTGATATAGTTCTGGAACTAGGAGAAACCAATTTTGAATGGCATACACTGCATTCTATCATCCCTTTCTTCATGTAATTGCAACCACTATCTGGTTATGAACTATAGGATCTCCAAGAATAAAACTAAAAGTTAGGATAACAAGTCTACAACAACAATCATAATTCATGTGTCGACCACTGAAGCAATTATGTTTGACACTCGACAGCTATCCTCGTTTTCGAAAACTATAAGATGTATAGCCATAAGATCAGCTAACAACACAATCTTAATACACCAGGAAAACAAACGTATCCAATTTTCCTTAAACTTTGCAAGAAACTAATTCAGTGAATTAAGAAAATCCATAGGTGAATGAAAGCAGCAGTAAGATATTCGATCAGATCTTGTTCCGGGAACTTCGAAAAAAAATCCTTTCAACACGAAAATAAAAACAAATCCCGAAACACGCTAAAGATCCCCTTTCGGAACAAACAAAATATGAATATGCAAAGCTCAGATCTTGCTCCAAGATGATGAAGACGCAAAAATCAAAAGAAAAATATGGATGATCAGGGTCAAGCTTCTAAGTAGACGAACCAGAAATCAACAATGATCCACCTAAATCGAGTCCAAACCGAGCGTTTAACCGAAAACTCGGTTTGATCTGGAGCGGCCGGCCCTGAAGTTCAACTAGCTCAATTTTGTTTGGGCGATAACAGTATGATTTTGGAGCCAAACAATGCAAGGACAAATCAGATTCGAATGCGCCCTGTTTCACACGAATCGGAGTTTAAATCCCGAGAGATATGCTAGGAATATGCATTGACAAAAGGGAGAAGGGGAATGTGCAATATAATTACGAACTCGCGAGAGAGCTTGCTTTGAATTTACACAAACACGAATTTCATGAGTTGTTTTCTGGAGGAGGAAATGGGAAAACCTCAAATAAGTAACAAAAGGAAGACAATAAAAACTAAAGGAGTCACCGATACAACGTGACAGACCAATCACGTGAGAGAAAATGCGAGGCAAGGAGTGGCGTGGAAGATGGCTCAAGAGTTGGGTGAGTCACTAGCCGGGTGGAATCATCACTACTCCATTAAAACCACAAATGAAAAAAGCAAAATTACGGAACAAATTAGGAATTTCTGGTCGGCTGTTTCTTTCGCTTCAATTTTGTGATAAAAGCAAGTTTTGGGAATTCAGTTTAGGGGTTGGGCCATTTTTTCTCCTCATCCTTCGTTAATTTAAATCCATCTATTTGATATCAATCTATTTGATATCTAGTGTCTAGAGAAGGTGAAATCTAAAATATTTTTTTTAGTGTTAGTTATTATCTTAAAATATTTTTTCAAAATCATATAGCATTTTTTTAGTATCAGCAGTGTTTTGAAATATTATTTTAGTCCATATCCTAAAATATATTTTTAGTCCCAGTTAGTATCCTAAATATTTTTTTTTAGTACTATTTAGTATCCTGAAATATTTTTTAAGATCATGAAGTATTTTTGCAAGTATATCCTAAAATATCTTTTTAATACCACTCAGTATCCTAAAATATTTTTTAAGATTCTGAAGTAATTTCTCAAAATCATGAAATATTTTTTCAAGACTAGCCCGTATCCTGAAATATCTTTCTAGTACCAGTCACTACTTTGAAATATTTTTTTAAGATCCTAAAATAATTTGAAGATCTTAAAAAATATTTTAAAATATCCGATATTAAAAAATAGATGGGACAATCCCGATAAATTCAAATCAATGGTTTTAAGATCTTAAAAAATATTTTAAAATAGTGACTGATATTAAAAAATAGATGGGACAATCCCAGTAAATTTAAATCAATGGTCTAAATTAGATGAAAGAGAAATCAAAGGAACTCAAAAGTCTAAATTGAATGAGGAGGCTAAATGAAAGAGGGATGAAAAAAAGTAGGCCAACTGAGAGAGTCTCATTCTCAGTTTATGTGAGGATTCACTGAATAATTACGAGTATTTAATAACAAGTACAACCTTGTAAAATCACGTACACGTTCAAACTCGTAAAACGCAGGTGAGGTGATTTTTACATGTTCAAACTTCAAACTTCAAACTACAAACTTCAAACTCGTATATAATTACATATGACTATATGAGATACTAATTTTTAGATTCAAACCTTCCTATAGGTTAGGTGATTTATCATTTTAACCAATAACAAATCATTTTAAGCTAATACATTTGTGGGAGAATGACAAAAAAAAAAACTTTGAAATTATAAAATCTCAAATCAGATTTGTTACCAAAAATTAATAAAGTAATGATAAGATTTGATAAATAATTCACAACTCATTTGATGAGAAATATCTAATTTGAAATTTTGCAATTTTAAAGTTTTTTTTCTTCGTTTTTTTACATTCTCCCTACATTCATGACTTTTCATTTTTTCTTGCTTTTGTTAGGCACGTATATGGAAACAATTTTATATAAAAGTTTAAGTAACTCAAACCCATAAAACTTAGGAGGAAAATTATAATATTACTCTAGTCTTATTTATAAATTCAAATTACCTAATTCTCAAATACCAATGAAAGTAAGTTAACTTAATAAATATAAACTAAGTTGATAATTTTTCTTAAACAAATATGTTTGAGGCATTATCAAGCACTAAATGTAAGCACATCTCCTAACTATAATTTGAATCTTAATTTGTCACATTGTGAGAAATTAACTCATTTCATTAGACCCAACCCCTTGGTTTTATGACTTTTTCCTAGGATTATTGAATCCCCCGGACCGAATCACCCAGTTCAACCCCCAAAACTAATGAACTGACCACATGCCTCAAATTTGGTGAACCATGGACTCAAGTCACTATTTTTTTAAAAAAAATTAATTTGAATTCTTAATTTTCTTCCCGATTTCACATTAACAACCGAAAAATCTTCACTTCCTCACCGTTTTAACCATATGTTAGCTCATATTGGACTTTGAGACATACTACCTCAATTAGTTTAGAAACCGGTTTGAATTTAATAAGCTTGCCTTTTTCACTAAAGAATGGATTCATGATAATATTGCCGTGTTGTGCCACCTTTTAAAAGGTTGAAGGCTCGAGGAAGGAATGCTTGAGTTGTGATAGATGTCTTTTTATTGGATTAAGTTGAGCCCAAATCCTTTCCTAAAATTTATTAAGAATAAATAAGTTAGGGAAAAAATGACATTTAAATAACACTTCAACTTCCAAAACTCAAAAAGAAATTATTAAAACTTACAAATGACAGAGAAAGGATGAGGTGAGAATATGAGTTTTTCATGTTTTGGCTTAAAGACCAAAATGCCCATTTCATTCATTTTTTCAGTACTCAACAATTTTATCAAAATCATTATGATTTTTGGGGATTGTGACCAATTAAATAATGAGATTGACTAAGACAATAATGATGTTTACAAAAATCGCAATGACTTTGATAAAATCATTATATACTGAAAAAATGTGTGAAAGGGGCATTTTAATCTTTAAGCCAAAATATGAAAAAACTCATATTCTCACCACATCCCTTCTTTTTTATTTGCAAGTTTTAATAGTATTTGTTTGAGTTTTGAAAATTGAAGTGGTATTTAAATATATTTTTCCAATAAATTAACTAAGAAATACATTTAATTCGTAACGACTTAATGAATAATATAGGAAAATTCTTAAAAAAATACCAGTTAAAAAATCTCAAATATGTGATTTTTTTCAATAAAACTAGTTGTTAATTGTTTTACCGTTATTGTTAATCTCATTACTATTATTATTAACCGTTCTTGTTAATTTCATTATTATTATTATTGTTAACAAAATTTTAAAAATTGGTGTTTTTTTGTCATTTTCTTAATAATATATTCACCCATATAAAAGGAAAATAGAAAAAAGTTACTGATCAAAACCAGGGTCAGAGTTTAGGTAGATACTAGAAGATGGGACTAAAAATCTCAGTACAGTATAAGAAGGAATAAAAGAATTTTGTATTATAGATCCCTTTCCTGTCTCCTCAGCTGAACCGCGAACTCCCTCCTTGCCGCCAGGCGGCGTTCATGGCTACCTCTGCCTCCAAGCATCTCAACCTCTCTTCTTCTTCTTCGAAGCCTCCCAAAATTCTCATCGACGAATCAAAACCAGCCTCCATTTCCATTTCCAATCCCACTATTTCTTCTTCTCCTTTCACAATCTCTCACGAAAACCTTTCCCTCTCCCGCGCCTCCCACCTCACTCGCTACGAGCTTCTCAAGCGTCGTTTCCACTATCTCAATCAGCTTTCCAAATGCTACAGAGGCTTATACTGGGCTCTCATGGAGGAGCTCAAGGCCCGGTACAGAGAATACTGCTGGGAGTATGGGGTAAGTCCATTCAGGGAAGGAAACTTGCAGGAGAGAGCGGGTGGTAATTTCGAAGGCAATGGTGAGAATAATGACTGTAATGGTTCAAATAGTCGAGCTGAATTGGACGTTTTGAACAATCACAGATGCGCTTTCGTTGGTTGTAAGTTGAAGGCCATGCCATTGACCAGTTTTTGCCATTTGCACATTCTTTCGGATTCCAGGCAAAAGCTTTACAAGGCTTGCAACTATGTTATCAAGAGGTTTATTTTTCTTGATGCTGCTTTCGATTCATTCGCTTGTCAAAGACATTTATTGTTTGCTAGGATGCTTGTGAATTATGGTACATTGCTCTTGGTTTAATTGTGCCGTGCTGAAATGAATAACCCCGTCTATGGTGAGTGTTTGAATTACTGCTTTGAAATGTGGATTAATGTGTTTTGTTTCCTTCAATTTCTGACAAATATCCGTTGTTCAGAGAATGTCTAGGCAGCAAGCTTGTAGGTTTGAACCTGAAAGCTAGCTAGAGATGATTGTGTTAATAATACAGATAATACCTTAGTTTCCATTATTATTTTCTTCTCTTCAGGATTTAGATAAATGAGAGGATTCAACAGCGAAAGCTTGGAGAAGTTAATAGTTCTAATTATATTACTTTTGGAAAACATGTAAATACAATATCTCAATCAAGTGTGATGAACATCTTCTCAACATTTATGAGTCCATGTGTTACCTGGTAACATTTAAAAGTCTGTTTCTTTGATATTATTATAGAATTTTTACCATATAGCTCAGTATTTGGAAATCCCTACAACCGTGGGGGACAGAAATGCGATTGGTTTATGCAAAATTTTGTATTCAGGAACTTGGATGTTAACCATTGCTGGTCTAGGTTCACTTAATCTATAAGTGACAATGTTATGACTGATTCAGTTCTCCAATGTTTTGACCAACAAAGGTTGAATGAACAGTCTTCAATAAGTTTGTAGTGGGAGCATAGCTGCTGGTGTTAAAGCTGATCACCAAAGATTCATTTTTGTATTGCTGTGTACTCTCTTGGTATAGAATGGTCAAGTTATGGACCTAACATAGGTTATGATTTCCCTTATATTATCACCTGATTCTTGTTGGATTGTGAAAAGCACAATGGCTCCTATTCTCATATATATATCAAAAAGAAAGTATACTAGATAAGGACGCTGAAGTACAGAAAGAAGACTCAGTGTTTAGTACAAAGCAGATTTTTTCTCCTTCTTGAGTTTACTACGGAAAATTGCACTTTACTGTGTTTGTATGTGGTAATGGACAAACATTCGAGTGATTGTTTTTTGGATCATATCGATGTTCCTGTAATCCTGTTGGCAGCCTTTGGCCTTCCTATTCTTTTGGTGGGTGATACCTAAATATGCTTGCTTACCATCTTACTAGAACTTACACATTTGTTCTTTTATGCATGACTGCCTTTCATCTCTTGTATTATCAACAGAAGTGAGAAGACATGATCTTTGGTTCATTTCTTTTTTCCAACTCTTATGTTGTAATGTTGTTTCTGAAACTAATTATCATTCATAAACTAGATTTTACATCATTGTTATTAGTTATTTCCATGGATAGATTTGTATTAAATTTGATCAATTTTTTGCAAAAACAGAAAGATTGAGTTGTTAATGGGATATCTTGTAATTAATTTTCTGTTTATATTCAGTGCCCAGGCTGGACCTATAACATGTGGAAAACCTATATTGAGATCCACTACCCCTTCTCTCTGCAGCGTCCATTTCCAGAAGGCTCAGAAGCATCTCGCAAGGACCTTGAAGAGGGCAAGCCCAAATAATTCCTCAGCATGTAAACTGGCTCCTAAGTTTCATGTCATAGTCGTAGAATATGTTCGTCAAATTCAAATGAGAAGGAGACAACTAAAATCAAATAGAAGAATAATTGTAAAGGAAGAAGAGGATAGCTGAGGCTGCAGATAGTGGTAGCAAACTCATCTCTGATACACTAGTGGTGGAAACCCAGATTTGAGATGTAATTCTAACAGTATAGAGTTCACCGTCTTCTGTTGTAACTTCAATTTTTCTCTTTTTTTCGTGCTCATTCAAATTTTTATCATGATTCGCTTCAAATTTCATTTGGCAACAAGCCACTTTCGAGACTTTGTAAAGTTGGTTCACAACAAACCCCAGTGATTTAGTGTTTGAATAGTACATTTCTTTCTTATTGATGCTGGTAACAGGTGCGCGTGCGCGTTTAGCAGTTTTTAACGTGTAATCAAACACGCGCTGTGTTGTAGAGAGAGCAACGCAAGGTGATTTTTTTTCCTGTGCATGCTCCTCTGAGCAAAATTTTGTGGCCTTGTAGCGTATCCTCTTGCTTCTTTTGATGATCTAGGGAATAAAACTGTGTGGAAGCTAGGTGTTTGAAGGACCTACAGTACTTTAATGGATCATCAAATTCTGTGACTCATGATGCTCACTAGAGCTGGTCTTAACTTTAATGCATTCAGTAAATAAGTCGCCTTAAATTTAGTTCTGGTTATTCAAATCGTACTATTACTCTCTACGATACAATCATGTCAGGCAAAAGAACAAAAGAAACACAATTATGGATGAGGAGAATATTTTATTTTTTATTATGGGTTTTTATTTTGGAGACAAATCATCAAATTACAGCTCAATGCGATCCGGATTGACCGGATTTCACTACCCACCGACAAGGTTAAATCACAGGATGATGGTCCCCATCGGAAGTTGCATTGAACTGTCAAATCTCCTCTCTCCTTCTTAATAAACTCCATTTTATGAGAATATCTCTCAACTGTCAAATAATGACAGTTGCTCCGTCGAATCCCCTAATCCTGAACATTGCTTTGTTAGTCTTTTATATCTATCGGGTCGTGTCACTCAACTGTCAAATATTTTTTTACGAGAGGATTGGATCTGTGCGAACTGATTTTATAGGCAACGACCGCACTACAAACAAACTAGATTGGGTTATGGAGTAATTTTGTAAGTCTAAAAAAAAAAAGGTAACTTTAGAATAAATATGTTCAAATTTGATGGTTTTATACGCCATCCACTTATATATACAAATTTAATGAAATATAAACTTCCATGGTAAATTTCCACCTTAAAAAAATAATGTGGATGACATGTTGACGGCATTTGGTCAATTAACGATCCAAGTCAATTAAGATAATAGGTAAAGCAAATATTACTTCATTTTCACATTTTTAGAGTAAAATTACTCCCCAAAAAACTATAAAATTACTCCAGAATGAAAACTAGCAATTGCCCCTTAACCCAATTAGATTATATATAAAGGACAGGAAGTTAGCAGTTCCATATTCTTGCTCACCACATGAATATACATACATAAACACGTGCATTTTTTAAGGAAGGAACGATTTTTTATTATGCTAACCGTAAGTAAGAATCAGTGAAAATTTTGAACAACGCTGAATTATGCTTGTCTTTGTATGTGTTTAGGGGTCACAATTTAATTTTTGGCTAAAATATGTTTTTAGTATTTTTAGTTTCCCCCCCAACCAAACATACCCTTAATTTTTTAAAGTATGTTTTTATACTTTTACTTTTCTCTTAACTTTATTAAATATATTTTTTATCCTATAATTATAATACTGTTAATGTTACTAACGATTTACTAACTAAAATCGCTAACACAACAAGTCTAAGTGATGACGAGTGTGATTAAACGCTATTAATATTTTATTTAAAATATGTGTAAATTAAGAAATATCTAAAAAACTAATGAAATAGTCATTATCAAAACCTCAAGTTCTCTTTTTTAAAAAAATAGTCTAATAATCGAAATATAAAAAACTTGATTTCATTCTCAGCAATTTTTTGGTTTATTTTAGTTTAATAATCTAATTATATGATATTAAAAAAATTAAAACTTAAATAAACTTTGTGAGTTATACAGTCATCATAAAGAATTTTTATTGATAACATTCACTTTGTTAAAAAGTATAGGACAAAAAATATACATTGTAAAATTAAATGACCAATAATATACCTCAGAGAAAATTTTAAAGTCTAGAAGTATAGCCTTAAAATCATTCAAACAAAATGAACATTACATATTACTCCTGATAAACTCAAATCTAAACTGTCACAAATCACTATCATAAATCACTTCCGTATTTACATGATGGACTGTGTTTTGATAACATCTTTCCAGTACATCGAACCTTTTGCTTTAATACAGTCCAAACTCCAAAGAGACCAATCTCAATCTGTGCACAAGCCAATTCATCTCAAAATATTTTCATTACTTAAAAAGAGGCATATATGTTCAGCAAATCAAAGCAGTATTTCATCCCCCTCCTTAATATAAAATAGATATTTATTTAATTTAATTACATTAAAAACATTAATTAAGTTAGTTTATATATTTTTTTTTTTTTTATAAAACTTCCTAATTATCTTTTGTAATTCCCTTAATCTCTCTATTACTTAAACATTGTTGATGCAGCATCAATCAGGGAAAATTTGAAAAAAAATATATATATGATAAATATGCTTTATATTTAATATTAAGATCAACTTCTTTTAAATGACCAGAGGGAATATAATGCAAATCTCTTCAAAATAATACTTCTCTAATCTTAAATATAAGACATAATTCACATTTTTTTAAAAGATTAAAAAATTAAATAAATTACTTAATATATTCAGTAATTATACAGTAGTTTATGAGAAAGCCAAATCCACCATTAACTACATGTCTCAATATTTCATAGGCAAAGCAGTGTAGTAGACCATGCTTCAAGATACTAAGCGATGTAATCCAATACGATATCCCGAGCCATTTGAGTCGCTCTCTCCATTTTGCATAAATGGAACACATCATTGACCGAAAACAAGATTTCCCGTGACATTTGTTTTGCTATTTTCGTTTCATCGGTGATAATCCAACATACTGTTTGGCGCTTCCAGATATCCGCGGATATGCAGCTTTGGGCATTTAGGAATTGGGCGTCGTTTCTCTGTTTGGGATTTGCCTTCTTTTTCTACTTCAACCCCTATTCATCCCCTCATTCTCCGATGCCTCAACAATCTATTTACGATTTCACTGTCAAGGTCTCTTTTCTCCGCTTAGTATTTTCAATTTTTGTTGCACAATGCATATACGTTGAAACTTGACGTGGTCAAAATTGTTTTAATTTTCATTATTCGGGTTTGGTTTCCTGATCAGAGGGGGTTCATATAACATGAAATTAGGAATTCATAACTGCAAAAATGGCAGAGTAAGATGGAAACCCATTATTCGGTGTGCTTGGGTTTCATAGCTATTTCAATTCAAAGATGAAGCCAATTCCTGTGAAGTTTATCGCTTCCCTCCTTGATTCCTATATTTCACTAGTTAAATTTATTATTGTATTTGATAAATGATAATCTGTAAACATAAGTGGAGACTCTCGACCTCACAGGAGGCTGAATTTGCCATGGCAACATCATTTTATGTTCTGTTAGCCAGTCAGTGAATGGCTTTTATACCATCACGCCAGCTTCTGCTGAGTCTGGTTATGCAGGATTCAGTTTTAATTTATTTTGTCTTATTCTCTTTTTCCCTTTTTATGATAATTGCATTCTGATTTCTACAGACTCTTGACATCTTTCCTTTCATATATTATTTGGAATGAACTATAATTGCAGGACATTCGACAAAATGATGTTAGTCTCAGTAAATACAGTGGGAAGGTTCTCCTGATAGTGAACGTTGCGTCACTTTGGTAAGACTAATTGTCCCATATCCCATTTTCTCCAACATGTTATGTGTATATGCATTTCAACCTTCCCTATGGTGTTCACAATAGTGATCTATGTTGCTCTGCCTTGCATCATCAATCACCTGTCATGGCCAATGAGGCACTTTCAGCGATAGCAATTGAGGAAGTCCAGTTGTGTTAAAATGATAAAATGAAAAGTTTTACAATTTTACATGTTATTTTCTCGTCCTGTCTTGTGAGTGATTCATCAATTGTTTGAATAATCAGTGTGTAATATCAAGCGTTGCTTAAAACCGTACCTGCTTGATTCTCAATGTTCCGAGGTATAAAGAAGTACCATGTTATTGTTTTCATGTCTTTAATTCTTACATTTTTTTATGCATATACGAATCCTTGTATTGATCTTGATGCTACAAAAGAAGCTATTCAAGGGCAAAAGGTTAAAGCAGAACAGAAGAAAGAATCAAATACTCCTTAGATTTTTTAAATTTAGTCCAAAATTCGCTTTCATCTAGTGAAATGATTGAACTCAGAAAATTTTCTTCAATACGGACCCCAGATAAATGGTGTATGATTAGAAACGGTGAAAGATGACTCATGTCCCTGGTTGGCTTGACTGACACATTGGTATCACATTGCTTGATTTGATGATTCCCTTACTTCAATTTCGATGTTCAAGCATGCCCCAAATATGCTAAGGGGAACTGTTCTTGTGATACAATTGGAAACAAGAATTCTTGAAAGCTTTTTATGACAATATTGATTTTATGTGGCAACCTTTGTCTGATTGCTGAATATTCTCCATTTCAATCTATCAGCATGGATCTCGATTCCAAAGCTTTAATGTGAAGAAAAATGGAATAATTTTTCTGTATTCCACAACACAGGGTGTTGTATATTTACAATGTCCTATACGCTCTTATTTAGCAATAACTATAATTATTACTGCAGTGGGTTAACAGAAACAAATTACAGAGAATTAAATGCATTGTACGAGAAGTACAAGGACCAAGGTCTGTCTTTTAAGTGAAGGAAGAAACTACAATTTCAGTCATATTACTTGAGGTTATTAATTTGGTGTAACACAAGAACTTATGTTTTGTCGCTAGGGTTCGAAATCTTGGCATTTCCATGCAACCAGTTTGGTAAACAAGAACCAGGGACCAATGAGCAAATTGAAGAAGCTACATGCACAAGGTTCAAAGCAGAATTTCCTATCTTTGATAAGGTGATTTCTGATAATCTCATTGTGATTAATGAGAGTAATTTAGTTTCTCTATTGAGAAATCTGTTTTTGCCGATCAATTCCACTCATGCTGTTCATGTTCATTTCTGGCATGTAACTTGAGTTCTTTGCCATGTTTTACTCCTGTCAATCTAATCACTTCATATCATTTAATGATTATCTTAGTGAGCACAGATGAAAATCATCCAAATTTGAATTTAATTATTCCAGATTGCAGTTAATGGGAAGGAAGCATCTCCTCTTTACAAGTTTGTGAAAAAGCAGAAAAAAGGAATATTTGGAGATGGCATCAAATGGAACTTCACAAAGTTCTTAATAAACAAAGAAGGGAAAGTCGTGAGCAGATATGCTCCTACCACAGCACCTATGAAAATTGAGGTTAGATATGATTTGTTAGCTTTCTATTTCAAGTAAGGATCTCTATATAAAAGGTCAGGCAATAAGCTTTTTATATTTCCCTTCTTGCAGAAAACCATTCAGAGTCTTTTGAACTCTTCTTAAGCTTCAAGGCCTGATTTCTACAGTGTATCCGATGCTTATTCGTTATTAGGTTAGTGTTGTAATTATTTAGTTTTGGTTGTCTGTTCTTGATGGAATACTGGAGCCCACAGTATGTGTTGCACTTGCCAAAACTTCATCAGCTGGAGCTGTCCTTCTGTTATTCTCTACAGGGCGTGGACAAGATTTCCTAAAAGCATGTTGCTGTATTCTTGGTAACTTGTCTTCATAGATTCTGGATATGTTTTGTGTTTCAGAAGTAAATCCCCATCTCTTGCTCTCTCTAATTATGGATAAAGAGAAGATGTATATTATTGTTTAGATATGATGGCTATTTTGTAAACTTTTGTATTAAATGCTGTCGAATCAAAAGTTCATAGTATAGAGGACACAAAATGAAGTGTTCCCAACCTTTCCTGCGTTTTTTCATTGTTGAAGGAACATGGTCGTTGTGTAGCTCGAATTGCGATTGCGAGTACTAGTGCTTTTTCCTCAGGGTGTTCCTGAGCGAAATTAATTTCATAAGATTTGAAAATTTCTTATAGCTATCAATTCTAAACTTCTATTTTGCTTGGTTCTCTCTCTCTCTCTCAAAAAGGGATTAATTCAGTTCGAAAGTGATCGAATATTGACGGTGAATATGTATGTCTCTCCATGAGGATCAAAATCATTATAAGTAGTTTGGCTTGGTATTGCACCTTCCGTCCGGATCCTCTCATCAACTTTCTCATTATCTCTCACAGGTGGATCCTGACCGTCGAAATCTTAATCTAAGGCTCAGGATGATTTTTAGAAAAACCGCGCGCGGTAAGCAAAACACGTGCGGTTTTACTAAAAATTATTCTGGGCCTTTGGATCGGCCAGGATTTACTGATGATGAAGGATGGAGAGACAAATGATAAGAAGAGTATCTTCTCCCATTGCACCTCTGCACAGGCTAATTGCATAGGTAGTAGTCCCTCAGATCATAAATATACAAGACAGTGTTGATTTTTTTTTTTTTTTTTAATATTAAGAAATCTAATTAAAATATTTTTATTTATCATTTTATTTGTAAATTATTTTACTTAACACAATATATAATATAATTAACTTATTTACCCTCCTTAATTTTGGAAAAATAAACTGGTAAGACCGGAGCGAGTATCATATTTTGGTCAAAATAGAGGATAATTTTCACCGAGCTGTCGTTCAATAAGTAATGCTTTTTTAGATGTATTTTTTTTCCCCTCATTCCTTTTTGACATAAGTGAGCTTTTCCCAAGCCAACGAATTATCCAGATTTTGATCCTTTTTTTTTTTTTTTTTTTTTGTAATCGATTTTGATCCTTTAACTTCTGTTAGATAGCGTGGCTTCGCCCAATTTCATTTGGGATCAAGGCCCATCAATGATTTTTCGTAAAATCCTTTTCTCAAAGATTCATTTTTCATTTTGAGTAGAATATATTTTAACCGTGAGAAAAAATATATTTTTCAATGATTGCTCTTTCACTTATCAATGGTAACTTTAGCTTGCCAATAGAGACTTTTTCTGATACTAATTCCTTTGGTCAGAACCTAAAATGATATTCTCCCTTCATTTTATTACTATTTTTATTATGGTTGTTGTTTATGTTGATTGTTATTATTATTTGGTCAGATTCATTTTAGCCTTTGATTGGCATTTCCAATCGTCTTGAAGGCATGCTCTGCATATAATTGGATGGGAGACACCTTAGTCCTGACTATTTCACATGACTTTATTATGGTTTTAAATCTCTGTTGCATATAACCAACTTTGAGGAGTTTTCTCCTTTTTCACAAAGGTCTTCTTTGTTCTAGCCATAAACCTTGATCTCTCACCCACCATGATTGGATTGAAGTGGAAACTGGCAAATTCCTGTAGTCACCACAATCACATCTGAAATGCAATTTATCCTGGTAATCACTGAAAATAGTCGTAAACGTAGTTCGTTTCGGCCTCTTGTTGAAAATTTTCGTGCCAACGCCAACAAACAAAATCAAATCAACCAACTCTTGATTAAAGCCAAAACTATCCAAGATAGGCTTTCCATGCAAAACTAAGCAATAATTCGAGGGGGAGGGGGAATCTCTAACCAGAGGTGAAGTATCTTCACATTCTTTCCTTTTTTCCCCTCCGTAGTTGCCCCTGAATACCAGCAGAATGAATTTACATCTACCCAGAAGTATACACAAGCACAAGTTATCACGCTTCTTACTGTTAGCATCAGAGACGATAATTTTCAAATGCAAGTTTATGTTATAGAAAACGAAAGGGGGGAAATTCTACAGTTAGGTTAGTTACCTCAGCATATGCAGAGGTGATGCAAGTAGTTGGTGAAGCACTTATTGGAGGCTCTCACCACTGCATAAAAACCAACAGCTATGGTTGGAACGTGTATAGTGGACAAACACTGACAAGAAAATAGCAGCAATGGAGACTTTATTCGAATAATTCATTTTATTTTCAAAGAACCGGATACAATAATCAAAATATACATCTAAATATATCAGCCTAAGAAGGTCAAGTCAGGCTCATTTGAGGGCATTAAGTTGTTCCAAACCTGAAACCCTCGTTGATTCCTCTGCTCCTCAGCTAAGCTGACCTATCATTGATAGGATTCATGAGATCCATCTCTCGTTAAAAGAATAGCAGGAATGCTCGTTCCTCTGCGAAGCCGCAGATCAGATTGTTGCTCATCTAATTCTGCAGATTCTCGTGTAGCCCGTTTTTCTCCTCGAAGGATAAAAAGATTTTGACGTTTTTCAGTTGCAGAGCCTGACCGTGCACGCTACAGCTTGTGCCCAAAACTTGAGTCTAGCTTTAACATCTTCAGGATGGTCACCTGCAGGAGAACATCAAGAATTTACTCATTAGACCTTATGGAGACTCCTTGAAATAAACTACCAGGCAGCACTTTATGATCAAAGTTATATCACTTTAAGCCACGTGAGAAGTTCATTTAAGCCCACGCAGAGACAGGCATGTGTCAATATGCAGTTCAAAATATCAATGATAAGCAATTGGTAGCTCTACTAAGGAAAAATGAATCGATCCATATCGATCTGCACCTTAAAAAGACCCTGGGATATAAAATCTATCAAAGCACAGAAAGTTTTCGTTTCTAAGCCAAATCATCGTGAATAAAACAAGTAAATTAAATTCACACATAACAACATATCGTGGCAAGATTTGGAGACCATGTCAATTTGACATCAAGAGTATAAACAGAAATCGATCCCAATAATTCCACTCAGCAAAAAGGGAAATCAGAGAATCAACGAGTTGCCACTCACCAGGACTAGAGATTTTCCAGTTGGCCACGGAGCTGGAGGTGGAAGAACAGGAATCCGCAGGTGACGGCGGTACCTCGGGCGAACTCTCAGGCGACTTCTGATGTTCATCCATGAACTTCTGGCTCATGGAATAGCACAACTCGAGAGCCGGCAAGGTGTTGCATAGCTCAGGAATCTCATCGTAGCTGAAGCCAAAGCCAAGATCCAAGCATCCTTTAAGCTCATCCAGATCTTCATCGGTCAAGCTCTTGGTCCTGGTGAGATCCTCATCCGGCGTCTCCACATAACCTTCAAGCAAAACCTGATTCTTCTTCTTGCTCTTGGTCTTCTTGCTGGTGGCAGACGCGCTCCCAAAACTGCGACTCTTGATCCTGAATCGCTCCTGCTGGGCGTCTCCTAGATCAAAAGCACACAAATCGTCGGTCCGGATCTCAGGTTCTTCATGGAAGGTGTTGGCGCGAGATAGAACTGATTCGCAATAGACGCTTCCCATTTTTCGGAACCGTGTAGAGGGGAGAGAGAGCTTATTTCTCTCGGGTGTGAGAGGAGAAAGAGAGGAGGAAGGTGCTTATAAAGCCGTGTTTGTGATGGTCTCAAAAGGGAGCCAAGAATATGCCTTATGGGGATGATGATGATGCCTTCGCATCATACATGGTGTGTGTGCATGGATGGGAATGGTGAGTGTGGACAAGATGGACAGCTGTAGCGTGATGATTAGGTTGGAGAAACGGGACACGTTGAGAAGGTGGCAGTGGGAGTGGGACCCACAGGTTTTGTTTTGTAGTCTCCATTTTTTGGTGACCTGCATGTGACTTTCTCAGGTCTGAGAAACCGATGCATGCAGCCAAAGGCTTGGAAAAGTCTTCCTTTTTTCATTTTTTTTAATTAATAATAATAATTTCTCTCCGACTTTTCCTTTTTATCTTGTCTTTTTTTAATCTCGAGTAGATAAGTCAGATGCATTATTGATATGAAGACTGATTGATACGGGTATACCACCACTCTAATCTTATTTATAAGTTATTTTTATCAAAAAATTTGGTCCTATTTATAAATCTATTTTGACCAAAAAAAAAGAGATTGTGACAAGTTTGCCTATATTATTGTACCACTGAAAATAGAGAGAGAATAAAGAGTTGAAATGTGTCCATTCATAAATGAGGGTAAAGTTAAAAATTTACCTCATAATCATTGAGCTACTTACCTCTCCTTGTTATGTGTGATTTGGTCAAAATACACTTATAAATAGGACCAGAGTGGTATGTATTTAGTAATCTTTGGGTGCCGTGTAAACCGCGTATTAATTAAGAGAAATTATTACCTCTGGTCTTTGGACTCAACTGGTAAAAGGATGGGATACTTTCACCAAAGGGAGAGAGTTTGATCCAAGGGCGTATTTAGGGGGCTAGGGGTGGCCCCCCCTTAAAATTATATAATTGAACTCAAAAATTTTGGAAATTATGATTTAGCCTCATAAAAATTCCAATCTTCTCACTTTAGTCCCTATTTAAAAGTCCCATAAAGGGACTATTGAAATGTTTATGAGGCTAAATGATAATTTCCTAAAATCTTGGGTCCAATTCTGTAATTTTTCGCCCCCTTAATTTTCATTCTTGGCTCCGCCCCTGATTTGATCATGGAGTTGGTCAAGGCGCTAAGAGAGGCATTCTAGCTCCTAGGTGCCTAGGTTAACGCCTGAGGGTAATAGACGGCTCGCCCTGCTCAACATCGGTATCACCTTTGAGGAAGAGAGATTTCGCTTTGCCCTTAGATCGTGGGTGAACTCAACCCCTTTCCTAAAATTTTTATACCAAACAAAAAGGATAAATTATTAAGTCTATACCATAAATAACTTAGATTAATAATTTTTTAAACATTACTTTTTTATAACTTATTAGACGAAGACTTTTTTAAATATCACTCATTACAATTTACAAGGAAAATATTTGAGTGTAGTGTTATTTTTTATACTCATTCATATTATTAAAGTTGGAAAGATATTTTATTTTCAAATAAAATTATTGAGTCAATAAGCCCTCCCTAAGAGGTGTGACATATAATATTTGTCTAAAAAAGAGAGGTGACAAATAATATGGACAGGAACAATGGACTCACTCTAGTTGTTTGGTATCTATTTTGGTTATATTTATAAATCCATTTTTATCAAAAAAATTTGGTCATATGTAATAAATAAGATTGTGATAATTTTACCTATATTAATCAGACTCGTAAAGAAAAAAAAGAAGAAACAGTTAAAAATTAACAATTATAAATAAGGACAAAGTTGAATGTAAAACACGATATGAAAATGATATTAAGAATTATTGAGTTCCTTTCATGAGAGTGAACATTACTTTATTCCAGTCGTATTTTTCTATTAAGAAAAAATATATTATCCATATCCAATTTCAATCGATTCTGGCATCCAATAATAGACATTATTTTCAGGGGGGAAATACTAAATTGGATGAACCAAACAAAAAAGAAGAAATAATTAAAACGAAGAAGGCGACCATTTGGAATCAGGTTCACACAAGTAGCAATCATAAATTAGAGAGGAGACAAATGGCCCAAGCTATAAAATATCTGCTTGATTAGTTGTACCAAAATTAATACAATCTTCAGCTAATTGCGAAACCAGCTAGTGGTTGAAAACGATACTGATCTATATATTCAGCCTAATTCGAGTTGAGTTAGATAGAAATCACCAGACAGCATGGGCAACAAAAATCCTTGAATAATGTATACATGTTAATATAGCTTATTACAAATTTAAACGAGATCAAATTCGTGACTTCTCATCACTTACAGAAAACCTTTCATGCTACTCCTGTATGATTCTTAATTAGAGCCGTCAAAACGGCGGGCCCATCAGCACCGGCCGTTTTTAAAGCGATGCGAAAAATGGACGAGATATTTGAAATTATTACCGACGAGGCTAAGCGAATTATTTTTATAGGCCATTTTCAATCGTAGCTTTTTCTTTTTTTTTTTTTAAATTTATTAATTTTTATATATATATATATATATATATATTGTATTTGTTATAGAGTTATTTATCCATGTAACTACAAATACATAATAACTATATTCTAATTTTATGATTTGATTTATTATTTGTTGCAAATAAAGATTATGGATGTGTTCATGATGCGATAGAAGAATTTCATGATATTCTTACTCATGAGCTGCAGGCTATTTCAAATGTCGTTAAAATTGATGATAGTGACGAAGATGACGACAATAATAATAGTCATCGTACTTAAATGTCATTAAGTGATATCTTTTTTATGTTTTATATGAGTTATTTGTGAACATGGTTTGATTTTGATTATGAATTAGTGGATGTCTTTATTTATTGGATGATTCGTGTTGTAATTTACTAATTATATTTAAAAAAAAAAAGTGGAGGAAAAATAGTTAAAATTTGGAATAGTAATTTTCGGGCCATGGTCGGCCCGCTTCTCGGTGCTCTCGGTCGGGCTTTGAAAAATAAGTGTTTTTTACTCCGACTGGAGGGTAGGGCCGGCCTTGATTGACAGCTCTATTCTTAATATAAGACTCATTTTACTCTTTTTTTAGAGAGGTTAAGGAATCTAAATATATATGTTAATTAATCATAACATATGTTGTGTATCATTCGATTATATATTATCGGTCGTCTAAGATGAATATAAATACTCTAAAGTAATTTATTTAGATTCATTAATCTCTTTAAAAAAGATAAATTGAGTCTTATATTAAGAACTAAACGAGGAGGTCGGTAGTATTAGGTTACAAAGTGATTGACTTGTTTAATAATTTGAGTAAGAGGAAGGACCACGTAGAAAGAAGTGTGTGGTGGTAGAAGGTGATCCACAACAAGCAAAGCAATAAATAAGGAGAAAATGGTGAAAGCAACAAGGCACACTTGCATTGTGTCTAGTTGGGGACATGAATGGAACAAGTTAAATGTTATAGAGGCCAATGTTTGATTTGACACAAACAGGTGGGTCTCTCAAAACTCATCAAGCACACCATGCCTCATCATGTTCGTGCACCCAAATTAATTGATCTTGTTCTTTTGCCTTCAAAAGAGTACAATACACACACGTATAATCGCATATCAATGGGCGATGCACAACACTTTTGTCCCCAACCAAAATATTTAAAAATGTGCAATGAGGTCCCCCTTGTGTAATGCCATTCATCATCTTTGAGTGCTTTGCAATAATTGTGTGTCAATTACTGTTCCGATGGCAATACCCCATCAAGAAAAATATATAAAACCTATAAGCTTAAAGAAAGAGCCCATTTCAAAAAAAATAAGGTCCTATTTAGAAATCCAATTTCACAAAAAGTAGTGGATTTATAAAAAAGACCAGAGTGGTATTGAGTTATAAAAGCTCTTAAATATATACCACATACTTTATTTGTAAAGCTCCACATTATGAGGCTCATAAGCAATGTTATAATCGAGATTTTGTACAAATTTTTTAGAACATGGATTATATTCCAGGTAATACTTCCTCTTGCCCTTAATTTATATAAGCTAAATAATTTACCATTGTCAAGAAAATTAGTTCTGTTAGTTATTTATATTTAAAAAATTAGATATATTAGTTTTTCTAAATTAAAGTATCATTTTAATAATTTGCATTGAATGATACTTTCTTGATAAACTTCCCTTGATACATGAAATTAAAGATAGTTTGGATTGAGATCTTTTGTATAGATCAAAACAAACATCCCTATCGGCTCTTATAATAAGTAGCCAAAGAGTAATTAATATTGATAATAACATTTTTATTTTTTTTTAATGGTGAGGGGATTAGGCTTTGGTATGAACAACACCCCAATAGGAAGGGTACTGTGTAGTGGTTATGTTTTCACGGATCCTTTTTAATAATAAATTGAATAATTATAGAGAAAAAGTAACAAATAATTGAATAAATTAATGATGGATCAACATATCACACACACACATATATATATATGAGCCTTTTTTCTTTTTGAAAACTTGCACATCACAATTATAGGCATTCACATGGCTTTGTTCACAAGTCGTTATTTTCATTGCTGAGGTTTTCTCTCACAGTTTGGTCTATCTTATTGCGGCTCAAGCGGCGCTATCTTTGACCATATGTTACGACTTACGAGTAATTTAAAAGGGAAATTTTGTAGAATAATGTAGCTATATATTATTTACTTAGGGAAGAAGTAATAAATTAAAATATTATTGATTTATTGAGATTTGATTGTGTTGCACTTTCTCAATCCGATGGTCTTCAATGCGCTGACTCCTTCCATTGGATCCAAGACTTTTCACTCACGCAATTTCAATTATTAAATTATTATGTTTATTTAAATTCAAATTAAATGACAATTGGCTCAAGTTGTCATTGTGAAAAAAATGTCTTTGCCCATCTGATTCCCCCCGATCAAGCGAATCCAACTCAATTAACACCTACTCCGATCCCTCTGTCTCTGGTCCTAATTATAAGATCTAGTTAATTTTTAGAGAAATTAAGGAAAGTTTTAATTAAATTACTTTAGAGTATTTTTATTTTTATTTTTTCTTCAAACTAATTAGTTTAATTAATAAACTAATATATAATCTAAGGATACACAACATATGAATTGATTAAGAACTTATTTAACTTCCTTAATCTCTAAATAAAATCAACTGTGCCTTATAATTGTGAGAAGGTAGTAATACTATAATTTATGAAAACCGGTCATCCATAGACTTATTATAAGGAAACAAAATCCAATGGAAAAGATGGTGAATAATATTATGCATGGATAGTACTGTCAAACTTGTGAGTTTAAAGAAATTCATGATGATAATGTAAATTTGAATCGTAAATTTATGAGAGTTTATTTTTATTATTAAATAGGTATTTATGTATAATTAAATCATTAAAATATAAAAATGACGAAAAATTTGATTTAGATATATTTTAAATATAAATAATTGAAATTAAGTACACCAACATTCATAATGTATCATGCTTAATAAAGAAATTTATGTAAAATTCATATATAAAGTCCTTGAGTATAATCAAATTGAAAAAGTTAACACGGGTTTAAAAATAAGTTAACACGGTTTTGTAAGTTAGAAATATAAAAATAATAAATTTAATGTGTAAATTCGCAAGTTTATCCAGAAGCTTATAATTAGCACGAATTTATCAGCGATATATTCAACTTGATTTTATAAGATAGAAAATGAAAAATTTGGAGAGTCAATTGTGTATAGATATATAAAAATGATTATTTATTAATGGGATATGGATGACGTGTTGTTTTTAGGAGATGAGAGAGAATCCGAATAACTAAGAAGGGAAACTTGTATACATGTGGACACAAATTTTGTCATGTATTTAATTGTATCGTGACAGATTGGGTATCCAGAATGAGAGGGCAAATAATGGGCCCAGCCTAAATACTTTATAAATATGGAAGTGAACAGTTTGGTTGAAGAAGTTGGGAAATAATGAAAGATGATTTGTTAAAATAAATAATAATAATAATAATATTATTATTATTAAAGGAGTGGAAATGGGGAGGAATCAATGGAATAGAAAATGAGAAGGGGCCAATAACAGCGAGGCTTTACGATGTTTTCTTTATTCTAAAGCACCCTTTTCATCACAGGCAAAGATCGATCTCTTCACTTTATTATTATTTATTTTAATTTAAATAAATAAATCCTATCTGTCTTATTCTGCTGCAAATAAAAGAGTAAGAACCACTCCAATCCCAATTAGCTAGGGTGGTCCCACCTTCCTATTTCTCTTTTAGCTGGCTGCTCCCCACGCTCATATTATCAATATCCCATCTCATATACACTTTTTATATTTAATATAAGATATATTTACTTTATTTAATTATATTAAAAAAATTAATTAATTAAATTGGTTAATATAAAATATATTTTTTAAAAAATCTCTAGTCATCTTCTTTTATTCCCTCATTTCATCCCCTCCTTGATTATTATAGAATGAGCATCAATAAGAATAAATTAGGAATAAATTAATAAATATAAAAACCATATCTTATTTTTAGGACCAAAATTAAATCCCAAGATATGCCTCATATCAAGGACAAGAGAGAGTTCTCTTAGTCCTAAATATGACACATATTACTTTACCAAAAAAATATGACACATATTTTTTATATTTATCAATATTTTCCTAATTTATTCCCATTGATGCTCCCTCCCTTAATAATAATCAATGAGTAGAGGGAATGAGAAGATTAAGGAGGATAACTATGATATTTTATAAAATATATGTCATATTAACTAACTCAACTAACTTCTTTAAATCAATCAAATTAGGTAAGTATATCTTATATTAAAGATCGGAGGGAGTATCATGCATGTTCTATTTAAGGTATCAATTTTTTTTAATGATCATTAGTTTGGTCATATTCAAGCATTATTGATCCCAATTAATGATAGTTTTCTTCATTGAGATTTAAGACTGACTCAAACTCTAGATCTCGTATGAGTATCTAAAACTCTTTAGGCAATAACTAAAGCTTATTAGCTAGTTTTTCATGTAATTAATATTCTTAATTAACTTAAAAATTACTTTCAAACCAATTCGCCGATTGAGCCTTTCAAGGGGAGGTATGTAATACCCTCTCTCTCTGATCCTAAATATAAAATAGAATTTATATTGCAAATTGTACTATAAAATTTATTCAATATTATATTTTAAAGTGTATGTATTACCTATTAATATATAATCATCACTAACGGTGAATTAATATTATGTGGACGGGAATCGTCCACTTCAGCGTCTCCCAGCTCCAATATGTCTTAAATTTTATATATGCAACTTTAATGTACACAATTATTATATATATCCCACCTGATCGATGTTCATTTGGATAAGCCTCATGCAACTGATATATATATATATATATATATATATATATATATATATATATATATATATATATATATATATATATATATCCACAAATTCTAACAGGCAGGGAGGATGAGAATTAACCTCTGCAACTGATATTATAGAGTTAGAGTACTTTCTGATACCTGTAAATAGACAATTTTGATCGATCATGCTATAAATTTTATAATTTATATTGATCTATTATAGACTCGTATTATTAACAAATTATAAATAATATAAGGAATAATATAATTTTTTTATGGCGAGAGACTTAGTCAACTTAGATCTAAGTTCTTAGAATACGATTTCTTTTGAGATATCAGTCTTTGATGTTTAATTAACTTTGGTAAAATTTTCAGGGATGACATGACATTGGTATTATCTTCAACGTGACAATAATTTTAGTAAAATATTACTTATTTATTTTTTTGGGCAAGAAAAGGACCAAAGTTGATAACAACTCCAAAAATTGACCAATTAATTAAAATATAATAAGAATTAAAAACTGGATATTTTAAAATCCATATAATAGGTCAAAAAATGATTCCAAATGATAGAGTAAATACGTACACAAACAATCAGTTCAGGTGGAACAATCAACTGGCCTCTAATTATACAACGAACTGATTTTAAGTTGCATGCCACTTCCACAGTATTTTATGGTCATCATTGAGACTCGTATTGGAAGAAATTTCTAATCGCCGTACCAGAGCCGTAATTAATTAAGTACTCTATTTATTTTCATCACATGCATGGTCTCTCCATAATTTTTTGGGTGAATCACAGTGAGGTTATAAGGACCATAAAAAAATTACAAAAAAAATATTCACAGAAATTCAATGACTTTTTTGATATTGTTTTTTTTTAATAACAAGGAAGTCTTATATTTACAATGAAAATGTTATATTTACAACAAAATTTCAAAATCTAGTCATTCACAACAGGAAAAAAAAACTATATTTACAACAGGAAGTGTCATATTCACAACAAAATTTAAACACTTGTATTTTGTTTCAAAATCAAGTCCCTAAGTGTATAGAGGTCATTTACAACACACAAAATGCTAGATTTACAACAGGAAGTGCTATATTCACAACAAAATTTTAAACCTGACCATTCACAACAAAAAAAGCCATATTCACAACAGTAAGTGCTATATTTACAACAAAATTTAAAAATCTGAGTTTTGCAAGAGTTAAACCCGGACCGATCTTGAACCGGTCACGGTCTTTGGGTTAAGGGTTAGTGGGTAAGACCGGAGTCGATCGAGTCAACCGGGCCTAGACCGGTGAGGTATAAAAAATTGGAAAATAATTAATTTCTCATCACACCAACCTAAATTTGACATACTATATATCATTTCAATACTTTGGATCAGTGACAAAATAATCATATACTCCAATACTTGTGACATATTCAGATATTTTTAACAATTTTCTTTACAGCCTACATTTGACATCCACTAAGCAGAGCCAACCGAAAACAGAGAAACCACAAAATGGCGGTCGAGGAGCAGAGAGCACCGAGAAGTTTGAGGAAGTTGAGTTTGACAGTGGGAAGAGTCAGAAATCACACATACGTTGTTTCAAATCTGATATGAATAAGATTGCATTCTTTTAAAAAAAAAATTTGAGGGAGAAATAATATTTTTTGTTTTATTAAAAAAAACGGTTTAACCCGGTGACGTCCCAGGTTACCCCGGTTTTGCCATCGGTCCGTTTTACCCTAAATCGGACCGGTTTCTCGGCCGGTTGGCCGGTTTCGGGTCTAAACCGACCGGTCCAGTCCGGTTTCACAAACCATGGAGTTTTGTTTCAATACAAATAATATAAAAAAAGTCCCTAACTTTTTTGATATGTGAATTCTGTTGGGAGTTTTTTGTAATTTTTATGGTCTTTGGAACCCGGCTGTCATTTTCCCTAATTTTTTTTTTCATTATCTATGATCAACTCATCTAGTTGGTTGATTAAGAAGATAAGAGAAAATTCAAAGTAGTATTATAATTTTTTAGGTTCATTGGATAAACATTAGAGACTATAAAGAATAATGAGAAAATGATAAATGAAGAAACTCAACCTCAATCTTTATAAGCCGAGATGAAAATACAAAATGTTCATCAAAATTTTTAGGATTAATTTTAATTTTGCCGTTAACTTCTCAAAATATTTGTTAAGTAAATATTCATTCAGCACCTAATTTTTTTCCCCGGGGGGGGGTTTGGTTGTTATTTCATGGTATTGAATTAACTACTACAGAATATTGTAAGTAAAGTCGGATTGGATCAGAAAAAATAAGCTGAATAAATCATAAAGCTGCTGAAAGTCAGAAAAATATTGGGTTAAGTAGCAAATGCCTTCTGTAAGTATAGGAAAGCAATATTGTCTCTAAAAAAATTTTTTATCTCAATGTTGTCTAAAAATTTCAAAACATAACAATATTACCCTATTTCGTTAAAAAAACTAATGTTGACTGTCAAAAAATTGACATTGACAGTTAACTTTTTAACAAAATAACATTGTTACGTTTTAAAATTTCTAAGACAACATTGAGATAAAAAAATTTAGGATAATATTACTCTTGAAGGAAAAATTTTCAAAACAAATTTACTACTTATTCCAGAAATATTTCAAGATGAATAAACCTCGACCATGTTTCAAAAGCTGTGATGTGTTTGAAAATTATTGGAGATTCATTATTGGCGTGAAATGTGAACGAGAGGGTGTGAAATGAATGACAGTGACGGGAAAAAAATTGAAAAGAAATGAATGACGGGAAGCAAAGGGTGGGGAAAGGAAAGCACGGGGTGCACGGGGACCGAAGGTGATGGGGACAGGGGAGTGGTGGACCCTACAATTACGACCCCCACGTGCCCTCGAGCCCCACTCGCGGCCCCACCTACATTTTCTAATTTCTATTCATCTTACATTTCCCACCAATTAGTTATAGGAAAAATCAATAAAAAAGTTCTGTTTAAATTTTTTTATTAATTCGATTGATCTTAAATTCAATTACTGATATAATATTTATATAAAATTTTGAAAATTATCAATCTTTATTTTTATATAAAAAAATATTGGTTATTCTTATGTATAAACTATAAAGTTTTTAAATAAAATCTTTTCTCATATTATTTCTTAAATATTTTTTATTACTATCAAATCGATAGCTCCCTGCGTATGCTAAAACAGAATACAGTGTCATTGGTAGATTACTAATCACTAAAATAAAGCAACTTATTCAAGACAACAACTACTATTACTATAACTAAAAAAAATTCACTTTGTGATGGTTTCCACATAAATTTAAAAATTACTAAATAACTTATAGTATAATAGAATTAATGTGAGTTTTTATACAAGTAAAATTAATGATATTTTACTAAAATAACTTTTGAACTAAATGCTTTGTTAAAAAGATGGTTAATATTGCATTAAAATTATAAAGTGATATAGGAGTATATTTTAAAAAATCCCAAGTGGCAATTTTAATGAATTTCGAGAGATGATATTGTGATATCAGGGGAGCAGATTGTCTCAGCATCCTTTATCTCAGAATCTCTCAGAATCTCATCCAAGCCGTTGGTTTCTTTTAATCGTGGCCGTCCATTTGAGCACCTGCACAAATCTTCTTCGTTCTTCTTCCCCGTCTTCACTCCACTTCACCCACTCTTTCTGTGCTTCCTCCGGCCTTTTTTTCTCACTTCAGGATTAATGGTTGCTTCCAGATGTTACGCTTCAGCTCAAGAAGCTGCTTCAGTCGAACTCATTCACATACACGACCAACCTTTATCCGCTAATCCCATCATCGAACCCCCTGAAGACCAATTAAGCGATACCGTCGAGTACCTGCTTACCCACACCGATGACGTAGCTAGGTTGATGAAGATGGATCGCAAGATCCTTCTCGATGATGCATCTCGGTGGTTCCCATATCTTGACAGGTTCAAATGCCAAAAAATTATGTCACAAGTGGTGAGATTTTAGAGGCGGTTGGTCCGTGTATCTCCGATGTGAGGAAGGACTGAAGGAGAGGTTCAGGAATGTGGTCAGCAACAGGAGCTATTCTGTGTGTTTGGTTGTCGAAGGGCTTAGTGATTTTGGGAATGTTTCTGCTGTATTCCGCTCTGCTGATGCGCTTGGGATCCAATCCGTTCACGTGGTCTCTTGTGACAGCTCCAAAAGGTGTAAAGACAATTGAGGTGAAAAATATCTTTTTTTAATTGTTGGAAAACCTCTTTTTTTAATTGTTGGATGTGTGACTTTTTTGGTTTTGGATTTGTTGGCTCTGCTTCCTTTAATCATTTTTGTTTCTAATACTCGTCATTCTGTTTTCGAGAAAGGAAAATTGTGATCAGCATTCATTTATTGCGCATTGAGAATTTTAAGTTTGTGTTTCTTTACACTGCTATCATAAAGCTTCTAGATAATTCAATATTTGGATGTGGGCTTTTATATTTGTGGAGATTTAGCTTTCACATCTACAATGCTCATGTTTTGTCTTTCTAGTTATCTCAAATGCATTTTGTTCATGCCCTACTGCAATCATACTCGGGAATGAGAGTAGGTAATTTGATTCATGTCCTTACATCTCACTTATGTAAAAGCTTACAGATGCCTTGAGGAAGCTGGTCTGTTTCAAGTTTAGGCTCTAAAAGCACATTTTGAATAACATCTTTAACTGGCTAAATTTCAGCTTGCTATGCTGTCATATTTAGCTTGCTGTCATGAAATGTTACAACTGAAGAGCAATAGAACATATTTTAAAACTGTAGTTTTCAACATTGCAAGAGTTAGACTGATTGCCTTCATATGAAACAAGTACAATTTGTTCCAGTAGCACAACTATGTCATACAAAATAGAACTTCTTGTAGTGACTGTATTACAAAAAGAAACTTGATGGATTGAATGACTAAATTGCTGGAATTTGAACTGTCATTGCAGGTGGTAGGGGGTGGCTGCCAAGTCCTTTATGTTGATTAAACATTGCTAAAGCTACAGAGAATGGACCTTCGCTGGCTAGAAATTGATTGGGCATTGTTGAAGTAATACAATAGTAGAGTGTATTACAATAGAGTTGATATAGTAGTGTATTAGAAAATCAAAGTTGTATTTGGCATCTTTATGTAGTATACACATTGATTTTAATAAAAGTGACATTTTTCCCTTGTGCAAATTCCTTTCTCCTTTCTCTGTTTTTTGGGTACCTGACAACAAAATTTGCTCTTCTAATGCCTCCAATGATGGTGTTGGACAATCTAAGGGGCACAATAAAAAGGTTGAAATCAATCCTATCATATGTCTGCAAAGTGCAAAGTTTATATCTTAGATCTATTGCATCAAAGGAATTTAATTGATCAGATTGACATTAAATCAAAAAGATTTTGCAGATAATATTGAAATTTCAGATGTTACATGATATATAACCGTAACACCAAACAGCAGCACATATACATATTGAGCTAACTAGTCAATCTAAGCCCTTCGACAACCAAACACACAGAATAGCTCCTGTTGCTGACCACATTCCTGAACCTCTCCTTCCTCACATCGGAGATACATGGAGCAACTGCCTCTAAAATCTCACCACTCATGACATAAGTGTTTTGACATCTGAACCTGTCAAGATATGGGAACCACCGAGATGCATCATCGAGAAGGATCTTGCGCTCCATCTTCATCAACCTAGCTACGTCGTCATCGGTGTGGGTGAGCAAGTACTCGACGGCATCGCTGGATTGGTCTTCAGGGGGTTCGATGATGGGATTAGCGGATAAAGGTTGATCGTGTATGTGAATGGATTCGATTGAAGCAGCTTCTTGAGCTGAAGCGTAATATCTAGAAGCAACCCTTTAATCCTGAAGTGAGAAAAAAGGCTGGAGGAATCGCAGAAAGAGTGGGTGAAGTAGAGTGAAGGTGGCATTTGAAAGAAGAGACAGAAGGGCGAAGAAGATTTGTATGAGTGCTGGAAGGCCACGATTAAAAGAAACCAACGGCTTGGATGAGATTCTGAGAGATTCTGAGGTAAAGGATTCTGAGACAATCTCCTCCCGTGATATCAGTCCAAGTAGGGTTGGGTTTCTCTCCCTATCTTTTTCTCATTATCCCTCATCATCTTTAAATCATATCCATCCAATCAATTACAATACTACTTTAACATCTCTCTCCTCTTCCCAATCAATAATCCAAATGGGGCCAATGAAAAAAAAAAAAAGAAGAGAAACAAGATTATCAAAAAATCCCCCTCCCAAAATAGTCCTGACCGGAAATCAGAATTTTTATTTGCAAGACTCATGAAATGGAAGTGTACACACTTGGATTCAACAAAATGAGATTAAAAAAGAAAAGGGCAAAAACTTGGAGGCACGTGTTTTGCAGCAATATTACTACGTATTGACTCGGTTTCCATCGCCAAGCAGCAGACGGCAGCTCCATTTGTTGTTGATGGGACCATGTATGATGTACCTACCATTCCCGATTTCCCATGTTCTCATTTGTTACTTTCTTACTTCTTTCTTTCTTACCATTGCTCCAAAACTTAAAGAATTTGGATTTCATTTGTCAGTGCAAATTATATGTATGATCACAATTTTCTTTTTTTGAAGGGTGAAGGTGCAATTTTACCAACAAACTATTTAGGAAAGAGCATCAGACACAATTAACTATTTAGGGTATCTTAAATACAAAGGAACAATTAAAAGAGAAAAAAAACACAACAGCCTCAGATTTATAGATAACGGACGTTTAGCTTGCTGACCTGGCTACACCCTCTCTCCCTCGTCCCTTCCACAAGCTCCAATGCACCTTCACCCTTAATCCTTTCAGTTTTTCCTTTGCCTTCGATACGATGGTGTGGTCGCGACCGGGGAGTTATGCTCGGGGCAACATGGAAAACCTAGAATCACTTGTATCATTGGAGATGGCATCTTCAGAGACATCACCTCCGACATCGAAGACGACCTCGGCATACCCATAATTCAATTCCGTACCACCAGTGCTTGCGGCTTCTGGTCTTATTTTTCTGTTCCTAAGCTCCTTCAAAGCAACGAAATAAACATTAGACTTGGTGGCTAAACAAGACGGAAAAGCTCTGCACACCTAAAACCCTCGCTCCAAAGCTAGCTAAGACCAAAGTCATCAACAAGAAGAAGAAGAACAACGATGGCACGGTCCAAAGCAAGGGCAAACCACACTGTCGTGATTGACCAAAACGATGAAAGTGTCAAGGAGTATCGGCTAGCTTCAAAGATCGATCAATTGAGGTTCTTTCGGATCGGTTTCAATCGCAAAGGGCGTTCAACTTTCTTCTCTTGAGTTGGAGTCGCTAAATGGTACTCTTTTTAATCTTTGTGCGATTCGATTCTAATGAGCCATTGATTTGATTGCTCAGTTTCGAGCCTGATTACGTGGTTTAACATTTTGAGTTAGAAATGCCTTATCTCAAGAGAGAGGGAGAAGGGCATCTTGTTGTTCTTTTCTTTATTTTTCAAAATAAAGAGTAATGTATAACAAATAGAAGGGATGGAACTAGAGACTAAAAACATAACTTGGAGTGGTATTGTCCCTAATTTGTTTGGTAACCTGGTATTGTCCCTATTATTGAGGACTAAACCAGCAATAGAGTTAATGTTCATAGTTTAAGTCGACACTATTCAACGAATCTTGGTTGGCATAGTCAAGAAGTGGGAAAAACTAAACTAAACTAAACTAAACGATTCGGAGGCAACATGGACGAATTCTTCAACCACGTTAAGTTGAATGGTGCACTTAAGCTCAGGGATTTATGCAGCTCGGGGCAACCTGGAAAACCTAGAATCACTTGTATCATTGGAGATGGCATCTTCGGAGACATCACCTCCGACATCAGAGACGACCTTGGGATACCCATAATTCATTTCCGTACCACAGCGCTTGCTGCTTCTGGTCTTATTTTTCTGTTCCTAAGCTCCTTCAAAGCGACAAAATAAACATCGACTTGGTGGCCGAACAAGACATTTAAAGGCTCGCCATTGGAGCTTGTGGAAGGGACGAGGAGAGAGGGTGTACAAAGAAGCCTGGTCGACAAGCTAAACGTCCGTTATCTATAAATCGACGCCGTTGTGTTTTTTTTTTCTCTTTTAATTGTTCCTTTGTATTTAAGATACCCTAAATAGTTAATTGTGTCAGATGCTCTTTCCAAAATAGTTTGTTGGTAAAATTGCACCTTCACCCTTTTTTGAATACTCACTCCTTTATTAGGGGACCTGGGAATTTGATTGATGGGATTGAAAATAAAAAATGTTATATCATAAATAAAAAGTATTTAAAATACGATATAGATATAATATATAACAAATTGAAAGAAATTTATTATAGAAATTAAGATTACTTCACTTGATTTTTACTTTATGTGTTTTCATATTATTAAACTCATTTATAATTGAATTCGTATTAAAAATCAACTATTAGTTATCATCCATATTCCCAATTTCCTATTGTCATCTTTTAACAAAACTAAAAACTTGTCCAAAATCCTAAATCTAATATATTCTCTCGATTAGTATAAAAGTAGTATCATTAGAAAGATGAGATCATGTATAATAAATTTCATACAGAAAATTTAATGAAAAGAAGTGATTTTAAGTACATTGATTCTCAAAATTTGTCATAAGCTGTTGAAGAAAATGGCAAATGATAGAACGAGCCATGAGTGAGAGAAAGAAGAGACGTAGGCAGTTTCGATTTTGGAAAAGTGCAAACAAATAGGTTGTGATTCATTAAAGGTTGTGGACTCCATCCTTTTATTATTATATTCTTTACTTTTTTTTAAGAAATATATATGAAAGCAAACTAAACGCCCGTGTCTGCCTCTGGATGAAAGGTTGTGGGCCTAATCTTTATATTTAAAAAAAAAAAAAAATTAGGGGGGTTGGGGACCACCCCTGGCCCCTCTGTGTCCGCCATTGTTTACTACAATTGACTAAAAAAACTGATATAAAATCACCCAAAAGGGAGAGAGATAGCTGGGAAACTCAATGATTAGGATAAAAAATACCACTATGGTCTTACTTATATATCCCTTTTGAACAAAAAATTTAGTCTTATTTATAAGTTTTCTTTTAGGTAATAAATGAGATTATGACAATTTTGCTTATATTAATTGTACCAATGAAAATAAAGAGAGAAGAAAGAATTGAAAGATATCATTTGACAAAAGTGAAAATTTATCCCATAATTATTGAGCTAATTACCTCTCATTGATATGTGTGATTTAATTAAAAGAGACTTATAAATAGGATCAGAGTGGGAAGTGATAAAGACATCCCTATTTAGGAAGATAAAATCCCTCTCATTTTACTAGGGGATGATTCTTGCTTGTCCCATAATTAACAATTAAAAATTAAATGCTGGCTAATTTGTTATCTAATCAATATGGCTTCTTGTTCCCCAATTAAATAGTTTAGCCCATCAAGAGTATACCCGTACCCATAACCCTAACCGTATGTTCTTGCGGACTCTTTGCACTGTTTTCACACTTAAATCTCTCCTTCCCTTCAATTTCTCATTATGTAACATTTTTCTTGACCTTCACTTAATTGTACTCTTCACGTCCCTGTGCTTTGGACATGAAGAATCCCTCAACATTACATTACATAAATTGAATTTAGAGAACGACCATAAGATATGTTACATTTCTAGGGTTGATCGATTCCCATGCTAAAGAAGGCCTTGTGTGCTTGGATCCTTGCCATAAGCTCTTTCCCTCCATATCTGCTCCACCTCATCAAATGTTAATCCTTTGGTTTCTGGGACGTACACAGCCACAAAGAGAAAAGCAAGCACAGCTATACCAGCAATAATCAAGAAGGTTGAACCAGTCCCTAGAGCTGCAGCAATTGAAAGAAACGACTGAGACACAATCAAGTTTGAAACCCAATTCACAGTAGCTGCCATTCCTCCACATATTCCACGATACTCTTCAGGATATATTTCCGAGTTTACGGTCCATGGTACAGGCCCCATCCCAGGCGAAAAGAAGGCAATATATAGGGCTAAACCCAAAATTGCAAGCCACCCATATAATCCATTTGTAGAGTCAGATGATTGTTTTAAGAATGACACAGATAGAAGAACCAGAGCTGTTATTACTCCAGTTAAGCTATAAAGAGCCAATTTTCTCCTGCCTGCATGGTCAATAAGGTAGATACCAAGTACCGTGCCAGCAGCATTCATGGCAGCTACTATGAGGGATAGGAGAAGAGCAAGCTCATTAGAGTGGAAGCCAGCCATTTGGACAATCGTTGGGCTGTAGTACATAACTGTATTTATACCTGTAAACTGCTGAAATGCCTGCATAACAATATGATATTATCAGAATGTTTCTAATTTTCATGGAATGATATCAAGTACATACCCTACTTCCAATAAGCTTCCTTGAACCTAAAATGGTTTAATCAGAGAAACTTGCATTTAACAACAAACAACAGGTCATGAAACCGCAAAGCAAACATATCATTTCCTCATCGACTTGAATCAGAGGTCACAAAGTGTACAGACGACACAAGATGCACATCTAACAGTATATTGTACTGCAACATCATATCCTTGTTAACTTGTTCATAATTTACTACCTGCAGTCCTGCTCCAGCAAGGAATGCAAGTCTTATTTGTTTAGATTTAAAAACGTCCCAGTATCTGATCTCCTTCGTTTTCTGATGGTCTTCCTCTGACTGAACTCTAAGAAATTCAACTTCATCCTCTAAGCGAGCAAAGTCATAGATCTTAGACAGCACATTAACAGCTTCATTTTGCCTATCCTGCATAGTGAGACCAAATTATAGATGGCTCTATGGTTAATGTCGTTTGAAGGCAACATCATGAACATAATTTTTTGTGCAATAACGCATGTCTATACCTTCACAAAGAGCCATCTAGGAGATTCCGGCAGGAAAAGCATGAAGACAAACTGAATAACTGCCGGCACACCTGAAACTCCCAGCATCCATCGCCACGTCCCTGGGACCTGTCAGATTAAGAATGGGATATTTCAATGAAATAATACCAACAAGTTGGAAACAGAATATACCCTTTGACAAAAGATCAGGTCCTTCCATCTCTTCTCATGGAATTTGTTTGAGGTTTGGAACAGTAAGTCCTAAACTTATTAAAAACTGAAAAGCTCAAGGAGTGTCAGAAAAGTTTTCAATTATTTTTTTTTTTTGGTCAAAAGAAAAGTTTTCAATTAATGGCCAGTGGTAAGTTTGCTAATAACGGCATAGTAAACCAACATGGGCATGTCACTACTCAGTCAAGCTAGAAATCAAGTTCTTCAGCTTTCCTGCTTAAGCAGCTTGACATTTCACTACAAAGTTATAAATCATCAGTCATTGCTTGGGAGAATGGGTTTGTATCCTTCAAATTGTCATGTTTGGGAAAAGCATTTATAAAAGCTTTTACATTGCATTTATCATAAACTAGTATTCTCCATTGAAATGAAGAGCACATAAACCGCAGTGGTTCTTGATCTTTGTAGAGTACTTCGACAATGAGCTTAGCCTCGTACAAAATTTTATAATTTCTACTACTAATAACTATTAATTGTACGCTAAGCTAGAATAACCTCTAGCATATTTGCAAGCTACAGAAACCAAATCCAAAAGGTGAAGCACGAAAACTAACCTGTGTAAAAGCAAGATTTATGAGGTAGGAAAGAAATTGTCCCCCAGTTATCATGAGCGAATTCGTGCTTACTAATGCTCCTCTTATTTCTGATGGCGATGCTTCTGCAATATACACAGGTGCAGTAACAGAAGCTATGCCTACACCCAGACCAACAAAAAGGCGTCCCAATATGAGAACATAAGGATTTGGGGCAGCAGCCATGACAACTGATCCAATAGTAAAAATAACATCGGCTATAAGTGTCGCCTTCTTTCTTCCATAAGCATCGTTAATCCAACCACCTACTGCTGCTCCAATAATTGCACCAACCACTGCCATGCTGACAATTACTTCCTGGCAACACAGGTAAACATATGATCCAATGAGAAAGGTTATTCAAAGTTTTTCTGGAGAAATATCAGAATTTTTGTAATAAAATTTCTTATCCTCCGGTAGATGTACTGTCTCATCACTTTGTTCCTAGTATTACATTTTTTTTTTTTCAAAAAAAAGTTTGATCCATGCACAATCAAGCCTACTTCTGAACTAGCGACATTGAAAGAGGGCACAGAATATTGTACCTGTAGAAAAGTGCTCTCTTTCACTTCTGGAAATTCATCTTTAATATACAAAAGAGCTCCTGATATAACACCTATAATAAACAGCATTCCCGCATGAGATACTTTTTCTTTTTTTATTTGTGTTTTGTTTTTTAAAATAATAGAATAACCAAGTTATTCAGAATGGGCAACACTTTCAATAATACATTTGGTTTATATGGTATATTAGCTCTAATAGTGGTTCTCAGGAAAGAAAAGGTAACCAGAAATTATGAAGAAATTAATTTCTCACATTGCCTCCAATATCGTTTGAGAAAACTTACATGAAGTCACATATTCTTGTATACAAGTAAACCTGCTATTAAAGAAAGAAATTTCTTTCAGTGTAAGCCTCGCTTCTCTAAATGCTCCAATACTAAGAAAATCGAAAAGAAAATATGTGTACAGAGCATATGTTAGCGACCAAAAAATCATGTATTTTCAATGGCTCCGGATTTCCACTCATCGAATATGATCAGGTAAGCTTAATCAATCGTTATTCAATTTCCACTCATCGACACAATTGTAGTGACCAACAATTGTGTACCTGTGTCGTAACCGAAGAGCAGTCCACCGATGCCGGCAATGGCAGTGAGTCCCAGAATATAAGGGTTCTTGAAAAGAGAAATTTTCCTCTCAGGGTGTAGATCTAAATACCCTGAGCTTCCTGGCGCGGAACGCATAATGATCGTCATCGTCGGGTACGAAACAAGAACACTCTATCTAAGCCAGAGTACAATAAGCGAATCAACACAGAAAAGCCCCAAATTGGGCCACTTCACGTTGGAAATATTCACTCCCGAAATGACCAGTGAATATAGGAAAATTCATAGAATTGAAAATGAGAAAAAGGTGGGAATCGATGAATTATTTCGCAGAATCGAAAATGGTTTTACACTGGGGAGCAGTTACCATCATATTTTGCAAAAATAGGCTACACTGAGCTATGGTACTGGAAGAAAAGATTGACGATTTCAGAAATTTTTTGAAGATTTAAATTCTGTTTGAGCAGTTTCCAGAAAACAAAATCAGCAGAGCCGACGAGCGCAATTTCGAGAACGAGGGAACTCGAACGTCAGCGCCAGCTGGGAGCTATCGTGGTTGTGCTAATCTGGCCAAAAGGTGATGTCGCTGATCTGGCGCCTGAATTTTAAAATTACGGTAATGTTCGCGCATTCAAATAAAGTAAATTAGTTCTAATAAATATTGCTCAAATTAATTAACTAAGTGTTACGTTAAAGAATTAGAAGAGTATTACCAAGCCAACGAAACATTTCTATCTTATTAGATACCTAAAATATTTCTTGGCTATGAATTAATACTATAATTGTATTCTTAATACAAGTAGTATTATAAAGACAGTTCAAAATATGCCGTTAGAGTAAATACTTGTGTTGAATACTGTAGGAAGAAAAATACTTATTTTTTTAATCATAAAATAAATTCAGGCAATTTTAATATAGTAATTAAACAATATTCTAGAAACAAAATAATTGAACCAATAATTGAAGGGAGGACAATAGATAAGAGCCACTCAATGAGGGCAGTGCCATGCACGCAACGCGAGGCGAGAGTGAGAGCTGCAGCACCGCGCGTGGGGCACATTTTTTCCAGGCGCATTCAACAAAATTATTGCATTTCCTCATTGCTTGTGTGTGTGTCTCTCTAAAAACATAATCATTTTCCGGTTATGGACAAAATAATCATAACCAATCATCATTTGACCCTTCTTTTTTAAGAAAAACAATAAATTAAAAAACGAAAAAAAACTTATACGGCCCTATTTAGTAAATTAGCATCCAATACTATGATGTTAGTGTTTCACAGTAGCATAATTTTATTTATGTGCACAACACCTTCATATTATCTTCTTAATGTGTCCACTATCCAATAACCCAATGGTATTTTTTAATTACATCTAGTATTCTGATTTTATTTATAGTTTAGGGTGTTGGATGCATTATACCCCATTTGATCAAATCATAAGACATAGTTTTTTTTTTTTTTAATAGAAATTAAGGAAACTAATTAAATTACTTTAGAGTATTTTTTTTTTATTTTTTTTTAAAGTAATTAGTTTGAATAATAAACTAATATATAATCTAAAGATACACAACATATAAAATGATTAAGTAATTTATTTAGTTTTTTTAATCTCTCCAAACAAAGTATTTCAACTATATCTTATAATTGATGGGAGGTAGTAAGTAGAATTTGGATACTTGAAGCACTAGAAAAATAATATCATGACACTATAAATAAGATTATTGAGAAATAATTTTAAGGTGTTGAGTGCAATTAGAAAATAACATCAATAAAATTTAGTTTGACTATTTCGGAGAAGACTTTGAGGATTTAAATTCTGTCTGAAGCTTGTGTGTGAGAACCGGTTGATTCGATAAGTGCGACACACATATGTTACATTTAATGGGCAAAACTTTTTTTTTTTTTTTTTTTTTTTTTTTTTTTTTTTTTTTTTTTTTTTTTTTTTCAAAAACTGATATAATTTGCGACGACTGACTTCAGACATTATTGCACGGTATAATTTGGAAAAGAATATTTTTATTGGAATATTTTAAATTGAAGATATGAGTTTTTTTCCCCGTAAAGTCATGTTTTTATTAAATTAAAGAATTTAAGTGAAGTGTTGCGCAGAAAGTTATAACACTAAAGGTCACAAAAGGCATGTCTCCTTAGTTTTAAAAAAATATGTGAAATGTTATAATCAAAGGTGTGGTAACCATTATTTAGTGAAATGTTGTGTTATTAATAAGGTTTTGAAATCCGGATCGGTTACTCAACAGGTTGGGGTATTGGATTAAGGGTTAGTGGGTCAGATCAGAGTCAACCCGGACCTAGACCGGCGAAGTATCGAAAATTGAAAAATAATTTAACCAAAATTCTATATATCACTCAATATCTTGAATTACTAGTAAAATAATGCCATACTTATCAAATATTCATTACAATTTCTTTAACAAATTGAATTCACAGTATCATATACCACAAATGACATCTGAATCTCTAATAAATAAATTATTTTATAATATATATTACTTATAAAAATAAATAACTTGCGCTTATCCAGTTATCCATCGGATTTTACTGAAGACCCTACTCCATTACGCGCCATGTACTTGCCTACTACATGAGCATCATCAATCTATTGTGGATCTTTTTTTTTTTTTTTTTTCGTCAGATAGGTGGATCATTTTCAAACAATTTTTTTTTTTTTTTTTTTTGTTAAAGGAAATTCTATTAATAAACTTCAAAGAAGTGATGGTTACAAATATGAGAAAACAACAGTTTGAAAAACAAATAACAAAGCATGACAACAACAAACAAATACAATAGAAACAAACAAGAAAAACAACAAATAATAAAATAAGGGTCCTTCTTCTTACTATTGACCTTGGTCACGATAAAGTGCCTTTTAAAACTGATTGCCTCTCTTGCTTACCTGTGTTTTGATCATTTTCAAACCATGGAAATAATAAAACTGGGGGGTTTTGGGAAATATCCAACACCAATCTTTACCCATTGGTCATTAGAAAATGAAACCCCTTTTTGACCATTGCACATGAGGGATAAGGCAATGTCGTCTTCTTCTTTTAGGACCAACCTTTTCAAAATGCTCTACAACAAACGACTCACAACTCCTCCTAACTCCCTCCTTCACAGTCTGATCAATATCTTTTTCTGATCAATTCCCTCCTTCTTACTGATCAATAATCTTCACTGAGAAATGAGTGAGAGGGCTTTAAAACCATGACCTTCTTCGACAAATCTGACGGCGAGCATGACCAGATCTCTCTCTCTCTCTCTCTCTCTCCTCCTTTGCCTTCAATGTCTTGGCTTTCCCTTTTGCGCCGCCCTGCCTCACCATTGCTCTATTCTTCTCCGTCTCATATTTTCTCCTTCACCGTTTGCACGAATAAATCTGCACCTAACTTAGATCTCTCTCTCCTCCTCCTCTCTCTTTTCTCACCGTCAATCCGACAGTGAGTTTCGATTTCAAATGTCAAGCATTTTTTTTTTTATTAAAAAAAACTATGTGGCTTGGCAACTCGGCTAGTTCAAGTCAAGTTGACTCCAGGTCAACTTGGGACCCGGTTTCACCTCTAACTCTAACTGGTTTTATGGCCGGTTCTCTAGTTTTTGGTTCGAACCATTCGGGTTTCAGAACCTTGGTTATTAATAAGAAAACTCTACATAATATAAAAGTATAACTCTTCGTATGTTTGTTATGAATCAATATATGAGATTCATGAATATAACAAATGGTTATAACTTCGATTGTAAAGTTCCTTCATGGCCTATAAATGCTCATCACCATTAATCTATTCTCATTTTCACAACAAACCACACAACAAGAGATCAAATTCTTTGTCTTTTTTTCTTGAGTATGCACATAAATAAAGTCAAATTATCACTTTATAAAAGTCATTATTGTATTGGCTTATGTGTTAAGAGTCCAACCCATACTAAAGGGTGTTCATTGTATTATGCAAGAAATTCATCCATCAATCCAACTATGAAAAAAAGGCAAAATTGTAGTTTCAAAATCAGAATTAATATAACTTAAGTCGGTGGGACTTCAGTGAATTTCATTGTAATTATTTCTCTTACATAAAACCTAGTTGTCATTTCCCCTAACAATATTTCAAGAAGGGTGGTCAAAACCAGAGTTTCCAAGAGAGCAATGGTTGAAGAGCTGCTAGCCTTAGTTCATCACGCTGCAATCGAAGAAGACAGGGGTGCTGCAATCCTAGCCTTTTGAGAATTTCTCAGAGTGCATGAAGATATAGAGATTGACAGGATTATCAATGTGGCATCGAGTGAGGATTGTGAAGAAACTTAAGCCCAAGACAACTGACATCACACCCTATAGGCAAACAACATTCTACATTATGTGTTTAATACTTTGAGACTATTCTTCAATTGTGTCCCGATGACGACCATGGGTTTTGGACACGTTTCGACCAGATAAAAGGTACTTTTTTTTTTTTTTTTTTGGAAAGGATGGGTTGTCGTGTGGAGTTGACGAGGTTGGAGTTGGAAAATTCCAGGTCGATGGGATTAGGTAGTGAAAATGGAATTAGCTTGTGAAGGCCAAAGCCAATGTCCTTCACGGAGAACAAAATAGGCTCTGAAATAATTAAAGCCTGATTTTTTGATTAAACGACAAATTGCATCTGATATATACAAGTTCGGCACTATATGTATTCCTCATAAAAATTAAATACTAGGATGTGATTTTTTTGAAATTAAACATTTCAATAGTAAAAGTACTTTTAAATAGAAGAAGGGTGAGACAAGAATGTCTTTTTCTTCGATAAATGATCAAATTCCTTTAAAGTAGAACGTCAGTACATTAGAGCTCCACAATCATGACCCGGATGACTGAGGACTGAGGAGAACTAAAATGAAACGAGACAAGAATGTTTGAATGAATTCTTTATAGAATATTATAAAAAAAAAAAAAAGAAAAAAATATACGCACGACTATTTTTAATTTTTTTATTTATTTATTTTTATATAATTTTAATCTGAATCGAATTCAGTACAAAAATAAAGATCCAATCTGATATTTAGAAATTTGGTCAAACTATGCCATTGAGTTGCTTGTTTTTATTCCTCGATTGCCATCATTATAATATTCTATCTGATTTTTTTATAAGCAACTTTTTTTTTTGGCTGATTTTTAATATAAACAACCTTTTTATCTCAAAATTTAGACTCCATTTTCCTTTTTACCTCTATTAAATACATATCTTTATCTTAATTATCCTCATTCATTACTAATTCTCTTTCATTTACCCATTTTCTCTTATATTTTCTACTCATTCTTCTCATTTATTTTTTTTATTTATTCTCTCTCCTATAATTTTTTTTAAAAATACGGGCATATTTGGGAAAGACATCACATTTTTTACATATTTATTATTTTTAACTAATCTTAATTTTTAGTTTGTTTTTACGTAATCAAGAAAAAAAAAGTTGCTTATAAAAAGGACCAGCCGGAGTAGTTTATGGATGAATCATCGCCAAGACACCGACGGAATACCTTATTGACAAAAAATTATACCCCTTTCGATTCTTAATATAAGACATATTTACGTAATTTGATTAGATTAAAAAATTTAGTTAAGTTGGTTGATATGACATGTAATCTTTAAAACACCCTAGTTATCTTTCTTAATTTTCTCTTCCCCCCTTACCCTGGATTACTATTAAGCAAACATAAATAAGGGTAAATTAGAAAAAAAATCAATAAATATAAAAAGTATGTCTTATATTTAGAAACAATATTAACTCCTAAATATATTCTATATTGAGAACAGGAGGCAGTATAAGAATCGGATATGAATGCCACATCCGTTGGCCATTCTCCTCCAGAAGACCAGAACGATCAAAGAATCCACCGGAAGTTGCTCCACATGGTCACTTCTAATTGACATGGTAGTGCCACTTTATAAGTAACTCACAGTAACTCCACTATCGCACCAAACGTGAAAGAAGCCACGACGTAGATGATGGAGGCTTCTCACAACAGCTATGGCTGCTCCTCGCTACGCCAACATTGGTGGCTTCTCACCATGGTCAGTGACGAATCTTAGAATAAATGTTTGAGAGAGTCAAATGTGTTTTCATTAACTAATTAAGAAAAAAAATATTTGGGGGATCAAATGTATAAATTTTGTATAAAAAAAAATCCATTTTATATTAAATATTTGAGAAATTTTTTTTTGGGGGCATAGCCTCCCGACCTTTAAAAAGCTCCGCCTCTGACCACAGTGGTTGTGAGTTGTGACAGAATCAAAGAAACTAAGAAAGAAGTAGTGATTGCCAGCTTTTGAAAATGGATTCGTCGAATGCTCTCATCGCTCTCCCCTCTACAAATTCTGGGCAACGAAAATTACCACCTGATCGTCCACCGGCTGAAGGTCAAGACGATCGGAAGAAAAAGAAGAAAATGGAGGAAGTTGCGCAAGTCATCATGGATGACAGAATGATAGAAAATGATACAGAGCAACACAATAACCACAGTGAGCAACCTGAACGGAGTGATAAACAGGACAAAACAGGGAGTAACGCACCAAAGTTCCCTTCATATCGTGCATCTCTAATGGGCTTCAATGGGGTGGCACACAGTGATTATGTAATGGAAGAAGAGGATCTCTTCACAGATGATAAGGAAATTTGTTGGAAACTACCAGAGGAATCAGATGAAATGAAGAAACTTATGGAGCTCTACCCTGTCGCACCTTGCACTGAGGAGGAGTTCAATGAATGGTGTGAGCCATGGAACTATGCCCTAGTCCTTACTGTGCTTGGCATGAGGATTAATCTATATGTGCTAAGGGAGATCCTAATCAAACTCTGGGGGTTCTCAAGCTTCGAATTAATTGATGTACCCAACAATTATTTTGTGGTCAGATTTCAGGACAAGGAATTGTGGAGATCCCATTACAGAAAAGTGCTATATGAAGGGCCATGGGTGATTAAACAACATTGTGTCCTTATACAGAGGTGGACACCCTACTTCAACCCCTACCAAAATCCCCTGGGCAGAGTGGCAACGTGGGTTAGGATTCCAGATGTGCCGATGCATTTATACAATAAACACTGTATTTCAAGGTTGGGAGATCGCATTGGACGCACACTAAGGGTAGACATGAATACGCTTCAAGACTGTCAGGCTACAAACCCAAAAATTCAAAGAGGCAAATTTGTAAGGATTTGTGTGGAGTTGAATTTACAAAAGAAGCTTGTCCCGAAGGTAATCGCAGCTGGTTTGGTTTTTAATGTGGAGTATGAGGGACTTACTCTCATATGCTTTGGATGTGGAAGAGTTGGACATAGAAGAGAAGAATGCCCATACAAGGGCTTGGCATCGACCTCCAGTGAAGAACCACGAACTGGGCAGCAGAACACGATACACCTAGCGGCGAAGCAGATAGGCAATCAGACAGCTGGAAATCCGCCGGCGACTTCTGCAGATGACGGGTTCGGTCCGTGGATGATGGTTAGCCGGAGGGTTTCTCGCAGTCGGCCTTGGCAACAGACGGATCCCAGGGAGCCTCACCGTAATCTATCGGGGAATGGGCCCAAGATCGCAAAATCTGGCCATGTCAGACAGGGTACAAGGTTTTCGGCTATTGAAGATATGGGAGAAGAAGAGGATCTGACAGAAAATCTACAGAGTGTACGGTCGGGCAATGGGATGGGGGCTGAACAGGGGCCTCAAAACTCGGTGGGGAAGAAGGGAATTAGTCATTTGCAAGCTGGCAAACAGGTGCACGGTCAAAAAGCTGAAGTCAGCAAGCATAAGTTATTATATAGACCAAAAAGTGAATAAAAACCCAAGTGGGTTGAATAATGGGCAGCAACCAATTGGGCCCAGTCCGAATTCGCATGAGGGCCAAGAAGAGCAAAATAGGGCCTTGTCAATTATTACCAAAGGAAATAATAAAAATAACAAGGAAGGCACTAATGGGCTGATTCAAGGGAATGACGTGGGTGGGCCTAATATTGAGCAGAATTCTTCAGGACGTGATGAACAAACCAACACTGTCGAACATATACCAGATGGGTCAACCAATGAGAATAGTGCTGTTATAGTGCATATGAATCAGAAAAAGAGCAATGAAAAAAAGAGCAAAAGTAGAGGCCAACGGATCCATACTATTGTGCAAGGAAATCTTTCCAATTTTCCCCAACAGGACCGTATGAATATCACTACAGGGGAACATAGCCAAGATAGACCGTGTATGGAGCAAAATCATCAAGCGCGTGAACAGTGGGATCCGAATGAAGATATTGCTCCTGATTTTTTGGAGGATAGAGAAATGGTTGTGCCGGAGACCCAACCTCAGCAACATTATGAAGGTAAAGCCGGATAGCACAGGTAAGTATGCTTTGTCCTTTATCTTTTATTTAATTAATTATATTAATGATTGTTGCATCCTGGAATTGTAGGGGGGCCGGTAGCCGGGCCTTCCCTTTAAATATTAAGGATATTGTTAGTAAATATTGTGTGGACATTCTTTGCCTTCTTGAGCCGCGTATTAGTGGCAACAGAGCGGATAAAGTCTGCCGTAAGCTTGGTTTCAATCATTGGATCCGGGTCGAGTCTACTGGGTTTTCGGGGGGTATTTGGATCTTGTGGGATAATAGTTCATTTGATATTACTTATCTTACCTCCTCAACCCAGATTCTCCACTGTCAAATCAGAGACCTCCAAAGTAATAGTGTGACTCTTGTGACTGTTGTGTATGGGGAGACTACTGTTAGTGGAAGAGCTACCTTATGGAACTCTCTTCGCTCTCTTGCCAATTCTAATCTTCCTTGGTTAGTCTTGGGTGATTTTAACACCTTTTTGTCAATTAATGATAAACTCGGAGGAGTTGATCCCTCTTGGCCTTCCATGCAGCATTTCAGAGATTGTATTGACGACGCTCACCTCATTGAGGCGAGGATTTAGGGCGACAAGTTCACTTGGGAAAAACAGGGGGTGAAAGAGAGGTTGGACTGGGTTTTTACTAATGTCAACTGGATTAATTCTTTTCCAAATTTCACGGTCCGCCATGAGCTCAAATTTAAGTCGGATCATAGGGTGGTGGTGGTGAATGCGAATCCTTCGGCCCGAAGGGGAATTTTTCAAAAAACTTTTGCTTATCAAATTGCGTGGGCTCTGGAGAATGACTTTAAGGATATCACCAAGGAAGCTTGGCAAGGGGAGGATTGGCTTCATGGGCTGCAAAAATTTCAAACTACGGCTTCGGATTGGAACGACAACAGAATTGGGAATTTTACAAAAAAGAAAAAAGAGATTATTCGACGTCTGGAGGGGATTGACAGAAGCAGGAGAATGAATTTACAGACTGGTTTGTTCAGACTTGAGAAAAAGCTTTGGGAGGAGTATCATAAGGTTGCTACTCAAGAGGAAATCACTTGGTTTCAGAAATCCAGGAGTAAATGGTTGCAGGGGGGTGATCGGAATACTAGATTCTTTCACGCTTCCACGATGATTAAAAGGAGAAAGCAGAGAATTGGAGCCATTCTGAATGAGGAGGGGAATTGGGTTGAAGATCATGACACTGCAAAAAAAATGGCCCACGACTTTTTCCTCAATCTTTACACTAGGGATGCCCTGGTTAGAGACCCTGGTGAATTGTGCTCAAATTTTCCGGCTATTGCGGCAGAGGATCTCAACATGCTTTCAAGTAGAGTCAGGAGAGTGGAGATTAAAAACGCTGCTTTTGCTATGGGAGCCTTCAAAGCTCCGGGTCCGGATGGCCTTAACGCTCATTTTTTTCAGTCCCAATGGGATGTTGTGGGAGGTAAAGTCTGTCAGTTCATTGAAGAATGCTTTCATAACCCTTCCAGCATGACCGCAATAAATAAATCCAAGATTGTTCTCATACCTAAGGTTGATAACCCATCTTCGCTAAGAGAATTTCGCCCAATATCCTTGTGCAATGTCAACTTTAAAATCATTACTAAGGTTTTGGCGAACAGACTCAGAGGCATTATGGGGCATCTTATAGGTTCGGAGCAATGTAGTTTTATTCCGGAGAGATCCACATGTGATAACATCTTAATCGCCCAGGAGGTCATCCACTCCATGAGAATGAAAGGTAGGAGGAAAGGATTTGTGGCAATTAAAGTTGACATGGAAAAAGCTTATGACAGACTTGATTGGGGATTTATTGAAAATACGCTTATAAGGTTGAATTTGGGCCGAAATTTTATTGACCTTGTCATGGCTTGCATATCCACGACCTCTATGTCTATTTTATGGAATGGGGATGAAGGTCCTTGGTTCAGACCCACTAGAGGGGTTAGGCAAGGCGATCCGTTAAGTCCGTATATTTTTGTTCTGTGTATGGAGCGCCTTGGCCATCTTATTAAAGCTGAATGTGAGGCTCGTCGATGGAAACCTTTTACCTTCAAAAGGGGAGGCCCCCAGATATCTCATCTGTTCTTCGCTGATGATCTGATTCTCCTTGCAGAAGCTTCAACAACTCAAATGACAGAGATCCGGAAAGTGATGCAAATCTTTTGTGAAGTCTCCGGGCATAGAATTAACCTTGAAAAATCTAAGATGTTTTTTTCCACTAATGTTAATTTTAATAGAGCTCTTGAGCTTAGCCAAATGCTCGGAATTGGAATTACGCCAGATCTGGGGAAATACTTGGGAGTGCGATTATCCATAAAAGAATCACAAAGACCACGTATTACTCGATTGTGCAAAAAGCTCAGAAAAAGTTATCTATGTGGAAAAGCAAATTTCTAACTATCGCTGGCCGCTCGGTGTTGATTAAATCGGTGTTATCCTCTTTACCCAGCTATTATATGCAATCAACTCTCCTACCCATTTGCACTATAAATGAAATTGATAAGCTCTCAAGGAAATTCCTGTGGTCGCAAGATGAGGACACCAGGAAAATGCATCTTATTGCTTGGGATAAAGTTACCAAGGCGAAGGAACAAGGGGGTCTTGGATTCAAGAATCTGAGACAACAGAACAAGGCCTTTATTATGAAGCTATGTTGGAGCCTCCTGACAAAAAGGCATGCTTTATGGGTTCAGTGCATATGGGCCAAGTATAATTGTGGTAGTTCGTCCGTGCCTAAAGTGGAAAAGAAAAGAAACTCGTCATCGGCTTGGAGAGCCATTGTGGAGGTTTGGGACAAGTTTATAGGTGGAGTTGGGAGGAAGGTGAACAATGGGGCTGATACTAAGTTTTGGCGTGATTTTTGGTTACCCCTGGAGCGCCCCCTTCTAACCTACGTCCATAATCCCGCCTCTATAAATGTAGAAGAGTCTGTGAAGGATCATTTATTGATGAATGGCCAGTGGGACATGAGCAGATGGCATGGAATCCTTCCCTTTCACGTCATCAGGATCATATCTAGAATGCATCCGCCCAACAATAATTCTCCTGATTGCTTCACTTGGAGAGTTGCGAAGGATGGAGGCTTCTCGGTTAAGTCGGCTTATCATTATCTATCTGATCGGACAGGAGATAATAATAACCGCTTTTGGTCCTTGGTGTGGAAATGGCAGATTCCAGAAAAGGTTAAGTATTTCATGTGGCAGGTTGCACATGAAAGACTCCCCACTAACTCTCTCAGGGCCAGGGTTGGGCTTACCAATGAAAATCTTTGCCCCTTCCACTGTAACAGTGAAGAGAATGTGCTCCATGTAGTTAGGGACTGTGAAAGAGCTAAGAATTTTTGGAAAGAAATTTTGAAACCTAACTATGTTTCCCAGTTTTTTGCAGGTAATTTGCAGGGTTGGCTTAAATGGAACACCAAGCACAAGCCAGGAAGGGGGAAGTTCCAGAACTTCCCTTGGCCGAGAATATTTAGCTTGGGATGTTGGATCCTCTAGGACTTCCAGATGCAAAGCCTTATTCCAAGGAGGAAATATGAATACCAGGGAGATGCTTCATTTGTGTAATCATTTAATATTGGAAAGTAGTGTTAATAATAAGTTATCTCACCAAATCTTTCAACTTCACAGGAACGAGGAAAAGTCTTGGACCCCGCCTACGGGGAATGCTGTCCGTCTTGATGTTGACGGATCGGTTTGCCAGCTGAGCCAAGCAGCATGTGGGGGTGTGATTAGGGATTCCCGTGGACACTGGGTGACGGGGTTTTACAAGTCCCTAGGTCTTCGAACGGTTATAGAGGCGGAGCTGCATGCCATCTTCCTAGGCCTGACAATGGCTCAACAGTTGGGCTTCCAACATGTGTTGCTTTATTCGGATTCTCTTGATGCGCTCAATATTCTCATGAGGGACGGGTGTTTTGATGACCATCCGCTGAGAGACATCATCGGCAATATCAGAGATCTCCTTTTCCGAGATTGGAGTGTGGAGTTGCACTATACCCCAAGAGATAACATTGTATGTGCAGACTATTTGGCCAAGCAAGTACATAATGCTCCTGTTGATGTGGATGTGGTCCTTATTTCAACCGTCCCTGCGGGGTGTCGTGAGATGGTGCTGAGAGACCAACTGGCCTGTCGGTCTTAGCTTTGTTCCTTTTGTGTTGTATTTAGGGCTAGATTTCATTGTCTAGTTCCTTTTTCACTTTTCAAGCCTCCGCTTGCTTTTATGATGCAAAAAAAAAAAAAGAAACTAAGAAAGAGCAACTAATGGTGGATGAAGTCCCGTTGCTATGCTCTCTCCTCAATGCCCAGACCAACACAAAGCTCAAAAGCTACATTGTCGAAGCACCACCACCGGTTGGCTACAGTCTGATCTGCTTTGACACCAGTGACTTTTTTGGGCGAAAGCAGACAATATCTTCAGGAAGTGCTTTAATGTTACAAATTGTATTAGGGAAGCATGGTATCGGAGAAGATTACAAATGGCCTCAAAATGAGAAAAATGGTATCAGAGAGACATGACATCAAAGGAGATTACAAATGGTCTCACAGAGACATGGTATCAGAGGGAGAAAAATGGGATCAAAGAGGCAGGAGCAAATCGAATCTTATAAAAAGCATAGTACCAATTCAAATATATCAGGATACTATAAAAAGCACAGAATTTTTTTTTTCTTCTTTTGCACAAAATGTGTTAAAAAATAAATAAATCACATTTTGCTCAAATATAATTTAGGATTAAAGGACAATTTTGCTCTACAAGTTTTTCGATAAATACTTTTACCTCAAAAGTTTAAGAAATGAAGTAATTTTACCTTGATTGTTATTTCATTTAATTTTAATCGGTCTCAATGTCATCCACGTTATTTTTGATAAAATGCAAATTTATTCTAGAAATTTTAAATCTAACTTTGAAAAAAGATAAAGTAGATAACATATGAATTTCTGAACGAAATTTACATCTTAAAAAAATTGAAATGGATAACATGTAGACTGTTAGCTCATCATATTTAGTCAACTAACAATTAAAATTAATCCGGATAACGGTTAGATCAAAATTACTCCCTTTTTAACACTTCCAGAGTAAAATGCCCAACAGAAAAACTTACAGGCTAAAATTATCCTTCATTAAAAACTTCTCGGATAAAATTACCCCTTAACACCCGCAATCACAACAACAGGGTAGGTACGTCACCCAATAGTCTCGAGATGCATCGCAAGGAAGAGGGGGGGAAAACATATACGGCTCTAATATAACTTACACAGTTTAAACATCCGCCTCTTAGCTTATTGTAATCACAATAATACAGCAGGATTGTCCCCCAATGGTCTTGAGATGCATCTCAAGGAAGAGGGGCAAATAATTATTACTGAGTAGACATTACATCACCTCATTCTCAAAGCCAGAACTAGTAAGTTTCATCCATCACTCTACCAGCCGAGGAGTAATTACCAGTTCCATTCCATGTCTCCTTCGAAAAAAAGAATGTGGGTGATTCTAAATCTCAGGCAAGTCTCAACGGTTCCAATCATGTCTCTCACTGAAACACATAATCCACATATTGCAAGAGAAACAATGCTAGCCACTAACGTCAAACCATATATATGCAGGGGCAGACACCTAAGCCCTGCTTTCTTGCCCAAGAAGCCTTTGTGTGTTATAGTTCTTCCCATAAGCCCTCTCTTTCCATATCAATGACACTTCTTCAAATGTCAAGCCTTTTGTCTCCGGCACAAACACAATTACAAAGACTAGTGCAAAAACAGCTATAATGCCGAGTATCACAAAACTTGAACCAAGCCCCACGGCATCCACTACTGACAGATAGCTCTCGGACATTATCACACTGAAAATCCAGTTCACGGTGGCTGCCATGCCACCACATACTCCTCTGAATTCTTCAGGGTAGATTTCAGAGTTCATGGTCCAGGGTACAGGCCCCATTCCGGGTGAGAAGAAAAGAATGTATAGGGCTAACCCTGCAACTGCGAGATACCCATAGGCTATATTTGTACGGTCAGATGCTACAAGGTAACACCCTGTTGAGAGAACAGCCAGAGATGCAATAACACCAGATAAGCATGAAATGGCCAACTTTCTTCGTCCTGCATGGTCAATAAGATAAATGCCAAGGACCGTTCCCGCAGCATTCATCCCGGCAACAATGAGGGATAGAAGAAGAGCTTGCTGGTTGGAACCGAACCCAGCCATCTCAATGATTGTGGGGCTGTAGTACATAATTATGCTAATACCAGTGACCTGCTGGAAAATCTGCAGAGCCAGGAATCGAGTTTTTCAAACTAGTTAATGAATTTCATCTCCAAATATATCCACAAGAACAAATCACTATCAAATCCCATAACAATACATATCAAGACACAATAAAAGAATTCAAGTAAAGTCACTGAAACCTGAAGTCCAGCCCCAACAAAAAATGCAGCTCTGATTTCCTTTGATTTGAAAACATCCGAGTATCTAACTTGGCTCCGTTTCTGACGTTCTTGCTCAGCCAGATTAGTAAGGTAATCAACTTCATCCTCTAAGCGTTCATAGTTATAGATCTTAGTGAGCACGGACACAGCTTCATCTCTCCTGTTCTGCACCCAAAGATAAAAATATTAAATCGAAAAGGAGGAAAGACACTAAGAAGCCATTTGGTAGGTAGAGGGGAATAGGATGTAAATGGAATTGGAAGCCCAAAATTGAAAATAAAAAACAGGAAAATGTTATTTAGATAAGTGCAATTCATCAAGTGATATGAAATATGAATGCTTTTCACCTTGAGAAAAAGCCATCTTGGAGACTCTGGCAAGAAAGTTATAAGACAAGCCTGGACAAAAGCTGGCACGCCAGCAACTCCCAGCATCCATCGCCATGTCCCAGGAACCTGCTCAATTAAGATTTCAGGAGGAGATTAGTCAGAGAATGATCAGAACCTTAAGTACAGGTAATATAATACCATTGCACCAAAAAATGATTGGGAAAAACAATCTGCTCTTGCTCTCATTTCACAAACTTTTCATTAAATACCCTTTTAGAAATTCAAATTTTGTTAAGGTCTGCACTGCATGCGTTTGCAACTATTTTCAAATGATCTACTTCATTGAAGCTGCAGTGTAACAACTGCAATACCAAGAGTGCGATTTTTCCAATAAATAATACATGTCACCGGTTATTTACACACTACAGTGAAGTGAAGGGAACTAAATCACGAATAAACCCTCTCAATATCATATTTTCCAACTTTACGCTATTGATGATGTCTCAGGCAGCCAAAAGAGAATTATTACTTATGCCATTGACATAGGATTTATTGAAAAAGATTTCAGAATTTGAGAAATTCTTGACAACTAATGATAGATACTTCGTGATATCCTTCTTTGTTCTGGGGGCACTAAATGGGCACACTTCAGGTTGGTAGATCAAATATAAATTTTATTTACTAGGTTCGGTTACCTCGGAGATAGAGCCTTAAGGGGAGAAAAAGAACCTAGTTAGTCACTAACTCAGACCTAGTTCTTGCACAAAATGAACTGCTAACAAAGGAGCATTTCTACTATGAAATGGATATGCATTATTAAAAATTTAAAAATAAGTATTACTCCGTATTTTGTATAAATGTTTAAACAATTTCACTTAAAAATATTGGCCTTTCAATTTATATTGAAATAGTGTCCATGATTTTTAAAACTCAGCTTGAGTATTTTAATGAAGGGTGTACATGTCATCTAGCCACTTTGACTCCTTTCTTTCCTTCACTGACTGCTTCATATCAAATTTTGAATTCAACAAAAAAATCCATGATTACTTCCTGTCAACCAAATACACTTTTTAGCCTAAAACTCACCCCATGGAAGCATCTCTCACTCTCCCTTTCCATTTGCCTCAAAAATGGTTACATCCTAACACATATGGCCTAATTTCCTAACCATCAGCTATACTCCCATTAAAACAGAATTTAACCAAGCTTAGGCAAGGCACCAAAAATGTTCAGCTGTGCACTGTTTTAATTTTCTTCTTAAAATGGATATCGTGAATACACCCAAAAACAGGGGATATAACAAACTTCTCTTTAGTTATTAATGAAGCAGGAGCTGGTGATTTGAGTTTTGTCTTCACAATCCTCGTTACTTGATCAACAATATATAAACATAACGGGCACTGTTACTATAAAAGAATGGAGTGAAATGATGAAGTCAAAAGAGATGATCAGAAAACAATAGCAACATATAGCCCCAATAATAAACAGACACTCAAATTCCTGCAGACTATTTAATAGGTTTCGTCCATACAACAATTATATACTCAAGATGCGTGTCAGGTAGTGGCAACACAATTAGGAAGGTAAAGTGAACAGTAAGATAAGCCTTACCTCTGTAAAAGCAAGATTTACGCAGTAGGAAAGAAACTGTCCACCAGTTATCATAAACACATTTACACTCACTAATGAACCTCTTATTTCTGATGGTGAAGACTCTGCTATATACACTGGAGCAGTGACAGAAGCTACCCCTACCCCAAGGCCAACCAGAAAGCGGCCCACTATGAGAACCCCTGAATTCGGCGCTAAACCCATGACAATCGCTCCAGTGACAAAGACACCATCAGCACTAAGAGTGGCCTTCTTACGTCCAAATACATCATTAATCCAGCCCCCTCCTGCTGCTCCAACAATTGCACCAACCAATGCCATGCTAACAATTGTTTCCTGGAGACTTAATGTATCAATGATCCATCACAAATACAAAGAAAATAGGAGAACAAAATAGGAAAGGAGAAACAAACAAATAAATAATATGCTGCATCTAGCATTAGATGCAAAACTAATTTTGCCAACAAAGTTCCTGTAATTGCAATGAGGAACTGTAACTAAATTATACTCATATGTCAATGGCTTCTTTTTTTCCCTTTTCCAATAGTCAACATTGGAAAGCTCTGCATGAAAACTAACATAGCTCTCACAAAAGGTATAACCATCCCAGCAACCAAACAAACAAGATACTTCATTGCAAAATTCAATAGAGTGCAAAAGCTTGTACCTGAAGGAAGCTACTATTCCGAACATCCGCAAAATCATCTTTAATATACAGAAGGGCCCCCGAAATAACACCTGCAATGAACAACATTCCAAATGAGGTAAGCTATCCATAAGAAACAATGAACCTAGGAAACAAAAAAATACACACATATGCACGCACGTGCACACAAAGTCTGCATAAAGGTGGAAACCAGAAAAATCCAGTATTAAAAAATTCATTAAAAAAATAATAATAATAAGCAATCACAAATTATTAACTTCGTCCAACCTTCCAGTGGCATTTTACTATTTCTTATTTCTCACTTGCATTAGTCATATATGATGCAGGGACACTTCAAAATGTGTGCTTGTCTAACACATGTCGGACTTTTATTCAGACATGATGAAACACGATAAGTATCATCTTGACGCAGTCTCTGTGCTTGTGTTGGCTTCCAAGCTCATATGATGAGAAAGAAATCCCAGTCTTCACTCAAAATATGTCAAGCATAGCGTTATAGGAGGATATCAATCTCAACTCCGCCCAATATTGCAATAGACAACAGCATAGACAGTATTACGCTCAAGATGAGAGTTCTGCAAATGGAAAATAACATCTTTGCAGAACTATCTCTCCCAAGTGGAACCAAACTTCGAAACTTATTGAAGCAGCAGCAGACAACCATCTTAACTACCTCCAGATTTCCCATTGCCATTCCCTTCTCACAAACGAACCTGATGTGGAATATACAAGATAGTTTCTCCAAGAGAACATCAGTTTTGTAAAGAACCGTGAGAAATGCAACTTCCCTGAACTACCGTTCTCGATTAAATAAGGCCAACATGGAAGGCCCCGCTTCTAGTTTATCCTTCAGAATATATTATTTGACGACGTTGAAAACTTGGAATTGCGACCTGATTACAATAGGGGTTGGAACTGGATGCTCGCCCGACCCGATTGATTCAAAAGGAGTGTGACTAGGGGTGGGACTTGGGAGGAGCGACAAGCTTCCAGAAACATCTCCGAAAGCAAAAACATAAACGCAGACAGCCCGTAAAAGTAAAAAAAATTAACTAAATTTCATTTCTCAACCCATGATTAAAGGCAAAAATCACTGATTATATTAATAATTATGTAAATCTAAAATAAAATAATACTTTCTCACGAGTTAAATAATGATACTATCAGGTTTGAACATATTCTCAGCAGGAAAAGTGAGTGTTACAGGTCTCTCTGTCAATTTAAACGAAGGAGAGATCATGAGTACCTGTATCGTAGCCAAAGAGGAGTCCACCAATCCCGGCTGATGCAGTGAGTAGAAGTATGTAAGGGTTCTTGAAAAACGACATTTTCCTCTCAGGATACAATTCCAAATACCCTGAGCTCCCCGGTGTGGCCTCCATGGTCATTACGTGGTCCGCCATCTTCTCGGACGATCACACTTCCAGAACCACAATCAAGAGAGAAGAGCAGAAAGAAACCTCAGTCAAAGACTCTAATCTTGAAGTAGGTGAAGACGCTAAAAAAATGCAAAACTAATTTCCCAAAGCCTGAATTAATTTCCGGTTTCCCTACCTCCTCCCCCGAAGAAAAGTGTGATGATGGTCACAGAAACAGGAGAAGATGAGAAAATTTGAAACCCCGAAAAGACCAAATAGAAACGGGTGTTTATCTTAAAACGACATCACTATCGCGTATTCTAGTCACAGACGAATCAAACGGCGACGATGGAGAAAGACGACAAATCGCAATTTCATAATTTTTGCTGCGACAATTTGGTCCGATCCGACAATTTTGTGCTTATCGGGCACGTGGCTTGTACACTAGCAAGAGGACGTGGAATAATGAGATATAGTAGGAGGATTGATTGATCGATTTGGCACTCGTACCTCACTGTCGCCTCATATAGAATATGTTGTGGAATCGCAAGAAGATGATGGTGCTAGATACTCGCGCTGAAAGTCGATGAGGACGCGATCACGCGCGTCGAACCACGATAAAGAGTTTGAAATTTGAGTCGCTTTCCAATTTTGGGACACGTGGTAAAACAAAATGATGGCAAAAAAGTCCGGCCACAAAAATTAAGCTCAGCATAAAATTTAATAGGAAAATGACATTAATAAGCATTTTAACTAATAATTCTCACAAACCAATAAAAATATTTAAAGTTTATAAATTTATCCTATAATTTAAGTAATTTATAATATTATCTCTACTAATTACACTAAACTCTAATAAGTTAACTCTCCGAAATTTTTTTTTACATTTCTCTACTATTTAAACTAATCGAAAGTCATCGATAAACTCGATTAAATTCACAAGTTTATACACCTGAATTTACCGTTTTTACTTTTCTAACTTATAAAACGTGTTAACTTACTTTTAAACTTGTGTTAACTTTTTTATTTGACTACGCTCAACGACTTTATATATACATTTTATAGAAATTTCTTTGTTAAATATGATAAATGATGAATATTGATGGGCTTAATTTCAATTATTTGGACTTAAAATATATTTAAATCAAATTGTTGTCATTTTTATATTTTAATTATTTTATTATACACTAGTAATACTATTTAATAATAAAAGTAAACTCTTATGAGTTTATCATTCAAGTTTACATACGAGCTTACGTCACTGTCATAAGTTTGCTTAAACTCATTAGTATGACAACCTTGTTCTCACCTATTACCCTTATTAATTATGAATAAACATGGAAAAAAATAATTCATGTCTTTGAAAATAAGCAAGTCCTTATAAAAAGAAATAAATATAATTATTAGTTGGCACCTTATAATAAAAATTAGAGGAAATATGTTTTTTTGGGTAAGAGGAAAATCACATAAATAACATGCAGACTTCTAACATTCAAAAACCTATTAACACTTGTGAAGTCTAATTATACCTATTTGTTTTTTTTTTTTTTTTTAATAACGCAGTTATTTGTTTCTATGGAAGCATTAAATATTTTTTTATGTGTGTCCATAATTAATAAGATAGTGAATGAGAATAATAATTAATATGATATTAGAGTTTAGTGCAATTAGTAGGGGTAATATTGAAATTACTTAAATTTTAATATAAATTTAATTACTTTAACTATTTTTTATTGATTTGGGAGAATTGTTAGTTGATGCTTTATAATAAGAATCAAAGGGAGTACTTCTTTAAATAAATTTCAAAAAAAAAAGAAAGAAAAAATACTTAAAATTTTAAAAAATGACTTCAAGCTCTACTGGGTCTGTTTCGATCCATATACTTATGGATTAGGCCTTAAAAAACATATATTTTTCTTACCCTGAACTTAAAAGAAATGACTCTTATAGGCTCTAGTCTTTCAAAGGCTAACCTTAACTCTCAACTCTAGATGTCGGTTGGGAAGGAAAGGAGAGAAAGAGGAGAGAGAAGAAAATAAGAAACAAGAAGAAGAAATTGGAGAGCATTTAAATCTTTTCACTCAAATTTTCATATTGTAGATTCCCACTTGATGACATCTCTATCCTATGTAAGTTTTAATAGATTTTTATAGGTTTAGGAGGTTAAAATGCTATTTATTGTTTTTTTTTTCAAATTTAATATTAGATATTGTTTTTTAATCGGAAAAGTTCATTAGTCATGTGTTTATAGTTAGATCATGACCTCCGGTGGGGGGAGGAAAAACATTTTCTAACATTTTGGTGGGTCATTAGTTGTCACGTGTCCAATATAAAGAGGACAGCGCATCGAGGTGGAGCCCGTAAATTGGGTTGGACGAGGCCTCACAAAATTTTCACGGGTTCATATGGGTCCACCGCATTGGATCCTCTTTTGCCACCTGGCCTTTTATTATATTTGTGCTTTTATTTTTTTTTAATATATTGCTACATCAAATGAATTTAAATTTTAAATATTTACTCATTATTATTCTGAAATCTAAAATTCATGTTCCTTGAAATATGTTTTCTTTAAGAACATTTTTTCATAAATACGCTAATGATGTTTTAAAGTTATGTAGCAAGCTATACGGATTCTCTTACCAAATGAATAAATGGTGTGATTAATCATCTACCATTCTCGTTTTAAATAAAGTTAATTTTTTTTTAGAGATTAAGAAAATTAATTAAATTATTTTAAAATATTTTTAATTTTATTTTTATTCCAAACTAATTAATTTGATTAATAAATCAATATATAATTATAATATAAAGTATATTATATGATTAAATAAATTTTTTTTTTTTTTTTAAGTCAACGTGTGAGCGGCTCAGATTCGTCCAAAAAGTAATCTAATTATACAATCACACGAAATCGAGATCCTACTCATACAGAAAAATGTGAATTGAAGAACCAAGTTTAATAATTGAATAGGTGGGGCCACAATGGGAGAGGGAACATCATCATCGGAACACGTGAGCGGCTCAGATTCGTCCAAAGGAAGGCTTGCGAAGAATATTATCAGCATCAAATTTCTGGATATGATTTTATCAGCACCTTCTTCATCAGTCAAGCTCAAACATAATATACAGCATATGTGGCCTTAGGCTAATTTAATTTTTAATATATACTAATTTAATCCTATTTATAAATATATTTTGATAAAATCTCACATATTAAGAGAAGGTAGTTAACTCAATAATTATAGGATAAATTTTCAACTTTGCCCTCATTTATGATTGAGTATTTTTCAACTATCTTCATGAAGACAATTAATATAGGTAAAATTGTCACAATCTCATCTATTACATAAAATTGGATTTATAAACAGGACCAAATTTTTAGTCAAAATAAACTTATAAATAATAATTGGAAAAGAAAAGGAGTCGCTTTAGATTATTCTGGTATATGCTAGTTCACTTTGGGGCCTCTTAATTGAGAGTTGAGAATGACCCCAATTATCAATCATCAAAATGCGACTTTTCTATTTTTATCTTCACTTGTTTATTTAATTCAAGGCACCCATGTATCTATCATCAACGTTTTATTTTTCTTTTTTCGTCGTTCCCATGCTAAGAAGAAATGATAGTTGGTAAGTCAGCTTTAAAATGTCATACCTAAATAGGTAGAAAGCTAGGCCAGATTTTAGTCCAAATAGGCTTGGGTCTGTAATAATAGTGACAGTCTAAGGTTCAAGTCTAGCTCTCAGCTTGTCCACAAGCTTTATATGAGCCTTAGGGCCCAGCCTTTGAAAAGTCTGTCTTGATCTGAAGCTATCTTAAAGGCCGTTAGGTGGCAAGAGAATTTTAGGTGATCATTTGTATACCTTTTCAGGTAGCTAAAGTCAAACAAGAGATAAGAGACAAGAAACTTGAAAGTGAAAAAGAATGGAATATGGATCTGGCGAACATTTTTTTGTTTTCTGGTTAGTGATGTGATGCAATCTTTTAACATGTGCCCTTCCAATTCAGTTTTCAGGAGAATACGAGGGAGAGAGATGGAGTCATGAGACTCAGGTGAGAGAAAGTTTACCTGATAATTTTCTATATATAGACTATGTATATCAAAATATACATTATTAAATGCAATTTACCATATTATGCAAGGGAAATCATTGCTTGGATGACTGGTTTGGATATCTTAGCTTCCAAGCCAAAACCCAATTTCTTCAGGTTACAATAATTTATCATATAAGAAACACAGTACAATCTTGTTCCGCAAACACTTGAAGACATAGCTATACACAATTGCCCAGGTGACTGACTGAACCCGAAACAGTATATGAATGAGCAAGATAACAATTGTGTAAAACAAACTAGCACCAGAAAGATAATACTCATAACATGTATTTCCTTCTCAAAGAAGGCTTTCTCTTTTCTTGTAATCCTTTCCCCAGGCTCTTTCCTTCCATAACTGCTCTACCTCATCCAGTGAGAGTTGTTTTGTCTCTGGCACAAACAAGGCCACAAACAAAATAGCAACTATAGCTACACCACCAAGAATAAAAAAACTCCCACCAAGGCCTAAAGCATCAGAAACTGACAAGAAGCTCTGTGACATTATCACACTTGAAATCCAGTTCACTGTGGCTGACATGCCTCCACATAAACCCCGGTATTCTTGAGGATATACCTCGGAGTTTACTGTCCATGGAACCGGTCCCATTCCAGGTGCAAAGAAGGCAATGTACAATGCTAGGCCTAAAACTGCAAGCCATCCATAGTTTCCATTAGAAGAACCTGATGAATCTGGGAAAGATCCAGCAGAAAGGAAACATCCAGCAGAGAGGATCCCCAGAGATACAAGCACACCAGATAAGCTTGTGAGAGCCAGCTTCTTTCGCCCGGCGTGGTCGATGAGATAAATGCCAAGGACTGTTCCGGCAGCATTCAAGCCGGAGACAATGAGGGAAAGGAGAAGAGCTAGTTCTTTGGAATGAAATCCAGCCCTCTCTATGATTGTTGGGCTGTAGTACATCACAATGCTAATACCAGTGAACTGCTGAAAAGCCTGCAGAATATCATAGGAAAGTTGTAAGCGAACCTTCTTTGGTTCCATGTAATGGTTCTTCAAATTGAATTATAAACTAGATCTTATATTAAGGACCGGATGTGATAAAACCTTAAACATGCCATAAATGGCATGTATTCTTGAATTTGGTTTTGTTTAAATGAGTGGATGGATGGAAGGGGAAAGAGGAACAAGGAACCAGCACAAAGTTGTCAGATATGGAGGTTTTCATTTAAGAAGCATTAGAAGAATATACTCCCTCCAGTCCTTAATATAAGACATATTTACCTAATTTAATTAGATTGAGGAAGTTAAATAATATGACATGTGTTTTCTAAAACACCCTAGTTATATTCCTTAATTCCCTTCTTCCCCCCTATCCTTGATTATAGTTGAGGGAGTATTAATAAGGGTAAATTAGAAAAAGATTGACAAATATGAGAAATATGTCTTGTATTTATGACCAAGCCCAATTTTCAAATATATCTTATATTAAGGACTAGAGGGAGTAGTATAACAACCTATGTGAAACTGTTGAAAGATTAATCTATGTTCAATTATTGTGACCACCATATGTTGGTCTTATCTTTCTCATAGAGCAGAAATTCTGAAGGATCATTCTAAGCACCAGGACAATCTAGTTCAAAAAACAAGAAAGAGTTTCAAGAAAAAATCTTAAACCTGAAGACCAGCTCCGGCAAGAAATGCTAGTCTAATTTCTTTAGTTTTGAACACATCCAAGTATCTAACTCTACTTTGCTTCTCAAGTTCTTCCTCTAACTGAGCACAACAATATTCCACTTCATCCTCTAACCGATCCGTGTCATAGATCTTGGAAATCACAGAAACTGCTTCATCTTTCCTATTCTGCAAACAGTTCAAGATGATGAATAAGAAACCTTTGAAACAGAGGAAATATCTCAGAATAACCCCATCTGATTTGATATTCATTTAATGAGAAGATCAATTTTACTTGCATAAGAAGCCACCGTGGCGACTCAGGTAGACAGAGCATGAGAAAAAACTGAATGACTGCTGGCACACCTGCAACACCTAGCATCCATCTCCATGTTCCAGGGACCTGCTTTGTTAATATTGTGTAAGAAGGTTATCCAGAAAGAAACCTCTGGTTGATTAAAAATCTCGTTAGAGAAACTTCAAAAACATGTAGCAAAAGAAATAACAGGTGAACTTGGAGGTGTATATCGGTATTTCTAGTTGCTTTTCTTATGATAAAGCTAATATGAAGTCCATAGTACATCCCTTTCCCAACATTTTACATGAATTGAGCAATTGGCAAGAATATTAATAAAATGAAAATAATAAACAATATTTTGGACTTGTTTGATTTTGTTTTTACAAGCGAAAAAAAATAAAATAAAAGACTTCTTTAGAAAACTGTTTTGAATCAGTTGTTTTTACTAAAAAATAAAAACAGTTTTTAGATGTTTTGAGGACAAGGGAATTGAGCTCTTAGGGAAAGCAAACACATAATGGTCTGTTTGAGTTTGGCTGAAGAAAAAAGAGAAAAATAAAATAACAGGCAGGAACGCTCTAGAAGTGAAATTGGCCTTTGGTACCCATAAATTACGCAACGGCTAATTTGAATAAACTCACCATTACGAAAAAACCGCTTAGGAAACAAAAACAGAAACAAACAGGCCCTTTATTTTACATAACAAATGATATAGCATATGAATAATGACAGATTGCAGGGGAAGAAGGAAACTAACAAGGATTAGTGGCTTTTGATGGTGATCAATGGGATAACTAGAAAACTCTCATTCAATGAATTCTTGATATCATGCAATACATTAGCACCCAAAAAAACTGTGAATTAGAAGCGTGCTACTCAAAATGCAAATTATTACTCTCATCTCATGCTAACATTGTCATAAAGATACAGAAACTAGAAAGTGGCATCCCGCAGCATCCATTAAATTAATAAGGCATGCCTATGCTTATTCTCGTATGGCTGAAGCTGATATTACCATCTGTAAATCTTAGCAACTTAAGGAAAAGGGACCATTAATATAGAAAATGAGAAGGCAAACACAAAGGAAAAGGGATTTTCAGTATAATTGATTGAAACTACATAGCCAGAAGATACAAAATATAATACTTCCTCTGGTCCTTAATATGTGACATATTTGGGGAGTTGATCTTGATCCTAAATATAAGACTTATTTTTTATATTTGTCAATCTTTTCCTAATTGACCCCTATTGATGCTCCCTCAACAATAATTAAGCAGGAGAGGAAATGAGGGAATTAAAGAAGATGACTAGGGTGTTTTAGAATATATATGACATATTAACTAACTCCTTTAATCTAATCAAATTAAGTAAATATGTCTTATATTAAGAACCAGATGGAGTATTCTATTTCAAAAGACTTTTCTCCAGACATATGATGTTCACATATGTAATTTTGTAAAGAAGGCAAAATAAAGCTAACCTGTGTGAAAGCAAGATTTATAAGGTAGGAGATAAATTGCCCTCCAGTAATCATAAGCACATTTATGCTGACAAGTCCTCCTCTTATTTCTGAGGGTGCTGCTTCTGCAATATATACAGGTGCAGTTACAGAAGCCAATCCCACACCGATACCAATAAGAAGACGTCCAAATATGAGGACATAAGGATTAGGAGACAGTGCCATAACTATTGATCCCAAGGCAAAGACTACATCAGCAATAAGAGTGGCCTTTTTACGCCCAAATGCATCATTAATCCAACCACCTAATGCTGATCCAATAATTGCACCAACTAAAGCCATGCTCACTATTGTTTCCTGCCATTTCAAAACCATTAGAATCTCTGAATGAGGGATAAATCATGCAGTAATTCTCACTTTGCTTCCAAACTAGAAGGCTGAACTTGTGTCACTTGTATTACAATAAAAACTACTTACAGACCTTCATTTAACAAATTATTCTTTTGAGTTGAAGTGATCCTTGACATGTACCACAGCTTTTATACATTAAACCCTCTACATTCATGTATTGATTAGAGTGATATTGACCCCCGAAAAGTGTACAAGTGTGAGGCTCACATCCCTTCTCTATACTCTTAATTTTTTTTAGGCTCTATCCGTCGTTGAATGCATTATATATACTTATTCTAGTGAGCACAAAAGATCCAAGTTGGAGTTCTCAAATCTAAGGGTTCATGCTTTGTTTAGACATGAAGGGCTGGATTTTTTTTTTTTTTTTTTTTTTGTCTGATGCGTGAAATGTGAAACAGGGCGTGATATGGGTTATTTAATTTTGAACTCTTTAGATTTAGAATATTCAAGAGGAAAAAACACAAGCTTATATATATACCTGCAGGAAACTACTCTGATTCACCTCTTCAAAATCATCTTTAATATACAGAAGTGCTCCTGATATAACACCTGTAATGTATAGAGCGCTTAAAAAGAAGCACAACCACTTTTTTTTTTAATTTTTTTATCGAGGTTGTCTCTAAGCCCAATTAAAAATTAACAAAGTTTGAAGAAAACTTTGATTCATAATATCGCAAACTGACTGTGCTGAACTTTAGACTTACAAAATATAGAATTAACAATAATATATGTTTAAATCATCAATAATCCAATCTTTTAAGACTTTAAAAATATAATCTTTTCATGCAAAATGAAATGTATTGCATTATACTAGTATTTATTTTCACTCTGAACAATTCAAGCAAGAGTATAACAAAGATGTCAAATAAACATATGAAATAATATTGTATGAAGCTCCATTAATTACCTGTGTCGTAGCCGAAGAGGAGACCACCTATACCTGCCACTGCTGTGAGACCGAGAATGTAAGGGTTCTTGAAAAGCGACACTTTCCTCTCAGGATACAATTCTATGTACCCTGAGCTTCCTGGCGTGAACTCCATCAGAGAGCGTCGTTTTATCACCCCCAAATTTGATTCAGATCAAAATGATATTTCCTTTTCTGCTCAGTTCATATATATATGTATATATGTAAATCTTATGTTATATATACATATAACATAAGATCTTCTTGAGAAAATGAAGCAGTTTCCGGGAAAACAGAGACGTGGCCAGAAATCATCCGGATTCTTGAAGCAATACATCGGTGACATCATTTAAAGAGAAGAAAGGGACACTTTTGGGAAAAATCAACAAATTATTGCTTCTCCAGCATGCATTATTAAACTCCCCAAAACCGGCAACTTTTCTAATAAAAACAAAATCAATTTTGTAATTTCTTTTGCGTGTTAAGTTAATTATAGAAATACTACAATTAAGAAAAAAGGAAGGGGGAATCACGTGGTCAACAAACTGCACCTAAATTTTAATTTTGTCAACGGATTTTAATGGGAAATTTCTAGCCACACGTTTATTAAGCAAATAAGCACTAAACATTAGCAAGCAGATATTTTTCCGCCAAAAAATTATATCGACATTGCCACGTGCTTCGGTAAAAACATACTCACAGTTTATGCATGTGTAAATTATGTTGTCTTTAACATTGTATCTGTAGTTCAATTTCTTCGTTAAAATGGATATTATATTAAGAACAAACTTTCGCTTTGGATAAAAACCAGTAACTTGTTTACAGATTTAACCAGCAATTCTGGACACGATGGATTAGGAGGCGACAGTTAAAACACCATAATTTAACCACCCAAAGATTTAACATATATTATCAGAAGGAGATTCCAAAACCTAAAACTCACTCGAATCTCTGCGGAAAGAAAATAGTAGCGCGAGTAGTATTATTATTTTCCGTCAACATTACCAAACTTAAGGAATACCCAACAACATATGCACCAAAACTTGAGGGAAATATCTAGGGTGCTACTAGGCAAAGCACAAATAATAGAAACAGGCAACTTACAGAATTCATAGAAGACAGAATAATATCATCAGATAAAGTAAATCCCACACTGTCAACCATCCAAGGTGAGTGATAAATAGTGATCTGTAGTCACACTGTTTGGGTTATGGCATGGTGGAGCAAGCACTTCAGCAACTCCTTCAAGCATCTGAGAAACTTTTCTCATGGTGGGTCTAAGAGTTGGGTCCTCTTGTATACACCAAATAGCAATCATTAACAACTTTTCCAGGTTCTTGTCATCTAGTGCCTCCTGATCTTCTTCAACCAAAGCCTTCAGAGAACCTGTTGTGTAGCAGTCATAAGCCCAATCTGCTAATATTGCTCTCTCCTCATTCTCTGGTTCCATGTCCACACATCTTCTGCAACAGATTATCTCCAGCAGCAATACACCAAAGCTATAGACATCTACTTTGGCCGTGATAGGCATGTTCTTGAACCATTCAAGTGCAACATACCCTTTTGTTCCCCTTATAGCTGTATGGGTTCGGCTCTGATTCATGTTTAAGAGCTTGGCTAATCCAAAGTCAGAGATGCGAGCATTAAAGTAGTCATCGAGGAGTATGTTTTGAGGCTTTATGTCGCAGTGGATGATCTGGGTGTCACAATCTTCATGTAAGTAAACAAGTCCTCTTGCAATCCCAAATGCCATTTTTAGACGTAGGTTCCAGTTGGGTTTTGAGTCACTGAAAAGAAGGCTAGCTAATGTGCCATTGCTCATATACTCATAAACCAACATCCTTTCCGTTCCATCCTCACAGAACCCAAGCAGCCGAACTAAATTCTTGTGATGGGTCTGACCAATGACATTAACTTCATTCTTGAATTCCTTCTCAGTTTCTTGCAAAAGAAAGGTGTTCAACCTTTTGACTGCAACGTTTACCGCAGAACCCAAGTTAATGGCTCCTTTGTAAACAACAGCGAAAGCTCCTCTTCCTAATTCTTCCTTGAATCCATTTGTGGCCTCTTCAAGCTCCTTATAAGTAAAACAGCGCAAATTGCTTTCAACAGCGCTGTCACTTCGGTAAACATTTTTAAGCTTCTTCTTGAATTGGTAAATGGAGGAAAAGCCTAGACACAATGCTCCAATTAATACGAGATTAAGAAAGGCAGAGCTACCCAAGAGGACAGAAACCGCCAGAATCAAAGTGTCCTGATTCTTTCTTTCGATGATTGGAGGACCAGGAGGACCAATTAGGGAGGAATTGTCTTTCCTCACCTTGACAAAAGCCTTACCACCATTAAGACTCGTGTCATATTTGCCATTTGAAAGTGGAAACCTCTTTTTCCAGCAACTGTCACCTGCTCTGAAAATGGCAACGGCACAAAAACAATCTTCCATGCAGGCCCTTTTGCACTCATCTTCTGTAAAAGGCTTTAGAAGCGCATAATCAGAGCCAGGCCAATCAGTATCTTGCAACTCCTCAAAGTCATATAGATCTTTCCCTTGACTAAGCTCATCTTCTTTACAGCCCTGTATGAAATCTGGTTTACAACTACCATATGGATCATCAGGATCTAGTAGGGAATAACCTTGTGGGCATGTACAATTTGGCCTAACATTTTCACCCAATCTACAAATGCTATTATATCCGCAAATGCCTGTTCCTTCACTTATGAGCCTTGCATTACAGATATTATCTGGCTTTGACCAGATAGGTATCCAAGTTCCAGATGAACCCTTGGGATGTCGATATAAAGAGAGAATTCCATCAAAATTAAGAGTAGCTCGAAGATAAAATTGAGTTGGAGAGGGTGAGCTCTGGTCTGAGAAGAAGTATGAACCATTGTTCTCCCTTAAAACATAAAATTGTCCAGATTTGTTGAAGACTAGTCGAATTCCAGGAGTTGGAGTATTGGACTCAGAAGTTTCAGTATTGAAATAATGTTCATTAGCATACTCAGATGGTAGGTTTACAGAATGCAACTCAAGATTACCATCATCCTGGAGAACAAGTTCAAACCTCCCCCGTGCGAAATCCGCCTCTGACCTCCGAGAAGAAAGCTTTTCTCCCTTCTCCAAAGTCTGTGAGGGCAACATGGTGTCTTTAGGATTCTTGAAGGTCTCCCAGACAGAGTTGGATTTCCCATCATGAAGAACAAAGTTGCCAGAGTCATTCAAGGAACCAGAAGCAACACTACCAGAAGAGTTAAGTTCTGGTGTCCACAGAGTTCGACCATCAGGATAAGTAAGCTTAAGTCCTTCTGAAGCAGTAAGCTGAACTCTTGACCCCTTTGGAGCAGGATTGTCTCCATTGGCATACCAAACGATGGTTATGCTTGGAATGTTGGCATACCAGATGGAGAGCAAGAAGAAACTGTTGTTTTTATGTGGTTGAAACCCAAAGGCAAAATCCCCAGAAGGTGAAACCACCCATGAGGAGTTGTTGCCATCTGCGGTGAAAGAATCGCCCACTTCGATATTACTTCTTCGGGTTTGGGCAAAAACACAAACAGAAGGCAGGCACAGAATCAGAAAACAGAGGAGAAGGGGATTCAGAGAAGAAGCCATACCCAGAATCAATTTTCTTCACAGAGTTTGGATACTGGAAGATCCATCAAGAGTGGGGTCACTGGGAAGTGAATGAGTCAACTTAAGCTCAAGTCGTCTTCTGGGACGTGTGAAACACGGACGACGTCTTCGGAGGGGAAGATCTATAAATCATATTCATTCAATGAATGTTATTTTAACCAGTGTTATTTTCTCTTATCTTTTCAATCAACGATTTAGATAGACTGATGAAAAAAAAAATGAGGAGAGAATCCTCTTCCATTGGACAGTGAGAATGCGTTGAATTTTCCAAAGGGAAGGATCCCGCCAGGAAGTGAAGGCTTGAAGCTCATTGGTCCACAGATAAACGGAACCGGTTTCCAGTCTATCCCATTTGGATGGTTCAGATCCTATCTGCAATTTAATTTTTTACTTTTGACCTTTTTAAAAAATATTTTAATGGGCAGAGAATCTCTTAACTAATACTCCTTATTGTCTTTATTATAAAGCACCAATTAACTTTTCTCACAAACCAATAAAAATAGCTAAAGTCAATAAAGTTCTCGTAGAATCTAAATAATTTTCAATACTCCCCTTACTAACTACACTAAACTCTAATATTATATTAATTATTACTCTCACCCATTACCATTACCACTCTGGTCCTATTTATTAGGTATGGAAATAGGTCAGGCTTTGGCTAAATAAGCTGAGCTGCGCAATGGGTAAAAAGGCCGAGCTTGGGTTTGAGCACGAATTCGGAGTTTTTTCTAGGCTTAGGCTGAGCCTTCATAAGGCTGGTCATTTTGAAGCCTTTTTAAAGGCTTACTTACAATGTAAGCCTTTAAAAAGGCCTTATATTACAGGCCTTGGAGGCCATAAATAGGCTTTATATACTTTAAGTCTATCAAAACTTATATAAATATATCTTGAAATTAAAATATAAGAATGAAAAACAATAAATATTATCTTATTTATATTATATAAATATAATTATATTGATTTACTATTTAAAAACAGGGTACAGTGTAGGCCTTAGCAAAATAGGCATGACTATTTTTATATTGAGGACCTTTAAATAGGTCTTGACCTGACCTTTTTAACAAATAGGCCAGGCCTAATCAGGCCCTAAATAGGCCAGGTTATAGGCCACTTGATAGGGGCCTGACCTATTCCCACCCCTACTATTTATAAGTCTAGTTTGATCAAAAAATTTGATCCTACTTATAAATCCAGTTTTGTGTAATAAATGAGATTATGTCAATTTTGCCCATATTAATTGTACTCATGAAGATAGAGAGAGAAGAAATAGTTAAAAAATATCTAATCATAAATGATGGGAAAGGTTGAAAATTTACCCTCATAATCATTGAGGTAACTACTTTTTCTTGGTATGTAAGATTTGGTCAAAATAGACTTATAAATAGGACCGAGTGGTATTAATTATGGGCAGACATGGAAAAAAATAATTAATGTTATTGGAAACAAGCAAGTCCATATAAAAAGGACTAAATAAACTTGTTAGTTAGTGTCTTATAATAAGAACCAGAGGGAGTATTTTCTTAAAAAACAATTTTTTTCATTTAAAAATAATTAAATAAAAAAAATTAAATTTGAATTATCTAAATCTATATGAGCGATAGAAATTTGGGAATCGGGCCCGCCCTACGGGGCTTGAGATAAGGAAAACATCTGTCTTTCAAAGCCTGGCCCGATAGTACCAGGGCCAGGGCCGGCCCTACAGGGCCTGGAAATTACTATTCCAAATTTTAACTATTTTTTTTTTCTGGGTTTTTTCAAAGAAATATAATTAGTAAATTGCAACCATTAAAATTCTAATCTATCAAATAAATATTATCAACATTAACATTTAAACAATACAAATCATCCAACAAATAAACACATTCATTAATTCATAATAAAAAACAAACCATTGTCCACAATCGCCTCACATAAAACGTAAGAAGCATTAAACTAAGCAACATTAAATAACTCACATAAAATATAAAAGCATACCATTATCATTGTCAATTGTCACCTTCTTCATCACTATCATCAATTTCATAGATATTTAATTGGGCTTCACTTTGAAGCGAAGGTTGTGCTTCACTCTTTGATTATTTTTTTTTTTTTTTTTTTTTAAAATGAAAATGCTACGATAACGGGGCCTAAGCAGGCTAGAGGCCATGCAGGCCGCCCGATTAAGCCCGAGGCCCTATAGGGCCGGCCTGCAGGCCGGTTCAAATTTCGAGGCATATTTTTCAAGCCCGAGCCCTACGGGGCCGGGGCCTAAACGGGCCGGGCCGTTTCCGCTCTAATGAGCGATCTAGATAGCATAGGCACGGAACCGTTCCCCTGATAAACCGTTCCATGGAGTCTCCCAAGTCCCAACTACGTACGGCAAAGGAGAATTAGGTGGACATTTATATTTGGCTCGGTTATTGACTATTGGGACATCAAAATAAAAAAGAAATTTGAAGGGAAAAAGATAGAGAAAAAGAAATTTAAAATTGTAAAATCTTAAATAAGTAAATTCTTAAAAAATAGATTGTGAATTGCTTCTAAATTCAATCATTCACTTATCAACTCTTAACAAGACTTTCGATCATACGATGCATGGATATGTTTGTACCAAAAAGACTTAAAATAAATAAGATGGACTAATATGTAATAAATTAACCGTTCTATTAAATCAATACACTTTTACAAAGATCAAAACATAGTACTCATTCTCGAAACCTACCCTATTGCTATCAATGAAACAAAAGGTTTTGGAAAACTTCTCTATAAACAACATTTATTGTGGTATTTCGCATTTACCAAACTCGTTTAGTATAAGGATTTTTAAATCACTGAAATTCTTAACTCTAGACATGGCAACATATAATTGCCCATGTGAGAAAATTGGGCTTGGTAGGTAAAGGCTGTATTTGACATTGATTGACCTTGGCTTTTGTTTATCGTCATTGCAAATGAAATTATGATTGGAAATTGTCTTCTTGTCATTTTGAATGGCGGTGTAGTTTTGAAGGATTCATATCCATTATGTGTATCAAAATCTCTTCACCTGCGCTTGTTCCATTCAATGCCTTAGCTTTAACGACATTCTTCTCAAGTTGTGTAATTTGAAGTCTTGTACCGTTGCACAATCCTGCAGCTTGGTCAATGCTCCTTATTAACATAACAGGTACACCAATTTTCAAAATCAATTTATGATGAGGAAAGCCAGAGCATTTAATTGCATTCAGGTATTCTATGTTATATAAATCCGCAAAGCTTTCATTTGCATTGTTGACACGATTTATAGAATCGAACCGGAAATCTTTGACTTTGCATCTCCTGGCAACAAAGAGCAAATGTAGTCATTCAATACGTCGACACTCTGTTGTTGGTGTTAGGATTGACCTACTATGCAAGTAATCTTCGTCAAATAGCGCTCTATTAAATCTGGATAGGTAGATTTAACGATACATTTAATTGGATTACAATCATCGTGAAGAAAAAAATCTTGGAATAACGACGTTTGCAATACCATCGTGTGGTAATCCAATGTCTCCATCTCCTACAAGTAACAACCATTCTGAAAATGATTTTATTTTTTGTTGCTCAATTGGATCGTTGGAAGACTTCAGCCTCATGTTCCTTGTTAATCGCAGTAATCCAATGAAACGTACACGTCAGATTGTTATCGACCACTCCATAAGGGGTAGATGTATCATGTTGATCGTTAGTAGCTCTGGAATCTAGTAGAAAATGTTTTCAAGAAGTTTTATTTAAATATAATGAAATCTGACAATAAAAAAAGAGAGAATGTATTTACTTTTTTAACTGATACTTACTTTCATGTTATGGAATGTCTAAACTTTTGCATAAATCAGTAGCTAATTCACGAATTTCTGGAAGATGTTTTTTTTTCCTCGCTTCTTTTGATTCACGGATTGTGATTCAGGTCGAACTGTATGAGTAACATTAAGGTTGCTGCTGTACGTTAAACAACTGTTATCACATTGCATGCAATTTGAGCTACTGGGTGTGTTAGTAATATCCGTCAAAACAGATTGGATATGATTACTTGACAATGGATTCAAAAGAGAAGATTTGACAGTTGGTAACTCATTCTCGATTCTGATCCTCGGACAATTCATCGTCGGTGGTTAACTGAATTTCGAAACACCAACAATTACTGACAATGATTTTGAACAACCTTGAACATATTCGTTTACCTACGTAACCGGTTTGTTGAAACTGAATAAATATTGGAATTCAAAAGATGAAAATCTAAACAAATATAAGCTCTACAAGTATATTAACATCAATATGAAGGATGACCTCCTCCTTGATCCTGGCTGTTTTTTGACACGACAGTAGCATTGTTACGCATAGTTGATTCCCTTTTTTGAGAATAATGAGATGTCACAGATGCTTGACGTCTTTGATTTATAGATCAACAGGCTATATAAGTAATTTATGTAAGTCAATAATAGTTCATATGACTAACCTATTCTTTCATGACAGATGGTCTTTAACATTCAAAATGAAACACGAAAACTGAAACATCTTGAAAAGAACTAACGGCTAGATGTGATTCAATGGTATCCAGACGGTTTGATCCCATTATGTGTTTCAACTGTTGGCATGGATCGCCATGTAAGAAAACATCTTATTTATGAATTTCCAATTTTTGTTAAAATTGAATCACGAAAGTAAATGGAATTAATTGTCGTGGTTAATGTAGTTGACAAAATTCTTATTTCCTTCATTTGAAAGACAATTATTCGATCAAATTTTCCTTCCTTTTTTAGTTTCTCTTTCCAAATTTTCTCCCGTAATCATAATGTGATCAAACCACAAAAGTCAACGAAGGTGAAAAAAATGATATGAACTCAACTTCTTAAGTTGTTATTACTAATTTTGCATCGCAATTAAAACAATAATATTTACGAATCAGCCTTATAATTATGATTGGTAATATAATAATGAGTGATTCCATAATTTTGAAAATTAAGTGAGTCACACATTCATACTTTAGTATGTCAAAACTCAGTTCTTTGAGCTCTTTAAGGATATTAATATTTATAATATACCACTTTGGCCTTATTTATAAGAGAAAATTCCATATAAAGGCGATTGAATTAATATTTATTACCTATCTTCAAAATCGAGTCTATGTAAAATTCGAGAACATGTTTTTTTCCTTGAATATTAAATTAATAATATGTATTAACGTTTAACCAAATCCCAACATTAATTCTTCAAAAATGGATTAGAGATTCCAACAACAATGGAAAATGGAGTTTTTGGTTATTTTTGGGAAATGCCTATTACTTGGTTATGATTTTTGATTCAATTATGATTTAATGTATATTTTCAATTTAAATTTATTTTATTACCTTATCTTTGAAATGGAAACAATATCCTAATTAATTCGAATGGCTTGAAAATGAAATGCGTAACTATAGCCCACAATTATTATTAAAGTTGTCAAACTTTCGGAGTATTGGGAAATTATCTAAACCACAATAATAAAAATTACGAATTAAATTGGAATAATATCCTAATAAATTCAAATAACTTGAAAATGAAATGTGTAATTTTAGCCCGTAATTATTATTGAGATGATCAAAATTTCGGAGTGAAGGGAAATTGTCTAGGAAATAATTTATATTTGTTTTTTTAAAATAAAATTACTTTAACAGGTTTTAACTGAATTATTTTTAATATAATAACACATGGATTAATTTAACGATATGATTATTTGACCCGTTTTGTAGTGAAACGAGTTCGGAAGACATGGCTCACAAGAAAGCAACGAGGAATTTGAATAAACTGATTTGAAATTTTATAACTTCAATTTTTTAAAAAAATCTTTTTTCCAAATTTCAATCATCGACTTTTCTTTGCTTGTAATTTCAACCATAAAATTAAGGAAAAATTACATTCAAATACTAGTTGAAATTGATAAACCCACGAAGCCCACTGAAATTCTTAAAGGACAAAGAAGGGATGAGGAGCAATGAGGGATATGAAATCTGGGGTGAAATGTCCAAACTAACCTTAATAGTTAGTTTATGAAGACCGTGGAGGAAATGGATTTCATTTGTCTGTTTGAATTACTAGAGAGTCGCGCTGGAAGTTCATCTTCATCTTGACTCCGTCAATTGGTGACTTGGGACGAAAATATCTTCGATTGGCAGTCGATAGCGGCGAAGGAAGTCGAGTTCGAGTCCTCGCGGTCTAAGTTCGAATTCTTTGAGACTCGGTCAAGTTCCTCTTCATCTCGACTTTGTCAATCAACAACTTCGAACTAAAATCTCTTCGGCCAACAGTCGATCACTGTAGCGGCCTCTCCCTCTCCCTCTCGACTTCGTCATCGTTCTCCCACTCACTCACGGATCTCTAGTTTGGTCTTGTATAAGCAATCCCTCACGGTCTCGTTCTCACACTCACTGTCACTTACATCGTTCACAGTTAATCCCTTTAAAGAGACAGAGTTTGATATCTAAAAATAATAATATGCATTTGTTTCCCCCTAATGAATGTCAATTGTGATAAGGCTTACTAGCACCAAGTGTTAAGGTTTAAGGATTTATGACTTAGAAGTTAGGGAAATTACAAATAATTTGTTTCCTCACATCATAATTTGGTGGTCTGGTTAATTTTTTTAAATGACATATTATATTTAGAAGGTTGTGATTGATGAAAGAGTTTTGTTACAATTTCCTTTCTAAATTCTAGTGCTGGTTTTGTTGGTTCTGCAGGATGATAAGTAGTGCATCCAATGAAATGACAGCTGAAAGAGGGCCAGAAAAGCTGTAGTCTAACAAAATGTACATGACTAATGCATACATTTTTTTTCGTAGAGAGTTTGAGAAGGGGAAGGAATTTGCCAATTTAAATGACATGGTGAGGGAATCTACAAAGGCGTGGAAGGATTTGGTTGCACAATTGGACTCCTAGTGTAAGTTTGCAATACGAGGATGATGAGGTGTGCGAATATAGGGGCAACCTCATGTGGTGGCTTGTCAACCATTATCTGAATAAGAGGAAGAACGTTGCATTGCGACTCCTTCATACGCAAGTGACACACGGAAAGAGAAGAAAGACATGATCATTATTATTATTAAGCATTATATTAATTATTTTTTCATTAAGCACTTAGGATGGTTGCCAGTATCTGTACATATCTGGTGGTCTCTATAAATAGATAACAACCTCCTTTGCATCCGGTAGCTCTTGCCTAAATACCCAGCTGCAACGCTTCTTCCAGATCCACCAGCAAGTAGTAGCAAACAAGGATTTCCCATATTCATCTAAAACCTCATTACCATACAACATATCACAAAGCCAATCCTCACACTTCTTCATAGACCATTAGGCAGACAGGAACTTGAGAGCATTTACGTTTGAAAATGTGCTCATTTATTAATAATGAAATATTACAACGTAGAAATGATATTTATATGTCCTTATAGATTGTCTCTAGGGCACCTAAATACTAACACTACAATGGTAAAATATTTACGCCACGACTGCACAATCGACTACGTAATCATCACTCATTCTGTAAACCATTTGCACTGTAAGACCCACATATTGATCAACCCACATAGATAATGACAAGTATTATCAACATATATTACCAACAAAGCAACATACGGCAAAGGAGAATTAGGTGGACATCTGCATTTGGTTCGGTTATTGACTATTGGGACATCAAAATGAAGAAGAAATTTCAAGGGAAAAGGATAAGGAAAAAGAAATTTAAAATTGTAAGATCTTAAATAAGGAAATTCTTAAATGCTTCTAAGTTCAACTATTCACTTATCAACTCTTGATAAGCAATCTGATTTGAAATTTTGTAACTTCAAATTTTCTTTTTTATCTTTTTTCCAAATTTCAATCATAGACTTTTCTTTGCCAGTAATGTCAACCATAAAATTAAACTCTATACAGCTTCCATATTTATTTACAGATGGAATGTTTATGCTTATTTAATGATTGATAATTGATGATGATGATGATGACAATATTAAACAAATGAGGCATCAAGATTTTTTTTTAATTTTCAAACTAAGAATTGGTTATAACAAATAAAAATCATTAATAAAAATGATTTTCGATTTTATAAGAAAAAGTTTAAATAATTTTGGATTTTATAAAAATCCGTGTAAGAAAGTCAAGTAACGTGTTGTGATTCCTTCTTTAAAGAAAGTGTAGGTTTTTTTTTTTTTTTATTGGTGGTGCATGTATCTTTAGACATTGGCTTCTTTTTCTCAAGCTTATTCCAAAAAAATAAAAGACTCGGTTGCAAAGAAATCATCTTTGTTTTTGTTTCACTTGTGTCTCCCCTCTGTAGGATGAATCCCTCTAAATCTCAATTAACATTATAGTCAAAATCGGTGTTGACTTATCGAATTTACCGTTTTTACATTTTTATCTTATAGAATACTATCGAGTCACTTTTAAACTCATGATAGTTGTAAACTATGTCAAAATTGTGAATTCACACAATTGTTGTTAAATTGTTAATCTTGCGAGTTGACTATTTTCCTATTTTTCTGTTTTTATATTTCTATTTTACAAAATCGTGTCAAGTCAATCTTAAGCTCATGATAGTTGTAAACTTGGTCAAACTAGCGAATCCACATACGGAGTTTCTTGTTTTTATGTTTCTAACTTACAAAATTGTGTTAATTGGCTCTTAAACTCGTGCTAATTTTTTCACTTGATCATACTTCGGTGGCTTTATATATGAATTTAATAAAATTTTTTTTATTGAGTATGATAAATTATAAATGTTAATAGATTCAATTTTAATTATTTAGATTTAAAATATATTTAAATTAAATTATTCTCATTGTTTATATGTTAAGGTGTAAAGTTAGCAATGAAATATTTCATTATAGGCACTGACCACCCAACACAATTAATTATTTTAAGGTGTTAATTAAAGTAGACATAATCAATTTTTTTAAACCCAAAGTTGTTAACCAGACTTAACTTCCATCCATTTTAAGTGTTATGGGACCGGCAATTATTCCAGGAGTCTTGTTCTTTGCCTCCCATGAAGACTGTGGAGATTTGGAACAAAGCGAGACGCAGTGCCTAAATCCAGACCAGCCATGGACACATCAGAGAGAGAGAAGAAGAAGAAGAAGGGTTATTGAAGAAATATTGAAGGTCTAAAATTGAGAAATATGATAAGAGATGATATTTAAAACTAAGAAACAGGAAGGGCGCCATTGATAGATAGAGTTCAAAGAAAACAAAAGGGAGGAGAGAGAAGAAGGATGAGGAGAAAGTATCCAACGTCACACCAATTACCATCTGCCACGTTTCAACACCATCTGTCATGTTTGAGTTAAGGTGCATTTTTGCCCTTAAAGTATGCGCCCAGGAGCAATTTTGCCCCTGAAGTTTTAAGCGTAGCAATGTTGCCCCTGAAGTTTCAAAACAGAGCAATGTTGCCTCTCCGTTAAAAACCCTAACGGTCAACTAACGGTCAACATTAGGGTTTTTAATGGAGGGGCAACATTGCTCCATTTTGAAACTTTAGGGGCAACATTGCTCCAAAAAAAGTAGCAATTTTGCCCACGAAGTTTCGGAGCAATGTTGCTCCTCATTAAAAACTCTAACGGTCAACTAACGGTCAACGTTAGGGTTTTTAACGGAGGGGCAACATTGCTCTGTTTTGAAACTTTAGGGGCAACATTGCTACGCTGAAAACTTTAGGGGCAAAATTGCTCCTGAGCGCATACTTTAAGGGCAAAAATCCACCTTAACCCGTCATGTTTTAACACCATACTAATCTTGTTGTATTTATATTTTTTTTTTGACCAAAAAAATTTGGTTATATTTATAAGTCTAGTTTTAGGGTAGTAAATGAGATTTTGATAATTTTGTTCATATTAATTGTACCAATGTAAAATTGAGAAAAAAAGAGCTAAAAAATACTTATTTATAAATGAGCGCAAAGTTAAAAATTCACCCTATAATAATTGAGTTAACTATTTTTCTTTGATGTGTTATTTATTTTTTTAAAAAAATTATAAATAAGATCAAAATGATACCTTCAAAGAACAAGCCAGCCACCTGGAACAATTGTACGTCTTATAACACTTAAAATGGATGGGAGTTAAGTATGCTTGATGGCTTTGCTATATACGCCCCCAAAAAAATTGATTATATCTACTTTTACAACCAACAATAGTTAATTGTGTTGAGTGTTAATACGTAGAAAAATAGTTCATTACTAAATTTGCACATTAATTTTTTTTTATATTTAAATTATTTAATTATACACTGTTAGTACCTATTTATTAGTAAAAGTAAACTCTTATCAATTTAGATTGAATATTATGATACAATTTTATATTATTGTTACGAATTTGTTTAAATTTATGAGTTTGAATACCTTTACGACTCCCATAGTACAAGAGATTCCATATATGAAACAACACTTGATGCAGCCCTTCTAAAACGTGATCATTTCAATAAAATCTCACCTAAACCATGTACCAATTTAGCAAAGCGTAAAAGTGTAAAAAAAACACATGTGATTTGCCCTGGGAGCGCCAACACCATATATTTTTTTAGGTACAAAAATACTGATGTGGTTATAAACAGGTGCAAAAATCACACCCTCCATTAAAAGCAAACGTTCACTGTTAAAACAGAAGAATTTTGACTAACAGGATGCTGACCTGGCATATTTAACTGGAAAAAAAAAGAGAAAAAGATGAGGCGGTTCATATAATCATATCACATCATCTTCTTCTTTCTTCCCAAGGCTTGCCTTTTATGCTTTTCTCCCTTTTTAACAGCCGATCTCCAACGTCGGCAACGACGAAGATAGAGGCGGCAACTCGGACGATGAACACAGCTATCATTTCCACCAGCTTTCGAATGGCTACTGCTCGTATTGTAATTTATGATTCAAAACTCATTCCTGCTTTTTGAACCTGAAACTGTGGTGCGCGAAATGATGAGGGAATTTCCTAATGTTGGCAACGATTTGAAACAGGTATTTTTCTTCCCTACAAGTATTTCTTATTTGAGTGTTCGGTTGATGATTTGGTGGTGTTTAGTGAATCATATGATACCAGTTAAATTGTTCAGATAACATTCATGGAAGACCTTTATGAGCTAGAAGTATGTTGCTTTCGGTTGATTGCAATTGAATACATGTTGGCGAAAATTCTCAGAATTTTAGTTGCTGGCAATCGGGCAAATGCAATATTAATATCGCTTCTATTAATCAACAACAACAATTGTCTTTTTGTTGTTACCATGCCCGAGCAATTGTCGATCAGCTTTGCAGATTAAGGCAACCACCGAACACTTCAAGCCCACTACAGAACTGAACAACTTACTCTGGTTAATCATTGTTGTGTGTCATAGAAATTTCCTTTTTGTAATTTGTGATTGAAAATTCATTCCTACTTTCTGAATTTGAGCTCTCTGGTTCGAATCTTGCTCCCTCTTTCAAACTCACACTCACAGCCGCGACGCACGCTGTTTTTTTTTTTGTCTCTTGAAAGCTTTCGACAGTGGTGGCTATGGTGAAGAGGAGGAGCTCACCGGCAACAGTGAAGGTGGAAGTTGTTGCCGGTGAGGAAGAACGAAGGTGGAGCTCCCCTTCGAGTCGATTTTGTGGTCGTGCTCTGGGTGTTCTTTTTTTTCAGATGTAAATATGCCAAGTCAGCGTCCATTCATCAGTGTTAGTCAAAATTCTTCTGTTCTAACAGTCAAAGTTTGCTTTTAATAGAAGGTGTGACTTTTGCACCTGTTTTATAATCACATGTGTATTTTTGTACCTAAAAAAGCACATAGTGTTGGGCGCTCCTGAGGGCAAATCATATGTGTATTTTTGCACCCTTACCCTTTGGCAAAACTAAAAACCAACTATACCTCGTGTATGTAGGCTTTCGCCCAATCAGTCTAGGCCTCTTTACGCTCCTGACCAATGTCTAGCTAATGCTGATCCAATAATTGCACCAACTAAAGCCATGCTCACTATTGTTTCCTACCATTTCAAAACCATTAGGACCTGTTTGTTAGGAAGAAGGTTGGAGAAGGGGGGAAGATTCCAATATTCCCTCAGTTTTGGGTGTTTGTTACACGAAATTATCTTCTAGTGAGGCACCATCTTTCTTCACCCATGGGAAGATTCCTTCCTTAATCTTCCCTTACATATTGAATGAAAGATGAAATCTTCCCGGAAGATTGTGAGTAAATTCGCATTAGGTCCCTTTCTTCTTCCTCTTTCCTCACCGTCTTCGACTTCACCTTCTTCCTCTCACTTTCGGCTCTCTTTGTCGCCGGCGAAGACTTCCTCCTTCACCATCGGAACCGCGGACGACCACCACCTATCGGAACTCGCCTGGATCTGATTTTTTTTTTTTTTTTTTTTTTTTTTTTCGGTTGTCATGGGGACGTGGGATGAAGAAGGAAGGCTTTTTTGATATTATTATTTATGATGTAAAGGGTATTTTGGGAATTTCAAGTTTTATATTTTAATTTTTAAAATTATCATCTTCCATCCCACTTTCCATATCTACCAAACAGTTCAACTTTTTAAAGTTCCCTCTTAATCTTTCTTTCTATTCCTTTCCCTCCTCTAAGTTCCTTTCCCTCTTTAAATCTTCTCCGTAACAAATAGGGCCTTAGAATCTCTGAATGAGGGATAAATAAGTAATTCTCACTTTGCTTCCAAACTAGAAGGCTGAACTTGTGGCACTTGTATTACAATAAAAACTACTTACAGACCTTCATTTAACAAATTATTCTTTTGAGTTGAAGTTATCTTTGACATGTTCCATAGCTTTTATACATTAAACCCTCTACATTCATGTATTGATCAGAGTCATATTGACCCCAAAAAATTGTACACGTGTAAGGCTCACATCCCTTCTCTATACTCTCTTTTTTTGGCTTTATCCTTCGTTAAATGCACTATATGAACTTATTCTTGTGAGCATAATAGATCCAAGTTGGAGTTCCCAAGTCTAAGTGGTAGGGTGGGTTCATGCCTTGTTTAGACATGGAAGGCTGGAATTTTTTTTTTTGTTTTTTGGTCTGATGCGTGAAATGTGAAAGAGGGCATGATATGGGTTATTTAATGTTGAACTCTTCAGATTTAGAATAATAAAGAAGAAACAAAACAAGCTTTTATATATACCTGCAGGAAACTACTCTGATTCACCTCTTCAAAATCGTCTTTAACATACAGTAGTGCTCCTGATATAACACCTATAATGTATAGAGCGCTTAAAAAGAGGCACGACCACTTTTTTTATTATTATCGAGGTTGTCTCTAAGCCCAATCAAAAATTAACAAAGTTTGAAGAAAACTTTGATTCATAATATCGCAAACTGACTGAGCTGAACTTTGAACTTTAGATTTACAAAATATAGAATTAACAATAATATATGTTTAAATCATCATCAATCCAATCTTTTAAGACTTTAAAAACATAATCTTTTCAAGCAAAATGAAATGTATTGCGTTAAACTAGTACTCCCTCCGGTCTCAATTATAAGACATATTTAACCGATTTTGTGGAGATTAAGGAAAGAAGTTAAATTAATTATTTTTACTCATTTTCCTAAAATGTCCTTATATAAATTTAAAATGACATAAGTAAAAGTGAATCAATAGTTCTTACCATATATCTCTCCAATATCATGTATCCTAACACACACACATATATCTACATATGTACACACACATACAAACGCGCACACATATATATATATATGCATGCACAGATATGTGTGTGTGTTTATATATGTACATATGCACACACACATATATGTTGACAAACACACACAAATATACATATATGTCTACACACACACATATATGTGTCTCTATATATTTGTGTATAGACACACACACATATACATACATACATATATATACATACACACACATGTGCGTGTGTGTGTCTATATATATTTGTGTGTAGATACACACATATATACATACACACACACACATATGTGCACGTGTGTGTGTCTATATATATTTGTGTGTAGACACACACATATATACATATATAGATACACACACACACACACATATATATATATATATATATAAATGTTTCATTGATTAGAAGAGTCTACATATTCACACATATATACTCACCAAAAACCAAACACATTTGAGAAAATAAAATAAGAGTGTTTTAGGAAGAAATTGACAAAAATTAGAATGTTGTCTTATAATTAGGACCAAAATCAACTCCCAAATGTTGTCTTATAATTAGAATCAGAGGAAGTATTTATTTTCACTCTGAACAATTCAAGCAAGAGTATAACAGAGATGTCAAATGAACATATGAAATAATACTGTATGAAGCTCCATTAATTACCTGTGTCGTAGCAGGAGAGGAGACCACCTATACCTGCGACTGCTGTGAGAGTGAGAATGTAAGGGTTCTTTAAAAGCGACACTTTCAATGATATTTTTTTTTCTGCTCAGCTCATATATATATATATATATATATATATGTGTGTGTGTAAATCTTATGCTATATATACATATAACATAAGATTTTCTTGAAAAATGAAGCAGTTTCCGGGGAAACCAAGACATGGCCAGAAATCATCCGGATTCTTGAAGCAATACATCGGCGACATCATTTTAAGAGGAGAAAGGGACACTTTTGGGAAAAATCAACAAATTATTGCTTCTCCGACATGCATTTAATTAAAACAACCCCCCCAAAAAAAAAAACCGGCAACTTTTCTAATAAAAACAAAAGGGAAAATGCATTTAAGGTCTGTTTTGGAGAAAAAATCCGAAAAAGACCCGAAGATTGAAAATCCCGAGAAAATGTCATTGGGCCTTTTTTGGGATTTTCAGAATCTACGTGAGTTGTTAATGAAATTTGATATAGTTATTAACCAAGTTTGATATTGTTTGTTAATGTGGTGATTTAGTTGTTAAAATATTGTTGTTAATGTGGTGATTTAGTTGTTAATGAGTATTGATGTTGTTGTTAATGTGGTAATTTAGTTGTTAACGTTTTAATGAAAAATCCTAGAAAAGGCTCTAGGGTCTTTTTTTAGGATTTTTAGAATCTTGGGACCCTTTTGGATGAGATTTTTTCTCCAAAAGGGGCCCCATATGGATTTTCCCAAAACAAAATCAATTTTGTAATTTCATCTAATCATTTGTTAAGTTTATTATAGAAATACTACGATTAACAAAAAACGAAGGAATTAAAGAGCTTGGAATCACGTGGTCAACAACCTGCATCTACATTTTAATTTTGTCAACGGATTTCCATGGGAAATTTCTAGGCCCTCGTTAATTAAGCAAATAAGCACTAAACAGTAGTAAGCAGATATTTTTCCGCCAAAAAAAATTATATCGACATTGCCATGTGGTTTGGTAAAAAACAAACAAACAGTTTATGCATGTGGAAATTATACTGTCTTTAATATTATATCTATAATTCAATTTCTTCATTTTTTATATTAAGGACAAACTTTTGCTTTGGATAAAAACCAGTAACTTGTTTACACGATGGATTAGGAGGCGACAGTTAAAACACCATAATTTAACCACAAAAGATATAAAATATATTATCAGAAGGAGATTCCAAAACTTAAAACTCATTCGAATCTCTGTGGAAAAAAAATAGTAGCGCGAGTAGTATTATTATTTCCATTCCTTAGAACAGAGTAAACTGATGTTACATTTCCATTCCGTAGAACTTGAGGGAAATATCTAAGGGCTACTAGGCAAAGCACAACTAATAGACACAGGCAACTTACAGAATTCATAGAAGACAGAATAATATCATCAGATAAAGTAAGTCCCACACTGTCAACCATCCAAGGTGAGTGATAAATAGTGATCTGTAGTCACACTGTTTGGGTTATCGCATGGTGGAGCAAGCACTTCAGCCACTCCTTCAAGCATCTGAGAAACTTTTCTCATGGTGGGTCTAAGAGTTGGGTCCTCTTGTATACACCAAATAGCAATCATTAACAACTTTTCCAGGTTCTTATCATCGAGTGCCTCCTGATCTTCTTCAACCAAAGCCTTCAGAGAACCTGTTGTGTAGCAGTCATAAGCCCAATCTGCTAATATTGCTCTCTCCTCATTCTCTGGTTCCGTGTCCACACATCTTCTGCAACAGATTATCTCCAGCAGCAATACACCAAAGCTATAGACATCTACTTTGGCCGTGATAGGCATGTTCTTGAACCATTCAAGTGCAACATACCCTTTTGTTCCCCTTATAGCTGTATGGGTTCGGCTCTGATTCATGTTTAAGAGCTTGGCTAATCCAAAGTCAGAGATACGAGCATTAAAGTAGTCATCGAGGAGTATGTTTTGGGGCTTTATGTCGCAGTGGATGATCTGGGGGTCACAATCTTCATGTAAGTAAACAAGTCCTCGTGCAATCCCAAATGCCAGTTTTAGACGTAGGTTCCAGTTGGGTTTTGAGTCACTGAAAAGAAGGCTAGCTAATGTGCCATTGCTCATATACTCATAAACCAACATCCTTTCTGTTCCGTCCTCACAGAACCCAAGCAGCCGAACTAAATTCTTGTGATGGGTCTGACCAATTGCATTAACTTCATTCTTGAATTCCTTCTCAGTTTCTTGCAAAAGAAAGGTGTTCAACCTTTTGACTGCTACGTTTACCGCAGAACCCAAGTTAATGGCTCCTTTGTAAACAGCAGCGAAAGCTCCTCTTCCTAATCCTTCCTTGAATCCATTTGTGGCCTCTTCAAGCTCCTTATAAGTAAAACAGCGCAAATTGCTTTCAACAGCACCGTCACTTCGGTAAACATTTTTAACCTTCTTCTTGAATTGGTAAATGGAGGAAAAGCCAAGACAGAATGCTCCAATTAATACGAGATTAAGAAAGGCAGAGCTACCCAAGAGGACAGATACCGCCAAAATCAAAGTGTCCTGATTCTTTCTTTCGATGATTGGGGGACCAATTAGGGAGGAATTGTCTTTCCTCACCTTGACAAAAGCCTTACCACCGTTAACACTCGTGTCATATTTCCCATTTGAAAGTGGAAACCTCTTTTTCAAGCAACTGTCACCATCTCTGAAAATGGCAACGGCACAAAAACAATCTTCCATGCAGGCCCTTTTGCACTCATCTTCTGTAAAAGGCTTTAGAAGCACATAATCAGAGCCAGGCCAATCAGTATCTTGCAACTCCACAAAGTCATATAGATCTTTCCCTTGACTAAGCTCATCTTCTTTACAGCCCTGTATGAAATCTGGTTTACAACTACCATATGGATCATCAGGATCTAGTAGGGAATAACCTTGTGGGCATGTACAATTTGGCCTAATATTTTCACCCAATCTACAAATGCTATTATATCCGCAAATGCCTGTTCCTTCACTTATGAGCCTTGCATTACAGATATTATCTGGCTTTGACCAGATAGGTGTCCAAGTTCCAGATGAACCCTTGGGATGTCGATATAAAGAGAGAATTCCATCAAAATTAAGAGTAGCTCGAAGATAAAATTGAGTTGGAGAGGGTGAGCTCTGGTCTGAGAAGAAATATGAACCATTGTTCTCCCTTAAAACATAAAATTGTCCAGATTTGTTGAAGACTAGTCGAATTCCAGGAGTTGGAGTATTGGACTCAGAAGTTTCAGTATTGAAATAATGTTCATTAGCATACTCAGATGGTAGGTTTACAGAATGCAACTCAAGATTACCATCATCCTGGAGAACAAGTTCAAACCTCCCCCGTGCGAAATCCGCCTCTGACCAACGAGAAGAAAGCTTTTCTCCCTTCTCCAAAGTCTGTGAGGGCAACATGGTGTCTCTAGGATTCTTGAAGGTCTCCCAGACAGAGTTCGATGTCCCATCATGAAGAACAAAGTTGCCAGAGTCATTCAAGGAACCAGAAGCAGCACTACCAGAAGAGTTAATTTCTGGTGTCCACAGAGTTCGACCATCAGGATCAGTAAGCTTAAGCCCTTCTGAAGCAGTAAGCTGAACTCTTGACCCCTTTGGAGCAGGATTGTCTCCATTGGCATACCAAACGATGGTTATGCTTGGAATGTTGGCATACCAGATGGAGAGCAAGAAGAAACTGTTGTTTTTATCTGGTTGAAACCCAAAGGCAAAATCCCCAGAAGGTGAAACCACCCATGAGGAGTTGTTGCCATCTGCTGTGAAAGAATCGCCCACTTCGATATTACTTCTTCGGGTTTGGGCAAAAACACAAACAGAAGGCAGGCACAGAATCAGAAAACAGAGGAGAAGGGGATTCAGAGAAGAAGCCATAACCAGAATCAATTTTCTTCAGAGAGTTTGGAAACTGGAAGATAAGGAACGCGATTGAACTTTGAATATGCGGAAGCGAGGGATACATCAAGAGTGGAGTCATGGGAAGCTATGAAGCAGGGACACTCGTATTTTTTAAAAAATATGCGTGTTGGACCCTCCCATACCGTTTGATACTCTGACACTCTTATTTTTAAAAAATATGTGTGGTTTTAAATATTACTAAATTGATCTTGAATTTTCCTTTTTATAATTTTTTTAAGAAAATGAGGCACGACTTTTATGATGAAATTTGAATCTACGATGGAACTAAAGTTGAAGGTTAGAATTTTCTGAGAATATTAAATTTGAATGTAAATTATAATATATATATTTAATATTAAAACGTGTCCTCACATGTCGAAATTTAGATTTTTTTAAGATTAACGTGTCGGAATGTCGAGTCATATCATATTTCGTATCTCATATTAGCGTCGGCGCTAACATAGATGGGAAGTGAGTGAGGCAAGTTAAGCGTCGTCTTCTGGGACGTGTGAAACACGGATGACGTGGATTTGATTCCCTACTCGTCAAAGGACGAGCAGACGGACGAGTTCCTGGGTCGTCCGGATGGCCCAGATCTTTTCTTTTATATATGAAAAAATCATTTTTTTTCAAAAAATGTTATTTCAGAAATTATCTTTATTTTAGATCTTCTATTCATTAAAATTATTTTTGATAAATATATATATATATATATAAATCAAATCTGCTTGTCCATACGGACGAACTCTCCCTGCTCGTCGTACGGATGAGGACCAAGACCGGTCGGTTCCCGGATGACGTCCTCTGCGAGTCCGAATTCGCTGAATTTTCCAAAGGGAAAGGACCCGCCACGAAGTGAAGGCTTGAAGTTCATTGGCCCCCAGTCTTAAACCGTTCTGTGGAGTCTCCCAACAAGGCAACGTACTGTACGGCAAAGGAGAATTAGGTGGACATTTATATTTGATTCGGTTATTGACTATTGGGACATCAAAATGAAGAAGAAATTTCAAGGGAAAAGGATAAGAAAAATAAATTGTAAAATTGTAAAATCTTAAACCAGAAAATTCTTACAAAATGAGTGATGAATTGCTTATAAATTTTATCATTCCCATATCAATTCTAAGTAACAAATATGATTTGAAATTAAAAAAAAAAACTGTTTTTTTCCCGAATTTCAACCATACACTTTTCTTTACCACTGGCACTAATTTCAACCATAAAATTAAACGCTACACAGCTTAGATATTTATTTATGGATGAAATGTTTATGCTTATTTAATGATTGATAATTAATGAGGATGATGATATTAAACAAGGGGTTTACCCTTCTCATATTGCATGAGAAGAAGAAGATTCCTACACACACATGAAATGGTAGGACCCACATCTTTTTTATTAAAAAAAAAAACTCAAGCATGGAAATGGTGGGACCCACATCTTTTTGTATCTATGACATGAGGATACACTTCTCCTACAATATGAGAAGTGCATTTCCCATTAATAAACAAATGAGGCTTCAAGACCTTTTTTATTGTCAAACTAAGAATTGGTTATAACAAACAAAAATCATTGATAAAAATAATTTTTGATTTATAAGAAAATACATATAAGAAAAAGTTTAAATAATTTTGGATTTTGTAAAAATCCGTGTAAGAAAGTCAAGTAACATGTTGTGACTCCTCCTTTAAAGAAAGTATAGGTCTATTTTTTTTTTTTTTTTTAATGGGTAAAAGTGCAAAAAGTACATATGCTTTACCTTCGGGAGCGCCCAACACTAAATGCTTTTTCTAGGTGCAGAAATACACATGAACTTTGAAGATTTGAGCAAAAGTCACACCACCGTTAATTCCTGACTGACGGTGTTAGTTTTTGTGGTGGGACCCACATTATTATTATTATGAAAATACAATAAGGCACTTAACTTTTACAAAAAAAAAAAAAAAAAAAAAAAAAAAAACAAAAAAAAAACCTCCGGCTCCACCGACAAGCTCGAATCCAAGCTTCTCTCTCGCCGCGTTGCTCATGAACCGCCATTCCGAGTCACTCTCATCACTCCTCGCCCATAGTTTTCAAGGTGAATCCAAGCTTCTCTCTTGCTTTCACTCGCTTTTCCTCAGTCACATTTCTTCCCTTTCATCTCGTCCCCATTGACTCTTCCACCGTAAACACGGACGACCCTTTTTTTGATCCAATTCGAAGCTATTCATCGCTCTTGTCACCTTCTTCCTTCTCTTCTCGCTTTGGTTTCTCCTCCTCATTACGCTTTTGTCTACTATGTGACACTCATATCCCCTGTCTTCCAATAATAGAGAATTGAAAGCGCTCGAGTCTCTTAATACTGGAAAAGTGGTCAAAGAATTGCCCCCTGTTTTCCCATAGGCCCTTTGGTACCATGTGAGTTTGAGAAGAACAGAGGAGTTCTTCGCCATTGAAGTGGCTAAATGATCAATCCCCTGGGTCATTTGTGTACGTAAGCTTCGGGGCGAGACTAAGCTTGGCAAGAGCTTCGCCATTGAAGTGGCCAAATGATCAATCCCCTGGGTCAGTTGTGTACGTAAGCTTCGGAAGCAGACTAAGCTTGGCAAGAGATTAATCAGATATACTGAGTCACAATGCAGTAGGTGGGTTTATGAGTCATTGGGGATGGAACTCGGTGGTGGAAGCGGCGTGGCACGACGTGCCAATTCTGGGGTGGCCACAGATTGAAGACCAGAAGCTTAATGCAGAGGTGGTGGAGAAGAGTGGGTGGGGTACGTGGAAGAAGAAGCGGGGTTGGTTGGGAGAGAATGTGGTGAGAGGAGAAGAGATTGGAGACGCCATTGAGGAGATGATGAAGAATGAAGCTTTGAAGGTTAAAGTAGAGGAAATGAAAGTGGCGGTGGGAATTCTGAGATTGCAGTTCAGACACTGATTGGTGAGTGGAAGAAGATGAATAGTTTAGGGGCGTCGATTCTTTTAAAGTTAGGGGTATTTTGTATTTTCAGAATAATAATGTGGGTCCACCACAAAAATTAACACCGTCGAGTTAAGAATTAACGTTGGCGGTTGGTGTGACTTTTGCTCCAATTTTCAAAGTTTATGTGTATTTTTGCACCTAAAAAAAGCATTTGGTGTTGGGAGCTCCCGAAGATAAAGCATATATGCATTTTTACACTTTTACCCTTTTCTTATTGGTGATTAATGTATCTTTAAGACATTGGCTTCTTTTTCTCAAGTTTATTCCAAAAATATAAAAGACTCGATTGCAATGAAATCATCTTTGTTTTTGTAACATCCTAATTTTTACATTAAAATTTAATTACAAATAAATAATAATAATTAATCATGATGCATGAATGTATTATGTAATTGTCAAAATAAAGGTTTTCATATAAAACGTCATTTATGATAGTAAAAGAAATTAGTGGAATAAGGATGTGGAAATAATAATATTTTATTGTTATCAAAAAAATAATTATAGAGAGAGGGAAAAATGTGTAAGAGAATAAAATAAAATAAATAATAATGATGAATAAAATAATATATATATATATATATATATATATATATTATATAAGATTATTTATATAGTTGAATTAATTTCTTTTCAAAGCAAAGTTTCTTCACGAAAGTTACCTACGCATTTTTTTCTTTCAAATAAGGATAATATAATATTGATTAGTGAAAATTTTGGGATTAGAATTATGATAAATTTTTAAATTTTGATAATAGATGACTGTATATATGAAGAGCATGATCAATAAATAAATTTAATTGGTTTAAATTTATTAGCTTAGTTGTTATGGGAATTTAAATTTATTTTCTATTTAAAAGAATTAAGGATTTATGTCATTAGTATATTTTTACCGATTAAATGAGGATTTAAGCATTTAGTTGGATTACTAGAGGTATTATTAAAGATTTAATCGGTTAGTTTTGCTAAATCTTGAACTATATGAAATTATGAATTGGAATTTTAAATTAGAATTAATATGATTTTGATTATATGGAAGTTTGGAGATTATTTAATAAATTGGGTTATACTTATAAAAGTTAGTATTAAGTTAAAAATGGAGGAGTAGATAAACTGTCATTTTGTTTAAGGAAAACTAAAGTGAGATAAGTTTAATTAATTAATTATTATTATATTAGTGATTATTCTTGTTAATTCTATTAACGTATAATTATATATTTATTTTTAGAATGGACTTGATCTCTCTCAATGTAACACCCCCAATTTCTAACAGTTATAATAACCTAAAATTTAAATGATTTTCATAAATGAATCACTGTAATTCGAAATAAACAACATTAGGGAGTGTTACCGCCACACTTGTACTGGGACAAGTGCAAGGCTACTTATTACAATAATGTAAAACCAAACTTAAGCAAAAAGTGTTTTTAATTAGAACAAAATAAAATAAAATAAACAGAAACAACTGACTGTGCTTTCTCACTTCTCACTGCTAGCCCCAACCTTTGGCTGTTTTTAATCAAATTTCGCTCCCAGAAGGATCATCGTGACCCATGAATACAAAAATAAGCAATTCTTTGGTAATTCTAATAAAACACAATTTAAATGGCACGAGATATGTTAGTCAAGCGAATGTATATATAAATCATAAGGTAATAGCATCAAACATTATTCGTCATTTTTTTAATTTATTTAGACCCGGGAAACCCTGCCAGTCGATTTAGTTTAGTGGGAAGAGAACCATGGTAGACTTGGGAAACTGCGCCGATCTACCCCGTGACCTGCGAAACCCTGCCAGTAATAATTAATCAAATTTGGCCATCAAGTATTTCTTCCTAGTGTGCACACCTCTTCCCAAAGTTGCTACTAGTGTCCCAGGAAACCCTGCCAGACACCACTTTGGGAAGAACGGATATCATCGGTTCACATCAAATAATATATCGAGGGCATAAAGCCCGATTGTGTTCATTACTCCTCGGGAGGTACCATCCCAAAGCTATCCTCCCATTTGTTAAATTATTTTCAAATAATAAAATTCCTAAATTATTTCTATTATTTAATTATCTTTTATATACTTTTCTATTATTTAATTAAATATAGGATACAAGGATATTTTGATATAAAATCTAATCACGTCCTATTTCATTATGCAGCGGATATTATATAAAGAAGGAAAGAATATTAAATAATATGGCATCAGACACAGCTAGCATAAACATTAAAATTAATGTGCTTACTTTATTGATAAATAATGAATAATATATAAACATTGCATTGTGATAGCTCAATTCTTTTAGCATAGTTAGCATAGAAAGGGTTGGCTTCGCATGATATGTGATCGAAAATATATAAAATATAAAATAAATAGATATATATATATATATATATATATAATAAATAGAATATATAATAAGATTTTCTAATATAAATAATATAATAAAAAAATAAAGGATATATAATATGAAATATTAATATAATTAATATAAATAGAAATAGATTATATTATATAATCTAATTAATAATAATATAATTAATATATTCCTATTACAATTTATTACAATACAATATATTTAACATTTTAATTACATTTTATATTTCTATTTATTCTAGCTAATATCTATGATCATAGCTAATATATAGGATCACTAATATCACTACCCAACAGGCTCAGTAAGGTAAATTAAAATGACTCCACTACTCTCAAAAATAGCAAACCACATGCTTTTAATAATATAAAAAAAATCAGCACGCAATAAACATTTAAAAACTAAATAACTTAATCACTCTTATTGTGGAGATCAAAGAACGTCGAGAAATATGCAACATTAACCACGTAGAGAAAGAAAATTGGGATTATTAACTTCAACACATTTAAAGAGGTGATTAGACGAGTGAAAAGCATGGCCAAGGGACACGTTGTACATCTAATATAATATATTATACCGGGTCTTCGGATTTCACAATAAGAAGATCAATTAGAATAAAAGGACGCATAGACGCATGAAAAGAAAGAAAATCACGGAGAGTAGTGAGCAATTGCGCTAGTTTTGGATTAAAGAACATACAACCTATGAACAGATGATTTCTATGGATCTAAGGATTAGGATTACCTATCAAAACTTACATAAAACTAACCTAAGACTCATGGGGATTAGAATTACCTTGTCTCCATTTTGCTATCCTCCTAGAAGAACAATTGACGAGAGTCCGAGCGAGGATGTAGTAGCGGAAAGAAAAAGAAAATAGCGGCGAAGAAAAGTATCGAGTGTTTTCTAGGTTTAAGCTGTCAGGACCTAAGTTTATAATTAAAATCTAGGGTTTTAATTATGGGTCGGGCCCTTTAATTATTCCTAATTAATAAATTAACTATACAAACATTATAAATTTCTAGATTTTAATATATTATTATTATTATTATTATTATTTCTATTATTTTAATCGGGGTATTACATTATTATTAATAATCAATAATAAAAACTGGAGTATTACACTCAAGTTTAGTTCTTGTGACAAGAATTTGAGGTAACCACTTTCTACTCATTGTACTTGCTTGTATGATGATTTGTGAGTGATTTTTAATCTATGAAAGCTATGTTTTTACGAAGTTGCCTTGTAGGATTTATTTTGGAATGATTAGTGATATTATATGTTATGAAAAATATATTTTTTATGGTTTCTTGAGCTAAAATAATATTGTTATCTTAATGATTATTATGACGATGTAGTACTATCATAAATCTTATTTGGAATTTCATATATTCATGTCAAGACTATGATGATGTGGAGTGGTGAAGGATATGGAGTGATGATGGGAGTTATTGTGTATATAATACCATGTGATATGCCACCACTCGGTGCACAGTGGATGACTTTGATGTTTTCAGGGCCCTTGGTATCACCCTTTTCCTTTGGTTGGGTTAAGGGTCAGCCCTTGGGACAAAGTGACACCTTTCCATAATCAAAAGAAAGGGAACCCATGGTCCGATATGAGTTATGTAGTCTTTGGCCGAGCTAAACCTCATCATCAGAGAGCTTGGTGCAGTCTTGTCATAGAGACTAAACCTATTATATTACAGCTCATGGGTTCTGTCAGCGGTTATAAGGGTGGGGTGATAAAGATTGTCAGGATATCGACCTATTGCTTGGCATGTTATATATGTGATTCGTAATATGATATTTGGTTTAAAAATTGTGATACGAAATTGTGATATGATAATTTTGTAAATTTGATATATAATATTTTGTTATTTAAAATGTTCCACTTGGCACCTCATGAGCACGTATTAGCATTTACAATGATTTGGATTGATGGTTACATATATTTTTCGTGTGATAGTTCTCGTGTGGGTCAATCGGGAAGGCACGAAGCTTAAGCTACTTTTGCTAATGGTAGTGCTTCCACCCTTTTGGTACATGTTGAATTATTGTATATTGCCGCATTATGGCTCACTTGGCATATTCTAGTCTATTTTGGATATTCGACAAATTCTAAAGAAATATTTAGTTTTAAAATATGGTTCTAGTAAAATCCAAAGCTTACTGTGTGCATAAAATATTTTAATGAATAGTTTAGTTAAGTTAATAACTAATAAATTGTCCTTTAAAATGGAGAATGTTATCGTTTTTGTTTCACTCGTGTCTCCCCTCTTTAGGATAGAATCCCTTTAAATCTCAATCACTGTTGTGTTATTCATTTTTATGTTTTTACCTTATAAAATAATGTCGAGTCCCTCTTAAATTGTTATAGTTGTAAACTACCACTCTAGTCTTATTTATAAGTCCCTTTTGACCAAATCAAACATACCAAGGAGAGGTAGGTAGCTCAATGATTATGTGATAAATTTTCAACTTTACCCTCATTTATGAATGAGTACCTCTTAACTCTTTATTCTCTCTCTATTTTCATGGGTACAATATATAGGCAAAATTGTCACAAGCTCATTTATTTGATTAAAAGGGACTTATAAATAGGACCAATTTTTTTTGATCAAAAGGGACTTATAAATAAGACCAGAGTGGTATGTTAATCTCGCAAATTCACATCATTATTGTTAAACTCGTGAGTTGACTTTCTTAATTTACCGTTTTTACCTTACAAAATCGTGTCAGATCAGTCTTAAACTCATAATAGTTGTAAACTTGGTCAAACTCACGAATTCACACATCGAGTTTACTGTTCTTATATTTCTAACTTACAAAATCATGTTAAGTTGTGCTAATTTTTTCACTTTATCATATTTGATGGCTTTATATGTGAATTTAACAAAAAATTCTTGGTTAGGTATGATAAATTATAAATGTTAATAGATTCAACTCTAATTACTTGGATTTAAAATATATTTAAATTAATTTGTTCTAATTTTTTATAGGGTTAAAATGTAAATTTAGCCATGAAATAAACACAATTAATTATTGTTAGTTGTAAAAGTGTGATATAATCAAATTTTTTGGGGGGCAAAAATACATTGGAGCCGTTAAATAGACTTTAACTTCCATCCATTTTAAGGGTTATGGGACCTGCAATTATTTCGGGAGGCTTGTTCTTTGCCTCCCATGAAGATCGTCGGTGGCGGAGCCACCTTATGGCCATTTGGGGCTTTGGTCCCGGTGGCATTTTCTTATCTTATGTATTTTTATGTATGTATCATGTAATATTTTATTTTGGCCACTAATTTAGCCTCAGCTAATTTATTATCTTTTCAATAATTATACTCTTTTTTTGGGATATGAGAGGAAAGTAAAATTTTTGTTTGAGATACCTATTGAAAATATTAGTATCATCTTACATCTGGTGTTGTTCATCTTCATTTTAAGGACTAAATAGGTACTCAAAATCACTTTTGTTCACCTCACTCATTTTATGAAAGTTATTCTACGTATTTTTATCTTTTTAATAAGGATAATATTGTGTTGATTAGTGAAAAGTTTGAGATTATGATTTTGGGAAAGTCTTGAGTTTTGACAATAGATGACTATATATATGTAGAGGATGATTAATGGCTAATTTTAATCAGTTTGGATTTATTATTTGGTTGTCTTATGATTTTATAATGAATTTCTTTTTAAAAAATAGATTATAATAGGTTATTTGCTTAGTTGAAATTGAATCGATTTGTATGTTTTTTTTAAAAAATATTTTTTGGGTTCATATTATATTTCTTTTATTTTCTCCAATTATTTTGTTTTGAGGTAAGTGTGATGCACATTTAAGTGTTAGTTTTGTTGATTGAGTAGTACTATAAGAATTAATGTTTAGTGACACAAGATACTAATTAACACCGACATCAATATATATTTCGAGTCACCAAATTTTTTGTAGGTTGAAAAAATGAGTAAGGATAAAATGAGAAAAGCATAGATGTCTTCTTTAAGAAGAAAATAACTTCAGAAAGTGATATTTCTAAAAAAACTAATTTTTGAAAGTGATGCACCTTCTAATAAGTCTCCTTCTAAACGTCATAGAATTTTTATTTACTAGGTTATCTTTTGATTTTTAATTGTCGATTATTATTTATTTGTATTATTAATGTTATGTGATTTTATTTAGTAAATATTTCAATATGTTTATTTTTTGGCTCTGGGTTAAAATAATTTCTTGGTTCCGCCACGAAGACTGTTAAGATTTGGAACAAAGCGAGAAGTGCCTAATTCGGTTGACCATAGACACAAGAGAGAGATAATTATTACTACCTCCGATTCTAATTATAATTCTAATTATAGGAACACTTTTTGTAGTATAATTTGCACTATAAAAGTGGTCCTATAATTAAGACTGAGGATAAAAGAAAACAGAAACAAAAGGGAAAATAATTTTATGATAGAAGGGATATTATTAAATATATACTATTTAAGTTGAAGGAATTTTTTTAACAAACAGCAGTTTTGGTTTTGCGGTTTGCTTTGGTTTTGTATATTTAAAGGGAAGTGATGGAAAATATATAGGGAAAAGAAAAGACAAGGGAAACAGGAAGTGACAGAGAAGAAGGCTTATTGAAGAAATATAGAAGGTCCGAAATTGAGAAATATGATAAGAGATGATATTTAAAACGCGAGAAACGAGAAAAGTGCCGGTGAAAGATAGAGTTCGGACTTCGGAGAAAATGAAAGGGAGAAGAGAGAAGAAGAAGGAAGAGGAGGAGAGGGTGCCCAAAGTCACCAATCACCATCTCGCCACGTTTCAACACCGTCTCGTCATGTTTTAACCCCATACCTCCAAAGAGCGAGCCGGCCACCTGCAACAATTGGGGAGCATATAAAACCTTTACGTGCCTATTATATACTCATCCCTCATTATTTTTATTATTTTTATATTTTATTTATTTAGATTTAAATTATATACTATTTTTTGGAATTTTTTTATACCCAAAGTATCTCTAATTAATTAATTTTCAAAATACTAGTATTACATGAGAAATATTTCTAAATGCGGGATCGAAAACTAATTAATTTGAGATATTGGATGCAAAAAATATTTGAAAGCAAAGATATAATTTAAATATAAATACATAATATATATATAAAATGTGTCATCCCTCTAATAGAGGGATGAGGACATAAGTGCACATAAGAGATGTATACCTAATGTGAACCCATAACAATTGTGGGTCCTATAACACTTAAATAAATTGATTATCTTTATTTTAACTCTCAATAATAATAGATAATTGTGTTGGATGCTTATCAAAAAATAGTTCATTATTAAATTTGTACTTTAATTTTTTATATTTGAATTATTTAATTATGTACTGTTAATATTTATTTATTGGTACCAATAAACTCTTACAAGTTTACGATTTAAGTCTACTATATGATTTTATATTACTTGTTACAAATTTGGTTAAATGTATAACCCAATTGATAAGTTGATGTTAGTTCTAAATTAAATGTAAGACCTATTTTACATACTATTAATTTTTTTATCAAAATAACCCTATTGGTCTTTCATCAAGAATAAATAAAGAAATTAAGGAAGATAATAAATACACTTTACAAAAGTATCATATTAATTAACTCAATTAACATTGTTAATCTACTCAAATTATAAATTTAGGTACAAAAAGTACCGACTCGTGGTTGAATGAAACAATATTAATATTTAATATTGGTTTCAAATCGATTGAAAATTGAAAAGAATAGGTTTTCAATCGGATTTAAAATAGAGTCATCAACTCAAATTTAAAATAATATAATCTTGCTAATCAATTTCAATTTCAAATCAAGACTTTAAAATACAAATACTCGAATCAAACTTAAAAAAATTTAAATTTTAAATTTGTTTCAAAGAAACCTAAATAAGCAATCTAGAACAATAACAAACCATTAAATGATATTCAAAACAAACGTTATGGATTCTCGAATCAAATTCAAAACAATTCCAAATTGTGAATTTGTTACAAATGAGACTAAATGAGTAATTTAAAATATTAGTTAGTTTTTAAATGTCGATTTTCCAACAAATGAATAAATATATTCATCACTATTCACTAAAAAGTCTAAGGAAAGAGGATAAAAATATGATTCATCAATAATCATTACATAAACAATACCATCATTAAATTGTATGGCAGTTCATGGCCCGGGGAATATCTCCACCGCTTGTCATCAAAGTTATGATTTTAAGTAAGATATATATGTGCATATGAAATCGCGGGCTATGCTTATAAGTTCACATACAAAAGAAATCTAAAATAAATTATAAATTCAACTCCCATCACATTTGTTTCACACCATGGTAAGGTCCCTGTACCTAATATTATTTATAAAGAAATTTTTTTGTAATCTTACGTCTTAATTATTAAAGCCGAAGATTTTTCACATAACCATTTTTTGCCTCAAACAGTATCAACTATTTGCACCGTGCATCATCATCAATTAATCAAATATTCATTCAATTCATTCAAATATATACTACTAAACCTTCTGACCATTTAGTTATTGGTCCATTTGTAACACATATGTGGCAATTTCCTCATCATTCTATGGGTCATACTTGGACGATGTCTTATGTGTCCGCATGTCAAGCTTTTCATACTCAATTACCATTCACACACAATTTCAAACGGAAGGATTTTCCCATTGGCGTTCTTATACTGTTTTCCAACATAGTATTTAATATTCGTTCAATTCCAAAGAAGTTTGGCTATTCCTCATGCATCACTAACCCTTTCATCGACAGGCTTTCTATCAGTTTTAGTTTATTGGATGAACGAATCGGCCACTGCAATTAGACGGAGTAAATGTCAACCATCATTTTCCAATGCTGGCCATTTGAATGTAAGTCAATTCAAGCCATTTTCGTTTTCGTCTCCAGAATCAGTTGAAAAAGTCATCCTCAACCCTTTAATCAACATATTTTCCATTTTGGATTCAAATGGTTACGTCTAATGTACTTTCATTCCTTCAGCTGGACTGTCAAAGCAACAATCAAAGTACCACTTTCAAAGTCAAACTTTTGGGACATTTCATGTAATACCCCAGATTATAATACTAATAATAATAACAATAACAATAATATAGTAACATAAAGATTTAGAATTTAATAGTGTTTATATTGTTTTATAATTTATTAATTGGTAATAGTTAAACGACCCAACTCATAGCTAAACCCTAATTTTTAATTATAAACCGAGGTCTATTTTTAACCGACCCTAGCGGACGCTCAATACTCCTCTTCTCCTCTACTACTTCCTCCATTCTTTCTTTGCGTCAATTATTCTTCTAGGAGGTTAGCAAAACAGAGACCAGGTAATCTTAATACCACTATATGTACAAAATATAAATCCAACGAATCAAGAAAACATGAAATATAGCTCCTTAGCTATCAAAGTCTTTTATATATTACTCCTTCCGATTACTTGACCTTTGTTGATTATTAACTTGATCTTCTTGCTTTGTTAGATTTGATATAGCTCCACACGTTGTAATATTTTTTCAACTATCAACTATTCATGTTTTTGTCTCTTTTAATTACCATTACTTGACGTTATTATCTTGACGCGATGTCAAACTTATTGTTCTATTTTTTTTTTGGTCAAGCCTAGTAAAGCCAAAAAGGGATAATGAGTAGATCGTGAGAATTTCCCAAGAATGAGGTAATCCTAATACCACTAATGCATAAATGTATTTTAATGAGTAGATCGTGGGAATTTCCCATGAACGAGGTAATTCTAATCCCTAGGTCAATAGAAATCCATTGCTACATGGCAAAATTCTTTTTAAATCCCCAGAACTGTCGTCTCGTGATTTCCATTCGGTACTATAAATCTTGTGTTTACCTTCCTCTGTGAGAAAGTTGTTTTCTTTATATGATATGATTCGGATTTCGACTAGCCTTAGTTATTGATTATGTGCGTTTTGCTTTGAATGTTTTAGTCTTTGGTAATTGAATACATGTATATTTTTTTTTCTTTCTTTTTTGGGAAAATCCTTTTCAAGGCCCACATTACCAAAAAAATATCGAAAAAGGCCCCAACATTCTGAAAATACCCAAAAAGGCCCTAAGATTCTGAAAATTCCCAAAAAGGCCCCATGATTCTGAAAGTTCCTAAAAAGGCCCAACATGAGTTGTTAATGGGGCTGATATAGTTGTTAGTGAGGGCTGATATAGTTGTTAAATGGGCTGATTTAGTTGTTAAAAAAAAATTTTAACAACTAAATCAGTCCATTTAACAACTATATCAGCCCCGTTAACAACTATATCACGCCTATTAACAACTCCATAATTCTGAAGGGCCTTTTCTGAAATTTTCAGAATTTTGGGGCCTTTTTGGGAATTTTCAGAATCTTAGGGCCTTTTTGGGTATTTTTTTGGTAATGTGAGCCCTGAAAAGGATTTTCCCTTCTTTTTTTCTCGTTTTGCGTGAGTAAGGAAGACTTCTCCATATAGACCTTTCAAGTGGCAACCATCTAACCCAAAATATGGCATACAAGCTTCCAGAAAACCATCTCTGCAAGCAGCCAAGCATACAAAAATTCTCTTAAAAGTAAAACTTTCTTTAAATGATAACCTTTCATGGTAACTTAACTTCCCCTATGTTTTTCCAACAATAACTCCGCATATTTTGGTATCTTCTTATAACTCACAGCATGAGAACCTTTGCATTCTCCTCTTCCTTTTTTTCTTGCCTATACAATTGCATTCGATGAGCCTTAACTCCATATTTGGTGGTCAATTCATGGTCCATTAATTCATAGCTCATATTAGGATCATCATTCAAAGATCCTTTTCAATTTATCTGCTATCCAAGTTGATGTAGCATTGGGTTGATTAGTTATCCTAATGCAAGTGTGCATTTGTTCATATGTCTTTATCATAAAAGTCACACCATTTGGGGTAGGAGAAGCATGAATTTTCCAAGGACAACCATCTGAAGCACAAATAGCAGTTACTCTTGTTTTTTTCATTTTTTATTCTAATTATGTCAAAATTTTCTTGGATTACATAATCCTTTTAAGCATTCCTAAACTCATTTACATTGATAAACAACATATCTTTTTCCAAATGCACTTTACCTTTAGCATTGTAATCAAATCTTTTTCCCTTGACATTCTTAACAATGTCAATAATTTTGGGCTTTTCCACGTCACTACCACTTGCAGAATTTTCACTACTTTCAATCTCAATCTTAGATTTACTACCTTCACTATCTTCTACATCATTTAAAATAGAATCATCATCAATCCTTTCTCCTTGTCCAAATTCTTCTACTTCATTATCATCACAATCCTCTTCTTCAGTATCAGTATATAATTTATCAAAAGGAGGTTCACCTTTATCACAATTATCAATATCTTCAACAAGAATAATATTTTCCTGCAAGGATGAAAAATTTTAAATTTAAAATCAAAATAGAGTGCCAACAACATATTTTATGATGACAAATTGGTGGACTAGTGTTCTATAATTTATCAATATAGATTCTGTGTATATTGCAACCTAGCTCTCATTCATTATTTCAATGAAACACATCACTAATTATTCTTCTGTATATAATTCAACTGACAATCCCAATCAAAGAACAATCTCAATAAAAGAATTTTTATTTTTATTTTTTATTAAGCTTTGTATAAACACATCAGTAAGCCCCTTCTCACAGTTGCTTGTCTTTTTATTGCTGCGCATACGAGGAACTTGCTTGCCTGAGCCTGCCTTGCATATGCTAAGCTTTGGGAACCTATTGCGACAATCCGATATTAAATCCACAAACGTTTAATATTTAGAATAAACTTTGAATTATGTCGCAATAGGTTCTTGGCTTTGGGAACCGATAATCCCAGTCAAGTTTTGTAGGAGTATAAACCGATGATCCTAATCAATATATACTACCTCCAGTCTTAATTATAGGAGCACTTTTGTAGTGTAAATTGCACTACAAAGGTGCTCATATAATTAGGACCGGAGGGAGTATTTGATTTATCAAATCGATAATCTCAACAGATTTTTGAATGAAAATTAGATAAGCTTTGTACCTTTTTGTTTCCATGATCTGTTGTAGTTGTCTTATCTATAGTTGTTCTTGTGAGTCGTGTTTTTTCTTCGTAGGTCTACAAACCGTCAAGTAAAATTAGGGATTTAGTATTAAGGGTAAAATAGTAAATAAATTTTATTTTTATATAAAATTGAATAAAAAAAATTATTTGTGGAATCTTTTTGAAATATTCTTAATAGAGTTAACTGTTTGGACTTAAGTGTATATTTATAAAATAGAAGGGAGGTTTGTGTAGTTAAGGCAAAAGAGGGGTGGTCGAAAGTATCTTACTCTAATGATATAACATTAAATGATATTAAAAAAAAAAAGTTAAATAACATGGATTCTCGAATCAAATTTAAAACAATTTCAAATTGTAAATTTGTTATAAATCAGACTAAATAAGTAATTTAAAATATTAGTTAGTTTTTAAATGTTGATTTTCCAACAAATAAATAAATAAATAAAATCTAATTAAACTCAGTTGCTTCATCACTATTCACTAAAAAGTCTAAGGGAAGAGGATAAAAATATGATTAATAATCATTACATAAACAATACAATCGTTGAATAGTAAAGCAGTTCATGGCGGGGAGTATCTCCACTAACTTGTCACCTTCCTCCTCACTTGTTATTTTTACTCTTAGATCAACATCCCATAAAAATATTACAATAATATTAAATATGAAACATTAATTAAATAAATGAATTTAAACTAGTGAAATTTCATCTGAATATTTGCTAAAAAAATTGATCATAATAGTTTACAATAGTATATTTTTAATTTTTTTATTCATGAATGATGAAGTTTTCCATTGCAACATTCCGTGTTTTGAACAACAGAGGCCAGTCTTGAGCAAAAAAAAAAAGAACAACAGAGGCCAGGTTCCCCCTACTATTGATTTACATTCCGGCAAACCTAACTAATCAGTTACTAGTAGCACTAAAAACCAACTGTACCTCATGTATGTAGGCTTTCACCCAATCAGTCCAGGCCTCTTTACGCTCCTGACCGATATCTAGCTAATGCTGATCCAATAATTGCACCAACTAAAGCCATGCTCACTATTGTTTCCTGCCATTTCAAAACCATTAGAATCTCTGAATGAGGGATAAATCAGTAATTCTCACTTTGCTTCCAAACTAGAAGGCTGAACTCGTGGCACTTGTATTACAATGAAAACTACTTACAGACCTTCATTTAACAAATCTCTTTTGAGTTGAAGTGATCCTTGACATGTACCATAGCTTTTATACATTAAACCCTCTACATTCATGTATTGATCGGAGTCATATTGACCCCAAAAAAATTTACACGTGCAAGGCTCACATCCCTTCGTTAAATGCACTATATGTACTTATTCCTGTGAGCATAAAAGATCCAAGTTGGAGTTCCCAAGTCTAGGTGGTATGGTGGGTTCATGCTTTGTTTAGACATGAAAGGCTGGATTTTTTTTGTCTGATGCCTGAAATGTGAAACAGGGCATGATGTGAGTTATTTAATTTTGAAATCCTCAGATTTAGAATAATCAAGAGGAAACAACACAAGCTTATATATTTATATACACACCTGCAGGAAACTACTCTGATTCACCTCTTCAAAATCATCTTTAATATACAGAAATGCTCCTGATGCAACAACTCTAATGTATAGAGCGTTTAAAAAGAAGCACGAGTGCACGACCACCTCTTTTTTATTTTTTTATCGAGGTTGTCTCTAAGACCAATCAAAAACTAGCAAAGTTTGAAGAAAACTTTGATTCATAATATTGCAAACTGGCCAATGATTGACATAGTTTGTTAAAACGTCGGCCTTCATTCCAAAAGAGAGGAGATTCGATATCCGTTGGTCCATGTGAGGGCCTCATTGGCGGACGATCTGTAAATACCTCTATAAGCGCTCTTTGAGCCTGGAGACATACCCTGACTCTAGTGGGATGGGTGTCTACCCAACTAAACTTTTTTATACAAAATATATATATATATATATATATATCTCGCAAAAACTGACTGTGCTGATAATATATGTTTAAATCATCAATAATCCAATATTTTAAGACTTTAAAAATATAATCTTTTCATGCAAAATGAAATGTATTGCATTATACTAGTATTTATTTTCACTCTGAACAATTCAAGCAAGAGTATAACAGAGATGTCAAATGAACATATGAAATAATATCGTATGAAGCTCCATTAATTACCTGTGTCGTAGCCGAAGAGGAGACCACCTATACCTACGACTGCTGTGAGACCGAGAATGTAAGGGTTCTTGAAAAGCGACACTTACATTCCCACCCCCCCAAATTTGATTCAGATCAAAATGATATTTCTTTTTCTGCTCAGCTCATATAAATATATATATATATATATATATATATATCTTGAAGCAATACATCGGTGACATCATTTAAAGAGGAGAAAGGGACGCTTTTGGGAAAAAGCAACAAATTATTGCTTCTCCAACATGCATTTAATTAAACTCCCCCAAAGCTGGCAACTTTTCTAATAAAAACAAAATCAATTTTGTAATTTCATTGACTAAAGTATATTTTTAGTCTTTTATGTTTGCATTAAGTGTAATTTTAGTACTATAAGTTTGTAAAGTATACTTTTAATCTTTTAATCCTAACACCGTTAATCTCCTTTAACAGAAAATGTTGACTCATATCAAATTTACATTATTTTAATTCTAAATGGCTCCCACATCAACTCAATATTTTTTTAACAAATTCATATTTTAATTAGAATAATAATTGCCAAAAAAAATCCTGGTTTTTAATCAATTTTTTAATGCTTCTGTTTCTAACCTGTTCTTCCTTTGACTATGAAAACCTTGGAGAAATAGAGTAGCTTTGGCTTTCCCGAGTAGATCGAGTGCTTTGGAATTGACTTGATCAAATATTTTTTTGGTTTCAACGTTTTCCACAACAGTTTGTATATAATAACGAAAAATCTCTCCCGTGCTCAACAAATTTTCCGATCCCAACCTTAATTTAAGCAATACTAGTTCCAAAAATTACAACTGAAAAATCCTATCAACAAAGTTGGGTACAATGAGGGAGGGCCACGTAAATTTAACTTCTTAGGCGTGAAGAACATGAAGGGAAAGTGAACTTGCCCAAGTTTCCATAGCTAGGGAGAAGTGTTGGCATAAGAAGAGTAAAAGCATTGGGTTAGAGAGTGTTGGAAGATTAATGGAGGAAGGAGGGAGTTCACAGCTGGAGAAGGGTTTCAGTTGGCAAAGGAGAAGGAGATGAAAAAATTGATTATAGGCCTGAAATTTTAAATTGATTAAAAACCTATAGTTTTTTTTGTTAGTATTAATATTTTAATCAGAATATGAATTTGTTAAAAAAAATATTGAGTTGATGTGGCAGCCATTTAGAATTAAAATAAAGTAACTTTTATGAGTTAACATTTTCTTTTAAAAGAGACTAACGGTATTAGGAATGAAGGATTAAAACTATATTTTACAAACTTAAGGGATTAAAATTACACTTTACGTAAATAAAAAGGATCAAAAGTATACTTTAGCATTCATTTAATCATTTGTTAAGTTAATTATAGAAATACTACAATTAACAAAAAAAGGAAGGAATTAAAGAGCTTGGAATCACGTGGTCAACAACCTGCATCTACATTTTAATTTTGTCAACGGATTTTCATGGGAGATTTCTAGCCACTCATTAATTAAGCAAATATGCACTAAACAGTCGTAAGCAGATATTTTTCCGCCAAAAAAATTATATCGACATTGCCATGTGGTTCGGTAAAAAAACAAACACAGTTTATGCATATGGAAATTATATACTGTCTTTAATATTATATCTATAATTCAATTTCTTCATTTTCATATTAAGGACAAACTTTTGCCTTGGATAAAAACCAGTAACTTGTTTACAGGTTTAACCAGCAATTCTGGACACGATGGATTAGGAGGCGACAGTGAAAACACCATAATTTAACCACCGAAAGATATAACATATATTATCATTCCAAAACTTAAAACTCATTCGAATCTCTGTGGAAAGAAAATAGTCGCGCGAGTAGTATTATTATGTTCCCCTCAACATCACCAAACTATAGGAATACCCAACAACATATGCACTATATCTTCCAAAAACAGAGTAAACTGATATTATATTTCCATTCCTTAAAACTTGAGGGAAATATGTACGGGGCTACTAGGCAAAGCACAACTAATAGACAAAGGCAACTTACAGAATTAATAGAAGATAGAATAATGTCATCAGATAAAGTAAATCCCAGATCAACCATCCAAGGTGAGTGATAAATAGTGATCTGTAGTCACACTGTTTGGGTTATCGCATGGTGGAGCAAGCACTTCAGCCACTCCTTCAAGCATCTGAGAAACTTTTCTCATGGTGGGTCTAAGAGTTGGGTCCTCTTGTATACACCAAATAGCAATCATTAACAACTTTTCCAGGTTCCTGTCATCTAGTGCCTCCTGATCTTCTTCAACCAAAGCCTTCAGAGAACCTGTTGTGTAGCAGTCATAAGCCCAATCTGCTAATATTGCTCTCTCCTCATTCTCTGGTTCCATGTCCACACATCTTCTGCAACAGATTATCTCCAGCAGCAATACACCAAAGCTATAGACATCTACTTTGGCCGTGATAGGCATGTTTTTGAACCATTCAAGTGCAACATACCCTTTTGTTCCCCTTATAGCTGTATGGGTTCGGCTCTGATTCATGTTTAAGAGCTTGGCTAATCCAAAGTCAGAGATGCGAGCATTAAAGTTGTCATCGAGGAGTATGTTTTGAGGCTTTATGTCGCAGTGGATGATCTGGGTGTCACAGTCTTCATGTAAGTAAACAAGTCCTCTTGCAATCCCAAATGCCATTTTTAGACGTAGGTTCCAGTTGGGTTTTGAGTCACCGAAAAGAAGGCTAGCTAATGTGCCATTGCTCATATACTCATAAACCAACATCCTTTCTGTTCCATCCTCACAGAACCCAAGCAACCGAACTAAATTCTTGTGAAGGGTCTGACCAATGGCATTAACTTCATTCTTGAATTCTTTCTCAGTTTCTTGCAAAAGAAAGGTGTTCAGCCTTTTGACTGCTACGTTTACCGCAGAACCCACGTTAATGGCTCCTTTGTAAACAACAGCGAAAGCTCCTCTTCCTAATTCTTCCTTGAATCCATTTGTGGCCTCTTCAAGCTCCTTATAAGTAAAACAGCGCAAATTGCTTTCAACAGCACTGTCACTTCGGCAAACATTTTTAAGCTTCTTCAATTGGTAAATGGAGGAAAAGCCTAGACACAATGCTCCAATTAATACGAGATTAAGAAAGGCAGAGCTACCCAAGAGGACAGAAATCGGCAAAATCGAAGTGTCCCGATTCTTTCTTTCGATGATTGGAGGACCGGGAGGACCAATTAGGGAGGAATTGTCTTTCCTCACCTTGAGAAGAGCCTTACCACCATTAAGACTCGTGTCATATTTGCCATTTGAAAGTGGAAGCCTCTTTTTCCAGCAACTGTCACTATCTCTGAAAATGGCAACGGCACAAAAACAATCTTCCATGCAGGCCCTTTTGCACTGATCTTCTGTAAAAGGCTTTAGAAGCACATAATCAGATTGAGGCCAATCAATATCTTGCAACTCCACAAAGTGATATAGATCTTTCCCTCGACTAAGCTCATCTTCTTTACAGCCCTGTATGAAATCTGGTTTACAACTACCATATGGATCATCAGGATCTAGTAGGGAATAATCTGGTGGGCATGTACAATTTGGCCTACTATTATCACCCAAACTACAAATGCTATTATATCCGCAAATGCCTGTTCCAACACTGATGAGCTTATTACAGATATTATCTGGCTTTGACCAGATAGGTGTCCAAGTTCCAGATGAACCCTTGGGATGTTGATAGAAAGTGAGAACTCCATCAAAATTAAGAGTAGCTCGAAGATAAAATTCACTTGGAGAGGGTGAGCTCTGGCCTGAGAAGGTGTATGTACTATTGTTCTCCCTTAAAACATAAAATTCTCCAGATTTGTTGAAGACTAGTCGAATTCCAGCACTTGAATTATCGGACCCAGAAGTTCCAGTATCGAAATAATCTTCATTAGCATACTCAGATGGTAGGTTTACAGAATGCAACACAAGATTGCCATCATCCTGGAGAACAAGTTGAAACCTTCCCCGTGCGAAATCCGCCTCTGACCTCCGAGAAGAAAGCTTTTCTCCCTTCTCCAAAGTCTGTGAGGGCAACATGGTGTCTTTAGGATTCTTGAAGGTCTCCCAGACAGAGTTGGATTTCCCATCATGAAGAACAAAGTTGCCAGAGTCATTCAAGGAACCAGAAGCAACACTACCAGAAGAGTTAAGTTCTGGTGTCCACAGAGTTCCACCATCAGGATTAGTAAGCTTAAGCCCTTCCGAATCAGTAAGCTCAACTCTTGATCCCGTTGGGGCAGGATTGTCTCCATTGGCATACCAAACGATGGTTATGTTTGGAATGTTGGCATACCAGATGGAGAGCAAGAAGAAACTGTTGTTTTTATGTGGTTGAAACCCAAAGGCAAAATCCCCAGAAGGTGAAAACACCCATGAGGTGTTGTTGCCATCTGCTGTGAAAGAATCGCCCACTTTGATATTACTTATTCTGGTTTGGGCAAAAAGACAGACAGAAGGCAGGCACAGAATAAGAAAACAGAGGAGAAGCGGATTCAGAGAAGAAGCCATACCCAGAATCAATTTTCTTCAGAGAGTTTGGAAACTGCAAGATAAGGAGCGTGATTGAACTTTGAATATGCGGAAGCGAGAGCTCCTTTAAAATTGGGGTCACTGGGAGATGGATGAGCAAGTTAAGCTCAAGTCGTCTTCTTGAACGTGTGAAACACGGATGACGTTGAATTTTCCAAATGGAAAGGAGCCTCCAAGTAGTCCTCTGGGACTACGAAGTCGTTGAATTTTCCAAATGGAAAGGAGCCGCCAAGTAGTGAAGGGTTGAAGCTCATTGGCCCACGGATCAACCATTCTATGGAGGCCCCTAATAAAGCAACGTACGGCAAAGGAAAATTAAGTGGACATTTATATTTGGTTCTGTTATTGACTATTGGGACGTTAAAAAGAAGAAGAAATTTCAGGTGAAAAATATAAGGAAAAGAAACTTAAAATTATAAAACCTTAAATGAGGAAGGTCTTAAAAAATAGGTTGTGAATTGCTTATGAGTTTCATCATTCATTCATTCCTTTATCAATTCTCAGTAAAAATCCTGATTTAAAATTTTAAAATTTCAAAGATTTTTTTTCTATCTTTTTTCCAAATTTCAATCATAGACTTTTATCTGCCAATAATTTCAATCATAAAATTAAAGGACTTGGCTTGCAATGCAAGCTTCCATCCGTTGCGTCCCCTGCAGTTATACTGCGTCGTTTGATGCAAAAACTGTGAAGGTTTTGCTTTTTTTTTTTTTTTTTTTTAAGAACACCAACAAATACTTGAGGATCTTGACGTAGATCGAAAAATACTCCATGATTTTTAAAAAATACATCATGATTTTGAATAATATCCTAAAATATATTTTTAGTATCACAAGAATTTGAAATATTTTTTTAAGATCCTAAAATATCATGAAATATTTTTTCAATATCAGTCAGTATCTCGAATTATCATTTTAATACTAACCAGTACCTTGAAATATTAATAATTTTTCAAGATAATATTTTTTCAAGATCGCAGATCCTAAAAAATATTTTTGGGTGCTGACTAGTACTTTTTAATGATATTTATCAAGATTCTAAACTATTCTTTTAAGATCATAAGGTATTTTTCAAGATGGGCCAAGATCCTAAAATATCTTTTTAGTATCTGTCAAGTATTATTATGAAATATTTAATTTTTTTTTTTAAAAAATGCGAAACCTTCACAGTTTTTTGCGTCAAACGACGCAATATAACCGCAACGGACGCAGAGGATGGAAGCTTGCATCAGATGCAAGCCAAGTCCAAAATTAAACGCTACACAGCTTAGATATTTATTTATGGATGAAATGTTTATGCTTATTTAATGATTGATAATTGGTAATGATGATGATAATATTAAACAAATGAGGCTTTAAGACCTTTTTTTCTTGTGAAACCGAGAATTGGTGATTGGGCAAAATTTTATAACCTAAAAACTCGTAAGTGGGATCGGTAGTGATCAAGTAATAAAGTGATAAGAAAAATATCGTTCTCCTACGGCGACTTAAGATCACAAACCGGTTGAAGATTAATTTTATAATTTCGTTTAAGTTGAGAAAACCAAATTAAATTTCATTAAGAGAAAAGAAATTAAAACTAAAATTAAAATAAACTAACTACAAAAATAATCAAACGAAAGAACCTAGAAAGTCATTAATCCCTTATTTATTTCCTAGATTTTATCCCCACTAAATTAATTTTAATTTAACCTAATCAACTAATCTAGAATATTAATATCGATGAAACACGGATTTTATCCCTTATTTGAACTTTGAATATGCGGAAGCGAAGGCTCCTTTAATAGTGGGGTCACTGGGAAATGGACGAGGTAAGCCAAGCTCAAGTCGTCTTCTTGAACGTGTGAAACACGGATGACGTCCTCTGGGACTACGAAGTCGTTGAATTTTCCAAATGGAAGGAGCCGCCAAGTAGTGAAGGCTTGAAGCTCATTGGCCCACAGATCAACCATTCTATGGAGTTTCCTAATAAAGCAACGTACGGCAAAGGAGAATTAGGTGGACATTTATACTTGGTTCTGTTATTGACTATTGGGACATTAAAAGAAGAAGAAATTTCAAGATAAAAAGATAAGAAAAAGAAATTTAAAATTATAAAACCTTAAATGAGGAAAGTCTTAAAAAATAGGTTGTGAATTGCTTATGAGTTTCATCATTCATTCATTCCTTTATCAATTCTTAGTAATAATTCTGATTTAAAATTTTAAAATTTCAAAAAAGAAATTTCTATCTTTTTTTCCAAATTTCAATCATAGACTTTTCTTTGCCAATAATTTCAACCATAAAATTAAACGCTACACAGCTTAGATATTTATTTATGGATGAAATGTTTATGCTTATTTAATGATTGATAATTGGTAATGATGATGATAATATTAAACAAATGAGGCTTCAAGACCTTTTTTTTCTTGTCAAACTGAGAATTGGTGATTGGGCAAAATTTTATAATCTAAAACTCCGTAAGTGTATGGGCCGTATCAAGTAATAAAATGATAAGAAAAGTATCGTTCCTATGCGACTTAGTATCACAAACTTGGTTGAAAGATTAATTTCATAATTTTGTTTAAGTTGAGAAAACCAAATTAAATTTCATCAAGAGAAAAGAAATTAAAACTAAAATTAAAATAAACTAACTACAAAAATAATCAAACGAGCAACCTAGAGTCACTAATCCCTTATTTGTTTCCTAGATTTTATCCCCACTAAATTAATTTTGACTTAACCTAATCGGCTAATCTAGAGTATTAATGTCTATAAATGCCTTAGGTCCATTTATCTACCAATTTTAATTAATTATGTGATGCCTCACACAACTAAATAAGATGCTTTTTAAATCGGGCTCACCCTAATTTGATTATGTAGAGCTTCTAGGTATATGCTTATCCTAGATGCAAATTAAATTAAAACTTAATTCCTCATTAAATTTAAACCTAATTCCACATTATTTAATCCCAATGTCAATTTAGGATTCCCTCTTCCAAGTTCAACCCTAAATCCCCAAAACATGCTCAATGGTGATCAATCAATAAGCAATAACAATGAACACAGGATTAAATAAACTGAAATAAAATTAAGCAAAACTAACAAGTGAGAATAATATCTAGAATCCAAACAAGTTCATAGGTTTTCTAGGTTGCAAAACCAACTAGCCACACATGGCTTTAATCAAATCCATAACAAAAAGATGAAACTTAGGTTCAAAGAATAAAAAGAGAGAGAGAGAGAGAGAGAGGAAAGAAAAATTCTCCGTCGCCTCCACAGTCCTTCCGTGGGGATGATGAAGAGAAGCTGAAACGCCGCCCACTACTCTTCTGCTTCGTTATTCCTTCTTGTTCTGCGTCTCCCGATCCTACCCCTTTTTCCTTATTCCTTTCTAAATATAACTTAGGCCGTGGGTCACTGATTCTCCTTTTCTTATTAAAAAGATATCTTATATTTTGTAATCAACTCCAGCAGATCATGCAATTGATTTTATTTCTATTTTTCTTGCGTGAGACCACTAAGTTTATTTGATTGCATATCCTCTTAATTGCTTTTTCTACTTCTTTCCAAATCGCCTAATATTTCCGCAAAATATAATAGGAAATAAGTAGATTTTATATCAAAATATCTTTTTATCCTATAATGATAGTAAAGTATATAACAGATAATTAAATAGGTATATAATATCAATAAATCTAACTAATTCTCATAAAATATACACCTATTGAATCATAAAATATATATTTATCAATTGGTTATTACAAATAACAATGATTTTCAATTTTATAAGAAAATTCACATAAGAAAAAGTTTAAAATTTTTGGATTTTATAAGAATCCGTGTAAGAAAGTCAATTAATGTGTTGTGATTCCTTCTTTAAAGGAAGTATAGGTTTATTTATTTATTTATTTGTTGGTTGTTCATGTATCTTTAGGCTAGAATCCCTTTAAATCTCAATCCCGTTGTGGTTAAATTATCCAATTTTACATTTTTATCTTAAAAAATAATGTTAAGTCATTCTTAAATTTGTGATAATTATAAATTAGGTCAAACTCACGAATTTGAAGCATTGTTATTAAACTCATGAGTTAATTTTTCTAATTTGTCGTATTTACGTATAAAATCGGTCACTTTTAAACTCATAATAGTTATAAACTTGGTTAAACTCATGAATTCACATATTTAGTTAAATTTATCATTTTTACGTTTTTAGCTTACAAAATCGTATTAATTAGTTCTTAAAGTTGTGCTAATTATTTCATCATGTTTGATTGCAATTATTTCAGGAGGCTTGTTCTTTGCCTCCCATGAAGACTATGAAGATTTGGGACAAAGCGAGAAGCAGTGCCTAAATCCGCATCGACCATAGACACATGAGAGAGAGAGAGAGAGAATAAAATTATTAAAAGAAAAGGGAAAATAATTTTATGAAGGAAGGGATATTATTAAATGGGGATATCATTTCTGCATCTGATGCAGATAAAGTTTTCTGCAGCAAAGCCAAAACGACGTCGTTCCTCTCCTCTTTTTTTCCCCTCCTTATATCTGATTTGACGAGACGCCCAGAGCAGCGAGAATGAAAACAAGAAAAGCGATGAGTCTGAGCGACGAGCAGTGAGGAATGACGAATGAAGATCAGCTACCCTCTTTCTATCTTTAACCTTCCCTGCTCTGAGCAAAAAAACCAAAAAAAAAAAACCCATCCCTGCAAGTACCCCCATCTAGCCTTAGAGGATCCGAGGACCATTGCGCCATCAACGCTCAGTTTATACCACTTTTCAGGTGGTTTTTGTCACCGCCGCTGAATTGAAGGAGGATCCTCATGAGGAGGATCTGTTTATATCCAGGTTCGGTTTTCCCCTCGATGCCATTATCTTTTATCGTCACATGCTTCTCGCCGGTATCCCATCATCGACTTACACCTTCACCTCTGTGATCAAAGCTTGTGCCGATCTCTCTGCTTCAAGAGCAGGTATAGCCATTCACACGCAGGTATAGTGAAATTCTTCTCGCGATAACCGGGCCGGCTAATGGGTGTAATCTATCCGAATATTGAGAAGACTTCTTACGATAGAAGACCGATTTCGATATGCTTATCTCGCTTTACCTTTTTGCCGTCATGGGATAGCTTCCACTTTCTTCATGTTGGTTCTTTCTGCATAGCCGTCATATTCCGTAGCTTCATGTTGCTTCCACATCCTTCATTTATGCCTCCTTTATTGACTTTTCTCCTTTTGTCACCTATTCCTCCGTAGCTTCATTCTTTCTTCCTTAGCCACCTTTGTTGACTTTCTTTGTGACTTTGCTTCTTCATAGATAGTAAGACTTTGCTTCTTCACACCATGCCTTTACTTCTACATTCTTCTTGATGCTTCTATGTCTTTTATGGCCACCGGTTTTGACTTTTCAAAGTGTTTCAAAATAGCTATGCTTCACAAGTCAACATATAGAATGAATTTGGGTCTGCAATGGCACGATCCAGACAGCATTCATGGCTCCTCCATACCCTTTTATCGGCTTGTACGCTTATACACTCACATGGAAAGTGCTCGCCTGAGGTTCATGGCAATATTGAATTTAAAGATGTCACTTTCAGCTATCCGTCTTGGCCTGATGTTATTATCTTAAGCAAATTCTCAATCTTTTTTCCTGCGGGGAAAACAGAGGCCGTTGTACAACAAGGACAATTAGTTGAGACAGGGACGTATGAAGAGCTGAATTTGAAGGCAGGGACCTATGCGTCACTGATTAGATTCCAAGAAATGGTGGGAAACAGAGACCTGTCCAACCTGTCAACTCGCCGACCTCGGTCATCTCGGCTGAGCCACTCGCTTTTAACCGAGTCGTTGAGCCTCCGGTGTGGGAGCTTGAGGAATTATACATCCTGATCGTAGCTGATCTTCATTCGTCATTCCTCACTGCTCGTCGCTCAGACTCATCGCTTTTCTTGTTTTCATTCTCGCTGCTCTGGGCGTCTCAGCAAATCAGATATAAGGAGGGAAAAAAAAGAGAGGAACAACGTTGTTTTGGCTTTGCTGCAGAAAACTTTATATGCATCGGATTTAAATGATATCCCCTTATTAAATATAGTATGTAAGTCGAAGGAATAACAAACAGCGGTTTTGGTTTGTGGTTTGCTTGGTTTTGTACTATATTTTAGGGGAAGTGATGGAAAATATATAGAGAAAAGAAAAGACAAGGGAAACGAAGTGAGAGAGAAGAAGAATTGTCGAATAAATATTGAATTTGAAGGTCTGAAATTGAGAAATATGATAAGAGATGATATTTAAAACGAAGAACCGGGAAGTGCCGGTGATAGATAGAGTTTAGAGAAAAAAGAAAGGGAAAAGAAGGAGAGAGAACCCAAAGTCACCACCTGCCACGTTTCAACACCATCTGTCATGTTCTAACACCCTACCTTTAAAGAACAAGTCGGCCCACCTGCAACTGTTGGGTTAATATGCTCTTTGGTCACTTAAGCCCAATAAGGCTTAAATGAGACTACAGCCCAATAACTCTATGGCCCATGTAGTTTAGGGTTAGGTCTTGGATATAGTAGTATTATAACCTAATTTTCACTTGCTTGTAAAAAGAAGACGCAAGAACAAGGAGGCTCTCATCGAGAACAAACCCCGTGAGGCGTACGTCAATCATCGAATGGTTGCCCACACAAAAAAATCCCATCCCCCTCGAGAGATAGTCTGGAAGATCGATCATAGAGCGGACTACGACTGTTCGTGAAGAGGCTTTTCAGATCGCTGCATCTTTCCAGGTAATCAAAACGATGAAGGTTTCAACTTTTCCTATATCGCGTGATACGATACGCTTCCGCGTTTCTAATGAGATTTCTACAATTGGCATCAGAGCCAATAGCGAGGAGGAAAAGAACCGAGTTTTGATATCAATTTATATTTCATGTGATTCTTTTAGAAAATTATTTTTGAAAATATGGCATCTTTTTCTATATTTGTTATTTATTTCATGGTAGTTATTTGTTTATAATTCATATTTGGTATTAGTTTTAATTTCAATCGGTTAATCGCTTTAATCCATGGTTAGATTTTCTCGTGTATTTTTTGATTTGTAACAAGGAGGCTAATCCCATATGATTAGGTTTCCTCCTTGCTTTTTTTTTTCATTTTTTTTGGAATTTCTATGTATTTTTCGAATTTTTGTAAAAGTTGGAGATCAAGAAAGCTCCGAAGAAGATGAGCATTCAACACGGTCCTTTGGAGTTTCGTCTTGAGATGACTTTGGGCCGATGGCGTGGCGGAGTGACGGCTAGGGTTCCTCTTGTGTGTCCTAGGGTTTCTAGCCAAAGTATGGGTTTTGGGCTTTTGTGCCCATAGATACCCTAAAGGGGCTAGAGACAGTCATACTACGGGCTGGACAAAGAGGAATTCTAAAGTTGTAAATTTTATTCTTTTTTTTTTAGGAAAGCCATGGATTAAAGTTATTTGTTTAATTATTTAATGCCTTTGTTAAATTGTATGAATTATATCTGCGATTAACATGATGTTTGTAAATAACATGTCATATAGAATAGGAAGATGCCATATTGTTGCATAACCACATGTCATAATTGCATAGTAGCTATTATGCCTTGAATCGACTAGTATGATAGTTATTATGCGAGATTATTTAGATTGTCCACTAAATTAATTATCAATTATTATGATTTTAAATTAAAATCTAGAATAATAATTGGATTAATTAATTGTGGAATTAAAATCTAGACATTAATTATCAATTATTATGATTTTAAATTAAAATCTAGAATAATAATTGTGGAATTAAAATCTAGACAAATAATCCAAGAAATTTCCTAAGAGAATTGTACCTTTTAGAGTAATTTGTGGGTTATTTAAAATGGTCATGTGAAGGTACCTAATAATTTACTCTAAATTGAACAAATTCTTGGAAATTAAAAATTCTAAAATTAAAAATATTGAATGGGTGAAGTTTTTAAATTAAGCATTTAATTTTAAAACCTACGGGTCCCAAATTGTGGGTTTATTAGTGAAATGGTTATCACTAAAGCCCCGTCGGATAAGGATAATCGGATTTCGCTAGATTAAACCCTAATATTTTCAAAATTTTAGTAAAGTTTTGCACGGCCCATCGTCGGCAACACTTAGACACTAAAGATAATTTTGAAAGTAAACAATGGTTAAATACATTCAACTTTGGTAAAATTGTTAACCCTCCCATCGAGGCTCGCAATGGAACGAAGGCCCAAATTAACAATATTAGTTTTACAATAATCTTGCCCATCATAAGCCTTGTAAAGATAACTAATGGATTGTTAAACAATAAACGAATAGTAGTTATTAGAATCTACTAGCTATATCCATTTGTTGTTAATTATAGTTTGTAATTAGTGTGCTTTTTCCTTATTTTCTAAAAATGTTTCATTCAATCCTTTAGCTACAATCTTGAGCCAAAAACCTATGGATGGTACAAACTACAAACAATGGAAAACTAATTTGGATATTGTTCTTCAATATGAAAAGCTCAACTTTGTTCTCACTACCCCTATGCCAGCACAGCCTGCTGCAGACGCGTCTGATGCAATTCGAACTCAATTTCAGCAGGAGAAGGAAAGATGGGAGAAGGCGAATGTGTCAGTTCGTTGCTACATTTTGGCCGGTCTCGCCAATCACCTTCAGGAGCAAGTGAGCATGATTGAGAGTAGAGCAACAATGCTCCAGACTCTTGATGGCATGTTTGCTACGCCTAGCAGCTCTGCTAGGAAAAATGCACTGAATTCAGTCACCAAGACAGTGATGTCTAGTGGAAGTGTGCGGGATCATTGTCTAACAATGATAGCAAACTTCAAGAAGGCTGATCACCATGGTATCAAGTTTGAACAAGAAGTAAAAGTTGACCTTCTCTTACAATCACTGCCTGAGTACTTCAATCAATTTAAGATGAATTATAATATGAACAAGATGAATCTTGACCTCACTCAACTGATGCACGAGCTTGAGAGTGCTGACGATCTAGTCAAGCGAGGGAAGTGCAATTTTTGTTGGTGAAAGTTCTGTGAAACCTAAGGGGAAACCCAAGAGAAAGAACAAGAACAAGAAAAAGAAGAAATCAGGTACTCAAGTTGCCAAAAGCAGTTGCAATGAAGGCGCCAAAAGGCAAGTGCTTCAAGTGCGGACAAAAGGGGCATTGGAAGAAAAATTGCCCGCGTATGAATAAACCGGTATGGGTGATTTACATGTGATTGAGGCTTGTTTAGTGGAGAATCACGATGATAAATGGATCGTTGATTCAGAGCCACTAACCATGTTTGTTACTCTTTGCGGTGGTTCAAACATAGCTTGCACTTTGTGAAGTAAAGGACAAAGAGATTTGAAGCTTAGAAGGCTGGGGAGCTTGTGTCCGCGCTAGCGGTGAGACAAGTTATTTTATCTTTTGATAATTGCAAGACTTTGGTTTTAGAAGACTCGTTTATTTATTCCAGATTTTAAGAGGAATTTAATCTCTATTAGTTGTTTGGATAAACATGGTTTGACGAGTCAGTTTAATTCCTCGTTTCAATAAAAAGTTCATCTTCTTTTATTTGTTCGATGTAAAGCTTAATGGTCTTTATTTCCTTAATCCTGTTCCCGTGAAGTTAATCATGTTGAATTAAAAGATGTTGAGCATATTAATTCATCAAAGAAAAGAAAAGTTTCCAATGAAACTTATCTTTGACATTTGAGATTGGGTCATATTAACTATAACAGGATACAAGGTTTGGTCAATAGTGGGATTTTGAAATCCCTGAACTTTGAACCGATACCAGTATGTGAATCCTGTTTATAGGGTAAAATGACCAAGAGATCTTTCAAGGCCACGGGGAAAACGTGCCACACTTGCTGGAATTGGTACATGCGATGTATGTGGACCAATAAATGTCCAAGCCGTAGGCGGTATCGATATTTCATCACATTCTTGATGATTACTCTAGATTTGGACATGTGTACCGATGCATCACAAGTCCGAAGCTTTTGGAAAATTCCAAGAGTTCAAGGCCGATGCGTAAAAGCATCTAGGTGTTCAAATTAAGACTCTTCGATCGATCGAGGGGTGAATACCTATCACGGAGAGTTGGTCTTACCGACCAAAGAGGGGATAGTTTCACAATTATCTTCTCCAAGGACACCCCTGACGGAGAATGGAGTTCTTGAAAGGAGAAATAGAACCCTTTTAGAAATGACAAGATCTATGCTCGAGTTATTCATATCTTTCGATTCGTGGGGATATGCCTTAGAAACAGACTATGTATCTATTGAACTTAGCTCCGTCAAGTCGGTTTCAAAGACACCAATAGAATTGTGGAAAGGGTGTAAGCCCACCATGAACCATATTCGGATTGGGGGTGCTCCGGCACATGTCTTGCAACAGAAACCAGATAAGATGGACTCGCGTAATGAAGTATGCATATTTATAGGCTATCCTAAAAAAACCAGAGGTTGGTTGTTTTATAGTCCAAAAGAAAAGAAGGTCATAGTGAGCACTCACGCGACTTTCTTAGAGGAGGACTATATGACAAATTATAAACCAAGGAGTAAGGTTATTCTTGATGAGCTAGTCTCGATCAAGTTTCACCACAACCTCAAGGGTTCTAGCTTTTGTTCCTGTGGTTGTTCAAAGAGGGAAAATGTACACGAACATACATGCGGGAACCAAAGACATGAACCGAAGTTCAGCATAATGATGAAGTTCAACATGATGATGAACTTAATGAAGAACAAAATCATGAATTGGTTAATCCACTTAATGAGGGTCCTCATCTAGAAATTGTTAACCCACAAAATGTAGACCCCCTGTAGATGCATAACATCAAGTGCAACAAAGTCGTAGTGGGAGATTGATTCGTAAACCTGCAAGATATCTCTTGTTGGGTGAGTCAAATCAGGATGTCATCATTGATGAAGATGGTGATCCCACGAGTTATGACGAAGCACTAGGAGATGTTGATGCTCGGGAATGGCTTGAGGCTATGAATCGTGAAATGAATTCTATGTATTCCAACTCGTTTGGTCTCTTGTAGATACACCTAAAGGGTAAGACCCATTGGGTGTAAGTGGATTTACAAGAGAAAGAGAGGATCGGACGGGAAGGTTGAAACCTTCAAAGCTAGATTGGTGGCGAAAGGGTACTCCCAAAAGAAGGTATGGATTATGATGAAACTTTTTCGTCGGTTGCCATGCTCAAGTCCATCTGGATTCTCTTAGCTGTTGCAGCAAATCTTGATTATGAGATTTGGTAAATGGATGTGAAAACTGCTTTTCTAAATGAAAATTTGGAAGAGGAAATCTATATGCAGCAACCAAAAGGGTTTATAGCCAAAGGGCAAGAAGAAATGGTATGCAAGTTGCAAAGGTCCATTTATGGACTTAAGCAAGCGTTTAGATCATGGAACATCAGTTTTGATCAAGCCATTGAGTCTTATGGTTTTGAGAAAAGTCGATGAGCGTGTGTGTATAAAAGAATCCAAGGTAATGCGGTATCTTTTCCGGTACTTTATGTGGATGATATACTCCTTATCGGAAATGATACGGAGGTATTGTTAGGCATAAAAACCTGGTTGAGCAAGCATTTTGATATGAAGGACTGGGGGAAGCCAATTATATTCTTGGTATTAAACTCTTGCGAGGACCGGAAGAATAAGGTTTTGGCATTATCCAGGCTAAATACATTGACAAAATACTTGCCAGGTTTAGCATGGAGAATTCCAAGAGGGGAATTATACCCTTCAGACATGGGATTCATCTCTCTAAGAAGCAATCTCCTAAAACTCCTGAGCAAAGAGAACGCATGAGTAGGATACCTTATGCTTCAGCAGTAGGTAGTCTCATGTATGCTATGCTATATACCAGACCAGATATCTGCTATGCAGTAGGAGTAGTAAGCCGATACCAATCGGACCCTAGAGAGAAACACGAGGTAGTGGTTAAACATATACTCAAGTACCTACGAAGAACGAGAGATTATATGTTGGTCTACTCGAGTGGGAGTCTTGAAACCATTGGTTATACGGACTCAGATTTCCAAGGAGATATTGACTCAAGAAAGTCCACCTCGGGATATGTGTACACCCTTAATGGCGGTGCCATTTGTTGGAGAAGTGTAAAACAATCATGTGTGGGCGACTCGCTTACGAGGCCGAGTATGTGGCGTTTTCCGAGGCCGCAAAGGAATTTGCATGGTTAAAGAAGTTCCTAACGGACCTTCGAGGTGATACCAGGTGCTAATTGTCCTATCACACTTTACTGTGACAATAGTGGGGCAGTAGCACAGTCCAAGGAACCAAGGTGTCACAAGAGACAAAAACACATAGAGAGAAGATACCACTTGATCCGAGAAATAATTAAAAGAGGAGATACATTGGTAGCAAAGATAGCATCAGACGAGAATCTTGCTGACCCTTTCACTAAGAGTTTGCCTGAACGTGTGTTCGAGAGACATGTTGCATCTATGGGTCTGAGGGGATTCCAGATTTGCTATAGCTTTAGGTAGTTGTTATTTCACTTTGTTATTTTGTGCCTTTTTGAGCAAGACATTATGATATTGCATTTTTCCTGAATATTAATAAATGAGGTGTTTTTTCATTTATTTCGCACACTATTTACAAACTCTAAGGTCGGATCAATTGTGGAGTATATGATCATATGGATACGTTCATAGAGGACATGGTCATAAGTTCTCACAATTGAGGAATTGGTTCTGACTATTAAATTAAGTTGGGCACTTTATTTAGGCCTGCAATATTTTATGAAATGGTTTTGTCCGAATCATTATGAAATATTGGTGTGAGTTAATACTTACATTGAATGGATCAAGGAGAGATTTGATTAAAATTGTTTGTTCTTTGTCATAAGGAATCAAATCTCGAGATAACTATAGTCATGTAGTTGCTCTTAATCCTGAATTTATTTTAAACAGGTAGTCGAATAGTTTTCATTCTTTGATTTACAAATGGGTGAGGTTTGATCTATATGACGGCCAATAACTCGGTATTTTGGGATTGAGACCATTTGGTTATCGGTGTTTATGAGATAAATAACATGGAATTTATAGGAAATGTCCCCTTGATATGTTTTGGTACCTGGATATTTAAGACACTGGCCAGTGCATGTAATCCATTAGAGAAATTGTTAAAGTCAAGGGAATAAATAATTGATTGGGTTACAGAAAACTAGTCAATTAATTATAGACATTCTATAAAGGGGTAATGCATATTCTTGTTATAAGTGTCATTATTCTTGGAGATCACGTTCGGGCTTTTAGTGGAGCAGCACCGAGCTAGATAATCTTCTGTAGATTATCATGAGCCTTGATGAATGACGAATGGTAGATCCCCAGGCTAGCTCGAAACAAGGGATGGGGTATATAATCAGATGATGATGATGGCTTATGGGCTACATGGTCTTGGGTTTACGAACTCAAGTTTGTATCTTAAAGAGCAAGTGGGAGATTGTTGGGTTAATGTGCTCTTTGGTCGCACAAGCCCAATAAGGCTTAAATGAGACTACTGACCCAATAACTCTATGGCCCATGTAGTTTAGGGTTAGGTCTTGGATATAGTAGCATTATAACCTAATTTTCACCTGCTTGTAAAAAGAAGACGCAAGAACAAGGAGGCTCTCATCAGGAACAAACCCCAGAGGCGGACGTCAATCATCTAAACGGTTGCCCACACAACAATCCCATCCCCCTCGAGAGATAGTCTGGAAGATCGATCATAGAGCGGACTACGACTGTTCGTGAAGAGGCTTTTCAGATCGCTGCATCTTTCTATGTAATTAAAACGATGAAGGTTTCAACTTTTCCTATATCGCGTGGTACGATACGCTTCCGCGTTTCTGATGAGATTCCTACAGCAACAACTGTGGGTCCTACAACACTTAAATAAGTTGATTATGTTTATTTTAACCCTTAATAAAGAACAAGCCGGCCATCTGAGTCTGTCATTATATGTGTGTGTGTATATATATATCTAGATATATACATATATAGAGGGGGAATTTATATAAACACCCACTGTTGAAATAAGAGAATTATATATAAGGTTGGTAAATTCAATACATCTTAAATTAAGTCATAATCCAATCTAGAATATTTAAGTGTTGGATATTTTTTAATAATACCCTTAATTGTGGTCCAAAGAAAAGAGGAAAGAAAATGCAAGAAGTTGGATGCCAGTAGCATGAATGACACCGGGAGAAGTTGTCACTGTCACCGCAAAGAGAAGTCATCGTTTTGGCAGCTGATGAAACAAAGGTCATCATCTTCTCCAAACCAATTTTCCATTCTCGAGCGTTAAGATCGTGTAAAGTAATAATGTGAGAGAAATCATCCCCGTGATGATTCACAAACGTCTTAGGATCTCTAGGTGAATATCAAGAACCAAACTTATCTAACTCAATCATAAATACAAAAGAATCATCCCGAAACCATTGTTGTTGCTTAATTCTCTTACAAATAAACACACGATTCGCACCATTCAAGAGAGTCTCTGTTTTCTCAGTAACAAAACAGAGCCCAAAATCATTCTTTGTTTTAACATCTTCCTAACTAGACAAAATGACTCTCTCAAATCCAATTTGCTTATCAAAAAGATGTACATATGCATTATTCAAATTTAAAATAAATAACTTAAGTTCCTTTTATGGTTGATCGATTCACAGAAACTGAACTATATGTAAATCAATCGGTGTAAAAAAAAGACATATTTGTATTTCACATAAATTTATAATAGTTACTAAATTTGTATCTTCACCCTTTTTAAATTTGAATTATTTAATTATGTACTGTTAATACTTATTTATTGGTAACATGTAAACTCTTACAAGTTTACGATTCAAATCTACTATATGATTTTATATTACTGTTCTAAATTTGCCTAAATGTATGACCTAGTTGATAAGTTGATGTTAATCCTAAATGTAAATGTAAAACCTATTTCACATGCGTATTAATTTTTTGTCGAAATAACCCTATCCATCTTTCATTAAAAATAAATAAAGAAATTAAGGAAGATAATTAATACATTTTAGAAAACTATCACATTAACTAACTTAATTAACATTGTTAATTGGTTTCATATCGAGATAGAAAATTGAAAAGAATAGGTTTTCAATCGGATTTAAAATAGAGTCATCAACTCCATTTTAAAATAATTTAATATTGCTAATCTATTTCAATTTCAAATCAAGGCTTTAAATACAAATCCTTGAATCAAATTTAAAACAATTTAAAATTTAAAATTGTTTCAAATTAAGCAATTTAGAACAATAATAAACCATTAAATGATATTCAAAACAAACGTTAAATAACATGGATTATCGAATGAAATTTAAAACAATTTCAAATTGTAAATTTGTTACAAATCAGACTAAATAAGAAATTTAAAATATTAGTTTAGTTTTTAAATGTTGATTTTCCAACAAATAAATAAATAAAATCTAATTAAACTCAGTTGCTTCGTCACTATTCACTTAAAAGTCTAAGCTTGTGACAATATTTTTAACTTGTTTACAATAGTATATATTACTGTATAAAACCTATTTGCAATAAATAAATGTAAAAAAATTGATCTTAATAGTTTACAATAGTATATTTTTAACTTGTTTATTCATGATGAAATTTTCCATTGCGGCATTCCATGTTCAGAACAACAGAGGCCAGGTTCCCCTTACTGTTGATTCTCCGGCAAGCCTAACTAACCGGTTGCTAGTAGCACTAAATACTGATGGGTTAAAAAAAAAAACAATTGAGGCATGAAAAATTTTAATTTTCTATTTAGGTGTATGCTAAGTTTTTCATAAAATACGTACGTATGAAATTGCTATGATTATAAGTTCACTAAAAAAAAAAAAAGAAAAAGTTCATTAAAAAAAAACCAAATCTAAAATAAATTATAAATTCAACTCCCATCACATTTGTTTCACACTATAGTAAGGTCCCTGAAACAATATTATTTAAAAAGATATTTTTTGTAATCTTACGTCTTAATTCTTAAAGCAGCAGACTTTTCACACGACCATTTCGTAGTGGATTTTTGGCCCCATACGGTATCACCCATTCGCACCGTACATTGCATACGGGACCTATACTAGTTATCTAAAAAATTCTGAAGCCTTTTCATTTAGGTCCCTACTATATTTCCTGTGAAAATAATGAAAGTTTTTAAAAACACATTTTAGACGAGATTAAATTCACCCTCCAGATCGGGGCGGGGTGAATGATAACAGCTTCTAGGCCCTGATGTGGAAATGACAACTTCCTGAAAAAGTTAAATTTTTCATGTGGCAGGTTGGTCATGAGAGGCTTGTAAACTCCTCGAGCTAGAAGAGGTCTTCTTGATAACAACTTGTGCTCTTTCATTTGCAACAGGGAGGAAAGCGTGATTCATGTAATCAGGGACTGTGAGAGAGCAAAAAACTTGTGGAAGCAAATTTTACATCCTAACTATTTTTCTGAGTTTTTTGCAGGTAACTTGCAGGGTTGGCTAAATTGGAATACTAAGCACCACCCCGAAAAAGGAAGATTTCAAAACTTCGCCTAGCCAAGAATCTTTAGCTTGGGGTGTTGGATCCTTTGGATCACCAGATGCAAATCTTTATTCTAAGGCGGAACCACTGAAACAAGGGAGATGTTACATTTGTGCAAATACCTTTTGATGGAAAACACAACTAATCACACTCTAACTCATCAAATTTTCCATGTTGACAGGTATGAAGAAAAGGCTTGGACCCCCTCCTACAAATTTGGTTCGCATAGATGTAGATGGATCTGTTCGCCATCAACACCGGGCAGCATGCGGAGGCGTAATCAGGAATTCTCAAGGCCATTAGCTGATGGGGTTTTATAAGTTCCTTGGAACCCATACTGTCGTGGAAGCAGAGCTATATGCTATCATGACAGGATTAATGATGGCCCGACAGATGGCGCTTCAAAAAATCATCCTCTATTCGGATTCCCTAGATGCCATCAACATCATCATGAGAGACTGCTGCACTTACCATCTTCTCCGTGCGATCATTGTAGAGATTCGGGATCTCCTTTTTCAGGACTGGGACGTGGAGATACGTTATTCTCCAAGAGGCAACATTGCTTGTGCGGATTATATGGCTTAGCAAGGCCACGAGATGCCGAATGATGCTAATGTGATTCTTATCCCCACAATTCCACGAGGATGTCTTCATATGGCATTGAAGGACCAATTGGCTTGTAACTAATAGCTTCTTTCTAGCTGTTGTATTGGGGCTAGGCCTCCTTAGTTTAGCCCTCAACTCATATTTCTCAAGCTTCGGCTTGCCTTCTTATTCCCCAAAATAAAAAAAAAAAAAAAAAATTCACCCTCCAGACAAGAAACAAAAAAAGAAGATTTGTTTAATGAAATCATCAATCACAATTAAGAGGTTTCTACCAAAAAAATTAAATGAGAACCACGCTTATAAATAATTTAAAGAGTAAATACCCTTTGTGGTCTCTCGAAAAAAAACACGGACCCCATTTTGGTCCCTCACACAAAGAAAACCCTTTTTTAGTCCCCCGAAAAGGACGAATAAGGGTTGATTGGTGAACATTTTGATCCTCGTAAATTTCCAAAAACCCCATTTTTAGTCCATAAAAATATCCTATTTTAGTCCCTAGAGACGAAAATGGGGTCGGTGTTTTTTTTTTCGGGGATCGAAAGGGTATTTACTCTAATTTAAATTTCACTCAAAAAAATTATTAGTTTACCAAGTCCTCCGAACTTGGCATTTCCGACCAAGATAACAGTTTAGCAAAAAGCCATTGGCTTCATATGTGATCATCAATGGAAAATGAAAATTGACCAATACAACAATGGCTTTGACCTGCAAGGCATCTGTGACCTCAAATCTTGAACAAACAAATGGCATGCAATCAATACATTTTATATCTTGTTAAACACAACAGAATTTAAATACTACATACAATATAAATACTCTCAATTTCCTCCCATCATACTTTCTCTACTTTTTTTTTTCCTTTTCTCTCTCTTTGTTTTCCACCTTCTCTGTAGTATCTAATTAGTACGATTTGAAGTATTAAGAATATCTGACTGAGAGAGCAACTCATGAAGAACAAGAGAGCATACATATACACCTGGTCGATACGCCCAAGCTGGAGGCAAGCGAGCATAATTTTCCATTCCTGGCTGCTCATCAAATGGACGCTCCATCAGTTTAAGCAATGTACGGACTTCTCCAAAATCACCCATTTCTGCAGCATCAATTGCAGTCTGGCAGAGATAGTTCCTGAGAACATATTTGGGATTCACAGAATCCATTGAGATCTTCCTCTGCTCATCTGAAATTTCGCTGGTAGAAAGCTGTATGGCCCCAAAAATAATGAGTACATATACCTTTCTAATCGATTCAACAATTATTAAAACTCGTAAGAAATAAAAAGATTATAAATGTGTTCCTGCATAGGAAGTTCAAAATCAACCAATTCATTGACTGGTAAAGCTAACTAACCACTAAAGAAGTGTTCTCAGACACCTTGTTACCGAGGACCATAGTACAAGAAATTCCATATTTGAAACAACACTTGATGCAGCACTTCTAAAAAGTGATCGTTTTAATAAAATCTCACCTAAACCATGTACCAATTTAGCAAAACTAAAAACCAACCGTGTATGTAGGCTTTCGTCCAGGCCTCTTTACGTTCCTGACCAATGTCTAGCTGATGCTGATGCAATTATTGCACCAACTAAAGCCATGCTCACTATTGTTTCCTGCCATTTCAAAACCATTAGAATCTCTGAATGAGGGATAAATCATGCAGTAATTCTTACTTTGCTTCCAAACTAGAAGGCTGAAACAGGGCATGATATGGGTTATTTAATTTTGAACTCTTTAGATTTAGAATAATCAAGAGGAAACAACACAAGCTTATATATATACCTGCAGGAAACTACTCTGATTCACCTCTTCAAAATTATCTTTAATATACAGAAGTGCTGCGCTCCTGATATAACACCTGTAATGTATAGAGCACTTAAAAAAACAAAGAAGCACGACCACTTTTTTTTTTTTTAATAGAGGTTGTCTCTAAGCCCAATTAAAAATTAAAAAAGTTTGAAGAAAACTTTGATTCATAATATCGCAAACTGTATTTAATGCAGGCTTATGCCATCCTTCTTATCCAAAAAAAAAAAAGAAATTGCAAACTGATTGAGCTGAACTTTAGACTTACAAAACATAGAATTAACAATAATATATGTTTAAATCATCATCAATCCAATCTTTTCAAGCAAAATGAAAATGTATTGTATTTTGGAGTAGGGATAAGGGTCTTAAATGTCATGAAAGTTTTCACTTAGAAATCTTGGTAAGGCGAAAGTTTTTTTGGACAAAAAATGTCACGGAAATTCACAAAACGTAGCAATTTTGCCCCTCTGTTAATTTTGAGTGCATACGTGGCATGCCACCTTATCAATCAAAAGTATCATTTTTGCCCGGAAGTTTTCACTAAGGAGCAATTTTACCCCAAAAGTTTACAAAATGTAGCAATTTTGCCCTTTGTCCCGATATTAAATTTGATTATTAAATCAGTCAAAGACCACACATGTCATGCCTGGAAAAGGTCGAATTTGGAGTCAGAAAAGGAAATTCTTGAGATGTTAAGCTCAAGGCGCCAGGCGAAAGATCTGTGCCAAAAAGCCAAAGGAAGCATCACTTATGATCTAAGCAAATGAAATGCAAAACGAAAAATGAATTGTTCCAAAAATTGGTTCAAGTAAAACAAATCAATAGTAATAATATTTACGTTTGTATAGACAGATCATTTGCTTAGATCATAAGTGATGCTTCCTCCGGGTTTTTGCGATGACCTTCGATCCCTTTGACCAGGTTTGGCTTCACAAATTCTGGCGCTTGAGCTCAACATCTCAAGGATCTCTTTCTCTCGACTCCAAGTTCAACCTTTCAAGGCATGAAATTTGTGGTCATTGATGATTTAATAATCAAATTTAATATTGGGGGATAGAAGGGCAAAATTACTACGTTTTGTAAACTCGGGCAAAATTGCTCCTAAGTGAAAACTTCCAGGGCAAAATTGCTCCTTAGTGAAAACTTTCCGAGCAAAAATAATACTTAACTCTTTTGATTGATGAGGTGACATGCCACGTGTGCACTCAGTTAAACTTAACAGTCAAAATTAACGGAGGGGTAAAATTGCTACGTTTTGTGAACTTCCATGGCATTTTTGGTCCAAAGAAACTTACATTTTACCAGGTCTTCTTGAAATAAAAACTTTCATGACATTTAAGACCCTTATCCCTTTGAAGTTTGTCTTGGTCCTAATTATAGGATCGAGTTTTAATTTTTGTCAATTTTTTATCTAAAATACCCCTATTGATATTTCTCAACAATAATTTAATAATGTACCTATATATTTTATAAAGTAAATAATGCTTACAACTCATTGATGTCACATACACCTCAATTATATTGTTTTTGTTTGTTTGTTCATTTAATAAAATAATTTTAAACAATTTTTAATCATATTTTTCCCTTATTACTCCTACTAATACTTCCTCTATAATAGTTAATTTAACAATACGTTTTTCAATGATTCTACTTTCTTTTTTTATTTTTAAATAAAATAATTTTAACATTTCCTTAAAAATATTTTCTTGTAACTATCCATCCAAAGTGATTGATTCCAAAAATAACCTAATAATCTTTCTTACAAGACAAACAAGCATGAAAGACGTGGGAAGAAAGACATACAAAATCAACTTACAAGGAATTTTTATTAAATCATATACAATAGGAAGGGACAAACCCACACCTGATGCTTTATTGCTACTTTGGTAAAACATCAGACAAGTCACGGAGAGTTCCGTGCGTGGGGGCTAGCGATTGAACAAACTTTGCTTGATGTCATTTTTAATTTTAAGTAAGGATGTTTTAGGAAAATAAATATAATTATAGAAATACTACAATTAAGAAAAAAAGGAAGGGGGGGGAATCACGTGGTCAACAACCTGCATCTAAATTTTAATTTTGTCAAAGTGATAAATTTTGTCAAAGTGATAAATTTTGTCAACGGAATTTCATGGGAAATTTCTAGGCACTCGTTAATTAAGCAAATAAGCACTAAACAGTAGTAAGCAGATATTTTTCCGCCAAAAAAAATTATATCGACATTGCCATGTGGTTCGGTAAAATACAAACACACAGTTTATGCATGTGCAAATTATACTTTCTTTAATGTTGTATCTATGGTTAATTTCTTCGATAGAATGGGTTTTATATTAAGGATACAGTAAACTTTCGCTTTGGATAAAAACCAGTAACTTGTTTACAGGTTTAACCAGCAGTTCTGGACACGATGGATTAGGAGGCGACAGTTAAAAAACCATAATTTAACCACCGAAAGATATAACATATATTATCATAAAGAGATTCCAAAACTTGAAACTCATTCGAATCTCTGTGGAAAGAAAATAGCAGCGCGCGAGTAGTATTATTATTTTCCATCAACATTATCAAACTATAGGAATACCCAACAACATATGCACTATATCTTCCAAAAACAGAGTAAACTGATATTATATTTCCATTCCCTAGAACTTGAGGGAAATATCTACGGGGCTACTAGGCAAATCAAAGTGTCCTGATTCTCTCTTACGATGATTGGAGGACCAGGAGAACTAATTAGGGAAGAATTGTCTTTCCTCACCTTGACAAAAGCCTTACCACCAAGACTCGTGTCATATTTGCCATTTGAAAGTGGAAGCCTCTTTTTCAAGCAACTGTCACCATCTCTGAAAATGGCAACGTCACAAAAACAATCTTCCATGCAGGCCCTTTTGCATTCATCTTCTGTAAAAGGCTTTAGAAGCGCATAATCAGAGCCAGGCCAATCAGTATCTTGCAACTCCACCAAGTCATATAGATCTTTCGCTTGCCTAAGCTCATCTTCTTTACAGCCCTGTATGAAATCTGGTTTACAACTACCATATGGATCATCAGGATCTAGTAGGGAATAACCTTGTGGGCACGTACAATTTGGCCTAATATTTTCACCCAATCTACAAATGCTATTATATCCGCAAATGCCTGTTCCTTCACTTATGAGCCTTGCATTACAGATATTATCTGGCTTTGACCAGATAGGTGTCCAAGTTCCAGATGAACCCTTGGGATGTCGATATAAAGAGAGAACTCCATCAAAATTAAGAGTAGCTCGAAGATAAAATTGAGTTGGAGAGGGTGAGCTCTGGTCTGAGAAGAAGTATGAACCATTGTTCTTCCTTAAAACATAAAATTGTCCAGATTTGTTGAAGACTAGTCGAATTCCAGGAGTTGGAGTATTGGACTCAGAAGTTTCAGTATTGAAATAATGTTCATTAGCATACTCAGATGGTAGGTTTACAGAATGCAACTCAAGATTACCATCATCCTCGAGAACAAGTTCAAACCTCCCCGTGCGAAATCCGCCTCTGACCTCCGAGAAGAAAGCTTTTCTCCCTTCTCCAAAGTCTGTGAGGGCAACATGGTGTCTTTAGGATTCTTGAAGGTCTCCCAGACAGAGTTGGATGTCCCATCATGAAGAACAACGTTGCCAGAGTCATTCAAGGAACCAGAAGCAACACTACCAGAAGAGTTAATTTCTGGTGTCCACAGAGTTCGACCATCAGGATAAGTAAGCTTAAGCCCTTCTGAAGCAGTAAGCTGAACTCTTGACCCCTTTGGAGCAGGTTTGTCTCCATTGGCATACCAAACGATGGTTATGCTTGGAATGTTGGCATACCAGATGGAGAGCAAGAAGAAACTGTTGTTTTTATGTGGTTGAAACCCAAAGGCAAAATCCCCAGAAGGTGAAACCACCCATAAGGAGTTGTTGCCATCTGCAGTGAAAGAATCGCCCAATCCGATATTACTTCTTCTGGTTTGGCCCAAAACACAAACAGAAGGCAGGCACAGAATCAGAAAACAGAGGAGAAGGGGATTCAGAGAAGAAGCCATAACCAGAATCAATTTTCTTCAGAGAGTTTGGAAACTGGAAGATAAGGAGCGCGATTGAACTTTGAATATGCGGAAGCGAGGGCTCCATCAAGATTGGGGTCATGGGTAGCTATGAAGCAAGGACACTCATTATTTTAAAAAAACATGCGTTTCGAACACTCCGACACCGTTTGACACTCCAAGACCATCTGACACTTTTATTTTTTTAAATTATATGTGGCTTTGAATATTACTTTGGATGGGGGGAGGGAGGGAAAAGAGGAGAAAAATTATTTGTGGTGGGGCTACAAGAGTTTTCCTCTCCATTAAATTTTTTCCTCCTCCTCCAAACCAATCACAGCTAAATTGATTATGAATTTTCCTTTCTATAATTTTTTAAGAAAAGGAGGTACGAGCTTTTATGATAAGCGCTAAATCTACAATAAATCAAAATTGTAGGCTAGGATTTTATAAAATATTCAACTTAAATGTAAATTATAATATATATATTTAGTATCAAAACGTGTCCACGTATCCAAAATTTAGATTTTTTTACGATTAACAATTTCAAATGTCGAGTCACTCGTATCGGTATCGCTGTCATCGCTGTCGGCACTAACATAGATGGGAAGTGAATGAGGCAAGCTAAGCTCAAGTCGTCTTCTGGCACGTGTGAAACACGGATGACGTCCTCTGCGAGTCCGAATTCGCGGAATTTTCCAAAGGGAAAGGACCCGCCACAAAGTGAAGGCTTGTCGACCAAAAAAAAAACGTGAAGGCTTGAAGTTCATTGGCCCACAGATAAACCGTTCTGTGGAGTCTCCCAACAAGGCAACGTACTGTACGGCAAAGGAGAATTCGGTGGACATTTATATTTGGTTCGGTTATTGACTATTGGGACATCAAAATGAAGAAGAAATTTCAAGGGAAAAGGATTAAAAAAAAAAAAAAATTGTAAAATCTTAAACCAGAAAATTCTTACAATATGAGTGATGAATTGCTTATAAATTTTATCATTCCCATATCAATTCTAGGTAACAAATATGATTTGAAATTTTACCATTTAAAAAAAAAAACTATTTTTTCCCCAAATTTCAACCATACACTTTTCTTTGCCACTAATTTCAACCATAAAATTAAACGCTTCACAGCTTAGATATTTATTTATGGATGAAATGTTTATGCTTATTTAATGATTGATAATTAATGATGATGATAATATTAAATAAGGGGTTTATACTTTCGTGTTGTATAAGAAGAAGAAGATTCTCATCCACATACGTGAAATTGTGGGATCCACATCTTTTTTATTTAAAAAAAAAAAAAAAACTTAAGACGGAAATAGTGGGACCCACATCTTTTTGTATCTATAATGCGAGGATGATACACTTCTCTTACAACATTTGAAAAATGTATTTCTCGTTAATAAACAAATGAGGCTTCAAGACCTTTTTTATTGTGAAACTAAGAATTGGTTATAACAAACAAAAACCATTAATAAAAATAATTTTTGATTTATAAGAAAAAGTTTAAATAATTTTTTATTTTGTAAAAATCCGTGTAAGAAAGTCACGTAACATGTTGTGACTTCTGACTCCTTCTTTAAAGAAAGTATAGGTCTATTTTTCTTATGGGTAAAGTACAAAAAAATGTACATATGTTTTATCCGGATGCGCCCAACACTAAATACTTTTCTAAGTGTAAAAATACACATGAATTTTAAAGATTTGAGCAAAAAGTCACACCACCGTTAATTCTTGACTGACGGTATTAGTTTTTATGGTGGGACCCACATTATTATTATGAAAATACAATAAGGTACTTAACTTTAAAAAAATCAGAAGCAACAAAAAAACCCTCCAACTCCACCGACAAGCCTGAATCCAAGCTTCTCTCTCCGCCGCGTTGCTCGTGAACCGCCATTGCCGAGTCACTCTCATCACCAAGGACAGGACATAGTTATGACAAGGTGGCCAAAAAAAAAAAATTTGTTTAAATTTTTTTAATAGGACTTTTTTTTTTTTTTTTTTTTTTTGTGTAATAACACAACTTTGGGCCCCCAACATAGTGAATATAACTTTTTGGCCCCCAACTTCTTCTTCTTTTTTTTTTTTTGCCCCCAACGTAGTGTAATACTCTCTCGGTCCTAATTATAGGAACGTTTTTTGTAGTATAATTCAATCTTTGTTCCATGTAGGGTCTTATATGATTTATGTTAATTTTATCATTCTTTTCTATATTTCATTCTAATTACCTCGAAATTTTTAGCTTATCAAATTGAAATTTACTTTTGTGGTGTATCTCTTACTATATGCTTTTACCCATTCTACACTACACTTATAGATGAAGTTAATTGACTTGATTTCATGAATATTTTTTTTTTTATTCTTTTCATTTTTTTACCGCATTTAAAACTTTCCTTATTTAGCCCCCCAAACTTTTCCTCCAAGTTCCGCCCCCGCTTATCACTCCTCGGCCCTATAGTTTCCAAGGTGAATCCAAGCTTCTCTCTTGCTTTCACTCTGCTTTTTCTCAGGTCACCTTTCTTCCCTTTCATCTTGTCCCCATTGACGCTTCCATTGTAAACACGGACGACCCTTTTTTTATCCAGTTCGAAGCTGTTCATCGCTCTTGTCACCTTCTTCTTCTCTTCTCGCTTTGGTTTCTCCTCCTCTCTCTGCTTTTGTCTGCGATGTGTCACTCATATCCCCTGTCTTCCAATAACAGAGAATCGAAAGCGCTCGAGTCTCTTAATACTGGAAAAGTGGTGAAATAATTGCCCCCTGTTTTCCCAATAGGCCCTTTGGTACCATGTGAGTTTGAGAAGAAAAAAGGATTTCTTCGCCACTGAAGTGGCTAAATGATCAATCCCCTGGGTCAATTGTGTACGTAAGCTTCGGAAGCAGACTAAGCTTGGCAAGAGATTAATGTCATTGTGGATGGAGCTCGGTGGTGGAAGCGGCGTGGCACGACGTGCCGATTCTGGGGTGGCCACAGATCGAAGACCAGAAGCTTAATGCAGAGGTGGTGGAGAAGAGTGAGTGGGGTACGTGGAAGAAGAAGTTGAGTTGGTTGGGAGAGAATGTGGTGAGAGGAGAAGAGATTGGAGACGCCATTGATGAGATGATGAAGAATGAAGCTTTGGAGGTTAAAGTAGAGGAAATGAAAGTGGCGGTGGGAATTCTGAGATTCTAGTCCAGACACTGATTGGTGAGTGGAAGAAGATGAATAGTTCAGGGCGTCCTACTTTTTTAAAGTTAGGGGCATTTTTGTATTTGCAGAATAATAACGTGGGTTCCACCACAAAAATTAACACCGTCAGTTAAGAATTAACGGTGGTGTGACTTTTACTCCAATTTTTAAAGTTTATGTGTATTTTTGCACCTAAAAAAAGAATTTGGTGTTGGACGCTCCTGAAGATAAAGCACATGTGCATTTTTACACCTTTACCCTTTTCTTATTGGTGATTCATGTATCTTTAAGACATTGGCTTCTTTTTCTCAAGTTTATTCCAAAAAATAAAAGACTCGATTGCAATGAAATCATCTTTGTTTTTGTTTCACTCGTGTCTCCCCTCTTTAGGATAGAATCCCTTTAAATCTCAATCACTATTGTGTTATTCGTTTTTTATGTTTCTACCTTATAAAATAATATCGAGTCACTCTTAAATTTGTTATAGTTGTAAACTATGTTAGTTTCGCGAATTCACATCATTATTGTTAAACTCGTGAGTTGACTTTTCTAATTTACCTTTTTTACCTTATAAAATCGTGTCAATCACTCTTAAACTCATAATAGTTGTAAACTTAGTCAAATTCACACACCGAGTTTACCATTATTATATTTCTAACTTACAAAATCATGTTAAGTTGTGCTAATTTTTTCACTTTATCATATTTGATGGCTCTATATGTGAATTTAACCAAAAAAGTCTTGGTTAGGTACGATAAATTATAGATGTTAATAGATTCAACTCTAATTACTTGGATTCAAAATATTTAAATTAATTTGTTCTAATTTTTATAGGGTTAAAATGTAAATTTAGCTATGAAATAAACACAATTAATTATTGTTAGTTGTAAAAGTGTGATATGATCAAATTTTTTTGGGGGCCAAAAATACATTGGAGCTGTTAAATAGACTCAACTTCCATCCATTTTAAGGGTTATGGGACCTGCAATTATTTCAGGAGGCTTGTTCTTTGCCTCCCATGAAGACTGTTGAGATTTGGAACAAAGCGAGAAGCAATGCCTAATTTCAGACTAGCCATAGACACCATAGAGAGAGAGAGAGAGAGAGAGTTATTACTACGTCCAATTCTAATTATAGGAACACTTTTTGTCGTATAATTTGTACTACAAAAGTGGTCATATAATTAAGATCGAAGGGAGTAAAAGAAAATAGGAAATAAAAGGGAAAATAATTTTATGATGGAAGGGATATTATTAAATATATACTATTTAAGTCGAAGGAATTTTTTTAACAAACAGCAGTTTTGGTTTGCGGTTTGCTTTGGTTTTGTATATTTAAAGGGAAGTGATGGAAAATATATAGGGAAAAGAAAAGACAAGGGAAACAGGAAGTGAGAGAGAAGAAGGCTTATCGAAGAAATATAGAAGGTCTGAAATTGAGAAATATGATAAGAGATGATATTTGAAACGCAGAAAAGTAAAAGTGCCCGGTGATAGATAGAGTTCAGAGAAAATGAAAGGGAGAAGAGAGAAGAAGAAGGAAGAGGAGGAGAGGGTACCCAAAGTCACCAATCACCATCTGCCACGTTTCAACACCTTCTGTCATGTTTTAACCCCATACCTCCAAAGAACGAGCCGACCACCGCAACAATTGGGGAGCATATAAAACCTTTACGTGCCTATTATATACTCATCCATCATTATTTTTATTTTATTTTTAGAATTTATTTGTACCCAAGTATATCAAATTAATTAGTTTTTAGGATATTAGTATTATAGGTGAAACATTTCTGAATGCAGGACTGAAAACTAATTAATTTGAAATATCAGTGCAAAAAACATTTTAAAAAAAAAGATATAATTTAAATATAAATACATAAAAAATATATAAAAAGATGTGTTCATCCCTCTAATAGAGGGATAAGCACATAAGGTGCATATAAGAAATGCATACCTAATGTGAACCTGCAACAATTGTGGGTCCTATGACACTTAAATAAATTGATTATCTTTATTTTAACCCTCAATAATAATAGATAATTGTGTTGGATGCTCATCGAAAAATAGTTCATTATTAAATTTGTACTTTAATTTTTTTTATATTTGAATTATTTAATTATGCACGTTAATACTTATTTATTGGTACCAAGTAAACTCTTACAAGTTTACGATTTAAGTCTACTATACGATTTTATATTATCATTATTTAATTTGGTTAAATGTATGACCTAATTGATAAGTTGATGTTAGTCCTAAATGTAAATGGAAAATCTATTTCACATGTGTATTAATTTTTTATCAAAAAAACCCTACTGATCTTTCATCAAGAATAAATAAAGAAATTAAGGAAGATAATAAATACACTTTACAAAAGTATCATATTAATTAACTCAATTAACATTGTTAATCTACTCAAATTATAAATTTAGGTACAAAAAGTACCTGACTCGTGGTTGAATGAAACAATATTAATGTTTAATATTGGTTTCAAATGAGATTGAAAATTGAAAAGAATAGGTTTTCAATCGGATTTAAAAGAGAGTCATCAACTCAAATTTAAAATAATTTAATCTTGCTAATCTATTTCAATTTCAAATCAAGACTTTAAATACAAATCCTCGAATCAAACTTAAAACAATTTAAATTTTAAATTTGTTTCAAAGAAACCTAAATAAGCAATTTAGAACAATAACAAACCATTAAATGATATTCAAAACAAACGTTATGGATTCTCGAATCAAATTTAAAACAATTCCAAATTGTAAATTTGTTACAAATCAGACTAAATAAGTAATTTAAAATATTAGTTAGTTTTTAAATGTCGATTTTCCAACAAATGAATAAATATATTCATCACTATTCACTAAAAAGTCTAAGGAAAGAGGATAAAATGTGATTCATCAATAATCATTACATAAACAATACCATCATTAAACTGTTTAGCAGTTCATGGCCTGGGGAATACCTCCACTGCTTGTCATCAAAATTGTCAAACTTATGATTTTAAGTAAAATATGTGCATATGAAATCGCGGGCTATGCTTATAAGTTCACATACAAAATAAATCTAAAATAAATTATAAATTCAATTCCCATCACATTTGTTTCACACCATGGTAAGGTCCCTGTACCTAATATTATTTATAAAGAAATTTTTTGTAATAATGCGTCTTAATTATTAAAGCCGCAGATTTTTCACATAACCATTTTGTATTGGATTTTTTGCCCCATACAGTATCACCCATTTGCACCGTGCATCATCATCAATCAATCATCAATTAATTAAATATTCATTCAATTCAAATTCAAATATATACTACTAAACCTCTTAACAATTCAGTTATTGGTCCATTTGTAACACATACGTGACAATTTCCTCATCCTTCCATGGGTCATACTAGAACGGCGTCTTATGTGTCCGCATGTCAAGCTTTTCATACTCAATTACCATTCACACACAATTTCAAACGGAATTATTTTCCCGTTGGCGTTCTTATACCGTTTTCCAACGTAGTATTTAATATTCGTTCAATTCCAAAGAAGTCTGGCTATTCCCCATGCATCACTAACCTTTTCATCGACAGTCTTTCTCATCAGTTTTAGTTTATTGGATGAATGAATCTGCCACTGAAATTAGACGGAGTAAATATTAACCATCATTTTCCAATGCTGGCCATTTGAATGTAAGTCAATTCAAGCCGTTTTTGTTTTCGTCTCCAGAATTAGTTGAAAAACTCATCCTCAACCCTTTAATCGGCATATTTTCCATTTTGGATTCAAATGGCTACATCTAATGTATTTTCATTCCTTTAGCCAGACTGTCAAAGCAACAATAAAAGTATCACTTTCAAAGTTGTTTCAAACTTTTGGGACATTCCATATACGAGGGTGCATCATAAGATCATGTACAATGCAGTCCTTGCAGATTCAAAGGTTTTTTGTATTCATCTAATATTATTTTCATTATATTTATCATTGTTTTGTGTATATATTGATCAGAAGTTTGATTTCTTCTCATTTGATATAGGGTGTTACATGTGTTTGACGCGAGATTATCTGTAGACTATATGGTGTTATTATACCTGATTTTTATTTTGTTATAAAAAAGTTTTGTCTAAAACGTGGAATGAACATTATCAATCCAGATTTGAAAATTGTTATCGAACCCTTTACTGAGGTTAAGTTTGTTAGTGATATTATTAAGACCCTTGATTTTTCAGTCCCTTCTTCCTTTTGCGGCCACTTCACTCACCGAAACCACTCTTATAAGTATTATGCTATGTTTAAAATGCATGATTAAATATATATATTTTTTTATCTGTCAATAGTTCCATTTCAGTTTGGTAATATATCTTTTCCCCATTCCAGATGTAGTGAGACTTGTAACTGCTGTTTACGAACTTATGATATTGTTGATGAATGAGAGACTTTATACCATTTCAATTTTGAAATCATAGACGAATGTTTCGTACTATCCTTAACCTTTGTAAATACTCTTGTTTTGTTACTGTAAATATTAACTATCGTCATAATTTTTGTAGTGGAAACTCATTCAGTTGTTGCTTAGGGGTACTCCTGCCTTTTGGGCTTCAATCAATCAGCTATGCTAAAGTTAGATACATGTAGATTTTATACAATTATAACATGTATCTACTATTTTAATCTTGATAATATAATGATTGCTTTTCTAACATATTATTCATATTTCAAAACAGATTATTGTTGTAAACATTACTCTGTCAACGAATGAAGTTCATTCATGTGGTTTCATATTCGTTTTCCAATTTTCACACATAAAATTTTTCAACCAATGTACAAAAAAGGGTCATTTCTGTTCTGTTTCATTGACTTCTTGATGATTATTTTTTTCAATTTTTGTTTATCATTCATGACCGGAAATGTTAAATAACTATACATATGTTGACTCTTCGGAGTTCGGATGAACCTCAAGTAATTAATTCGCTTATTCATAACAAGTACAAACTCTCCCCGCACGATGCGCGAGTGCAACAGTTTCATAATATGAAAGTACATCCTCACCTTCTACTAATCCAAATTATTAAGAAATTGAATAAAACGTACAAAAGAAACTAAAGAACATATTTGGATTTCAAATCAACCAACAAAAAATAGTCACTACCCGAAAACACAACATGAACCACAACCACATTGGTAATTATACTCTTATATGTTTAGCAACTTCTGCCTCAGCTCAAAAGCTAAAAAAAAAAAGAAGAAGAAGAAGAAGAAGAAGCAATTACAACAAAATGATACCCATCATAGTACATAAACATTTCTATATGTAACATGAATTGACAACATCTCACATATGGTGCTAAAATATTTCTAAAGATCTTATCGATTGGGTACTTCCTTAACAATCCCCCTCCCCCCACGCATTCAAAAGCATGGCCTCCCTCAAAAGCATTCAACCATGCATTCCCCCGTGCATTACGTGGGATACATTTACTTCATTTCATATTTCATTCATTGTAGTTCTCTTCAACTTCACCAGAGATGTGTTTTGAATTACCCTCAATATGCAACTTCAGGCTTTCAAATCATATTTTTGTATGGCTTCGTAAAACAAAGCCATACTCTTTAGTACTTTGTGATTTAATGTAATTTGATATATCATTGGTTATACCAAAAAAAGCATGACTTAATTAATCATTGCCAAGTAGTTGATACACATTATTAGCCTTTAATGGAAAATAATGTCTATCAATGCAATTGGTGGTGTCATGTGAACTTACATCAACATATTTTATCAGTCAAATGATACCTTTTTACAAATGATCGTCCAACTAAAATTTCATCAAATGTATCAAGCACGAACCTCCCTCCCCCCTAAAAAAACCCACATGTTGTGCGAGAGACATCTACCTTGTGCATAATATATTATTGAACTTCTTGGAACAAAACAAATTAGGAAGGTGTCCTTATATGCACATGAATACATGACGATTTACTTATGTTAGTAATAGTTTTGTTTAATTTTTTTTTTGCAAAAAAACTAATAGTTTTATTTCATTTTAATGGACTTAGAAACATCACAACAATACAAGTAAATATCGATCAAGTATGATGATTAATGCTTATTATGAGATGTTTATTACCTCCATTAATTACATTTTCAGCATTATCATATGGAAGCATGAGTCACATATTCATCAATCAAAAATAGCTTAAATTAATTTCTATTGTGGTTACACTTTATCATGAATTGGTTTTGTTTAGGAATTTGCATTTTTAAATCACTTTTTAATATTTTTAACTCCTAAATGAAAAATCTCAAGGAGACATGATTTGTTGCCACCTAATAATCACTACAAAAAAAACAGGTTTTTTGCGGCGGAATTTTTCCTCGCAAAAGAGCAAATTTCCGTCAAAATTGATTTGCGGCGGAAAAAATTCCGTCGCAAAAATCGCCCACGCAAACCAATTTTCCATCGCAAAAATGCATATTTCCGTCGCAAAATTTGGATTTAGCGGCGAACACTTTTCCTCGCAAATATTGAAATTTGCGAGGGAAAACTCAATCCTCGCAAATTTTGCGAGGGAACAAGTTCCCTCGCAAATCCCTCGCAAAATTGAAGTTTTGCGAGGGAACATGTTCCCTCGCAAAATCCAACATTTTGCGAGGGATATTGTTCCCTCGCAAAATGTTGGATTTTGCGAGGGAATATTGTTCCTCGCAAAATGTGGGGTTTCGCGAGGGAAATATGTTTCCCTCGCAAATCCCCAATTAATTTAAAAATAAAATAAAATGATTTTAAAAATTTAATTAATTTCATAAAAAATATTAAAAATTAGAAAATAAAAAGATTTATATATGATAAAAATATATTGTAACAATCATAAGAGTTTGCATAGAAATAACAAAATATTACAAAGTATAATGTTTCAACCAAAATAAACTAAAAAAAAAGTCTAAAGCTAATGAGTTTAGTCGGGATCACCACCGTATCGCCATCACCATCAGGAGGCGGCCCCGTACCCTTGTCCTTCAAAAGGGAGTGGAGAAGTTCCCGCAACTCAATAATCATCTTTCCTTGCTCCTTCACATGTGCTTCTTGCTCCTTCACCTTCGCTTCTAACGTCTTCACCCTCTTATCTTCTACAAAACCAACATTACGAAGTCGGTTTATTTTTGTACTTCATTTAAATGGACGAGGGAATAATGGTTTGCGATTGGTAGCAAAAGTATTACGTCTACTGGAGAAACACCTCCAATACTTTGTAAATGGAGCAATATACCCAAGAGGGGGGTGAATTGGGTATTTTAAAAACTTTTCGAGAAAGTGCTCTGTTTTGAACAAGTAAAAACAGATAATAGAAAGTGGAGGAAGGGAAGGAAAGCTTGCACGAAGAAATTATCCGGTTCGGTCTTATCCTTGACCTACATCCAAATTCCCAAGCCACACTTGGGATTTTCAATCCACTATCTTTCACAAACCGATTACAAACTCGTACTCAAGAGTAGTTCTCTCTCTAGAACTCACTCCCCTTACAAGTTGTAATCAATACACCCAACCACCAAGTCCCCGACTTGTGGTTATCTCAATCAATAAATGATTTGAGATAGAACTCTCAGAAAGCAGATAAAATGAACATCAAGTACAAGTATCGATTGATACAATACAAGTGAAGGTGAACACAATAAATGATACTTAGTAAATTTTCGCTCTTAGTAGGTGTATCAGCTTGAGAAGAAGTTAATGAACTCTATTTATAGGTAGAGAACATTAAATGACCGTTGAGTGATGAATTCAACCGTTGTAGGTGGTTAGCATTAAGTCTGGTCATCTTCTCTCTCTAAACTCCAACTAATCCAGGTGCTAATATGGTCTGATGTGGTACTCTGAGGATTTGCCCGTTGGAGAAGAGTTTACTTGATGAAGAAAGCATTCTTGACCGTTGAGAATGCGTGCTCAGATGGATTATCCAAAAGAAGGTTGATTTGCAGAAGTGCATTAAATGCACTGAGCACCTTTTGCTTTTTGCCTTGATCTTCATTAATCTTCATCTCGTGCTTAACCGAAATTCACTCAATAAACTTGTTAAACTTATGCGGGAACATAAGTGAATGATTCATGAAAGCAATAGGATCAAACAACAGTGATTTGCGAATTCGTGTAATTCAAAAATTAGTTTTTACGTTGCATCTTGCGGTTTGTTCATGTAAACTCGAGTATGGCACTGTTCACAAGTGACCAACCGCGGTTTCCAATTGGATACTCGAGTTTGTACCTTTCGAGGCAAACCATCGTGCCTTGAATTTGAAAGATAAAACCTATACTCGAGTTTGCAAATGCAACCTGCAGTATTGGTTTTAACTTGAAAAACCATTTGCTCTCGGTAAGTCCAATACTCGAGTTTGGCTATGCAAACCGCAATATTGACTATTCAATACTCGAGTTTGTCAAAGCAAACCGCTGCGGTATTGGTTTAACTTGAGAAATCCATTTGCTCTTCGGAAGTTCAATACTCGAGTTTGGCTATGCAACCGCAGTATTGACTAATCAATACTCGAGTTTGGCTATGCAAACCGCAAGATTGATTTAACTTCAAAATTCTTTTGCTTTTCGGAAGTTCAATACTCGAGTTTGGCTATGCAACCGCGGTATTGATTTAACTTGAAAAATCTTTTGGTTCACAAGAAGTTCGATACTCGAGTTTACCCATGCAAACCGCAAGTATTGACTATTCAATACTCGAGTTTGCCTATGCAAACCGCAAGATCGACTTTGGTCGGAAACTTGGTTGCTTTCGGATGGCCTTTACTCGAGTTTTGCCAAGCAACCGCAGATATTGGCATTGTCCAATACTCGAGTTTGCAAATGCAACCGCAAAGTATTGACTTTGGTGAAAACTTGGTTGCTTTCTCGGATGGCCTTTACTCGAGTTTTGCCAAAGCAAACCGCAAAGTATTGGTCATCCAATACTCGAAGTTTGCAAATGCAAACTGCGCTTGCAACTATCAGAATGTTTTTAAACAACTTTGCAAACTTCAAACCATGTTTTACATTTGTTGTTAATCATCAAAACATATTGAGAACTAACATACTTCCCGATGAGCGCTTCGTAGAAGACTTCACACTACTACAAAACAGAGATACTGAGTCCTATTTTTTGTACTTTTGACGTCCTTTTCCGAGAGACGTCTATCCTGGGGGCACAATAGGCAAAACTTAAGGAGTCCTATTTCAAAATTAGACTCCTTTAGTGATGACTTAAGGAGTCTAATTCGTAACTTAGACTCCTTAAGTCAACATAATTACAACACAATTACCTTCTCAGATCTCAGTTAAGGAGTCCAACTCCAGAACTTGGACTCCTTAAGTCTCGCTTTAGGAGTCCAACTCCAGAACTTGGACTCCTTAAGTGTTCTTTTTTTTTAAATAATTGCTTCGTATATTCACTATCCCAAGGTATAAGATAAATCAATCAAGTGAATGCATTAACTAAACAAATCGAGAGGGTACAATTTAAAACTCAAGTTATGCATTCTTCCAAATTGAGCTTTCATCTAGAATTAGGAAACATAACAAAGGCGAGAGGGTACCATTTAAAACCTATTTTTTTCATTACCAAAAGAGAAGATTTAGCATCAAATCTATCGAGAAAAGTGGATTTAAAGCCTATGAACCATGCAAAAATAGAAAAATCATTCTTCAAATTGCATCTTTGTGCATAGGGTTAGGGATGCATACTTGTAAGGGCTTCTAGTCTAGAATCAATAATTTGGCAAGCATCCAAATTAAGTGACTTCAAAGATGAGAGTCCGACAATTTCCTTAAACCACCATCACGATCATGGTGAATGACAAGTTTATCTTCTCCAAACTAGACAATCCTATAAGAAATCAAGTACAAAAAATATCAGCATGGCAAGACTCTTGTGTAAAGATGGTAAGACAAGTTCAAATTCTAATCACAATTGCATATACAGGAAACATGCAGAGTCTATTCCCAAAGAATTTGTCATTGACAAGGTTCCAGATTCATCAGTCAATTATTTCAATAAAGATTACAAACAGAGAAAAAAAAAAAGGCAATTTAAGTAAAGTCGTGAATAAAAGGATTCCATGTCAACTCCAAGGCTTTAGCTCGAGTAAGTATATGAATTTCTTTTAAGAGCTTTCACTAATGCATGGAAGCCCGATTTTGGAAAGAACGACTAGCGATAAATTAATACCAACTTGATATTTAATAAAACCAAATGCGTGAGGGGAGTATCCACTACTACAAAATAGGGATATGGAGTCCTATTTTTTGTACTTTTGGCGTCCAATTCGGGGACGTCTATCCGGGGGCGCAAATAGGGAAAACTTAAGGAGTTCTATTTTAAAATTGGACTCCTTAAGTGATAACTTAAGGAGTCCAATTACATAACTTAGACTCCCTAAGTCATGACATTTACGCTCTTTGATGTCACTTAAGGAGTCCAATTCCAGTAGTTGGACTCCTTAAGTCTCACTTTAGGAGTCCAATTCCAGTAGTTGGACTCCGTAAGTCTCACTTTAGGAGTCCAATTCCGTAGTTGAACTCCGTAAGTCTCACTTTAGGGGTCCAATTCCAGTAGTTGGACTCCGTAAGCGTTCTTTTAAAAAAAAAATAATAATTGCTTCGTATATTCACTATCCCACAATTCCTTGCAAAACACATTCTTATATAAACAGAATACATGCACCACCAGAATGTGATAATTGCATACAACAACTAGCTATGTGCTAAAAGGTTAGCTCAGCTAACCTTGTACAGAAACAGAATACATGCACCACCATAATTCCTTGCAAAAGACATCCTTACATAAACAGAATACATGCACCACCAGAATGTGATAATTGCATACAATACCTAGCTATGTGCTAAAAGGTTAGCTCAGCTAACCTTGTACAAAAACAGAATACATGCACCATCATAATTCCTTGAAGCCTCGCGAGCTCAGCCAAATATAAAAATTCAGATAGATGGCAGCATAAACATTAGCAAATAAATTAATAGCAACAATAAAAATATTCGCAAGGATTTAAAGATAAGTCACCTGTATAAATTGAAGCCTCATGAGCAGCCACAGGCATGTTCGAAGTGTTAGCCACTAGTGTTGTGCGCTTCATGACAGATTCTTCACGACCATCAGGCATTGTCATTGTAAGTTGTGGAAAGTCCATAAGAACCTGAGGATTTGTTAAATTAGTTTAAATCAACGTGAAAATTAAATAGATATTTACTAGAAGTAGCAAGAAGGAAACATACTTCAGCCATTTCTTTTCCACGTTCCCCACAAGATATACTAGGAGCAAGTTCTCACAAAAGGAACATAAATATATGAATCCTTACAAGCAATCAGAAGTAGAATTATGATACCTGTGATTTATGAACCTAGCAACAGTCCCATAAGATGCTGCCACTACTACAAATTTATCAAAACTAATATTGAACCAATCATAGACCTCCTTATGAATAACATAATATCTACAAATAGGAAAAGAAGAAAAATCATCAAAATTTTGCTCGAGGTATTACTGAATTCTCTACAGCCATAATATGCCTTAAAGAAATACAAATTAGATGGAACAAAGACTTGGTTGTTTTCTGAATTTCAAACAGAATCATCCAAAATTAACAAACTTGAATGCTATTAGAAAAATATAATCTAGATAGAATCAACTATACACTTGCAATGCTCCTTTGATTCATTGACTAGTTTGATTCAGGGCCAGTAAACCTTTACAGTTAATACTAAAAGCTTGACTCGGCTAATCTGTAAACCCCAAGAATAACAACTCCAGGGGACCAACTTTCAGAAACCAAATAAATATCACAGGAATAATTCGAACCTAGGTTGAATTCTGAAAGATAAATACAAAATGACTTCATAGCAAATAAGTACGTACTTGTCACAAATCTCTTTAGGGGAGCATCTCTCTTCCATGGCTTTAGTCTCAGTTGCTGTTCCATATTCAGTGGATCATTAATAAGAGTTTAACAACTAAACAAGCATAATGCAAAATATTTTTTAAAATAAGATGTTTTCTTACCTCTTTTGTCTTCTCTGTAATGAGCTGCTATATGCAAAGAAGACTGTTACATTCAGGCCTTTCAGGATTGTCAAACTCTAGGTTGTAAGGTCCACCACAAAAGTTCAAAAACAGTAACTTCAGAACTAGCTTTAACCTATCAAAAGAAGTGTGAAGTGATTTTTCATAAAGTTACAAAATATATTTAGAGGGCACATCAATAGATATATGAGCCGATAAGCAGATATCCAAAGGAACGACCCCTTTAAAATTACAACATGAATAAATCACATCAATCAAAGGAATGACCCCTTTAAAATTACAACATGAATAAATCACATCAATCAAAGGAATGACCCCTTTAAAATTACAACATGAATGAGAACATTTTCAAAGCAAGAAAACTGCATTTCAACTTACAGAAGACTGTCCCATATGCAGTGTCAAGATTGTACGGCCAAGCTCAAGTAGAAATGCATTGACTCAGACTGTATTTGACCCCTTATATTTGGGTCAGTAGTAGTAACTTCTTCCTACAAGCGTCCTGCAATATGCTAGATTTACAAATTACAAATTAACAACAATCAGATGATAAAATATTTGTTAAAAATAACAAGACCAATAATGCATCTTGCGATTATAAAAATATTTTTGTATCCAAAAGTGACATCTAATTTTAAAAATAGAATGTCTCTCTATGAAACCAACACAAGCGGAATGGTAGAAACAACTTATAAAGGGTGAACTCAAAAAGGCACATCACCTAGGTAAATACAGGCAAGAGACAGATTGCAAGATTATATAGTCCCACAAATAGATTACATGTGTGAGGACCAATTTATTCAATGTACATTAAAATCATCTCTCAAATATAAGATTATCTTCCAGTCCAATTAGAATTTGATAAGACAAGGCATCTAAAAGATGGTACCGAAGCTTAAACGGTGCAATGAAATAAAATGCATCCCAGAGTTCTGCAATTAAGGTGTTGAGACAACATGGGTCTCGTCAGCATCAATAGAAGACCAATATAAGCTAGAATTAGCATATTTTCGAAATTACAAACAAGGATTTGAGGATTAGGATTTCTAAAAATCATGAATTTAGCGGATATGTGACGTTATCAAGTATCAAGTACTTCAACTGAGCTAAGAAAACTGCAATTTTGGCGTATTTTAGCCCCCAAAGCACATATATTCTCCAAAGGTAATAGTGACTAAGAAAATGAAACTAGCAACTTTTATCCATGATTCGGACTTCTAGCAAAATTCTTTCAAACTTCAATATCTGCATACTTATAAAATCCTACATATATTCCTTGCTAACAAAAATTGCACACATCAAAGACATGCTTAAGTCATTTGGGGGGAAAGATTTATATATTTCTGAGAGATAAGTTGATTACAGATAGTGCAGCAATTGCATGATCAGAATAAACATGTGCATAGATTTGTTGATTAGTGACTATCCTAGGCTGCAGCAGAACAGGTTTTTTACCCTCCCTTTATCATCACCTTGCTCCTAGCCAAACAAAAATTATTTTCTTACTAAAATGTTCAGTTTAGGAATAAATTTTCAACTGCCACACTATCAGTGCTACCAACGATATGATTAGAAACTATCTGAGAAGTGTGTTCTTAGTAATTACACTTTCTTTGAGCTTGTCATGCAGTTTATCACTGTTTTTTTCTTCAGGGTATTTATCTGTTATTACCATTTTTTCTTTTAACTTGAACTACAAATTCCATCTCTACAGGTATGAGCCTAATACTATTGATCTCTCAGATCACAGTGAATTAGAGTGAGTATATTTATTTAAATTGTCTAGCTCTATATCGAAGCATTTTAATTTAAAGCAGAGATTTGATAATCTCCCATGATTTTCTTACACATTGCTTATGTGAAATTTGTCTATAATGTAGATATTGGTTCACCATTCTCTCAGAGCACTTGCCCGATCTTGTGGACAAGGTAAATCATATTGCCTAAATTCTCCTGACCTCAATGTGTGGTATTTATATTTGTTTGTGCATATGCTGACTTGTATCTGTGTGAATGTTGATTACACCGGACAATTTAAGATATCCATGCACATCATAAGAGACTTAAACACAATTTTTCTTATCAGGTTCTGTATACAAATTAAGAAAATCAATTTTATCAACTAAAGTGGGCACAAACTAGAGGAAAAGCTTTAAGCATTTTAACTTTACATATTTCAATTTTCTTTTGCACTTTTCTCATTCAGTCTCTAGACAACTTGCATAACATGGTAGCTGAAATAAAACATTATGAGCCGTGTCTAATCCAATTACAAACGCTGAGGAAAGAATTAGAAATAAAACACCAGGCAAATGAGAATGATAGATCAAACATTGAAACCCAAAGTTCCCGGCACGTTTCCTGTGAGCTTTAACTTCTTTAACCAACCTAAAATTTCTGAAATGTTGTACTAGAAGGTGGTCTTAGCCAACCTCATCTAGTTGTTGCAGAATTTAAAAGAAAACTACTTAACAATCATCGGTTATTTGCACAACAATTTAAACCTGTTAAAATCGAAGAGACAGAAATAATAACGATGAGCAATCAATTGGCACCTTGGTTCCACGCTGCCGAAAATGGTTGAACCAGGCTTTGCGACTTGTTCACCAAAAAATTTTACCCCAAGCCTCTGTCCTTTGGAGTCGTCACGGCCATTCTTTGTGCTTCCAGCTCCTTTCTTGTGTCCATTCTGAATCGTTAATCGCAATTTCTTGGGGAACGAGACATATAATGGCTTTGAAGCCACATTGAAGCCGTCGGAATCACCTTTGAAGAAGAACGACGAAGAGCTTGAAGCCAATGAAGGCCTTTAAATGCGCTTACCATGCTGAAGCTCATAGACGTTGCCGCGATGACAATTCTCAATCCTCTGAGAAATAGAAAAACAGATTAAGAGAGTATGCAAGGGAAATTAGATATTAGACGATATCATGGAAAAAGCTACAATAAAGGGAAATCAAAAGCATCTTTGCAGATCAGAAATAAGAACACTCACTGATTAAAGTAATGACCCGAAGCAGAAACTTATGAACATAGTACCTATAAAAGATTCGTTTGCGCCACTGTGATATCCTTCGGATGTGCTTCGTTAAACCCTCCCAAACCCTAAACGTCTAGTTCATGGAACTACATAACCCAAGGCAGAGACAACAGAAATTTTAAGCATAAATGGGATGATGAAGAAGATACCTGAAGGTGCGATGGCAGCGGCATCCAAGGCAACGGCGGCAATGTCCACGGTGACAATGCACGCCAAACTTCATGAGCACGGGAAGGACCACGAAGGTCCGACGGTGTGAGAGAGGAGGGAAGGAGGACGCTCAGAGAGAGGACGGGGATCGGAGGAGCTACGGTGGAGAGGGGGACGGTGGAGCAGCAGCGGAGTAACAGAAGAGACAAGGCATACCAGCATGAGGTTGAGAAGAAATCACAGAATAAAAATCGACAGAGCACGCGGGAAAGACTTGGGGAAAAAAGGGTTTTGGCGTGAAAATTTTTCTATGTCGACACCTAGACGTCCTAAAAATTAAAAGGACGTCAAATATGTCAACCTTTCTTTAAATATTTACAAAATTGCCACCACGTTTACATTTTACTTCCTTTTTATAAAATTGGACGTCCTTTTAAGAAGTAAAAAGGATATTTTGTAGTAGTGATCTTACCTGATATATGGTGGAGCCCATTGCTACCAACTTTTGTATCAGACAATTCCAAGCATTTCAACTGCTGAAGGCCTAAAATCAAAGACAAGCAAATGTAAGTTACACCTGACCTTAAGGACGGAATGTGCAAATTATAAACGATAAATCATGACAAATAATTCTTCTTCAATTGAATAATTTGCAACCAATTATTTAAAGAACATGGAGCTATACTGCATGTTGCTGGTATATTTCAGCATATTCTTTTCAAAATGTTCTGAAAAATACTATCATATAGGACATCATCACAAAAGGATTGGGAAATTGAAGATAAACAACCACTTACCTGACAGACTGATCAAGCCTTCATCACCAATCCTACATGAATCAAGATTCAAGCTCTCTAATTTTATCAATCCTGATTGAAGAAATATATCAAACAGTTAGATAGAAACTATCCTTTTTAAGTATTCCTGATAACAACCCTTTAAACAGCGAAAACTGGAAACAAATTGGACAGTCATGAATGCAAAATTATGCTATTATGTTACAATAAAACGCAAACAATTCCACAGCACATAAAGTGTTTGCGTTTCAAGAAGAATTTGGTAAAGAAATATCAATAAATGTAGTAACTACATATTCGTTCCAATCTTTGTCACCACTTTTTCCTCTCTAATTTAAAGGAAAAAACAGGGTGGATAAGTACATTTCATAAGATTAACATAACAATATTGTAGATGGTTTGTAATCTTGCCTGGAAAAACTAGACTTGTTTAGGCAATTGTTAGTGGAAAAATCTAATGACCGCCCTGGCAGCGCCAATATCAATATTCTCAACAAATAAGGACAAAGATACACTAATTCGATGAATTAAATAATCGCTCGGTACAGCAATTTCAAACAGACACATGCACTCTGCCACTAATGATTAATCGCAATACTAACTACTGAAATAGAGTCAACAACGTTGTTAGTATCCTCGAGGAATCAAAGTTATGAGCAAATATGACCAGTGAAACTCGGTAAGAGATCCAATAAGGGGATCAGTGTGCGTTCTAGGGTTTCTGATCACCATGAAAATAGGCAACTGAGAAGAATGTGAAAAGACGGGCGTACCTGGGGAAGTTTGACCGTAGTAGAAGCGGCGACGATGGCATAGCCGAGGAGCTTGGAAATAAGAGGTAGCAAGCAGTCCTTTTCGGGAAAGTGGCCATTGCGGAGAGATCCCACAGCACAGCTCAAATCAATTCCCAGATAGTCCATACTCTCGACAGCAATTCGCCCGAACAATCTAACACCCACTTTGCCCCGCGAATTGCTTCGGACTTCGGTGATCAGAGGCTCAAATATCTACCCAGGAAAATCAAAATCCATTTGTAAGGAAGGTTTAGCCCCAAAAAATAAAATATTAAACATTTAACGTGTAAATGTTGACCCTTTAAAAATAAATTGATTATTAACATTAATATTAGTATTATTAATTAATGATGATTCATCCTCTATTTTTCGCCTTCAAAATACCATATCCATATATTATAAAACCATACAATAAACCGTTTAAAACAGCAACAAAGCATCATCAAGTATCTAATAGATCGTCATTCAGATATGATAACAGCAAACAATCAAAAGATCTGGTGGGGGTCTAGTAATCTAATTCAGAAAGACACGACCCGATCAAAGCCTTAACTTACCCAATTTTCAAATCATTCAGTAAAATCCTGACACAAACTCTCTCTCCTCTTGCCTATGAATCCTTAGTCGAAGTTATGGCAATCAGGGCTGGCCCGGCCCTCCAAGGCCGGCCCGTGAAGGGCCAGGGCCTAACAGGGCTGGCCCTCCAGGGTCCAGAGTAAGAAAAACACATGTTTTTCAAAGTCAAAAGCCCAAAAGTAAGACGGCCGCCCGGAAATTACTATTCCAAATTTTAACTGTTTTTCCTCCACTTTTTTTTTTTTTTTTAAATATAATTAGTAAATTACAACACGAATCATCCAATAAATAAGGTCACTAATTCATAATCAAAAGCAAACTATGTTCACAAATAACTCACATAAAACATAAAAAGCATATCACTAAAGCGACATTAATTTTACGATGACTATTATTATCGTCATCTTCGTCACTATCATCAATTTTAACGACATTTGATTGTTCTTCACTTTGAGTAGTAGCCTCGGCTCACGAGTAAGAATATCATGAAATTCTTCTCTCACATCATGAACACATCCATAATCTTTATTTGCAACAAATAATAAATCAAATCATAAATTAGTGTATAGTTATTATGTATTTGTAGTTAAATGGATAAATAACTCTATAATAATACAAAACATATATAAATTAGTACATTTAAAAGGGGAAAAAACAAAAAGCTACAAATGAAAAAGGCCACCGCAGGGCCCGAGGCCCTCCGTGGTCGACTGTTTAAGCTCGAGGCCCGTCGTGGCCGCCCTCCGGCTAATTTCAAATATCTCATACATTTTTCAAGCCCGGCCATGGTTGATAGGGTTGATGTTGGTGGTTGATAATGGTGGCCTGTTTGGGATAGTGGTAGGCACGGTGACTTACTTTCTATATGACTTTTTTAGATAATAAAAGTGAAAATTAAAAAGAAAGAAAGCATCACTTACAGTTCTTGCAATTGAGTAAGATCACCAAATTCACTTGGTATAACTCCAGACAGATTAAGACCATGCGGTACATTTGTCATTAAGAAATTGTAAATCAAAAATCTTTGCAAACTATAATGTATTTAAACCTAGAGTTCAATGAGAGTAATGCAAAGACGCACACATAAGGAATAAAAGTGTGAGATACATATGTACACACACACACAAACTTACACATTATTTCTTGATGATGATTAAGTTTGCTAGACTCAAGTATATAGCTAACTCATAGAAGACAAAATTAGATTTACTCGTACTTAATAATATTGTTAATTTTGTTAATTGTATGTTATTATTTATTGTTTTTGTACAAGTGCATTACGATTCTTTGTATTCTTTCTTCTATAGATAGAAATCTACATCTACAAAAGATCGTGATATTGATCCTAATGATGTCAATATTCTATTTTTATCTTTCATGGATAACTCCTTTATACCAAACTTCAAATCCATCATTATTGGCAGATTTAGTGATCCGAGAATATGTAACACAATTTTGTGTGAACATATAAACAATATAATGACGCACTGTTCAAGACTTAACACCTTAGCTTAGTTGTTTCTTTCAACATTTAATTAAACCCAGTCTCAATTAGCAAAAGCCAAGTATTTCTTACAGTAGCATATATAAAAGAAATACATAACCGTAACATGTAAAGAAGCCACCAGCAGAAGATAGCTAGAAGTGGTCCTAGACTCAAACTTAATTAAGAAATATTTGCACTTGAGATGGAATAAATCGCAAAGACATTATTTATTAATTTTGATTTCGTATAATTAAATATCAAGAAGTTAGAATCATGTTAGAACATTTGTTGGTTCATAATTTTGTAGGAATATTTAAGAAAGTATTTGATGTGGATTATTTAATTTTTGCAAGATTTTTTCTCATAATCAAACTATTTAAACTAATTAAAACTTATTGATAGTTCAATTGTGACCAAATACTAATTCCTAAATGGATATTCATGCTAATTTGATTAGTGGAATTAAAACTTATTGATAGTTGAATTGTGACCAAATACAAGTAAGTAGTGTCTTCAATCATAAATATAGGATCTAATTGAAGAATTGATATTGACCTTATATATATTATTATCTCCGATTTTAAATATAAGATAAAGTTTGCAGTATGATTTATACTAAAAGCTTTGTCTTATCTTTGAAACCGGAGGGAGTACTTTTTTTTTCATGTTGGTCAATTTTTTTTCTTTATCCCTATTGATACACAATCAATTGTTATCAGGTATGAGAGGTAATAAGAAATAAAGAAAGATGTATGAGTGTTTTAGGGAAAAAAAAATATAGTATCATGTTAACTAATTTAACTAAAATTTTGTAATATAATCAAATTAAATAAATGGGTTTAATAGAAAAAACGCTTAAACGAGTAATAAAAAAAGGAAGAGTGCATTGGATAGAGTGCATTGGAAAAGGTAACGTGGTAGCTCCAAATACTTATGTCGCGAGTGTGAGGAGTTAGGCTCACATACATGTTAAAGGTAACTAAACCATGGGCCAAAATGATAGAACCGCTAATAAGTACAATTTGTGCCAAACTTCTAACCAAATGCCTTTGCTGATTAATCAAGAAAACGTTTCAAATAATCTTTTCTTCTTTTTTGAATTTCACAAGTGTGTGCTAACTTAACGGTTCAAATAGTCCTTATTTCCAACCTTTGCCTTTTGCATTTATCAAGTAAAACTTCATCGTCCTCGATCACGTTTTACCTCCATCGACAATAGCAACATATATAATTCATGTATAAGCGACATTTGTCTATAAATTCAAACCTTTTACCATTTAACCCTAAGCGACATTTATATATAATTCATGACAACATCGCAAGTTGAGATAACTATAAATTAGAGATAAGATTACAATGGTCATATAGTTCATGATTTCAATGGCTTTTATTCTACCATTTAGTAGCAATAATTATTCGCTTATTTAAACATTTTTAATCATGTCATTTATAATTTTTTGATATATTTCTTATGAAGGTTTTTATTAATTTACATTTTTTAAAAATATGTCATATGTTCTCGTTATATTTATTTGATTAAATGGTAAAAAGGAAGATATATAGAAATAATATATATATATTAATTATAAGACAAATGTTTATCAATATATTTCAAAATACTATTCTTTAGAAGAAAATTGTCTTGATTTTAATCAATATGCTACTTAGTCGAATAGAGGCGAAATGAGTGAGAGACTTGAATTTTTTTGTTTTAATTGCCTTGGGTTTACTTTGGAGAGATATTTAACAATATATATATATATATATATATATTAATATACTATTTTGCGAGGGAATATAGTTTCCCTCGCAAAATGTACGAATTTTGCGAGGGAAATGAAATTCCCTTGCAAAATGCAAAATTTTGCGAGGGACCAAATTTTCCCTCGCAAAATGTGGCATTTTGCGAGGGAATCATCCTTCCCTCGCAAAGTTTGTGGACATTGCAAAAAATTGGGGGGAAATATCCCGCCCAATTTTTTCACAATTTTGCGAGGGACCAAATTTTCCCTCGCAAAATCTGCCGATTTTGCGAGGGAAGAGAAGTTCCCTCGCAAAATTTGCCGATTTTGCGAGGGAACAGATGTTCCTCGCAAAATGGGCAGATTTTGCGAGGGAACCCTTCTTCCCTCGCAAAATTGCGAAAAAAAAATTGGGGGAATTTCCCCCAATTTTTTCGCAATTTTGCGAGGGACCACATGTTCCTCGCAAATTCTCCATTTTGCGAGGGAACACTTGTTCCCTCGCAAAATTGAAAAAAATTGGGGGGAAACAAGGTCTTGAAGAAACCATGTAGCACTTCCATTATCAGCAACGTCATGCTTGAATTCTAAAAGTTCAAAGATCAAACTTTCATGTCGGCTAGGGTCTACAAATGCCTATTGTAAAGCATTATCAATTATTAGACAACCAATATAATTAGGGCATCAAGATATCAATACCTTTGCCTTTTAAAAGCCATCACTACACCAATCAAAGCACTTCCAGCCAAGTGATCCTCCACACCAACAGAATTATTAAGGGAAGAGATTGGTCTTAAAACTATGATATATGAGTCCAGATAGATCCCACCATACCTGAGAAAACAAAAGCCAGTGTCAGTGCTATAATAGACTAATATAACTTTCACAATAATTAAACAATCATAGCAATTATGCAGCTTAATCCAATTAATACACAGCAAAGATGAGGCATACACTATCAGCATATTCACAAAATCACTTCACCACTTGAAAGTCTTGTGGCAGCATACCAGATACCTAATAAATGGGGGGTTTTTTTTTAATCGCTGATTAGAATTTACAGGCACCAAGAAGATTAGTTTGGGTGTCTATTTGTTCAGTAGGAGTTTCGATGTAATACGAGACCTTTATCAGATGTTCTAATACATCGTTTCATTGAATGAAGAACATAGTTTATCTTCTTTTTACAATAATATAGAATAGACATCTAAAGTTCAGAATAAAAAAAAATTCTTACAAAGCGCAGAAGTTAAATGCTGGAATATTTTGTCATGAAATGTTAACATCAAAATTGTGCCCCTCCCTCCACCATATCATAGTAATCTCCTCTAGGATGTTTTCAAAACTATGTAGCACAGTAAGTGCTCGCAAATGTAAGATATTGTGCACAGTAATTCCTCTCACCCAACACAATGTTTAACCTGGACAAAAGACTTAAACTCCAAACTGAGATGATTATGTGCATTGAAGTAATTTGCTGGCACCTCATCATGGTCATGCAATACCCAAATTAATACTATTCATCAGGAAAAAATTACATAAGGAATAAGTCATGTCACATAAGCTTACTGGCAATAAACCAAGAAAATTGAAGATAAATCAGAGCAAATCACCAGGGCAGACAATCTGTTAAAAGCCTGCTGAGTTAAAAATATGATGCAATAGAAATAGAACAGGTAGATAGATAAGTTTCACTATAAGCAACGCAGAACACACCAGAATAGTGATCCAGGAAAGATAAAATCATCTTTTATTCAAAATAAATCACATGAGCTGATCCAAGAAGATCAAGACCATTTCACAGTAAGCTGATCCAAGAAGATCATAAACAAATTAACAGAAACAGTGATATTTTTTTTTCCTTTTGCAGCACAAAAGAGATTTATATAACTTAAGTAGGGTTCATAGGTATCTAGCTCAGTAAGAGACTTATCATGAAACAATGCAAGCCCTTTTTGGGTTTGCTGCATAGAGAAATAAGTTAGAACTCATCATTAATGATAAAATGAGATCCCACATTCCCTCCAATTACCTGCAAGCATTTCCTCCCTCACACAGCACAGTTTCTTGACATATGGCCCATACTGACTGCTATGTAATGTATATTCTTGACAGCTCCCATTTTCCTAAAAAATAATTAGACAAACATTTCAGACCAAGGCACTTCTCCAACGGGTAACAATTTCCCCATGTAATGTCTTCTTTTCTACATCTGTCAATGGCCCTGATCCACTTGGATTATTCTGCAACATATGATCAGAATATCTATATGGTTAACGATGAAAGGCATCATATATAAATTTGATTTCACATTCATCACATAAGGATTCATCTAGTTGCCGCAGATGATACAAATGCGAGTTTGGATTCTCATGCTTACCTTCTGTATGTCTCAGAATGTTCTTTAGCCTCAAAAGGAGGGACTCCATAGAGAAACTCATAACACAGGACACCAAGACTCCATATATCAACGCTTGCATCATGTTCTACGCTCTCCACTGTTGAAGCATCAAAGTAAAGGAATTAGGAGTTACAATGGAAAAAATGATGCTTCTAAGGATACAAATTGATGAAGGATGGAAATCAACGAACGCATTTCTACATACCCATCTCAGGAGGAAGATAATCTAGTGTTCCACACATGGTCTGCCTGCGGTTAAATGTGTGCACGTCTTTCACTGAAATACTTGCAACAAATAAACTATTTTACATTGCAATGACTGTTTATGCAGCATTTGGAACAGGCAAAAAGTTTCAATTAAGCCTAACCAACACACACACACAGAATTTTTTCAGAAGGCAAAATGGTCATGCTAAGAAGAGGATTCAGAATCAACTCACTCCTCTGCTCAAAATGAACACAGCTAAGAATTACTTAGGATCGCTTCTGATGAATGTGGCAAGAAAAATCCATTGAAAGTTACTACGTATTAGCAATGGCCAATGCGTTCATACTAACACAACCCAGCATAATCTGACGACTAGTTGATTCAGGAATTTGAAGAACTACTTAGGATCACTATGTTCATGTTTCAATATGAAACCAAGCCAGAGCACAGCTTAAAATAGCATAGTTCTCAGCAGTATTTTACATGTAAGTTCAATTAAGAGAAGCACCAAGGCTAAAAGGTTCAAATCTAAAGGACCCCTTAGAGTAAATTCCCACAATACAATGTATATATCTCCAAAGATCAAATAAGAAAAATCACAAACTTATCACGTTTTAACTGGAGAAGCTGATAGCAAAAATATAAAGATCAGTATTAAAGCTTTTTCCTTACACATTAGGCATCAGAATAAGATTAGAAGAGTTTCATCCAAATAAAAGGGAATAAAAAAGCAGCATAGTGTGCACGGATCAGGAACTAACAAAAAACTAATGATTATCCAACTACCAAGCCAAAAAGAGCTGAAGGAAAAAGTAATTCTACTCTCAGCAGTAAGGGAAAAACGATGAAGTGGGAATATATGTACCTTCAGCTGTGGGTGCATTCTTCATATCATCTTGGGAGATTACAGGTTCTATCTCTTTTCTGACTAACTAAATGCTGCTTTCTCTTTAGGAAAAAGTATAACATTGATTATAAAAACAAAAGAGGATAAAAAGAGAGGAAAATTTTCATCAGGGACTATACATTTTTCTCGATGTAGCAAACATATGGGCAAGTAGGACAAAAGAATCTTGAAGGGCGACCCATATAGGTCATTTCATATTGTAACAGAGTGCCGCAAGTCGGACAAAATTCCATCTTCTGTATAAGCCTCTGGCAGAAACACTCCTGCTGCAACGGTTTTTTCAATAAAGAAAAGATTAAAATAACTATAACAAACAACTTCGCACACAAAATTAAATGTTATAGGATCACAAAATTAAACCCAAATAATCAAGATTACCCCGACGGAAATTTGCATAAAATGACAGTGAAGACAACGAAAAAGGCAAGACGGGGAAATCGCTAACGCATCAATCAATAGAGTGCTTACCAGAATAATGCAGAAGAGGGATTTTCGTGTCTTCTCCTCCGCCTGGATATAAATTTTTCCGAAGCACATATCCTTGCTAAAATGATTGGAACTATATCTTCAGTGCTAAATAGAAACTCAAGGAAAAGCATATTGGAAATGAAAAGAAGAATAATGCAAGATATAGTTCGTAGGGCTCATCCGAATCTTCATACTCTTCGTAGGGCTCTTCTTCTCCTTCCGCTGCTTCGCTCTTCACTTTGCTGTTTGGATGTTTGAGAACCAACCCCGATAGATTATGATATTTTAGCAGTAAAAAGGAATGATTTTGGGAGAACAGTATCAGTGAAGCAAGAAGTTATTTTGGATTTAATTGATAATTTGGATTTGAACTGTACTAAGATATTTTCTCGGGATTTTTGCTTGCAAACCGTTTGATTGTCAATTATATTAATAATTGAGTTTTCATTATTGATTTAATTGTCAATTTAGGTTTATCCTCTTGGTTTGTTTAATTAGGTTGGTTAATTGTCTAGTTGTTTAATTAGGCAATTGTGAATATAATTCCCAAAACTATCTTGGAACTATTTCAACTTGTTTTAATGGGTTTAATTAACTAGCGCCATCCCATTATGAGTTTTCTAGTGGATTAGGCGTTGATAACTTGAGGGTTTCCTATGTTTCAATTTGTTAATTAAATTTATTAATTCTAATCTTTCATTAATTCCTTTAGTCTAATTAATTGATTTAGGCTAAGAAAGTTAACTCCATGTGAATCCTAAGTTATTCCCTTTATCATCATAACTGATCTAATTTGCTTTTATTCAATTTTTCTCTTCTTAGGATTTTAATTATTCTCTCATCATAAAAACCCCCCAAATTTGCATCCGCATCTAGATTCGTTCCATTCTCATATAGGTTTTAGAGTCATTTTCATCTTGCATTTAGTTAGTTTAGTTTAGTTTTATTTCATTGCATTTTTATCACTTAAATTCAACCTAAAGAAAAACGCACATATTCTCCTTGGGAGAATGACATAGGTTGACCCTAAACTGCATAATTAATTAGGACATAGTTTAAATAATTGCTTTAGCGACAAAAAAACGCATCAATATGGGACGTTTCTGGAAGCAGCGGGACATTCAAATTTGAATTTGAAAGCAATAGGTAAGGGATTAAATTTTGCAGGAAGAAGCCAAATGAAATGCAAACGGCTTGATAATCCTACACGGAGCCCCAAAAATTGACTCAAATTTTAGCTGACACTGTTACAGTGAATAGTAAATCTGTGAGTGGGACTACAGTACATGGCTTAGTTTGATTTTTCTATTAAGTTTATATTGATGTGCCGGTTGTACGGAAATTAATCGCTTTAATATAATATTATCATGTCGTTCCAACTTCTTTTTCAATTTTTCACAGATGTCTTTTCTTTTTTTTTTGGTCGAATTCACATATGTCTTTTCAATTTAACGCAATACATGGCTTTAGGTAAAACGATTTATAAAAACGTATGTTTTCTATTTGAATCGTTTTTGAAATTAAATTGTTCTCATTTTTTATAAGGTTAAGGTGTAAATTTAGCAATTACATAAACAATTACTTATTGTTAGGTGTAAAAGTAGATAAAATCAATTTTTTTTAGGAGCGCATACACGAGAGCTGTTAACCAAACTTAACTTCCATCCATTTTAAGGGTTTGGGACCTGCAATTATTTCAAGAGGCTTGTTCTTTCCCCCTATGAAGACAGTGGAGATTTGGAACAAAGCCAGAAGCAGTGCTTAAATCCAGACCAGCCATAGACACATCAAAGAGAGAGAGAGAGAGTAAAATTATTAAAAGAAAACAGGAAACAAATTATCCTTAGTTGAATGCACTATATATGCTTATTCTTGTGAGCACAAAAGATCCAAGTTGGAGTTCCCAAGTCTAAGTGGTAGGGTCGGTTTATGCTTTGTATAGACATGAAAGGCTGGATTTTTTTTTTTGCTCCAATTTTGCATTTGCCTGTAACACCAATATTATGGAAACTAATTAATTTGAGATACTGGGTGAAGAAACATCTCAGAAAGCAATATATAATTTAAATATAAATAAATACAATATATTAAAAAAAATTAAAAAAAAAAGCTCAACATAAAAAGCACATAATTATGTGCGCATAATGTGGACTCCAGCATAATGTGGACTCCAACTAATAGACACAGGCGACTTACAGAATTCATAGAAGACAGAATAATATCATCAGATTAAGTACATCCCACATTGTCAACCATGCAAGGTGAGTGCTAAATAGTGATCTGCTGTCACACTATTTGGGTTATGGCATGGTGGAGCAAGCACTTCAGCAACACCTTCAAGCATCTGAGAAACTTCTCTCATGGTGGGTCTAAGAGTTGGATCATCTTGTATACACCAAATAGCAATCATTAACAACTTTTCCAGGTTCTTGTCATCTAGTGCCTCCTGATCAACTTCAACCAAAGCCTTCAGAGAACCTGTTGTGTAGCAGTCATAAGCCCAATCTGCTAATATTGCTCTCTCCTCATTCTCTGGTTCCGTGTCCACACATCTTCTGCAACAGATTATCTCCAGCAGCGATACACCGAAGCTATAGACATCTACTTTGGCCGTGATAGGCACGTTCTTGAACCATTCAAGTGAAACATACCCTTTTGTTCCCCTTATAACTGTATGGGTTCGGTTCTGATTCTTGTTTAAGAGCACGGCTAATCCAAAGTCAGAGATACGAGCATTAAAGTAGTCATCGAGGAGTATGTTTTGAGGCTTTATGTCGCAGTGGATGATCTGGGTGTCACAATCTTCATGTAAGTAAACAAGTCCTCTTGCAATCCCAAATGCCATTTTTAGACGTAGGTTCCAGTTGGGTTTTGAGTCACTGAAAAGATGGCTAGCTAATGTGCCATTGCTCATATACTCATAAACCAACATCCTTTCTGTTCCATCCTCACAGAACCCAAGCAGCCGAACTAAATTCTCGTGATGGGTCTGACCAAGGACATCAACTTCATTCTTGAATTCCTTCTCAGTTTCTTGCGAAAGAAAGGTTTTCAACCTTTTGACTGCTACGTTTACCGCAGAACCCACGTTAATGGCTCCTTTGTAAACAACAGCGAAAGCTTCTCTTCCTAATTCTTCACTGAATCCATTTGTGGCCTCTTCAAGCTCCTTATAAGTAAAACAGCGCAAATTGCTTTCAACAGCACTGTCACTTCGGGAAACATTTTTAAGCTTCTTCTTGAATTGGTAAATGGAGGAAAAGCCAAGACAGAATGCTCCAATTAATACGAGATTAAGAAAGGCAGAGCTACCCAAGAGGACAGATACCGCCAAAATCAAAGTGTCCTGCTTCTTGCTTTCGATGATTTGAGGACCAATTAGGGAGGAATTGTCTTTCCTCACCTTGACAAAAGCCTTACCACCAACACTCGTGTCATATTTGCCATTTGAAAGTGGAAACCTCTTTTTCAAGCAACTGTCACCGTCTCTGAAAATGGCAACGGCACAAAAACAATCTTCCATGCAGGCCCTTTTTCACTTATCTTCTGTAAAAGGCTTTAGAAGCACATAATCAGAGCCAGGCCAATCAGTATCTTGCAACTCCACAAAGTCATATAGATCTTTCCCTTGACTAAGCTCATCTTCTTTACAGCCCTGTATGAAATCTGGTTTACAACTACCATATGGATCATCAGGATCTAGTAGGGAATAACCTTGTGGGCATGTACAATTTGGCCTAATATTTTCACCCAATCTACAAATGCTATTATATCCGCAAATGCTTGTTCCTTCACTTATGAGCCTTGCATTACAGATATTATCTGGCTTTGACCAAATAGGTGTCCAAGTTCCAGATGAACCCTTGGGATGTCGATATAAAGAGAGAATTCCATCAAAATTAAGAGTAGCTCGAAGATAAAATTGAGTTGGGGAGGGTGAGCCCTGGTCTGAGAAGAAGTATGTAAGATTTTTCTCCCTTAAAACAAAAAATTCTCCAGATTTGTTGAAGACTAGTCGAATTCCAGGACTTGGATTATTGGACTCAGAAGTTGCAGTATTGAAATAATGTTCATTAGCATACTCAGATGGTAGGTTTACAGAATGCAACTCAAGATTACCATCATCCTGGAGAACAAGTTCAAACCTCCCCCGTGCGAAATCCGCCTCTGACCTCCGAGAAGAAAGCTTTTCTCCCTTCTCCAAAGTCTGTGAGGGCGACATGGTGTCTTTAGGATTCTTGAAGGTCTCCCAGACAGAGTTGGATGTCCCATCATGAAGAACAAAGTTGCCAGAGTCATTCAAGGAACCAGAAGCAACAATACCAGAAGGGTTATTTTCTGGTTTCCACAGAGTTTGACCATCAGGATAAGTAAGCTTAAGCCCTTCTGAAGCAGTAAGCTGAACTCTTGACCCCTTTGGAGCAGGCTTGTCTCCATTGGCATACCAAACGATGGTTATGCTTGGAATGTTGGCATACCAGATGGAGAGCAAGAAGAAACTGTTGTTTTTATGTGGTTGAAACCCAAAGGCAAAATCCTCAGAAGGTGAAACCACCCATGAGGAGTTGTTGCCATCTGCGGTGAAAGAATCGCCCACTTCGATATTACTTCTGCTTTGGGCAAAAACACAAACAGAAGGCAGGCACAGAATCAGAAAACAGAGGAGAAGGGGATTCAGAGAAGAAGCCATACCCAGGATCAATTTTCTTCAGAGTTTGGAAACTGGAAGATTAAGGAACGCGATTAAACTTTGAATATGCGGAAGCGAGGGCTCCATCAAGAGTGGGGTCACTGGGGAGTGAATGAGTCAAGTTAAGGTCAAGTATTGAGCAAAAAAAAAAAAAAAGTTAAGGTCAAGTCGTCTTCTGGGACGTGTGAAACATTATTGACGCCATTACGTGCAGATTCCAAATAAAGCTGACAAACTTTACGTGATGCGTTTTTGCTGTGCAACTTTTCTCTTCTTTTTTTTCTTTTTTCTCATGTTCCATTCACAATCCTGTTTGAAGCTTGTCCTCCTAGACAAAACACTTCTTCCCAACTTTTAAATTTATAAAAAAAAAAAAAACAAAAACAATTTCTTGTTATAGTTTTTTCAGTTAATCCCTTTATATCCCCACCCAATTTTGATGATTATAATATTGTGTGTTATATAAAAAGGCCTCTCCACTTAAAATTAATTTTTATGTGTTAAAATATTACCACCACTAGAAATAGCTTATTTTAATTTATTGTAATGCATTGATCAAAATGAATTTATAATTAAGTTTATTAAATTTATATATTTATGTCAAATACCCGCTTATATATATAAATATTATCACTACTAGAGTTTTTGTTTTTATTTTTGATAAAAAGAGGACATGTTTTTGAAAAGTAAAAAAGATGAAGGAGAAGCATAAATTAATGAATGATCTTGCAACTTATAATCGAGTATGATCGAAATATTTGGTTGGAAAACCTCTTGCTACTTGTGAAACATGGATGACGTCCTGCGTGACTCTAAGAGAATGGAAGGAATGATGTTGTGTCCTATATTTCATATACAAACGTTACATATATATAGAAGGTAAAGAGAGCCTCAATAGTAATGGCTCATAATGATTAATAATGACTATTAATGAAGATTATTCCTAATCCCTACAAATCAGGGATTATTATAAATCAAAATACAATTGATTGTGTAATCCTGTCACCCCGTAAGTCGGAGCATGGATGTCTTAGATGCTTGACTTGAACTTAAGTTTATGAAACCGAGTAGGATGAAGTGGCTTCATGAATATATCGCAATGAAGTGGCTTCGTGAAATAACCGCAACAAACGGTCTCATCGGGGACCAAAAAATACTCCAAAGGTCTCATCAAGGACCAATATCAAACGGTTAACAAAAGTGATTAGAAGATAAATCGGATACAAGTACAAAAAAAATGTCATTAGAAGAAATAATATGGACAAAAAGAGAAAGATGAAGAAGACCATGTTAACTTCTTCTTAGAGAGAGACCATGTTAACTCTCTTTTGGAGAAAAAAAAAAGAAAGATGAAAAAGACCATGTTAACTCCTTCTTAGAGAGAGACCATGTTAACTCTCTCTTGGAGGAGACCAAGTTAACTCCAAAAAAAAAAAAAAAAAAAGGATCAATCGAGATAATAGGTCTCGAGAAAACAAGGAGAAAAAATAGTATCAATCGAGATAATAGGTCTCGAGAAAATGAGAAGAGAAAAAAAAAAAAGGATCAATCGAGATAATAGGTCTCGAGAAAACAAGGAAAAACTAAAAGGATCGAGAGAATATGTCTCAAGAAAATGAGAAGAAAAAAAAAATGGAGGTGACGGGGAAGAACGAGAAAACCTAAAAAATGTGTATAAAAAAAAAATATTTTAGAGAGGACACAACCTAGGCTCTGGTACCATGTGACTAGGCAGAATGGAAGGAATGATGTTGTGTCCTATATTTCATATACAAACGTTACATATATATAGAAGGTAAGAGAGCCTCAATAGTAATGGCTCATAATGACTAATAATGCCTATTAATGAAGATTATTCCTAATCCCTACAAATCGGGGATTATTATAAATCGAATACAATTGATTGTGTAATCCCCGTCACTCGCGAGTCCGATTTCATTGAATTTTCGAAAGGGAAAGGACCCGCCACGAAGTGAAGGCTTGAAGCTCATTTGCCCACAGATAAACGGAACAGTTTCCCTGCCTATATTTGGATAGGCTGGAGTGCCTATCTTATTTAAACGAGCCGATACTTCCTTGTGCGACATGGGATGAAAGTAATTAATAGGTTACTTAAACATATTTTACTATGTGAAAAAACTTTATTGTCTTTATGAAAACATCACTATCAATAAATGACTACATATTAAAAATGAAACATCAACAACAATAAATAACAATATCGTTCAATTGATTCAAAGTACATATTAAAAATAAAATCTCATTTACCAAAAAAAAAAAAAAAAAAAAAAAGAAATCTCAACAATTTTAAACAACAATGTCTTCTAATCAATTAACATTCCTAAATATCTATTTGTACACAAAAAATCTTAAATCAAGAGATTTCAAATTTCTAATACTCCCAGAGAGTCATCTATCTCGATATTACTCTCACCTAAACATGTTTTACCACAGAGTTTCGTTGGAATCTCACAAATCGGCCTAGACATTTTTGAATTGGAGTGGGTTTAAAAATAAAAAAGTGTAGGGAACCCGTTAAAAATATATGAACTGGGAGTGGGTTTAGAAATAAAAAGTGTAGGGAACCCGTTAAAAATATATGAACTGGGAGTGGGTTTAACTCTACTAAAAATGTTAAATTAAGTTTAATTTCAACATAAATTTGTAGAGATATATGTGCATTATAGTCTAAAACTTATAATAAAACCTCTTTTTTTCAGAGATCTTATCAATTTTAACTTTTTATTTGAAGCCATTAACATAGATGAGACAAATTAAGAAAACAAACAGAAACTCCTAATTCTTTTGAACTGAAGTATCTGGGGAAGGTGAATTATATGGAGATTCATGCACTTTAATTCAAAATTAGAAAGCTTTATTATTGTTGTTGAATGGTCGGGCCCCAATTATTTGTAATATATATATATATATGTGTGTGTGTGTGGGGTAGGATTCTATAGATGAATATGAATTCCATGTTCCATTATTAATTACAAATTAACGTAATATTAATTCAGAATAATGATTCATCATACAATTCACAATCAAATTGGCGCATATTTTAAAATTAAGCTGCATCTTATTAGGATATTTCACTTAATTGTCTCAATCAATAATAATAATAATATTTTTCAAAAGAAAATGACATTCATTATGCAAAGGTTAAAGATGTATTATTAGTTTGTGGATCCCCTCCTCCCTTTTGATAAGGAAGCAAAAAATCAAATAAGAATCAAATGGAAGTTGGCCGATCACTTTTTCTAAAATCTACTTAATTGATGCATCACACTTGGCCACATTGAATGACAGGAAATGCAATTATGGTCAAGGATACCAGTTAGAAAAACTTACTCCTCCAGATTTTCAAGATTTAGATTATCTTGATTATCGGTTTAAAAAAAAAAGAACCTGGGCCTAAGCAATAATTTTGTTGGAAATGAAGCAATAATTTTCTCTCAGCATGTTGCTACAAACTTGGGCCTTTAATTTAGCAAATTATTTGGATAAACCAAACAAAGTGAAAGAAAAAGAAAAATAATTTTTTTATTAAGTTTTGATGTGATAAAGCATTTAATTAGTGTAAGTTGAAACAAAAATCAACTCCATTTCCAACGATGTGACAAAAAAGTTGACAATCGATCCGAATTTAGATGGATGACAAAATTGGCCTGGTAGAGAAAAAGAACAGGCAATACACAAACTTGGGAGCCAGGTAGATTAGCACCTTGGAAGCAAGTTCCAAAGATGAATTGAATCTCGTACGCGGCTCAAAGGAAGATAAACTTATAGCAAGAGCTATAAGCCGACAAATAATGGTAATTCAAAAAATCAAAAGAATAAATAGTCTCCTCCTTTCATTTTGTAAGGAACAGGTTTCCCCGCCTATCTTTGGATAGCGGGGATAACCTATCCCATCTGGATCGTCTAGATGAGATATGGACGGTTCGATTTAATTTTTTTAATTTTTGATTTTTTTTAAAAAAAATTATTTTAATGGGTAGAGAGTCTAAAAGAAAGATAATCTCTTAACTAACATTTTTTTTAAAAAAACAATTTTTTCATTAAAAAATAACAAAACTAAAACAAATAAATCTGGATCGTCTAGATCCCATTTAGACGGCCCGAGATAAGATAGGCTCTCTAAATAGGGAATCCAGTTCCCATTCAGTAACAAATCACCCTTGAACCACATCATGTTTCCTTTTGCCCATTGCACCCTTTACTTTAAAAACTTTTTGACTTTGATTTCTTAAGCCCACATGTCTTTCTCTTTTGGTTCCCGTGGCCTTATATTCATCTGTGAAGCCCTTTGGATTCCCTTGTCTACGTATTTCAACTCCTTTTAATTTTGTGGGCCCTCCTTTATTATTTAATGTAAACATGGGAGCACCGCTTTCTTGAATTTTCCTCGATCACGCCACATTTCCTCGCCATATCACCCGCCTCGAAATCCCATCATTTCATCCAAATATGTTGAATTTCCTTTGGGGGAACGCGCCTTCCTCATCTTCCATACAAGACAATATTGCGAATCGTGATGATTCAGTATACCTTCCAGCATTCATTTTGGATAAGTTTTTTTAATTTATCAAATCTTATATCAAATTATTTACCCTATACAAATAGTAATAATCATGAACCGGTTAAGAAAACAACTTATTTATAAATGTACTCGAAATAAATGAACCGATGAACAATTTGAACTTCCCATACCTAACCAACTTGCAAAAGCAAAATTTTGTGACTTAAACCTACTCTCTCCTTTTTGAGATCTGCTTCCCAAGTTGGAAGCTCGTGTTCCATTTTCTTAAAAGACCTCTGCAACGTGTTTTCATCACGAGGTTTTCATCCTTTCAGATATGGCTCTTCTCCAAGCTTCCGTCTTCTTCTCTTCCCTCTGAAGGTCTCTCTCAATTTGATCTCAAACTCGAGTCTGTCAAAGTCAAATATGAACAATAATCCTCGACGGAATAAATAATATGAACAATAAGCATAATATTATTATCAAAATATAAAGAACACCACTCCTAATATAAGGCCAATATCATATATGTATTCATTTAAGTAATATTACACACTGGCCCAGGTTGGTTTTGTGAGAAAATATATATGTACATTGAAAATACAAATTAACTACATTCCAACGTAAGAAATCGAAAACAAGGTGCATAGAGAAAGAGATTGGGTTGTTAAGCATAATTTCAGCCGCTGGGTCATTTGTTGTAAATTTTCCCTTGACAAGTTGCTAACACTCCCACGTGAAGAAGTTGAACTTTTTGGTCAAAAGTTGCAGCAACCAAGTATTTGAAGGATGATTGCAACTTTGAGCAAAAAAAAGGATGATTGCAACAAATTGGAAAAAAAAGCAGAGACTTCTATAGCAGCGATTATTTGTTTGTTGGTAGAGAGAGAAAGTGAACAGTAAAAGCCCTTCCGTGGCACATACGCTTTCTACCAGTAAGACATTAGATCAATAGCGCTGCAGGCAGTGGCGGAGCCACTATACGTATGGGCAAACTTTGAGACTTTTTTTTAAAAATAAATAAATGGAAAAAAAGGCACAACCGTTCATTAATTCTTAAAGCTACAAGTCTGGCCTAACTGGGATTCACTCATCTACGGATAAAGTCACGAGATCAAAGAAACCTTTCACTCTCATTTCATCCATCGGTTCCTATTTTCCTCCTTTTAAATTATAATTATGTTATATCTCTATTTTCTATCTATAAGATAGATTGTTTGTTTATATATATTCTTGCGAAAACACTGTCAGGACACCATATTGTCTGTTTGTGTTTAATTTCTGTTTGTCCAAGAATAATTTAGGGATTTGAGTGCTTAATTGTTATATTTCAACTTCAAATTATTAGGATTAGAACTCCTTCCTGGTAAGTACAGGCATAATAATTTTTCCTTGCATGTTGCTTTGGAATTTGATTGTGTAACATCTGAGTATCTGTATGCCATGGGATTAGAATGTATTGTTCTATTTAAATTGATTTCCTTGGAAATACTTTTCAATTGAACCCCATTTCTCGTCCTAAACTTTACGAATGAGTGGGTTGCCTTTTATCCTCCTTAAAAAAATTTTTCGGGGGTGCTGCCCTTGAACCCCCAAATCCCACCACTAATTATGCACCCACAAACTTTTAATCCTAGCTCCGCCACTGGCTGCAAGAAGGATGAATACATGAGTCTCGCCGCAAAAAGTCGAGTAGGGGCATAAGCGAGATAGAGAAATGGGTTTGCAATTTGGACTACACTTTTTGTTTAGGAAAAGATGAAGATTTGAAGAGCAAGAAGAAATCGTGATCCATAAAATTTACCTTGCATAGCGGATGGTATTTTCTCACGAATTCTTGTTCACACATCTGTTTTGTAGTCCTCATTCAATTCGTTGGAGGTATTTAATCAACTTGTTGTGAGAGACTCGTTCTTCCTCTTCTTTCTCTAGTGGATATAGATGAAGAAGAATGAGGGAAAAAACATAAGATAAGCGCACGTCGCTTCGTCACACCTTTCGTGGCACATCCGCTTTGTCACACCTTTGGTCTCTATAATAATAATAAAATAAAAAAACATTGTTAATAGCGATGAAGGAAAAATGGCATACAGGATTTGAGAAGAAGAAGACAAACAGATCCGAGAGTTGAAGACTTGAAAAGTGCAAACTTTAGCAATGGTGATCCGAGAGGTGGAAGGCGGTTGCGAGAAGATGAAGACGACAACAACGGGATCCAAGAGGTGGAAGAAAGGCGACTAGCGAGCTTGAGCAATGGTGAATGGTTTTTTGGATTTTAGACAACAGAAGAAATGAGGCGGCCATGAGAGGAACCGAGGATTCGGATCGAGAGGAATGGGTCATCGGGGGTTAGGGAGAGTAAAAAGAGGGAGCAGAGAGGACGAGAAGAAGGGATTCAAATTTTGAATTCCCGTATGCTATAAGACGTGATGTGAGAAGCTTGGGTTTTTCACCAAAATAAGGTTTTTTTAAAAAAAATTAGGGAATTAGTGCAGTTCAGAAACAAATTAGGGATCTAATATAGTCAATGACGTCAGTTGACTCACGCTACTAGTGGCGTGAGTCTACTGCCGCCACTCTGCAAATTGCAGAGTGGCGTGCATTTTTGGACTTTGATTTCTTAAGCCCACATGTCTTTCTCTTTTGGTTCCGTGGCCTTATATTCATCTCGTGAAGCCCTTTGGATTCCCTTGTCTACGTATTTCAACTCCTTTTAATTTTGTGGGCCCTCCTTTATTATTTAATGTAACATGGGAGCACCGCTTTCTTGAATTTTCCTCAGATCACGCCACTTTTCCTCTGCCATATCACCTGCCTGAAATCCCATCATTTCATCCAAATATGTTGAATTTCCTTTGGGGGAACGCGCCTTCCTCATCTTCCATACAAGACAATATTGCGAATCGTGATGATTCGGTATACCTTCCAAACATTCATTTTGGATAAGATTTTTAATTTATCAAATCTTATATCAAATTATTTACCCTCTACAAATAGTAATAATCATGAACCGGTTAAGAAAACAACTTATTTATAAATGTACTGAAATAAATGAACCGATGAACAATTTGAACTTCCCATACCTAACCAACTTGCAAAAGCAAAATTTTGTGACTTAAACCTACTCTCTCCTTTTTGAGATCTGCTTCCCAAGTTGGAAGCTCGTGTTCCATTTTCTTAAAAGACCTCGCAACGTGTTTTCATCACCAGGTTTTCATCCTTTCAGATCTGGCTCTTCTCCAAGCTTCCGTCTTCTTCCCTTCCCTCTGAAGGTCTCTCTGAATTTGATCTCAAACTCGAGTCTGTCAAAGTCAAATATGAACAATAATCCTCGACGGAATAAATAATATGAACAATAAGCATAATATTATTATCAAAATATAAAGAACACCACTAATATAAGGCCAATATCATATATGTATTCATTTAAGTAATATTACACACCAAAGAAAGCAGTTGGTCCCCGTGAGAAAATATATATGTACATTGAAAATACAAATTAACTACATTCCAACGTAAGAAATCGAAAAAAAGTGCATAGAGAAAGAGATTGGGTTGTTAAGCATAATTTCAGCCACTGGGTCATTTGTTGTAAATTTTCCCTTGACAAGTTGCCAACACTCCCACGTGAAGAAGTTGAACTTTTTGGTCAAAAGTTGCAGCAACCAAGTATTTGAAGGATGATTGCAACTTTGAGCAAAAAAAGGATGATTGCAACAAATTGGAAAAAAAATCGAGACTTCTATAGCGCGATTATTTGTTTGTTGGTAGAGAGAGAAAGTGAACGAGAAAAAGCCCTTCCGTGGCACATACGCTTTCTACCAGTAAGACATTAGATCAATAGCGTTGCAGGCAGTGGCGGAGGAGTCCACATTACCTGCTTGTCCTTACCTGCTTGTTCCATGCTTTTCTTCAAAACGGTGCGTTTTCATAAATGAGTCCACTCCCACCGTCGGTTTTAATTGAATCTCACCTTTCATTTTTGGTGTATCGGCGTCTCTCAACGAGCATCACTCTCGGGCGGAAGAAAAAATAGAGCGACCACTGTCCAGATCTGTCGAACCCCAATCAACCTCATCGGCGACGCCACCTCGAGTTTCTTAGTCTTTATTCTTTGTGCGATCGATCTAGGGCGAATCGGCCGAACGATTCTGCGAGAGTTGTATGGCCGAATCGGTCTAGGGTTATCGCATTTAATTTGTTTCGGCTAAAGTTTGTGTCGTTTCTTTTCTTCTTTATTAAAAAGCTCATTCGATGTGGCATTTATATGATTTAGAATTATGATTGAAATTGTCATTTACCTTTTCAACCTCAAATTGGACTAGGTGTTGTGTTCTTGGCTATTTTGGATCTTTTTTGTCCCAATATTCGATTTAGTCGTTCCCCTTTCATGTCATTTTTTTCATATCAAAGCCATAAATTACCTTTCTGTAATGGGTTATTGCACAAATCAATTCATTTCGGCTTTCTTGTTTGAATTGGTATTCAGATATAGCATATAACTGAAATCTTGATATATATTAAGGTCTTGCTAAATCGCCATGAGTCATGCTTTCACTTGGAATGTTTTTTAACTTTTGGAATCTTCTTTGCATACACAACCAGTAAATTAACAGGGCAAATTCTGGGATACATGCTTGCTTAATTGTGTGTGAACATGTTAGATATATTATGCTTTGAGATCAGACTTGTGAGGTAGGTTATATAAGCAATGAGGAAGGCTTGAAGTTAGTTTTTTTTTTTTTTTTACTAATTAACATAAGATGGCAAGCGTATCAAGCTTTAGTTTCTTTGAAATTGTTTTTTTGGGTGCATATGTTGTCATACGCAAAGCCTCGTTTGAGGTATTTGCTTTTTTAAGTGGTTTCAACAGGAAGTACCAAATTCAGACTCGTCTCTTAAATAAGAAGAATGAAACAACATGAATATTTAAATTGTTGAAGCTGCCTACAACATTGGAATATTTCATTGGAGGCCTACAAAGTCTACAAAAAAATTGGCAAGGGAATGGATAGAAATGCTTCTAGCCTACAGAATCTGTACTCTCCCAAGCTCCAAAAGAAATGTGCAACAAGTCATGCAAAGCGTTCATGCATCCAAAAAAAAAAAAAAAAAAAAAAAAAAAAAAAAAAAAAAAAAAAAAAAAAAAAAATCCACCAAAAGAGTCGATGTATGTTTTAGTTTCGTATGAATCAAAAGATTAATATGTGAGAGTTGTATCATTGACATGTAATGCGATATTTGTAAATGGAAATGTTGAAATGAATAAAATGTTAATTCACGTCTCTTTTTATCTTTCCTTTCAGTACCTTGAGAATTGCTTGCGTTGAGATATATTGTTTCAAGTGATGGGAAGTCACTTTCTTCATTTGCCTACACGTGTAAATATCAATGAATATGATGTGAGATATCATAGCCATATGAAATATAAGTAGTGACAAATTTATCAATTCATACCATTAATAAGCTTGTAAATGACAATGGTTGAGATGTAGATAGTGAGAAAGCATATTGTGTTTGTGCAGGTTCTATATGATGAACATGTTGTATTTCTACATCCTTGTTTGTGTTCACCTTTGGAGCAACTTTTCTGCGCTTGCTTAAATTCCTTTCTCTCCAACCTTTGTAGCGTTGCTTTCTTTTTCTTCCTTCTCTCTTTTTAAAACCCTTAGGCATACTTTTTGATTCTATGGTTGGTGCTACACTTGGCTCAACAATATCATCTTCATTACCATCGGGAATATTATTTTCTGCTTCATTCATTAGCCCCTGAAGATGCTCATATCCTTCATGACTCTTAGCAGCTTTTCTTGCCAATCTTCCCCATTTATGCATTAAATCTCTATATCTCCGCGTGATTTCAAGTTTAGGATCCAATTGTATCTCATTTCCTATAGTGTCATGCACAACACCACTCCTTGCCTCCCTAGTCCATCGCTTGACAATGTATTGCTCAGGCATAATTCTCACACCCTTTGTCTCGTATACTTTCAATGCATGACAACACAATATCCCTGTGGTCTCAAACATCCCACAAGTGCAAACAAATTCATGTGTGTCAGGCTTAAAAGCAATTCTCCACTCCCCCTCTTCATCAATCATATGGACAGTGTACACAATGAAAGGCTCTTTCTCATCATGTTCAGTTAACTTCACAGCAAATTGGAGATCCCATTGTTCTTGGAACATGTCAAAGGCACCTGGGGTATAAGTTTTTGAAAGTTGGCGTAATATTGGTGCACTTGGATTTACTATCCTAGGTATCTTGTCTCTAGAATCAAACTCCAACTTCAATTCCTTGTCCCGTTTGTCTGAAACAACTCTATCAAAAGTGGTGAAGAATTCGGTGATGTCTAAATTTGGTGACGTACATTGCTTCACATCGGCGTTTATACTTTGGGGGCCGAGTTGTGTGCTCCTCATTCCTAATGTGCAAGAAGTCTTTACATAACACCAAGCCCATTTCTCCTTAATATCATACATAGATTTCAACCACCTATTTTCATGAACATCATAAGAAGATAATAATTGGCTCCAAGCTTCTTCAAACTTGTCAACTTCGTAATTTTAGACATACATTTACAAAAATCAGTCAAAAAATGGGACCCACCTTTCATCAAGTTTCCAAGGTGCTTAATGCCATTTTGTTTTAAGTGCCAAGTACACAAACAATGCTTTGTATCAGAAAGAACTTCACTCAAAGCTCTCGCCATTGCTTGATCTTGGTCTGTAAAGACAGTTTTAGGCTTCTTCTGCATATGAGCATCCAAAAAAGTTTCTAGCACCCACTTGAAAGACTCAATAGTCTCATCAAACATTAATGCTGCTCCAAAAATAATCGCACTTCTATGATGATTAAAGCCTGAAAAAATTGCAAGGGGTCGATTACCACTATTTGTACCATATGTTGTGTCTAAAGCTACAACCTCACCAAAATGTGCATAATCTATTAACATTCCAAAGATTCGCCCAAAACACATTGGTAATATGTTCTTCTATGTCCACCGATATTTGTAATAAAATGCAGGATTTATAGCAAGTTGTTCTTGAAAATATTCAAATAAGCACCTCACCTCTCCATACTTCAAACTTCTTTTCTTTTTAGATCGAAGGTAGTTTTGCACATCTATGCAAGTATATCCAACATTTGCTTTACCCCCAGCATATGTACTCATCAACTCAAATGTAGCCTTTTGTTGGAGCCCAGACTTCCTTGCAAGGTCTATTTCACAGGCATTAACTTCTGATAAATTTCTTTGGGATACCAACAAGTGCACTGTATCTGGGGTGTGGAGGGAGTGATTGTGTTCTTCATCAAATCTAGTGATTTTGAACTTATGATCAATATAAGAAACCACCATTAGTGCCTTACAGTTAGTCCTTGTTTCACCTCACGCCTAGAAGAATGTCTCTCTCCTTTTCCTTCGTCTTTCAGACCCTCCTTGCAACATACATACCTGTATGATGTAATTTCACTAGTTTTTTTGCTCTTTGTACCACCATGCTTCCTAGCTCCAAATCCAGTTCTTCTAGCATAATCATTCCAAAACATCCATGCTTCTTCTAAACTTTCAAACTCTTTTCCTATTTTTGGTTTCAATTGATCATCATCCATTATACTTCACCTATACACAAATAAAATAACCATATCTTTAAAAAATCATAATTTTTGTATAACAGACCAAAAAAAAATTCATTAATCACTCAGGTAAAAAGTATATACACAATACAGATCCGAGGCGAAGAAAAAAAAATACAAAACGAAGAGGAAAAAAATACAAAACTGAAGGGGAAAAAATTATTACGGTTAACGCCACTCCCTAGATCAATTATAATAAAAGTAATAAAGTATCACAAGGAAAATGCAATATAAAAGTATTAAAGTTTCTCGTGCATCAGCTGGCAGACCAAAAGAAAATATTAAGGACCTTTGTGTCTTATAGCAAACATCCTTAGCCATCTCTTTTGACCAAAAAGAAAACAAAAGTAGCCTCTATGCATCATTAAATAGGAATACAACAAATTGCTCTGGAAGTCAAAATTGTGGGTCCAATCTACAAGTACAAAGTACAAATCGTAAGACATTTACCTTAAGGACAACCAAGGATAGAGGTTCTGGTTTTGGTTCTGTTTCCCGCTCTGGTTCCTTCAACCAAGAACAACGCTGTTATTCCCGCTTTGGTTCTTTGTCTGTTATTGTTGTCCTTATATTGTTTACTTCAATTTTTTTGCTGTTTACGCGGGAAATGTTTACTTTATTTACTTCTATTACTTCAATTTTTTTTGCTGTTTACGCGGGAAATGTTTTCTATTTCCCGCTCTGTTTACTTTGATCGCTCTATTTTTTCTTCCGCCCGAGAGTGATGCTCTGTTGAGAGATGCTGATACACCAAAAATGAAAGGTGAGATTCAATTAAAACCAACGGTGGGAGTGGACTCACTTATGAAAACACACCGTTTTTGAAGAAAAGCATGGAACAAGCGGTAAGGACAAGCGAGGTAATGTGGACTCGGTGGCGGAGCCACTATACGTATGGGCAAACTTTGAGACTTTTTTTTTTAAAATAAATAAATGGAAAAAAAGGCACAACCGTTCATTAATTCTTAAAGCTACAAGTCCGGCCTAACGGGATTCACTCATCTATGCGGATAAAGTCACAGATCAAAGAAACCTTTCACTCTCATTTCATCCATCGTGTTCTGTTTTCTTCCTTTTAAATTATAATTATGTTATATCTCTATTTTCTATCTATAAGATAGATTGTTTGTTTATATATATTCTTGCGAAAACACTTTGTCGGGACACCATATTGTCTCGTTTGTGTTTAATTTTGTTTGTCAAGAATAATTTAGGGATTTGAGTGCTTAATTGTTATATTTCAACTTCAAATTATTAGGATTAGAACTCCTTCTGGTAAGTACAGGCATAATAATTTTTCCTTGCATGTTGCTTTGGAATTTGATTGTGTAACATCTGAGTATCTGTATGCCATGGGATTAGAGTATATTGTTCTATTTAAATTGATTTCCTTGGAAATACTTTTCAATTGAACCCCATTTCTGGTCCTAAACTTTACGAATGAGTGGGTTGCCTTTTATCCTCCTTAAAAAAAAATTCGGGGGCAACCCCCAAATCCCACTACTAATTATGCATCCACAAACTTTTAATCCTAGCTCCGCCACTGGCTGCAAGAAGGATGAATACATGAGTCTGCTGCAAAAAGTCAGTAGAGGGGGCATAAGCAGATAGAGAAATGGGTTTGCAATTTGGACTACACTTTTTGTTTAGGAAAAGATGAAGATTTGAAGAGCAAGAAGAAATCGTGATCCATAAAATTTACCTTGCATAGCCAGATGGTATTTTCTCTGAATTCTTGTTCACACATCTGTTTTGTAGTCCTCATTCAATTCGTTGGAGGTATTTAATCAACTTGTTGTGAGAGACTCTCGTTCTTCCTCTTCTTTCTCTAGTGGATATAGATGAAGAAGAATGAGGGGAAAAAAACATAAGATAAGCGCACGTCTGCTTGCTGTCACACCTTCCGTGGCACATCTGCTTGCTGTCACACCTTTGGTCTCTATAATAATAATAAAATAAAAAAACATTGTTAATAGCGATGAAGGAAAAATGGCATACAGGATTTGAGAAGAAGAAGACAACAGCAGATCCGAGAGTTGAAGACTTGAAAAGTGCAAACTTTAGCAATGGTGATCCGAGAGGTGGAAGACTGGTTGCAGAAGATGAAGACGACAACAACAGGATCCAAGAGGTGGAAGAAAGGCGACTAGCGAGCTTGAGCAATGGTGAATGGTTTCACTGGATTTTAGACAACACAGAAGAAATGAGGCGGCCATGAGAGGAACTGAGGATTCAGGACTGAGAGGAATGGGGCATCGGGGGTTAGGGAGAGTAAAAAGAGGGAGCACAGAGAGGACAAGAAGAAGGGATTCAAATTTTGAATTCCCGTATGCTATAAGACGTGATGTGAGAAGCTTGGGGTTTTTCACCAAAATAAGGTTTTTTAAAAAAAAAATTAGGGAATTAGTGCAGTTCAGAAACAAATTAGGGATCTAATGCAGTCAATGGCGTCAGTTGACTCACGCCACTAGTGGCGTGAGTCTATCACGCCACTCGCAAATTGCGAGTGCAAAAATGCACGCCATTGATTAATTGACGTGGCCGGGCGTCAATTTTGACGCTTTGGTGTCAAATTTTTTTTTAAAATATAATTTTATAATTATAAATAATAGTTTTAATTTATAATTATGAAAATTAAAATATTCAAAATTTACTATAAATCTTACGATATAAGACTAATAATTAGTAAATTAATTAATTAGTGGATTTATTATAAATCATAAGATAGGTGCCTAATTATTTAACTAATTAATTAATTATTTCCTAATTAAGCTTATCCTAACTAAGTTTATCCTATCTATCCTAACTAAGCTTATTTTTAAGATAATTAATTAGTCACCTATCTTAAAAATAGATAGATGACTAATTAATTATCTATCTATTTTTAAGATAGGTGACTAATTAACTATCTTAAAAATAAGCTTAGTTAGGATAGATAGGATAAACTTAGTTAGGATAAGCTTAGTTAGAAAATAATTAATTAATTAGTTAAATAATTAGGCACCTATCTTATGATTTATAATAAATCCACTAATTAATTAATTTACTAATTATTAGTCTTATATCGTAAGATTTATAGTAAATTTTGAATATTTTAATTTTCATAATTATAAATTAAAACTATTATTTATAATTATAAAATTATATTTTTTTAAAAAAAAAAAATTGACACCAAGGCGTCAATGGGTGTCAAATTGACGCCCAACGCGTTATTTAATCAATGGCGTGCATTTTTGCACGCCACTCTGCAATTTGTAGAGTGGCAGTAGTAGACTCACGCCACTAGTGGCGTGAGTCAACTGACGCCATTGACTGCATTAGATCCCTAATTTGTTTCTGAACTGCACTAATTCCCTAATTTTTTTTTAAAAAAACCTTATTTTGGTGAAAAACCCCGTGAGAGAAGGAAAGGACTTTGGGGAAATAAAAAGGACGGAGGAAAAGAAAGAGGAGAGAGGTGAGAGGATTTTGATTTATTGTGCTTTGGCATCAGCTCACGCGGAGCCCAATATCAATTGAACGACTTATGAACAGTAATTTGTGAGACAAGCCATAGATAAGCCGTTTTCTGAATGGCTTGAAGAGATAGGTTATTCTATATATATTGATTATTTATGTGAGTTTGGATTATCTAGATTTAATTTTTTTAATTTTTATTTTTTTAAAAAATTATTTTATATGTAGAGAATCTAAAAAATAATCTTTTAACTAATATTTTCTCAAAAAATAATTTTTTCATTTAAAAATAGCCAAGTAAAAAAAAAAATTTGGATCGTCTAGATCTCATCTAGACGGTCCAAATGAAATAGGCAGGGAACCGTTCCCCTAATAAACCGTTCCATGGAGTCTCCAACTACGTATGGCGAAGGAGAATTAGTGGACATTTATATTTGGTTTGGTTATTGACTATTGGGACATCAAAATGAAGAAGAAATTTTAAGGGAAAAAGAATAAAGAAAAAGAAATTAAAAATTGTAAGATCTTAAATGAGGAAATTCTTAAAAAATGGGTTGTAATTCAATCATTCACTTACCAACTCTTCATAAGAAACTTGATTTGAAATTTTGTAACTTCAAAAAAAAAAAAAAATCTTTTTTCCAAATTTCAATCATAGACTTTTTTCTCGCTAGTAATTTCAACCATAAAATTAAGGTAAAAATACATTTAAATACCAGTTGAAATTGATAAACCCATTGAAATTCTTAAAGAACAGAGAAGGGACGGGGAGCAATGAGGGATATGAAATTTAGGGTGAAAAGTTCAAACTACCCTTAATAGTTAGGTTACGAAGACAAGAGAGGAAATGGATTTCATTTGCCGTTTGAATTATCGGAGAGTCGCTATTTGGAAGTTCCTCTTCATCTCGACCAGTCAATCGTGACTTGGGATAGAAATATCTACGTCGGCAGTCGATAGTAGCGAAGGAAGTCGAGTTCAGTCCTCATGGTCCAAGTTCAAATTGCTGCAGACTCGCCATCCAAGTTCCTCTTCATCTTAACTCCATCAATCAGCGACTTCGGACGAAAATCTCTGCGGCCGACATTCGATCACTGTAGTGGTCTCTCCCTCTCGACTCCATCATCGTTCTCCCACTCACTCACGAGTCTCTAGTTCGGTCCTGTATCAGCAATCCCTCACGATCTCGTTCTCGCACTCACTTACATAGTTCACGGTTAATCCCTTGAAAGAGACAAAGTTGATTCTTTATGGGGGTGAATTTTACAATGGTAACAAGGTCTGATTTTATTGATAATCATTTATTGAAGCATTCTAGTTTAAATAGATATGTTTGCATTTTGATGAGTACGATGTGGATTTGTTTAGACTTTTGTCTATGGTGATCTTTACCGATTTGATGTGGAGAGGTTGGAATGGAAATTAATCTCAAGTCCTAATAGTCCTCCTCCTCGCAAAGTGCTTATCAGGCGCTTGCTTGGAAATGATAGGTACAAAAGCTAAAAAGAAGAATAGAATCGAAGAGCAAGAAGAACAAAAGCTACAGATGTTACAAAAGAAGAAGAAGAGGTTGAGAGTGTTAGTATGATTAGTATTGTATCTTTGTGTATTAGGCCCATACAGGAAGTGTACAAGAGTGTGTGTGTGGTCTGGGCCTATATAAGGCTATCTCTGTACATTGGTTTAGATGATTCAATATACTGATCTATTTAGTTTATCATGGTATCAAAGCCAACTATTTATTGGGTTTAATAATTCGGGTCGGGTTAATTTTGACCCGGTTGGATCTTGATTCCCTGATTGGGGCTTGGCAGAGACAGAGCGATACCTTTCTCTTTCGCACGATCTGCCATTTTCGTTTAACCTTCCTGTGAGATGCTGCGATCTTCCATGCTCGTTCGTTTGTGGTGGTTGTTGGTGCTCCCTGTTTCTTGCTCACGTTCGACGGTTTTCTTGATTTTGTTCACTGTGGTTTCTGATTCTTGCTCTGACCATCGACGGTGGCTCGCGGTGGTTGAAAACTCAAGGTCGATGGTCTTGCACGGTGGTTTTAAACTCGCGGTGGTGGTTCACCGATGGTTTGCAGTCCTGTTCTTTCCCGGTGGCTCGTGGTTCTTGCACTGATTTTCGCTGGTGGCTCGCGTCGACGGTGGCTCGCGGTTGTGCTCAAGAATTGACGGTGGTTTGTGGTTTCCTACAGAGCATTGCGCGGTGTGTCGCGGTGGCTCTGATACGCGTTGGTTCGCGAGTTTATGGATGGCGGTGGATCCAGAAAGGGCAGGTCAGTTCACGATGGTTCATGGATGGTTCATGACAGGTTTCTGATTTGAAACTCGCGGTGGTTCACACGATGGATTTAGGCGGTTTTCGCAGTGGTTCAGGTGATTTCTGATTGTTCGCGGTGGTTCTTCTTCGTCCCGAATATGCCCAGTTGGCCAAAGCAAGTAAAAGATGTAGCCCACCAGGATGAAGTGGTTCGAGTCCTCACAAACACCCTCGAAACCAGAAGTTGCCCACACATGCTCTTCTATGGTCCACCCGGCACTGGAAAGACCACTACTGCACTTGCGATGGCCCATCAGCTCTTCGGACCTGAGCTTTACAAGTCTAGGGTGCTGGAACTGAACGCAAGTGATGATCGTGGGATTAATGTTGTGCGGACAAAGATTAAGGATTTACGCTTTAGCCGTTAGTACCAATCGCGCAAGAGTGTTTATGCATGCCCGCCATATAAGATTATTGTTCTATATGAGGCAGATTCAATGACCGAAGATGCTCAGGCCTGTTGGTTTACAATATTCAGTATTTCTAACTTCGGTTGTTGTGAAGTTCCATGATGCAGATTCAGGATGAAGTGGTTCGCGGTTGCTTGGGGATTCAAGGTTTTCTGATTTGAAATTCACGGTGGTTCTCAGATTATTTCTGAAGGTGTTTCACGGTGGTTCTCAAGTTATTTCTGATGGTTTTATTCGGTGTTTCACGGTGGTTCAAGCTGCGTTTCCGATTGATTCTCATCTCTGGTTCTCAATTGGTCTGGTATTCGACTCCTACTTCTGATTCTTGGTTTACGGCGGTTCAATATCCCTGACGGTTCTCATCTCTGGTTCTCGATTGGTTTGAGCATTCTCATCTGCATATTATTGGATCCTTCAAGGGATGGTTATGTGTGCATTATGGATCATACAATTTAACCCAGCCTGTAAATATCCTCTCCAATGTTCATTATGATCTCCCACCTTTGTCCACTGTAAAGAACTTTGTTCCTTCTGAGATAAAGCACATTAGAGCCTTTGGAGCATCATTTTGCAGATTTATGGGGCCCAATGTGATTGCACTTTTTTCTGGTCTTGGAAACTTAGGCCTGTTCATGATTGGAGGCAGTAAGTGGAAATGTCACATGAGAGAAGAAAGATCTCAAACTGAATGGCCATCAAAAGGTAGAGATGGCCAAGGCCAACTCCGACAATGAAGTAGAATCATTGAGGGAGGAGCTTGAATCGAATTGAAAATCTTGGCTCGGAAAGAGCGGGGAGGTTCCGCTTATTAAAACCCGAATTGCCGAGACCCAAGATCGCTTGAGGGTCTTGGAGGTGAGGTCTTGTGAACCTGGATGAGAGCTTGTCGATGATCAATTCCTAGGTTGATAGTTTTAATCGCAAATCCTTGATCGAAGAACTATTGTCCAAACTGGATATGAACCAGATGCGTGGATTTCCAAGAAATCAGTTTTCAAGAGGCCCTTTTGTGATGATTTTCTAAAGTTCTGCTTTGACAAGTTTCTTGTGGGTGTTTGGTCATCGAGAAGCAAGTATAATATTGAAGAGGAAGGGACTGAGGATAATGATCCTGTGAAACAACAATTGATGGAGGAAGAGAGTAATAAAACTAACATCGTGAGGATTTTAAAGAGGAAGTTAATAACTGGATGAACTCGATGAGTGCCACTTCCGGAGATAATTAGAACAGAGCAAGGCAATGTGGCAAAGGAGAAGATTGTTTTGAAGAAATCATTGTATTCTCTTTTTAGTTTTGAAGAGATCATCTCTTCATTGTAAATACCCCTTATTTTTGTGTTGTTCAAGTTGAACACTTTGTGTTAAATAGTGTTCAACTTGAGAGGGCGTGTTAGTATGATTAGTATTGTATCTTTGTGTATTAGGCCCATATAGGAAGTGTACAAGAGTGTGTGTGTGGTCTGGGCCTATATAAGGCTATCTTTGTACATTGGTTTAGATGATTCAATGTACTGATCTATTTAGTTTATCAGAGAGAAATCTGCATTATTCATTATGCATTATCACATCGTGGCTGAGTGCTCAAATACATGCAAAAGAAAATAACTACCTATGTGAGAAAAGACCAAATACCCAATTAAATGACTAAGAAATTACAGTTCTACCCTTTGTGATATAAACTACGTAACTGATATTAACTACGTAACAATACCCCCCTTAACGTGATCCTTGTCCTCAAGGATTGACTGCAGATACAAATGAAGGGAAAAGCTGTGAGAATTCCTCCCAATTCTCCCAAGTCGATTCTTCTGGCAGTTCATAACTCCAATGTACAAGAACCTGGGTGGCAACTCTGTTGTGTTTAGGCACCACACGACAATCCAAAATGGCATAAGGTTCTCTTGGGGTAGCAGGCTAGCAGCACCTTCCATTGATTCAAGTAAAGGCAGTATAGGAACAGAGAAGTTGGGGCTGTGTTTCAGTTGAGAAACATGGAATGTAGGATGTATTCTTGAAGATCCTGGCAACTCCAAGGTGTAGGCTACCTCACCCACTCTTGCAGCTATACGGAAGGGTCCATAATAGCGAGGAGATAGCTTCTCAAAAGATCGGGGTGCCACTGAAGTTTGGCAATATGGTTGAAGCTTCTAGAAAACCCAATATACCACCTGAAAATGGCTTTCTGACTTGTGCTTACCAGCTGTTGGCTTCATCTGATTGATTACAACAGCAAAGTTCACCTTCAACTACAGTAACAGTGCCTCTCGAGCTGAAAAAGAACGATCAATAGATTCCATAGAAGACTCTTATGGAAAGTAGGGAAGGCGCAATGGTGGTGGTTGTCCATATATAACTTCAAAAAGGCGACATCTTTGTTAAGGAGTGGTAGGTGGTGTTGTACCACCATTTGGCCAAGGGAAGCCACTGCGCCCAGTCACATGGTTGCTACCATGAGAAACATCAGAGGTAATGCTCAAGACAACGATTCAATACTTCGTTCTACCGTCGCTTTGTGGATGATAGGCCGTTGACATGCACTGTTCAACTCCCAAGCGCAACAGAAACTCGAGCCAAAATTGGCTAGTGAATAATGGGTCACTATCACTTAGAGCCGGGAAATCGGGCTGGCCTGTTTAAGCCCTGGCCCTGTAGGGCTCGGGCTTGAAAAATAGGTCTGAAATTTGAAATTGGCCCTACAGGGCCGGCCTTGTAGGGCCTTGGGCTTAATCGGGTTGGCCTTGCGCCTCGAGCCGGCCTGTTAGGCCCTGTTACTGTAGCATTTTCAATTTTTTTTTTTAAAAAATATAGTCAAAGAGTGAAGCACAACCTTCTGCTCAAAGTGAAACACAATCAAATATCTATGAAATTGATGATAGTGATAAAGAAGTCGACAATTGACAATGATAGTGGTATGCTTTTATATTTTATGTGAGTTATTTAATGTTGCTTAGTTTAATGCTTCTTACATTTTACGTGAGGCAATTGTGGACAATGGTTTGTTTTTTATTATGAATTAATAAATGTGTTTATTTGTTGGATGATTTGTATTTGTTTATATATTAATGTTGATAATATTTATTTGATAGATTAGAACTTTAATGGTTGCAATTTAATAATTATATTTCTTTGAAAAAAACCAAGAAAAATAGTTAAAATTTGGAATAGTAATTTCCAGGCCCTAGTACTATCAGGTCGGGCTTTGAAAAACAGATTTTTCTGATGAAGACCTTTTGTCATTAACCTTGGGGTCCACAATCAACAATTAACCAAGGATTGCGTATAGGCAAACCTAGGATCGTTCTCTCTTCTCGAGGAGCCTTTTATTGAATCATAAGTAATTTAAATGTCATGCAACCGCAATGAAAAAAAGGGGGATTGGGTTTTGGATTTTTAAATTAATAAACTAAAATAGAAATGCAATTTAAATGAAGTAAAGATAAAATAGAATATAAGAAAATGAGAAGAAGCAGATTAAAATCGATCAACCCAATATTTGGATTCCGAGACTTCCATCATTGAACACAATATAAATAACCCACGTTTGGCTCTAGACAAACCGAGATCTCGCATTTGAGTAAAATCCCTCGACTAGACGATCGCCTAGAATATGTCCGAACAGCAAGGCCCCACTATGCGATCGCACAAACAAAACTTAAAACCTAGTTCGAATTCGTCCCGGGATAAACCAAACCGAATATTAAATCTAATATTCGAACTATTTCCGTAAATCAGATCCGATAAGATGGAAATAGAAATGAGTTAAATCACCGATAAAGCACAAGTTCTCCGGATAAATCATGGAATCCTCACGTTGGGTTAACCACAGAAGCTTAGCGAAGCATGGCTAAGCAAAACGCAGAAGAAAAGATGAAGAAGAAATCCAAAAATCTCATACAATGTAATTGAGAATATCTTTTTAGCCATCTAGTCTAACCTATAAATAGGAAACACTAGGGCTACAAGATTGGCCCAAAAATAGGAAACCTCTAAAAATAGGAAACCTCTAATAAATGGTCTTTTATTACAAAATTCGAGCGAGAATAAAAATCCAGAAAAATGGGTCTATCTTTAGCTCCAATTTCGTCCATCTTCTTGTCCGAATCAACCTTTTGAGTCTTCATAACAATTGTAGCTCTCTGAATCATCTAAAAAAGGAAAGAAGAATCAGGCTAATTGGATATCTAGGTAAAAATTTATGGTGAAAATAATAAATCACTGTAAATCTGGAATTCAATCATAAAAATGAATTAAATCCAATTGAAAGCTCAAAGCTCGATTAAGTAATAAAATCCATTATTTATTAACTAAACAATTCTAAATTTATTCACCAAGAGATACAAATAAGTGTAATAATATTCAATCATCAAATTCCCCCACACTTATCTTTTTGCACTCCTGAGCAAAATTCAAAGGAAAAAAACTAAAATGAAAAACTCTTCCTTTCTAACAATTGGTAACAATGCAAAAATTTAGCAAGGGACACAAAGCTTCAAAAGACCAATCAATCAAGACCAAAATCCTTTCATCTCCAATTACAAATCCTGGCAATCTCAATCAATGATGCTAATCACACAAGATGGTCTCTCAAGGATGCCCTCAATCAATCTCTCAAGTGTATAGGGTAAACAAGTGTATCGCTCAAATTCTACTCAAGAAAATTGTTCTACCATAAGCTTGCTTAATTTCTACTTCTCCATTACTTATAACACATGCATGCAAAAATCAAGAGAGCTTGTTATTGAAGGTTGTAATGGAGCTAGGGTATAGGTGTGAATAAGTATGGATATGATAGGTTAAGCACCCAAGAAATCCAAAGAACATCGTTAATAATAGCAAATCACCTCAATATCATTTCTTTTTATTTCTCCTTTTTACATTGCTTCCTCTCTCTCTCTCTCTTTCTTTATTTTATTTTCTTTTTCTTTTTTTTTTTGTACTTTTTTCTTTATTTTTTTCTTTTTTTTGTACCCTGTTTTTTTTATTTGGGTATAGAATCACAATGACTAACATTAATGCCAAATGATGAATGGCACAAAATCAAAATCAAATACTCCCCCCCCCCACACACACTTAAAATGTTGCACACACGGGTAACCCCACACCTTTGAAACACAAAACCAAGGTGAAACCAATGCTCAATAAATTTTCAAGGTGCGGAATAAAATGGTTTTACGCTTAGGCTTGTAATGTGGCTTAGAAAAGAATGAGTCAAGAAGGCACAAAGGGGCTAGCAAAGGGAATATAATGTAAAGGGAAGGCTATTTGGCCAAAGTGGGAAAATGAAAGAAAGAAAATAAGCTTCCATCATACTTATGAACATAAGTGAAAAATTTAGCTTCAAAAAGAAAAGGAGCAAGTTCTAGAGAACACAAATCATAAGCAGATGCAAACATGAAAGAAAGAATGGTAAAAGATGAATTCCATTCATGTAGGCCCAAAATCTCACAAAGGTGAATACCGAATCATGCAATTAGCATCCTAAAATTAACTACCAAGAAATATAATCCAAGAGTCCATAAATTCAGCCTCAAACAGAAGGATCCATCAAAACCAAGATGTCAAAGTTCACCAGAGGTAGAGCAATCATAGAAAGAGTGTGTTATTCATAAAAAATCTTTTTTTTTTTTTGTTTTTTTTACCTACTAAACTACATTATTTCTACTTTTTCTACTGAATTGTGTCCCTCCCCCACACTTATCTTCCTCATACAACAATTAAGCCCAATTAATCATATGAATTAGGAAGAAAATAAGTAAGGAAAGAGACAACCTTTGTTAGAGTATCTTGAGTCGCTTGAAGGAGAAGTTCTCATCTCCGATGAGAATCATGAAATTTTCCCTTGAAACATGTTCTCCTACATTGAATTTCCTTGGTGGAGGTGGCTCGGGATCGATTGGAAGAGGTCCAAGAATGTACGGCGGATGTTGGTTCCATCGACAACCTTTCTAAGAATGTTCCTGCAAATAAGACAAGCAAATAGCAGTATCCCATCCAAAAATAGAGACATGGAGAGATTTTGAGTGAATTAAGGGCATGTTAAGTTTCAAACTCTCCACGTAAGTATCACATCCAAGGAAATCAACGATACTCCCATCAATAGGAGTCAAGCAACCAATCATATTGTGAACATTCTCTTGTGCTTGCAAAATGGAAGGTGTGGAATCCAACTTAGTGTTGGAGTACACCACATTATCGTTGCAATCATAAGAGATAGAAGGAAAAGAGTGGAAGAATGAAGCGAATTTTTCAAATCATCACCACTTGAAATGTGTAAAGATTCAAAACAATTATCTTGTTTTTCTAAATCAGGTGGTAAATCACAAGAAAGTACTTGTTGGAAAGATTCATCAACATGCAAGATTTTATCAATCAAAATTTCAGAATCTTTGTCACCAAGACTACAAGGAGGTAATCCAATGGGAATTTTATGCATTTGGTATTCTAGGCTATGATCTTTCTCACTCACATCAACAAGAATCCATAAGTAATGCAGAATCACTAAGCAAGTCAGAATCACCAAATAATGCAGCATTAATCTCAGGATGCGCATCAAGATTAGAATGCAGCTCAAATTCAGAATCAACATCAGATTTCTCAAGCAAGTCAAAATCAGATGCAGTAATCTCAGTGCAAACAGGCACCATTCATTATCAGAACATGCACAATTGGTAGAGTTACTCATACATGCAAAATCAGGATAGTTAACATACCACTGAGCAAGAACATCATCAACAACATTGGCATCCATGCTTGATTCAACCTTTTCAAAATTGACATGCTTACTATCATCAATAGTACAAGAAGGTGCATTTTGATCAATGGCAACCACTTCACTAAATGCTTTCTTTTGAAGCTCGACAAGTAAATGACATTTTTCATGATAACAATCTACACATATTTGATATTCTTCACAATAACACGAAAATATGTCATTCAATTTATCGCAATCATCACTAGTACTATGAAGAGAAGCATTTTCATCAGTTAAAGCATCACATAAAGAAATAGGAACATGCTCATCAACAAGTGTAGTTGAATCACTACTACTAAAGCCAATTGGTTGAGCAATTACATTTCCAAACAATTGAGGGGATTCAACAATGATTTCCTCGCCCACCTCATTATCACTCAAATCATGACTTGCTTCATTAGCCAAAGTAGTATGAGGGTCTACTTCTATAAGGATAGAATCATTACCAAATGGGAGAGAGGACTCTTCAATGCGCTTTTGTACTTGCTTCACTTCTTGTGCATGTGTGACCATGAGAGAAGGATTTCCTTGAAATTTCATTTTCAACACTTGTGTTAGCTTCTCAATTTCTTCTCCTAATTTCTCATACGATTTCACTTGTTGTTCCATCATTCTAAAATGAGAGTCCACTAGTTGATAAAAGTTGTCCGTAAGTGACCACTCCTCATTTACAGCCCAAGCCGTTTGATTTTGGAAATCTCCAATGACTGCACAAAATGAAGGATCTTGGTTGGGCATACATGGTTGAGAATGAGGTTCATAAGCTTAAAATCTAGGATCTTGGTTGGATGGCATGGTCCTGAAGTGGGATGGAATGAAGGATGGTATGGTAAGTGAGAGGGTTGATGATATTGTTGAAATGGAGGTTGGTGGTATGGTTCATGTAATGGGTGGTGGAAAGGACCATGACATTCTTGCTTACCTACAAAAGAGTAAGAACTGAAAGGTAGATTATGATTGCCATAAAATCAAGCCATGAAATTTCAATAAAATTAATTCCCAAGGAATTACAAGAAAACTATCTAACTAGAAACTATAAAAACTAAGATAATGAATCTAATAAAATACAAATGCAAGTGAAAAAGAAAAGAAGATTTTTTTCCCAAAAATGATGAAATATGCAAGTATGCTATGAATTAACTTGGAGACATGGTGAAATCAAACAAATAAGCTCAAAATCATATCGAATTTTATACAAATACACCACATAGAAGCTACCAAGTCAAGACAATGCAATAATGCAATTAGTGCTATGTAAGCTACTTAAATGCAAAAATCCTAAACTATATGCAATAAAAAATAAAAAATGCAAAACTAACAAGCTTCACACAAGAAACCCCTTGTCAAAAGTGAATTTGACAATTAAATCACCTAGGAGCAAATTACTTAGCTCCCTAAGCAACGGCACCATTTGATGAAGACCTTTTGTCATTAGCCTTGGGGTCCACAATCAACAATTAACCAAGGATTGCGTATAGGCAAACCTAGGATCGTTCTCTCTTCTCGAGGAGCCTTTTATTGAATCCTAAGTAATTTAAATGTCATGTAAATGCAATGAAAACAAGGGGGATTGAGTTTTGGATTTTTAAATTAATAAACTAAAATAGAAATGCAATTTAAATGAAGCAAAGATAAAATAGAATATAAGAAAATGAGAAGAAGCAGATTAAAATCGATCAACCCAATATTCGGATTCCGAGACTTCCATCATTGAACAAAATATAAATAACCCACGTTTGGCTCGGACGAACCAAGATCTCTCGCATTCGCCCGTAAAATCCCTCGACTAGACGATCGCCTAGAATATGTCCGAACAGCGGCGTCCCACTATGCGATCGCATAGCAAAACTTAAAACCTAGTTCGAATTCAGTCCTTGGGATAAACCAAACCGAATATTAAATCTAATATTCGAACTATTTCCAGAAATCAGATCCGATAAGATGGAAATAGAAACGAGTTAAATCACCGATAAAGCATAAGTTCTCTGGATGAATCATGGAATCCTCACGTTGGGTTAACCACGAAGCTTAGCGAAGCATGGCTAAGCAAAACGAGAAGAAAAGATGAAGAAGAAATCCAAAAATCTCATACAATGTAATTGAGAATATCTTTTTAGCCATCTAGTCTAACCTATAAATAGGAAACACTAGGGCTACAAGATTGGCCCCAAAATTGGAAACCTCTAAGAATAGGAAACCTCTAATAAATGGTCTTTTATTACAAAATTCGAGCAGAACAAAAATCCAGAAAAATGAGTCTGTCTTTAGCTCCAATTTCGTCCATCTTCTTGTCCGAATAAGCTTTCTGAGTCTTCATAACAATTGTAGCTCTTTGAATCATCTAAAAAAGGAAAGAAGAATCAGGCTAATTGGATATCTAGGTAAAAAGTTATGGTGAAAATACTAAATCATCAGTAAATTTGGAATTTAATCATAAAAATGAATTAAATCCAATTGAAAGCTCAAAGCTCGATTAAGTAATAAAATCCATTATTTATTAACTAAACAATCCTAAATTTATTCAACAAGAGATACAAATAAGTGTAATAATATTCAATCATCATTTTCCTTATCTCGGGCCCCGTAGGTCGGCCGACCCCGATTTCCTCTCTTTGTTATTGATAAAAGTAGCGGGGACACCATGTAACTTGTATACATTATCAAGAAAAATTTGGGCCAAATCTGATGCTTGTGAATGGATGAGCTAGTGGAATAAAATGGGCATATTTGCTGAGTCTATCAAAATAAAGAAGAAATTTCAAGGGAAAAATATAAATAAAAAGAAATTTAAAATTGTAAGATCTTAAATGAGGAAATTCTTAAATGCTTCTAAATTCAACCATTCACTTAACAACTTTTGATAAGAAATTTTGCAACTTCGAATTTTCTTTTTTATCTTTTTTCCAAATTTCAATCATAGACTTTTCTTTAGCGCTAATGTCAACCATAAAATTAAACTCTACACACTGACTTCCATATTTATTTACGGATGTAATGTTTATGCTTATTTAATGATTGATAATTGATAATGATGATGATAATATTAAACAAATGAGGCATCAAGATTTTTTTTATTGTCAAACTAAGAATTGGTTATAACAAATAAAAATCATTAATAAAAATGATTTTCGATTTTATAAGAAAATGAATATATGAAAAAGTTTAAATAACTTTGAATTTTATAAAAATCCGTGTAAGAAAGTCAAGTAACGTGTTGTGATTCCTTCTTTAAAGAAATTATAGGCCTATTTTTTTTTTTTTTTTTTTTAATTGGTGATGCATGTATCTTAAGACATTGGCTTCTTTTCCCCAAGCTTATTCCAAAAAAAAAAAAAAAAAAAAGACTCGGTTGCAATGAAATCATCTTTGGTTTTGTTTCACTCGTGTCTCCCCTCCGTAGGATGAATCCTTCTAAATCTCAATTAACATTGTACTTGAAACTCACGACTTCACTTATTAAATTTACCGTTTTTATATATTTACCTTGTAGAATAATGTCGGGATACTCTTAAACTTGTGATAGTTATAAACCATGTCAAACTCGCGAATTCACACAGTTGTTATTAAACTTGCGAGTTGACTTTCTTAATTTACTGTTTTTACATTTATATCTTATAAAATCATGTCGAGTCAATCTTAAACTTATGATAGTTGTAAACTCGGTCAAACTCAGTAAATCCGCACACCAAGTTTACCGTTCTTATATTTCTAACTTACAAAATTGTGTTAATTGGCTCTTAAACTCGTGCTAATTTTTCACTTCATCATGCTCGGTGGCTTTATTGAGTATTGAGTATGATAAATTATAAATGTTGATAGATTCAATTTCAATTATTTAGATTTAAAATATATTTAAATTAAATTGTTCTCATTGTTTATATGTTAAAGTGTAGATTTAGCAATGAAATATTTCTTCATAGGCACCGAGAACCCAACACAATTAATTATTTTTAGGTGTTAAAGTAGACATAATCTTTTTTTTTTTTTTTAAACCCCATGCATGAAAGATGTTAACCAAACTTAACTTCATCCATTTTAAGTGTTATGGGAGCCGCAATTATTCCAGGAGCCTTGTTCTTTGCCTCCGACGAAGACCGTGGAGATTTGGAACAAAGTGAGAAGCAGTGCCCAAATCCAGACCAGCCATGGACACATCAGAGAGAGAGAGAGAAGAAGGGTTGTCGAAGAAATATTGAAGGTCTAAAATTAAGAAATATGATTAGAGATGATATTTAAAACGAAGAAACAGGAAGTGCCGGTGATAGATAGAGTTCAGAGAAAATGAAAGGGAGAAGAAGAGGAGAGAATCCAAAGTCACCAATCACCATATGACTAATCCAAATTCGGGTTTTGTAGTGGTAAGAACGACCCTCCCAATAGTAGTAACTCCATACAAGACAAATTACAAGTGCGTTACCGCAGCTCGAACCCTAGACCTCTTAAGGGAATCCAGCGCCTCATTCATACTTCTCAAGAACAAGCTAGCCACCTGGAACAATTGTGGGTCCTATAACACAAAGTGGACGGGAGTCAAGTCCGGATATGGATATATCGTTCATTATTTAATTTGCATTTAAAATTTTTTTATATTTGAATTATTATTTTTTAATATATATTTTTTTCGGTAACGATAAACTTTTACCAAGTTTACGATTTAAGTCTACGATAAGATTTTATATTATTGTTACGAATTTATTTAAACGCGTGAGTTTAACAACATTCTTCGTTATCAAGTACTTCTCTAATTCCGCTAACGCCTTAGTAACGCAGTGGCATGAGAGCTTGGCTCCCCTCCCCCATGTCCGGGTTCGAATCCCCGCCCCCTCCCTTACTATGTGTATAAAAAAAAAAGTACTTCTCTAATTCTAAAATGTATGACCTAATTAATAAGTTGATGCTAATCCTAAATGTAAGACCCATTTCACATACGTATTAAATTTTTATCAAAATAACTCTATTGATCTTTCATCAAGAATAAATAAAAAATTAAGGAAAATAATTAATGTGCTTTAGAAAAAAAAATCTTATTAACTAACTCAATTAGCATTTTTAATATAAAATTAGGTACTCTTACATTAAAGACACAAAGAGGACCAGTCTCGTAGTTGAATGAAACAATGTTAATATTTAATATTGGTTTCAAATCAGATTCAAAAGAATAAAATTTCAATCCGACTTAAAATAGAGTCATCAACTTAAATTTAAATATATAATTTAATCTTTCTGATCTATTTCAATTTCAAATCAAGACTTTAAATCCAAATCCTCGAATCAAATTTAAAACATTTTAAATTTGTTTCAAATCAACCTAAATAAGCAATTTAGAATGATAATAAGAGTAAAATACTTTGACCACTCTCTTGTTTTGCTTTAATTACACAGATCTCCCTCTATTTTCAAAACTCATATAAATATCCCTTAAGATTAAAATGTATGTTACACAAACCTCACTTATATTTTGATATTTTATTTTTATCCATTCAAACCGTTAGTTGACCGTTAAGCTTGAATTTTGAACTTTTTTTAAACCAAAATATCTCTCTTCACTTTGAATTATTTAAACACACACATATATGAACTAATAAAAGTTTATAAAAAAATTTATTCTAATAGATTTTCTAACTTTCTAATTTGTTGAAAAATTTATTAATTTTGAGTTAAAATATATATTAAACACATATATTTTCATCAAATATAATAAACTATATAAGTTTGAGATTGTATGTGTCATTTAAATTTATAATTTAATACTTTTTGACAAATATTTATAAACACATTTGATCAAGCACATGTTTATTTAAAAACTTACTTGAATATTATGTGATATTTACATTAACCAATGCTAAACTATCAAACAAATTATTATTTGAAAAGATAAAAATAGAAATCAAGCAATAGATTAAAAAACTCTTAAATTCTTTAAAACATTTTTAGTCATAATGTGCAAGATAAAATAAATACACCAACCATGTGTAAGTTTCTATATAACAACCAATAAATTTAATGTTATTATAAAGAAAAAGCAACAAAGCGAGATTCTAATCCTATTTTGAAGGAGTAACGGAGGAGGCATTGGAAAAGCGGTTGAATGGGGATTGTTAGGAATGTTGCTTGACCTAATAATCTTTTTTTTTTTAAAAAAATCGATTGAAATACAACAAAACATTTAACAAAAGCCATTGAATATGACAAATTGACACATACCTTTATTTTTCTTCTTGCTTTGATTTTTGACTTTGCTTTTGCTTGCATTGAAGTATGCTCTTGAGTTACTTCTTTAGTTGAAGTTTGTGATGTAATTATTGAACCTTCCTATGAAGAGAAATGATTAAACAAATATATATATATATATATATTATATGCAATTATTGATTAAATTTAAGGCAACATATTACATGTCTACTGCTCTTGACTTCAAGGGGAGCTCTTTGGCAAGTCCTTTTATTGTGTCTTAACCCTCTAAAGTTAGCACACTTGACAATCTTTGTCTTACATTTGATGGTACAACTTCATCTTTTTATTTTTTTCTACTAACTCTAGGCCTTATTGGAAGTTTGCGTAATAGGGTTGTAAGAACATCTATTTCTTCTAATGTACTTAAATCTGGTAAAGGGCTAATTGTACCTAAATATGTGGCCATGTAATTTGTTTTGCTATAATAAGCATCACAATAGCCTTCTACTTTTGCTCTCATACATGCAATGGCAGCAACACCATGTTTACAAGGCAGTCGACTAAGTTGTCATACTTTGAATTCACAAGGATGAGAATTTAAGTTCATAGGAAATCTTGTAAACCCATCACATACTTCAAATAGATTATTACCGGCCATCTCCACTTTACAATATCTTCCATCCCTAACGATCTTGTTTATTTCATTCACAATTCTTGCACCAATATTTTGTTGCCAAGATGTAGTAGAATGAAACTTTTTGTAAAATCTCATCATTATTTTTTACCTCAATCTATCTAACAAATTCAAAACGTTCATATTTCTTAGGTCATTAAACCACTGATTAAAAGATTCACAGGCATTATTAGTGATGTGTGGACTTTTGCAACTTTCATGAAATGCATGCCTAGTCCAAGTATTTAAGGGGATAGACATCAAATAGTGGTATGCCTTTTCATCATGTCTTCTTATCTTTTCCCTTCATTTGGAGCCTTAACAGCCATCCAAAAAAGTTCCCGTAAGATTAACAACAGAAATTTAGCCTTGAAATTATTAAACACAATATCTATACCATGAGTTGGGGGAAAATTCAGCAACAGCTTGTGTCAATCCCTACATCCAAAAAAAAAATCACATAAACATCAAGTCATAACATATGTGAACTACAAAAATATATAAAGTTTGTGAATAAAAACTATTACCTTTGCCTATCGCTCATAATCATATAATGATTGTCTCCTATCGCTTCATTCAAATATTCCAAAAAAAAATCTCCAAGACTCCTTACCCTCTACCTCAACTATTGCATATGCTAATGGAAATAACCCATTTGTTGCATCCATTGAAACTGCGCATAGTAAGACACCTCCATATGGACCTTTCAAGTGGAAACCATCTAACCCAAAATATGGCTTACGACCTTTCGAAAGCCGTCTCTCGCAGCCAAGCATACAAAAATTCTCTTAGGCCCGTTTGGTACAAAGAATTGGTGGGGAAGGAAAGGAACTTTGGCAAGTTCCTCTATTTGATACACATTTTGCACCAATCTTCTCGGAAACCTAAGTTCCCAAGCCCACCACTCTTTCCTCATATGTGGGAACTTGAGATCCTACCAAAATTTGTGGGATCTCAAGTTCCCATGTCACTATTAACTTTTTTGGACATGATTTACCCATGAAATTTAAACTTGGTGGGAAAGTTCGAACTCCGACATGAGTATATTTTAAAAAAAAAATATTTTAGCAAAAAAATTATTTTTCTTTTTTATTTTGAATTAATTACTTTTGAGGGTAAAATAGACATTTCATGATTCTTTACCAACTATCACCCCTTCATTTTCTTCCTATCAAACAACTCAAGCCATCTTCCCTCATCTTTCAAATCTTCCTCTCCTTTCCTTTCCCTCCTCAAAAGTTATTTGTACCAAACAGAGTCTTAAAAGTAAAACTTTCTTCAAATGATAACCTTTCATGGTAACTTAACCTCACTAAACTGTTCAGCATCTCGTCCCTTAAGCAAGTGGTTGGGGGTTCGATCCCCAACTCTTGTGAATAGAAAGCATCTCGTGGCCAGCCTTTTACCGCTTTGTGCGCTGACAGTAGGGCGAAGGATTAGTCTCATGGTTGTCGGCTGTGGGGATACCTGATGAGCACAAATAATACCATGTTGTCCCTATACTAATAGGCTAAATTAGATGTTAAATCCAAGTTTAACCATAGATAATCTAAGCAAAAAGGCATACATTCATGATATAGGGACTAAGGAGTAGAAATCATTTGTATGTGCTGAGAATGGAACAATTTACTGTGTTTTTAAGGGAAATCGTATAGCAAGGCTGATACGATGCTATGGCATTCTGACAGCGATTCGAAGTGCAATACAAGGCATCCTAATTGCTATAGCAAAGTAGAGGAAGAAATGCTATGCGATATGTTTTCTGACCTTTTTACCCAGATGATTTCAGGAATAAAATAAAGGGCGATATTGATGATAAGTTGGCAAAGTAACGGAATAGAAGATGCGGAGGATCGGAACTGAAAGATTTGGAGAACCCCACAGAATCAATAGAAGCAATCTACTCGGATCCAAAAGATATGATAGATTCTGACAGATTAGGAAAGGCCTGACTTTGTGACTTAAGCCGCAAGAAAAGACTGATTATAAAAGGAAACAGGAGAGCCAACCCTAACAGAGTCGGAGAGCCCTAGAACAAGATTCTGACTTTCGACAGACTCAATAGAAGAGTAACAGATTTCACAAGACCACGATATTTCCAGGACCGCCCAACATCCTTCCCTGCAGTGCGACGGAACGAAGAAGACGTGGAGTGGTGACATGACAGGACCTCAACCACGCCGTCGGAAATTCCATCAAGCTTTATGTTTTCAGTTCTTTTTATCTTTGTTTTATTGATCATGGGTCATTCTGTTAGTGTCTGCTTTGTGTGTCCCTCATCAGTCATGAACTAAACTTTATATGGCTGGACGAGGATGAGTCTTTAAGTGTTGAATGAACCCAGTTGCAGTTTCTTAATTCAATAAATTTGGTTTGCGTATCGATGTGCTTTTTACTAGTCGGTTAACGAAAGTTAAGGGCTAGATCTGTGGCCCCAACTTACTGGCAAAGAGTTGGGGTTAGACCTCTAAAAAACAGTGTTTGCTAGGCCGCCTGTGCACGGGGTGACCTATTATTGTAGGCTTCAGAAATGGATCTACCTCTCATAACTATTACACCCTGAGTGTAATGCAGGTCTGACTAGAAAGTTGCCATAGGAATATGGAAGGAGTATAGTTAGTATCAAATGTATCGGATGCGGAAGCTTCGGTAGATTATAGTGGTGGGTTAACCAAATAGCTTTGCAGTCGGTGTCTATCTTTGTAGCAATTGCGGAAGGCATGCGGTGTAGATGCTATAACATTGGGGTAGAACAACTGGGGGATTGAAGCACTTAAGGATGATTCTGAGTCCAGCCTGACTTCTCACTGATATCTTCTCTCGTTCATAGATCTTTTGTTTACATTTGTTAGTAGCATAGTTACGAAACCCCTCAACCAATTATATCTATTTTCTATTTTCACAACTGCCATGGCATCGGTGCGTCATTCCTCGGTATCTCAATCTCTGTGGGACGATACTCTACTTACACTTTATTACTTGTTCGACTGGCTCACTTGCCATCAAGAAAATCGACCAACAAGTTTTTGGCGTCGTTGCCGGGGACTGTTGATACCCTTTGTGACGACGCCCTTTTGCTTAATAGTTGTGATTTACTTAGTAAAAGAGCTCACTTTTTCTGCTCTTGATTTTCAGGTACATTCTGTAGTATATGCGCAATTCGCCTCTAGCCAATCTAGAGCCTTACGATCCTGAGATAGAACGGCCCTACAAACAAAGGCGCAGAAGGCGTAAGCGTTTTTTGAGTCGATCTCTTGACCCAAGCCAAACATGGCGGATATACGTCAACCACGAGCGGGAGCAACGAGAGCGCCCGATAATAAACAGGGATAACCAGGTCCCTCCACCTCCAAACCTAGATGCAAACAAGGCCATCACGGAATTCGGGATTCCAGACTTAAACAACCTGAACTCGGCCGTCACACAACCGACCCTCAATGCCGGATACTTTGAAATTAAAGGTGTCATGATTCAGATGCTGAATGCAGCCGGGAAATTTAGAGGACTTCCTTCCGAAGATCGGCACCTTCATCTCAAAACCTTCATGGAGGTGTGTGATTCCTTTGTAATCCCTGGTATACCTCCCGACGCCGTCCGGATTAAGTTGTTTCCCTTCTCTCTGGGGGACAGGGCACGGACATGGTTAAACAACCTACCTGCTAATTCCATCACCACATGGAATGATCTAGGAAGTAAGTTCTTACTCAAATTCTTTCCACCTACCAAGAACTCTCAACTCAGAGGGGACATCACCAGCTTCCAGCAGAAACTTAGAGAATCTACTTACGAAGCCTGGGACAGATTCAAGAACCTCTTGAGACGATGCCCCCAGCACGGACTGTGTGAATGGGTCCAGATAGAAACATTCTATAGGGGTCTCGATGGACAGACACGATCAATCCTAGACGCCTCATCTGGAGGATTCATCCTAATGAAGTCTTATGAGGAGGCCCACAATTTACTGGAACGCATGTCCATGAACGGTCATCGGTGGCCGGTGACGGAGAGCGACATCCTCCCAAATTGTTGCAGGGATACATGAATTAGATGCCATGACTGCTCTCACTGCGCAAGTTTCATCTCTGACCAACATAGTGAAAGGACTGACGCTTCCATCAAGCAACACGTCGCTGCAACCATCTCAGATAGCATGTGTATGCTGTGGCAGAGAGCATTCTTACTCCCAATGATCCGCTAACCCTGAGTCAGTGAACTACATCAACAACTTCAACAGGGGCAGCAACACCAATAACCTGTACTCCTTCACATACAATCCTGGATGGAGGCAGCATCCTAACTTCTCATGGAGCTCTCAAGGTTCGCAGGCAGCAGGGCAATCATTAGGCCCACAGTACTCAAACCGAACATCAAACCCACCAAGGTTTACCCTGCAAGCAAGGCAGCATGGCGGTGATTCAGACCCACAGAACTCCATGCTTTCCCTTTTGAAGGACTATATGATGAAAAACGATGCAATCATCTAGAATCAGCAAGTGACCTTGAGGAACCTTGAAACTCAAATGGGACAACTCGCAACCACTCTTAATAACAGACCCTCAGGATCCTTGCCCAGTGACACTGAAGTCCCCAGGATCCAAGGAAGAGAGGAAGTCAAGCTAATTGAGCTCTGAAGTGGTAAAAGCCTAGAACCCATGAGAGCAACCAAGCACCCTATGGTTGTCACTGATCCAAGACCTGAGAAATCCAAGGATGGGCAAGAAAGCAGCGAAGAACCCCTTGATGACGAGCGAGGCAACCAAGACAGCACAACGAACATGATCTAGGTACAACAATACTCGCCTCCACAAACAAAGCAATTGAGGATCACATGCAACACCCACTGAAGAACGCTACCGCGTCATCATCAAGGCAGAATCCTGACCTCGGACCTCTAGCAATACCAAGGCCACTCCCGCCTTTCCCACAACGACTGAAGAAACAAGATCAGGAGAAACAATTCAAGCAGTTCCTTGATATGCTATGGCAATTGCACATTAACATCCCTCTCGTGGAAGCTCGGAACAAATGCCCAGCTACGTGAAGTTCATAAAGGAAATTTGTCTAAGAAGAGGCGATTTGGAAGAGTTCGAGACAAGTAGCATTAACCCGGGACTGCGGTGCCATGTTAACCAATTGGCTACCGCTGAAATTAAAAGATCTGGCGGCTTCACAATTCCTTGTGCAATCGGACCCAACTACTCCGGGTAAAGCTCTGTGCGACCTAGGTGCTAGCATAAATCTCATGCCTATGTCAATTTTCAGGCAATTGGCAGTAGGAGAAGCCAGGCCCACAACAGTCATATTGCAACTCTCTGATCGCTCCATAGTGCTACCTGAAGGCAGGATCAAAGACGTTCTAGTCAAAGTGGATAAATTCATCTTCCCTGTGGATTTCATCATCCTGGATTTCGAAGCAGATCACGATGCCCCAATTTTATTGGGAAGACCTTTCATGGCCACTGGTCGTACACTGATTGATGTGGAAAAAGGGGAACTCACTATGCGTGCAAATGATGATAAGGTCACCTTCTCAATACTTAAAACAGCAAGATTCAAAGATCCAATTGAGAAGTACCTAAGTTTTTCAGATGACAGTAAAGGCACTAAAGAAGCAGGGGATCTTCCTGCACTACCATAGCACAACTTTGCTATGGCAAGGTCTGGCTAAAGACTTTAAACCAAGCGCTACTAGGAGGCAGCCCAGCGTCATGCTTTAAATTAGTATTTTGGAATAGAGGCTATGCCATTGGACAACCAAGGCAACAAGGAACCAAGGCTGTGGGATTGTCGTAGCAATTCAACTGTGCTAGTTGCACTCAAAGACACACGTATGGGTGGGCCACACAAGACTGGGCCCAACAGATTCGAAACTTGAATCGCAACCAGAGTGGAAACCACCATTAACCACACCAAGCGTCAGCCGCACGGTTTCCTCCTAAATTGTCGGACGGATTGCACGCAACCCACCCGAATTGTGTGCCATTAATCACTCCAAGAGAGCCCTAGTTGAATCAGAACGCAATCTTCGACACAATCCCTCGCGCTCGGTCACTCATTTGTAAGACTCCTACATTCCTCTTCCAAGTACACTCCGAGACTCCTCCAATGGCACGCACAAGGGTTTCGGCCAAAGGCACCGCCGAAGCTCCGGACATTATGCCATTCGCCTCTCGGGAAGCCGAATCCGCTTCAACTCTTTGAAGGCGAGACAAAACCCGTAATACCCCAGCATTATTATTAATAGTTGTTATGTGATTATTATTAACATATGAATTTTATTTCAGTTTCGAGGACGAAACTTATTTTAAGGAGGCGAGAATGTAATACCCAGATTATTATTAATAGTAATTACACACTCTTTATTATTATTAATAGTAATGTAACATCCCAAATTTTCTAACAATTATAATAACATAAAATTGCAATAATTTTTATAAATAATTACTGAAATTCAAAATAACTAAAATTTAGGAAGTGTTACCGCCGCACTTGTATTGGGACAAGTCCAAGGCTACTTTATTACATTAACATAAATCCAAACTTAAATAAAGATGTCTTATTTGAAGAGTAAAATAAAATAAAACTAGCTAGAATTGCTCATTGTTCTTCCTCACTTCTCATTTTGCTAGCCCCAATGCCCCCACTTTGGAACCTACATTAAATTCAATCAATCAATCATGGTGTGAATTTAATATGACTTGGTTGATAAGTAGTAGACTTATTACCTACCTCTTTCTTAGTGCATAAGCTGGAAATTCCTAAGGCAATTAGGACTAGGAGTAATCGGCTATATTAAAAAAAGGTTATTACTTGTAATACCCCAGATTATTATTAATAGTTGTTATGTGATTATTATTAACATATGAATTTTATTTCAGTTTCAAGGACGAAACTTATTTTAAGGAGGGTAGAATGTAATACCCCAGATTATTATTAATAGTAATTACACACTCTTTATTATTATTAATAGTAATAACCTTTTTTTAATATAGCCGATTACTTCTAGTCCTAATTGCCTTATGAATTTCCAGCTTATGCACTAAGAAAGAGGTAGGTAATAAGTCTACTACTTATCAACCAAGTCATATTAAATTCACACCATGATTGATTGATTGAATTTAATATACCCTATTAATGACATTAAATTCACACCATGATTAATTGATTGAATTTAATATACCCTATTAATGAGTTGATAATAGTAAAAGAGCCCAAAGCTCAACTCTAATTTTAAGTTATAAATAGAGGTCTAGCCTAACCTTGAATATTCATTTTCTGTTCTCCTATTCTCTTCTACTATTTCCTCTATTCTTTCTCTATTCTTCTAAGAGGCCAGCAAGACGGAGACCAGGTAATCCTAATCCCAGAACAATAGGAGTTAATTGTTACATGTCGGTCTCGATTTTTATGAAAAACCCTTAAATGTGTCTCTGCATTTGTATATCTATATATATGTTTTCCTTTTGGTTAGTGTGAATTGCTTTATGAAAACAAAACACCTCACCTCCTTGTATACATATATTTCTCCTTCTTGCTTTGCATTTAACTATTTTGCAAAACCATTTATCATTGAATATACATGTACACTTTGGGTGCCTCGGTTTTCGTGATTGAAACACATATTTATGTCCTTTGATTATTATACATAATATATGTACGTCTTGTCTTCTTCTTCTTTGAAATCTATAAATACCTTTCATTAATATGTGTGTATATATATATATTGAGAAATCCATTTTATTATGGGTGTAATTTGAAATAATTAGACTTTACTCAAATAGGTATTTGAGTTATAATATGAGTTGGATCCTATATCAAATATTTGAATTATTATACTCTTGAATAATTTGGAAAGTCATGATGCCTTTGAGCAACTAATATATTCAATGGAGAAATTGATAATTGTGACAAGATTAAAACAATTTAATCGTGGGAGGATAGCTTTGGGATGGTACCTCCTAAAGTGATGAACACAACCTTTGGGCGTTATGCCTCAGATATATTATTTGATGTAAATCGATTATATCCGTTCTTCTCAAAGTGGTATCGCGGGGTAACTCGGGATACTAGTAGCAACTTTGGGAAGAGGTGTGCACATTAGGGACGAAATGTTTTTATGGCCAACTTGATGATTTGTGGTAGCGGGTTTAGGGTCACGGGGTAGGTAGCGGGTTTAGGGTCTACCATGGTTCTCTTCCCACTAAACTAAATAGGCGGCGGGTTTAAGGTCTATATGAAATTAATAAGGATAATGAATGATATTTGATTCGGTGTGAATATATGTATGTGTATGTATACATGATGAGTATTGGAATTGATAGTTGATTCAATCACTATGTGAATATATATTTGATTTAATTAATATATTTGAGTTGCATAAATTGTATTTTGATTAGGATTACCAACTCCTAAATTTTAGTTATTTTGAATTTCAGTAATTATTTATAAAAATTATTGCAATTTTATGTTATTATAATTGTTAGAAAATTTGGGGTGTTACAAAATGGTATCGAGCCTAAAGTTCAATTTGGGTAAAGCTTTTTGATACTAACTCAAGGGATCAAAGATCCCGAGTTAAGTAAATAAATGAGTAAAATAGTAATAATAATAATTAAACTTGAGAGATGGGTATTGAAGGGTTATTCTCTTGTCTTTTAAATGATTTATTTCTTTGACTTATTTTTTATAATTGTATGTTTGAAATTATTTTGTAACTTATTATGTGATTTAGAATTTTGTTGACTTGTAAATTTTATTTTATTGGAGCAAATAGGTAGAATTTCTTTTAGGCTAAAGGGTTCCTTTTAGATGCGAGTTATCTTTTGAATAACTTAATTCTTATTTTGTTTATTTAATTTTAAAGATGTTAGATTATCCTTTGGATTTGTATTAAAATTATTTTTTTGAATTTATGATTTGTTATCGTTTGAATTGGTTTATAGTTTGAATCTATATTGCATTATCGATGATTGATTCTTGATATATAATATAAATATGTGTAGAAAGTGATAGTTAGAATTGATAATTGTATGCGTGAAATTATTCAAAGAAGGTACACAATTAAGTTTGGGGGATGAAACTTATTTTAAGGAGGGTAGAATGTAATACCCCAGATTTTTATTAATAGTAATAACCCATTTATTAGTTTGTGTAATACCCGTGTAATAATAGAAATAGTAATGATAATAATAGATTAAAATAATGCTAATAAAATAATAATGTTGTATTGTTTTTGTAGGAATCATATTATTTTGTAAATAGTATTATTAGATTAGTCAATATTAGATCCAAGAATCTAGGAGTTAGTTAGATAAGATTATATTTTAAATTTTTGAATTCATCATCGGAATCAAAATATATCTAATAATAAAACTCTACAATTTCTTTTAATTCATTTTATCGGGAATAAGTAAGTAGCCCAACCCGATAGCTAAAACTCTAGATTTTAATTATAAACTTAAGTCTGGCTGCTTAAACTTAGAAAACGCTCGACACTTTTCTTCGCCGCTATTTTCTTTTTCTCTCCTCTACTACATCCTCGTTCCGTACCCTTGTCAATTATTCTGCTAGGAGGTTAACAAAACGGAGACCAGGTAATTCTAATCCACATGTGTAATTCTAAACCCCATGTGTAATTCTAATCCCCATGTGTAATTCTAATCCCCATGTGTAATTCTAATCCCCATGAGTAATTATAATCCCCATGATCCTAATTTCCATGAGCTTTAGGTTAATTTTATACCTTGATAGATAATTTTGATTCCTAGGTTATAGAAACTAATCGTTCTTTGATTTACGTATTAATAAGAATATATATAGATATATATACGATGTAGGTAAGTGACTCGCCTCGGCTTGCGTGTTTCTATTCGTGGATATTCCTATACGTTTTTTTCATTTGATTGAATAGTTTCTCGGCTTGCGTGCTTGATATATGTTAGGAAATATATACATGTGCCTGTGCGTTTTCCTTACGAATTAAATGTAATTGATTCACCTCGGTCGGCGTGCTTCAAATTCATATACATGTTTGAATCCAATTTGGGAATGATTGAATCGGGAATTTTCTGTGCGTTTTTCTTGAAATTTGAAACATATACAATTACATATTGAACAATAATATATATATATATATACATACAATTACATTGTTTCGGCCAACGTGCTTTGATTAACATATATATGCACTGTGCATCATCTTTTTGAAGATTAAACACAATTGCTTCGTGGGGTCCATGTCCCTTTATTTATTATTTGATTTTCTTTTCTTTATATAATAAATTCAGCATAATGAAATAAGATATGAACAGATTTTAGGTCAAAATATCTTTACATTTATATTTAATTAAAATAAAAATATAAAGATATATATATATATATATATAAGATAATTAAATAATAAAGATAATTTAGGATTTTATTTTGTGTGTGTTTTAAAACAATTTAACGGTGGGAGGATAGCTTTGGGATGGTACCTCCCAAAGTGATGAACACAACTTTTGGGCTTTATGCCACCGATGTGAAAAGATAGTATCCGTTCTTCCCAAAGTGGTGTCGCGGGTTTAGGGACACTAGTAGCAACTTTGGGAAGAGGTGTGCACACTAGGAAGATATGTTTATGGCCATTTGATTGATTGTGGTAGCGGTACTACCGGGTCACGGGGTAGATTAAGGGTTTCCGGATCTACCATGGTTCTCTTCCCACTAAACTATATAGGCGCGGGGTTTCCAGTCGGATAAATTTAAAATGATAATGAGTGATATTTGATCCGATGTGAATACATAGACATGACGAATATTGAAATTGATATTTGATTCAATTCTTTGTATGATTATATATTTGATTTGATTAATATATTTGAGATATATAAATTGTGTTTTATTAGGATTACCGGCTTTTTCTTTGATGTTTGTGTTACGGTCATGACGATCCTTCGGGGAGCAGATTTTGATGAAACGAGGTTTCAAGTTGGGGCTAGCGGTGAGAAGTGAGGAAGATCATTCGGTATTCTAGCTAGTTTTTCTTTTTTATTTTATTTTCTTTGTTTTGAATAAAATACACTTATTTAAGTTCGATTTATGATTAATGTAATAAGTAGCCTTGCACTTGTCCCGGTAGAAGTGCGGCGGTAGCACTCCCCAAGGTTGTTTATTTTGAATTTCGAGTAAATTTTAGGTTATTATAATTGTTAGAAATTGGGGGTGTTTATATATATATAAGATAATTAAATAATAAAGATAATTTAGGATTTTATTTTGTGTGTGTTTTAAAACAATTTAACAGTGGGAGGATAGCTTTGGGATGGTACCTCCCAAAGTGATGAACACAACTTTTGGGCTTTATGCCACCGATGTGAAAAGATAGTATCCGTTCTTCCCAAAGTGGTGTCGCGGGTTTAGGGACACTAGTAGCAACTTTGGGAAGAGGTGTGCACACTAGGAAGATATGTTTATGGCCATTTGATTGATTGTGGTCGGCGCGGTACTACCGGGTCACGGGGTAGATTGGCGGGGTTTCCGGATCTACCATGGTTCTCTTCCCACTAAACTAAATAGGCGCGGGTTTAGGGTCTATACGAATTTAATAAAGATAATGAATGATATTTGATTCGGTGTGAATATATGTATATATGTGGTGAATATTGGATTTGTTATTTGATTAAATCACTATGTGATTACGTATTTGACTTTATTAATATATTTGAGCCATATCATCCTTGTTTTTATTAGGATTACCAGCTTTTGCTGATGTGTGTGTTCATGGTGTGATGATCCTTCGGGGAGCGAGAATTTCGGTGAAACGATGTAAAGAGTTGGAGCTAGCGGTGAGAAGTGAGGAAGCACAATCAGCCACTTTGTTTATTTTTATTTTATTTTATTCTAATGAAAACACATTTATTTAAGTTCAGATTTCTGTTATTGTAATAAGTAGCCTTGCACTTGTCCCAGTACAAGTGCGGCGGTAACACTCCCAAGGTTATTTATTTCAAATTTCAATAAAATTTTAGATTATTATAAGCTGTTAGAAATTGGGGTGTTACAAGCTGCCTTAGGAATTCACATTATGATTGATTGATTGAATTTAATATACCCTATTAATGACATTAAATTCACATTATGATTGGTGATTAAATTTAATATACCCTATTAATGATATTAAAGTCACATTATGATTGATTGATTGAATTTAATATACCCTATCAATGAGTTGGCAAGAGTAGAAGAGCCCAAAGCTAAACCCTAATCTTATGTTATAAATAGAGGTCTAGCCCAACCCTGAATACTCTTATTCTCTTCTCCTATTCTCTTCTACTATTTCCTCTATTCTTTCTCTATTTTTCTAAGAGGCTAACAAAACGGAGACAGGTAATCCTAATTCCCATGAGTCTTAGGTTAGTTTTATGTAAATTTTGATAGGTAATTCTAATCCCTAAAACAATAGGGATTAGATAGGTACTTGAGTTATAATTGAATTATAGAAATAATTTGGGATTTTATTATGTGTGTATTTTAAAATAATTAGACTTTACTCACATAGGTATTTGAGTTATAATACGTGTTGGCTCTTATATCGGATATTTGAATTATTATACTCTTGAATAATTTGGAAAATCATGATGCCCTTGAATAAGCGATATATTCAATGAAGAGATTGATAATTGTGACAAGTTTGAATTTCCTGATTTTGTGTGATTGTAATGAATTAATGGTGGGAAGATAGCTTGGGACGGTACCTCCCAAAGTGATGAACACAACTTTTGGGCTTTATGCCATCGATGTGAAAAGATAGTATCCGTTCTTCTCAAAGTGGTGTTTGGCGGGGTTTCGAGACACTAGTAGCAACTTTGGGAAGAGGTGTGCACATTAGGAAGATATGTTTTATGGCCAATTTGATTGATTGTATTTGGGGTCTCCGGGTCGCGGGGTAGATTAGCGGGGTTTCCGGATCTACCATGGTTCTCTTCCCACTAAACTAAAATAAGCTGGCGGGGCTTCCGGTCTGCGGATAAATTTAATTTAAAAAGATAATGAGTAGTATTTGATTCGATATGATATGCTGAATATTGAAGTTGATATTTGATTCGATTACTATGCGATTATATATTTGATTTGATTAATATACTTGAGCTATATCGTCCTTGTTTTATTAGGATTACCAGCTTTTGCTGATGTTTGTGTTCATGGGCTACGATGATCCTTCGGGGGAGCAGATTTTCAGTGAAATAGGTTCCAAAGTGGGGGCTGTTGGGGCTAGCAGTGAGAAGTGAGGAAGAACAATGAGCAATTCTAGCTAGTTTTATTTTATTTTATTTTACTCTTCGAATAAGACATCTTTATTTAAGTTTGGATTTATGTTAATGTAATAAAGTAGCCTTGCACTAGTCCTAATACGAGTGCGACAGTAACACTTCCTAAATTTTAGTTATTTTGAATTTCAGTAATTATTTATAAAAATTATTGCAATTTTATGTTATTATAATTGTTAGAAAATTGGGGGTGTTACAAAACCCTAGCACCGAGAACGGGGATTTGTCGGAGATGCATTCGAACAAGGCGCTTACCCCGAATGCATTACAGGGATCATACGCCAGCGCCGATGTGACAGAAATTTGCCGTAATCTCCCAAAATAACCAGATTAGAAAAGGATTTGCAGTATAATGTAACTGGGTCGTTTCCCGATGAATTCGCGAGTTGGTTCAATTCGAACGGCAATAAAACAAGTAAAAAATTGGGGGTTTTGATTCAAAGAGAATAAAAATGAAATAACATAACGAACGAAGTAAACACAGATTAAACGAGATAAACGAGAAGATTAACCCAGGATTTGAATTCCACCACTTCCCTTTCTCGGACGAAAACAGATTATAACCAAACTCGTGATCGACTCGGGGCAAACCGAAATCTACGCATTTGCCCGAAATTCCCTCAACTAAACAATCGTCGAGAATTTATTCGAATCGGTGGCGTATCTCATGTACGATCGTACAATGATACTTTAACCTAGTTCGAACTACGTCCTTGGGAAATGTCGATGCGGGCGTTAAATCTAACACCCAATCCGAAAGTAAATCGAATCCGAAATTACAAAACGAAACGAATTTGTTACCGTTAAGAACGAGTCCTCGGATAGTGGAATCCTCAATCCATGGGTCAATCACGGTAGCTTAGCTAGTCATGGTTATGCGAAGCGAAAATCGAAGCGAGAAATGAAGAAGTTCATCATGAACACGAAGAACACGATGAACGGAGGAAGAAGATGAGAGAAAATAAAACTTCTGTATTTGATTCAAAACTATCTAAAAACGTGAATGAGAATGTGTTTGTGGCTGCTGCCTCACTTAACCTAAAATGGCAAAATGAAATGGGGCTCCAATCCACAAGTCGGGGCCCGAACGAAAATAAAATAAAATGGGCTTTAATTACAAAATTCGAGCCCAAAAATACATATGACTTCGGCTCCAAAATCAACTGCCCTCTTGTCCGAATTTGCTCTTCATGTCTTCATAACAATTGTAGCTCTCTGAATCATCTGAAATATGAGACAAAAATGAGGCAAATCCGATGTCTGGTTCAAGAGTTATGGTAAAAATGGTGAAGCAATGTAAAACTGGAATTTATTATTAAATAATGGCTAAAATATAATAAAAGGCCCAAGGCCCAAATAAGTATAAAAGCCATTATTTATTAGCTAAAGAGTCTTAAATTATAAATCAAGAGACAAAAAGTAGTGTATGAAATATTCAATTATCACGATGGGAGAAATTTTGCCTCCCCTTAGAGGTGGTAACCCCCCTTGTTTTTGAATTTGGTGCAAATTATCCTGGGGGATCCCCGTATTTCATAACCGTCCGGGGGAAAAATGTACCATGCAGCGCCAGCTCCATCCGCAAGGTTTTCGACCTGGAACCCACGGATGATGAGTACAATGAACTTCTCCAGCAGGCGGAAAACCCTGAAACTCTTGCTAACGTGGTCACGCGGCTCTGTTTGCCAAACACTGAATGGCAAGTTTCCAAGGAAGGGTCGTACCACTTAAAATGTAGCCGCTTGACAGCCGAAGCACGTATCTGGTTCCATTTCCTTCGCCACCGACTAATGCCCACAATGCACACCCAGACTATCTCGCGAGAACGCGCATTCCTGCTCTATTGCATCCTGGAGGGCAAATTGATTGATGTTGACACCCTCATCTACCGGGAGCTGTTCGAGTCCCTGAAGTCCACTACATGTAACCTTTGGTTTCCCGCACTCATCACCGAGCTCTGTTGAAATGCAGGGGTGATTTTTAATGCAAACGAAGAAAGAGCATTGCTCCCACAACCCCTCACCGTGGCAGCGGCACAACGCATTCTGCAAAAATGCCAACCACGGGCTGCACGGATCAATGTGGCCAGCTCGTCTGTCGAACCACCGGCTGACAATACACTGGTTTCAGCAACAACGTTCCATGCTTTGGTGGCTCAGGTCACCACATTGCAACATTCAGTTAGCACTCTGCTTCTTCAGTAGCAGATGTAGTGGCAATATGTGGCTGAAAGAGACCGTAGCTTGGCGGCAAATCTCATGGCAAATGCTCCAAAGTACACCCCATTGTCGGCCTTCCCTGAGACGAGCTTTGACATGTACAATTCGTCCAACGGCCCGCCACAGCAGGAACAGGCAAGGTCGCGAAAGCGTCACAGGAGCAGGAGCTCGCAGGAAGGTGAGCCTACCAGTACATACTCGGCTGACACCGATGACGAAGAGGTGTCAAACTCTCGGGACCCGCCATTGGACCTTCGGCGGGGAAAGGTTAAGATCGGTAGAGTTGTATCTTCTTGTTGACTTCGGTACTAGACTTTTTTTCAACTTTTTTTTACATTTTTTTTTGTGCTTTTCTTTTTTTTGCGCGGGGTAGTGTTTATTCCTGACAATAGTCGCATTTCTCTTGCCCCTCCCTGCCACGACCGTTTGCAATGGGGGCATTGCATCGTTTAAGTGTGGGGGGATTGGTGAGCACAAATAGTATCATGTTTTCCCTATACTAATTGGCTGAATTGAATGTTAAATCCAAGCTCAACTATAGATAATCTAAGCAAAAAGGCATACATTCATGATATAGGGACTAAAGAGTAGAAATCATTTGCATGTCTTTGGGAATGGAACAAATTGCTTTGTTTTTAAGAGAAATCGAATAAGCGAGCGATACGATGCTATAGCATTTTGACGACAATTCGAAGTGCAATACAAGGCATCCGAATGCTATAGCGAGTAGAGGAAGCAATGCTATGCGATATGTTTTTCGACCTTTTTACCGAGATGATTTCGGGAATAAAATAAAGGGCGATATTCTACGATAGTTCTTGACATAACGAGAAGAGAAGATGCGGAGGATCGAAAGCGAAAGATTTGAAGAATCCTTGAGAATCAATAGCGGCCAATCTACTCGGATCAAAAGATATGATAGATTCTGATAGATTAGGAAAGGCCCAACTCACTGGAATTTGCGCTGCAATAAAGGACTGATTATAAAAGGAAACAGCAGAGCCAACCCTAACAGAGTCGGAGAGCCCTAGAACCAGATTCTAACTTTCGGCAGACTCAAGAGAAGAGTGAGAGATTTCACAATAGCACGAGATTTCCAGATAACCCAGCATCCTTCCCTGCGATGCAGACGAGAACCAAGAAGACGTGGAGTGGTGACGTGACGGGACCTCGACCACGCCGTTGGATATTCCGCGAACTTTGTTTTCCTTTCTTTTTATCTTTGTGTTTTCGATCATGGGTCATTACGTTAGTATCTGTTTTGTGTGTCCTCGTCGTCATGAACTGAACTTTATATGGTTGGACGAGGATGAGTCTTTAAGTGTTAAATGAACCCGTTGCGGTTTCTTAATTCAATAAATTTGGTTTGCGTATCGGTGTTTTAATCACTAGTCGGTTAACGAAAGTTAAGGGCTAGATCGTGGCCCCTGACTTGCGGCAAGGAGTTGGGGTTAGACCTCTGAAAAATAGTATTTGCTAGGCGGCCCGTGCACGGCTAGACCTATTATTGTAGGCTTCAAGAATGGATCTACCTCTCATAACCATAACACCCTGAGCGTAGCACGGATCTTCTGACTAGAAAGTTTCCATATGAATATGGAAGGAGTATAGTTAGCATCATAAGTATCGAACGCGGAAGCTTCGGTAGCCTATAGAGGTGGGTTAACCAAATAGCTTTGTGAATGGTAGCTATCTTTGTAGCAATTCTGGAAGCATGCGATATAGATGCTATAGCATTGGGTAGAGCAACTAGGGGATTGATGCACTAAAGGACGATTCTGAGTCCAGCCTAACTTCTCACTGATATCTTCTCTCGTTTATAGATCTTTGTTTACGTTTGCTAGTAGCATAGTTACAAAACCTCTCAACCCAATTATATTTACTTTTTGCTTTCACAATTGTCATAGCATTGGTGCGTCATTCCTCGGTATCTCAGTCTCTGTGGGACGATACTCTACTTTCACTTTATTACTTGTTCGACTGGTTCACTTGCCATCAAGGAAATCAACCAACAGGGATAGATACCAACTTGCAATATAATCTGCCACAAATGTCTCTGTGATTGCGTGTTTGTGCTTTGATTCCTCCTACATTTAGTTTTTTGTGCACCTACTGAAAATTTTTGAAAAACTCCATGGTAAAGCATGAATAGGGCATTGTAGCAATGGAATGATTGCTTGTGTAGCTGAACATGGCACAATTGCTTAGGGAACTGAACCTTTAGGCTTGGGAAATTGACGGTGCTAGCCAATGGGTACGAGGTAAAGTGGCAATGAGGAAGTTTAAAGGGAAGAACCCCCAATGGAAGGATTAAATTGAGCCTACTACCTACTTGTTCTATTTCGAGTGCATGTCTGCTAGCCTATGTTTGATCCTTGATTTGTCTTAGTTCTTCGATATACTATCTAGCATCTGAGTTTGAAGTTCGTAGGAAAAAAGCATTCATGTCGTACCCATTATCCCATATGCAGCCCATTGATCATCTTTCCATGTCGTCACCCCCTTTGAGCCACACAAGTATGCTATAGCGGAGCGGGTGGGATAAGAGAATTGAATAAAACGAAAACAATGCTGACAGTGCTCCGTGAAAAGCTGCGAGAAAGAATTGAAAAAGTTTGTTGTTTTGGTCTGCGTAAAAAAAGAGCGAAAAAAAGGAAAAGAAAAATAAAGAAGGAAGAACCTAAGAAAAGGCTTGAAATAGAGAACTGACATGAAGTACAAGATTCAAGGAGAAGCACTCGGTGACGACGAAGGACTTATCTCGCAAGCTGCTATAGCATCCACCATCTTTTCCATCTCACAATATTGGGCCATCCACACATTACAAACCAAGAAGTCCTTTGGATGAGCGAATACTCGAATGATAGGAAGAAATTTTAGAACTTTGACAAGGCTATGGATCTTCCGGGGCCCGTTTGACAAGAGAGAAACGAAAATCCTGGGTGAGCGAGTGTAAACACCGAAACTTGAGAGCCCCTTGAGATTTCTTCATCTAAACGATACCACGCTTCACGAGCGGTTGGCTGGGCGGTGGGATTGCCGAATAAGGGATGGGCGAAAGCAAGCGTGCAAGCAAGGTTATACAGGACGGGAGTACCACGGCTATGAGCTTTTGTTTGCTTTATCGATTTTGCCCAGGAGTGCAAAAAGCTAAGTGTGAGGGTATTTGATGAGCACAAATAATACCATGTTTTCCCTATACTAATAGGCTGAATTAAATGTTAAATCCAAGCTTAACCATAGATAATCTAAGCAAAAAGGCATACATTCATGATATAGGGACTAAGGAGCGAGAAATCATTTGTATGTCTTGAGAATGGAACAATTCTTGTGTTTTTAAGGGAAATCGTATAGCAAGGCGATACGATGCTATAGCATTCCGACGGCGATTCGAAGTGCAATACAAGACATCGATTGCTATAGCAAAGTAGAGGAAGCAATGCTATGCGATATGTTTTCCGACCTTTTTACCCATATGATTTCAGGAATAAAATAAAGGGCGATATTGACATATAGGTTGGCAACGTAACGGAATAGAAGATGCGGAGGATCGGAACTGAAAGATTTGGAGAATCCCGTAGAATCAATAGAAGCAATCTACTCAAATCCAAAGATATGATAGATTCCAACAGATTAGGAAAGTCTCAGCTCGCTGTGACTTAAGCCGCAAGAAAAGACTGATTATAAAAGGAAACAGGAGAGTCAACCCTAACAGAGTCGGAGAGCCTTAGAACAAGATTCGACTTTCGGCGAGACTCAAGAGAAGAGTAAGAGATTTCACAAGAGCACGATACTTCCCGGGACCGCCCAAAGATCCTTCCCTGCGATACGACGGACGAAGAAGACGTGGAGTGGTGACATGAGGACCTCAACCACGCCGTCGGAAATTCCATCAAGCTTTGTTTTTAGTTCTTTTTATCTTTGTTTTATTGATCATGGGTCATTTTGTTAGTTATGCGCTTTGTGTGTCCCTCATCGGTCATGAACTAAACTTTATTTGGGTTTGGACGAGGATGAGTCTTTAAGTGTTGAATGAACCCGGTTGCAGTTTCTTAATTCAATAAATTTGGTTTGCTTATCGGTGTGCTTATTACTAGTCGGTTAACGGAAGTTAAGGGCTAGATCTGTGGCCCCAACTTACTGGTAAAGAGTTGGGGTTAGACCTCTAAAAAACAGTGTTTGCTAGGCCGCCCGTGCACGGGGTGACCTATTATTGTAGGCTTCAGAAATGGGTCTACCTCTCATAACTATTACACCCTGAGTGTAATGCGAGTACGATTAGAAAGTTGCCATAGGAATATGGAAGGAGTATAGTTAGTATCAAATGTATCGGATGCGGAAGCTTCGGTAGATTATAGTGGTGGGTTAACCAAATAGCTTTGCGGTCGGTGTCTATCTTTGTAGCAATTACGGAAGTATGTACGGTGTAGATGCTATAGCATTGGGGTAGAACAACGGGGGATTGAAGCATTTAAGGATGACTCGAGTCCGGCTGACTTCTCACCGATATCTTCTCTCGTTCATAGATCTTTTGTTTACATTTGCTAGTAGCATAGTTACGAAACCCCTCAACCAATTATATCTATTTTCTATTTTCACAACTTGTCATAGCATCGGTGCGTCATTCCTCGGTATCTCGGTCTCGTGGGACGATACTCTACTTACACTTTATTACTTGTTCGACTGGTTCACTTGCCATCAAGGAAATCGACCAACAATACCTTGCGTAAGCAACAAAAGAAAAAAAAAACTTCACTAAACTTCCCCCATGTTTTTCCAACAATAACTCCACATATTTTGGTATCTTCTTGTAAACTTGCAGCATGAGAACCTTCGCATTCTTCTCTTCCTTTTTTTTTCTTGCCCTATACAATTGCATTCGATGAGCCTTAACTCCATATTTGGTGGTCAATTCATGGTCCATTAATTCATAGCTCATATTAGGATCAGCATTCAAAGGTCCTTTCAATTTATCTACTATCCAAGTTGATGTGGCATTGGGTTGATTAGTTACCCCAATGCAAGTGTGCATTTGTTCGTATGTCTTTATCATAAAAGTCACACCATCTGGGGTAGGAGAAGCATGAATTCTCCAAGGACAACTATCTGAAGCACAAATAGCAGTTATTCTTGCTTTTTCATTTTTTATTCTAGTTATATCAAAATTTTCTTGGATTACATAATCCCTTAAAGCATTCCTAAACTCATTTTCATTGATAAACAACATATCTTTTTCCAAATGCACTTTACCTTTAGCATCGTAATTAAATCTTTTTCCATGACATTCTTAACAATGTCAATAATTTCTGGCTTTTCCACGTCACTACCACTTGCAAAATTTTCACTACTTTCAATCTCAATTTCAGATTTACTACCTTCACTATCTTCTACATCATTTAAAATAGAATCATCATCAATCCTTTGTCCTTGTCCAAATTCTTCTACTTCATTATCATCACAATCCTCTTCTTCGGTATCAGTATATAATTTATCAAAAGGAGGTTCACTTTTATCACAATTATCAATATCTTCAACAAGAATAATATTTTCTTGCAAGGATGAAAAAGTTTAAATTTAAAATCAAAATAGAGTGCCAACAACATATTTTATGACTACATATTGGTGGACTAGTGTTCTATAATTTATCAATACAAATTCTATGTATATTGCAACCAAACTCTCATTCATTATTTCAATGAAACACATCACTAATTATTCTTACGTATATAATTCAACTGACAATCCCAATCAAAGAAGAATCTCAATCAAATAAATTTTTTTATTAAGCTTTGTATAAACCTAACTTTGTATAAACACATCACTAAGCCCCTTCTCATAGTTGCTTGTCTTTTTATCACTGTGCATACAAGGAACTCGCTTGCCTGAGCCTACCTTGCATATGCTAAGCTTTGGGAACCTATTGCGACAATCCGATATTAAATCCACAAACGTTTAGTATTTAGAGTAAACTTTGAATTATGTCGCAATAGGTTCTTGGCTTTGGGAACCGATAATCCCAAGCAAGTTTTGTAGGAGTATAAACCGATGATCCTAATCAATATATATTTGATTTGTCAAATTGATAATCTCGACAGATTTTTGAATGAAAATTAGATAAGCTTTGTACCTTTTAGTTTCTATGATCTATTGCAGTTGTCTTCTCCGTAGTTGTTCTTGGGACTCATGTTTCTTCTTCCGTAAGTCTACAAATTGTCAAGTAAAATTAGGGATTTAGTATTAAGGGTAAAATAGTAAATAAATTTTATTTTTTAATAAAATTGAATAAAAATATATATTTTTGGAATCCTTTTTGAATATTCTTAACAGAGTTAACTGTTCAAACTTAAGTGTATATTTCTAAAATAGAATGGAGGTCTCGTATAGTTAGGGCAAAATGGGGAAGGTAGTCGAGTATTTTACTCCAATGATATAACATTAAATGATATTCAAAACAAAAGTTAAATAACATGGATTCTCGAATCAAATTTGAAACAATTTCAAAGTGTAAATTTGTTACAAATCAGACTAAATAGGTAATTTAAAATATTAGTTAGTTTTTAAATGTTGATTTTCCAACAAATAAATAAATAAATATAATATAATTAAACTCAGGATAAAAATATGAATAATACGAGTAATCATTACATAAACAATACAATCGTTGAATAGTAAAGCAGTTGATGGCAGCGAGTATCTCCACTTACTTGTCACCTTCCTCCTCACTTGTTATTTTTACTCTTAGATCAACTTTTAATGGTTGATATTTAACATCCCATAAGAATATTACAATAATATTAAATATGAAACATTAATTAAATAAATGAATTTAAACTATTAAAATTTCATTCTGAATATTTGCTATAAAAAAATTGATCATAATAGTTTACAAAAGTATATTTTAAATTTTTTTATTCATGAATGATGAAGTTTTCCATTGCAACATTCCGCGTTCTGAACAACAGAGGCCAGGTTCCCCTACTATTGATTTACATTCCCGCAGGCCTAACTAATCAGTTACTAGTAGCACTGAATACTGATGGATTAATATGAAAAAACAATCGAGGCATGAAAAATGTTACTCTCTAGGTCCAATTATAAGGCCTAGTTGATTTTCTTTTAGAGATTAATGAAGCTAATTAAATTGTTTTAGAGTATTTTTATTTTTTCTTCAAACTAATTAATTTGACTAATAAACTAATATATAATCTAAGAATACACAACATATAAAATGATTAAGTATCTTATTTAGCTTCCTTAATCTCTCCAAAAAAAGTCAACTAGGTCTTATAATTAGGACCAGAGGTAATAATTTTTTATTTAGACGCAAGCTAAGTTTTTCATAAAATGCGTGCGTGTGAAATTGCTATGCTTATAAGTTCATATAAAAACTAAATCTAAAATGAATTATAAATTCAACTCCCATCACATTTGTTTCACGCTATGGTAAGGTCCTTGTACCCAATATTATTTATAAAGAATTTTTTTTGTAATATTACGTCTTAATTATTAAAGCAGCATAGATAATTAATTTGTTTAATGAAATCATCAATCCACAAACCATGTACCGATTCAGCAAAACTAAAAACTCACTGTACCTCATGTATGTAGGCTTTCACCCAATCAGTCCAGGCCTCTTTACGCTCCAGACCAATATCTGGCTAATGCTGATCCAATAATTGCATCAACTAAAGCCATGCCCACTATTGTTTCCTGCCATTTGAAAACCATTAGAATCTCTGAATGAGGGATAAATCAAGTAATTCTCACTTACCCCTTGTCTTTGGGCTCAACTGGTAAAAGGGTTGGACACTCTCACCAGAGGAAGGGGGTTCGATCCTAGAGTTAATTAAGGTGCTGGAGGAGGCATCCTAACTCCTAGGTGTCTAGATAAACGCTTGAGGGTAATAGACGATTCACTCTGCCCAACATCGGTATCACCTAGGAGGAAGGGAGATTTCGCCCTGCCCTTGGATTGTGGGCGAACCCAACCCCCTTCCTAAAATTTATGTAACAAAAAAAAAAAAAAGTAATTATCACTTTGCTTCCAAAATAGAAGGTTGAACTCGTGGCACTTGTATTACAATAAAGACTAGTTACAGATATGAAGCTATGTGGCAGACTCATGAATCGTTTGACGGGGTTGTGAGGGATAGTTGGAAGGGGGATGATGATGCTCATATGAAACTTCTTCTACTGCAGGAAAATTTGAAATGCTGGAACAAGGAAGTATTTGGCAAAATTGCAGCTCGTAAAAAAAGATTATTTAATAGACTGAATGGCATCCAGAGAAGTGTTGAAAGACATAGCAACCCCTATCTAGTCAAATTGGAGGCTGAATTAGAAGAGGAATTAATGATGACTTTAAGGCAAGAAGAGAACATTTGGTTTCAGAAATCAAGGGGTAGATGGTTGGAAGAGGGGGATAAAAACACTAGGTATTATCATACCAAAACCCTGACCAGACGGATAAGAAATAGTATTAAAATGTTGAAGGGCAGCGAAGGGGTTTGGGTGGAAAAGGAAGAGGAAATGGTGCTGCTATTTCAGAACTTCTACAATAATCTGTTTTGTGAAGACAAGAGGCACAGGGGCTGGGTGCGATGAGGAATGGTAAATGAGGAGTGTATGAAGGAATATCTCTAATGTGGAAATTCAGAGGGCTTTTTTTCTTCAGATGGGTAGCTTTAAAGCTCCAGGAAGAGATGGCTTTTAAATTTGTTTTCTACGGAAGAACTGGAATGTGGTGGGACAATCGGTCATCAACCTTATAAGGAAGCTGTGGGAGACTGGAGCATATTGGGGAAATTAATGATACTTTGTCGGTACTCATTCCTAAGGTGAAGAAGCCAGAATTGGTAAGTCAATTCAAACCTATAGCATTGTGTAATGTTTTGGATAAGGGTTTGTCAAAATTGATTGTAAATAGGCTTAAGCCCATTATGGATAAATTAGTGTCCCCATACCAAACTAGTTTTGTGCCTAGACGTAGCATCCATGATAACATTATAATTGCAAAAGAAGTGGTGCATACAATGGGTAGAGTTAAAGGGAGAAAGGGCTATATGACCATTAAGATTGATTTGGAGAAAGCCTATGATAGAATGTCATGGAGCTTTATTAGTAGGGTTTTAGAGGAAATTGGAATAGATGAACATTTGCGAAATGTGATTATGGGCTGTGTGCAATCGTCTAACATGGTTGTGGTATGGAATGGTAGTAGAAGAGATGTGTTTTTACCTTCTAGGGTTTTGAGACAAGGAGATCCACTGTCTCCTTATCTTTTTGTTCTTGGGATGAAAAAACTGACACACATGATTATGGACTATGTTGAGAGTAAAAAATGGAAACCTTTGAGACTAGGTAGAAATGGTGTGGAAGTCTCCCACTTACTTTTTGTGGATGACCTTTTACTGATCTGTGAGGTTGATTTAGATCACATTCATGCTATTATGGAAGTGCTGGATAGTTTTGGGGAAATTTCTAGTCAAAAGATTAATGTGCAAAAAACGAGCGTATGCTTCTCAAAGAATGTTGGGAGACAGTTACAAGATGAGATCTGTAATTTCTCTGGTTTTAGGTGTATAGAGGATTTGGGGAGATATTTAGGGGCATATATGTTTCAAGGAGGGAATAAAGGGAATAAGTATCAAGCTATACTTGACAAAATGCAAAATAAGTTGAGTAGTTGGAAAAAGCAGACACTATCATTCGTTGGTAGGATAACTTTGGTCCAGGCGGTGACAAGCCAAATGGTTGTTTCACTATGCAGCATGCGTGGGTACCCACTGGAGTAAGGCAGCAAATGGAGAAAATGCAAAGAAATTTCATTTGGCAAAGTGAGGAGGGGAAAAGAAGAATTCATCCGGCTAGTTGGGATAAATTATGTAAGGAGAAAAAGAATGGTGGCCTTGGATTGAAAAATCTGGAGGCTATGAATGATGCCTTGCTAGGAAGAATTGTTTGGAATTTATTTGCTAAACCAGCAAATTTATGCTCCATGGTCTTGAAAGGAAAATATGGAAGGCGAGAGAGAACTTAGGAGAGAACGGAAAACTACTAAAACTGAAATGTGTATGGGACATATCATGGAAGAGGAGGCTGGTAAGGGTGGTAGATATGTCTAGTGTTGAGGGGGGGATGGGATTTGGCGAAATTTGAGGGGAAGTTAAATCAGGAGGGGATCAATTGTGTACTAGCTGAATTTCCCCCTTGCCATATGAGTGGAGCTGATACAGTACGATGGAAGAGAAAAATGCAAAGCAATTATGTTGTGAGGGATATATACCGGCCTATTAGAGATGAGCAGGATGGGGGGGAAGTGTGTGGAATGTTTTGTGGAAATGGAGAGGACCTAAACGTGTGCAAACCTTCCTTTGGCTAGCCATTCATGACAGGCTATTGACAAATGAGAGGAAGTGTAACATTATGGGAGGTAGTTTGGAATGCTATAGATGTCTAAGGCATACTGAAAGCCTGATGCATGTGTTGAGGGACTATGATGTGGCATGGAAGTTATGGGCTGCTTTGCTGAAAGGACATCCTGAGTATGAGTTTTTAGCTCTGCAAGGAAGAGAATGGTTTAGCTAGAATCTGCATAGAACACAAAATGACTGGAATTTAATCTTTGGTCTGACGTGTTGGCTTTTGTGGAGCTGGAGGAACAAGGGGCTGTTTGTGGAAGGGTTCATGATGCCAGAAAATAGAACTTATACAGTAGAGTGGTATGTTCAGGAAATTAAGAGAGCAAGAACGTGCTTTGGGATAGCATGTGGCAACCGTGCGGAGGTAAACATCAGGTGGATGGTGCCGCTAAAAGGATGGGTTAAACTCAACACAGATGGAGAAATTTACCAGGATTATGTTTGTACATGTATATAGAGAAGCAAACAAGTGTGCAGATGCGCTTGCTTCTATTAGTCTAGACCAGGAGGAAATGCTTGTTAATTTTGAATCTCCTCCTATAGGCATTGATTGTTTACTGTGTAGGGACTATGTGGGGGTTTCTTACCCACGTGTTATCTTTGATGATGAAATGAATAAGGGCTAATATGCCCCGTAGGTTTTATCAAAAAAAAAAAAAAAAAAGAAGACATACTTACAGACCTTCATTTAATAAATTATTCTTTTGGGTTGAAGTGATCCTTGACATGTACCATAGCTTTTATACATTAAACTCTCTACATTCATGTATTGATCAGAGTCATATTGACCCCAAAAAAATTTACACGTGTAAGGCTCACATCCCTTCTGTATACTCTTAATTGTTTTTTTTGGCTCCATCCTTCGTTAAATGCACTATATGTACTTATTCCTGTGAGCATAAAAGATCCAAGTTGGAGTTCCGAAGTCTAAGTGGTAGGGTTTTTTTTGTCTGATGCGTGAAATGTGAAACAGGGCACGATATGAGTTATTTAATTTTGAAATCTTCAGATTTAGAATAATGAAGAGGAAACAACACAAGCTTATATACACACACACACACACCTGCAGGAAACTACTCTGATTCACCTCTTCAAAATCATTTTTAATATACAGAAGTGCTCCTGATATAACACATATAATGTATAGAGCGCTTAAAAAGAAGCACGAGTGCCCGACCACCTCTTTTTATTTTTTTATCGAGGTTGTCTCTATGCCCAATCAAAAATTAGCGAAGTTTGAAGAAAACTGTGATTCATAATATCGCAAATTGGCTAATGAGGATTGATACAGTTGGTTAAGACGTCAGTCTTTACCCTAAAAGAGAGGAGATTTGATAGCCATTGACCGATGTGAAGGCTTTGAGGCGATTTTGTAATCTCTGTAAAGTCTTTCTTTAAAGCGCGGAGGCATCACTAATCTCCTCAACAAAAAATGTTAGACTCATCAACTTTACATTATTTTAATTCTAAATGACTGCTACATCAACTCAATATTATTTTTAACAAATTGATATTTTAATTAAAATAATAATTGTAAAAAAAAAAAAAAAATCCCGGTTTTTAATCAATTTTTGTATGCTCTCCTTCCGCTTAGAAACCCTCCTCCTGCTGCCAAGTGCCTTCTTCCTCCATGAATGCTTCTGTTTCTAACCCGTTCTTCCTTTGACTGTGGAAACCTCAGAGAAATAGAGTAGCCTTGGCTTTCCCGACTAGATCGAGTGCTTTGGAATTGACTTGATCAAATATATTTTTTTGTTTCAACGTTTTCCACAACAGTTTGCATATAATAACGAAAAATTCTCTCCCGCGCTCAACAAATTTTCTGATTCCAACTTTAATTTAAGCAATACCAGTTCCAAAGATTACAACTGAAAAATCCTATCAATAAAGTTGGGTATAATGAGGGAGGGCCACATAAATGAAGAATATGAAGGGAAAGTGAACTTGCCCAGGTTTCCATAGCTAGGGAGAAGTGTTGGCATAAGAAGAGTAAAAGCATTTGGTTAGAGAGTGTTGGAAGATTAATGGAGGAAGAAGGGAGTTCACAGCTGGAGAAGGGTTTCCGATGGCAAAGGAGGAGATGGAAAAAAATTGATTATTGGCCTGAAATTTTAAATTGACTAAAAACCTAGATTTTTTGTTTTTGTTTTTATTAATATTTTAATTAAAATATGAATTTGTTAAAAAAAAATATTGAGTTGATGTGGCAGCCATTTAGAATTAAGATAATGTAACTTTTTATGAGTTAGCATTTTCTGTTAAAAGAAGCTAACGATATTAGAATTGAAAGATTAAAAATATACTTTATAAACTTAAGAAACTAAAATTACACCCTACGCAAACATAAATGACTAATAGTGTACTTTGGCCTTTATTTAATCATTTGTTAAGTTAATTGTAGAAATATTACAATTAACAAAAAAAGGAAGGAATTAAAGAGCTTGGAATCACGTGGTCAACAACCTGCATCTACATTTTAATTTTGTCAAGTGATAAATTTTGCCAACGGATTTTCATGGGAAATTTCTAGCCACTCGTTAATTAAGCAAATATGCACTAAACAGTAGTAAGCAGATATTTTTCTGCCAAAAAAAAAAAATTACATCGACATTGCCATGTGGTTCGGTGAAAAACAAACACACAGTTTATGCATGTGGAAATTATACTGTCTTTAATATTATATCTATAATTCAATCTCTTCATTTTTATATTAAGGACAAACTTTTGCCTTGGATAAAAACCAGTAACTTGTTTACAGGTTTAACCAGCAATTCTAGACACGATGGATTAGGAGGCGACAGTTAAAACACCATAATTTAACCACCGAAAGATATAACATATATTATCATTCCAAAACTTAAAACTCATTCGAATCTCTGTGGAGGGAAAATAGTCGCGCAAGTAGTATTATTATGTTCCCCTCAACATTACCAAACTATAGGAATACCCAACAACATATGCACTGTATCTTCCAAAAACAGAGTAAACTGATATTATATTTCCATTCCTTAAAACTTGAGGGAAATATGTACGGGGCTACTAGGCAAAGCACAACTAATAGACACAGGCAACTTTCAGAATTCATAGAAGACAGAATAATATCACCAGATGAAGTAAATCCCACACTGTCAACCATCCAAGGTGAGTGATAAATAGTGATCTGTAGTCACACTGTTTAGGTTATGGCATGGTGGAGCAGGCACTTCAGCAACTCCTTCAAGCATCTGAGAAACTTTTCTCATGGTGGGTCTAAGAGTTGGGTCCTCTTGTATACACCAAATAGCAATCATTAACAACTTTTCCAGGTTCCTGTCATCTAGTGCCTCCTGATCTCCTTCAACCAAAGCCTTCAGAGAACCTGTTGTGTAGCAGTCATAAGCCCAATCTGCTAATATTGCTCTCTCCTCATTCTCTGGTTCCGTGTCCACACATCTTCTGCAACAGATTATCTCCAGCAGCAATACACCAAAGCTATAGACATCTACTTTGGCCGTGATAGGCATGTTCTTGAACCATTCAAGTGCAACATACCCTTTTGTTCCCCTTATAGCTGTATGGGTTCGGCTCTGATTCATGTTTAAGAGCTTGGCTAATCCAAAGTCAGAGATACGAGCATTAAAGTAGTCATCGAGGAGTATGTTTTGAGGCTTTATGTCGCAGTGGATGATCTGGGTGTCACAATCTTCATGTAAGTAAACGAGTCCTCTTGCAATCCCAAATGCCATTTTTAGACGTAGGTTCCAGTTGGGTTTTGAGTCACTGAAGAGAAGGCTAGCTAATGTGCCATTGATCATATACTCATAAACCAACATCCTTTCTGTTCCATCCTCACAGAACCCAAGCAGCCGAACTAAATTCTTGTGATGGGTCTGACCAATGACATTAACTTCATTCTTGAATTCCTTCTCAGTTTCTTGCAAAAGAAAGGTGTTCAACCTTTTGACTGCTACGTTTACCGCAGAACCCATGTTAATGGCTCCTTTGTAAACAACAGCGAAAGCTCCTCTTCCTAATTCTTCCTTGAATCCATTTGTGGCCTCTTCAAGCTCCTTATAAGTAAAACAGCGCAAATTGCTTTCAACAGCACTGTCACTTCGGCAAACATTTTTAAGCTTCTTCTTGAATTGGTAAATGGAGGAAAAGCCAAGACAGAATGCTCCAATTAATACGAGATTAAGAAAGGCAGAGCTACCCAAGAGGACAGAAACCGACAAAATCAAAGTGTCCTGATTCTTTCTTTCGATTATTGGAGGACCAGGAGGACCAATTAGGGAGGAATCGTCTTTCCTCACCTTGAGAAGAGCCTTACCAGCATTAAGACTCGTGTCATATTTGCCATTTGAAAGTGGAAACCTCTTTTTCCAGCAACTGTCACCTGCTCTGAAAATGGCAACGGCACAAAAACAATCTTCCATGCAGGCCTTTTTGCACTCATCTTCTGTAAAAGGCTTTAGAAGCGCATAATCAGAGCCAGGCCAATCAGTATCTTGCAACTCCTCAAAGTCATATAGATCTTTCCCTTGACTAAGCTCATCTTCTTTACAGCCCTGTATGAAATCTGGTTTACAACTACCATATGGATCATCAGGATCTAGTAGGGAATAACCTTGTGGGCATGTACAATTTGGCCTACTATTATCCCCCAATCTACAAATGCTATTATATCCGCAAATGCCTGTTCCTTCACTGATGAGCCTTGCATTACAGATATTATCTGGCTTTGACCAGATAGGTGTCCAAGTTCCAGATGAACCCTTAGGATGTTGATAGAAAGTGAGAACTCCATCAAAATTAAGAGTAGCTCGAAGATAAAATTGAGGTTGAGAGGATAAGCTCTGGCCTGGGGCTGGGAAGGGGTATTTGTCATTGTTCTCCCTTAAAACATAAAATTCTCCAGATTTGTTGAAGACTAGTCGAATTCCAGGACTTGAATTATCGGACCCAGAAGTTCCAGTATCGAAATAATTTTCATTAGCATACTCAGATGGTAGGTTTACAGAATGCACCACAAGATTACCATCATCCTGGAGAACAAGTTCAAACCTCCCCCGTGCGAAATCCGCCTCTGACCTCCGAGAAGAAAGCTTTTCTCCCTTCTCCAAAGTCTGTGAGGGCAACATGGTGTCTTTAGGATTCTTGAAGGTCTCCCAGACAGAGTTAGATGTTGCATCATGAAGAACAAAGTTGCCAGAGTCATTCAAGGAACCAGAAGCAACACTACCAGAAGAGTTATTTTCTGGTGTCCACAGAATTCGACCATCAGGATAAGTAAGCTTAAGCCCTTCTGAATCAGTAAGCTGAACTCTTGAACCCTTTGGGGCAGGTTTGTCTCCATTGGCATACCAAACGATGGTTAAGCTTGGAATGTTGGCATACCAGATGGAGAGCAAGAAGAAACTGTTGTTTTTATGTGGTTGAAACCCAAAGGCAAAATCCCCAGAAGGTGAAACCACCCATGAGGTGTTGTTGCCATCTGCGGTGAAAGAATCGCCCACTTTGATATTACTTCTTCTGGTTTGGGCAAAAACACAAACAGAAGGCAGGCATAGAATCAGAAAACAGAGGAGAAGCGGATTCAGAGAAGAAGCCATACCCAGAGTCAATTTTCTTCACAGAGTTTGGAAACTGGAAGATAAGGATCGTGATTGAACTTTGAATATGCGGAAGCGAGGGCTCCATCAATAGTGGTCACTGGGAAATGAACGAGGTAAGCCAAGCTCAAGTCGTCTTCTTGAACGTGTGAAACACGGATGACGTCCTCTGCGACTACGAATTCGTTGAATTTTCCAAAGGGAAAGGACCCGCCACATATTGAAGGCTTGAAGCTCATTGGCCCACAGACAAACCATTCTATGGAGTCTCCTAACCTAATCAAGCAACATACGGCAAAGGAGAATTGGGTGGACATTTATATTTGGTTCTGTTATTGACTATTGTGACATTAAAAAGAAGAAGAAATTTCAAGGGAAAAAGATAAGAAAAAGAAATTTAAAATTATAAAATCTTAAATGAGGAAAGTCTTAAAAAATAGGTTGTGAATGGCTTATAATTTCATCATTCATTCATTTCTTTATCAATTCTTAGTAATAATTCTGATTTAAATTTTTTTTTAAAAAAAAATATCTTTTTTCCAAATTTCAATCATAGACTTTTCTTTGCCAATAATTTCAACCATAAAATTAAACGCTACACAGCTTAGATATTTATTTATGGATGAAATGTTTATGCTTATTTAATGATTGATAATTGGTAATGATGATGATAATATTAAACAAATGGGGCTTCAAGACCTTTATATTGTCAAACTGAGAATTGGTTATTACAAATAACAATGATTTTCGATTTTATAAGAAAATGCATATAAGAAAAAGTTTAAAATTTTTGGATTTTTATACGTGTAAGAAAGTCAAGTAACGTGTTGTGATTCCTTCTTTAAAGGAAGTATAGGTTTTTTTTTTTTTTTTTAATTGGTTGTTCATGTATCTTTAAGCCATTGGCTTCTTTTTCTCAAGCTTATTCCAAAAAAAATGAAAGACTCGATTGCAATGAAATCATCTTTCTTTTTGTTTCACTTGGGTCTCCCATCTCTAGGATAGAATCCCTTTAAATCTCAATCCCTATTGTGGTTAAATTATTCGATTTTACATTTTTATCTTAAAAAATAATGTTAAGTCATTTTTAAATTTGTGATAATTATAAATTAGGTCAAACTCAAACTCAACTGAATTTGAATCATTATTATTAAACTCATAAGTTGATTTTTCTAATTTGTCGTATTTACTTACAAAATCGATCCTTAAACTTATAATAATTATAAATTCAGTTAAGTTCATGAATTCACATATTTAGTTAAATTCATCGTTTTTATGTTTTTAACTTATAAAATCATATTAATTAACTCTTAAAGTTGTGCTAATTATTTCATCATGTTTGATTGCAATTATTTGCTGGAGGCTTGTTCTTTGCCTCCCATGAAGACTGTGAAGATTTGGGACAAAGCGAGCAGAGAGAGAGAGAATGAAATTATTAAAAGAAAAGAGAAAATAATTTTATGAAGGAAGGGATATTATTAAATATACTATTTAAGTCGAAGGAATATTTTTAACAAACAGCAGTTTTGGTTTGCGGTTTGCTTGGTTTTGTACTATATTTTAGGGGAAGTGATGGAAAATATATAGAGAAAAGAAAAGAGAAGGGAAAGGAAGTGAGAGAGAAGAAGAATTGTCGAAGAAATATTGAATTTGAAGGTCTGAAATTGAGAAATATGATAAGAGATGATATTTAAAACGAAGAACCAGGAAGTGCCGGTGATAGATAGAGTTCAGAGAAAACGAAAGGGAGGAGAGAGTACCCAAAGTCACCATCTGCCACGTTTCAACACCATCTGTCATGTTTTAACAGCATACCTCCGAAGAACAAGCCGGCCCACCTGCAACAATTGTGGGTCCTATAACACTTGCTGATTATGTTTATTTTAACACTTAATAAAGAACAAGCCGGCCATCTGAGTCTGTCATTATCTATATATATATATATGGAGGGAGAATTTAATATAAACACCCACGGCTGAAATAAGAGAATTTTAATATATATCTATATATGTAAAGTAATAATGGGAGAGAAATCATCCGCGTGATGATTCACAAACGTCTTAAGATCTCTATGTGAATATCAAGAACCAAACTTATCTAACTCAATCATAAATACAAAAGAATAATCCCAAAATCATTGTAGTTGCTTAATTCTCTTACAAATAAACACACGATTCACATCATTCAAGCGAGTCTCTGTTTTCTCAGTAACAAAACAGAGCCCAAAATCATTCTTTGTTTTAACATCTTCCTAACTACACAAAATGACTCTCTTAAATCAAATTTGCTTATTAAAAAGATTTACATATGCATTGTTCAAATTTAAAATAAATAACTTAAGTTCCTTTTATGGTTCACCGATTCATAAAAACTGAACTATATGTAAATCAATCGGTGTAAAACAAAAGAAGACATATTTGTATTTCACACAAATTTAAAATGGAAATATCCTAACCCTTTCTCTGTTTGGTTTTCTAACGAACGATTTTTTCCGGGCATCAAAGATCAAAACCTAAGTTTTGTCATAACTTTACTAGAAACCCCTATTTTTTTTTTCAAAAGCTATTCCGTATGTTTACTTATGTTTTGAGACTAAAACCTAGGTTTTGTAAAAAAGCAACTTTTTTTTTCTGTTTTTTCTCTTTCCTATGCCATCATTATTATTTTTTCACTATCAATGAGTATTCTTAAGATATTTTTTAGTATCTTTCTGTACCTTAAAATATTTTTATAAGATTAGTTATTACCCTAAAATATTTTTTCAATATCCTAATTTTTTTTTAAGATCAGGAAATATTTTTTCATTATCTTTAAGTATCTTTTTAGTAGTATCACGAAATATTTTTTACGATCAATTGGTACCCTTGAAATATTTTTCAAGATCCTAAAATAAATTTTTAAGACCAAGAGAAGTATCTTTTTAGTACCATTCAATATTAAGTATATTTTTTTAATAGGAAGTACCCTAAAATATTTTTTCAATATCCTAAAATAAATTTTTAAGACCAAGAGAAGTATCTTTTGATCTACCCAAGTCGGTATTAAGTATCTTTTTAGTACTGATCGATTGCCCTGGAATATTTTTTCAATATCCTAAAATAAATTTTTAAGACTAAGAGAAGTATCTTTTCAATACTAGTTAGTATTAAGTATTATTTTAGTATCATCGATCCTTGAAATATTTTTTCAAGATCAGTTTGTACCTTGAAATATTTTTTCAATATCCTAAAAATAAATTTTTAAGACCAAGAGAAGTATCTTTCAGTACTAGTCATTAGTGAGTATTAAGTATCTTTTTAGTACCCATCAGTATCCTGAAATATTTTTTCAAGATCCGTTGTTACCCTAAAATATTTTTTTAATATCCTAAAATAAATTTTTAAGATCATGAAATATTTCAAGGTGAAAAAATGATTTTCATGATTTACGAGGTAACAAGCTTTTGGGATTTACGAGGTAAAAATGATTTTTGGAAAATAGCTTTTGGGTAAAAATGAGCGTTTAACAAACTCTTACACAACCTAGGTTTGATGCGAATAGCACGAAAAAGGAATGTTTGACAGACTTATGACAAAACCTATATTTTATTTTCAAAACTTAGGTTTTTGTTTTCCTCCAAACAGGCCATAAAAGAGGTGTAAAGATTGAATCACTCTATTTTCTCATAAACCAAATAGAACATTCATGGTTTTAGAGGGTGGGGATGGGAGCAGATTTCCTCCTTTTCTCTCTCCCTCATTTTCTTTCAGAATCCCATCTGGACCGTCCAAATCTTGATCCGACGGTCGATTTAAAAAAATATTTTTTTTGTCGTTTGTCTTTTTTCGAAAAAGACAAAACTCCAAAAAAAATTTTTTTGGAGTAATCTGGACCATCGGATCAAGATTTGAGCGGCCCGAGATGGGATTACGAGAGAAAATGAGGAGAGAGAAAAGGAGGGAATCCGGACCAGTGGGGATAAAACCTAAAAAAAAGAAAGCGCATCGAAAATCACATTTTTTTTTCCTTCAAGAGGAAGTATTATCTTGAACAAGTGCGCTAGTTTCCTCCCAAGCAACCCTAGGGTTGGAAATAGTCGCCCCTATCAGGCGGCTGCCGGCTGCTTTGTTTGTTAAAAAGGCCGAGGCAAGGCCTATTTAAAGGCTTTGAATGTGTAAATAGGCCAGGCTTATTTAATTAAAGCCTGGCCTATTTACACATAAAAAAATATAATTATATTTATATAATATAAATAATAAAATATTTATTGTTTTTATTCTTGTATTCGCTAAAAGCCTACATTTATATAGTTTTTTAATAGGCCCGCCTTTTTTATGGCCTCCAAGGCTTACAATATGAGGCCTTCTTAAAGGCCTACATTGTAAGTAGGCCTTTAAAAAGGCTTCAGGCCATACCAGCCTTACGAAGGCTCGCCAGCTGAGCCTTAAAAAAGCCTCGCATTCGAGGCTTAGGCTCGCTCGGGCCTTCTACCCCCATTAATGCGGCTCAGATTTTGTTTAGTCAAAGCTTGGCCTGGCTCGGCCTATTTCCATCCCTAGGCAAGCCTAATCGCCGCTAGCGATTTGCTCCCTCATCCATTCTCCAATTTTGCTTTTTTTTTTTTTTAAAAAAAAAAAATAATAATAATAACTAAGGGATATAGAGGTAATTTGGTCAAAATTATCACATAACCTAATTAATAATTTGTTAAGTTTAATAACCCGAATTAGAATTTGAGTAATTTAACCGTTTTTTATATGGGATATATATATATATATATATATATATATATGTATGCATGCTTCAAGAAAATTGATTATGTTTATTTTAATCCTCAATAACAGATAATTGTGTTGGGTGCTCATCAAAAAATAGTTCATTACTAAATTTGTATCTTAACCTTTTTATATTTAAATTATTTAATTATACACTATTAATACTTATTTCTTGGTAACAGTAAACTCTTACAAGTTTACGATTCAAGTCTACTATATGATTTTATATTACTGTTATAAATTTGCTTAAACGTATGACTTAATTGATAAGTTGATGTTAGTCCTAAATTTAAATGTAAAACCTATTTCACATGCTTATTAATTTTTGTTGAAATAACCATATCCATCTTTCATCAAGAATAAAACAGAAATTGAGGAAAATAATTAATATACTTTAGAAAAATATAACATTAACTAACTCAATTAACATTGGTTTCAAATCAGATTGAAAATTGAAAAGAATAGGTTTTCAATCGGATTTAAAATAGAGTCATCAACTCCATTTTAAAATAATTTAATTTTGCTAATCTATTTCAATTTCAAATCAAGACTTTAAATACAAATCCTCGAATCAAATTTAAAACAATTTAAATTTTAAATTTGTTTCAAATTAAGCAATTTAGAACAATAATAAACCATTAAATGATATTCAAAACAAACGTTAAATAACATGGATTATCGAATCAAATTTAAAACAATTTCAAATTGTAAATTTGTTACAAATCAGACTAAATAAGAAATTTAAAATATTAGTTAGTTTTTAAATGTTGATTTTCCAACAAATAAATAAATTTAATCTAATTAAACTCAGTTGCTTTGTCACTATTCACTTAAAAGTCTAAGGCAAGAAGATAAAAATAAGATTAATCAATAAAGAATACAATCGTTGAATAGTATAGCAGTTCATGGCCCGGGGAATATCCCCACTACCTTGTCACCTTCCTCCTCACTTATTATTTTTACTCCTAGGTCAATTTTTAATCATTGATATTTAACATCCCATAAAAAATATTACAATAATATTAAGTATGAAATATTAATTAAATAAATAAATTTAAAATATTAAAATTTCATCTGAATATTTACTATAAAAAAATTGATCTTAATAGTTTACAATAGTATATTTTTAATTTTTTTTATTCATGATGAAATTTTCCATTGCAGCATTCCACATTCCGAACAACAGAAGCCAGGTTCCCCCTACTGTTGATTCTCCGGCAACTGAATACTGATTAATTAATAAAAAACCAATTGAGGCATGAAAAATGTTAATTTTTTATCTAGGTGCATGCTAAGTTTTTCATAAAATACGTACGTGTGAAATTCCTGTGAAAATAATGAAAGTTTTAAAAAACACATTTTAGACGAGATTAAATTCACCCTACAAACAAGAAACAGAAAAATATAATATGTTTAATGAAATCATCAATCGCAACTAAGAAGTTTCTACAAACAAATTAAATGAGAACGATGAAAATTTGGGCCACGCTTATAAATAATTTAAATTTCACTCGAAAAAATTATTAGTTTACCAAGTCCTCCGAATTTGGCATTTCTGACCAAGATAACACTTTAGCAAAAAGCCATTGGCTTCATATGTGATCATCAAAGGAAAATGAAAATTGACCAATACAACAATGGCTTTGACCTGCAAGGCATCTGTGACTTCAACTCTTGAACAAACAAATGGCATGCAATATAAATACTATCAATTTCCTCCCATCACACTTTCTCTACTGCTTTTTCTCTCTCTCCTTTTGTTTTCCCCCTTCTTTATAGTTTCTAATTATTAGTACGATTTGTAGTATTAAGAATATCTGACTGAGAAAAACATCGTAGGAATAAAATGGGGTGTATAAAAAAAAGATGAATCTCCTCTATTTTTCATTCTAAGAAGTTTTGGGGAAAAAAAGGTGCGATGAGTGCGAAAGGATGGAAGAAGGGGACGGAGAGCGGCGGTAAGGAGGGCTCGGGGGGAGGCGACGGTGAAGGGGACGGCGATAAGGTTCCTCGACTGAATGTTCCAACTGCAGGTGGAAAAGGAATTATTTTTGGACAGTCGGCTGAGGAAAAGGGTAGCACCGAGAGTGTTCATGCGGAATCATCTCAAAGCCTGAGGAAGGGTGCACCTTCGGCATCATATCGAGATAAACTTCTATCACCCGGGTGTGCAGGTTTTCTGGTGAAACATTCTAAGGAGGACGATATCATGCAGGGATGGAAGGAGTATTTTAATAAGATGAATGAGAAGGAAATCCAGTGTGACCTGGAAGAGTCTGAGGATGAGGATAACCTGATGGCAAGAAGGACTGAGGGGAAACCAGGGAAATTGCCGTTCACTGCTGAAGAGTACACAGCGTGGTGTCTGCCGTGGATGAACTCTCTTATTATCAAAGTCCTAGGTGCTAGCTTTCCCACTTATGTCATCCGGGATCAAATTAACCGAATGTGGCATCCAAAAGACCCATTGAAATTGGTCCCACTTAATAATGGCTATTTCATTGTGTCCTTCTCCAACAAAGAGGATAGAGCATATGCTTTTCAAGAGGGACCGTGGATGATTGATGACCACTACTTAATTGTTCAGAGATGGCGCCCGAATTTTAATCCTTGGAAGGCTGACTTACAGTGCAACATTGTTGCTTGGGTCCGTTTACCGGATATCCCTTTTGAATAGAATTGGAAACATGATCGGCAAGATGATCAAAGTGGATCGCTCTACCTCGATTTATGATAAAGGAGGATTTGCACGGATCTGTGTGGAGATCGATTTGAAGCAACCTCTAATTCCAACATATCTGGTTTTTGGTGAGGAGCGACCCATTATTTATGAGGGATTACATCAGGTTTGCTTTACGTGTGGGAAGTATGGACACCGGAAGGATGGTTGCCCTTTGAATCTGTCCAAAGTAGAGAACTCAATGGCTGAACAGGTGACGGTGGAGGTTAGTCTAGGTGGGGATGGTGGTAGTAATTTGAAGAAAGATGCGAATGGCAATAAGGGATCTGGGGAAGGAACTAGTGTAGAGGTTGGGGGAGACGGCGTTATCAATACAGGAAAGTTTCCAGTGTCTGACGGCGAACCAAGAATAGTGGCCGGCGGTGATGAGTCCGATGATAGTCCCTTTGGGAAACTGCGGATCTTGCGGAGGGATTTTCGTGGGCATTCAAGTGGGCAATTAAATTCGAATGGTTTAAGGAAAGGAGATCATGAGAAACCGGTGATGGCTGATATTCAGGGATCAATGGCTGATGCTCGGATTTTGCGGCGTGAAAATATGAGGAAGGAAGTGTTGCCAGGTTTGAAGGAAATTAAAAAGGATTTGACTAAGGAGAAGGCCCCACTAAAATCTAAATGGGTCCAGGTTGGCAGTAAGAGAAAGAGTGAGAGCAAAGGTAAAGCAAAGGGGAAAGAAAATAAACCCCCTCCAGGACAACAGCTACGCGTGTGACTACGGTGGGCCCTAGGTTTGGAGCCTACTAAACCCAACTCCTTCAGCGTGTTACAGGGAATGGAGGCCCAGGTTGAAGACGTTGTGGTGACGTTGATTGGGGAATCCAAGCTTGGGCGTGAGGTGGGTCATGATTTGCACAATAAAAACGTCATGATTAATTCACTTGGGGCGGGGTCTCGCACGTGAAGGATAATTCACTGGATGCTTGCGGTGTGCACACTAAACTACAGGGAATGGACTCGGATCACCACCAAAATTTAGATGAGCCCATGTGTGATCAGGATAAGGCTGAGGGGGAGGCTATCTCACCCCAACATCCACCTACTGTTTCCCAATGAATTTTCTATTCTGGAATTCTAGAGGCACCGGTGCGAGAAGCTTTCCTGCTTGAGTACGTGACCTCAAGTCCCATTACCAACTTGATTTTATTGCCATTATGGAAACAAGATGCGCGAAGGAGTCATCTGTAGGAAGAGCTAAACAGTTGGGCTTCCCCAACATGGAATTAATTGATTGCGAGGGTTATAGCGGTGGAATTTGGTGTTTATGGAACAACAATATTGCATCTATTTCTGTGCTCGAACGGCATCACCAATTTATGCATTGCAGGTTAATGGATCAACGGGTTGCTCATGGACACTTACTGTAGTATATGCTAGCCCTGCATGCGCATCTCGTCGAGTGTTATGGGACAACCTTTCACGGTTAGCTCAAACGGTACAGGGTGCATGGCTTCTTGGCGGTGATTTTAACGGTACATTGTTACTCTGCGAAAGGCGTTCCAATGCCACCTTTCGATGCTCTGTTGACCGTGATTTGATTAGATGGGTTGACATGCAACAAATGCGAGATACTGGCTTTGCTGGGCCTGAATTCACATGGAAGCGTGGCATGTCTGAGGCAAGGCTAGACATGACTCTTGGTAATGACCAGTGGTACAATCAATTCCCCAATGCTTTGGTATCTCATTTACCTTTCTTCAAATTGGACCACCGGCCTTTACTACTACTCCTTGATCCAACCAAGGTTTCTACTCGACCGAACCGGCCTTTTCGCTTCATTGCGGCTTGGGCCTTACATGAGAAGTTTGATGATTTTGTTCACCAATCTTGGATTACTGATGCTCCATGGCTGTCAAATATTTCCCAATTTTTTGAGGCATGCTCCAAGTGGAATAAAGAAGTCTTTAGGCACATGGAAGGCAGGAAAAAGCAACTCCTGCGGCGTCTTGATGGAATAAATAGGGCTATCTCCCAATATGGCTCTTTGCCTAAATATGAGAGCTTGCAGTTCACCATTTGGAAAGAACTTGAAGATGTGTTACTCCAGGAATCTCTTATTTGGGCCCAAAAAGCAAGAGCGGAATGGTATGTTTTCGGTGACCGTAATACTAGGTACTTTCATGCCCGAGCTAAGCGTCGGCGTAAGTCCCAGCTCATTGAGGCTATCAAAGATGAGGGGGGTTCATGGGTCTATGACCCCCTACAAATTAAAACTATGGCCACTCGGTTCTTCTCAACCTTACTATCGGAAGATATTGCGTCCCGGCCAGCTCTTAACTGCCACCTATCATATCCTAACGTGGACGAGGGGCTAATAGGATGGTGTAATAGAGAGATTTCAGACATTGAAATCAAAGAAGCTATCTTCAGTATGGGTGCGCTAAAATCCCCGGGGCCGGACGGGTTTAATGCACTTTTTTACCAAAATCAGTGGGGGATAGTTGGTTCTTCTGTTGTGTCCTATGTTAAATATTTGTTTGCTAATCCGCAGGCCATCAAGGAGGTCAATGGGACGCAGATTGTTCTCATCCCGAAGAAAAGTCCTCCGGAGGTGATGGGAGATTTGAGGCCTATTAGCTTATGCAACGTTGTGTACAAAGCTCTTTCTAAAATCATTGTCAATCGTTTGAAGCCCATACTTCCCCAAGTGATAGCTCCAAACCAGTGTAGCTTTGTTCCAAGGAGACATAGTAGTGACAACATAATCGTGGCTCAGGAGGTCATTCACACCATGAGGAGCTTGAAGCAAAAGAAGGGTTTCTTGGCAATTAAAATCGATTTGGAAAAAGCATATGATCGAGTTAACTGGAAATTCTTATTGTGCTGCCTCCAAGAAATTAATCTGCCAAGTCGACTCACTGAGATCATTGAACAATGTGTATCCAGCTCAAGTATGCAATTACTGTGGAATGGTGATAAAGTTGAGACTTTCAATCCATCAAGGGGAGTAAGGCAAGGCAATCCACTTTCACCTTATCTCTTCGTCCTATGTATGGAAAAACTATCTCACCTCATTCAAGCTGCCGTTCATGACGGACATTGGAAGCCTATCAAACTCACACGAACGGACCTCCTATTTCCCATCTATTTTTTGCAAATGATATCATTTTGTTTACTGAAGCCTCCATGGATCAAGTAGTTATGATCAGTGCGTGCCTCAATACTTTTTGTGAAAGTTCTGGCCTAAAAATTAACCAGCAGAAAACCCGTGTGTACTTCTCGAAGAATGTTCATCATGTGCGACGAACTGAGATGTGTGAGTTCGCTGGGGTTCTCCATCACAACTGACTTGGGCAAATACTTGGGAGTCCCTCTTCATCATAAGCGTGTCACCAAGGAATCTTTCCATTTTGTGGTAGACAAGGTTAAGGTAAGGTTGTCTAATTGGAATGCAAAATCGCTTTCCTCGGTAGGGAGATCCACCCTCATTTCATCTGTGACCTCAGCGATTCCTGGCTATGTTATGCAAACCTCCCTCCTGCCGACGAGCACATGTGAGACTTTGGACCAATGCAATCGCAAGTTCCTTTGGGGAAGTACAGATGAACAGAAAAGAATTCCGCTAGTCGCTTGGGATGTGGTTTGCAAACCCAAAGCTAGAGGTGGCCTGGGGCTTCGTCATACTAACCAATCTAATCAAGCCTATCTCATGAAGATTGGTTGGAATTTATCCACCAGACGTGATGAATTTTGGGTGAAGGTCCTACGTAACAAGTACAATTGTGGAGAGGATGTGCTTCCTAGAATTGACATGAGGAAACCGGGTTCGAATCTGTGGAGCGGGATTAAGCGCATGTGGGACAAAGTTCGAGAAGGCATGGAGGAAATGCCTAACAGACATCCGAGATGGAAATGGAGTAAGGATGGTTCTTTTTCTGTGAAAACAGCCTACAATGCCCTCAACCAAGATACTTTGGCTCTAGACCCTTTATGGAGCAATATTTGGAAACTCAAAGTTCTAGAAAGATGTAAAATGTGTCTTTGGCTCGTTATTCACAAACGGCTCCTAACTAATGCAGCCAGGTATAAGCGCGGTTTGACACTTGATGACCGCTGTGCGATTTGCAATTTGGGAACTGAGACTATTCAGCATGTTCTCAAGGATTGCCCTGAATCCTTTAAGCTTTGGCACCAGTTTGTGCCTCCGACCTTATGGCACTCTTTTAGCACGTTGCAACTAGACAATTGGCTTCACTGGAATATGAAATTCAAAGGAGGAGGATGACAAGAACCGAGGATTGGAGGCAAATTTTTGCCCTTATCCGCTGGTGGCTATGGAGACACCCGGTTATAAAATCTAAAATTGTATTGTTCGAATATAAGAAGATCTCTAATACATTAACAAAAATCGAACACTAGCTAGGTTCATTGAAGGTTCTTCCTCACTTCCCACGGCGTATTTAGCCCTATGGTACGCGGTATGAACAAAGCTCTTGGTAATCTAATAAACAAAGATAATAAAGAAGAACGGATTTCCATGATGATAAGGGAAAATACCATATACATATTTATAATCTAAAATATCAATATCAATATTCATCATATCTATATATTCTCATCGAATCAAATATTATTCATTATCTTTTTTAAAAAAATTTATTACTTTGTGCGCTTGAGGAAAAATGGGAAGCTCCACCCACGGGATGGGTTAAGGTAAAACATTTTGGATGGAGCTTTTTCTTACGCGCACCTGAGAAGAACGGTATTGCCTAATTGTGTTCGTCACTTTGGGAGGAGTCTATCCTGCGCAATGATCTTGGTACTTTCATTAAGGGATTCATGTTCAAAAGGAGAAAAAGGGGAGACGTGTACAAGAATTATTAATTTTAGCATCACATAATATATCGTATAATATATTTCAATCACAAAGAAAAGAAAAAAAAAAAAACGCCGTTAATGGATTGAGAAAAATGACGGGGCATGGTGCATCCATGGACAAATAAAATGAAAAAAGCTTTGGGATTTAGGGATTAGAAAGATCATCCTGGAAGTCGATTTTGCGGAGGTGGTTGCTCTGTTGGGAAGTCCTGTGAATGAAGCTCATGAAGACCGAAGTCTGATCGAAGAGATGAAGAGTATGCTGGAATGGGATTGGAATGTCGAGATTAATCTGATCAGTAGATGGGCGAATGCTTCTGCGGATCATCTTGCTAAGGGGAGTTTATTAGCGATGCCTGGGCTTCATGTCTTCTCGCATGCGGATAGGACGCTGGAAAGGTTTTTGTCTGCTGATATTACGTAGATAATGTGTGGCTGCTCATTCGTATAAAAAAAAAAGAATATCTGATTGAGACAGCAACTCAGGAAGAACAAGAGAGCATACATATACCTGGTCGATATGCCCAAGCTGGAGGCAAGCGAGCATAATTTTCCATTCCTGGCTGCTCATCAAATGGACGCTCCATCAGTTTAAGCAATCTACGGACTTCTCCAAAATCACCCATTTCGCAAAGCATCAATTGCGTCTGGCGAAAGATAGTTCGAGAACATATTTGGGATTCAAAGAATCCATTGAGATCTTCCTCTGTTCATCGAAATTTATTTGGTAGAAAGTTGTATGGCCCCAAAAATAATAAGTAGATATTCCTTTCTAAACAATTCAACAATTAGTAAAACTTACAAGAAATAAAAAGATTATAAATGTGTTTCTACATAGGAAGTTCAAAATAAACCAATTTATCGATCGGCAAAGCTAATTAACCATTAAAGAAGTGTTCTCAGACACCTTGTTACCGAGGACCATAGTACAAGAAATTCCATATTTGAAACAACACTTGACGCAACCCTTCTAAAAAGTGATCGTTTTAATAAAATCTCACCTAAACCATGTACCAATTTAGCAAAACTAAAAACCAACTGTACCTCACGCATGTAGGCTTTCACCCAATCCGTCCAGGCTTCTTTACGCTCCAGACCAATATCTAGCTAATGCTGATCCAATAATTGCACCAACTAAAGCCATGCTCACTATTGTTTCCTGCCATTTCAAAACCATTAGGGTCCATTTGGTACGCTGATTTTGGCAAAGGGAAAGGGAAGATAAGTGTCTTCCCACAGAGAAAACTGTTTGGCGCGCCATTGTCCTAGAAAATGCCTTTCCCGCCAGCCTCCATCTTCCCACACATGTGGGAAAGTTGAATCCTTCCAAATCTGGCGGGATAGCAATTTCGTTCCCAGGAGAGTGAATTTTAGGGACAAAAAAGCCCCTGTATAGTGCACGTTGTTACTTAAAAAAAGACATTCGTGGGTTTAGGTTAACGAAGGCCGCGAACCTGAAATTGAAGACACTGGATTTGGAGACGTAGCTCAACTTGGACGCAAGTGCAAATACAGGTGAGTTTCAATGGGTATGAGAATTGTTTGCTATTTTTTCCATTGTTGCTGATGCCCCGTGTTCATTTCTTTACATTCGTATCTTTCTATGTCAATGGGTATGGAGTTGTCGATGGGTATGGGTATGTGAGTTTCAAGCCGAACGTTGGTCGAATAATATGCATGTTTGTGGGTTAAGGGGAGTGAGGTGATGCTAATAAAAGAGAGAGGCAGCTGATACAGGGCATCTCTGTTAGTGTCGACAATAATAAATGTGGTCATTAAAATGTGCTGTGTTATAAATGAAAGTGGTTTGTGTGTGGCTATGCGCATTTAATATGAAAAATGGATTGACATTATGTATACCTAACAATAAAACCGTATTTGCTAACCCCTGAATTAGAAAGTTAACATAGTTGAATTATAGAATTAATGTGAGGTTATTTTAGTGATGTCTATGGTTGGGTCATGTTGCTATAAAAATTCTGGGGTGGTTGAAAATGTGATATGTTTGAATATAAATAGTGGTTGTTTGTTAAGAGGAGTAGTAGATTATAATGAAAAGGAAATGGGTGTGCACAAAAATTGTGTAGATATGAAGCCACAGTCTGAGGAAATGGTTGCAATATTGGTGGGGTGCCTAGCTTTGCTTATAGCAGTGAGGAGGTTGATTGTCATTATGATAGTGGCAGTGGGAGGAGCTAGACCAAGGCACTTATCGGATAGGTCATTTAGGTTAGATTTTCATGCGAAGAGAGCGAATTTGAGGGCTATGATATATAGTAGCGACACCACTTGCTTCAATCAAATTAGGATGTACCGGGCGACATTTGATAAATTGTGTTACATGTTAGACACAATTGGCGGGTTGAAAGCAACTAAACATATGCTAGTTGATGAGCAAGTGGCAATGTTCCTTCACATCTTGGGTCATCATGTGAAGAATAGAGTAATTTAGTTTGAGTTTGGAAGGTCAGGCGAAACCATTAGTAGATACTTTAAATTGGTGCTCAATGCAACAATTAGATTGCAATCATTGCTTCTGAAGAAACCAGAGCCCATTCCGGAGGACTTAAATGATCATCACTGGAAGTGGTTCAAGGTACGTAGAATGTGTTATTGTGCAACTCACCTATTACTTGACGATAATTAAACAAATTGTCCATTAACCTAACCGGTGACATTGTGGTTGTGTTTTCAGGGGTGCCTTGGTGCATTAGATGGTACTCACATACGCGTACAAGTACCTGCGGCACACAAGGGTAGATACCGAAATAGGAAAGGAGAGGTAACAACCAATGTCCTTAGTGTATGCTCACCGGATGGCCAATTCATTTATGTCTTGCCTGGGTGGGAAGGGTCAGCTGCGGATGGGAGGGTGTTGAGGGATGCTATAAGGAGACCACACGGCTTACGAGTGGCGCAAGGTATGGGTTTACAACGGTGTAGGAAATGGTGAAATTGTGTGCTGCATGTGTACTTCATAGGAAAAAACAATTTTAATGCACTTGATCTTTTTTTCCAAGAAAGTACTACTTGGTTGATGTGGGGTACATGAATTGTGAGGGTTTTTTGGCGCCATACAGAGGGCAACGGTACCACCTTAATGAGTGGAGACAAGGATACCAACCCCAATCTACACGTGAGTGCTTTAATATGCGACATTTAGTTGCTTGGAATGTTATTGAAAGGTGCTTTGGCATACTAAAGTTGCATTGGGCCATCCTGAGGAGCGCCTCCTATTACCCTGTGAAGATCCAGAACCGATACATCGTCGCATGTTGTTTGCTGCATAACCTTATTCGTCAAGACAATGTTCAAGACCCCCTCGATCAGCATCTTGATATGTTTGAACCTGGAACAGATACAAATCTCCCATCATTCCTATGGAAACCAGCGACTTGTGGAATAATTTTAGGGAGCATGTTGCAAATGACATGTTTGCTACTTTTGTGGCGCATAGGGACAATTGATAAAGTAGTAAAAAATTATTGCTTGTTTGTACACCATGGCCTTCCAGTAGTATGAGGCAAAAACAATGCTTTGTTATGTTAATTTTAATTCCATTCTGTGAGTTGGTTTATGTGTTTCTTCACCTGTAATGGTTGTTGCTTTAATGGTTCATTATCCATTGTTTCTTATTTTGTCAAACATATCGTGCCTTAACTTGTTTTCTGTGCATCAATTTAGTTTTAGATGGGGTCATCTGATCAGGCAGCTAAGGGCAGGATGAAAATGTGGTCTGCTGAGGAGGGCAAACTACTTGTTGACTGCTTAATCACTCTTAGGATTGAGCAAAAATACATGGCTGATAACGGCTTCAAGAATGGGTTTGCCAATGCCCTACAAGAGATGATGGAAGCAAAGCTACCAGGTTGTGGCATGAAATCCACTCCACATATTACCTCTAGGTTAAAGACATTGAAATGACTGTGGCAAATGGCTCATGACATGGTATATGGTGCTAACACTTCCGGATTTGGTTGGGACCCCGACACCAAATTTGTCACTGCAGACCCAGCGGTTTGGGAAGAGTATCTGAAGGTATGTCATGCCATTACTGTGTTCATATTAGCTTAATTCACAAACTGACATGCATGACATTTCATGTCTGATAACTTGTTTTTTTTTGTTGGTAGGCTCATCCAAGGTGTTCTCATTTTCGCACCAAGACCTTACCCAACTTTGACGATATGTGCTTCGTGTGGGGAAAGGATATGGCTGTTGGTGATGAAGGAAGATCCCCGGGTGGGATGGAGGATGATGTGATGCTTCAAGATGATGGCCTACCGGAAACACCAAATACTGTCGCTGCTGATTCTAAGTTCTCACCCACACAGCCTGACACAACTTTTACACAAATCCCTCCATCTGAAACTTCTGTGTGTCCCAGGAAGAAGCTTCAACTGAACCACTCAGAAGTGATGGCTGAGGCTCTGAGAGAGACAGTAACATCGCTTGACAAGACCATCGTCACTGTCTTTGAAAAAATGGGGAATTGGATGTCCACACAAGAAAGGCAAGCAGAACTTGATGCGGAGGGGGATAATTTGTTCATGGCACTGCTTCAGCTTGAGGATCTCACATTTAATGAGAGAAACTTGGCTCATATGAAGATAATAGCGTGTGACAAACTCCTTAGGTCATTTTCCAAGATGCCTCTTGAGTTTAAGACCGCATGGATCATAACATTGCTACAGTAGTAGATATTGTATAGCCATATATAGTATAGAATGGCCTTAAAACTTTATTTTTTGGTGTAGCCGTATATAATGCAGAATGGTCAAACCGCCTTCTTTTGTATAGCCATATATCGTGCAGCTGTCTTTTGTATGTTTAGGACAGCAAAGTGTAGACCATGTTAACTTAGAGGAAAATTGCAGTTTGACATGGGATACAGTTTGTGTCTTTGATACACGTAATTTAATAGGTTTAGTGTTGTTGTGGTCATTCAAATATGGCTGCTCAATCCTACATGTTATGTAAATGTGGACAAAGTTTATGTTAAATGATTAAGGCCTTTTTACCATGCTTTGTTGTATGTTGGAAACAATTTACAATCATCTTATGCCTTCTGCTACTATGGTTTGATTTGCACAGGATGCATTGTGATTGATCAGATAAATACCCGAGTATATATAAACAATACTCAAGTAGTGTTATAAATGTTGAGTACATTTCAAGTGACAATACTCGAGAATGCCACTTACATACTCGAGTAATATCGGGATTTTTCATATCACTGGCAGAAGTATGGACCAATACTCTGAGTACTGTCAAGGCATAGACACAATGAAAATTTTGAAATGGCGCATACTCGAGTATCCACAGATAATACTCGAGGCAGAGACACAATGAAAATTTTGAAATGGCTCATACTCAAGTATCCACAGATAATACTCGAGTAATATCAAACTGAAGGGATCTCTGATAATTGTCCATTACATCAATACTCGAGTAGGTAAGTGAAATACTCGAGTACTGTCAAACTGAAAAGCTTCTGCTCATCCATCTTCACAACAATACTCGAGTATATGGATACAATACTCGGGTAATGGTCGCTGCTATCTGAGAAAATCAATTCTAAGTCTTCTCACTGATGCACAATAATCAATTTACACTTCAAGGAAATTCAAGTGTTCACAATACGGTATTTCAATACTTAATTTGGTTAATTCAAAGGTCTTTGAGTATTGAATACTCGAGTAGTGGAGCAATACTCGAGTATTGAAGTGGAATACTTGAGTAATGTCGGGCCACGCCTCTGTCTACATTTCCTTGTGTATACTCGAGTATTTAAGTGAAATACTCGAGTAGTGTCGGGCTTCGCTTGTGTTTAACTCCTTCCGCCACTTCATTCCTCCTATTCCGTCTCTCACTCCGTTTCTCACTTATTCACTCTCGTCTCCCATTTCCAAACCCTACTATCCCTCACCGTCATCTCCATTGGTCACTACCGTTAACTGTTATCGACTTCACCTCCGACCGTTGGACTCCCTCCAATTCCTCCATTTTCATCGTTTGTTCAACTTCATCTCATCAAACTCTTCTCCGTCAGATTTCTCATCGTTTCTCTGTCAAAAATCATCCTCAATGGCACATTTCTCTTCCAAGTCTTCTGAGCAACCTTTGACGAAGAAACCCAAATCAACCTACCAACGAAAACCCAAATTGCCTGTGCAATCCAAGGCAAAAACCAACGCTAAATCAAAATCCATCTCCATTGCTGAACCCTCTCGCCCTGTTACACGATTCCAGACCAATTCATTACCTTCTAGCAAAGGGAAACGCAAAACCCAGTCTCACTCTCCTTCGAAAACAGCAAAATCAGGTGGTTCATCGACATTCAACGATTCTGATGAGGTGTTTCATGAACAACGCGCTAAGAGTGATGAAGACCGGATTCAATTGCCTCACAATTCAAAGAAACCAAAAGCCTCAGATGGTCAGAAGCACAATTTTGTTGGAGAAATTGGTCCATTCGCTTCAAAGCTTATTGGACAGAGGAGTGCACTTCATTGTCCACCTGGTATGTGCAATGATCCTATGATTTTTCCAAATGACAAGTCTTTTTCAGTAAACTATGGAAGTAGGCCATTTTGTCCAACTGTTTACTTAGATTTAGAGACCTTCAAGACAGAACGTAATTTGGATTTGTCCCCCTGGCTTAGACATTATATGCCTCTGTTGAGTATACAGCTTCCTTACTCTCCACAAGTAGTCAAAATATTTTATCATAATATGTATTTGGAAAATAAGATTCACAAGCATGATGAGGATGTATTAATTACTAGTGTTAGAGGAAAGGAAGTTAAGTTTTCTGCTAAGGACCTTAACACCCTGTTTGGTTTTTCACATGTGCCTGAGGATCCTCCCAAGCTGTCTGAGTCTGAAAGCTTTAAAATTCTGTTTCCCAACAAAGAGTTTGATGGTGATCTCTTTAAGCATAAGCCTGGCCAGATGTCTAAAACATATAGAGTCCTCTGGTACTTATATAGTCGTAACATGGTAAACAAGGGCTAGAGCTACACTCACTTTGTGCTTAAGGACTTCCAATTGTTTGCCTCATTTGTTGCTAAGAAACCAAGGAATCTAGGTAAATGGATTATCTCATAAATGCTACATTTTCTGTCAACATTTGGTGCTTCTAGGAAAAATACAATCCCATTTCCCAATCTAGTGTCTCAAATACTTGGCTACTACAATATTTGGTACCTCTTAGGTGATGACAAGGCTGTCTTCCCAAAGAAATTTGGCCAATCCAATCTACTTTTTATGAAAATTTCTTTTACTGAGGCCACTGGAAAGAAAAAGGAAGAAAAAGCCAAGCAACCAATGCCTTCCTCCTCCAAGCCACCAGAAGAGGCACAATCATCTCAAGCTGACACTCAATCTGCTCCTCCATCCTTCACTCAAGCCTCCATTCAAAAATTGGTCAATGCCTTTGTTCAAAACACTCTCAACCCTTTTATGGAACATTTTCAAAAGATTAATGCTCAGTTGCTCACAGCCTTTGCCAATGAGATGAAAGCAATGGCTACGTTCGTTCAGTCCAAATTCCTCTCACACAGCGAGGAAATGAGAAAGGAATTTCAACTATTAACTGACAGGCAGAAGGGTATTCAATAGTCTATGCTTGATTTAGAAAAGACCATCGATGCTTTGGCAATCAAGCTTTATGCTTCACCCACTTCTGTACCTCCTATGGCTACTACTTTTGTTCCTGCATCCACTCCTCCTGTTGATCCAGTTGTTCATGTCCTTGATTCTGTACCCACTTCTGCTTCTGGTGCTCATGTCTCTGATCCTGCACCTTCTTTTGTTCCTACTGAGACTCCAACATCCCCCTCTTTGATGGATGATAAAGGAGGAGGAGAAGCGAGTTGATTGATTGTTGTTTAGAATTATTTTGAGATGAAATGAAGAGCTTAGTGTTTAGTTTGATTGTCTTAGTGATTAGTGCTTAGTTTGACTGTGTGATATTTGTCATTTTTCCATTTTGTCTGATGTTTTTAAGCTCCATTTGTTATATCTCTGATTATGAAGTTCTTTTGGGTGTAATTTGCTATTTCACAATATGTAGTAAATTCTTGATTTATGAAATACATTTGCTTCATTATCTTTGTATTCATTGGTTTCTCTACTCTCAAAGCACACTGATATCAAAATCTATTTCTTTTATTTCAAAACATTTATCCAAATGTTGTCATCATCAAAAAGGGGGAGAATGTTAGTTCTCAAGGATTTGATGATAACAAGACTTGAAAAACATTTAAGGTTTTGAATCAGATTTGATCATATGCTTCAATAAGTAATGAGTACTCGAGTATGCTATTGTAATACTTGAGTATAAGTTGAACTAATATCTATGCTTAAGTGTTTCAAGATACAATACTTGAGTATTAGAAATGAATACTCGAGTATTGATTGATCTAATCAGGCATCGTTTACATGTTCTAGTATGATACTCGAGTATTGAGGTTTAGATACTCGAGTATTGGTCACATGTTTAAACTTCTGCAGATTGCTACTGATATGGTACTCGAGTATTGATTCATGATACTCGAGTATGGAACTTCATCGCTACCAAAGATCTTCACATATCAGAGCAATACTCGAGTATGAGGCAAGTAATACTTGAGTATTGGTAAGATACTCAAACATGGTCTATTCCTTTCAGTGAAGCACTGGTGCTACTCAAGTATTCATATTGAATACTCGAGTATGCTCAATTGCAAAGCATCTGGTATATCTAAATCACCTAGATACTCGAGTATTGACGAGGATGAAGCATCTGTCAGGTGTTCATGCATGTTATGCATCATTTGTGGGTACCTTATAGTGCTTCAATCCAACTTTGCCTGCATTCTTATACAGCATTTGAAACGCCAAATAGCATTACTTAATTTGCTTTCGCAAACCTTGCATTTACTGAAAATGAACTTCATATTGCTTCAGTTTGTCTCACTTACCCATTTCACATTGCCTTCCTTGTTTTCAAGCATTTGAGAAGGCCAAATTTCATTATGTTGATTGCTTTCATTTGTCTCAATGTGTCTCCATTTGCAAATTCAATTTTAATCCAACATTGCCTTCATTGTTTTGAAGCATTTGAGAAGGCCAAATGTCATTATGTTCATTGCTTCAATCTGTCACGATTTTGGATTTGTGTGCATTATATTGGTTCACTCATTTTGTCTTCTTCGTTATGTTGATATCTGTCAAACAAATATGCTGATATGCATCACTCATTCTATCTTTTTCTTTATCCTCACAACTACACATCTTTAAGTTTATGTGCCCAATTAACGCAACAAAGGTCACAATAGTCTAATGTGGAATTATAGTGCTTATGAATTAATTTAATTAAGCAGTGGGTTCTTTCCTTGGTTTTCAGTCTTCACCTCTGTTTTTCCTAACGAACCAACTCCTTTTTTTCATCCACTTCAAACTTTTCATGGTTCTTCTGAGTGTTTATTTCCGTTTAATATTTGCCTTCTCTATCAGTGCATTTGTTGCGTTCAAAGTTTAGTCATTTTTCCCCTGTTCATCTGTTTATATGAATTGTCGCTGCTAGTTTCGTCTTTTCGAGTTCTCACCTTCTAATTCCTTCCACGTGCGTCGTCCTTCAAACATCCCGAATCCATTCGTCGGGGCAATTTCATTTCGCAGCCACCTCTACTTCAGTTTTCCAGTTGCACACTCAATCTGGGTTTTAGGGTTCGTTGATCTCGCCATCGCGACAAAACAAAATTCAGTTGCAGGAATGGTTTTTTTGTTTTTTAAATTTAGGGGCATTTTTGGTATTTCATCTCATATTCCTACTTAACTGACACCCAATTCTTCATACGAAACCATTTATTTTCCCTCAACTTAAGTTCCCTTTTCATATCTACCAAACAGTTTCACTCTTTTATTTTCCTCACAATCTTCCCTTCCATTCCTTTCCCTCCTTTTGAATTCTTTTCCCTCTTTAAATCTTCCCCGTACCAAACGGGCCCTTAGAATCTCTGAATGAGGGATAAATCATGCAGTAATTCTTACTTTGCTTCCAAACTTGAAGGCTGAACTTGTGTCACTTGTATTACAATAAAAACTACTTACAGACCTTCATTTAACAAATTATTCTTTTGAGTTGAAGTGATCCTTGACATGTACCACAGCTTTTATACATTAAACCCTCTACATTCATGTATTGATTAGAGTGATATTGACCCCCGAAAATTGTACAAGTGTGAGGCTCACATCCCTTCTCTATACTCTTTTTTTTTTTTTTTGGCTCTATCCTTCGTTGAATGCATTATATATACTTATTCTAGTGAGCACAAAAGATCCAAGTTGGAGCTCCCAAATCTAAGGGGTTGGAAGAAAATGAAGGGGTGGTAGTTGGTAAAGAATTAAGAAATGTATATTTTACCCTCAAAAGAAATTAATTCAAAATAAAAAAGAAAAATATTTTTTTTGCTGAAATATATTTTTTTTAAAAATGTCCCCGTTAAGTTCGAATTTGTGACCCAAAAATTTTTTGAAGTTTGAACTTTCCGCCAAATTCGAACTTTCCGCCAAGTTCGAATTTCCCCGCCAAGTTTGAATTTCAGGGGGTAACTGTTTAAAAAATGTTAATATTGTGACGAGGAACTTGAGATTCCACCAATTTTGGTGGGATCTCAAGTTCCCACATATGAGGGAAAAGTGGTGGGTCCGATGTGGGCCCGGGAAGTTGGGTTTCGGGCACTTAGCGCACCAAATGGTTTTTTTGCATGGGAATTCTATCAAGTTTTTTTTCCCTCTCCTCGTTCCTCCTCCAAGCGCACCAAAATTCATGTTCCTTTTTTAGTCAACCAAATGAAGGTTCATGCGTCTTGTTTAGACATGAAGGGTCGGATTATTTTTTTCCCTCTTTCCGATGCGTGAAATGTGAAAGCAGGCGTGATATGGGTTATTTAATTTTGAACTCTTTAGATTTAGAATATTCAAGAGGAAACAACACAAGCTTATATATATACCCTGGAGAAACTACTCGATTCACCTCTTCAAAATCATCTTTAATATACGAAGTGCTCCCGATATAACACCCGTAATGTATAAAGCGCTTAAAAAGAAGCACGACCACTATTTTTTATTATTTTTTTTTAATCGAGGTTGTCTCTAAGCCCAATTAAAAATTAACAAAGTTTGAAGAAAACTTTGATTCATAATATCGCAAACCGATCATACTGAACCGTAGACTTACAAAATATATAATTAACAATAATATATGTTTAAATCATCAATAATCCAATCTTTTGAGCCTTTAAAAATATAATCTTTTCATGCAAAATGAAATGTATTGCATTATACTAGTATTTATTTTCACTCTGAACAATTCAAGCAAGAGTATAACAGAGATGTCAAATAAACATATGAAATAATATTGTATGAAGCTTCATTAATTACCTGTGTCGTAGCCGAAGAGGAGCCTATACCTGCCACTGGTGTGAGACCGGAAGCGGATATCCTCGTAAGCGTCGGTAAGATCCCTAGAATTGACAATAAATATGTTTAAATCATCAATAATCCAAAAATGAATCTAACTTTTCATGCAAAAGAAGGATTTTTAAAATTTTTATATGCATCGCATGCGGTTTGACATTGATAATGTCGGGGGCTCTTAAATCAATTTGGATGAAGCTTCATTAATTATCAAAAGATTCTCGAAGGATGAGGAGGAGTGAGCATCGAAGATCCGGACTGTGAGACCGAGAATGTAAGGGTTCTTGAAAAGCGACACTTACATTCCCACCCCCCAAATTTGATTCAGATCAAAATGATATTTCTTTTTCTGCTCAGCTCATATAAATAAATAAATATATATATATATATATATATATATATATATATAAAAATCTTATGTTATATATACATATAACATAAGATTTTCTTGAGAAAATGAAGCAGTTTCCGGGAAAACAGAGACGTGGCCAGAAATCATCCGGATTCGTGAAGCAATACATCGGTGACATCATTTAAAGAGGAGGAAGGGACACTTTTGGAAAAATCAACAAATTATTGCTTCTCCAGAATGCATTATTAAACTCCCCCAAAACCGGCAACTTTTCTAATAAAAACAAAATCAATTTTGTAATTTCTTTTGCGTGTTAAGTTAATTATAGAAATACTACAATTAAGAAAAAAGGAAGGGGGGAATCACGTGGTCAACAAACTGCACCTAAATTTTAATTTTGTCAACGGATTTTAATGGGAAATTTCTAGCCACACGTTAATTAAGCAAATAAGCACTAAACATCAGCAAGCAGATATTTTTCCGCCAAAAAATTATATCGACATTGCCATGTGCTTCGGTAAAAACAAACACACAGTTTATGCATGTGTAAATTATGCTGTCTTTAACATTGTATCTGTAGTTCAATTTCTCCGTTAAAATGGATATTATATTAAGAACAAACTTTCGCTTTGGATAAAAACCAGTAACTTGTTTACAGATTTAGCCAGCAATTCTGGACATGATGGATTAGGAGGCGACAGTTAAAACACCATAATTTAACCACCCAAAGATTTAACATATATTATCAGAAGGAGATTCGAAAACCTAAAACTCATTCAAATCTCTGCGGAAAGAAAATAGTAACGCGAGTAGTATTATTATTTTCCGTCAACATTACCAAACTATAGGAATACCCAACAACATATGCACTAAAACTTGAGGGAAATATCTAGGGTGCTACTAGGCAAAGCACAAATAACAGAAACAGGCAACTTACAGAATAATATCATCAGATAAAGTAAATCCCACACTGTCAACCATCCAAGGTGAGTGATAAATAGTGATCTGTAGTCACACTGTTTGGGTTATGGCATGGTGGAGCAAGCACTTCAGCAACTCCTTCAAGCATCTGAGAAACTTTTCTCATGGTGGGTCTAAGAGTTGGGTCCTCTTGTATACACCAAATAGCAATCATTAATAACTTTTCCAGGTTCTTGTCATCTAGTGCCTCCTGATCTTCTTCAACCAAAGCCTTCAGAGAACCTGTTGTGTAGCAGTCATAAGCCCAATCTGCTAATATTGCTCTCTCCTCATTCTCTGGTTCCATGTCCACACATCTTCTGCAACACATTATCTCCAGCAGCAATATACCAAAGCTATAGACATCTACTTTGGCCGTGATAGGCATGTTCTTGAACCATTCAAGTGCAACATACCCTTTTGTTCCCCTTATAGCTGTATGGGTTCGGCTCTGATTCATGTTTAAGAGCTTGGCTAATCCAAAGTCAGAGATACGAGCATTAAAGTAGTCATCGAGGAGTATGTTTTGAGGCTTTATGTCGCAGTGGATGATCTGGGTGTCACAATCTTCATGTAAGTAAACAAGTCCTCTTGCAATCCCAAATGCCATTTTCAGACGTAGGTTCCAGTTGGGTTTTGAGTCACTGAAGAGAAGGCTAGCTAATGTGCCATTGCTCATATACTCATAAACCAACATCCTTTCTGTTCCATCCTCACAGAACCCAAGCAGCCGAACTAAATTCTTGTGATGGGTCTGACCAATGACATTAACTTCATTCTTGAATTCCTTCTCAGTTTCTTGCAAAAGAAAGGTGTTCAACCTTTTCACTGCTACATTTACCGCAGAACCCATGTTAATGGCTCCTTTGTAAACAACAGCGAAAGCTCCTCTTCCTAATTCTTTCTTGAATCCATTTGTGGCCTCTTCAAGCTCCTTATAAGTAAAACAGCGCAAATTGCTTTCAACAGCACTCTCACTTGGGTAAACATTTTTAAGCTTCTTCTTGAATTGGTAAATGGAGGAAAAGGCTAGACACAATGCTCCAATTAATACGAGATTAAGAAAGGCAGAGCTACCCAAGAGGACAGAAACCGCCAAAATCAAAGTGTCCTGATTCTTTCTTTCGATGATTGGAGGACCAGGAGGACCAATTAGGGAGGAATTGTCATTCCTCACCTTGACAAGAGCCTTACCAGCATTAAGACTCGTGTCATATCTTCCATTTGAAAGTGGAAACCTCTTTTTCCAGCAACTGTCACCTGCTCTGAAAATGGCAACGGCACAAAAACAATCTTCCATGCAGGCCCTTTTGCACTTATCTTCTGTAAAAGGCTTTAGAAGCACATAATCAGATTCAGGCCAATCAATATCTTGCAACTCCACAAAGTGATATAGATCTTTCCCTTGACTAAGCTCATCTTCTTTACAGCCCTGTATGAAATCTGGTTTACAACTACCATATGGATCATCAGGATCTAGTAGGGAATAATCTGGTGGGCATGTACAATTTGGCCTACTATTATCACCCAATCTACAAATGCTATTATATCCGCAAATGCCTGTTCCTTTACTGATGCGCAGTGCAAGACAGATATTATCTGGCTTTGACCAGATAGGTGTCCAAGTTCCAGATGAACCCTTAGGATGTTGATAGAAAGTGAGAACTCCATCAAAATTAAGAGTAGCTCGAAGATAAAATTGAGTTGGAGAGGGTAAGCTCTGGCCTGAGAAGGTGTATGTACCATTGTTCTCCGTTAAAACATAAAATTCTCCAGATTTGTTGAAGACTAGTCGGATTCCAGGACTTGAATTATCGGACTCAGAAGTTCCAGTATCGAAATAATTTTCATTAGCATACTCAGATGGTAGGTTTACAGAATGCAACACAAGATTGCCATCATCCTGGAGAACAAGTTCAAACCTCCCCGGTTCGAAATCCGCCTCTGACCTCCGAGAAGAAAGCTTTTCTCCCTTCTCCAAAGTCTGTGAGGGCAACATGGTGTCTTTAGGATTCTTGAAGGTCTCCCAGACAGAGTTAGATGTCCCATCATAAAGAACAAAGTTGCCAGAGTCATTCAAGGAACCAGAAGCAACACTACCAGAAAGGTTATTTTCTGGTGTCCACAGAATTCGACCATCAGGATAAGTAAGCTTAAGCCCTTCTGAATCAGTAAGCTGAACTCTAGACCCCTTTGGAGCAGGATTGTCTCCATTGGCATACCAAACGATGGTTTTGCTTGGAATGTTGGCATACCAGATGGAGAGCAAGAAGAAACTGTTGTTTTCATGTGGTTGAAACCCAAAGGCAAAATCCCCAGAAGGTGAAACCACCCATGAGGTGTTGTTGTCATCTGCGGTGAAAGAATCGCCCACTTTGATATTACTTCTGGTTTGGGCAAAAACACAAACAGAAGGCAGGCACAGAATCAGAAAACAGAGGAGAAGCGGATTCGGAGAAGAAGCCATACCCAGAATCAATTTTCTTCAGAGAGTTTGGAAACTGGAAGATAAGGAACGTGATTGAACTTTGAATATGCGGAAGCGAGGGCTCCATCAGAAGTGGGGTCACTGGGAAATGACTGAGGCAAGCCAAGCTCAAGTCGTCTTCTTGGACGTGTGAAACACGGATGACGTCCTCTGCGACTACGAATTCGTTGAATTTTCCAAAGGGAAACGACCCGCCACATAGTGAAGGCTTGAAGCTCATTGGCCTACAGACAAACCATTCTATGGAGTCTCCTAATAAAGCAACGTACGGCAAAGGAGAATTGGGTGGACATTTATATTTGGTTCTGTTATTGACTATTGGGACATTAAAAAGAAGAAGAAATTTCAAGGGAAAAAGATAAGAAAAAGCAATTTAAAATTATAAAATCTTAAATAAGGAAATTCTTAAAAAATAGGTTGTGAATTGCTTGTAAGTTTCACCATTCATTCATCCCTTTATCAATTCTTAGTGATAACCCTAATTTAAAATTTTAAAATTTCAATTTTTTTCTCTTTTTTTTCCAAATTTCAATCATAGAAACTTATATATATTTGGGTCCCACCATTTTATGTGTGTGTAACATGAGATAACATTTCTCCTACAACATGAGAAATGTTTTTCCCTTTAAAATTTTAAAATTTCAATTTTTTTCTCTCTTTTTTCCAAATTTCAATCATAGACTTTTCTTTGCCAATAATTTCAGCCATAAAATGAAACACTACACAGCTTAGATATTTATTTATGGATGAAATTTTTATGCTCATTTAATGATGGGTGAAGGGGCAATAATACACATGGGTTTTACCTCTAGGAGCGTCAAGCACCATGAGTTTTTTTTTTGGACCAAAAATACACATGTCGTTAAAAGTAGTTAACCTCCGTTAATGGGGCCCACGTTATTTTAAAATTAAAAGTATATACAATTTTTAAATTCCACTTTTACCTTTTTCTCCTTCACCTTTCATCTTCTCCATTCCTTCTCTCTCGGTGCCTATTCCAATCTGCACATTCACAATCAAATCTGGCAATTAATCTCCTGCATTTCACACTCTCACCAACTTAGCTCAACATTATTCTAATTAATTCTGTACCTGCTCGCCTGTCTTGCAGTGCTTGCATCCTCTTCAACGCTTGCCCTACCACCTCTCTTGGATTGTCCTCGAACGATGATACTTCTGATTCCAGATTCTTCATATCTCGGTAGCTACAAGCTGCTTCCCGAAGTGCGTCTGCTTTCTTCTCCGGCCAATTTGGAAAATGCTTTAGAGATTGATTTTCGGTTTCACAGATTCGCCGACGATTGTGGATCTGATGGCATGGCTCGATCTTCTACCTGGGTTCTTTCATTCTTGCAGCTGATTAGGATACCGATTGATTCGATGGTAAATATGATTGTTTTTGTTTGATCCTCCTTCCTATTTTCTGAATTTTGACCGTAAGTGTTAATCGAAGCAGAAATTATGAGATTTAACATGAAGCGGGCAAGGAAATCAAACAGCGTTTCGTGGGCTCCTGGATTTAATTTGTGTCAGGTATATATATATATATATATATATATATATATATAACTGCAACATTCTTTTTCAAAATTTCATATGTTGAGTATTGATAATTGTGGTACTGCGTGGGTATAGAGGGTTTGATACAAGTTAGGGTTTGGTTAATCTTGAAATATTGGAGGCTCCCCCGATTTTCCGATCCAGCTTCTCATCCTGTTTCTATGCTCTTGATTGTTCTTCGATGGAAGAGTTTGGAAGAGTTGCAGAGGGTGAGGGTGAGGGTGAGGGGCATTTTGGTAGTTTCATAGTGAACTTAACGTCTGTTAAAGCAGATGGTATTTTTGCTCTGGTTTTAGAAGCTCATGTGTGTTTTTGCTCCCAAAAAAAAACTCATGGTGCTGAGTGCTCCAGAGGTAAAACCCATATGTATTATTACTCCTTCACCCTTTAATGATTGATAATTGCTAATGATGATGATAATATTAAACAAATGAGGCTTCCAGACCTTTTTTTTATTGTCAAACTGAGAATTGGTTATAATGAATAACAATGATTTTGATTTTATAAGAAAATGCATATAAGAAAAAGTTTAAAATTTTTGGATTTTATAAGAATCCGTGTAAGAAAATCAAGTAACGTGTTGTGATTCCTTCTTTAAAGGAAGTATAGGTCTTTTTTTTAATTGGTTGTTCATGTTGTTGGAAATAAAGCGATCTAAACATGTTTAAACCTAAATTAACATTTAGATCAATGCGGAACAATAAAATAGAGATCATGGATACCTCCACCATTGATTTGTTTCCGGATGAAGAAGAGATGAACTCGGGTTTTGGCTCTTCTAAGTTTCTCTCTCACTCTGCAGATGGTGTGTCTTCTAAACGTAAGAGCGCACTCGGGGACCAAAACCTTATACACGTCGAATTCCTACCCGCCATCATAGAGATGAATGCCATTAATGTGTAATAATTGACAATTATTGCGTATTGAATGGACCGTTATCGAATTGATTGGTAAGTTACAAAACTGGAATTAATGTGGGCCACTTAATAGAATTAATGGAATATTTTCAAAATTAAATATATACTAATATAATAATTAAAATTCCAACATTCTCCCACTTGGTCCACACACTTCAAAGCATATATCTTCTCGAGAAACAAAATGCATGGATCATAGCGATAGGTCGTCTTAAAGCGAGTAATATCTTCCATGTATCACAGTGCATCATGTTTCCCAAACCCATGTAACTTAATGAATAAACCCTACGTTCATTCTTGGTCCAAACTTAATGATATTTCTCAAATTAAACAAACAATTGAATGTGTACACAAACTAAAATGAGAAAAACATCACAAATAGAGTTTCATAAATAACATCGTTCTTACAACGAAAATCACATAAAGGAGCCAAGTCCCATTCTTTCTACATGATCCTGAAATTTCAATGTAGGCATGCTTTTAGTTAAAGGATCAGCAATCATCAATTCAGTGCTCATGTGTTCAATAACCACTGTTTTATTTTTCAACATGCTCTTTTATGATTAGACACTTAATGTCGATATGCTTGATTCGACTATCATATTTATTGTTCTTAGCCATAAAAACAAAGAATCGAATTGAATTGTCACAATTTAACCTCAATGGCCTAGAAATTGGATCCATAATTCTAAGCCCAGGAATGAAACTCTTCATTCATACACCATGTGAGGTAGCCTCAAAACAATATACAAACTCAGCTTACATAATGGAAGTATAGCAATTAAAGATTGCTTTTTACTACTCTATGAGCTCTATTGACTAGCATGAAAATATATCCCGAAGTGGATTTTCTTAACATGAAAATATATCTGAACCACTTCCAAATTGTCAATTCGTTTGTACTTAAGCATGTACTCTTTAGTCCCTTGAAGGTATCTCAATACTATCTTTGCAGCTCTCTAGTGGTTTATACATGGATTACTATGATATCTCCTTAGCATTCCAATAGCAAATGCAATGTCAGGTCTTGTGTAGACCTGAACATACATAAGACTTCCTACTATTGAAGCTTAAGGAATGTGTTTCATTTGTTCCTGCTCAAAGTGATTCTTTGGGCATCGGTCCAAATTGAACCTATCACCTTTCACAATAGGAGCTATACTTGGTGAACAATTCCTCATCCAAATCTTTCCAAAACTTTGTTGATATAGGTCCCTTGAGACAAACTCAGATGTCTGTCTCTATGTATCTTAATGTCAGTGACTAAAAATGCATCTCCCATATCCATCAAGTCAAAGTTTTCATAAAGGAATTGTTTCACCTCATATAGTGAACCATTATCATTGGTTGCAAGTAAAATATCATCCACATATAGAATAAGGAAACAAGTCTTGCTCCCACTAACCTTTCGGTATATATACATTCATCCACAATGTTCTCTACACAACCAAATGAAGAGATAACATCATGAAATTTTAAATACCATTGACGAGAAGCTTGTTTCAATCCATATATAGATTTCTTAAGTTTGCACACCAAATGCTCACCATTATTAGAGGAAAATCTTTATGGTTTGTTTCATGTAAACCTCTTCCTCTAGATCTCCATTGAGAAAGGTCGTTTTCACATCCATTTGTTGCAACTTTAATTCAAAATGTGCAACCAATGCTAGAATGATACGAAGAGAATCTTTCTTAGATGCAGGAGCAAAGGTCTCCTTGTATTCGATTCCTTCCTTTTGAGTGAACCCTTTAGCAATGAGTCCTGCTTTATGTCTCTCAATGTTGCCCAATGAGTCTCCTTTTGTTTTAAAGACCCATTTTAAATCCAATGGCTTTTACACCATTGGGCAACTTAACAAGATCTCAGACTCTGTTAGATGCCTTAGTATTCATCTCATCCTTCATAGCATCACACCATGAGTTTGATTCTCTATAGTTCACGGCTTGTGAAAACGTTCCAGGATCATTTTCAGCTCTTACATAATAGTCAGATTCCTGTAGATGCACAATATATTCACTAGGTATCGCTGATCTTATTGTTCTAGTAGATATACTTAATGTTGTTTCATAATATTCTTGAGGAACTTGTTGTTCAAATAGTTGCTCAACAATTTCTCATTGTTCCTCATCAACAACTTGATCTACTGGATCAATATCAACAGGTTGTAAATCTTGAATGATTGATTGTACAATATTCGGTTGAACCAAAGGAACATTGTTAACAACCAATCTTAAACTTGAAGTGGAAGGTTGAGAATTTGAATAATCTTTATTAGAAACAAGGTTTCGAAATTGATTACTCCCACTGATCAAGTCATATGCAAGAAATTCTCCCACCATTTTCATTTTCAACCTTCCTTCCTCTTGAATACATATGGTCAAACGTTTATTGATTGACCATTTATCTTTATGTGTGTTGCAGGATATCCTAAAGGGTATATATGGCTGTGGAAAAGTGTTCAAAATATAGTGTACAAAGAAAGAATCAGACATATCAACCTGAAGTGATTTCAGTTGAGCTGTAATGTCCCTCATCTGTATGATGTGCTTACACACATCTTTTACTATAGTGAGTTTGGGGGATGAAAATTTCATAATTAGGGTGCCGGCAAGTGCCTTATCTGAAGTAGCAAATTGTTCATCAATTGCCTTCAGAAGTGGCCTAATCTTGTTATGTTGTTCGACAAAACCACGAATGCCAGCAGAGATTGAGGTCTTTATGAACATAACTAGGAGGCGATTAGATCACTCCCATTTGCATACAGATCAATCTCATCTAAAGTGCTGGTCTCAATGATAGAAGGTGGTTCGTCTTTCCTAATAGCATAACCAGTGTCCATTCACCCCAAATGAATGATACTTTATAGTTATCACCCCTCAATTTGGGAATGTCACATTTTATATCAGAGAAATTTGCAGGTTGTATGATTACATAGTATTGAACATACATGCTTATAAATAAAATTTGAGACTAATAAATCATATCATGTTTTACCAATGTAAATCATACTTAAAAAACATGAATCTACTGACATACAACTTGTCTGTGGGCTAAAGTTATAATTCAATTAGATCCATATATACCTTTATGACAAAACTATCAAATTATTTCCTTATTCTTAATTCTTATGAGTACATTAAGAATATAATTTGATATTCTATCCCAATTAATTATACAATTATAAATTCATATCACTAAAGTCTACCCGTGGGCAAAGACATTAGCATAGCATGAATTTATCTCGAATTAATGAAACTAGAATGCAGTTATATCCCCTAATACCTGTGGGCTACTTAGAAAATATAATGCAGTTCCATTCCACCCTAATTAAAACTATGATTATAATTATTTACCTGTGGGCAAAGATTAATTATAACCATATATTTAATTACAATGGATGTCTTCAAATCTTTATGTGATGTATTTTGTTCATTAGAACAAAATAGAGCTTATGTGTCTAGTGAGAATGTTTTGGTTACTCCTCGGTTCTACATACTCATCACAAAGACATCACACCATTGTATATACTAATTGTACATATGATCATAATTTTGATATGGTATAACCTTCGTGACTAAATATGCATACAACATGTGCATAAAGATGTTGTAGCTATTCTTTAAACAAATATGTATGCTAATCACTAATATCAAATATGTACAATGTAAATACCATACACACAATGTCAATAGAAATCTGAATTGAAATAATTTAATCAACTAAATCATTAATGTGAATAAAAAGATTTACTCACCTTCAAAGATTGATATTCTAAAATCCATATGTGATTATTTATGCATGTTATAAGAGGGCGCTATAACTACCACTCTAGCATGCGAGTTAATCACAAATATCAATAATGTGCACTCAAATTCTTTATATGCACAGCTTCATGGAAGACTTAACTAATTAATTTAATCAACATAAGTGACTAAATATAATCCTCCCACTTTGATTAAATTAATATTATCAATATTAATCACCAAAAATCTTGTGCATTTAGATTCCAAAATATGCACAAATCTTTAATGAGAATTTAGTTGATTAATTTAATCAACAAAATGTGATTAAATAATCATCTTAGACAAATTCTCCCACCATTTTGTGCATTCAAAATAAATCTAATTTATGCACATCTAAATGGAGGGATTAATTGATTAATTTAATCAAAATAAATGACTAAATAATCAAATTAAAAGAAAAATCCTCCCACTGTTTTATGTATCCAAATATTGTTTAAAGAATTAATTTTGGCATAATTCAACCCAAATTTGGCTTCGACAATTTGAAAAAGATATATAATTGTCTAAAGTTAATTTTTCCATATATTTAGACAATTAAATAACTCAAAATTAATAGTAATGGTTTTTCAAAATTTTCTAAAATGTGAAAGTTGCCAAAATTAACTTTTCTCAATTTAAACAATTCAACTTGATGTAAGAAAATAAATTTCACATAAAACAGGTTGCCAAGAAAATAAACAAGTATGGCCCAGAAAAATTGCTCAACACATGTGATCAATTGGCCCAGTGGTCTAAGATTTCACATTAAGGTTTTGGTCTGAAGGGGTAAGGGTTCGAATTCCCTTTTGATGTTCTGAAAATTTTGCTTATTAAATAAGAAATTATACAAATAAAATAAGCATTAACCATCATATGAATAGGAGCACGTGGCTCACCGGGCGTGGCGCCACTCTCTTGGCGCCCACATCGAAACCCCATTTTTCACATTTGTAAAAAAATTTGTTATCAATAAAGAATCATTTAAATTAAATTAATTTAAATGCTCGTCACCAAAGCACGGAAGGAGCGCGTGGCTCGATGGCGCAACGCCGCCTTTAAGCACCCACGCGCTCGGGGATCCGGAGTTCAAATCCCACACTTGACACCTTTTTAAAATTTAATTATTAAATAATAAATAATTTATATTTCATAAGTTCTGACAACTTCACACAAGAGAGCGTGTGGCTCAGTTGGCAGAGCGCTAGCCCTTAAGGCCCTCATGTGCCAACGTGTCAGGCGTTTAAATCCCGCCGAGTCCCTTTCAAAGTTTTTTTTTTTTTTGTTTCGAAAACAAAAACGCGCCTCGGCCCAAAACGCTCTCGGCCCAACGTGTCCGGCCCACCTTCCTTATTAATGAAACACTGTGTTTCATTAGAGGGCAGAACGACGGGGTTTTAGGGCTTCTTCCTCGCCCGGATCAGAAACCCTACCCGACCCGCGACCCGGTTTAACCCGATAACAGCTGCCGTGACCCGCGTTTTCCGGTAGCGATTTCAGGCGATCGGAAGGGTCAAAATCCGACGATTTTGACGGTGAAAATCACTGAAAAAGGCTTCTGAACACATATTTCTCAAAATCTAACAAGATCTACTCAAAAGTAAAACAAATAATTTGAGTTTTGAAATCAAAATGAAATCGCGATCTCGGGTTCTTCGAGTTCTCCATCGACGATGTAGGCAGGCGTTTTGAAAACCCAATCCAGTCATCCTCATTAATTACAAAAGCAACCATCATAAATTCGAGACATATATGTAATCGAATCAAGAACAAAGGTCTCCGACGGAAATAATGAAAACCATATCCAGATCGAAAACATATTCAAATACATAATATGTATCAAGATTGAAACAAGTATTCAAAGTTTCAATAAATATGAACAGAAAAATTACAAAGACAATGTCGGCAATCCTTGAAAAACCAAATTCATCACCTCTATCCCAATGAAATAAGCATGCATAAATTCAAATGAAATCCAGAAAAACTTTCAAAAAAGAAAAACCCAAGATTTCAATATATGCATCAAATCTCTCGAAGGCACAATTTATCAATCGATTCAATAATCAATTTGCGTAAGATCAATATTTAACAATTTAATCATAGATCACAAATGAATAATCGATCGAACCCTAGAGAAAATTGAGCACGGTGATGATTTTGAAGAGAAGAAAACCAAAACTCCTAATCACAACCAAAAGCCACATATTGAGCAATTTAAAATAATAATTAAAATAAATTGTGCAATAAGCATACATACAGACGATGAAAACCCGTGAAAACTTAATCGGATAAATCAAGACAAAGGCATATGGAAGGCTCGATACCAAATGTTGGAAATAAAGCGATCTAAACATGTTCAAACTTAAATTAACATTTAGATCAATGCGGAAAAAATAAAATAGAGATCATGGATACCTCCGGCCATTGATTTGTTTCCGGATGAAGAAGAGATGAACTCGGGTTTTGGCTCTTCTAAGTTTTCTCTCTCACTCTGCAGATGGTGTGTCTTCTAAACGTAAGAGCAGACTCAGGGGACCAAAACCTTATACACGCCTGAATTCCTACCCGCCATCACGAGATGAATGTCATTAATGTAATAATTGACAATTATTGCGTATTGAATGGGTCGTTACTGAATTGATTAGTAGGTTACAAACTCGGAATTAATGTGGGCCACTTAATAGAATTAATGGAATATTTTCAAAATTAAATATATACTAATATAATAATTAAAATTCCAACACATGTATCTTTAAGCCATTGGCTTCTTTTTCTCAAGCTTATTCCAAAAAAATAAAAGATTCAATTGCAACGAAATCATCTTTGTTTTTGTTTCACTCGGATCTCCCTGTCTAGGATAGAATCCCTCTAAATCTCAATCACTGTTGTGGTCAAATTATTCGATTTTATGTTTCTATCTTATAAAATAATGTTGAGTTATTCTTGAATTTGTGATAATTGTAAACTAGGTCAAACTCACGAATTCACACCATTGTTGTTAAACTCGTGAGTTGACTTTCTTAATTTACTGTTTTTACTTACAAAATTGTATCAGATCACTCTTAAATTCATGATAGTTGTAAACTCGGTCAAATTTGCGAATTCACACATTGAGTTTACCGTTTTTACGTTTCTAACTTACAAAATAGTGTTAATTGGCTCTTAAAGGTCGTGCTAGTTATTTCACTTAATCATGTTCGATGGTTTTATATGTGAATTTAATAAATAAAAGTCTTTATTGAGTATGATAAATTATAAGTGTTGATAGATTTAATTCTAATCACTTAGATTTAAAATATATTTAAATTAAATTATTCTCCTTTTTATAGGATTAAAGTGTAAATTTAGCAATGAAACAAACAATTAATTATTGTTAGGTGTACAAGTAGATATAATCAAAGAGTTGTTACCCACCATTTTTAGGGTTATGGGACCCGCAATTATTTCAGGAGGCTTGTTCTTTGCCTCCCATGAAGACTGTGGAGATTTGGAACAAAGCGAGACGCAGTGCCTAAATCCAGATCAGCCATAGACACATCGAGAGAGAGAGAGAGAGAGAGAGAGAGAGAGAAGAAGGGTTATCGAAGAAATATTGAAGGTCTGAAATTGAGAAATATGATAAGAGATGATGTTGAAAACGAAGAAACAGGAAGTGCCGGTGATAGATAGAGTTCAGAGAAAACGAAAGGGAGGAAAGAGTACCCAAAGTCACCAATCACCATCTGCCACGTTTCAACACCATCTGTCATGTTAACACCATACCTCCAAGGAACAAGCCAGCCAGCTGGAACAGTCCTATAACACTCAAAATGGACGTGAGTTAAGTCTGGATATGGATATATCGTTCATTATTAAATTTGCATTTAAACTTTTTTTTTTTTATTTGAATTATTTAGTTATACATTTTTAATATATATTTATTGGTAACAGTAAACTCTTGACAGTTTATGATTCAAGTCTATGATAAGATTTTATATTTGTTACGGACCTACATTAGGCTCAATAGCAGTACGACCCAACAATAGATATGGTATATATCAAGATCTATCTACAATGAAGGATCCTAACTTACCCATAATAAAAGGATATCTTTGGATATGATATAACAGCCAAGGCCAGAGATCATAGGAGGCCCAAGATATCAAACCTAAGGTACATTTTATAAATACAAAGGCCAAATCCTAAGGTGCACACGTTCTAAACCCTAAACTATTTACATACTACACACACATCACCCCCTTTTGGCGAAAGCCTCGTTTGTGTACAGTGATCCCACGCTCTCCTAGATATCTGCCTCATAAGTATTCAGGCAGGGCCTATCGATCCAATATTAAAGCACTAGCCCACTAGGCTAGACATCTGTGTTCTATACTAAAACAATATTATTGTTAAGAATTTGTTTAAACTCGTGAATTTGAGAAAATTTACGACTACATGTACTTCTCTAATTCTAAAATGTATGACCTAATTAATAAATTGATGTTAGTCCCAAATATAAAACCTATTTCATATGCGTACTAAATTTTTATCAAAATAACATATTTCATCAAGAATAAATAATAAAAAAATAAGGAAAATAACTAATTTCTCTAGGGAAAAAAAATCTCATTAACTAACTCAATTAACATTCTTGATATAAAATTAGGTAATCTTACATTAAAGACACAGAGGACCTGACTCGTGGACTCGTGGTTGAATGAAACAATGTTAATATTTAATATTGGTTTCAAATCAGATTGAAAATTGAAAAGAATAAGTTTTCAATCCGATTTCAAATAGAGTCATCAACTCAAATTTAAAATAATTTAATCTGGCTAATCTATTTCAATTTCAAATCAAGACTTTAAATACAAATTGCCGAATCAAATTTAAAACAATTTTAATTTTAAATTTAAATTTGTTTATGTTACGGACCTATATTAGGCCCAATAACCGGACGGCCCAACAATAAATATAATAATTATCGGGATCTATCTACAACAAAGGAGGATCCTAACTTACACATAATCAAGGAAGATCTTAAGATATGATATAGCAGTTATGATACTTAGGTCATAGATCACATGGGCCCATCAACCTAAGGTACACTCTATAAATACATAGGTCAAACCCTAAGGTACACACGTTCCAAACCTTGAACTATTTACATATTGTCGACACTGTGCACACATACCACTTCCTTCCAATATCGACTTATTAGCCTACAAGGCTGGACATCTGTGTTCTATACCAGAACAATTTCAAATCAACCTAAATAAGCAATTTGGAATAATCATAAACCATGATATTCAAAACAAACATTAAATAACATGGATTATCGAATCAAATTTAAAACAATTTCAAATTGTAATTTTGTTACAAATCAGACTAAATAAGTAATTTAAAATATTAGTTAGTTTTTAAATGTTGATTTTCCAACAAATTAATAAATAAATATAATCTAATTCATCACTATTCACTAAAAAGTCTAAGGGAAGAGGATAAAAATATGATTAATTAATAATCATTACATAAAAAATACAATCGTTGAATAGTAAAGCAGTTCATGGCCCGGGGAATATCTCCACGAACTTGTCACTTTCCTCCCACTTATTATTTTCACTCTTACTCTTAGATCAACTTTTAATGATTGATATTTAACATCCCATAAAAATATTACAATAACACTAAGTATGTAATATTAATTAAATAAATGAATTTAAACTATTAAAATTTCATCTGAATATTTGCTAAAAGAAATTGATCATAATAGTTTACAATAGTATATTTTAAATTTTTTTATTCATGATGAAATTTTCCATCACAACATTCCACGTTCTGAACAACAGAGGCCAGGTTCCCCCCTACTGTTGGTTTACATTCCGGCAAACCTAACTAATCAGTTGATAGTAGCACTGAATACTCATGGATTAATAATAATAAAAAAAGGGTCAAGGTGCAAAAACCAACTATTAAATACCTGGCACAAATAACTATTGAGGGGACCAAAATGGCCAATCAACAATTAAAAAGTGAAAAAACACACAATTTGGAGCAGATTCGCCAACGAACTCTGAAGTTTTTTTCCGTCTTCCACCAAGTGTCGGCCGGCGACGTCGGCATTTCCAAAGCTTCTATTGTTATCGGGTATTCCACTCACCCTCTTGAACTCAAATAGTCCACGCAAATTTGCACGCAAACGGTTCCATCCATCCGATGCCACAAGAAGAACCGCGCGCCACAATGTCTCCGCTCTCATCTCGTTGGTGTTTTCTTTTTCCAACAAGAAGGTTTAAACGGATGTTTGCCACGCCTCATATTTTAACTTAATTAGTTTTTTTATAATAGTTAGTTTTTTTTTCACTTTTAATAGTTATTTGGTGTTTTTTTTCACTTTTTAATTGTTGATTGGCCACGCAAGTTACCCTCATCCACGTTAAAAGGTTAAATACCCCTAGCACCCAAATTCTGGTCAAAACCTAAAACTCTATGTTTGGCGTCGCATCCACGAGCTCAGTTGTGGCATCTGCCGCCATTCTTCCGATTGTTCTCCCTCACCGTGAACATCAGCACCGTTGCTCCCAATCCCCCTACCTCTCCTCCTCGGCTTCTTCATCGGTGACTGCGGATTCTCCTGTTTCTGGAATGACACATCTTAGCCAAATCAATGCTGGGTTGGTGGGGGAGTACCTTTTAAAGGTGAAATCAATACTTCTTGCACATATTTTCTATTTTTCCAATTCCTAATTCATAGTTGAAATGGCTGATAATTGGTAACCTTTTTGTGAAAACACAACATTTTATTTAGCCCGATGACATGTATGTGCCAACTGTCTGTCTGCGCCTTATCTTCCTTCCTTCCTTTCTTTGATTAATGATTTTAAGGGTTAAGAGTAGAGGATTTTATAAAATATTTTTCTTGCATGCTCTGCCCTCGCTATCTTTATCTTTGCCAAAGAATGAACGGAAATCTTAGATCCTCCTTCTTTGATTTCAAATCAATGCTTCTTGCACATGTATGCACGATAAGTAGTAGAGAAGGAAGTCAAATCAGAAATTCAACAGAGGAAGAAATTTTGGCAACCCACCTACAGCTGCTTCCCTGGGATTCCGGTGACACAGTGCGAAGACAGAGAGAGGGAGGAGAGAGAGATGAATTATCTGACCTAACACTTGTTCCATCTCGGTCTCAAAGAGGTCAGATTTTGTTCATTTATGTCAGCGAACTAAGTGAGGATGAAGGGGCTAGTGGTTGTGATGCCGGCGATAACACTTAAGCGGCCAAGAGGTTGAAGTTTGTGGGGGTGTTGATGGTGAAGGCGATGAACATGGAAGGAAGGAACAAAAATAAGATGATGAGATGGAGAGGTTAATTATGTGTCAGCAATGCAATCTTGTGTGGTATTCCATCCAAAGCCATGTGTAAATTTAACAGTCCACGTGGCACTTTCGTGAGTTTTGGGCAAATTTGTTACCTTTTTCATACTTCGAGGCACATTTAATATCAAAAAAACTTCTGGATGCTGAGTAACCCCTTACCAACATTTACCGTTAAATTAGGTATTCACCCCAAAAAAAAAAAAAAACAATTGAGGCATGAAAAATGTTAATTTTTCATTTAGATGCAAGCTAAGTTTTTCATGAAACACGTGCGCGTGAAATTGCTATGCTTATAAGTTCATATAAAAACTAAATCTAAAATAAATTATAAAGTCACCTCGCATCACATTTGTTTCACACTATGGTAAGGTCCTTGTACCCAATATTATTTATAAAGGATTTTTTGTAATCTTACGTCTTAATTATTAAAGCAGCATGTTTTTCACATTACCATTTACCATTTCGTTGTGGATTTTTTGCCCCATACAATGGGTTTGTTTAGATTAGCGGTGGGAGCAGTGACTTAGAAGTTATTTGATTTTTGTAAAAGCTAGGTAAGAAAAAAGTCAGATTGTAAATGTGATTTGTGTTTAGATTGATGATGGTAGAAATGGTGGGATCCACGTTAAAAAGCTCCCCCATGAAGCTTCTGCTTAAAGTAGATTTTTTGACAAAAAGCCCAGTAGATAAAAGCCAACCCAAACACCTTCCACTGAGCTTTTTTTCTACTAAAGTTTTTCCTAACTTAAAGCTCACTAGCGTTCTCACCAAACAAGCCCAGTATCACCCATTCGCACCGTGCACTGCATACGGAACCGTACTAGTTATCTAAACAATTCTGAAGCCTATATTGGGTCCCTACTATATTTCTTGTGAAAACAATGAAAGTTTTAATAAGGTGCGTGAGATGAAAGTTTTAAAAAAACACATTTTAGACGAGATTAAATTCACCCTACGGACAAGAAACAAAAAAAGATACTACATTTGATCCTAATTATAAAATAAGGTTAATCTTTTTTGAAGATTATAAAAGTTAAATAATTTACTTAATCATATCATATATTATGCATGCTTAGATTATATATTAGCTTATTAGTTAAACTAATTATTTTAAAGAAAAATAAAAATACTCTAAAGTAATTTAATTAACTTCCTTAATCTCTTTCAAAAAAATCAACTTAATTTTATAATTATAACTGAATAAAGTAATTTGTTTAAAGAAATCATCAATCGCAACTACGAAGTTTCTACAAACAAATTAAATGAGAACGATGAAAATTTAAGCCACGCTTATAAATAATTTAAATTTCACTCAAAAAATTATTAGTTTACAAAACCCTACGAATTGGCATTCCGGCCAAGATAACACTATAGCAAAAAGCCATTGACTTCATATGTGATCATCAAAGGAAAATGAAAATTGACCAATACAACAATGGCTTTGACCTGCAAGGCATCTGTGACTTCAAATCTTGAACAAACAAATGGCATGCAATCAATACATTTTATATCTTGTTAAACATAACAGAATTTAAATACTACATACAATATAAATACTATCAATTTCCTCCCATCATACTTTCTCTACTTTTTTTTTTTTCTCTCTTTTTGTTTTCCACCTTCTCTGTAGTTTCTAATTAGTACGATTTGTAGTATTAAGAATATCTGACTGAGAGAGCAACTCATGAAGAACAAGAGAGCATACATACACCTGGTCGATACGCCCAAGCTGGAGGCAAGCGAGCATATTTTTCCATTCCTGGCTGCTCATCAAATGGACGCTCCATCAGTTTAAGCAATGTACGGACTTCTCCAAAATCACCCATTTCTGCAGCATCAATTGCAGTCTGGCAGAGATAGTTCCTGAGAACATATTTGGGATTCACAGAATCCATTGAGATCTTCCTCTGCTCGTCTGAAATTTCGCTGGTAGAAAGCTGTATGGCCCCAAAAATAATAAGTAGATATACCTTTCTGATCGATTCAACAATTAGTAAAACTTACAAGAAATAAAAGATTATAAATGTGTTTCCACATAGGAAGTTCAAGATCAGCCAGTTTATCAACCAGCAAAGCTAATTAGCCACTAAAGAAGTGTTCTCAGACACCTTGTTACTGAGGACCATAGTACAAGAAATTCCATATTTGAAACAACACTTGATGCATCACTTCTAAAAAGTGATCGTTTTAATAAAATCTCACCTAAACCACGTACCAATTTAGCAAAACTAAAAACCAACTGTACCTCATGAATGTAGGCTTTCACCCAATCAGTCCAGGCCTCTTTACGCTCCAGACCAATATCTAGCTAATGCTGATCCAATATTGCACCAACTAAAGCCATGCTCACTATTGCTTCCTGCCATTTCAAAACCATTAGAATCTCTGAATGAGGGATAAATCATGCAGTAATTCTCACTTTGCTTCCAAACTTGAAGGCTGAACTTGTGTCACTTGTATTACAATAAAAACTACTTACAGACCTTCATTTAACAAATTGTTCTTTTGAGTTGAAGTGATCCTTGACATGTACCACAGCTTTTATACGTTAAACCCTCTACATTCATGTATTGATTAGAGTGACATTGACCCCAAAAAATTGCAAACGTGTAAGGCTCACATCCCTTCTCTATACTTTTTTTTATTTTGGCTCTATCCTTCGTTGAATGCATTATATATACTTATTCTTGTGAGCACAAAAGATCCAAGTTGGAGTTTTCAAATCTAAGGGTTCATGCTTTGTTTAGACATGAAAGGCTGGATTTTTTTTTTTGGTCTGATGCGTGAAATGTGAAACAGGGCATGATATGGGTTATTTAATTTTGAACTCTTTAGATTTCGAATAATCAAGAGGAAACAACACAACCTTGTATGTATATACCTGCAGGAAACTACTCTGATTCACCGCTTCAAAATCATCTTTAATATACAGAAGAACTCTTGATATAACACCTGTAATGTATAGAGCACTTTAAAAAAAAGGAGCACGACCACATTTTATTTTATTTTTTTAATCGAGGTTGTCTCTAAGTCCAATTAAAAATTAAAAAAGTTTGAAGAAAACTTTGATTCATAATATCGCACTGTTTTTAATGCAGGCTTATGCCATCCTTCTTATTAAAAAAAAAAAAAAAAAAAAAAAAAAATCGCAAACTGACTAAAAGCTGAACTTTAGACTTACAAAACATAGAGTTAACAATAATATATGTTTAAATCATCATCAATCCAATCTTTTCAAGCAAAATGAAAATGTATTGCATTTTAAAGTTAGTCTTAATCCTAATTATAGGACCAAGTTTTAATTTTTGACAATTTTTTTCCTAAAATACCCTTATTGATATTTCTCAACAACAATTTAATAATTTACCTATATATTTTATAAAGTAAATAATGCTTACAACCATTGATGTCACATACACCTCAATTATATATATTTTTTGTTTAATAAAATAATTTTAAGAAATTTTTAATCATATTTTTCCCTTATTATTCCTATTAATACTTTTTCCATAATAGTTAATTTAACAACACGTTTTTCAAAGATTCTACCTTCTTTTTTTATTTTTAAATAAAATAATTTTAACATTTCTTTAAAAATATTTTCTTGTAACTATCCATCCAAAGTGATTGATTCCAAAAATAACCTAATAATCTTTCTTACAAGACAAACGAGCATGAAAGACGTGGGAAGAATGACATACAAAAGCAACTTACAAGGAATTTTTATTAAATCATATACAATAGGAAGGGACAGACCCACACCTAATACATTTTTGCTACTTTGCTAAAACATCAGAGAAGTCACAGAGAGTTCCGTGTGCGGGGTTAGCGATTGAGCAAACTTTCCTTGATGTCATTTTTAATTTTAAGTAAGCATGTTTTAGGAAAATAAATATAATTATAGAAATACTACAATAAAAAAAAAAAAGGGGGGGGGGGGGGGGGATCACGTGGTCAACAACCTGCATCTAAATTTTAATTTTGTCAAAGTGATAAATTTTGTCAACGGAATTTCATAGGAAATTTCTAGCCACTCGTTAATTAAGCAAATAAGCACTAAACAGTAGTAAGCAGATATTTTTCCGCCAAAAAAAATTATATCGACATGCATGTGTAAATTATACTGTCTTTAATGTTACATCTACAGTTCAATTTCTCCATTAAAATAGATTTTATATTAAAGACAAACTTTTGCTTTGGATAAAACCCAGTAACTTGTTTACAGGTTTAACCAGCAATTCTGGACACGATGGATTAGGAGGCGACAGTTAAAACACCATAATTTAACCACCGAAAGATATAACATATATTATCATTCCAAAACTTGAGACTAATTCGAATTTCTGTAGAGAGAAAATAGTAGCGCGAGTAGTATTATTATTTTCCCTCAACATTACCAAACTATAGGAATACCCAACATCATATGCACCATATCTTCCTAAAACAGAGTAAACTGATACTACCTCATACTACCTCCGGTCGTAGAGCATTTTTATAGTGCAATCATTACAACCGGAGGAGTACTATATTTCCATTCCCTAAAACCTGTGGGAAATATCTACGGGGCTACTAGGCAAAGCACAACTAATAGACACAGACGACTTACAGAATTCAAAGAAGACAGAATAATATCATCAGGTAAAGTAAATCGCACACTGTCAACCATCCAAGGTGAGTGATAAATAGTGATCTGTAGTCACACTGTTTGGGTTATGGCATGGTGGAGCAGGCACTTCAGCAACTCCTTCAAGCATCTGAGAAACTTTTCTCATGGTGGGTCTAAGAGTTGGGTCCTCTTGTATACACCAAATAGCAATCATTAACAACTTTTCCAGGTTCTTGTCATCTAATGCCTCCTGATCTTCTTCAACCAAAGCCTTCAGAGAACCTGTTCTGTAGCAGTCATAAGCCCAAACTGCTAATCTTGCTCTCTCCTCATTCTCTGGTTCCGTGTCCACACATCTTATGCAACAGATTATCTTCAGCAGCAATACACCAAAGCTATAGACATCTACTTTGGCCGTGATAGGCATGTTCTTGAACCATTCAAGTGCAACATACCCTTTTGTTCTCCTTATATCTGTATTGGTTCGGCTCTGCTTCATGTTTAAGAGCTTGGCTAATCCAAAGTCAGAGATACGAGCATTAAAGTTGTCATCGAGGAGTATGTTTTGCGGCTTTATGTCGCAGTGGATGATCTGGGTGTCACAATCTTCATGTAAGTAAACAAGTCCTCTTGCAATCCCAAATGCCATTAGACGTACGTTCCAGTTGGGTTTTGAGTCACTGAAAAGAAGGCTAGCTAATGTGCCATTGCGCATATACTCATAAACCAACATCCTTTCTGTTCCATCCTCACAGAACCCAAGCAACTGAACTAAACTCTTGTGATGGGTCTGACCAATGACATTAACTTCATTCTTGAATTCCTTCTCAGTTTCTTGCAAAAGTAAGGTGTTCAACCTTTTGACTGCTACGTTTACCGCAGAACCCATGTCAATGGCTCCTTTGTAAACAACAGCGAAAGCTCCTCTTCCTAATTCTTCCTTGAATCCATTTGTGGCCTCTTCAAGCTCCTTATAAGTAAAACAGCGCAAATTGCTTTCAACAGCACTGTCACTTCGGTAAACATTTTTAGGCTTCTTCTTGAATTGGTAAATGGAGGAAAAGCCTAGACACAATGCTCCAATTAATACGAGATTAAGAAAGGCAGAGCTACCCAAGAGGACAGAAACCGCCAAAATCAACGAGTCCTGATTCTTTCTTTCGATGATTGGAGGACCAATTAGGGAGGAATTGTCTTTCCTCACCTTGACAAAAGCCTTACCACCATTAACACTCGTGTTATATTTGCCATTTGAAAGTGGAAACCTCTTTTTCCTGCAACCGTCGCCTGGTCTGAAAATGGCAACGGCACAAAAACAATCTTCCATGCAGGCCCTTTTGCATTCATCTTCTGTAAAAGGCTTTAGAAGCACATAATCCGAGCCAGGCCAATCAGCATCTTGCAACTCCACAAAGTCATATAGATCTTTCGCTTGACTAAGCTCATCTTCTTTACAGCCCTGTATGAAATCTGGTTTACAACTACCATATGGATCATCAGGATCTAGTAGGGAGTAACCTTGTGGGCATGTACAATTTGGCCTAATATTATCACCCAATTTACAAATGCTATTATATCCGCAAATGCCTGTTCCTTCACTGATGACCCTTGCATTACAGATATCATCTGGCTTTGACCAGATAGGTGTCCAAGTTCCAGGTGAACCCTTGGGATGTCGATATAAAGAGAGAACTCCATCAAAATTAAGAGTAGCTCGAAGATAAAATTGAGTTGGAGAGGGTGAGCCCTGGTCTGAGAAGAAGTATGTACCATTGTTCTCCCTTAAAACAAAAAATTCTCCAGATTTGTTGAAGACTAGTCGAATTCCAGGACTTGGATTATTGGACGCAGAAGTTTCAGTATTGAAATAATCTTCATTAGCATACTCAGATGGTAGGTTTACAGAATGCAACTCAAGATTACCATCATTCTGGAGAACAAGTTCAAACCTCCCCCGTGCGAAATCCGCCTCTGACCTCCGAGAAGAAAGCTTTTCTCCCTTCTCCAAAGTCTGTGAGGGCAACATGGTGTCTTTAGGATTCTTGAAGGTCTCCCACACAGAGTTAGACATCCCATCATAAAGAACAAAGTTGCCAGAGTCATTCAATGAACCAGAAGCAACACTACCAGAAGGGTTATTTTCTGGTGTCCACAGAGTTGGACCATCAGGATGAGTAAGCTTAAGCCCTTCTGAATCAGTAAGCTGAACTCTTGACCCCTTTGGAGCAGGATTGTCTCCATTGGCATACCAAACGATGGTTTTGCTTGGAATGTTGGCATACCAGATGGAGAGCAAGAAGAAACTGTTGTTTTTATGTGGTTGAAACCCAAAGGCAAAATCCCCAGAAGGTGAAACCACCCATGAGGCGGTGTTGCCATCTGCGGTGAAAGAATCGCCCACTTTGATATTACTTTTTCCGCTTTGGGCAAAAACACAAACAGATGGCAGGCACAGAATCAGAAAACAGAGGAGAAGGGGATTCAGAGAAGAAGCCATACCCAGGATCAATTTTCTTCAGAGTTTGGAAACTGGAAGATTAAGGAACGCGATTGAACGCTGAATATGCGGAAGCGAGGGCTCCATCAAGAGTGGGGTCACTGGGAAGTGAAAGAGTCAAGTTAAGGTCAAGTCGTCTTCTGGTACGTGGGAAACATTATTGACGCCATGACGTGGAGATTCCAAATAAAGCTGACAACTTCACGTGATGCGTTTCTGCTTTATAACTTCTCTCTCTCTCTTTTTCTTTTTTCCCCTTTTTTCTTTTTCTTTTTTCCTATGTTTCATTCGCAACTATAACTTTGCTTTTTGTTATAAAAATTTCTGTTTGAAGCTTGTCCTCGTAGACCTAGACAAAACACTTCTTCCTTACTTTTAAATTTATAAACAAAAACAATTTCTTGTAATACTTTTTCCAGTTAATCCCCTTATATCCCCCACCCAGTTTTGATGATTATAATATTGTGTGTTATATAAAAAGGCCTCTCCACTTAAAATTAATTTTTAAACGTAAAAATATTATCACCACTGAAAACAGCTTACTTTAATTTATTGTAATGCATTGATTAAAATGAATTTATAATTAAGTTTATTAAATTTATATATTTATGTCAAATGCCCGTTTATATATACAAATGTTATCACCACTGGAGTTTTTGTTTTTATTTTTGATAAAAGGAGGACATGTTTTTGAAAAATAAAAAAGATGAAGGAGAAGCATAAATTAATGAATGATCTTGCAGTTTATAAGGGACGGAGAGATTGTCGAGTAGAATCGAAATATTTGCTTGGAAAACCTCTTGCTATTGTGAAGCATGGATGACGTCCTCTGCGAGTCTGATTTCGTTGAATTTTCGAAAGGCAAAGGACCTGCCACGAAGTGAAGGCTTGAAGCTCATTTGCCCACAGATAAACGGAACCGTTTCCCTGCCTATCTTTTGGATAGGTTGGGGTGCCTATCTTATTTAGTCATTCAGATGAGATTTGACTATTTAGATTTAATTTTTTTACATTTAATTTTTTTTTTAAAAATTATTTTATGTGTAAAGAATCTAAAAAATAATCTTTTAACTAATATGTTCTCAAAAAATAATTTTTCAATTTAAAAATAGCTAAGTAAAAAAAAATTAAATTTGAATCGTTTAGATCTCATTTAGGACGGTCCAAATGAAATAGGCGGAGGAGCTGTTCCCCTGATAAACGGTTCCATGGAGTCTCCAACTACGTACGACGAAGGAGAATTAGTGGTCTTTATATTTGGTTTGGTTATTGACTATTGGGACATCAAAATGAAGAAGAAATTTTAAGGGAAAAAGAATAAACAAAAAGAAATTAAAAATTGTAAGATCTTAAATGAGGAATTTCTTAAAAAATGGGTTGTAATTCAATCATTCACTTACCAACTTTTGATAAGAAACTTGATTTGAAATTTTGTAACTTCAAAAAAAAAATTAATCTTTTTTCCAAATTTCAATCATAGAATTTTTTCTGCTAGTAATTTCGACCATAAAATTAAGGTAAAATTACATTTAAATACCAGTTAAAATTGATAAACCCATAGAAACCCATTGAAATTGTTAAAGAACAGAGAAGGGATGGGGAGCAATGAGGGATATGAAATTTGGGGTGAAAAGTTCAAACTACCCTTAATAGTTAGGTTACGAAGACATGGAGGAAATGGATTTCATTTGCCAGTTCGAATTACGAGAGAGTCGCGCTGGAAGTTCCTCTTCATCTCGAATCCGTCAATCGGTGACTTGGGACGGAAATATCTACGATCGGCAGTCGATAGTAGCGAAGGAAGTCGAGTTCAGTCCTCGTGGTCCAAGTTCGAATTGTTGCAGACTCATGATCCAAGTTCCTCTTCATCTTGACTCCGTCAATCAGCGACTTTGGACGAAAATCTCTTCGGCCGACAGTCGATCACTATAGTGGTCTCTCCCTCTTGACTCCATCATCGTTCTCCCACTCACTCACGAGTCTCTAGTTCGGTCCTGTATCAGCAATCCCTCACGATCTCGTTCTCGCACTCACTTACATAGTTCACAGTTAATCCCTTGAAAGAGACAAAGTTGATTCTTCATGGGGGTGAATTTTACAATGGTAACAAGGTCAGATTTTATTGATAATCATATATTGAAGCATTCTGGTTTAAATAGATCTGTTTGCATTTTGATGAGTACGATGTGGATTTGTTTAGACTTTTGTCTATGGTGATCTTTACTGATTTGATGTGGAGAAGTTGGAATGGAAATTAATCTCAAGTCCTAATAGTCCTCCTCCTCGCAGTGCTTATCAGGCAGTTGCTTGGAAGTGATAGGCACAAAAGCTAAAAAGAAGAATAGAATCGAAGAGCAAGAAGAAACAAAAGCTACAGATGTTACAAAAGAAGAAGAAGAGGTTGAGAGAAATCTGTACTATTCATTATGCATTATCACATCGTGGCTGAGTGCTCAAATACATGCAAAAGAAAATAACTACCTATGTGAGAAAAGACCAAATACCCAGTTAAATGACTAAGAAATTACAGTTCTACCCTTTGTGATATAAACTATGTAACTGATATAAACTACGTAACAATACCCCCTTAACGTAATCCTTATCATCAAGGATTGACTGCAGATACAAATGAAGGGAAACGTGTGAGAATTCCTCCCAATTCTCCCAAGTCGATTCTTCTGGCAGTTCATAACTCCAATGTACAAGAACCTGGGTGGCAAATCACACGACAATCCAAAATGGCATAAGGTTCTCTTGGGGTAGCAGCTCCTTCCATTGATTCAGGTAAAGGCAGAGTCCACATTACCTGCTTCTCCTTACCTGCTTCTTACCTGCTTCTCTTTAAAACGGTGCGTTGAGCGTTCCTTTTTTTAAAAAAGAAAAAAAAAAACAAAACAAAACCCAAATGCTCTTCAAATTTTGAAGGATCGTTCACGCTTCTGATCTGTCGAACTGTATCAACCTCTCGTCGGCGACGTCACCTCGAGCCGCTTTGGTGTTCTTTGTCGCTCTCGGCGTCTAGCGGCGGAACCCAAGCCGAAATCGATTACTCTCCAAATTTGTCGAACCGCATCAACTTCGTCGGTGACACCTCCTCAAGCCGCGGCGCAAAGGCCCGACACCGTGCATTATCAATCCGTTTATATCCACCGATCCTTTGTTCTCGTAATCATTGGATTTTAGCTCCTTGTTTACTCATTCATTTGGAAATCACGCTAAGCCCCCTTAAGTTGTTTACTCTGAATCTCTCCCTTTTGTAAGTTTTTGTTGCCTTCTTTGGCCGATTGTTGTTCGTTTTCAAGCTTTGCTAATTATGATGCTAGTGGTGCTCCAATGTTGTTCGCTTGAATTTCTTCTCGTGATTTTTTATTTTGAAATTTTGAACAAATATATATTTCTTGTGGGCCTTCTCCTTTTGTTGTCGTTTTTGTGCAGAGACAAAGATGGGTGAGGGAGAACGATTTCAGCTAGGAACTGTTAGAGCGTTCACTTTGTCTGTGGTATCATCAGTGTCAATATCATTCTTTCTGCGAAATACACTATTTTTATTGGAAAGTAAGAGTAACATTTTTTTTATTGACTTGTTCAAGGATACTGTCTACCTGCCCTAATCAACATTTGGTTTTGCTATTCTATCTTTGCACTAATCAATAGCCCATTTGAATTTAAGTGGAGTCTGAGAGTTCAAAAGCTTTGATACCTGTTCTTTGGTGCTCATGCAGCTACAACTTTGACAAGCTTGCATTTAGATGGCCAAGCTGGCTATAATTCCATGCTCAGTTCAATTCTATGTGATTTGTCTAGCCTCCATCTTTTTAGTGTTACTTTTTCCTCTTTACTTATTGTGAAAATGATTTGCTAACTCGTTGTGGTCAATATGCTTCACCTCATCTTTGTCTTGACTTTTATGTTCGAATAATAGTACTTGTGATTTGCAGTCTAGCCTTCATCTTACGCTACCTTGATTTGTATGTTCCGAATAGTCTCATACTTGTGGATAATAGTACTTGAAGAGAATTCAGTTGCAACAGTCTTTGAAGTTTGAACTAGCCTTGCTTAGAGTTTGGTTACAATTGTCTAAGTAGAAAAAATGGGTAGTTGATTCTTGCAAGAGACTAGTTGATCACCATTCAGAGATTAATGTTTATCTATTACTTCTTTGTTTTTTGGTCTAATACAAAAGTTATGGATCAAGCCATACATTATTGATGAAGATGGAAGACCAAAATGTAAATGATCTATTGGTTATAGCCTCCTCATTTTCTGTATACATGTGTGTGTGTGTGTGTTGTCTTCAATTTTACATGATATAAGAGCCTTGTCTGAAAGAATAATAGTGGACTTTCAAGAGCATACAATTTCAAGTCCAGAGCTCCAAAGGTCCAACTACCTTTCCTTCAATATAGATCAAGTCTGTACTGTCCACCCCTTTTCTGATGAATTGAACATACTTTGACAAACACTTCTACGTAATTGTTGTTTAATATTTTTCTTATAATAATGCGGTGAACAAAAGCCTTCAAACATTTGAGTGTGTGGTCATTGGGTATCCTTCAATATACCACATGCTTAAATTTTAAACTTTTTCTTTTAACAAAACAATGCTATATGTACTTGTATTGGCCATTGTAAGAAGTTGCACAGTTTAACATTTACACTATACATTGTTGCTGTAACTTTAATGAGGATGGAAATTAATCTTCTTGACATTGATTGTAGGTGGAGATGGTTCCTGTCTTGTGAAAAAGAGCAATTTCCATCCTTCCAAAAGAATTCTTCTGTGCTCTCCCAAGCTCCAAAAGAAATGTGCAACAAGCTATGCAACATTGATGCATCCAAAAAATAGGCATCAAAAGAGTCTAATGTCTGCTTTAGTCAACAACAAAAAAATCCACCAAAAGAGTCTGATGTATGTTTTAGTTTCCTGTGTGAATCAAAAGATGTAATATGTGAGAGTTGTATCATGTACATGTATTGCAATATTTGTAAATGGAAATGTTGAAATGAACATAATGTTAACATTTTTCACAATGTCTCTTTTTATCTTTCTTTTCAATACCTTTAGAATTGCTTGCATTGAGATATATTGCTTCAAGTGATAGGAAGTCACTCTCTTCATTTGCCTATACTTGTAAATATCAATGAATATGACTTGAGATATCATAGCCATGTGAAATATAAGTAGTGACAAATTTATCAAATCATACCATTAATAAGTTTGTAAATGACAACGGTTGAGATGTAGATGGTGAGAAAACATATTGTGTTTGTGCAGGTTCTATAGGATGAGCATGTTGTGTTACTACATCCTTCTTTGTGTTCACCTTTCTTCTCTTATTAGATGGTTGAGCCTCTTGAACACCCTACACAAAATAAATACAAGATTAATAAAAGCTTGTATGTTTAATATAAATATAAATGAAATCAAAACTTAATACATGTTCCTCGGAGCAACTTTTTCGCGCTTGTTTAAATTCCTTTCCCTCCAACCTTTGTAGCGTTGCTTTCTTTTTCTTCCTTCTCTCTTTTTAAAACCCTTAGGCATACTTTTTGATTCTATGGTTGGTGCTACACTTGGCTCAACAATATTATCTTTATTACCATCGGGAATATTATTATTTGCTTCATTGATTACCCCCTTAAGATGCGCATATCCTTCACGGCTCTTAGCAGCTTTTCTTGCCAATGTCACAAAATCATGCATTAAATATCTATATCTCTGCGTGATTTCAAGTTTAGGATCCAATTGTATCTCATTTCCTATAGTGTCATGCACAACACCACTCCTTGCCTCCCTAGTCCATCGCTTGAGAATGTATTGCTCAGGCATAATTCTCACACCCTTTGTCTCGTATACTTTCAACGCATGACAACATAATATCCCTGTAGTCTCAAACATCCCACAAGTGCAAAAAATTTCATGTGTATCAGGCTTAAAAGCAATTCTCCACTCCCCCTCTTCATCAATCATATGGACAGTGTATACAATTAAAGGCTCTCTCTCATCATGTTCAGTTAACTTCACAGCAAATTGGAGATCCCATTGTTCTTGGAACATGTCAAAGGCACCTGGGGTATAAATTTTTGAAAGTTGGCGTAATATTGGTGCACTTGGATTTACTATCCTAGGTATCTTGTTTCTAGAATCAAACTCCAACTTCAATTCCTTGTCTCTTTTCTCTCAAAACAACTTGTCAAAAGTGGTGAAGAATTCGTTAATGTCTAAATTTGGTGACGTACATTGCTTCACATTAGCGTTTATACTTTCAGCGAGTTGTGTGCTCCTCATTCCTAATGTGCGAGAAGTCTTCACATAACACCAAGCCCATTTCTCCTTAATATCATACATGGATTTCAACCACCTATTTTCATGAACATCATAAGAAGATAATAATTGACTCCAAGCTTCTTCAAACTTGTCAACTTCTGTAATTTTAGACATGCATTTGCAAAAATCAGTCAAAAAATGCAACCCCCCTTTCATCAAGTTTCCAAGGTGCTTAATGCCATTTTGTTTTAAGTGCCAAGTACACAAACAATGCTTTGTATCCGAAAGAACTTCACTCAAAGCTCTTGCCATAGCTTGATCTTGGTCTGTAAAGACAGTTTTAGGCTTCTTCTGCATATGAGCATCCAAAAAAGTTTCTAACACCCACTTGAAGGACTCAGTAGTCTCATCAAACATTAATGCTGCTCCAAAGATAACCGCACTTCTATGATGATTAAAGCCTGAAAAAATTGCAAGGGGTCGATTACCACTATTTGTACCATATGTTGTGTTTAAAGCTAAAACCTGACCAAAATGTGCATAATCTATTAACATTCCAGCATCTGCCCAAAACACATTAGTAATATGTTCTTCTGTGTCCACCTGATATTTGTAATAAAATGCAGGATTTATAGCAAGTTGTTGCTGAAAATATTCAAATAAGCACCTCACCTCTCCATACTTCAAACTTTTTTTCTTTTTAGACTAAAGGTAGTTTTGCACATCTATGCGAGTATATCCAACATTTGCTTTACCCTCGGCATATGTACTCATCAAGTCAAATGTAGCCTTTTGTTGGAGCCCAGACTTCCTTGCAAGGTCTATTTCACAGGCATCAACTTCTGATAAATTTCTTTGGGATACCAACAAGTGCACTGTATCTTGGGTGTGGAGGGGGTGATTGTGTTCTTCATCAAATCTAGTGATTTTGAACTTCTGATTAATATAAGAAACCACCATTAGTGCCTTACAGTTAGTCCTTATTTCACCTCGCTGCCTAGAAGATTGTCTCTCTCCTTTTCCTTCATCTTTTAGACCCTCCTTGCAACATACATACATGTATGTTATAATTTCACTAGTTTTTTTGCTCTTTGTACTACTATGCTTCCTAGCTCCAAATCCAGTTCTTCTAGCATAATCATTCTCAAACATCCATGCTTCTTCTAAACTTCCAAACTCCTTTCCTATTTTTGGTTTCAATTGATCATCATCCATTATGATTCACATATACACAAATAAAATAACCATATCTTTAAAAAATGATAATTTTTGTATAATGAAGACCAAAAAAAAAAAAAAAATCATAATTTTTTTGTTCTTTTGGAGACATGGCTCACCTTTTTTCAATCACTCACATAGAATTCCATCAGTATCAAGTATATTACATAAAATCAGTCAATGACATGCTATTAAATTCTGAAATCCTTAAGTACTAAAATTTATCTACCTTTTTTCACCTAAGAAAAAGTAAGTCAGGCCAAACCAATCACCAACCAAATCTTGTTGAACGGCCTGCGTTTAGATGATAGAGACAAATGAGAAAAAAAAAATTTATAAGATACATTTCATTTAGAACTGAACTATATACACAATACACTACTAGATACACACTAGTGAGTTCCTTAAGTTCAGCAACAGGTAAACACCACTCCCTAGATCAACTATAATAAAAGTATCACAAGGAAAATGCAATATAAAGGTATAACAGTTTCTCATGCATGAAGTGGCAGACCAATAGAAAATATTAAGGACCTTTGTGTCTCACAAAGAAACATCTTTAGCCAAAAGCGACCTCTACTTATAGATGCATCATTAAATAGGAATATAACAAATTGCTCTGGAAGCCAAAATTCTCGTCGAATCTATAAATCCTAAGACATTGGCCTTAAGCCTTAAATCGAGCATAAGCCGATTATTTGAAGATTGTTGAACCATGTGTTGTCTAGCAAAAGTTTGAAGAATCTGTGAGGCTGTTAAATGATTTGCTTCTCTCATAAATATAGCAGTGAAAGGCAAAAACGATGCTAACATGAAGTTCCTATCCGAATCAAAAAACTCAACCGTGGGCACGTAAATATATAAAATAATAGTTCAGATAATTACTAAATTTAAAATAATAATTTTTTAAAAAACTAATGACCATGTTGGCCTTGAGGCGCCTTTGTTTTCCGTGATCACTCCAAGATGTAGCTGTCTCTTTCAATGTGCCTTGCTCAATCCCGAAAGCCCTTCTTCTAGAACACCCAATCTTCACACACTCACAAACGCCCCTTCATGCTTATTATCGTCGTGACTGATACTTGTGTCCTTTCAGTTTCACAGCCCCTATAAAATTCCCCACCCCAAAAAGTGAGTTGGGAATTTAAGGATTGGGGCTCAACCAAGAACAGCAGGTTCGATTGCGACTCAACCAAAGGCCATCTGTCATTCGAAGGGAGTTCTATTTCCGCGTTGTTTCCTCCTCTCGTTATTCATGTTAATCGATTGCTTCCATTTTGTTGCTATTTTCGCGGGAAATTTTACAAGGCAAAAAAAGGCCACGTGCAAGCTTCTAATTATCCAAAACGCACCGTTTTAAAAGAGAAGCAGGTAAGAAGCAGGTAAGGAGAAGCAGGTAATGTGGACTCGGTAAAGGCAGTATAGGAACAGAGGAGTTGGGGCTGTGTTTCAGTTGAGAAACATGGAATGTAGGATGTATTCTTGAAGATCCTGGCAACTCCAAGGTGTAAGCTACCTCACCCACTCTTGCAGCTATACGGAAGGGCCCATAATAGCGAGGAGACAGCTTCTCAGAAGATCGGGGTGCCACTGAAGTTTGGCAATATGGTTGAAGCTTCTAGAAAACCCAATATCCCACCTGAAAATGGCTTTCTGACTTGTGCTTATCAGCTATTGGCTTCATCCGATTGATTACAACAGCAAAGTTCACCTTCAACTACAGTAACAGTGCCTCTCAAGCTGAAAAAGAACGATCAATAGATTCCATAGAAGACTCTTATGGCAAGTAGGGAAGGCGCAATGGTGGTGGTTGTCCATACATAACTTCAAAAAGGCGACATCTTTGTTAAGGAGTGGTAGGTGGTGTTGTACCACCATTTGGCCAAGGGAAGCCACTGCGCCCAGTCACATGGTTGCTACCATGAGAAACATTTGAGGTAATGCTCAAGACAACGATTCAATACTTCGTTCTGACCGTCACTTTGTGGATGATAGGCCGTTGACATGCACTGTTCAACTCCCAAGCGCAACAGAAACTCGCGCCAAAATTGGCTAGTGAATAATGGGTCACCGTCACTTAGAGCCGGAAATCGGGCTTACTGTTTAAGCCCTGGCCCTGTAGGGCTCGGGCTTGAAAAATAGGCCTGAAATTTGAAATTGGCCCTACGGGGTCGGCCTTGTAGGCCTCCCAAGCTTAATCAGTCGGCCCCGTAGGTTTCGAGCCTACCCGTTAGGCCACGTTATTGTAGCATTTTCATTTTTTAAAAAAAACAAAATAGTCAAAGAGTGAAGCATTATACCTTCGCTCAAAGTGAAGCACAATCAAATATCTATGAAATTGATGATAGTGATAAAGAAGGTGACAATTGACAATGATAGTGGTATGCTTTTATATTTTATGTGAGTTGTTTAATGCTTCTTACGTTTTATGTGAGGCAATTGTGGACAATGGTTTGTTTTTTATTACGAATTAATGAATATGTTTATTTGTTGGATGATTTGTATTGTTTATATATTAATGTTGATAATATTTATTTGATAGCTTAGAACTTTAATGGTTACAGTTTAATAATTATATTTCTTTGAAAAAAACCTAAGAAAAATAGTTAAATTTTGGAATAGTAATTTCCAGGCCCTGTAGGGCCGGCCCTGGCCCTAATACTATCGGGCCGGACTTTGAAAAACAGATGTTTTCCTTATCTCGAGCCCCGTAGGGGCGGATTCAAAGCCCCGATTCCCGCCTCTCATCCATCGATAAAATTAGTGAAATGGGCACTATGTAACTTGTATGCATTATCAAGAAAAATTTGGGCCAAGTCGATGTTGTGAATGGATGAGCTAGTGGAATAAAATGGGCACAAGAGTTTGTTTGATGAGCAGTTTGTGGTGCCTGTGAACCGTGGTAAGGCTGTGTGGTGGTATGTGCAGGAAGTAAAAACAGCGAGGAAAGAATTTGGTGTAATTACAAGTGTGAAGCAAGAGGTCAACATTAGTTGGTCCCCTCCATCAGAGGGTTGGTGGAAACTGAATGTGGATGGAGCGTCAAAAGGGTTGGATAAAATTGCTGGATGTGGGGGTTAATCAGGGATGAGAGTGGTAGGTGGACCACTGGGTTCATACGGAAGTTAGGAACTTGCTCAGCCATCAAGGCCGAGCTTTGGGTCGTCTTGACGGGTTCGAAACTGGCTACAATGAAAAGCTTGCAGAATGTAATGGTGGAGTGCGACTCAAGTGCTGCTGTACAGCTGCTGAAGCATTGCAGACTGATGGAATAACTGATGCAGGATCGGTGCTGCTAGCAAACATTGGCAGGGAAATGGCTAAGGTACCTAGACTAATAATTTCTCATGTATATAGAGAGGGCAATATTTGTCTTTGATGCCCTTGCAAATATAGCTTGTGTACGGGATGATTTGTTTCTTGTCTTAGATAATCCTCCATCTACTATGGTTGATTTGCTGATACGTGATGTAGTGGGCGCTGCCCAACCAAGACTTATACTGATATAGAAATGCTGATGGGCTAATGCCCCGTTTTTACCAAAAAAAAAAAAAAAAAAAGGGCATATTTGCTGAGTCTATCAAAATAAAGAAGAAATTTCAAGGGAAAAAGATAAAGAAAAAAATTAAAAATTGTAATATCTTAAATGAGGAAATTCTTAAATGCTTCTAAATTCAACCATTCACTTAACAACTTTTGATAAGAAATTTGATCTGAAATTTTGTAACTTCGAATTTTCTTTTTTATCTTTTTTTCCAAATTTCAATCATAGACTTTTCTTTGGCGCTAATGTCAACCATAAAATTAAACTCTACACAGCTTCCATATTTATTTACGGAGGTAATGTTTATGCTTATTTAATGATTGATAATTGATAATGATGATGATAATATTAAACAAATGAGGCATCAAGATTTTTTTTATTGTCAAACTAAGAATTGGTTATAACAAATAAAAATCATTAATAAAAATGATTTTCGATTTTATAAGAAAATGAATATATGAAAAAGTTTAAATAACTTTGAATTTTATAAAAATCCGTGTAAGAAAGTCAAGTAACGTGTTGTGATTCCTTCTTTAAAGAAATTATAGGCCTTTTTTTTTTTTTTTTTTTTTTTTTTTTTTTTTTTTTTTTTTTTAAATTGGTGATGCATTTATCTTAAGACATTGGCTTCTTTTCCCCAAGCTTATTCCAAAAAAAAAAGACTCGGTTGCAATGAAATCATCTTTGGTTTTGTTTCACTCGTGTCTCCCCTCCGTAGGATGAATCCTTCTAAATCTCAATTAACATTCTACTGAAACTCACGAGTTCACTTATTGAATTTACCGTTTTTATATATTTACCTTGTAGAATAATGTCGGGATACTCTTAAATTTGTGATAGTTATAAACCATGTCAAACTCACACGTTGTTGTTAAACTTGCATGAGTCGACTTTCCTAATTTACCGTTTTTACATTTTTATCTTATAAAATCATGTCTAGTTAATCTTAAACTTATGATAGTTGTAAACTCAGTCAAACTCAAGTAAATCGCATAGACCGAGTTTACTATTCTTATATTTCTAACTTACAAAATTATGTTAATTGGCTCTTAAACTCATGCTAATTTTTCACTTGATCATGCTCGGTGGCTTTATATATGAATTTAATAAAAAATTCTTTATTGAGTATTGAGTATGATAAATTATAAATGTTGATAGATTCAATTTCAATTATTTAGAATTTGTTATAAATATAACGATATATCTGAGATAAGAGATAAAGAACAAGAACAAGAGAATAGAGAAGAGAGAAAGAGGAGAGTAATTCTTATTCCAGTGTATTCCAATGTGTCACAAATACATAACATATGCCTTCTATTTATAGGCACAACTCTCAAATCTACAATTAATGTGATTCCATAATCATAGTGATTAATGGGTGAGAATAGGAAACTATGGGAGAACAGGAAATAATGGGAGATATGGACATCCACAAATATAATATTTATAACAATCCCCTTGGATGTCCATTATGAATGTGCCTCATTAAAAACTTTAACTAGGAAAACCCAATGGGATAAAAACCTAACCAAAGAAAAGAGTACATCATCCATTGATACATTTTCTAATGCTGCCTCATTAAAAACCTTTCTAGGGAAACCCAGTGGGACAAAACCTAGATAAGGGAAAAAGAGTACAACATGTATCATCTCCCCCTCTTAATTACATTAGATTTACTCCCCCTGATGACTACATTACTTTCAATGTCTTTTGAACATATCTTCTTTTTGGTCATCAAACATTCTATTGTGTACCTGCAAGAACTAAATATTTCCAACAAAATCATAATAATACTAACATGATTTCTAAGCATTCTTATAAGATATATCTAGATGCATATCAACAGATATTCTTTAAAATGATTATATCATACATGCTCTAATAGCTTTAAGTCATACAAAACTTATTAAGTATTGTTCTCGAGAACTTTAAATTAGATGCTTCTGACATCTTGAGTCCTTTAGGGACATGTGCTTCTGGCACTTTGAATCCTTCAGGGACTTGTGCTTCTGGCACATTGAGTCCTTCGGGGACATGTGCTTCTGGCACATTGAGTCATTCGGGGACTTGTGCTTCTGGCACATTGAGTCCTTCAGGGACATGTGCTTATGGCACCTTGAGTCCTTCAGGGACTTGTGCTTCTGGCACATTAAGTCCTTTAGGGACATGTGTTTCAGGCACCTTGAGTCCTTCAGGGACATGTGCTTCTGGCTCATTGAGTAAGCCATATGCATATGCTATATAATAATATCTAATAGACGCATAATTTATCATTCATAAACTGCCAAATTTATTGTATCCACCACAAAATCATATATCCAAATTTGGACTTCAGGTCCATAACTATCACAATATGATTACATTTCGTCATTCTCAATTTCACTTATCCTCTTGGCCAATAATCTTTATATAATATCCTCATTTGATCACGTGATATCATCATCAAAATTGTTGTCGACAACTTTATATTTTCGGTTCTATTTTTTCCAATTCGACATAACAATATCAATATTACTCGTCAATTTTGAACGAACTCTCTTTAGGTTTTGCAATAAGTTATGTCTCGATACTCTTCCGGAGTATCTATCTCCTTAGTATGATCATCTTAATTATTACTCCAATTTATCCATAATGTTTATCTTTGGAACCGAATAGTTACTTATGCTTCGTGCATGTTACTAATTGGAGCATTTTTAGTTTGGAATATGAGATTTAATAAATCTCATTTGGGTCGAGAATTTATCCGGAAAATATATCATGAATGCATTACGATGAACTTCTGGTTCATACTTCTTTATTTGAGGATATATACTTTGCTATAATAATGCATTCCTTGTATTCTCTTTTCCAGCTATTCAATTTCTTCCCCTCATGTTGAGAAAACTATGTCAAATATCAATTGACTAATATAAGTCTCCATGTGTTTCCTTTAGAAACATCATTTTGTTTCATCTAGAAAACAAACAATTAAAAGGAGATCTTCACATAACTTTTATCTCAACTTTCTCTTAAATCCATATATGTGCATTGTCGTGGATTAATAATTATTGCACATTCAACCCTTTTAAGATGGAAATTTGTCTAGCTACTGACCAAGAGCCAATTTTACCGGGAGAATTTTGTTGGCTTATATAAGTGCTGCAATATGTAAGATCAAATATACCAACATAAAATTTTGTTCTCACAAGAATTGATCTAGCTATTTATGGAGGCTTTAATTCATGATTTCTTGATCGTATAATCTGGAAATTGTGCATTTAATACATTCAAACATTATTGCAAACTTCGAGTTGCAAACATTCTTACAAACTTCAGGTTGCAAGATAATAATCTTGCATGTAACCATCTCATAGATGCATCTTTCAAGTTTATATGGTTTACATGCTACTTCAATGAGCCTATATAATTTTGTTTGATATATTTCCGAAATACTGAAATCCAATTACTAATCATTATCAATGATAGTCTTGCAAACAATTTGTTTGTGAGAACAAACAAAAGACATAATTCATAAATAATATGTTGGTTATTCATGAAGAATCTTTGGTTTTTCAATGGATGTCAATACATAATCTTATTTGCATTATATTTATGACTGGATGATCAAACAAGTCATGCCAACAATAAATATGTTTGGATCAATAAACTTAAGTTTCATCGTAACATATGCCTCAACAAATAATAAACATTTCAATATTCTAACATCCATTTTGGGAGATCTATTAAACTTTGTCTAAGAAGTATATAACTTTTCAAAAAATTTAGCTCACACATATATTCTAACTCATACTTGTATTCTAACAATCTCCCCCTCAAGTGTGAGCCATATAAATATACTTTCTTTATATATGTATTTCAAAATCACTTTAAAACCCTTTAAAGCTCAAAATAAAAATCTATGTTGATTCTTCAAGAACAAACATATAATATTACATCACTAGATAATCTCATTACTCATTAATAATATACTTCAATTTACTTATATATGAAAAATATATACATTTCACTACATATGAAGATATTCATGATCAAGATAACTTAGAATCACATCGATTTAGAATTACACATGTGAAAATTTTTCAGCGAAAAATTCTCATAGAAACAAATTTATGATATATGACCACATAAATTTAAATAACAATAACAATAAAAAGTAAGCATTATGTTACCTTTTGGGCTTATTTATTTCTCTTGGGCCTTGGCTTCAAAATAAATATGGATATATTTCTCTCTAAAGCTCATTGCCTCTTTAATATCTCATTGACAAGAAACTTCTAGTTTACATTTGGCAAACATTTGGTTTGCATTGACAAACTTCTGGTTTGTATTATTATGTGTAAACTTTTGATTTACAATAACATGTATTTACTATATGATATCCATTTTTGCAGATATCTTTGAAACTCAATAAGTTTCTTTTATACTTGGTAGGATAAAAAGCATTATCAATGTATAATTTTGTTCCTTCAGGTAACAAAATATTAGCTCTTTTGGAGCCTTTAATCAAATTTATACTACCAAATATAGTTTAAACATTGGCCTCTTGCATTATAAGTTGGGCAAGATATGCTAATTAGTCCTCAAGACTATTAGCCTTTAGAATTATTAAATTGTTTAAATTAAATTGTTCTAATTGTTTATATGTTAAAGTGTAGATTTAGCAATGAAATATTTCTTCATAGGCACTGAGAACCCAACATAATTAATTATTTTTAGGTGTTAAAGTAGACATAATCATTTTTTTTTAAAACCCCATGCATGAAAGATGTTAACCAAACTTAACTTCATCAATTTTAAGTGTTATGGGACCCGCAATTATTCCAGGAGCCTTGTTCTTTGCCTCCCATGAAGACCGTGGAGATTTGGAACAAAGCGAGAAGCAGTGCCTAAATCCAGACCAGCCATGGACACATCAGAGAGAGAGAGAAGAAGGGTTGTCGAAGAAATATTGAAGGTCTAAAATTGAGAAATATGATTAGAAATGATATTTAAAACGAAGAAACAGGAAGTGTCGGTGAAAGATAGAGTTCAGAGAAAATGAAAGGGAGAAGAAGGAGAGAGAATCCAAAGTCACCAATCACCATCTGCCACGTTTCAACACAATTTGTCATGTTTTTTTTTTTGTATCCCACCCGGAACCTTTGGTCCTGACTAATCTGGATTCGGGTTTTGTAGTGGTAAGGACGACCCTCCCAATAGTAGTAACTCCATACAAGACAAATTACAAGTGCGTTACCGCAGCTCGAATCCTAGACCTCTTGAGGGAATCCAGTGCCTCATTCATACTTCTCAGGAACAAGCTAGCCACCTGGAACAATTGTGGGTCCTATAACACAAAATGGACGGGATTTAAGTCCTGGATATGGATATATCGTTCATTATTTAATTTGCATTTTTTTTTATTTGAATTATTTAGTTATTCATTTTTAATATATATTTTTTAATGAAGTAAACTCTTACCAGTTTACGATTTAAGTCTACGATAAGATTTTATATTATTGTTACGAATTTGTTTAAACTCGTGAGTTTAACAACATTTACTATTATCAAGTACTTCTCTAATTCTCGCGCCTTAAGAAAGCGCAAGTGGCGGGAGCTTGGCTCCCCTCCCCATGTCCAGGGTTTGAATCCTACCCCCTCCCTTACTATGTGTATAAAAAAAAGGGTTAAGGTGCATTTTTGCCTTTAAAGATATGGCCCAGGAGCAATCTTGCCCCTAAAGTTTTCGACGTAGCAATGTTCGGAAGTTTTCGGAGCAATGTTGTTCTCCGTAGGGCCTTTAACGGCCAACTAACGTTGACCGTTAGTTGACCGTTAGGTTTTTAACGGAGGGGCAACATTGCTCGCTTTGAAACTTCGTGGGCAAAATTGCTACTTTTTTAGAGGAGCAATGTTGCCCCGAAGTTTCAAAATAGAGCAATGTTGCCTCTCCGTTAAAAACCCTAACGTTGACAAGTTAGGGTTTTTAACAGAGGGGCAACATTGCTCCGCTTTAAAACTTCAAAGGGGCAACATTGCTACGCTTGAAACTTCGGGGCAAAATTGCTCCCGAAATAAGATACTTTAAGGGCAAAAATGCACCTTAACCCAAAAAAAGTACTTCTCTAATTCTAAAATGTATGACCTAATTAATAAGTTGATGCTAATCCTAAATGTAAGACCCATTTCACATACTATTAAATTTTTATTAAAATAACTCTATTGATCTTTCATGAAGAATAAATAAAAAATTAAGGAAAATAATTAATGTGCTTTAAAAAAAAAAAAAATCTTATTAACTAACTCAATTAGCATTTTTGATATAAAATTAGGTACTCTTACATTAAAGACACAAAGAGGACCAAACTCGTAGTTGAATGAAACAATGTTAATATTTAATATTGGTGTTATGGACTGAATAATGGGCTTATTAAAGGCTAGGCCCAGTCCTTCTCGATCAGTAAACCACCAATATCTCCATGATTATGCTCATAATCGGATATAATGCGATAATGGGGAGAAAAACGGCTTAGATCGTGGGATATGCTTGGCAAGAGACGACACGCACGATCAATGAGTAGGAACCCTAAACGACTTCTATATAGGAGCATGTTCTCCGTGTGCATTCTCTCCATTCTCGAATTGATTCTTTACAATTCGCCTACACAGAAGCATACACCCCACCCCCTATATGTATATCGAACTACGGACTTTGATCCCTCTCAAGGTACGTAGGCCCTAGGAATTGTTCCTAGGTCAAGTCCGATCTATCTATGTTCTCCAAACAGAACATTGGCGCCGTCTGTGGGGATTCGGGAAATTTTGATTCCTGCGTCCAAAGAGGTTCAAGAAAAGCCCTAAATCTATCGCTGCAAGTTTATGACTGATAGCAATTCAAGAACGGGCAAAAGAAATTGATAATCCTGGAGATCAAGGTGCCGTGGGGTGATGGGTACCCTACTCGTCATTTCTGATTCAGTTTCCGGTTGAGTTCCTTCCTTCGGATTCAATTCTTCTTGCTCGCTGAGGACATACGGCACAACGCAATTTCGAAATTTATCCTTGCTGCAATGCGTAAAATTCTATTGGCACGACTAATTTGATGTAGCAGCGTTTTATACAAGTTACGGAGGGGGAAGATGGCTAGGGTCTTTAGTTGCCATAGAGGGGTGCTCGTAAAGCATCAATATGATCAGACAGTCCCTCAACTGGCTGAGTGGAGGTTCTTCATTGCATGACTGAGGTTCAATTTCAGTTGCCGAGATTTGGACCGCGGAGAGGGCCGTCTTCAAAGGCTACAGGTCTTTTTCAGATATCATAAGAAGCCAAAATGCCCAAAATGACACACACAAATATCATCAGAGAATGCCGAGGTGTGTATTTGATATCGGCCTGGGATGCTTCATTACTATTCAATGTTGGAACGCCTCAGGATATGTCGAGATGCTAGGATACTTCATTGCTATCAATGCCGAGATGTATATGGTGCCGAGGTGTTCATACAGTGGCCGAGATCATCTTGACGAAGGCTGAGATGTCAGGAGATGCCGAGATTCAATGCCGAGATGGTTCACCATATTCAAATCGATCAAATACTAAAACCAAGATACAATGCTGAGATGTGTTTTCGAAATGATGATCCTGAGAGCCGAGATGCTGAGGAGACGAGGTCCTGAGGAGCCGAGATTCTGGATGTATACAGCCGAGATTACTATCGTGTATATTTACAGGTTACCGAGATTACTGACTGAGAAGAATTATATGCCCACGTCTAAATGTACTGACTGGACCTAACATGGTTGGAAAAGCAACACTTCTGCGTGCCACTTGTGCAGCTGTTATTATGGCCCAGATGTATTTCTTAATTTGAATGCCAAAGTCAATTAATCAGAATCTATAGGACGCTGATGCAATAATTCAGGTACGTGTTCAATGCTCTTTTGGATAGCAGTGAGTGGATCTGAGTTAAGGTTAGCCCTCTTCTATATTCTTTCCTCCGGTTTTCTTCTTTTCCATCCCGGTTACGAAATTTTTCCTTGCTGAATTAACGCCAACTGCATTCCATGTGTGATTATATAATAACATGATTTACTATTAATATAAACATGGGCGGTGGTCAGGGAGAAAGTGAATAAATATGTGGGTCCATATATTCATATTATATAGATATATATGGTATATATATGTTTGTAACAATGATGAAGGAATAATAAGTCATGGAGGAATGCTATTCGCATGGGCCATGTTTAATAAACATTATTATAATTGTTTTCCTCTTGTTGGCAATATGATGAAAATGAAGAAGGAAATTTTACACAGTGAAAGACTGCCTTCATTGAATTTTGTGTTTTTAATAGCCACAATATTTGACTTATAGACCTCAGTAAGCCTCCACACATGTCGCCATAGCAAGGTATGCTTATATTGCTAATTCATTAATTTTCATATTGAATGAAATTCTTATAGCTGAAGGCATCCTCCATGGCTACAATGTTTTTGCCGAGGCAATAATTTAGATCAATTGAATTGAATTCAGATGCAGGAATACTATTTCTATTCCTCACTGGTGGAATCATGTCCTTAACACTTAATGTGAATGGTTTGATGACACAGTTTATTTTACACTTCCTGTACATGGATAGATTATCTGCAGCAATGTTTTCCATCTATTGGATATTTTGTTTCTTGAAGTTCTTTGCTCAACTTATGGGCATTCTGGAAATCCGTCACTTTTATCACAATAGTCTTCATCTATTGCTTGCTTTAATTTCATTATTTTCTGAATGGCGAAGTAGCCAAGCGATCCCAAGCCAGACGTCATCCTGGTCTCAAGTGAAACAGATCTTGGAAGTTATCATTTGTTCGAACAAGTTCAACACTTACTGGAAATCTTGTTAGCAATTCCTCAACATTAACAAAAATTGCTATTAACATTTTTATGTTTATAATTTATAGAAAGAATGACAATTTGCATTATGGAGCTTGGCCAAGTATTTTCTTGCAGTTATTAAAAGAGGAGTCATGAAGACGTGCTTCAAGTGCATTGTGCCGAAAGATCCCAGATTCTGGTTTCAAACATGATTTCCTTGCATTTCTGATGTTGGGAAGAGATGGTGGAGAACGTGGGAAAGTTTTAATGAACTTTCGTTGGCGCTAATGGGGAAGTGGCGATGAATTCGAGCCAGTTATTATGGGATCTAAAATTATAGGGATCTTAATTATTCAAATTTCCCTTGGCATCAGGTTGTAATCAGTCGACAACGGATGTCGGCTAATGACATGAGGAAGCTTGACCGAGGTGGAGGAGTTAAGTTGGACTAGAGACGAACTTGGCTTCTTGATCACGGTGTTTCATATTTTTATTGTTAGTAATCCAAGGTGGAGGAGGTCTCAACTGATTGACAATTTGACAACCAAGCTCGGAGCGAACTTCCGAGTTGCCTTTTCTGAGATTTCTTTTTGTGTTATTGGAGGAGAGCACGATTATTGAACGTGGTGGCATATTCCGAGATGGGAATGCTTCACAACTATCAACGCCGAGATCATGATGCTTCTAATATAGTGTCAGTGCCGATGCTTCTAATATAGTGTCAGTGCCGAGATAACATGAAGAAACCCTATAAGTGATGCTGGCAGCCGAGATTACCAGGCAAAGCCCGCAGCCGAGATCATGAGAAAGGGGTCCTTACCTGAAGCCGGCAGCCGAGATGGAGACTTCTCACCGTCTTGTGATGCCGAGATATAGAAGGAGGATGAAGTTGCCGAGATGTTGATGCGGTAAAAGGGTGAATGCCGACATTTGATATTGTCATGAGAGCCGAGAAAGAAAAGTTGCACACTCTTTTTTCTCTCATTAAAATTCACGTCTTCACATGTTGCCGAGATGACGAGGTGCTGAGATGATGAGGAGACGAGGTGAAGTTTTTCAAACCTAGCTATTGGCAGGGACAAAGCTTTTCACCATAATCTTGGTGGGTATGTGCTTCGTCATGATCCAAGCACCAGGACCCGATCAGTGTGTGTGAATTCTTTGGAAAGAAGCAGCAGATTTGGATTAGTTCAAATGGTGGGCCTCTCCAAGCTGAGAAACTTTGTGAACCAGAGCCATGAAAGGTCCGAAATACCTCACGTGTCAGTTTCAGGCGGCTCAATATCTCTTTTGCACCGGAATTTTGGCACCGAGATGAAATTTGGTCCAACACTTGAGGAGTATGCCGAGATTACCATCCCATGTTCTACATTCTTCGAAGATGATTATGGGCCAAGATGGGGCTCATGTGCCGAGCCAATGGAGATTCCAAAATATGATTCACGTATTTCTCATGCGGGCTACATATTGTTTCCTAGCAACTACACTTGTTTAAGTAATATGGATTCTTGCACCAGCTCATTGAAAAGTAATTCAATATTATCAAGGCTAGGTATCTTGGAGGGATATTAATAGAAGTAAATGGAGAGCAAAAATCAAGTATTCAAATCAGAGTCGCACAATACAAGGAAAGATTCTTCTCAGTCTATCTTCAAATATTTTAAAGACGTTATTGACTATCTAATCTCTTTTAGTAGAGCTGTGTCTGTTCAGTAGCATATTGATGTAATTGATGTCACTGTTATGATCGTTAAGAATTGCAAGTTGACTCAAGAAATCAGGATATGCAGCACTGTTTCCATCCTCTATTAAGAAAGCATGAAAAAGAACCTCAAGTTTGCGGTTCCAAGAAGCTACAGCAAAATTTAGCAGCAGAAGATCGTTCAGATTCTCCAAAAGCTCCACTGCTTGTTAGAATCTCCGTTCGTCTGCTGAAATATGCATAATTCAGTATTTAAAACACAAGCTTCTGTTTTTTAATGATAAGGCTTTGTTTATACAAATGTCTAGATTATTCTATCCTTCCTTTTTGGCTGGAGATCCTTCACAAATACTTGAGCGAATTCTAATTTTTGCTTTGGAAGAAAGGGATTTCTAGAGCTCTACAAGTGGCTCTAGAGGCATTTTCCAACCGAGGATGGAATCTGACTCCATAAAGGAGCAAATGAAAATTTTCATATTAAAGAGCCAAGGCGTGCCTCGAAATTCCCGAATGACAAAGGGCGGACCCGGTTTAAATCGAATCTAGTTTAAATCCGGATCCGTGTTAAGTCTTGAAGGCGAACCTCAGTTAAACCAAATATGGTTAAAATCCGGGATCTGTGTGGAGTTCGTCCCTACGAAAGGGAACGAAGATGGAACCTGGTTAAACTGAATCTGGTTAAAACCCGGGCTCCATGTGCGTCGACAATGCCACCTAGGCTAAACGTGTAAGGATCCGAGGTACACAAACCCGTTTCCGAAAATCATGTTAAAGAAAAACATTTGATTAATGAAGACTGCGGGATCGTAGAACCCGTATTTCAACATATTGTAGCAAAGATAACGAGGTGCGACGAAACATGTATGGATTTTGAATTAATTCATAAATCATGTAGCGATAAAATCGCCAATGAACAATCCGCCCAATATGAATCTATAGTGAAAACACACTATAGATCATATAGCGGCAAAGCCGCCAAAAATGCACGAACGGAAACTCGGGTTAGCAATTCGTGTTTACTGTATAGCAATAATGGCCAAAAAAAGAACATGTACGAAAAATATTGCAAACGCATGTTTTAAGTAAATCATGTAAATAGCAACATAGTTGCCACTAAAAAAAAAACGTTCGAGTGTACTAGCCGACCTTGATCAAGTTGGCTCTTACATTCTCTTCTCGAAAAGGCGAAGACAAAAGGGAGCAAGCATAAATCGGCACACTTTTGATTTCCGGAGCAGGGATGAATACCCCATCGTCAACGTGTGAGGGCCATATTGGTGGGTTAAAAAACATTGATTTCTCACCACATGGTCTCAGGTTCGACATTGAGAAGGGACGAGAAGAGCAAAAGGGATCAGGGATCCATGTAAATTCTTGAAAGTGGATCCCGGCTAACTGAATTTAGTTAAGATCCGGGATCCGTAATAGTTTTTAAAGCCGGACCCGATTTAAACCGAATCTGGTTAAAATCCGGGCTACGTGTAAATGTTTGTAGAAGATAAAAAATAAGGCGGATCCGTGTTAACTAAATCTGATTTAAATCCGGCATCTGTGTTAAGTTTTGAAGGCGGACTCGAATAACTAAATCTAGTTGTAGTCTGGGATTCGTGATAATTTTTCAAGGCTTCCTTCGTTAACTAAATCTAGTTAACGTTTGTAATCCGCATAAAGTTTTGAAGGCGGACACGGTTAACCGAATCTGGTTAACGTTCGGGATTCTTGCAAAGTTTTGAAGTCGGACCCGGTTAACTGAATCTAGTTAACATTCGGGATCCGCGTAACGTCTTGAAGGTGGGCCCGACTTAACTGAATCTAGTTAAGATCCGGAATCCATGCAAATCTCTAAAGCCGGACCCAACTAAACTGAATCTAGTTTAAATCTGGGCTTCGTGTGCAGATCTAGGTTAAATCTTAAATGCATCCCAGCAGTCCCGAGATTCGAACTACTGGGTTGGGGGGCAATAGAGTGGATAATATGTTATTAATAACCGAGATTAATGGAAGCTCGGACCAGTATTCGAAATGAGCAAGTTAAACGATTTGCACAAACAGTAAGTATTTTCCATTTATTGTGATTTGCTTAGATATTATTAAATGCAGGAATATAGACCGAGAAAAATTGCTACAAAAGCAAGCAAGGACCTTATCTCGTCTCAAGCAACCCGGATAAGTCGTAAACACCTCGGCCAAATCCGTGCTTCACAATCAAGCAACTAATGCATCCCGACGCCTCGTAGACCGAACTCACGGGTCGGGGCATCTGTTATGGACTGAATAATGGGCTTATTAAAGGCTAGGCCAGTCCTCCTCGACTGTAAACCACCAATATCTCCATGATTATGCTCATGATCGGATATAATGCAGATAATGGGGAGAAAACGGCTTAGATCGTGGGATATGCTTGGCAAGAGACGACACGCACGATCAATGAGTAGGAACCCTAAACGACTTCTATATAGGAGCATGTTCTCCAGGTGCATTCTCTCCATTCTGAATTGACTCTTTACAATTCTGCCTACACAGAGCACACACCCCACCCCCTATATGTATATCGAACTACGTGGACTTTGATCCCTCTCAAGGGTACGTAGGCCCTAGGAATTGTTCCTAGGTCAAGTCCGATCTATCTATGTTCTCCAAACGTAACAATTGGTTTCAAATCGATTCAAAAGAATAAAATTTCAATCCGACTTAAAATAGAGTCATCAACTTAAATTTAAATAATTTAATCTTGCTGATCTATTTCAATTTCAAATCAAGACTTTAAATACAAATCCTCGAATCAAATTTAAAACATTTTAAATTTGTTTCAAATCAACCTAAATAAGCAATTTAGAATGATAATAAGAGTAAAATACTTTGACCACTCTCTTATTTTGCTTTAATTACACAGATCTCCCTCTATTTTGAAACCTCATATAAACATCCCTTAAGATTAAAATGTATGTTACACAAACCTCGCTTATATTTTGATATTTTATTTTAATCCATTCAAACCGTTAGTTGACCGTTAAGCTTGACTTTTGAACTTTTTTTAAACCAAAATATCCCTCTTCACTTTGAATTATTTAAACACACACATATATATGAACTAATAAAAGTTTATAAAAAAATTTATTCTAATAGATTTTCTAACTTTCTAATTTGTTGAAAAATTTATTAATTTTGAGTTAAAATATATATTAAACACATATATTTTCATCAAATATAATAAACTATATAAGTTTGAGATTGTATGTTAATACTTTTTTCACAAATATTTATAAACACATTTGATCAAGCACATGTTTATTTAAAAAATTACTTGAATATTATGTGATATTTACATTAACCAATGCTAAACTATCAAACAAATTATTATTTGAAAAGATAAAAATAGAAATCAAGCAATAGATTAAAAAACTCTTAAATTCTTTAAAACATTTTTAGTCATAATGTGCAATATAAAATAAATACACCAACCATGTGTAAGTTTCTATATAACAACCAATAAATTTAATGTTATTATAAAGAAAAAACAAAAAAGCGAGATTCTAATCCTATTTTAAAGCAAGAATGAGGAGGCATTGGAAAAGCAGTTGAATGAGGATTGTTAGGAATGTTGCTTGACCTAATAATCTTTAAAAAAAAAACGATTGAAATACAACAAAACATTTAACAAAAGACATTGAATATGACAAATTGACACATACCTTTATTTTTCTTCTTGCTTTGATTTTTGACTTTGCTTTTGCTTGCATTGAAGTATGCTTGAAGTTTGTGATGTAATTATTGAACCTTCCTATGAAGAGAAATGATTAAACAATATATATATATATATATATATATATTATATGCAGTTATTGATTAAATTTAAGGCAATATATTACCTCGTCTTTGCCCTTGACTTCATTGGGACCTCTTTGGCAAGTCCTTTTATTGAGTCTTAACCCCTACAGTTAGCACACTTGACAATCTTTGTCTTACATTTGATGGTACAACTTCATCTTTTTATTTTTTTCTACTAACTCTAGGCCTTATTGGAAGTCTGCGTAATAGTTTGGAAGAACATCTATTTCTTCTAATGTACTTAAACTGGTAAAGGGCTAATTGTACCTAAATATGTGGCCATGTAATTTGTTTTGCTATAATAAGCATCACAATAGTCTTCTACTTTTGCTCTCATACATGCAATGGCGGCAACACCATGTTTACAAGGCGATCGACTAAGTTGTCATACTTTGAATTCACAAGTATGAGAATTTAAGTTCACGAAAAATCTTGTTAACCCATCACATACTTCAAATAGATTATTACCGGCCATCTCCACTTTACAATATCTTCCATCCCTAACGATCTTGTTTATTTCATCCACAATTCTTGCACCAATATTTTTTGCCAAGATGTAGTAGAATGAAACTTTTTGTAAAATCTCATCATTATTTTTGACCTCAATCTATCTAACAAATTCAAAACGTTCATATTTCTTAGGTCATTAAACCACCGATTAAAAGATTCACAGCATTATTAGTGATGTGTGGACTTTTGTAACTTTCATGAAATGCATGCCTAGTCCAAGTATTTAAGGGGATAGACATCAAATAGTGGTATGCCTTATCATCACGTCTTCTTATCTTTTCCATTGTCTTCTTAAAACCAAATTCATTTGGAGCCTTAACAGCCATCCAAAAAAGTTCCCGTAAGATTAACAACAGAAATTTAGCCTTGAAATTATTAAATAAATGCCTACCACAATATCTATACTATGAGTTGGGGGAAAATTCAGCAACAACTTGTGTCAATCCCTACATCAAAAAAAAAAAAAAAATCACATAAACATCAATTCATAACATATGTGAACCACAAAAATATATGAAGTTTGTGAATAAAAACTATTACCTTTGCCTATCGCTCATAATCATATAATTATTGTCTCCTATCGCTTCATTCAAATATTCCAAAAAAAATCTCCAAGACTCCTTACACTCTACCTCAACTATTGCATATGCTAATGGAAATAACCCATTATTTGCATCCATCGAAACCTACACATAGTGCATAGTAAGACACCTCCATATGGACCTTTCAAGTGGCAACCATCTAACCCAAAATATGGCCTACGACCTTTCGTAAAGCCGTCTCTCGCAGACAAGCATACAAAAATTCTCTTAGGCCTGTTTGGTACAAAGAATTGGTGGGGAGGGAAAGGAACTTTGGCAAGTTCCTCTATTTGATACACATTTTGCACCAATCTTCCCGGAATCTAAGTTTCGGGCCCACCACTCTTTCCTCATATGTGGGAACTTGAGATCCTACCAAAATTGGTGGGATCTCAAGTTCCCACGTCATTATTAACTTTTTTGGACAGATTTACCCCTGAAATTTAAACTTGGCGGGAACGTTCGAACGTGGCGAGAAAGTTCGAATGTGGCGGGAAAGTTCGAACCTGATATGAGCATATTTTAGCAAAAAAATTATATTTCTTTTTTATTTTGAATTAATTACTTTTGAGGGTAAAATAGACATTTCATGATTCTTTACCAACTACTACCCCTTCATCTTCTTCCTACCAAACAACTCAAGCCATCTTCCATCATCTTTCAAATCTTCCTTTTCTTTCCCTCCTCAAAAGTTCTTTGTACCAAACAGAGCCTTAAGAGTAAAACTTTCTTCAAATTATAACCTTTCATGGTAACTTAACTTCACTAAACTGTTCAAGATCTCGTCCCTTAAGCAAGTGGTTGGGGGTTCGATCCCCAACTCTTGTGAATGGAAAGCATCCCGTGATCAGTCTTCTATCGCTTTGTGCGCGACAAGAAGGCGAAGGATTAGTCTCATGGGTTTCATTTGTAGGGATACCTTGCGTAAGCAAAAAAAAAAAAAAAAAAAAAAAAAAAAAACTTCACTAAACTTCCCCATGTTTTTCCAACAATAACTCCACATATTTTGGTATCTTCTTGTAACTTGCAGCATGAGAACCTTCGCATTCTTCTCTTCTTCTTTTTCTTGCCCTATACAATTGCATTCGATGAGAATTAACTCCATATTTGGTGGTCAATTCATGGTCCATTAATTCATAGCTCATATTAGGATCAACATTCAAAGGTCCTTTCAATTTATCTACTATCCAAGTTGATGTGGCATTGGGTTGATTAGTTACCCCAATGCAAGTGTGCATTTGTTCGTATGTCTTTATCATAAAAGTCACACCATCTGGGGTAGGAGAAGCATGAATTCTCCAAGGACAACCATTTGAAGCACAAATAGCAGTTATTCTTGCTTTTTCATTTTTTATTCTAATTATATCAAAATTTTCTTGGATTACATAATCCCTTAAAGCATTCCTAAACTCATTTTCATTGATAAACAACATATCTTTTTCCAAATATACTTTACCTTTAGCATCGTAATCAAATCTTTTTCCGTGACATTCTTAACAATGTCAATAATTTCTGGCTTTTCCACGTCATACCACTTGCAAAATTTTCACTACTTTCAATCTCAATTTCAGATTTACTACCTTCACTATCTTCTACATCATTTACAATAGAATGATCATCAATCCTTTGTCCTTGTCCAAATTCTTCTACTTCATTATCATCACAATCCTCTTCTTCAAGATCGGTATATAATTTATCAAAAGGAGGTTCACTTTTATCCCAATTATCAATATCTTCAACAAGAATAATATTTTCCTACAAGGATAAAAAAATTTAAATTTAAAATCAAAATAGAGTGCCAGCAACATATTTTATGACTACATATTGGTGGAGTAGTGTTCTATAATTTATCAATACAGATTCGTGTATATTGCAACCTAACTCTCATTCATTATTTCAATGAAACACATCACTAATTATTCTTCGTATATAATTCAACTGACAATCCCAATCAAAGAAGAATCTCAATCAAAGAAATTTTTTTATTAAGCTTTGTATAAACACATCACTAAGCCCCTTCTCATAGTTGCTTGTCTTATTATCACTGCGCATACAAGGAACTCGCTTGCCTGAGCCTACCTTGCATATGCTAAGCTTTGGGAACCTATTGCGACAATCCGATATTAAATCCACAAACGTTTAGTATTTAGAATAAACTTTGAATTATGTCGTAATAGGTTCTTGGCTTTGGGAACCGATAATCCCAAGCAAGTTTTGTAGGAGTATAAATCGATGATCCTAATCAATATATATTTGATTTATCAAATTGATAATCTCAACAGATTTTTGAATGAAAATTAGATAAGCTTTGTACCTTTTTGTTTCTATGATCTATTGCAGTTGTCTTCTCCGTAGTTGTTCTTGGGACTTGTGTTTCTTCTTCCGTAAGTCTACAAACTGTCAAGTAAAATTAGGGATTTAGTATTAAGGGTAAAATAGTAAATAAATTTTATTTTTCGATAAAATTGAATTAAAAAAAATATATTTTTGGAATCCTTTTGGAATATTCTTAACAGAGTTAACTGTTCAAACTTAAGTGTATATTTCTAAAACAGAGTGGAGGTCCGTGTAGTTTGGGCAAAACAAGAAGGTAGTCGAGTATTTTACTCTAATGATATAACATTAAATGATATTCAAAACAAAAGTTAAATAACATGGATTCTCGAATCAAATTTGAAACAATTTCAAAGTGTAAATTTGTTACAAATCAGACTAAATAAGTAATTTAAAATATTAGTTAGTTTTTAAATGTTGATTTTCCAACAAATAAATAAATATAATCTAATTAAACTCAGGATAAAAATATGATTAATACGATTTATCATTACATAAATAATACAATCGTTGAATACTAAAGCAGTTCATGGTAGGGAGTATCTCCACTAACTTGTCACCTTCCTCCTCACTTATTATTTTTACTCTTAGATCAACTTTTAATGGTTGATATTTAACATCCCATAAAAATATTACAATAATATTAAATATGAAACATCAATTAGATAAATGAATGTAAACTATTAAAATTTCATCTGAATATTTCTAAAAAAATTTTTGATCATAATAGTTTACCGAGTCAATTTGATCACTAGGAAGAGATGTTCGATGATGGTCAATTTGATGATTTGTGATCTGTCAGGGTTTCCCGAGTCGAGGGCAACATTACTCAAAAAAAAAAAACTTCCGGGATAAAATTGAACTCAAAAAAACTTTTAAAGCAAAATTGCTATCTAACCCATTTTTTATTTAGACGCAAGCTAAGTTTTTCATAAAATGCGTGCGTGTGAAATTGCTATGCTTATAAGTTCATATAAAAACTAAATCTAAAATGAATTATAAATTCAACTCCCATCACATTTGTTTCACACTATGGTAAGGTCCTTGTAATATTACGTCTTAATTATTAAAGCAGCATATTTCTCACATTACCATTTCGTAGTGGATTTTTTGCTCCATACAGTATCAACCATTTGCAATTGCATACGGGACCTGTACTAGTTATCTCAAAAATTCTAAAACCTATATTAGGTCCCTACTATATTTCCTGTGAAAATAATGAAAGTTTTAAAAAACACATTTTAGACAGATATTAAATTCACCCTACAGACAGACAAGAAACAGAAAAAGATAATTAATTTGTTTAATGAAATCATCAATCCACAAACCATGTACCGATTCAGCAAAACTGTTAGAATATAAGCGTTTAGCATTATTCTGATAATTGTATTATGATCAATTGTAATTAGTGTGGTCCCATTATTCTGTTATTGTAGCACGTCGGCACAAATGCTAGTGTGTATTGTGCAGGTCTCGTGCCTTATACGTGTCATGCTATTATAGGTTCAGTTAGCAATTTGTTATTGTATAGTTTATTCTAGAATGATGTATCCCATTATATATACATGATAGAATCACGAGTGCTATTCACCGCCTCGCAAGATTATTCAATTGCTCTTATTTTCTCAGTTGGTATCAGAGCGTCTCAAAACAATGGCTGACTCTGGTTCTTCTTCCGCTGTGGACTCTGTTTCCCGATCAACTACCAGAGCTTATTCCTTATTTAGCTCTTCCAGCCAGACCACCGCGATCAAGCTGGATCGCACAAATTTCCTGGTCTGGGAGTCCATTGTCCTGCCTCTAATCGAAGGCAATCAACTTGACGGACATATCGATGGTTCGTTGATTGCTCCAACGAAACTTCTTTTTGGTACTCCTGAAGGCACTCGACCAAATCCAGCCTATGCCGAATGGTTTTCTGTTGATAGAATGCTAGTCGGGGTCGCGTAATACAATGACGCAGGATGTGGGTATTCAACTCCTTCACTGCAAGACAGCTCATGAGTTGTGGCGTGGAGCTCGGGACCTCACCTGTGCTTCAACGAAAGCCAGAGTGATGGTGACTAAGAATGAACTTCATAATACCCGCAAAAATGCCATGAAAATGGAAGAATATCTCAATAAGCTGAAAACTCTCTCGGATGAACTCGCTCTCGCCGGATCTCCAGTGGCGATGGACGATCTTATCCTTCACACACTTAACGGCCTAGACACTGAATACAATGCCATCGTCGTTAAGCTAATCGACCAACCTGACTTGACTTGGGTTGATGCTCAGGGTGCTTTGCTTTCATTTGAAACAAGACTAAATCAGTTGACTCATTTTGCAAATCTTAATATTCAGCCTTCCATCAACGCTGTTTCTGCTCCTCGAAATGAATCCTCTAACCGTGACTTCAATAACAACCGTGGTAACTGGAGAGGGAACTCACGTGGTTTTAGAGGAGGTGGAGGTCGTTCCTGTGGCAACCGACGTGGTGGTGGTGGTCGTCCATTTTGTATCTATCGCCAACGTCCAGACACACAATTGCAACCTCGTTACTATCGGGATGAGAATGGTCCTAACAATTATTCTGCTCCACGTCGCACTATGCAGACAGTGTTACTCGATCCACAAGCTCACTATACTAGTCCTTATGCGGATCAAAGCGTGGTATGTTGATAGCGGAGCGAATTTTCATGTGACTCCACACTCTGAACATCTTTCAGAAATCAACTCGTCTGGTAAGTTGCGTTACCTAACTACTTGCACAGGAGATAAGAGAGAAATTCTAGGAGTTGGTTCTACAATTATATCTTGTCAAAACTCACCACGGTTATTACTTAAAGATGTGCTCTACGTTCCTACAGCCAACAAAAATTTAATAAGTGTCAATCGATTGATACGCGATAATCATGTTGATGTGAATTTTACTAATCATGGCTGTCATGTGAAGGATTCGGTGACAAAAAGTCTTCTAATACAGGGAGCTCCAAGGGAAGGAATGTACCCACTGACAACAAGAAAGCTTGAAGAGTAACCGAGAGTATTTTTGGCTTCCTGTGACAGCAGAAATCAATCGGAGCAGGAGCATCTGAAATGGCATCATCTACTAGGACACCTTAGTGTTAGAGTTTTAAATCAAGTTTTGAATAAATGTAACAAAAGGCTCTCTAATAGCTCTGTCTATGACAATGCTATATGTGAAGCCTATCAATTGGGCAAATCAAAATATTTACCATTTCAATCCTCTGTTTCGCAAGCTTCTTGCCCTCTAGAACTGATTCACACTGACCTTTGGGGGCCTACTCCTACACAATCTAGTGGTGGTCATCATTTTTATATTCACTTTGTGGATGATTTTAGTCGTCATACCTGGTTGTACCCATTGAAACATAAGGGAGAGGCTATCCATGTATTTAAAATTTTCAAAACGCTTGTTGAAAATCAATTTGATTCAAAAATCAAAGCCATCCAATGTGATAATGGCAGCGAATACAAGCCGTTCATACCTGTCGCACAAGAAGCTGGAATTAGTTTACGATTCACTTGTCCATATACTTCAGCGCAAAACGGGAGAGCTGAACGAAAACACCGCCATATTGTAGAAATGGGATTGACCTTACTGGCTCATGCTAGAATGCCTCTGAAGTATTGGGTGGATGCATTTCAGTATGCTGTGTATTTAACCAATCGATTGCCAACACCAGTACTTGATGGACAAACTCCTCTGTTTTGACTCATGAAAACAGAACCAGATTATATGCAATTGAAAGCTTTCGGATGTGCCTGCTACCCGTGTTTGAAACCGTACAACGCACACAAGTTTCAATTTCATAGTGAAAAATGTGTTTACATTGGCATGGCGTCCCAACAGAAGGGCTACAAATGTTTAAGTAGCACCGGTAAAATTCTCGTTTCTCGTCATGTTATCTTTGATGCAGGTGTATTTCCCTTTGAACAGGTTTTTTAAATCAATCTGCATCAAGTAAGGATGGAATAATATCAGTTCCGCTGATAATTCAGTCAGTACAGAATTTTCAGCTCTCTGGTGAAGACGATGATGGAAGCTCAGATGAACACGAGGAATTGAGAAACCACTCGCGAGAAATGTCATCACCTTCATTATCCACTGATGCAACATCTGAGCCTAATTCTGGTGATTCTGAAAGTCTAAATGAATCTGAAGCTAACACGCAAAGCCCAAGTCCAATTGAGCCCATGAATCAGCATACAATGTTAACCCGGTCCAAAACCGGTATAACCCGACCCAGGATTCCCTACGTCGGATCCCTAAAAGCTGGCACACCCGATGAGACACAATTTCCGTCACTCTCGCGGCCTTCATCTGAGCAACACTCAGTCGAGCCTCTCTCGGTATGAGATGCCTTGTCCTCACCAACGTGGTTCAACGCTATGAAAGAAAAGTATGGTGCCTTAATTAGGAATCACACCTGGGAACTTGTGCCTTACACGAATCGAAGCTAATCGACAATCGGTGGATCTTCAAAACAAAACTCAGAGCAGATGGTTCAATCCTAAAGCACAAGGCGAGGATAGTGGCAAAGGGACTTCAACAAACTCCCGGTGTCGACTTCGAAGAAACTTTCAGTCCGTAATTAAATCAACAACGATCCGAGTCGTTCTGTCAATTGCTATGACGTTCATATGGGTCATTCGCCAATTGGACGTCAACAATGCGTTTCTCAACGGAGTTTTGAAGGAGGAAGTATTCATGAATCAACCAGAGGGATTCATCGATCAACGGCGGTCTTCGCATGTCTGTAAGTTAAACAAAGCTATCTATGGCCTCAGACAAGCTCCGAGAGCTTAGTTTGATCGTTTAAGATTAACTCTTCTCAGTTGGGGTCTTAAAAATCTGAAAAGTGATGTTTCCCTGTTTATGCTGCAAACTCGTGATCTCACCATATTCATTCTGATATATGTTGATGACATCATCGTGACTGGCAATGATCCTGTTTGTGTTGAGAAATTTGTTAAACAATTGAATTTGGTTTTCTTTCTCAAAGACTTAGGACCTTTGTATTATTTTCTTGGGTTAGAAGTTCATAGAGATGCTAAAGGTATTTTTCTAAGTCAAACAAAGTATGCACTTGATTTGCTTAAGAAGTTTGGTATGACCCACTGTGCAGCAGTACCCACACCAATGGTTACAGGCCGAATGATATCTGCTTTAGATGGTGATTTATTGAACAATCCAACTGAATACAGACAAGCAATAGGTTCCCTACAGTACCTTACTACCACTCGCCCAGACATTTCCTTCGCTGTGAATAAGTTGAGTCAATTTCTTTCTCAGCCAAGAACAACACATTTTCAGGCAGTTAAAAGAGTGTTTAGATATTTGAAAGGAACCTATAACCTCGGTTTGCACATACAACCCTTTTCGCAACCTCAGTTAGTGGCCTACACAGATGCTGACTGGGCATGCGACCTAAATGACTGAAAGTCTATTGGAGGAATGTGTGTTTTCCTTGGTAATAATCTCATATCTTGGGCCTCAAGAAAACAGAGGGTAGTTTCACGATCTAGTTCGAATCTGAGTATTGCTCATTGTCTGATGGTTCTGCAGAGGTAAAATGGTTGAACTCTTTATTGTCTGAGATAGGTCTATTCCTCAAAAGACCTTCAGTAATTTGGTGTGACAATTTGAGTGCTAAGGCCTTAGCAGCAAATCCAGTTCAACATGCTAGGAGTAAGCATATTGAAGTGGATGTTCATTTTATTCGTGATCTAGTTTTATCTGGATTGATTGATATTAGATACGTTCCCTCATCGTATCAGATTGCAGATTGTCTCACCAAACCATTGTCTCAGGCTCAGTTTCGTTTCTTCAGAGACAAACTAGGATTAGTTATTACTCCTCCTCGTTTGAGGGGAAATGTTAGAATATAAGCGTTTAGCATTATTCTGATAATTGTATTATGATCAATTGTAATTAGCGTGGTCCCATTATTCTCGTTATTGTAGCACGTCGTGCACAGTTCTTGGTGTGTATTGTGCAGGGTCTGTGCCTTACACGTGTCATGCTATTATAGGTTCAGTTAGCAATTTGTTATTGTACAGTTTATTCTAGAATGATGTATCAGCCATTATATATACATGATAGAATCACTGAGTGCTATTCACTGCCTCAGTATTATTCAATTGCTCTTATTTTCTCAGTAAAACTAAAAACTCACTGTACCTCATGTATGTAGGCTTTCACCCAATCAGTCCAGGCCTCTTTACGCTCCAGACCAATATCTGGCTAATGCTGATCCAATAATTGCACCAACTAAAGCATCACTATTGTTTCCTGCCATTTCAAAACCATGAGAATCTCTGAATGAGGGATAAATCATGCAGTAATTCTTACTTTGCTTCCAAAATAGAAGGCTGAACTCATGGCACTTGTATTACAATGAAAACTACTTACAGACCTTCATTTAACAAATTATTCTTTTGAGTTGAAGTGATCCTGGACATGTACCATAGCTTTTATACATTAAACCCTCTACATTCATGTATGGATCAGCAACAGCGGAAGGCTTTGATGGCTAGTTGGGGCTTTGGCCCCAGCTGGCCCCGGTTGATCTTTTAAAATTTGTGAGGTGAAGGTGCAGATTTGCCAACCAACTATTACTCGAGGAGCGTCTGACACAAATAACTATTGAGAGGACCAAAATTGCCAATAAACAATTAAAACGTGAAAAAAAAACCAAATAACTATTAAAAAAAACAACTATCACAATTAAGTTAAAATATGAGGCACTGGCGTAGGACGGTGGCGGAAACGTTGGAGAAAAGAGCGGTTAAGCCTTCTTGTTGGAAAAGGAAAACACCAACAAGAGATGGAACCCATGGGAGCAGCATTATGGCGCCATGATTCTTTCGCTTGTGGCATCGGAGGGACGGAACCAGGGTGCAAGGTGCGTGCGCCGAACGCCGTGGACTACCGGATGAGTTCAAGAGGGCGAGTGGAACACCCAAAGAACAATAGAAGCTTTGGAAATGCCGACGTCGCCGACATCGAGACAAATAATGGAAGACGGAGACACCAAGACAAAGTTGACGAGGTAAGAATTTGTTGGCGAACCGCTCCAAATTGTGTTTTTTAACACTTTTTAATTGTTGGTTGGCAATTTTGGTCCCCTCAATAGTTATTTGTGCCAGACGCTCCTCAAGTAATAGTTGGTTAGCAAATCTGCACCTTGACCCAAATTTGTGAGAATATATATGTATTTATTATATGATATTTTATTTGGCCACAAATTTGGCCCTGCCTAATTTTTTATCTTCTTTGTAAAGATAATGTTTGTTTCATTACTTATGGGCAATGAGAAGAAAGTAAAATTTTATTTGAGATATCGAAAAAATTAGTATCATCTTACATATTGTTTTGATTTATAATTATCATTTATTATTTATTTGTATTTTCAAAGTTATTTGATACTATTTAGTAAATACTCCTCCTGGTCCTTATTTAAGGAACTAACTAATAATTTTCACAAGTCAATAAAAAAGTTAAAGTCATTAAATTTGTCCTCAAATTTAAGTAATTTTCAATATTATCCCTATTAATTATACTAAACTCTAATATCATATTAATTATTATTTTTTTCTCAAAAAGAGTAATAATTAATTTTTATTAATTATTATTCTCACTCACTACCTTTTTAATTATGGGTATACATAAAAATATTTAATGCTATTTTAAACAATAATAAACATCTTTATAAAAAAGACTAAATATACTTGTTAGTTGACGCTTTATAATAAGAATTAAAAGCCGTGTTCAATATGTTCATTTTTTAAATTTAGCTAAAAAAATTTTTTCTGGCCTCCACCACTGTGGATCAGAGTCATATTGACCCCAAAAAATTGTACATGTGTAAGGCTCACATCCCTTCTCTATACTCTCTCTCTCTCTCTGTTTTTGGCTCTATCCTTCGTTAAATGCACTATATGTATTTATTCCTGTGAGCATAAAAGATCCAAGTTGGAGTTCCCAAGTCTAAGTGGCAGGGTGGGTTCATGCTTTGTTTAGACATGAAAGGCTGGATTTTTTTTTTTTTTTTTCTTTTGTCTGATGCGTGAAATGTGAGACAGGGCATGATATGGGTTATTTAATGTTAGAACTCTCAGGATACAATTCTATGTACCCTGAGCTTCTGCAGTGAACTCCATCAGAGATCGTCGTTTTATCACTCCCAAATTTGATTCAGATCAAAATGATATATTTTTTTTTTCTGCTCAGCTCATATATATATATATATTATATATATATAGGTAAATCATTTCTGCATCAGAACTTATCTGCAGCTAGCCCAAACGATGTCGTGTTTGTCTTTTTTCTTTTATTAATTAATGCTAAAAAACTACATAGGAACCGGTTGAGAAAAAGCGAGGACCCCATGGAATAATTGTGTCTATTAGAAAAGCTTGAGCCCATGGAATAATTGTGTCTATTAGAAAAGCTTCCCCTCTTTCTTTTTGATACATTCAACGGATATGCATATTCCACAAACATGTTCACACCATCCGTCCAAAAGAAAAAGAAAAAAAGAAAGATGTTTACACCGAAAGAAAAAAAAAAATGTTCATTATCTTCCCTACAACCACCATCTTCTTCTCCAAAATCATCATTGTCTTTCTTTAAATCAACAACGTCATCAAAACATACTAAACTTTTATTCATATCAATGTCTTCAATAGTTGTTATCTGAGGGTGATCCATCACAATAATACTCTTTGACCACAACAAAAATCATGATAATACTCCAGGTGAGTGTTAACACTTGAATACCAAGCAGTTCCAGTTAGATTCTTGCTTTTCTTGTAAGAATAATGTGATCATTCATGGAACATCAAGTATACTCCCCTCCATTATTAAAAGGCTACTCGCATAAAAATCAATTAATTAAGGACTTAACACAATAATAATAAAAAATGAAACATCAAATTTAACTTATTTCCAACTTAAACTAAAATCAATCTCAAATATGGTATCTATAAATGATATGTGCTCATGTGTTTAGAGATCCTTTTACTTTTCTGCAAGGGCATAATACAACAACTCCTGAAAGAGCAAAACAGCACTGGAAGTTAGAGGATGAAAATGAAAAAATTTCCCAACCAGGAAAAAAGAAGATCGTTATAGCACTGGAAGCTAGAAATCACCTAACTAGTCAAATAATGGAAAGCAAGATACCTTGTGGACCTCTAAATTGCGTCTAATGGTAAAGAGGGGATAGCTTAAGAAGAAAAAATGAGTGGCTTGGCTCCCTTGGAGATAGCTTAGAGTTCAACGCGTATGCATAGCCGGGGAATGTATCAAAAAGAAAGAGGGGAAGCTTTTCTAATAGACACAATTATTCCACGGGGTCCTCGCTTTTTCTCAACCGGTTATGTAGTTTTTGAGCGTTAATTAATAAAAGAAAAAAGACAAACACGATGTGGTTTGGGCTAGCTGCAGATAAGTTTTCTGCATCTAATGCAGAAATGATTTATCCTATATATATATATATATATATATAGACACACACACTAGCACGAACACTCCTATTCTTTAAAAATATGTGTGTTGGATACTTTCCGACACCGTTCGACACCTTCCGACACTCCCAACACTCATATTTTTAAAGATATGTGTGGCTTTGAATATTACTAAATTGATGACTTAATTTTTCTTTTGTAGTTTTTCCTTTAAAAATGAGGCACGACTTTTATGATAAGGCCGAATCTACGAAGAGCCAAAGTCGGAGGTCGATTTTCTTGAATATTGAATTTGAATGTAAATTATAATATATATATTTAATATCAAAACGTATCCTAACGTGTCGAAATTTAGATTTTCTTAGAATTAACATGTCGGAGTGTCGGTCATGTCGTATTTCGTGTCTCGTGTCGGTGTCGATGCAAATATATATATATATGTAGGTTTATCGTTTGTCATGTCACTTGACATAAGATTATGTCAAGTCACCTCAAAGCTACGTTGTTTTGAGAGTTAAGGGAATTAATGAAGGGTGTTTTTGTATTTTTGTTTTTGTAATAATTATATGGATTTTACCAAAAGATCTTTTATTAATTCCCTAGACCTAAAACTACGTCATTTTGAAAATTCATTAATTCCTTTAACTCCAAAACGACGTAGTTTTAGGATGACTTGTGTGATAACCCAGGAAAAATAAAATAAAATAAAAAATATTAATGATAATTAATGATGACCATTACTATTATCCGTAATAATTAATAATGACCATTGCTATTATCTGTGATTATTAGTAATAATTAATGATGACCATTGCTATTATCTTTGATGATTAATGATGTTAATGATAATTAATGATGACCATTGATATTATGTGTGATAATTGATAATGATCATTGATATTACCGATGATAATTAATAATAACTTTTGTTATTACCCGTGATAATTAATGCACAAAACTTCAACTATAAATAGAGGCTTAGCCAAACCAAACGAAATCACTTTCAATCCTCTTCTCTATTTCTCTTCTACTCTTCTTCTCTTTCTTCTTATCGCTTCTCTTCTCTAATCGATTTTCCTCCTAGAAGCACGGAGACCAGGTAATCTTAATCTCATGAGTCTTAGGTTAATTTGATATGAATCTTGGTAGGTAATTATGATCCTAAATATATCATATGTGTAATTCTAATCCCTAGAAGTCTTTGGTTATTGAATTTCTTGATTGTGTGTGATTGTGATGAATTAATAGTGGGAGGATAGCTTTGAAATGATATCTCCTAAAGTGATGAACACAACCTTTTGGACTTTATGCCTCTGATATTTATATGATGTGAAAAGATATTATCCGTTCTTCTCAAAGTGGTGTCTGGCAGGGTTTCCCGGGATACTAGTAGCAACTTTAGGAAGATGTATGCACACTAGAAAGAGATGTTCTGATGATGGTCAATTTGATGATTTGTGACTGGCAGGGTTTCCCGAGTCACAAGGGCAACATTACTAAAAAAAAAAAAAACTTTCAAGATAAAATTGAACCCAAAAAAACTTTCGGGCAAAATTATTACTTAACCCATTTTTTATTTAGACGCAAGCTAAGTTTTTCATAAAATGCGTGCGTGTGAAATTGCTATGCTTATAAGTTCATATAAAAACTAAATCTAAAATGAATTATAAATTCAACTCCCATCACATTTGTTTCACACTATGGTAAGGTCCTTGTAATATTACGTCTTAATTATTAAAGCAGCATATTTCTCACATTACCATTTCGTAGTGGATTTTTTGCTCCATACAGTATCAACCATTTGCAATTGCATACGGGACCTGTACTAGTTATCTCAAAAATTCTAAAACCTATATTAGGTCCCTACTATATTTCCTGTGAAAATAATGAAAGTTTTAAAAAAAACACATTTTAGACAGATATTAAATTCACCCTACAGACAGACACGAAACAAAAAAAGATACTACCTCCGTTCATAATTATAGGAAGACTTTTATAGTGCAATTTACACTACAAAAACATTCATATAATTAGAACCAAAGGAAGTAATTTGTTTAATGAAATCATCAATCCTAACTAAGAAGTTTCTACAAACCATGTACCAATTTAGCAAAACTAAAAACCAACTGTACCTCATGTATGTAGCCTTTCACCCAATCAGTCGAGGCCTCTTTACGCTCCTGACCAATATCTGGCTAATGCTGATCCAATAACTGCATCAACTAAAGCCATGCTTACTATTGTTTCCTGCCATTTCAAAACCATTAAAATCTCTGAATGAGGGATAAATCAGTAATTCTCACTTCGCTTCCAAAATAGAAGGCTGAGCTCGTGGCACTTGCATTACAATGAAAACTACTTACAGACCTTCATTTAACAAATTATTCTTTTGAGTTGAAGTGATCCTTGACATGTACCATAGCTTTGATACATTAAACTCTCTACATTCATGTATTGATCAGAGTCATATTGACCCCAAAAAAATTTACACGTGTAAGGCTCACATCCCTTCTCTAAGTGGTAGGGTGGGTTCATGCTTTGTTTAGACATGAAAGGCTGGATTTTTTTTGTCTGATGCGTGAAATGTGAAACAGGGCATGATATGAGTTGTTTAATTTTGAAATCTTCAGATTTAGAATAATCAAGAGGAAACAACACAAGCTTATATATATATATACACACACCTGCAGGAAACTACTCGGATTCATCTCTTCAAAATCATCTTTAATATACAGGAGTCCTCCTGATATAACACCTGTAATGCATAGAGCGCTTAAAAAGAAGCACAAGTGCACGACCATCTCTTTTTATTTTTTTTATCGAGGTTGTCTCTAAGCCCAATCAAAAATTAGCAAAGTTTGAAGAAAACTCTGATTTATAATGTCGCAAACTGGCCAATGATTGACACAGTTGGCTAAGGCCTTCACCCCAAAAGGAGGAGATTCGATATCGGTTGGTTGATGTGAAGGCCTCATTAGGCTTCAGTAATCCGTAAATACCTCTGTAAGTATTTCTTTTGAACCCGAGACACGTCCTAACCTTAATGGGATACCGCTGTCTACCCCATCTAAATTTTTTTATACATAATAATAATAATATCGCAAACTGACTGTGCTGAACTTTAGACTTACAAAATATGGAAATGACAATAATATATGTTTAAATCATCAATAATCCAATCTTCTAAGACTTTAAAAATATAATATTTTCATGCAAAATGAAATGTATTGCATTATACTTGTTTACAGGTTTAACCAGCAAATCTGGACACGATGGATTAGGAGGCAACAGTTAAAACACCATAATTTAACCACCCAAAGATACAACGTATATTATCATTCCAAAACTTAAAACTCATTCGAATCTTTGTGGAAAGAAAATAGTCGCGCGAGTAGTATTATTATTTTCCCTCAACATTACCAAACTATAAGATATTATATTATATTTCCATTCCTTAAAACTTGAGGGAAATATCTACGGGGCTACTAGGCAAAGCACAACTAATAGACACAGGCAACTTACAGAATTCATAAAAGACAGAACAATATCATCAGATAAAGCAAATCCCACACTGTCAACCATCCAAGGTGAGTGATAAATAGTGATCTGTAGTCACACTATTTGGGTTATGGCATGGTGGAGCAGGCACTTCAGCAACTCCTTCAAGCATCTGAGAAACTTTTCTCATGGTGGGTCAAAGAGTTGGGTCCTCTTGTATGCACCAAATAGCAATCATTAACAACTTTTCCAGGTTCTTGTCATCTAGTGCCTCCTGATCTTCTTCAACCAAAGCCTTCAGAGAACCTGTTGTGTAGCAGTCATAAGCCCAATCTGCTAATATTGCTCTCTCCTCATTCTCTGGTTCCGTGTCCACACATCTTCTGCAACAGATTATCTCCAACAGCAATACACCAAAGCTATAGACATCTACTTTGGCCGTGATAGGCATGTTCTTGAACCATTCAAGTGCAACATACCCTTTTGTTCCCCTTATAGCCGTATGGGTTCGGCTCTGATTCATGTTTAAAAGCTTGGCTAATCCAAAGTTAGAGATACGAGCATTAAAGTAGTCAACAATGTTCATCGGGGTGGCGTCGTACCCCCCGACTTAACCAGAGACGTCAGCATCAACCGAGGTTTGGTTTGCATTATTTTGGAAAATAGTTTCAGTGACTGCATTGCTCTGGTAAATATTTTTAGAAGTGCTTCAATCTGGTACTTTTTTTTTCCCTTCTTATTTTGGTCAAAACGCCTTCTATGGTGTCTCCGAATACAGCAACGTACGGCAACGGAGAATTAGGTGGACATTTGTATTTGGTTGGGAAAATGATCCCGGTCCAAGGATCATAAAAATTATAAAAAAGTCCAAACATAAATTCACATATCATTATCAAAAAAAAAAAATTCACATGGGAAATTTTATATTTATAACAGAAAGTGCTATGTTTACAACAAAATTTTAAAACTTTGTCATTTACAAAAAAAAACTATATTCATAATGGGAATGTCATATTTACAATAAAATTTAAACACCTGGATTTTGTTTCAAACTCAAGTCCCTAAGCGTACAAAGATCATTTACAACAAGAAAAAGTTAGATTCATAACAAGAAGTGTTATATTCACAACAAAATTTTAAATCTAGTCATTCACAACAGAAAAAACCATATTCATAACAGGAAGTGCTATATTTACAACAAAGTTTAAAAACTTGGATTTTGTTTTTTTTTTTGAACCATAAACTTGGATTTTGTTTCAATACAAATAATATAAAAAAAAGTCTCTAGGGACTTTTCTTATATGGGAATTTTTGTTGGGATTTTTTTAAAATTTTTTATGGTCCTTGGGACCTAACTGTCATTTTCCTATTTAGTTATGTTATTGACTATTGGGAAATTAAAAAGAAGAAGAAATTTCAGGGGGAAAATATAAGAAAAAGAAATTTAGAAGGATAAATGTGCAAAAATGTACATGTACTTTGCCCTCAGGAGCGCCTAACACCAAATACTTTTTTTAGGTGCAAAAATGCACATGTGGTTATAAAATAGGTGCAAAAATCGCAGACCGTTAGAAGAAGATAACATCCGTTTATTTTAATTTAAAAGTACCAAAATACCCCTAACTAAAAAAAAAAAAAAAAAAAAAAAAAAAAAAAAAAAAAAAAAAAAAAAAAAAAAAAAAAAAGACTCTCCCCATCCCCTCTCCCACTCAAACTCCAATTCATCCTATTCACCTTCGATTCATCGTCAACCAAAGATCAAGAAGAAATTAAATTAAAAATCAAGTAAGAAAATGTGAGAAGACAAAGCCCAAAATCATCTTGTCATTTCAATAACAACTCACATGTAACTTAACACCAGCAGCTGCTTTAATAGTCCAAAGGGGCATGTGCCTCCACTATTCCTATAATACCTCATATTAATAATAATAATAATAATAATACTAAAATTTAAAACTTTAATAACATAATTATTGTTATATAACCTATTAATGAGTTGACAATAGTAAAAGAGCTCAACCCATAGCTAAACCCTAATTTTAAGTTATAAATAGAGGCCTAACCTAACCCTAGCTAACCCTGAATACTCTTCTTCTCTTCTACTACTTCCTCTATTCTTACTCTGCATCAAATTATTCTTCAAGGAGATTAGCAAAAACGAAGACCAGGTAATCCTAATACCACTAATGTATTTTAATGAGTAGATCGTGGGAATTTCCCATGAACATCTGAATGATACATAATCAACGATTTCGGGGTTTGTCTTAATCTCTTATTTTTAGCTTTTGAATTAGTTATAGCCATTATGATAATGTCAAAACTGCTTCTCGCTCCTTGTATTGGCGGTTCTATTTTCCACCATGATCACGTCTTTCATATTTATGTCAAGCCTAGTAAAGTCAAAAAGGGATAATGAGTAGAGCCAGGGTTTAAATGATGGTCATAAGAATTTCTCATGACAACTTTATAGGAACCCATGAGTAAAATGGATCATGGTAGAGCCAGGGATTTAAATGATGGCCATGAGAAGCCTTATAGAAACCCATGAGTAAACGGGATAATGAGCAGAGCCAGTGTAACATCTCAAATTTTGAGACTTAGAATTTGAATATTTTATGGGAAAATTTAATTGTGAAATTTTCCATTAAAGAATTATGAAATTAATTACTGAAATTTAAGGCATATTTTCCCCATAAATTAATGACAAATAATTAGGGAATAATTTTTGTCATAAATATTTTAGAGATAATATTTTAAGGCCAAAAGGAATTTAATTTAGAAAGAAAATCCTTAAATGGAATTAAGGATTAAATTTTAATCCAATACTTATAAATATGAGTCTTGAAGAGGATCAAGTGAAATAATTTTTAAGTAACCCAAGCACCTAAAATCCATATATACATTTTGGCCCATATTCATTTTGTGCAGAACTAGTTGAACAATAAAGCAAGCCCAACGTACAGCCTCCCTCATTTATTCAATAATACCCATTAGCCCAAAAAAAAAAAAAGAAAAACTCATCTGCACATACATATATATAACACACACCCTCAATGCTAACTCACCAAGCCCATTCCGTTTTCCCTCCTTCAGCCCACGTGACAATTGGAAAAGGAAGTAAATATACATATCCCTACTTTCTAATATCCATTTAGCCTATATCAGTAAAACTGATCACACAGTCAAACTCTTAGCCAAACACGTAACAGTAAAAGATCAGCAAAGAGATCACAGCAAATCCATTTCTGACTCTCACACCATTTGGCCATGACGCACACGCAATCAGATATGGCAGCCAAAGATTACAAGACCATACTTCTTGAGCCTCACCCACATCAAATACCCTCCGGTTTGTTCCACTCTTGCGTCAGGCTGGACCCTTGGGTCCTTATATAATCGTTGCTCCTGAACTATCAACCATTCACATTGCCTAACCGAGAATAGGGGGAGAGAGAGAGAGAGAGAGAGAGAGAGAGAGAATGATGAGTGATGGAGAGGGTGTGATTCCTTCATCCTCATCTTTTCCTTCTTCCATTCACGAACCGGGATAGAGATGGTGAGATAGAGAGAAAACTGAAACGAGAAAGGAAGAGACAGAAACGTGAGAAACAAAGAACGAGAAGCAAGAATGAGAATCAACAACAAAGGATCAAATGTTTGTGAAAGCTCGAGGAATCAAGCAAGGTGAGTTCCTTAAGCCTTTCCCTTCATGTTTCCATGGTTTCTACACGTTGGGTTTGTTGGTTAAGAGAAGAAAACGTTGGAAAATCAAAGCACCCCTGTTTTCAAATTCCAAAACAGAGCCATAGTGTGTGCTTCTATTTCATAGGCAAATGTCCATGTTTTTCCACGAAATTTTTACAGTAAATAGTAGACATCTATACCTTTAAAACGAGCTAAAACCCAGCCAAAACGTACATGTATATTGAAAGATATGATTTTCCAAAGTTTAGCCAAAATCTGGCACATTTTCTGCATTTCTAGTGAACAGTGATCTTCGGGCTTGATTTTGAAATGGCAAACATCTGTGTTTTTCCTTGAAAATTTTACATTAAATAGTATACATCTCAAGATTTCCAAAGAGCCAAAGAACACCTAAATCGGACATGTAGAATGAGAGATATGATTTTCCAAAGTTTAGCCAAAATTTGGCATGTTTTCTGCATTTCCAGTAAACAGTGATTTTCGGGCTTGATTTTGAAATGGAAAACATCTGTGTTTTTCCTTGAAATTTTTACAGTAAATAGTGTACATCTCAAGCTTTCCAACGAGCCAAAGAACACCTAAATCGGACGTGTAGAATGAGAGATATGATTTTCCAAAGTTTAGTCAAAATCTGGAATGTTTTCTGCACTTCCGATGAACAGTAATTTTCGGGCTTCATTTTGAAATGGCAAACATTTTCGTTTTTCCTCAAATTTTTAGAGTACATAGTATACATCCCAAGCTTTCCAAAAAGCCAAATAAAACCTTAAACAGAGGTCTATAACTCCAGTTATGATTTTTGGAAGTTGGGCTAAAAATTTGGAAATTTCTGGTATGATTTTGGAACAGTAAAATGACGTTGGATCTTGGACCAAGTAAACCTTTGAGATTTTACATGAAATTTTTTTCAGATAAATATTCGACACATAGAGGTTTATTTTGATTGGTAATCTGTCGAATTCGATAAGTATTGAAGGAGTTATGACTCCTCAAAGATTGGTCAAGAAATCTGGGAAATTTTGGATATTGTTTATGTTTTTCAAAAGTTGGGAATTTGCTCAGTCACAAATTAACTTGGTGACTTTAATTTATGAAAATGGACTCATCAAGGTTTAAGTAAAATTGGAATCACTCCATTTGGAGTTGTATCGATCGAGTTATGAATTCTCTAAATTCTCAAAAAAGTTAAAAGCTAAATTTTTTATAAGTCTTAAAATCGTCAAACAAGTTGTTAACTTATGCTAACCTTCAAAGTAAATGTTTGTTTTGGGATAACTTAGCTATTAAGGGTTATAAGGACTCTAAAGTGACAAGGACAACCCTTCCTAACATTTTTCAAGGATGTGACACTTAATAAAATAGATAAATAAATAATATTATTATTTATTAAGAAGGGAAATTAATAATTCCGATGATCTTACTTTAGGACATTAAAGAAGTTCGAATTTCTAACACCGGAGATTATAGTCATACTCGCGAAGTTGAGATTGATTGTTGACTTGTGTTTGAGCCCTTGGATTAAGAGCAGTGTGATAATAATTAGCTTCGGCGAGAGATAACCACTTTCCACTTGTTATGTGTATTGATATGTTGTTTGTGAGTATTTTGTGAAATCATTATGAATATTTTTAATATAAATTGCCTTGCGGAACCTTATGATTTAAATTATGAATTTATACATATTTATTTATTTATGTATGAGAATTGAGAGTTTGATATTATGATATTTATTATGATAATTATGGGAAGGGTTGAATTGGGAGGAAATGAAGTAATATATATATTCCATCACGTGGTGAGGCCTCCATTAATGCATGATGGTTGGCTTTATATTGTCCCACTTGTTCAATGAGGGACTGGTCCACTAGTTCAATGAGGGCATACGACACCCCACATGTTCAACGAGGGGAAAAGGCCCATGGTCCGGGACATGTGCTCGAGGATTTTGGCCGTCCTCATCACATGACCGGTGAGCTTTTGAGTAACCAAGAACATGGATGTAACTTAGCCCATGGATCTAGTCGGAGGAAATAAGGCGGTTCGGTTGGATTAGTGGGAGGCATCTTGGGAATTGTGTTAATGAAAACTGTGATACATAATTTCTGAATATGAAATTTTGTGATGTAGATATTGGCAAATTATATATATTATTATTTTTAAATACTTTGTTATATAAAATTGTTCCACATGGCACCTCACTAGCGCATCTTAGTATTCGTAATGAGTTGGATTGATGGTTACCACATTTTTCCCAGGTGATAGTTCCGGTCCGAGTCCATCGGGAAGACTTCGGAAGCTTAGACTACTTCTTCTGACAGTAGTGCTTCTATCTTTTAGTATACGTTGGATGATTGTATATTGCCACGTTAGGGCTCATTTTTATACTCGATTTATTTTGTATATTTTGGTAAGTGATGAAGCATTACCACGTTATTGATCAACCATTAATTAGTGATTTTGTTAAGTAAAATGGAGGATGTTATAGCCAGGGGTTTAAATGATGGTCATGAGAATTTCTCATGACAACCTTATAAGAACCCATAGGTATATACTTAATCGTTTAATTTGGGAAATATCATGATAAAATAGAGACAAAAATTTCAATGATTGCATTTGGAAATTTTATTATGTGTGTATTTGAAATAATTTAACAGTGGGAGGATAGCTTTGGGATGGTACCTACCAAAGTGATGAACACAACTTTTGGGCTTTATGCCCCAATGTTTAATTCATGTGGAAAAGATAGTATCAATTCTTCACAAAGTAGTATCTAACAGGGTGACCGGCTACTAGTAGCAACTTTGAGAAGAGGTGTGCACACTAGGAAGAGATGTTTTATGGCCAATTTGATGATTTGTGATTAGCGGGTTCGGGTCACGGTGGTAGACTCGCGAGGATATCCGAGTCTACCATGGTTGTCTTCTCACTAATTAAACTTAATAAATAATAACGAAATTGACATTTTCTTTTGGTTATATATGAATGATATTTTTATTATTATGTAAATATTTTATTTTCACTATATTATCTTTGTCTTGATTAGGATTACCAGCTTTGCTGATGTTTTTGTTTATGTGACTGCGATGATCCTTCGGGGGAGCAGATTTTCAATCAAACAGGTTCCAAAGGTTGGGGCTAGCAATGAGAAGTGAGGAAAAACATTTAGTTAATTCTATTTTTTTATGCTCTAAATAAAACATATTTATTTAAGTTTTGGATTTATGTTAATGTAATAAGTTAGCCTTATACTTATCCCAATATAAGTGCGGGGTAATACTTCCCAAATTTGGTTATTTTGAATTTCGTAATTATTCATAAAAATCATTGCAAATTTTATGTTAAAATAATTGTTAGAAATTTGGGGGTTTTACAATTCCCCAATAGCAGTCAACCATAACACAATCAACATGCAATGATTTCAACACCCTCATTTGCTTTAATAGACCATCCAGATCAACAAGTTCACACTTCATATTAATGACACCCAACCGCCACTAACTAAGTAAGAATACAATGTATGTTAACATCAACATTTAGCAGCTAGCTACAATATATTGAGAGAGCATAAGAGTTTATCAATGTTTCTCTTTCAATCAACTTTGTATATCCCACAACTCTGTATTTAAATTATGAGAATAACCACTCACTAAGGCATATTTAGATTCCTAAGATACACAATAGTCAGATGAATGAAATCTAGAAAAATCACTTCAATGAAATAAAAAGGCAATAGCTCACCGGTAACATTTTTAGGGCCCAGAATCTCAAACCAAACAGATCTATGCGAATATGAAGACTGTGAAAGAAGCCTAGGATGATAACGTATCCGGATCCTTAGTGAAACGTGTGAGCACCACCGCCACCGCCACCGTGAGAATTTCATATTTGAAGTTCTAGAGTCCCAAACGATTGACCCGGACCCGTTTACAAGGCAAAGGGTTCCGCTGGAAATGAACTGGAAGGAGCTGCTGGAGTCCACCACCGAGGCATTACTAGCGGACTAGATGACTGGGGCGTCGTCGAAGTAGACGATGGCAACTATGAAGGTAGGAGGTTCAGTTTGGAGGTTGGAAGGAACGGAATGGAGAGAGAATGTTTTGTTCTGAGAAGACTATGTTTGATTTGTGTTGGAAGCTAAGAGAGTTGAGCCAGGAGAAATGGTAGTGGGAGAGGAGATGGCGGCGAAGAAGATGGGGGAGAGTGTTAAAATGAAGAAGAACAGAACATGTGACCTGTTTTCTCCAGAGGTTTGGAGGGTGATTTTAGAAGTCATTTTAGTATTTTCAGAACAATAGCATTGGCCCTGCCCCCAAAATTAACGCCGACAGGCAAGATTTTAATGACGTTGTGACTTTTGCACCTATTACATCGTATTTTTGTACCTAAAAAAAACATTTGGCGTTGAACTTTCCTAAAGGCAAAGCATATGTGCATTTTTGCACCTTAACCCAATTTAAAATTATAAAATCTTAAATGAGGAAATTCTTAAAAAATAGGTTGTGAATTGCTTATAAGTTTCATCATTCATTCATTCCTTTATCAACTCTCAGTGAAAATCTTGATTTAAAATTTTAAAGTTTTTTTTTTTTTTAATCTTTTTTCCAAATTTCAATTATAGACTCTTCTTTGCCAATAATTTCAACAATAAAATTAAACGCTATACAGCTTAGATATTTATTTATGGATGAAATGTTTATGCTTATTTAATGATTGATAATTTGTAATGATGATGATAATATTAAACAAATGAGGCTTCAAGACCTTTTTTTATTGTCAAACTGAAGATTGGTTATAACAAATAACAATGATTTTCGATTTTATAAGAAAATGCATATAAGAAAAAGTTTAAAATTTTTGGATTTTATAAGAATCCGTGTAAGAAAGTCAAGTATCGTGTGAAGGAAGCATGGGTCTTGTTTTTTAATTGGTGGTTCATGTATCTTTAAGCCATTGGCTTCTTTTTTCTCAAGCTTATTTCAAAAAATAAAAGACTCGATTGCGATGAAATGATCTTTGTTTTTGTTTCACTCGGGTCTCCCCTCGCTAGGATAGAATCCCTTTAAATCTCAATCAGTGTTGTTGTCAAATTATTCGATTTTATGTTTTTATCTTATAAAATAATATGCGAGTATTCTTAAATTTGTGATAGTTGTAAACTAGATCAAACTCATGAATTCATACTATTATTATTAAACTCGTAAGTTGATTTAGTTTCTTGTTTTTACTTACAAAATTGTATGGGGTTACTTTTAAACTCATAATAGTTATAAACTCGGTTAAACTTGTGAATTCACACATTAAGTTTACTGTTCTTAGAAATATAAAGGGATTATTGATTAATCAGTTGAGGCTTATTCTATATAAAGGTCTTACTCATTGTGATTTAGTTTGTGTTGGATGTGGAGTCCTCACTATGTTAGGGAGAGGTTAATTTGAGTCTCTATATAAAGAGGGAAGTTCCTCTTAGATCTCTAAAGTTAGGGTTTGTTGTTAATTACCCTCAAGTAAGGGATGATCATGGTTAAACCCAAGTGGATTATATTGTATGAATATATTACTCTTATTGATATTAATACAAGATTCTTCAACTTCTTTATATTGTTTCTCCAATTGCTTCTCCAATTATATTTGTTAACACTTACGTTTCTAGTTTATAAAATCTTGTTAATTGACATTTAAAGTCGTGCTAATTATTTCACTTGATGGATGGCTTTATATGTGAATTTAATAAAAAAAGTCTTTATGGAGTATAATAAATTATAAATGTCAATAGATTTAATTCTAATTACTTTGATTTAAAATATATTTAAATTTAATTATTCTCCTCATTAAGGCGTAAATCTAGCAATAAAATAAACAATTAATTATTGTTAGGTATAAGCGAGATATAATCAAAGAGTCGTGAACCAGACTTGACTTCCATCCATTTTAAGGGTTATGGGATCCGCAATTATTTCGATCCTAGGCTTGTTCTTTGCCTCCCATGAAGACTCCGGAGATTTGGAACAAAGCGAGGATGAGATGTAGTGCCTAAATCCAGACCAACCATGGACACATCGAGAGAGAGAGAGAAGAAGGGTTGTCGACGAAATATTGAAGGTCCGAAATTGAGAAATATGATAAGAGATGATATTTAAAACGAAGAAACAACAAGTCTTAGGTCCCTAGCTATCTATCTTAGGGTAGGTAGGGAGAGCTCTTTCAAATTTGGATCGTCAGATTTATTTTTTTTTACTATCAATTTTTAAATAAAAATCATTTTTTAAAAATATGTTAGTTAAAAAATTGGGGTTTACACTTCTCATGTTGTATGAGAAAAAGAAAATTTCTACACACATGAAATGGTGGGACCCACATCTTTTTTATAAAAAAAAAAGACTCAATCATGGAAATGGTGGGACCCACATCTTTTTGTATCTATGACATAAAGATACACTTCTCCTACAACATGAAGTGTATTTCCCTAAAAAATTATTTTTATTTTAGATTCTTTATCTATTAAAATAATTATTTTTAAAAAAAAATTAAATCTGCACCATCTAGATCCTATTTAGACGGTCCAGATAAGAAAAGTTCTCCCTTCCTTTGGGATAAGTAGGGAAACTGATTTCGGGGGATAGATAGAATTCTGAAAAAACGAAAGGGAGAAGAGAGAAGGAGGGGAGAGAGCGAGGATGAGAGAGAACCCAAAGTCTGCCTAGTTTCAACACCATCTTCATGTTTTAACACCGTACCTCCAAAGAACAAGCCGGCCACCTAGGACAATTGTGGGTCCTATAACACTTAAAATGGACGGGAGTTAAGTCTGGATATGGAATTATGGATATATCGTTCATTATTAAATTTGCATTTAAAATTTTCTTATATTTGAATTATTTAGTTATTCATTTTTAATATATATATATATATATATATATTTTAGTTGCCCACCCGGTTCACCGGAGCCCGCCCGACTAATCCGGATCCGACCGCGTCGCGTACCTGGCTATGGTGGGAGAGTCTCCAATGGGTTTTTACATTCACAAGCGCCGAACCCGAGACCTTACTTAAGCAACATAAGCCACTTACCACTTGAGCCAATCCCCGTTGGTCATTTTTAATATATATTTATTGGTAGCAGTAAACTCTTACCGGTTTACTATTCAATTCTATGATAAGATTTTATATTATTGTTACGAATTCGTTTAAACTCGTATGTTTAACAACATTTACGCCTATCATATACTTATCTAATTCTAAAATATATGACTTAATTAATAAGTTGATGTTAGTTCTAAATATAATACCTATTTCACATATGTATTAAATTTTTATCAAAATAACCTTATTGATCTTTCATCAAGAATAAATAAAAAAATTAAGGAAAATAATTAATGTGATTTAGAAAAGAAGAAAAAATCTAATTAACTAACTCTATTAACATCCTTAACTCTTACATTAAAGACAGAAAGAGGACCTGACTCGTGGTTGAATGAAACAATGTTAATATTTAATATTGGTTTCAAATCAGATTGAAAATTGAAAAGAATAAGTTTTCAATCCGATTTCAAATAGAGTCATCAACTCAAATTTAAAATAATTTAATCTTGCTAATCTATTTCAAATCAAGACTTTAAATACAAATCCTCGAATCAAATTTAACAATCTAATTTTAAATTTTAAATTTGTTTCAAATCAACCTAAATAAGCAATTTGGAATAATAATAAACCATTAAATGATATTCAAAACAAACGTTAAATAACATGGATTCTCGAATCAAATTTAAAACAATTTTAAATTATAATTTTGTAACAAATCAGACTAAATAAGTAATTTAAAATATTAGTTAGTTTTTAAATGTTGATTTTCCAACAAATAAATAAATAAATATAATCTAATCAAACTCAGTAAGGGAAGAGGATAAAAATATGATTAATCAATAATCATTACATAAAAAATACAATCGGTGAATCGTACAGCAGTTCATGGCCCGTGGAACATCTCCAAGAATATCTCCACGATCTTGTCACCTTCCTCCTCATTTATTATTTTTACTCTTACTCTGAGATCAACTTTTAATGATTGATATTTAACACCCCATAAAAATATTATTCCTCTGGTCCTAATTATAAAATTTAAAATTTAGTTACTTTTTAGAAGAATTAAGGAAACTAATTAAATCACTTTAGAATATTTTTATTTTTATTTTTTCTTCAAACTAATTAATTAATATATAATCTAAAGATATACAACATATGAAATGATTATGTAACTTATTTAATTTCCTTAATTTCTGCAAAAAAAGTTAACTAAATCTTATAATTAGGATCGGGTAGTATAATAATAGTAAGTATGGAATATTAATTAAATAAATGACTTAAAACTATTAAAATTTCATCTGAATACTTGCTATAAAAAAATTGATCATAATAGTTTACAATAGTATATTTTTACTTTTTTATTCATGATGAAATTTTCCATCACAACATTCTGCGTTCTGAGCAACACAGGCCAGGTTCCCGATGGATTGATAAAAAACACAATTGGGGCATGAAAAATTTTAATTTTTCATTTAGATGCAAGCTAAGCTTGTCATAAAACACGTGCGTGTGAAATTGCTATGCTTATAAGTCATATAAAAACTAACTCTAAAATAAATTATAAATTCAACTCCCATCACAGTTGTTTCACGCTATGGTACTTGTACCCAAATTATACTCCCTCTGCTCCTAATTACAAAACGATATTTTTTTGGAGAGATTAAAAAAATTAAATAAGTTACTTAATCATTTCATATTTTATGTATCCTCAAATTATATGTTAGTTTATTAGTCAAACCAATTAGTTTGAATTAAAAAAATACAAATATAAATACTCTAAAATAATTTAATTAGTTTTTTTAATCTCTCCAAAAAAGTCAATGTCTTATAATTAGGATCAGAGGGATTTTTTTTTTTTTTTATCTTACGTCTGAATTATTGAAGCAGCAGATTTTTGACATAACCATTTCGTAGTGGATATTTTGGGATTTGGCTCTGGTGCTTTGCACCATTTGGTCCACTGCAGCGCCTTTCACACACTTTGGCCCTTTAAAAAAATAAAAAATAAAAAATAAAAAAATAAAATCAGGCACACACTCTGGTCCTTTTTTTAAGCTTTTTTTTTTTAATCTAAAAAACTTCAGGCACTTTAGGTAGTAAAAAGATAATTGATACTGAGTGGTACTTAAAAAATTCTTCATAATCTTAAAAAAATTATTTTAGGATCTTCAAAAAATATTTCGGTGTATAGACAATTTAAAGGCTACTTCAAAATATTGTAAGATACTTAAAAAAAATTATTTTAGGATCTTAAAAAAATAATTCAGATACTAACCGCTACTAAAAATATGCTTTAGGATTTTTTTTTAAGATGTTAAAATAATTTTTTAAGTACCATTTAAAAGATTCTCAAGATCCTTTAAATACCCGTCTGCATTCTAATATATTTTTTTGAAGATGTTAAAATAATTTTTTCAAGATTATGAAGGATTTTTTCAGTACTATCTAGTATCCTGAATTATCTTTTTACTACCTAAAGTGTCTGAATTTTTTTAGATTTTTTTTTTAAAAAAAAACCTTAAAAAAAGGACAAGATTGTGCGCCTGATTTTTTTTTTTTTTTTTTTAAAGGACCAAAGTGTGTGGAAGGCGCTGCAGCGGACCAAAAGGTGCAAAGCACCAAAGCCAAATCCGATATTTTGCTCCATACAGTATCACCCATTCGCACGGTGCATTGCATACGGGACCTGTACTAGTTATCTACAAAATTCTGAAGCCTATATTAGGTCCCTACTATATTACCCGTGAAAATAATGAAAGTTTTGAAAAACACATTTTAGACGAGATTAAATTTACCTTACAGACAAGAAACAAAAAAAGATAATTGGTTTAATGAAATCATCAATCACAACTAAGAAGTCTCTACAAACAAATTAAACGAGAACGATGAAAATTTGGGCCACGCTTATAAATAATTTAAATTTTACTCAAAAAATTATTAGTTTACCAAATCCTCCGAACTTGGCATTTCCGACCAAGATAACACTTCAGCCAAAAGCCATTGGCTTCATATGAGATCATCAAAGGAAAATGAAAATTGACCAATACAACAATGGCTTTGACCTGCAGGGCATCTGTGACTTCAAATCTTGGACAAACAAATGGCATGCAACCAATACATTTTATATCTTGTTAAAAACAAACAGAATTTAACTACTACATACAATATAAATACTCTCAATTTCCTCCCATCACACTTTCTCTACTGCTTTTTGTTTCTCTCCTTTCGTTTTCCCCCTTCTTTATAGTTTCTAATTAGTACGATTTGTAGTATTAAGAATATCTGACTGAGAGAGCAACTCAGGAAGAACAAGAGAGCATACATACACCTGGTCGATACGCCCAAGCTGGAGGCAAGCGAGCATATTTTTCCATTCCTGGCTGCTCATCAAATGGACGCTCCATCAGTTTAAGCAATGTACGGACTTCTCCAAAATCACCCATTTCTGCAGCATCAATTGCACTCTGGCAGAGATAACTCCAGAGAACATATTTCGGATTCACAGAATCCATTGAGATCTTCCTCTGTTCATCTGAAATTTCGCTGGTAGAAAGCTGTATGGCCCCAAAAATAATAAGTAGATATACCTTTCTAATCGATTCAACAATTAGTAAAACTTAAAAGAAATAAAAAGATTATAAATGTGTTTCCGCATAGGAAGTTCAAAATCAGCCAATTTATCGACCAGCAAAGTTAATTAGCCACTAAAGAAGTGTTCTCAGACACCTTGTTGCTGAGGATCATAGTACAAGAAATTCCATATTTGAAACAACACTTATGCAGCACTTCTAAAAAGTGATCGTTTTAATAAAATCTCACCAAAACCACGTAATACCAATTTAGCAAAACTAAAAACCAACTGTACCTCATGAATGTAGGCTTTCACCCAATCAGTCCAGGCCTCTTTACGCTCCTGACCAATATCTAGCAGAGCTGACTTCAGTGGGACCAGTAACCGGTCATCTGGAATGCTTGTATCTGCTTTTAGATTGGAAAGAAGCCTGAAGAAGTTTGTGTAATCAACTTTATCAACAGCCATATGACTAAGAAGTCTACTTATCAGCTGCTTATTATACTTGGGCAGGCCGAGTTTTTTGGTCATTATCGCTTGTAGTCATCCATAAATTTGGTCCCATATCTAAGAAAACATAAAAAAACGGAAGTAAGACTCATAAGGAGATAATAAGTTTAACAGCCATTTAGACCAGTCTCAACTTAGAAGAACATGGTTTCAAGATTGCACCCACCTTTCCATGGCATAGTTCGCCTCCTTCTCATTTATTAACTTAGCAGCAGATAAAGTTGTTGTGAAATGCGCAATATTCCACAAACCAATATCTGGCTGGATTTGCAAAACAGTATCTTCTACCAGGAAGATCGGTGGTATTTGGGGTAAATCTAGGATCAAAAGCATCCAAAAACCCAAAGGGACCGTAATCAATAGTAAGACCCAAAATGCTCATATTATCAGTGTTCAGCACCCCATGAGTGAAACCAACCCCTTGCCAGCTTGCAATCAAAGAAGCAGTACGCTCAGCAACCTCCACAGCCCAGGCTGATATAAAGTTCCATCCAAACAAATTTAACAAGCATTTATTTGAAAGACAAAAAGGCTCCCATAAAAATAATAGGTAGAACAGTCACAATGTAGTCTGATATCCAAGGAGTGTGCATCCTTTTTCTTTTAACTCACATATTACATAATAATATGACTATTATTTTCAAGGGGAATGTAACTGAAGTTGAAGAAAATGAATTGAGCTGTGAAACAGACGATGCAGACCCATCACATTTTCTTGGTGTGCAAACCTGCATGGTCTTAACTCTAATTACAGAGTCTGGCTATGATCAGATAATGAACACACACATACACAGAGGCACAAACTCAACCATAAAATCTCAACTTAGTTACTGATGATTGGCACATGATCAGATAAGCTGATCTTTCAGATGCACTTTGAAAAACCTAATAGTAAGGAAACAGAACAGTAGACCTAACCCACTTCTAAGATGGTCACTATAAAAAGAAAAATCAACAAGTTTAGTTAAATACCAGCATACTTGTTTGAAGTAAGATCTACAACAGAATCTTCTTCACCACCGGTGCTGAAAGACAAACTTTCACTCTTACTCATGTTCTCAATATGAGGAAAGTGATGTCTAATGGCATAGTCAGACAAAGCACGAACAAGATCCATATCCTCTTCACCTCTGGAGGCATGTATTTGGTATGAACCAAAACGCAAAAAAGATTGTGCAACTCTACAAACAATTGCACCAGGTTCTTCCTTAGGATTGCCACTGCAAGAGAGAGATTTATACAACAATCATTTAATAAATATTAGCACGAGCAGAGTGAAAATTCTAAAACCAAGACAGCAGTCCCAAGCCAAATCCATTATTTCACCATTAACACAATTTTAAATTAAAACATGAAATTCTCCTATTACATAGGATTAGGAATAAGATTGATGTAGAATGGGGGAAGTAAAAAAGGGGAGGGGAAGAAGAAAGTATGGACTGCTGGAGGGATAGCAAGATATGAGGAGAGGGCCGACATCAAATATTTATTCTCAACAGTCGACAATAATTCATCAAAAGCTCTTACAATTAAAATAACTTGGGTCAATTTATAGGGCTCCATATGCTACAATAACTTACCCAAACTTAAAATAAATGTAAAAGAAAATCTAGCTCAAACTTCAAATAAAAGAAAGGATAAATAAAGGCAAAGAAAGCCAAATAGGAAACAAAATAAACAAAAAAATAAATAAATAACGAATAGAATTTTATCAAGGACATCCAAATTTAAGGTTTTTCTTCATTAAAGTCATTAATATTTGCAACTATAACTTTTGCATGATAATACTGGGGTCATCAGCTAATTCAATCTTCCTTAGAGGCGGGAGTTTTTCCTTAAAAAAATGCAACAAGTTTTACAAATATGACATCAAAGAGATATGCAGATAAGCAACAGTCTACTTATTTTAATTTAGATTAGCATACTCATAGAACATGTCTCTCGTGACAAACTTTCCCGTGGTCACAAGACAAAGGGCACGAGTTGTTGGAATCCCCAAATGGTGCATTGCTTCACTGCAAAGGAATTCCCTGATGCTACTACGTAATACTGCAAGACCATCTGCAAACCGACTGTAAGGAGTTTTCCCAGCTCCTTTGAGTTGCAGCTCCCATCTTTCAGACTTTGAATTTAGGACCTCTCCAAGTGTAATTGCCCTGCCATCACCCAGTTGCCCAGCCCACATACCAAATTGATGTCCACCATAACACTGGGCATAAGGCAACCTGTGCAACAGAATACCATTAATGGGCTATATCAAGCATTACTAAATAGCATGATGTCTGAAGACATGAAGAAACTTACGCTCCCACCAAAGATGATGCACCAGAGAACAGAAGGGGGAAATCTGGTCTTTCAAACCTGAAACTCAGGCACAATGATGGTTAGTGCCTGAAAAGGAAATCCTAAGGCATGGGAACATAATCTTGAGTGAGAGAGAGAGAGAGAGAGAGAAGAGGTGGACAGAGAATACAGACAAGAGACAGCCAGAATATTGAACATATGACATAGCTGCAACAAATAATCTAGATTTGCCAAATGGGAATCCCTTTTCTAGAAACTTTGATATAGAAACTTAGCATTGCTTTACTATATCAATATTAAAGTACTTCAGTAAATCCAAAAGCAGGGCAGTAAACCTAACACACTCACTCTCTGTGGTCCAAATCAAGGAAGTCAGCAACTGATTCCGACCAAGCTACAAGTTGGGGGTTATCTACTTCAACTGACGGTGATACTTTGGTATAACAAGCATGCAGCACCTGAAATGAAAAGGGCAGAAGAAATATATGAAAGAGAGGGGGACATAACCTAGTTTCCTATGCTAAATACCACCTTAGAATCTGTCTGACACTGCACAAGCAACTTAGTGAGAGTAAGAGAGAACAATATCTTTGTTCCTAACTTGTACACCTTCACTGATTCCATTGGTGTCAGACACAAGCCTAATCCCAACACAATATTAATTCCAACCTATCTTCTTCAGTTCGATTTGTACTGCTCTGCATTTTTTGTTTTGCCCCACTTTATAAACTTATAGTTACTGCTTTAGCATCGAAGAGGCCATCTCATCAAACCTTATGGCTTATGTAATCACTCTTAGTCTGGATAATAAAGTTCATCATCACATCAAAAAAGCAAAAGAAAATTTAAAAGCGGCCAACCTCTCTCGGAAACAAATCAGTTCTAGGATCACCAGGCAATTCTCTAACGAAGGAATGATCCCAATTCAGATCTTCGAGCTTCGACCGAGGTTTTTCACGATTATTACGATCAGTATCTGCGCTAGAATGGCTTTCGAGGCTCTGATTCTTCAAATCCTGGGTCAGAGAATGAACGGAAGCTGTAAGGTCCTGCGCCGGTGAATCCATGGGAACGCGACCACCGGAAGCGCGGCGGGAAGCGCGAGAGAGGCGGAGAGGAGCCGATTGAAAATGGAAGAAAGCAGAAGGGTAAAAGTGGAAATTGGGGGAGCGACGGAGGGAGAAGGAGGAGAAGGAAGAGAGTGATGCGGTGCTAAAGAGAGAGAAATGAGAAAGCATTGTTGTGTTTTTGTTGACTATGGCAGGTGTGGTCTGGCTATGCAATCTGCAACTGCAAAAATTTGCCATGTTTTTTTTAAATAAAACTAAAAAATTAAGCGGTCCTTTTTTTATCCATATTCAATTCAATTTAATTATCATTTTGAGATTTTAATTTAGTTTCATCACAAAACCAATTAATATATATCTATAAACTGATTTTAATTCTCGTTTGCAATAACAATGGAAGCCTATAAAAATAATTTTTCAATAATGAATAATAATTTATGATATATGGAGGAAATATATAAATTTTTTTTTTTATCTCAATTGATATAAATAAGCACTTTTAACACGGAAATGATCCCATACCTGCTTATATACACAGAGATGGTAGTATGTTTTTCATGTTCACACGAAATTTCATGGTTTTCTACACAGTTCGTATTCTAGTTTTTCTTGTTAAATTATGGGGATTGGTCAACGTGTGGAACTGTGGATAAGTTAGCGAGTTTCTTTCACTTTGATCCCAACAAATCCTGACCATCAATTTCTTCTATTTGAATCTTGATTGTTAGAAGCTTTCCACTTTTAAATTCCATTTCAGCCTTTCATTTCACTCGTCATTTTGGTCTTTTATGGATACCTTTACACCACAAAGCATGAATTAGAGAGCAACGATGGTATGAGATCAAGTTTTACATGTGGCTTTGCCTCTCTGTTGAAAACAAAGCTGCTAATTGGATTGCAGCAAATGCTATGACCCGAGTGAGATGATGATATTGATAAATGATACTCCCTCTTCTGACATTAATTATTAAATTAAGTTGATTTATTTTTGAGAAATTAAGGAAGTTAATTAAATTATTTTAAAATATTTTTTATTTTTCTCCAAACTAATTAATTTGACTAAGAAACTAATATATAATTTAAAGATATACAACATATGATATGATTAAATAACTTATTTAATTTTCTTAATTTCTCTAAAAAAAAAAAAAAAAAGTCAACTCACTCTTATAATTAAGACCGGAGGTAATCCTAATCATTAAATTAATTTTTTCTTACCGTTCCATATAAAAAATAATTTAATCCTTTCTAACACCTAAATCCGTAAAATCACTAACAAAATGTCCAGGTTTATAAAAGAGTTGACTTATTATTATGAAGTTGTGAGTTCAAATCCAGCTTATATGATGATTTTGTTAGTGATCAATATGTAAATACCTCTGTTATTGCTCTTTTAATTTAGAGATATGTTATGATCTTGATGAGGCTCCGGACCCAACTCACTTATTTTTTGCTCAAGAAGACCTAATTCATTTGAACTTTACCAATGTATAAAAAAAAAATTCTGTAAAATCTCATAAGGATGATCTATATTATTATTATTATTTTCTTGGTTACGCATCCGATATTTAGAACTTCACTATGACTAATGAAATCCGATCTAGGTCGTATACTTGACTATGGTAGGTGAATCTCCAAACATACATTTTTGCATTCACAAGACTCAAATTCGAGAACTTGCTGAAGCAATATAAATAGTTCGCCTGTGCCAACCCGGTAACAACATCTAAATTAATCAAACGAACATTTCTAACATTTTCCTCATGACGAAAATGGAACTCGTCCGGTAAGGCCTCTAACAACATCTTAAAAAATTAATCAAACTGATTTAGTTGAACAGTTGTTAAAAATAAAAAATTTTAACATCTAACATTTTTTCCTCATGACGAAAATGGAACTCGTCCATTTTTTTTTTTCCAACGTCGTCCTACTCCAGTACTCCTACCTACGTTAAAAAGATTTGTCCCGACGTGTTTGCTGCCGGTGGTAACACGTGTTGTAAATTGTCCATTTTCCCCTAAATTATAATAAAATTTTAAATTAGCCCCAATTCTTTCGAAAAATTACACAACCTGCCCTCACAGGCTGAAACACATCGATCGCGTTCGCTCGGCCTCTATACCTCTTCGATTCGATTGTTCCTTCTGTTTTTGGTCTGAATGACGATGTTAATTGTTTCCAATTTCCTGTTCTGAATCTTTAGCATCGGTCAGCAGCTAATTTGTTGGAGCTCTTGATTTGATTTGAGCTCCCACTGTTTGTTGTGACGGGGGTTGGAAATTAAGTTGCCGGTTTCAATGGATTACGAGCTCTCTGATAGCAGTGGTGGGTTGTTTCAAAGAGATGATTTTCTCAACATTATTTTTTCTGTAATCCCTTAATTTTCAAAATCTTAGCGATTCTGGGTGATCAAATGAGTTTATACTTCATTATTATGATTTATGATCTCACTTATTGCATTATGGTGACAAGTCTCACAACTGAAATTGCACCGGTTTTTAATGATACTGGAGTGCAATTGAAGTTTTACAACTCTTATCTTTGAATTAATTGTCAGGCTTCTTCTGTTCTCATGCTAAACCTTTTCTATTGGTTGTATGTTCTTTTGATGTTTTAAGCTATTACAGCTGCTTCTGTTTTTACCGAAAGAAATTTTGATCTCAGAAACGATTACTTTATGGACCTTCCAATCAAATGTTCACTCAGGGTAAGGTGGCTGTTTCTTGGATGAATTTAATTCCTCTGGTGGACGCGAATCATTGTCTTCCTGCAGCTGACTAGTTGACATTTTCTATAAGGCTTTTGAATTTTTGAATAATATAGTGCTCTAATTATTCACTCATTAATATGGTTTATAACTCAAGCTATTACGTCTCATAATAAGGTTAATGTTCGATAATACCTGTCTGGTTTCCCACATTATCAGGGAATGAAGTTACTCAAGAAAACATTTTAATTACTCCTTTTAACCCTATCTGATTTTTTAGCTTACTCATTGATGGTGATCATGACTTCAGGCCGGTTAGCTAGGTCACTAGTGTGTATAAAGATCACTAGATGCTACCTCAGTTGCTAATGAAGTTGTGGATGATGGGAGAAGTTAAAGTAATATGATCTCGGTGTCTAAGTTGAATTTTGAAAAAGACTTGTGATCAGTCCACTGGAGTATCTTAGATTAGGTACTTAAAAGAAAGAGCTTTGTCTACCTACTGACTACTCTTATCTCTTCAGTGATGGTGAATGGTAAACCTAGGTATTGCTTTTGCAGTCAAAGAGCGGCAATAGAAGAGGGCCCTTTGTTCCTTTTCATGTTTTTTTAGTGGTAGATGTGCTTGGGGAGGAGGGGGCCGATGTCTCTAGTGGCTCTGAGACTGTCTTATAGGATATTTGTGGCGAGTTCAAAGGAGCTTTTGATTTTTAACCTCCAGTTAGTATATGATATCACCCCCTTTATGGAGTGAAAAAGAGATAATTTTTCTGATGTTCCTTTTTTCCTCTAGCGTTACAACTTTTTTTCTGGTTACAAGGTTAATTTAGTCCAGAGGCTGATCATTCTTTCTCTTTGCTTGCTTCCTTGTCTGGGTGCCGAACATTTCAATGGCCTCTCAATTAATGAACGTCTCAGAAGTACACTGGATAACAAATTTAAACTTATCAATGTTTTGTTTCTTTCTTCTTTTTTTTTTTTTTTTTTTTTTTCCAGACAGGCTTACTGCTTCTTCTAATTTCTTTCCATTCTTTCTAATCTTTTTTTTTTTTTTTTTCCTTGTTTGACATTAATATTGGAAGGTGCCAAATGTAAATTTGGCCTGTAAGTTATATTCCCACTGACCTTATACTTGACAGCGTTACCCTTCCCCCCCCTCCTTTTGTCAACGTAACTGGCCTTGTTTAAGAAAGAGGCTGCTGGTAAATTGAACATAGACCTCTAAAATTTATAACTCTGCTTATTTTAGAGCTGATCCCAGAAATAAGTTGCCTATGAAAGTAGGGTTTCACTAAAGTGTGAATAATCAACAGTCAACTTTGGAATAGTAATTAGATTATGCTCATTAATGTAATATCTTGCTGATTGATTGTAAAGACGCAATGACTTGAGGAAGAATTCGGCTTAGTTCTATATTCTTAGTTTATCTGTATTTCTTTCTTTTTTTTGTGGGTTTTTCTGTTCATGCATGTCTTGCCTTTTGGGAAATTGGAAATCCACTAAGTTTACTTATTATGGGTCCTCATCCTCTACAGTTTTAATAGTCTTGTTCTGGACACTATAAAGTAAACACCAGGTTGCTCTGCTGCCACAACTTTTTCCATGGTAAAACCAGATCTCACAGATTGAGATGATTGAACATATCAGATATGCTTGTGAACCAGAGAAATTGATTTTAAGTGTGTTACTAGTCTACTTTATGTCTCTTGTATTCAAAATGATTCTTGAATAATAGTTGCTATGATCTGAAATAATTGCAGGAACAGACAATGATCTTCCTCCTTCACATCAAAGTAGATTTCCACGTCCAGGCCATGTGGCTGGAAATGGAAGATCAGCTCTTGTTGGGTCGGGTCCATTTTCCAGGGTACAGAATGACATGGAAACTCAGATACACAACATTGAGCAAGAAGCATACACATCTATCCTGCGGGCTTTTAAAGCTCAATCTGATGCAATTTCTTGGGTATTTATTCCGTGATTTGTTAATTAAGCTATATGCAAAATTATCTTCGATATGCGCAATAATGTATTTTATTCTTTTTTGGTTCCTGTGCACTTTAGGATAAAGAAAGTCTAATTACAGAGCTTAGGAAGGAGCTAAGAGTGTCTGACGAAGAACATAGAGAACTTCTATCTAGAGTCAATGCTGATGACATTATCCTCAGGATAAGGTCATATTACATTTTGCTATTTTCTGCTGAGTGTTTCCTTATGCCATTGTACAAAACATGGTTTGTTATTGATCTGGAGTGTAACCAATTTGTGCTGTTAGGGAGTGGAGAAAGGCGATGGGACTCCAACCTGGCACAGGAAATAGTGCTCAACCAGCTCATGACCATATACCCAGCCCTACCATTTCAGCATCTCGTAAGAAACAAAAAATGCCACAATCCTTAGCTCCCTTATCCTTGGGTGCACCGTCTCCTGCAGGTCATCCATCTATGCAACCGTCTTCGTCAGCATTGAGGCGTGGACCTCCACCAGGAGCAAAGACCAAAAAGCCAAAATCAGTAAGCGAGATGGTTCTGGAATATTGATAGAAAACAAGATACTGAATTACTGATATTCACTTGCTTTTTGATCACTGATCCCTGTTTCAAAATAGCAAAATACATTGACTACCACATCTTTAATGAAGTCTGTGCAGTTCCCTTCTGCAGGTCATACTGGAAGGACCCAGGCTAATAATCAGGGTTCTTCAGGTGCCTTTGCAACGAATGAACCAGCTGAGGCAGCCTCTTACGGTCCTTTGCTTGGAAAGAAAGTTTGGACAAGGTGGCCAGAAGACAATCACTTCTATGAGGCTGTTATAACTGATTATAATTCAGCCGAGGTGTGTGTATTTCTCACTTTTGAAATTTAGTCAAATGAACATCTAGTAACATCAACTTGTGGATATTTGGTAGGGTCGGCATGCTTTGGTTTATGATATGAACACTGCTAATGAAACGTGGGAGTGGGTCAACCTTAAAGAGGTAAAATTCTTGCAACATTCTTTGCCTGTGTAACATCAACATTGAGTCTCATTTTGAATTGGATGTGAAGTATCTGAAAAAACTTTGACACGGTAAACATTATTTCCATGCCTTGCATCTAGTTTGGATGTGTAATTTATGTAATTGGCAGTCAAAGTCTTTTCCTTGGGTGTGCATTAATGGGAAACACCTATCATATGCCACTACATGATGTTCTCTCCTTTCTGGGAATCTTTATTTGATGCAAACAAGGGTTAAGGTGCAGATTGGCCAATTTAGTATTACTCTAGGAGCACTTGGGCACATAAATGTTTTGCAGTGAGCAAAAATACCAATGAACAATTGAAATGAAAAAAAAAAAAAAATACCATTGAAGAATTTAAAACTTTGGCAAATAGACCAAAACGGGGATTGTGCTACTTTCACAAGTTTAAAATTCTTCATTGATATTTTTGCTCAATTTCAATTGTTCATTGGTATTTTTGCTCCCTTCAAAACATTTTTGTGCCCGATGCTCCTAGAGTAATACTTTGTTGGTCAATTTGCACCTTAACCCATGCAAACAAATGAAACTCAAGCATGTATGGAATAATCCTTTTTAAAATGAAAATTGGCCTACATCTTTACTCTTAAATTAGGAAATAACATGCCCAAGATTCTGTTCATATGGTTTTATGCTGCCATTCCATAACTACAATGTTGCATTATCTCAACGTGACCTGCCTCTAGCTTCCTCATTCGTTCTCAAGTGTTGTTTGTAAATGCTTCTATATCTTGATGTTTTTTTTTCCTTTTAAGTCATGGAACTGTGATGTGAAAGGCCTCTAGCTTGACGATATTGTAACACATCCAAATTCAGTTTCGGTTTTAATGGGAAATGTTGGGAATATGATGAAACGATATCACTTCTCTCTTCTCATACATCTATCTGTCATGGTGAATTTAATGTTTCTTTATTACAACAAAAGCATCACAAACCAGATTGTTATTGTCATTTACTGTCATAGTTGGTGAATAGCTGTTTAAAATGTTTTAACTGTGAACTGATCGCAAGAAAATGTGCAACCAATTGAAAATGTCACTACTTACAAATTTAAAAGACCGATATTCTGGTTTGTCTTATCAGTAAATAACTTGAGTTCTTTGTTCCATTTGAGCTTCAATGATTCTCTCTTAATTATATTTTATCTTGTGTTTCTCCATGATTTCTTTACACTTTTCTCTTCATTGATTTTTTCTGAACCAACAGCAAATCTAATAAAAGTAAATTGATTCTGTTTTGCTCATTATGATTGACTTCATTGATCAAATCCAAGTCAATAACTGCGAATTTCATATGGCAGATATCGCTAGATGATATTCGATGGGAGGGTGAAGATACTGGAATGCCTCGTAGAGGGGGGCGTCCTGGCTCTGGCTCTGGTCGGGGGACAAAGAAGTCTATGTCTCGTGGTGGTGCAGTTACCGGTGCAGGAAGAGGTAGAGGAACGACCAAGGTACAGCCTAAGAAAGATTTCACTTTATCACGAAATAGGGGCAGGAAGAAGCCCACAGGTGATATTGAGATTCTTCATACGGATACCCTTATCAAGGAGGTATGAGCATAACCATTAGAAATTTTTCCGATTCCTACTACTATTATGTCAACATGTTACATGACCTGATAAAATGGAATTGAAGCAGGTTGAAAATGTTTTTGGTGCCAATCAACCCGACCCCACAGAAATGGAGAGAGCAAAGAAAATGCTAAAAGTAAGCATCAACCTTCTTCCTCGAATTCCCGGTGTGCTATATTTTAATTTCTTCAATTATAAATTTATAATTGCCTAATTGGTCCATTGGGGAATGTAGGAACATGAACAGGCCCTGGCTGATGCAATAGCCAGGCTTGAAGATGCATCTGACGGTGAAAGTGGTAATACCTAACATAGAACTGTGTTTTGTTTGGAAGCATATAGAATTTCACCACATTCTGTTGTATATCAAATTTTCGGACATTCGAGCCCATAATGTAATACGAGGTTGTTAATAAAATATGCGTTTTCGTTTTCTTCGTTATTTATCACTGTCTCCCTATACAATTCTGGAATTGAATTTTCCACCCCTCTTGACTGATTGTCTATTTGTTTATTTATTGTACAAGTCTTGTGAATATTGATTGCGAGAATTCCCCACTTCATGTTGCATTCTGTTGCTATAAACCAGATGGGGTATTTACATTTTCACAGGGGCAATAAACGGATCAGGAAAGAGGCTGGAAGAAACGGCAGTATGATGGAGGAGCTGGGTGATGTCAAGGTTGAAAATGGCAAATTAACAAGAGACACAACTTTGTAACCTGTGGAAGTGGGCAATGACACATGACCCAAACTTGTACTTTGTTAATATACTATGTTTTATATTGTATCATTAGCAGGTTTTATCTATTTCTTAGGCTAGCGCCTAGCAGGTTGGACCGGTTCCAATCTGACTGAATATGAGCCGTGTAACTTTCTCAGATGACAAAGCATAATCGATAGTACTTAATTTCTGCTCTCTCTCTCTCACACACATTCTCCAATCTGAGCCTGGTTTCTTCAGTAGATGACATGGAACATAAATAAACAGTCAAATCTTCAGTGGAACGAACAAACGAACAAGAAAGTTGCATTATGTACACAAACTTTCATACCCATTATCCAACAAGAGCTAAAATTTAGTAGCTTGTCTTACAAGTTACAATGATGCGATAAATTGAACAATGAGATCCACCATCTGGGCATCATAAGCAGGCCCTTCCATCTGGAAGTGTCCAACCCCATCAATAAGATGTGTTTCTACGCGTCCTGCTGCAGACTTAAGCTTGTTTTTGAGCTGCTTCACACTCGTAAATCCATCCTGAGTTCCCATAATGAAGAGCTTCGGTTTTGAGGATTGTAGTATGGCTTTTTGGTGTCTTCCAAAAAGGATTGAAGCAGTCATGCCAAATGGATAGCCTATACTCACATACCCAATGACTTCTTCAATCTGATCTACTGCTGACCCTGCTATTGGTGCCCCTGCAGCCAAAGAATCGTTCAATTCTTTTCGTTTTCCCCTCAGGGCACCCCTGAATGATTTGGGGACACACAAACATGTCGCTACGCACACTCAAGCACATACAGAAATCCATAAATTCCCATCTGGAAAAGATAAACTAAATGAAACACAAATACACAATATTTCATCTGGGCATCAGCATCGATCACCATTTCATTTGATGCCAACATGATGACAAGTTGTGAGCATAAAAACTCAATATTTAACTGCAGCCAAAACAAGAACCAAAGCAAATGATGCAACTTCTTCCCATGTAAAGATAACATTAAAACAAAACAAAACTCCTAATTTCAGTATAAGGTCCTAGCTCAAATCCGATTCTACTGCCCGCTTAATACTCATGGCGTCAAGAGACAAGTCTAGGATAATGTTTTCGCACAAATTTTCTCAATTGATCAGATAATCTCCCAGAATAACAATAGTGCATGTTGTAAGTTTAATTTGCAATGGTCAAACTGATTAAGAACAATTAATCATGCACAAAAAAGATATGGCAGAGTCTAGAAAGATGCTTACAATAATGAAAATAAAGCATCCCAGCTCTTTAGCAGTCAATTTTCATAAAACTATTCCCAGTTTAATGATAAGATTGCAAGCTATCATGAAAAAAATCTCATGATCTTGAAACAAGTCTTCACTGCCTTTGAACAACTCTTTACCCACACAACTGATATCGGTTATCCTGTCACTATAAATTACACCAGTACAATAGTTGACGGAATTCTCCAAGAGACATCCTTTCAGATTTCCATAATAATCAATGAGACAACTCTCAGTAGAAGGGAGTAGTAAACTCGAAGCTAGATTTATGCCCCAATCTGAAAGGTACAAACGACCTACAAATATTATCCGCCCGGCAATTCAGGTATTGCAAAGAACAGAAACGACAAAACCCAGGCTGTAAAATTACAGTGTGATGGTAGCCCATCTTCCTTAGAATCTCCGAGATCAGATCAAAACCAAACCATTGAGGAAGATAGCCCCAAAAAACCTCTCCCGGTAAATTTTTCAGGATTATGTTAAATAGGGCTGATATAAGCAAACAAAAAGGAAAAGCACCAATATGGGCCATGATTGAAACAAATTTCACGGATCTGAAATATAACAATCATAGGGTATCACACTGCAACCTAGGCTACAGCCAAATGCATTTATACAGACAACCATAAAACCCCTTGATCCATGTCATCAAGCAAGAAATGAAGGAAAATTAGGGGGTAAAATTATACCTGCGGAAGAACCCACCAACAGAATCTTATCGACAGACAGATTATCACAGACCCATTTGCAGACTCCAACGACATCCTTGATTTCTGCAAACCCAGTGAGGGAGGGCCTCCCAGAAGAACTCCCAACGCCTCTCATGTCAAAGGTCACTGCCCTAAAACCTTTTTCGGCTAATCCAGACGCTATACCTTTCAAAAGGCCCTGACAGCCACCCAAAACGGAGTAGGGATGAACAAGAACGATGACCAAGTCGGGTTTAATCTCTCCAGTGGGTTTGAAAAGCCTTGTTTTAAGCTTGACTCCATCATTGGTTTCCACCATGGAAGACTCCACTGTGCAGTATGACATGGTGAAGTGGAGGAGGAGGAAAAACCGAGAAGGAGGAGGAATGGCGTGTGAAGTGAATTTCGGGAAAGTATAAAATGCTCCAGTGATTGCTTAGCAACAAAAGAGAACGTTGTTTTTTTTTTTTTGATAAAGAAAAGAGAACGTTGTTGGTTGATCGGATCGGACAGTTAAAGAAGCTTCAGATAGTATTGGATCTGACTAATTGGGCTGGTTGGTCTGTTTTGTGACTCAGACAAGTCTCCTCTCCAAAGGCATGGAATTCCAAAGGCATTGAATTCCATGGCCAGGGGGATGCAACAAACTCCTCCAAGCACAAACCGACGGCAAGCCCGTTAACTGAAAAACCGACTCACTTGTGAAATTTATATTTTGAGCCGGAAATTGTTTATTCTTTGATAATACTTATTCACACATTTTATTCAATTTCATGCAATTTTAGTTTTTAGAACACTGCACTTTTTTCGAATTCAATAAAATCAATAAGATCCCATTACTTTCAATGATTTTTTTTTTTTAAAAAAACATATTTAGATGCATGAACATTTATATATATAAAAAAGAAAAAAAAAAGAAAAAACTTCTTTTCGCAAAAATTGCATGGTGAGTCTAAATTAATAGGACTAGTTTGTTGGGTCAATTTCTTAATGCTTGAAAAGCCTATAAAATAAAAGGAAAAAGACACACTCCTTATAAATATTAGTTGAATTTATAAAATCTCAAAATGTCTATTAAATTAGTAAAAGGATAAATACGTATTTTGATAGGAATTTGGGATATTAAAATTTGAAGGAAAAGACTTAAATGCCCTCCCTCTATTTCTCACTATTTTCTTCTCTTCCCCTCTCTTGATTCTTTACCCCTTATCACTCTCGTCTTAAAAAAATATCATCAGACACATCTTCCTCCATCTTCCCTCTTCTGATTCTTCTTCTTCCTCCACTTCTCGCACTCCTGTCAAATCCAACCCCAAATCGTTTCCTCCGCCTCTCTCCACCATAAGAAGTTTAGGAGCGTTTGACAGAGGCCCTAAGGTCGCTGGGCTGCGAGATCTAGGACTTCAACTGAGTGAAACGATTCTAGTTCAGAACCTTCAACACGGTGGAGGAAGCCGCGTATGAATACGGAGGATACTGTGACGCCGATCGTTGCATCAAATGAAAGTCCCAGCACTGAAGGAATAGTCTCGTACTTCGACACGGTGGTGTCTCCCACTTCCATTCTTCCCTATGATGGAGATTTAATGGTGTTCGACGATTTCTGTTACGGCGATATGGATGCGTTTAGGTTCGACATAGAGGGGCCACTGAGTCTGCTTGACGTGAACTTTATGTTGTTGATTCAACTGTATGGGAAGGAGTTCTATGAGTTTGACCTCGATGACTTCTTGATGTGGCCCGACTAAAATCTAGATGCTTGCTCGCCTTTTGCCAATATGAATGAAGCATATGAAAAAGGAAAATCAGAAGAGGGAAGATGGACCCTTGGATGAAAAGGAAAATCGGAAGATGGAAGAGGGAAGATGGAGAGAGACGTGTGTGATGATTTTTTGTAGAAAGTAGTGTTGAGGGGTAAAAAATATATTTTTCCAATATTTGTAAATCACTTTCTTGTACATACAAAGGAATTTGGTTCTTGGTTATGGGCATATAGCTCCGATTATTGCGTAAAATGATTAAGAGTTTGGGTTGTTACCAATTGAGTAATAAAATTCTTTTGATTGATTAAAAGAGCAATGATTTTAACAAAATTCGTTAGTATAATACATGTAAAATGATTGAAAAATAGTTTTGGGTGGTGACCAATTGAGTAATGAGTTTAACTAAAATAGTAATGGATTTGACAAAATTGATAAGCACAGACAATATATGTAAAATGATTTACAAATAATTTTGGGTTTTAACCAATTAAGTAATGATTTTAACAAAAAAATCGTAATAATTTTAACAAAATCATTAGTTACTGAAAAGAAATAAAAAATGGCATTTTGGTCTTTAAGATAAAATATGAAAAACTCATATTCCCATCTCATTTCTTCTCTGTTAATTACAAGTTTTAATAGTATTTTATAATTTTTGGGAGTTGAAGTGTCATTTGAACGCCCGTTTCCCTAAAATAAATGTGTTAGCCTGTTAGGTGAGATATGCAAATCTGAAACAATAAAAATAAATTTATTAAATCATTTATTTAGTCTTACGTGTTCTTTAAAGTTATTCTTAATGTTTTCAATAAGTTAATTCCAAGAAAAATACTTTAATATGAGTTATTTATTCGTGATAGGGATGTAAAGTGGGATTGTGAACTCAAATATGAAATTAAACAATTAAAATATAAAGAATTTTCAACAATTTGATCTAAATAAAATTAAAATTTAAATAATTAAATTTAAATCCACCAACATTTATAATTTATCATATTTAATGAATAATTTTTATTAAGTTTGTAAGCCACTAAACATGATCAAATTTAAAAAGTTGGCATAAGTTTAAAAGTGTGTTGACGTGATTCTATAAGCTTGAAATACAAAAATGGTAAATATGGTGTATGAATTGGCATACCGATCGAAGTTCATAGTTAGCACAAATTAAGAGTGAGTTAATTAACACGATTTTGTATGATAAAAAATGGTAAGATCGTTAACGTTCGAGTTCATAATTACATCATAGAAATGCAAAAACAACAAATTCAATAGACTCACAAATTCAACAGAGGTTATAGTTAGTATGAGTTTTAAATTAAAGTGAGTTGATTAACCACCATAGGATAAAACAGAAAAAATGGTAAATTAGATCATAAACTTGCGAGTTTATCAGTATACATACACACACATATATAATAAAGGGTTTAATATTTCTGTTTTTACTGTAGAAATTTTTTCTGACACCCTCACTTAAAAGTGAGTGGATCCCACTATATTTTCTCTTTCTTCTCTTTTTGATGGGATCCACTCATTTTTATGTGAATGTGACTGAAAAAAAAAATTTAAAAGAAAAATAGAAACATTAAACCCATATATAAACTACTAGCCATTATATATCTTTCTTTTGTTTATACATGAAAAAAATTATAGAACGAAAATGCAGCCGGAGACAAGAGGCGAAGATTGCTTGTGGAAGTTATGGACGAATCAATAATTGAAGAAATTAAAATAAATGTGTGAAAAGTACACCCATTTATAATTTGGACATAACCCCTCGGAAAGAAATTTGCCACTCAACACGTTATTATTGATAGCAATTTGCTTTGAAAATGAATGCAAAAATGTGGCGGGGATGGGTCCCACATTCTTAATTGCTCATATAATTAAATTGAGACAAGTAATGGTGTCCCTGTAAAGCTTAGATCGAGCTTATCCTAAAGTCACTGTAAGTTGTCAAAACCATTAACAGTATTTATTTTTAAATTAAGAGGCTAATTAATCTCGGGGTAAATCTATAAAAGCTCTGACTGTTGTGTTTAATTTTGTGAAACACGATGTTTTATTTAATTTAGTTTCTTATAAAGTCGCCTTTTTCACTTGTAAATGTATATTTTCAAATTAATTAATTAATATTTTGACAGTTAAACATCGATATCCATCATCACTTGATTAAATAGAAATATCGTAAAAAAATTTATATTTAAATTCAGGTTTTTTTACACACAAACATTTTTGTCAAACTCAAGGACCATCTAAGTTTACCTTTTCCACATTTCTAGTTTATAAAATCATATCGAATCAAATCGCGAGTAACCTCGTGCAAGTTTAAACTCGGTCAAACGTGCGAGTTTATAAATTTACCGCTTTTACATTTCTAACTTATAAAATTGTCTTAGACTTGTGTTAACTTTTTCATTTGATCATATTCGGTGACTTTATATATGAATTTAATAGAAACTTCTTTATTAAGTATATATGATATATTATGAATGTTGATGGATTTAATCCTAATTATTTAGATTTAAAATATATTTAAATCAAATATTTATCATTTACATCACTATCACGACTCACGAGGTCGACAACCTTGAGCACATATCAAAGAAGGAATCAAATGCATACATGTGTGTGTGTGGCTAATAAAGTCCTATGTACCAACAAGTTGTTAGTCGAGGTGATAAGTGGCCTCACTTTCGTGAGAAGGAAAGACAAAGTTTGAATCCCGAAAAAATGCACTTATTAAGAGGTGAAAATTATTTGTGTTCCAAGTCACAAAAGGAAACCCCTCACATTATATATATATATATATATATATATATAAAGTCCTATATACATGAATAGCAATTAGTCAACCCATAATAATATATATATATATAGCACAAAATTAATTAATCAGACTAAATTAGTAACAATGTTAAACCAAAATAGAGGCATTATTTCCCTGATAGAAAATTAAACTACTTGAGCCACTTTTTATAGCAGTAGAGTGGCTTAATTTTCAGGTTTAAAAAAGATGGCTTAATTTAAAATTTAAAACCTTCAATATACTACGGTTGGAAAACATTAAATAATCGCTACTTTAATTTAGCTCAAATAATTTATTATTATTTTTTATTACAAATAACAAAGCAACCCAGCCATCCATGTTTCTTTGTATGTCGACTGTAGACATAAATTAATAATTGATTGATCTCACACCGTCACACGTGCATATATTATGCCGTTGCATGCATATACATGCACACTACACACACATATATAAATGACCAGATCTATATATAATTTCGGCCAACAACATATCTAAATATAATTTAATAATTAGATCGGTTCGATGAATCTAGACTCTAGACTCTAGAGACATTATCTGAGAATCAAATTAATTGGAGGAAAAGGATATGTCAGTTTTGTTAAACTTGATCAGTTGAAATACCCTTCCTAAAAAAAAAAAAAAAAAAAAAACCCTTCCTAAATATAAGGTCTTCTTAAATTTAATATATGAACTTTAAGAAAAAGTAGCTAAATTAGTTAATTGTACTTAATGTATATATAGATAACATGTTAGTATTTTTTTAAAAAAAGGTATTATATTATGAAAAATAAAAATTTAGCATGATAGACAGAAAAAAAAATTGTGGACGAAAATTTATGAGAAGCATTGGCCAGGTCAAAAACTGTGAGGCGACCAGCATAGTAGTGATTTGACTGAGACAGACATTTGTTGTCAAACTCACGAGTTGACTCTCTAAATTTAGCGTTTTTAGATTTTTAGCTTATAAAATCAAGTCAAGTCTCAAGTAAACTCGTAATCGTTGTAAACTTGATGAAATTCACGAGTTTATATGTCGAATTTACCATTTACGTTTCCAACTTACAAAATTGTATCAATTCATCCTTAAACTCGTGTTAATTTCTTTAATTTGATCATGCTCAATGGCTTTAAATTTAAATTTTGTAGAAATTTCTTTATTAAATATGATAAATTATGAATATTGATGGATTTAATTTCAATTATTTGGATTTAGAAAATATTTAAATAAAATTGTTTTTATTTATTATATTTTAATTATTTAATTGTACACTATTAATATCTATTTAATGATAAAAGTAAACTCTTATGAGTTTATGATTCGAGTTTACGATACGAGTCTACCTCATTTGTTATGAGTTTACTTAAACTGCGAGTTTGACAACCTTAATCCCGGGTTTAATACAAACATAATAGAAGTATCAATTCAGTTTTTAAAAAAGTCTTATTAACAACTCTTCAATAGGTGATTAGCAACTTAATTTGTGGGTTTTAATACCTCTTTGAGAACCTTTTAATATCAAAATTTTTTATGAGACTTCTTTAAATTTTTTTTTTTTTTTTTTTTTTGGACTTTAAAAAGATTTTTAATTTTTTTTTCCTGGCCAGCATAGAAGATAGAAGTATCTATTAATTAAGGGAGTGTTTAGGCGGCAAATTCTGCGTCAGCAAAAGGAAATTAAATAATCACTTTTATCCACATCCATATATTATTCTTTTGGCTGACATTATTTGTAGCGGTTATAGAAATTAAACAAGCGTCTCAATATCATTTTTTATTCGAAAATTATAATCTATGATACGTAAGTCAGCTCGTTACTTTTGTTTTTAAATTTATATTTGTGGGTGCACAATTTGTGAGGAGATTTGGGGCGCCGCTTCCGAAATTTTTTTTTTTTAAAGAAAGTTTTAAATGCATTAAAAATCAAATAAATATAGATAAGAAAAGAAAAGAAAAATCCTTTCAATGGGTTCTAAGCAAATTAGATGTGCATAAAATAGGATCAGATCTACCATCAAATCAAGAATAAACTATGAATTTTCTAAATCCTAACAAATTTCATCCGATGTCAAGAGGCACAAACTATCCATCACACTTCGTAAGACAAAAATTGGAGAATTTTACATAAAACCAAAGTTTCAACCTCCAAACTCATTATAATTTTAAATAAAGTTAATCAATGAAACTGGACTACTCAATGATTTCTGAATTAAAGAAACTATCTTTACCAGTTTAACCAAATCACAAAAATCTTTCTACTATTTACAGTGGCTGGTTATAAAAAATATATCTTTATGCTGTTTTGAAATCACAAATAAAACTATTGGTATTTTTCATAAAGATTAAAAACTTGGGAAAATAATAAGAAATGAAAAAGGGGTGTTTTTTTTTTTTTTTTTTTTTTGGTTTAGAGATGAGGGAGTATATATACTGGCTGGAACTCGCAAGCCCCAAGAATCAATTGGGAGACTGGGAGAGTGCTAAAAAGAACAAAAAAAGAGCGTGAAAGGGTCCAACAGCGTTCGAACCAGCGACTTCCTGATCAATAATCAGGTGCTTTACCACTGAGCTACAGGTCCATTGGAAGACATAATAGCTAAATAATATATATATTTAAAAATTTTATGGGTGCACTTGCACCCACATGCCCAAGTGTGGCTCCGCCACTGAGTCAGCTTATGGAAATTCTCCATCTCGTATTCAGTATAATTAGTGCTTTCGACTTTATAATTATATACCAAAAAATTAAAAAAAGGTTATTATTGTTGAAATAAATATAGATCACTCGATCGAGACGTCGTCATCATATAGGCTATAGCTATGGTTAGAAAGTATCCGAGGATTCCTTGCATCTGATTAACAACTAAGACGACAAAAGCTCAAAAAATAATAATAAAAGTACATTTAATATTAGCTATAAATAGCTAACTTTGAAATAAATGAATGTGTATATATGTATGTATATATATATCTAATATCTCAATTTGTTTTAGTCTAAGCGTGTGTGTGGGTGTGTCATGTGTGGGCATGCATATACTTTGTCATTAATAAATGGAAGGAATTATGAGAATAGATTCATGATTGTGACTGAGAAAATGATAATACAAATACAATATATATATATATATATATATATATAAATTTATTTATGCGCTGCGCTGTTACTTTCAGTACCTTTGCACCATATAATGAAAAACATCTCTATATATATATATATTAATTAAATTATTTCTCTTGTGGATGATTGATTACGTGTATGCATGCATGCGCAATACTTAATTTAATGTTCGATTTAATAATTGGTGTAGCCGTGTGGGGACAATAATTCTGGATACACGCACCAATTAATTTAGAGCATATAATAATATGCGTTTGCGTTTGGCCTTTTTTTTGGAGTTTTCTAAAGACCTATATATCGTCCAATTATTAATATATTCACAGTCGTGGAACCAGAAAAAAAAAAATTTAGTCCCGGCAAAAAAATATACATATTTAACTACTCTTTTTTTGTTCTTATTATAATTCACCAATATTTAGTCTTTTTTATAAGGCACATGCTTGTTTCCAAATAACATTAAATATTTTTTTTTTTTTTGTATACCCATAATTAGAAAGGTGGTGAGTGAGAATAATAATTAATAAAAAATTAATTATTGCTCTCTTTTTTTGAGCAAAAAAAAGAGTAATAATTAAAATGATATTAGAGTTTAGTATAATTAATAGAGATAATATTGAAAATTACTTAAATTTTAGGAAAAATTTAATTACTTTACCTGTTTTTATTGACGTGTGAGAATTGTTAGTGTTGCATTGAATAAGGATAAGAGGGAGTATTTACTAAATAGTATCACATAATCTTAAAAATACAAATAAATAATAACCGATAATTATAAATCAAAATAATATATAAGATAATACAAACCTTTTCGATAGGTATCTCAAACAAGAATTTTACTTTCCTCTCGCAGCCCAATAAGTAATGAACCAAACATTATCCTTACGATAAGATAAAAAATTAGCTGGAGTCAAATTAGTAGCCAAAATAAAACTGATATATTAACAAATTTTATAAGATTAGCCGGGGCCAAGGCCCAACTGACCATAAGTAAGTTCCGTCATTGTATTCATGTATATAATTATATTATCGGCTTTTGGTTAAAGTGCTTTTATAGTTTTCTAATCAATGTTTGACTAAAAAGAGTATCCTTATTAAATTAGTGAATGTTTGCTTGGAAAATGAAGAAAAGGACAAATTATTAAGGACGATATTCAATATATATATATGTCAAGCAGTCAAGCGGATGTGTGAATAATTTTACAGAACTAAAATATTTAGATTGATGATACGAAACTTAATACAATTATGAATAGTGTTTGACCTCTTATTTCAGCGTTTTGAAATACGTTAAACTTCTTGAGATTGAAATTTAATCATTAAGGTAAATAAGTATATAATTAAGCTCATCTCATGAATTAAACTTAGACATGAAACAAAACATTGGAGAAGAGCTAACAATGTACTGATGTATAATTAACATGTACAGCAAATCAAGTTATTTGACAACCTTAGTGCATACATGATCAATTCATCACAAGATGAAAAGGGTGGCATCTTTGCAGACAAGTGTCTTAAATATACAGAAAATATATTTGAGAGAGCTGCATATAACTGAATCTGACAATATTTAAATCCGACTTGGTAAAACTAGCTTGCTTTTTCATATCATCACTAAGTTCCTAGATATTGTACAATCAATCACTTTCATCAAGAGTAGCTAGGCATGACACCATATATATACAAGGGAGAAAATTAAAATATATATTCTCACTAATAAAACTATATATCAATAATTCTCAGTTATGTTAATTCTTACACCAAAAAGCTTCAAACCCTTTTGTGCAGCAACATCTGTTGGAGAATGCAACGATATTTCCTTTTTCTCCTTTGTCTCATCATCATCTTCTTCTTCTGTTCCATGGTCCAAACTCAACATTTTCCCAAAAGACGACTGTGTACTTGAGCTCTCATTTATATTATCTTCATTATTATAGATCACATCAATCAAATAAAACACTTGACCACCATTATTAATCCCCATATCAATTATAGGCTCACACTTATAAAACACAACAACATCCTTAGCCTTCAATCTCTTGTCTTTCACAAACCTGTTCCAACCCCTCGTAAACACAAAGCTTTGACTGCTTCTCCAATAACAGTACCTAAATTTCCACGACCTCATTAGCTTGTCGTAAAACACAAGCTCAACATCACTATTAATCATATCCGTCGTCGTCGTCGTCCCGTAATTATTATTATCATTATCGTCGGCTTCTTCTGTAGTGCCAGATACGTAAGGGAAATATTTGCTTGCATGTTTCTTTGGGATGACGAGCCTATTGAGTTTGCCCACGTCACTTGGTGTAAGTTCCTTCTGGAAGAGTTGGGTGCAGGAGAATTTTTCCTCACCATTATTTCGGGCGCTTGTTATTTGTTCACTGCTATTTAGGGTTAGGGTTAGGGTTTGGGTGCTTAAGAGAAAAGAAGCAAACTTTGAACGATAAGTTCCATCTCTGATCATGCTTAGGACTGCTTCTGTGCTGTAATGGCTTTGGAAAAGAGGCTCTTGAACCGTTTGATCATTCCATGGGAAATTCCGGTGGCTCTCGCCGCTCCGGAGCTTGATGGTGGCGCTGTCATAAGCCATGGCGGCTTCACGTTCGGATTTGAAGGTTCCAAGCCATATTCTTTGGTGATTTGCATATATTTGAGCACCCCAATGACCATTTTGCTGAGGCACTACGCCTTTGAATTTTTGCACATTGTTATTACCTCTAACATTATTCATCTTTCTTCTTCTCCTTGATTTCTCAACTTCTAATTTTTAGAAGAAGAAAAGAAGAGGCAAAAAGAAAGGAAAAATTAAACTTCGATTCTGTTCTGTTTTGTTTGTTATTGTAGTTTTAGATATTTGTTGTGGGAAATCTAACAGACAGCTACAACAATAACATTAGTGCTGGTTTATGATATTTCGGTTTTGTGTAAATGCTAATTGATAAATTAAAGTAAAACTATATTTGGAGGTATCAATTAGTTAACAAGCCAACTCAATTAGGAAACCTAACTCTAGCAGTTCAAACAAATTTGAAGTTATACGTTGAGTCTAGTCTGAATTAAGTGGCATTGTTTTCCTAATTTAGAATGTATCTGGCGAATATTGAATATCTATTTCCTCAAAAACTAAGTATTAATGAATCGTTAATTAGTTTTTTCATTTCCTAACGTTGTTGTTGCGTTGCATATGTCACACGCACACTCGTATATCGTGCATATTCCTTCGATATACCGTAAAAACAAATTAAAAACGAACAAGCTGTGCATGTTGTAGAGAGTTTGTTGTAATTAAGATTGATGACATTATTTTCATATATTCACGTCATTGAGTATACTCTCTGATTTTATCGTTTTTACGTTTTTAGTTTATAAAATCAAGTTAAGTCACTGGTAAACTCGTTATTACTGTAAACTCAATTAATTAAACTTACGAGTTTATATCTTTGAGTTTATCGTTTTTATTTTTTTAACTTACAAAACTGTGTTAACTTACTTTTAAACTCGTATTATATATAAATTTTATAGAAATTTCTTTGTTATGTATGATAACTTATGAGTGTTGAGGATTTAATTTCAATTATTTGGATATAAATAAATTTAAATCAAACTGTTATTTTTTTTAATTTTGTAATTATATACTATTAATATCGATTTAATGGTGAAAGTAAATTCTTATGAGTTTATGTCACTATGACGAGTTTGTTTAAACTCACGGGTTTGATAACCTTGTATCATTGTCATCAGAATAATATTTTTAATTTAAATTTTTTGAAAATATTTTACTATTTTTATAATATTTAAATCATGTAAAAAAAACATGTAGAAAAATATTTTTGTAAAAAAAAAAATCACGAGAGAGCACGATATTGTACTTAAAGAAAGAATGACAAATTAAAGAATTTCATATGAAGGTTAATACAAAATTAGGATTTTCCTAAAACATGTTTTATTATTGAAAAAAAAAAAAAAAAAAAAGAGTAGTGAATTTTGAAACTTTAAGTTATGATGAGATTCTAATTTAATATTTCGTCCGGTCTTAAATATAAGATAAAGTTAACTTTTTAAGAGCTATTCCTTCCGATCTTAATTATATGACATATTTACCAGATTTTAGAAAGATAAAGAAAAGAAATTAAATTTGTTAATTCTATTCATTTTCCTAAAAAGCTTTAGAAGAAACACATTCCTGCACAATCTCCACTGTTTAACGAATGGCGTTCAAATGCGACACGCAAATGCGCTCACAGAGGTATAAATACTAGTCATCCCTTGTCTTCTGTAATGCTCAGAATCCATCGCCCATTCACCCCAGTTTATATATTTCTACTTTTAAAAAACTTTGATCAAAATACTTGATATTCACAAGATTAAAAATCATCATCACACTGATCAAGCACCAATTTCTTTCTTTGCCTAACAAACAAATTCCGTTAAATATAGATGACGGAGTTAACTTTAATCTAACAGAGACGTCATCTATATTTAACAGAATATGTGACTTTTGTCTCATCTTTATAACCACCTAATCACTTTTGCACCTAAAAAAAATAGTTAGTGTTCGAAGCACTTTTGAAAAAACCGTATGTGTTTTTGAATCTTAACCCTTAAATTAATTAGTGTGGAAGAAGTATTAGTAAGGTTGATATGGAAAAATATGACAAAAATTGCTCAAAATTATTTTATTAAAAAAATAGTAGAATTGAGATGACATTAATGATGTGACTTTATTAATGCATTATTAAATTATTATTGTGTTTAATTATTATTGTATAAGGGGTGCTTAGAAATAAATTACTTAGAATTTTGTCATTAATGAGTTGTAAGCAAACTATTTTATCTAAATTATATTTGTTTCAAACTATTTTATATAATATATTTTGATGAAGGTGGATAACATATGATATGATCAAGTAACTTAATTTAGCTTCTTTGATCTCTCCAAAAAATTAACTCTATTTTATATTTAGGACTAGAATATTAACATTCTTATGAGGTCATTAGTTGTCATTCCCCATTACTTCAAAAAAAAAAAAAAAAATACTAATACCACAACCAAGGTGGTCAAATTCGTAAGTTTAAGTGAACTCGTGACAATGATGTAAACTCGTAAAAGTTTACTTTCACTATTAGATAGGTATTAATAGTATATAGTAAATAATTAAAATATAAAAAATGACAACAATTTGATTTAAATATATTTTAAATATAAATAATTAAAATTAAATCCATCAATATTCAAAATTTACTATATTTAACAAAGAAATTTCTATAAAACTCATATATAAGGCCCCCCGAGCATGATCAAATAAAAAAGTTAACACTGTTTTGTAAGTTTGAAACATAGAAATGGCAAACTCGGTGTATAAACTCGTAAGTTTAATCGAGTTTCATTACAGATTCTGAGTTTACCAGGTGAGTCAACTTGATTTGGTAAACTATAAACTATAAAAGATAAACTCGGAGAATCAACTCACGAGTTTGATAACAATGAACACGACCACTATACTTTATCTGATGGACAATAAAACTGAAAAAATAAGCAATATATTAAAAAAAAATAAAACTAAAAGAGAGAGATACAAAATAATTAATTAAATAAATATTTATTTTTTAACACTTTGCATATGATTAAAAATTAAAAATTAAAAAAAAAAGTTTCTGGAATCATCCTCTAAGAAGTTTCATTTGTCATAAAAGAAGGGCATTATATTCTAATGATAACAGTGATCTGGATCTATCCGAAAGTACATGCTAGCTAGAGACATCGATCATCCAAGGAGCTAAACTATAACTGTTTCCTACAAATTAGGACATTGAAATTACGCACATTTTTTTGTAATTTGAATTTTTAGAAATTAGGCAAAAAATTTTTCTAAAAAAAATATTTAAGTCTATATTTTAAAACATAAGGCAGAAAATAATATAATTGTGGAATCTAGACTTTAAAAAAAATAAAATAATAAGAAAAAGTCGTTGAAGCTGTCGCGCGCTTTTCTCCGCGAAACGTAATAGACCCGCCCGTCAGATTACAAGCGTTCTTCCTTATCCTTAGGAATGTTTGTTATTTAAACCCCACATCGGCCTTCAACACCTGACCACACACTTGAAGAAGAAAATAGGGCTTCATAAAGCTTTGATTTACTAGTTGATTAATTATTAGCTAGCTAGCTAGATAATTGTGTATCTCGATATTGTTCATTCCTTCTCATTGATCATTCTCAACGTAAATGACAAAAGGTCTGAATCAATCATCGAACAGGACGTCGACGATTACATTAGCCTTCGTGATCTATTCTCTCTCGGTGCCGTCGCCGAATTTTGATACTATTCCGGAGCAGTTCACTATTTCTGTCACCAAGTTTCGCAAAAGGTTTTTGTTCATCACTAAAGCTTTAGTTTCAGATTACACTGTTAATATAATACATTTTGGGCAACACACCAATAGTTTTCCTAAGTGTTTGATAATATGTAATCGATATCTGTGAATTTTGTGTGTTCAAGATTTCTCACCTACTTTAATCTGTCACGTAGATCCAATATCCTGTTCAAGTTTTAGTTGTAAATTCACAGTCTTTAATTTCAGCCAAACTCATTGGTCATTTTGCATGGATGTGTTACTGTTTACCTTAATTTTGCTCTGCTTTCCGTGGATTTTCTTGTATTTTTTCTCTAGTCTTGAGCTAGAATAAAGGTTGGACTTGCACATATATATGTATATGTGTGTGTAGTGGCGGATCTAGAAAAATAATGAAGGGGACACCAATGGTGGATTTAGGGGGATTCGGAAATTTTTTTTTAAGGAAAGTTTTAAATGTATTAAAAAACAAAAGAACATAAATAAGAAAAGAAAAAATATTAAAAAAATATTCATGAAATCAAGTGAATACCGATGATGTAATAAGAGATCTTATTTTACAAACCTCTTGTTATTTAGAAAAGTAAGGGTAATCATGCGGTTAGAAATGCAATATATAATTACAATAAAGGGTGGGACACTTAATAAGTTCAAGACATATATTTTAATAACAAAAGTATATTACAATAAAAATAATTATAATGTCATTCTTCTAAACCTTAGTTTTTAAAATTTCATCATAATTGCCTTATTATCAATACTATTGTTATTTAGGGGCATATCTTTAACAAAATTTTGTTGGAAGAGACAAATTCAAGGGGGACCTCCCTTCTTATCATCTCATGCACCTAGATCCGCGTGTGTATGTGTGTGTGTGTGTTCAGGGAATATAATTGACTTTTCATACGTGACTGTGTATATCCAGATTTTTTATGTGAACTTTTATAGTTTCTCCTTCTTCTTTTTTTCCAATTGATATTTCTTTTCTTAATCAAGATTGAGAGAAGAGAAGCTTTTACATCTTTTGTAGGCCCAAGTAGCAGTCATCAGGTTCAGGTCTTTATTGCATGTATTGCATTGTTTAGACAAACAACTCGGTCGACAATTATTAGAAGTAAGAGAGATCAGGGCTTTTCCCTCTTTGATATCACCATTTTATGCCAAAAATTTTCAAGTAAATTTCCAAAATCAAAAGAAATCGCTTTTCTTGTTGCTGAAACTATATATTGAAACTTATCCTGAAAATATTTTCAGGAGTACAGTAACTTCATATATATATATATGTGTGTGTGTGTGAGTGTGTGGTCCTTAAATTATTAGATTGTATAAATTTAATCTCTGTATGCTAAATGTCAGATTAGTCGTCTTTCATTGAAGTTTCAATTCACGATTCCAAATGCGACACACATGTCAGATGATGAAATATGTGGAGATAACAGAGAACTTGAAAGGGACAATGTTTATTAGGCAGAAGCCAACCAATAGTGTTTTGTGGCACAAACTCTTCTATTTTATATATCGAGTTTTAACACTTCTCCTCTGCCTCAGTCGCCACTATTATTTTCCCAATATGCCACTCTCCTCCCCTTGCCTTTTCCATTACAATCCTAATGCTTTCCTTCTCTCTCTACCTCTTCATCAATCATAAAGCCAATTTGAAAATGACATCTCTCCATGTCTTTTACCTTCATCTTTCCTATATATAGCATGCTATCATGGTTCACTTCTTATCAACCTTCTTCTTTCTTCTTCCTCCATCTTTCATCTTATCTTATATCTCTATACTCAATATTCCCTGATTCTTGTAAGTGTCTGTATTTTTCAGTACTCCGCTATTTCCTTTTTTGCATCATATCTTTAGACCATATATATATATATAGAACTTCTCTATTCTTATATTCTTCATGGCCCTTCTTGATTGTGCAGCATCATGTCATATTTTTCAAGGTTTTTGTAGGCCAAAATATTGAGAAATGGCCTGTTATGAATCAGTTTCTTTTCCCTATTGCTTTTGGGTCAGTTATTAGTTTACTAAAGCAGAGTTTGTTCATATACTATATTGCAGATGAGACCAGATCAAATGGCCCCTCCATACTCTGCCAGCTCCAATGAAGTTGATGAACCCAAGGTCAGTAATCCATGTTGGTTTGAGAAGGTCAATTCAATACATCAATAGGAGATTCCACTATTTGCTCTATATGACAAAAACTCACACGTCAGAATGCTTGGAATTGTAGTTTCAATTTGCTTCTCGGTGATGGTGATGGAAGAGGTTCTGGTAGTGAGTACTAGATATACTATAATACAACAAAAAGCATTTATTCCAATCATCTATAGCCATTACTTTTCCTATTTCATTTTGTCTAAAAATCCAATTTTTATGCGGAATCATACCATACACTAAATCGTTAGTTCAAAACACTTTAAATGATTTGTTTTCCTTTTGAGTGAATCACTTTTGTCAGTGCATGCAAAATATCAAGTTAATTTCCCACCAGAGTGTAAGAATTATATATACAAAAATTTAGAGGGAGGTAGCTAGAAATTTTTGAATGGATCTCATAATCTCATAATGACTTGTGTATTAAATTTTGTAGCAATCATTTCACAGAATATATATATGTATGTATGTATGTAGGTATGTATGTATGAATGTTGAATTTATTTTAACCATACTTTTATGTTTGTTCGTTCAGTTAAATGATTACCCACAGGCTAAACTACTCTTAATTATACTTTACTCCTGGGACCTCAAATAATTAAAGTCTAATGAATCAACTATTACCAAGAATATTTACGTGGAAAAAAATTAATGGTTTATGTATATAATATGATCCTAATTTTATCCTCTAAATACCATACATGCTTTCGTATTTTATGCAAGACTTTTTCAAAATTTGATTCTTTTATTTATATAATTAGTTTCAGGAAAATCAACAGGTAAGACAAGAAAATGACCAGTCTCCTGGGGGAGAAAATTGCAAAATTGCTGAGAAGAAAATAGGAGGGTGGAAAGTTGCAACCGTCCTGCTAGGTACCAACCAAAACCATTTGATCATTACATCTTATAAATTTCAAGAACTACAAGACAGAAAATGATAATTATTGTGCTGTTTATGCTGTTTGATTGCCTCTTTTGTTTTTCCTCCGCCTTTTTATGCTCTGCTTTTATCCATTCCTTTATACGTCATTTCCTTCAAGCTTGTTTTTTTGCATCATTTTTGTTCAATGCAGTGAATCAGGCACTAGCAACACTAGCTTTCTTTGGAGTTGGAGTGAACTTGGTCATGTTCTTGACCAGAGTTCTTGGTCAAAGTAATGCTGAAGCTGCCAACAATGTCAGCAAGTGGACTGGAACAGTTTACGCGTTCTCAGTGATTGGGGCCTTCCTTAGTGATTCTTACTGGGGTCGATTCTTAACCTGCTCAATCTTTCAGCTCATTTTTGTTGTGGTAATATATCCCTCAACTTTCTGTAACCTTAAAAAATATTTCAACCATCTAACAAAATATTTCAACCATCTAATCGTTAACAAGCTTCATGCACATGTGTCTGAATTCTGGTGTTTAATAGGGATTGGGGCTGTTGTCCTTATCATCTTGGCTTTTCTTGATCAACCCACTTGGCTGTGGTGCTGAAGAAAAACCTTGTCGTGCTCCATCCACGTTGGGAGTTGTCACCTTCTACTTGTCCATATATCTAGTGGCATTTGGCTATGGAGGTCACCAACCTACTTTAGCTACACTTGGCTCGGACCAATATGATGAGAAAATTCCTAGACAGAAGAAATCAAAGGAAGCTTTCTTCTTTTACTTTTACGTCGCCCTCAATGTTGGGTCCTTGGTCTCCAACACCATATTAGTGTACTATGAGGATACAGGGAACTGGACGCTTGGTTTTGGAGTGTCACTGGCATCTGCTGTTATAGCTTTTTTGTCATACTTGTGTGGAACTCCATGGTATAGATATGTGAAGGCAAGTGGTAACCCAGTGGTGAGAATTGCTCAGGTGTTTATGGCTGCTGCTAAGAAGTGGGGTATTGAATCACCAGAGGCTGAAAATCTTTATGAGGTTGAAGGACCAGGATCTGCTATTAAAGGGAGCAGGAAGATTCAGCACACCGATGGATTGAAGTGAGTGTTTTGAGATTTGGTAGCAACTTATGCAATAACGATTGTTCCCTTTTATAGACATTCTGATGAAATCAAATCATACAGCTACTGACTAATTTTCTGGCAAGAAAAAAATAACTTACCGGATTGCAAGGTTATGATCTAAAACCCAAAAAAGCACAGAAAGTAGAGTTATATAATGATGAATATGCTGGAAGTTTCCTTTGTTTTTGGCCATTTGATTTTATATGTGAATCAATCATAGTTCTGTCAGTTTTAATTTGACTATTACATGTTTCAAGTTTTGTGAACTGTGTATAAATTTATCAAAATTGCAACTAAGCAACTAGCTAGCTCCTCCATTAACATCAGTCTTGACTCTTAATCTTTAAGATTGGTCTGAGCTTGACCGTTTATCCGTAACCAAAAGAGGAACTTACATTATTAATTGTGTTCTGTAGATTCTTGGACAAGGCTGCAACAGTCACAAAGGAAGAAGAGAATGAGCCAATAGATCCATGGAGGCTTTGTACTGTAACTCAAGTTGAGGAAGCCAAAAGTGTCCTAAGAATGTTACCAGTCTGGCTCTGCACCATAATTTACTCCATTGTGTTTACCCAAATGGCTTCTCTTTTTGTGGAGCAAGGCGATGTCATGCACGCCTACATCGGAGATTTTAAAATACCAGCAGCCAGCATGACTGTTTTTGACATCTTTAGTGTTCTTATTTGCACAGCATTCTATCGCCAGATCATGGCTCCAATAGCTGGAAGACTATCTGGTAACCCTTCAGGACTAACTGCACTTCAAAGAATGGGAATTGGCATAATTGTTGGAATGCTAGCCATGGTTGCAGCCGGTATCACTGAGATTATGAGGCTGAGAAAAGTCACTCCTGGGACAAAATACAGTTCCCTAAGCATATTTTGCCAGGCCCCACAGTACATTCTGGTTGGTTGTTCAGAGATTTTCATGTATGTTGGACAGTTAGATTTCTTTAACGGGCAAGCCCCAGATGGAATAAAGAGTCTTGGGAGTTCTCTGTGTATGGCTTCCATAGCTCTTGGAAACTTTGTAAATAGTTTGCTGGTGACCATAGTGATGGCAATCACAGCAAGAGATGGCAAACCTGGGTGGATTCCAAACAACTTGAACAAAGGACACTTGGATAGGTTCTACTTCCTCATTGCAATTCTATCTGCTATTGATTTTGTTATTTACTTGTTCTGTGCTAAGTGGTACAAGAGCATCAATGTTTATGAAGGTGAGGAAGATGATGAAGCAAGTGTTGAGCTTCAAGGTTCAGAGCATGGTTCTGCTGCTGCCGATAGAGTGATCAACAGAGTTTGATTTGTTTCATCAAGTGTTTTGCAAATGATTTTTTTTTCTTTTCCTTGGTTTTAATATTTGTGTTGCAAGTTTAGAGTACCTTAGATGTTGGGTACTTTTATAAGGATGAGCATTTTTATTTATCATAAGCGAAAGCATGACCACCTCAACTTTTCAACATGGTTGGTGGGGTGATTGCTTTCATGATTAGGTTATCTGGAAGTTCTCTAAAACTGTTGTAAATAAGAATAAATCATTGATACAATATCGCATTTCATGATTATGTTATCTGGAAATTCTCTAAAACTGTTGTAAATAAGAAAAAATTATTGATACAATATCGCATTCTCGGCTTCTGCATCCAACTTTGTGTGCTATTGATGCTTAATGCAGCAGTATGACAATGTTTCGTCAACATCAAAATTTTAATTAATGACAGAAATATTCTATGAAGTTAAAAGATTGAGAGAATATCTTTACCAGTAATGATCAATCATCCATGATATTTATGCATCAAGTCGTATGACCACCAAAAACCCATTGACAAGACTCTTCAACGTTATATCACTCTAAAGAACTGAAATTATTTGTCTATCAATATATTAAATCAGTTATATATAGAGAGAGAGAGATGGAAAGAAACAAATTCTAGAATATCTAAGGCATTAGGAAGCATATACCCTGCCCATCAGTTCTCTGCCTGTCCCTCCTCATCTTCGATCTTGGCCATCGAAATTTTAGTCCAAGAGTCCAGAATCATTTTTAAAAAACTATCGCGTAATTTTTTAAAAATGATTATGAACCCTTGGATCAAAATTTCAACGGTCGATCAAAGATGGAGAGAACGGGTAGAGAACTGATGGATAGAGAAACCAGACTCAAGGCATTATTGATCATTGGGCCAACAATCCTTACTACAGACATCAATGCGAGCTTGCTAAGAAAGTTCGTATATTATAGTTTAAAAGATTAAATAATTTTAGTCACCGTTCATGAAAATAACAGAAGGCGGGACCCAGTGAAGGCATCCTTTCACGGCGAGACTCAAGGCCAGTGATAGCCGCACAGATTCGCGTGCATAAGAACTAGTGATCAGTAATTAGGGAGCGACGTCGTTTTCAGTTCGAAAAAGCATGTATCATTATTTTATTTTATTTTTGCCCACAACAGGTATCATTATTCATTAGTGTTGTTTTGTTATTAGTTTTCTCACACAGGGACAAGGTTGGTGTGCCAGACTTGCCACGATCCGACATTGGACTGAAGGGAAGATCCATGTCAAAGTCAAGGGCCCACAAAGCACCCATTTTTTTGGGACATAGATGTATAAGTACTGCTATTTTATTAGTGTCCATAATCAGACCATAAAATGGTTTAAACTAAAATTAGATGTTATGTGAAGAGTGAAGACCCTTTTCTCGCCTATTATTATAAAGAAAATCAATTTAAATGTAAATTTTGTGCTTCTGTTTGTATGTGACCGGCCAACTAGTTTAATAGGAATCAGTTCAGCTATAAAAACAACTATCTAAAGTTTAAAGTCCGTGTTTAGGTCTTTAAAAGTGACCGGATTATGACAAGGCATATTTATCTTGTTTATTATTATATCATTTTTAACAACATGATATGGAAGAAAATTTGAATTATTGAGTTGGAGGATGTTTGGATAAGGATTTTCTCAGAAAATATGATACGGAGAAGAGGTTTTATATTTCTTATGGCAATAAGAATTAACATGAAGAGGACTGCATCAAAATAACGGTTGATAGCTCAGTCTTAGAGGATGGAAGGAGTGGATACAGAGATTACATTTAGGATCAAAATGATAGATGGCTTGCAGGTTTCAGCTCCAAACTTGTTAATGTTCCTCCGGTTTTTCCATAACTTATTGGTTTAGGGCCTGCAATTGTGTTGGTCAAAGGATATAAGAAGATTAAGTTAGTTCCAAATTGTATAAAGGCCCTAAATTATATGTTGAGGGGATATGATCATCATCATTTTTTTAAGAACATTGTGGATGATATTAGGATGCTTCTTTGTAAAGATTGACAAGTTGAAGTAGATATAAAGAGATCACAACTATAGCTGATCATTTAGCAAGATATTCTCACAGCATAGATGAGAATTTTTGTTTGTTTCATCAACCTCCTCCTTTTATTCAAGATGTAGATGTGATGTTTAGAAGTCTTTGTTGAAGTTGTTATAATGTCACACATTTTGATTACAGTGTAATACCAAAAAAAAAAAAAAAAGTACACATCAAGTGCTGTGACATATCTATTTTGTATAATAACGAGTCACGTTTTCAATTATAAGTGTGAAAGGTAAATAATTAATTTGTAGATATTAAACAAATAGTTAAAAAGTGTGTACGAGATTCTTTAGATTACTTTCTTAGTAGTCATAGTTCGCATTGAAAACTTAGTAGACAAAATTAATAAAAATCTTATGTGTAGGAGTAACAAAACAAACCCGTGAAGGGACTAGTGCCCCCCCCCCCCCCCAAAAAAAAAAAAAAAAAAAGGAAATTTGATTATATATTTTTTTAAAAAAATTAATATAATGTAAATTTTAATTTTGGCCCCTCCATTTTTTAAAAACATTTTTCCCTCTTTTTTTTTTTCATTTGTACGTCGGCCTTTTATATCTTTGGGGCTTATAATTCAATCTTTGTTCCATGTGATATGTAAATCTTGTCATTTTTTTTTCTATATTCTAATCTAATTACACGAAATTTTTAACTTATCAATGAAATTTACTTTTGTGTTGTATTCTTTACTATGCTTTTACCCATTCTACACTACACCGTGGATGAAATTAATTGATTTTTCATTCCAAACCTCAACCTTAGAAGTGGAAGTTTATGCTGTAAATTTAACTGATCCGGGAAAAAGACATTGTCAGTAAATAATGTTGTTGAATCGAGTGAAGTACAACAATACCATTATAGAGTTTTCCAATTTCTTTACGGTGGAGCGCTTTATCTTTGATGCCTCATCATAGTTATAAACAGAAGGTAGAAAGTTTTTTTACATATGACTTTTAATTTATAAAGTTTCTTTCTTTTGCGTTTTTTTGGTCCATCCAAATACGGAGGATATTATTTCTTTGATTTTATCTTCTCCCTATTTTTTTCTCTTCCCAACTTTTATTATAAATTGATCTCGAATATTTTTAAAATGTTATATAATCATAAATTTTTTAATTAATTAATGAGTATAGATTTGGCTCCCCAAAATTTTTCTCCTAAGCTCTGCCCCTGATATACTAATGTGTAGGAGGAACAAAACAAACACATATCTCTTTTATATATTATATGAATATCCTCTTATATTTAAGATAGGAGCAGCTGAAACAATGATGTGAAAAGAAAGAAAGAAAAGGGAAGCCACCAAAAGTTAAGAGAAACATCCAATGCATGGAACTGACCCGAGTTTCTTTAGAATTTTTTTGTTCGATAAAATATATATATATATATATATATAGGTAGGTTGGGCCTCGAAGACTTATCAAGTCAATGTATGTCTTTGGGCTCACATAACGACTTACAAAGATATTTACAAATCATTCATAACAAATTTCTCACATCAACGAGATTCGAACTCTCAACCTATTGGTTATGAATTTCTTTAAAACTATTGGTATATTCATTTATTATATTCCATCAAATCCTTAATATAATATATAATTTGTAATTCAATTTTTTAATTGAAATAGATATTATCTTAACTATACAAGAGGGATTACTATTTTTTTTTAGGGTTAAAATGCATTTTTGCCCTTAAAGTATGTGCCCAGGGAGCAATTTTGCCTCGAAGTTTTCGTCGTAGCAATGTTGCCCCTGAAGTTTAAAAATGGAGCAATGTTGTCCCTCCGTTAAAAACCCTAACGGTCAACCAACATTGCTCCGTTTTTAAACTTCAGGGGCAAAATTGCTACTTTTTTTTTTTTTAGCAATGTTGCCCCTGAAGTTTAAAAACGGAGCAATGTTACCCTCTATTAAAAACCCTAACGTTAGTTGACCGTTAGTTGACCATTAGGGTTTTTAATAAAGGGGCAACATTGCTACGCCGAAAAACTTCAGGGACAAAATTGTCCTGGGCGCATACTTTAAGGGCAAAAATACATCTTAACTCTTTTTTATACAAAAACTTTAGGAAAGGGCTTTGACCTCACCACGATCCAAAGGTAGAATAAAATCTCCCTTCCTTTGAGGTGATACCAATATTAGACAAGGAGGGATTACTATTTTGAGATAACAGGTATGATGCTTTCGTTTTCACTGGAAGAGGAATGTATCAATGAAGTTGAGTAAACTATAAAGCATATGAATAGAAAACAATAGCACTAGACATTCGAACTACTGTTATTTCCAATCATGTGATGGAGAACCTTTTTGTAACTACAGATCGTGGCGACAAAAGTGATTCATTTGTAATTTGGTTTTTGCATTAGTAAGATAGGATAAAAATCATATTGTAAATGTAATTTTATTTGGGAAGACAGTGGGAGGAGTCTTTTTTCCAAATGGGTTTATTATTTTGATGATTATTTGAAAAATCAGTTGAGATGGAAAATAATATGAATCTTATTAAATAATATATATATTAGTTATATATATTGTGATAATTGAAGATAAAACTTTAAATTTAAATTTTGATAAGAAAAATAAATTGTTATTAAAATTAAAAAAATCTAAAGTAATTAAATATATTCTAATAGATAAATTATAATGTATACAAATGTATATTTAATAATACATTACTCATTGGATCACATATTCCTAACTTTTTTTTATAAGCTGGAAAAAGTCACGCCAAAAGGTGAAAAAAGTAAGTCAATCTGAGACCACCACTGTTTCAAATAGTCTATTTTTTTTTCCGAGCTTAAATCACTGTGTGTTGAGTTTTTTTTTCTTTCCTCACCGTTATGCCAAACTCGATGAAATCAAGATTTTCGAACATAAACCAACATCAATTTATGGACAATATCGTGTACTATGTATAAGAATGCAAAGATTTGTAGAGCCATTCTTAAGAATCTACAAGTTTTGTCCATTATTAGAAGGAAGAGCAGAACCTGTGTCACAACTTTAACTACTAATTCATCAGCAAAATGAAGTAGATTTTGCTTGAAGATGTTGTCTATCAAAATTTCTCTATATAGTATAGACACAAGAGAGTTTATGAATATATCAAATAAGATAGATTAAAGATATGGGCAAGAAAAATCCTTTTGTCGTTGCTTTAACTTGCTTCCTAAACAATTTGTAAGGAACTACATTTCTAATGCAAAGTATTAGTTAGTGTGTTTGGATCAGCTTTAGAGAATAAGTTTCACGATTCACGAAGTAAACATGTAAAAGAATTTTTATTTCAACTTACGAAAAACGGCTTCTGAAACTGCGGATTGGGTATTACCTCTCATAAAATTTTATAGTTGAGCATTCATTTTTTCTCACTATACAAAGCAATATTCGCTCATCAGTCATCTTTATCTCAACTTACGAAAAACGGCTTTTGAAACTGCGGATTGGATATTACCTCTCATAAAATTTCATAGTTGAGCATTCATTTTTTCTCACTATACAAAGCAATATTCGCTCATCAGTCACCATCATTGGTTTCACATAATATAATATTTAATTTGGAACTAGGTTCAGGATGCAGAAATAAAATTCTACCCAGTTCAATGTTACAATATATAATTATTATAATTATTAATTTAAAAATAATAAAACATTATATATATATATTTTTTGTTATAAAAAAGTTTTGGAGGGTTCAACATCGGTCTCCCACCAAGGCCGGGCACGGCCCGGCTCTATGAGCACTTGCGGGGACTTACGAGATCGCCTACCAAAGGAGTCCAAATGACGGCAGAGGGGATCGAACCCACGACCATTTAGGCATAGTCCTGGATTCCTTACCATCTATGCCAACTCTCGTTGGCAATAAAACATTATATTAAAGTAAGAAGCTACGAGTAAAAATCCAAAATGATAGGCAACCAAAAAAAAAAAAAAAAAATCCAATATGATCCAATCATGTTGGGCCTAGTACAAATACAGGTGAACATGGAGAAAACAAAAAGCAACACACATTATATCAAAAAAAAAAAAGCAACACACATGAAACTTTGTTTTTCGGTACAAAAGAGGGCTAAGCCCAAAATTTAAAATAGCTACACACATGAAACTTCGAATAAATATAGGACGTGAAAGACTTGATATAAGACTAACAATAAGTGATGTATCTAAAAATATTCAATTATAGAGTTATTTTTCCTTTAATTCCATTTTTTACTGCCTACCAAACTGGAGCTTTATTAGAGACACTAGCTTGCAGTTGTAATAGGAGCCTCCGGAGACGTTACATAGCTTGCTGTATAGAGGCACCAATATCTATTGGGAGTAAGTAGAAAGGAACTAACTCTACATTAACCACATCCTCAATTTGAGGCGTGAGAATGGAGAAAATAGTGTTGGGAGTTCTTCCCTCACGATCATAAGCAGAGACGGACCTTGGATAGATATTTTGGGGGGCCCAAAACCAGAAAAGGAAGATGAAGTTCCAAAAGACAAAAAAATTCATCGCGAAAGGTAACACAAAAAAGGGAAAGTCTCTCTCACCAGCCGGCATTGAAGGAAGCTAGCTCCGACCACTGGGTGTGCGAAACAAAGTAAGAAAAAATGGACTTTTTCACAAAAGGCAGGATAGAATTCATAAAATGCTGCACTTTACATAACAGAGAGAGCCAGGATAGAAGCCCAAATCAAAGTTGCTGAATCTGCTGCAAAGATGAGGGCTGAAGAGGAGTTAAAGCAACAAAAGGAGAAAGAAAGAGAAGTTGCACCTGCACGAATGGCAATTCAAAAGGTTCTGTCATCGCTCATTTTTGTAGCTAAGTTTTTCAATGATTTATCTTGAAACGAAGAATCTCATGCTAATGTTACTCCTATTCAGGTGGAAAGAACTGTTGATATAGAGCATAACTTGGAGATCTTGAAAGAGCTTGAAATGCTTATTGGGTGTACGTTGTTTGGCTCCACCGTTGCAACAGAGAAGCCTAAACAATCTTAGCTTGAATACACGTTGGAGTGGCTTGGTTTGTTTATAAAGAATGGGTTCAAGGCAGAAGACGATGATTAGGTTCTGATCGGACGACTGAGTAATTGCCACAGGCGTTGAAGATCAGGCGTAGAGAAAATTTAAAGCTTCCATCTCTCCCGATAGTTAAATGATTCAGAGAAGAGAGAAAGTAAGAGACTGCACATGATTTCCTTATTCAAATGGTTGGATTCAAACTTGGTTCCCCCTTCCCAGACTGCACATGATTATGCACACATCCCTTCATTATTTTCTAAACAATTTTTTTTTTGTGGGCCATATCTTCTAAGGTCTGTTGATGAGCACAATTTATGCCATGTTTTCCCTATATTTCATGATTGAATTGTATGGTAAATATAAGCTAAACTGTAAACAATCCAAGCAAAAAGGCATATATTCATGATATAGGGAACTGAAAGATAGAAACCATTTACATCCTAAACATATGCTAAGAAAAGAGCAATTTACATGGTTTTTAAGAAAGAACGTATAGCAAAGCTGATACTATGCTATAGCATTCTGACAGCAACTTGAAGTGCAATAAAAGGCATCACGAAAGCTATAGCAAAGTAAAGCATGCAATGCTATACGACATATTTGCTGACCTTTTTATCTAGATAATTTCAGGAATAAAGAATGTCGAGAACAACAGGTAGATTGCTGACTTAATAAAATAGAAGATGAAGAGGATCAAAACTGAAAGATCTGAAGAATCCCGCAGGATCAGCAGAATCAATCTACTAAGGACAGAAGATGCGATGGACCTTGACAGATTTGGAAAGCCCAGCTCGTTGGAACTTGCGCCACAAGAAAGGCTGATTATAAAAGGAAACAGCAAGACAACCCTAGAAGGAGAGTTGCACAGAGCCCAAAACGAGATTCCACATTCGGCAGACTCAAAAGAAGAGTGAGAGATTTCACAAGGCAAGAGAATTCCAGGATAACCCAACATCCTTCCTTGCAGTATGACGGAGAGAAGAAGACGTGGAGTGGTGACGTGACAAGGCTTCTTCCACGTCGTCGGAACTTCGTCAAGCTTTCTGTTTTCTCCTTTTATTTTAGTATTTAGATCATGGGTCATTCTGTTACTATCTATTTTGTGTTTTTCTCGTCAGTCATGAACTTATTTTCCTATGGCTGAACGAGGATGAATCCTTAAGTGTTAAATGAACCCAGTTGCAAGTTCTTCATTTAATATATTCGGTTTGCTTATCAGTGAATTCATTACTAGTCGATTAGCGAAAGCTAAGGGCTAGATTTGTGGCCTCGGCTTACTGGTAAGGAGTCGAGGTTAGACCTCTGAGAAACATTGTTTGCTAGGCAGCCGGTGTAAGGCTTGACCTTTTATTGTAGGCTTCAGGAATAGGTCTACCTCTCATAACCATGACTCCATGTGTGTAATGCAGATCTAACTAGAAAGTTGCCATAGAAATATGAAAGGAGTATAGTTAGTATCATATGTATCGGACACAGAAGCTTCGATAGATTATAGTGGTGGGTTAACCGAATAGCATTGTAGTTAGCAGCTATGTTGTAGCATTGCGGAAGCTGTGCAGTATGGATGCTATAGCAATAGGTAGAGCAACTGGGGGATTGATGCACTTAAGGGTGATTCCGAGTTCAGCCTAACTTCTACTGATATCTTCTTAAAACTACGATACTCTGTTTATTTCTGTTATTAGCAATAAATACAAAAACCTCTCAAACCAATCATATTTACTTTCTGTTTACGGAACTATCATAGCAATCGAGCGTCACTTCTTGGTATCTCAATCTCTGTGGGACGATACTCTACTTACACTTTATTACTTGTTCGACTGGTTCACTTGCTATCAAGGAAATCGACCAACATCCGTCCCTCATCATAACTCGTAAGTCTGACTCATGGCAAATCCGGATTAGTTTGAACCAAAGATTTCGATGTATCGGGTTAAGGAAAAAAAAATTGCTATATAGAGATCAAATGGTCTTAATCAAGCCTATATTGGTCAGCCTATGTAAAGAACAATTTATTTGATGTTTTGACCTATTTTACACCCAAAAAAAATCACTTTTTCCTTTTTATCCCAAATGTGGGCTTTTCCCCCCCTTCTTCTGGAAATGGGATGCTCTTGTTCACATGTTTAAAATCCATTACCCACACATTTATATATATTAATGAATGAGATAGGATATTGTTACTACCATTTTTTGTTACTACCACTTTTCCACCGTTAGATCAAAATCTTAATAGGAGAGAGAAATTATAAAGGTAAATGAGATTCTGATCTAACGGTGGAAAAGTGGTAGTAACATGATAGTAACAAAAAATGGTAGTAACAATATCCTATTATTGGATGAATTAAGGATAGATGATTTGATATAAATTTTATATCAAGACAATATATATATATTGATATTAAATGTTAAATTATGAATAGTGTGACTTTTTATAAATTTTATATTATATATAGTTATAGTTTCCATATATCTTTTATATCTAACCATGTTATATGAGTTTACATTTTTGAACAAAAATTAATATAGGCTGAATTATCAATAAATTTTGGTTGGTTTAATTATTATTTTTATGCATTTTGTACTACTGATGGTTGGCCAAAGAAGAAAGAAGGAGGAAATAGAAAGAACAATGAAAAATAAAGACTAAAAAGGAATAAAGAGCGCCTTATATAGATTACTTCCTTTTTTTTTTTTTTTTTTTTTTGAATTAGAGAAAAGTATCTATGCAACTAAACTATAAAGTCATTGGCCTTTTAAATGCCTCTTCGAATTGCGTGACATAGAAAAAAAGAAAAGAAAAAAACATAAAAGGTAACTCATCAAAAGATTGTCCATTTATCGATAATCGTTACGGTTCATTTCCAAGCTAGCACTGAATCAAATTTAAAAATTCACAATTCATATAAATAAATGTAGGTACTCATTTCAATGTCGTGCCTTCGAGGAATGACAGGGATTACATAGCAAATTGTATTTAATTTGATTTATAGGAATCCCTGATTTGTAGGAATTAGGAATATTCATTAATAGTCATTATTAGTCATTATGAGCCAATCTTCATTAATAGTCATTATTAGTCATTATGGGCCAATCTTCATTAATAGTCATTGTGAGCTATTACTATTGAGGCTCTATTATCTTGTATATATATGTAAAGTTTGTATATGAATATACACACAATATTCTTTCCAATTTGCCAAGTTAGACAGAAAGAAAAAAATATTGTTTGCTTGACAAACAAGAATTTAGAGCTCTCTTATAATTTGCATTTTCCTATGCTAATAAACAATACGTATATTGATGAGTTAAGGATAACATGGTTTCATATAAATTGTATACCAAGACAATATATACATTGATATTGAATGTTAAATTATGAATAGTGTGACTTTTTATAAATTCCATATTATATATTGTTATAGTTTTCAGATATCTTTTATATCTAACCATGTTATATGAGTTTAATATAGGCTGAATTGTCAATAAATTTTGGTTGGTTTAATTATTATTTTTATGCATTTTGTACTAATGATGGTTGGCCAAAGAAGAAAGAAGGAGGAAATAGAAAGAAAAATGAAAAATGAAGACTAAAAAGGAATAAAAAGCGTCTTATATAGATTACTTCCTTTTTTTTTTAATTAGAGAAAAGTATCTATGCAACTAGACTATAAAGTCATTAGCCTTTTAAATGTCTCTTCGAATTGCACGAAATAAAAAAAAAAAAAAAAAAAAAAGAAATACAAAAGGTAGCTCATCAAAAGATTGTCCATTTATCGATAATCGTTACGATTCATTTCCATACTAGCACCGAATCAAATTTAGAAATTCACAATTCATATAAATAAAGGTAGATACTCATTTCAATGCCGTGCCTTCCAGAAAGGAAAAATATTGTTTGCCTGACAAACAAGAATGTAGAGAGCTCTTATAATCTGCAATTTCCTATGCTAATAATAAAACCATATATATTCCCACAAGAAATGACAGAGAATAGTAAAATTTATTTTTGATATATGACAATATGAAGATAATACAATCACTTGAAAACAACTATTGAATATTTTTTTAATAATAAAAAAAATCCATACTTCTTGAAGCTCATTGGAAAACCAGCCTGCATTTTCATGTTCATTAGCTAATTTTTTAAAAGTGAAATTAATGATAGTTGAGGAAAATATAGGCATTTTTTCCGCGTAAAAAGAAAGGAGCATTCATTCACCATACTAATTACTTCCTCCGGTCTTAATTATAAGAATACTTTTGTAGTGCAATTTATATTACAAAAGTATTCTTATAATCAAGACTGGAGGAGTACGAATAGGATTTTGACAGCATCCAAAACATTCACAGCTGAAATATTATCATTGGTCCCTTACTGAGGCCATTAATTTATTCCCATACATTCCACCGATTGGAGGAGTCCTTCCTCACGATTACACACAACGATGGCCTGAATCTGCAGAAACGGCTTTGGCCTAATAAATGTTTCCCTTCCATTCAATGTACTAATTTAACTATAAGAACTATCACATTCTTCCTCCAAGGTCCATCATATTCTCTAATTTGCTTTCTTTCTTCCTCATTTCTGAGATACAATGGCCACGCCTCTTCTAATCTCTTCCAGCTCCAACAACCAGAAGCAACTTAGCTTCTCTGTTTCCTCCAACAACTACAGAAACAGAGGCCTCTCTGTTATTCCCAGCTTCATTGGCGGTGATCAACAAGCCATCAATGGGGTCTCTCTGAATCACTTCAACCAGAGTAACCTCTCCGTCGTGCCTAGCTTCAATGGAGGTGATCAACAAGTCATCAATGGGGTCTCCTTGATTCACTCCAACCAGACAAACAGAGGCCTCTCTGTTTTGCCCCGCTTTAATGGTTGTGACCACCAACAAGTCATCAACGGGGTCTCTCTGAATCACTCCAACCAGACAAACAGAAACCTCTCTGTTGTGCCTAGCTTCAATGGAGGTGATGAACAAGTCATCAATGGGATCTCTGTAAATTATTCCAATGGTATACACAGAGGTCTGACTCTGGTTCCAAGCTTCAATGATTATGAACGAGTCATGAATAATGGAATCATCTCCTCCCATTATTCTTCTTATAACCAGCAAGAGTTTGGCTTTTCTGTTTCAGGCAGCAGTAATCATATAAACAGAAGCCCCTCTCTTGTTCCAAGTCTCAATGGTTATGAACCAGCCATGATGAGTACTGGGGTCTCTTCTAGCTATTCTAACCAGCAGAATCTTGGCTTTTCTGTTTCAAGCAGCAATTATATAAACAGAAGAAGCCTCTTTCTTGTGCCAAGCTTCAATGTGACAGAGAGGAGGGCAATAAGCTATGTGAGAAATTACCAGTTTTCTTATTCTGCAAGACTTTTGGCCATGCAAAAGATCGCAAGAGCACGTCATATATCTGCTTTCTTTGCCAGACGCCGAATGGTCATCAACCAGGGAGAAGCCATGTACACCAGATCAGGCTCAAGCTTCAGTTCTCAAATCAATCTTAATAATAACTCACACCAACGTAGAACCAGGGTCACCGTAACAGAGCTTGGTGAAGAAGCATGCTCAGATGAAAATCAAACCAGAACCAATAATAATGGAGCTCCTGCTCCTGCTCTTGATCCTACTCCTGTGAGTGTTTATCATCCTTCTAGAACAAATGATGAGAATGATGATGATGAGAATGGTGATGATGGTATAACTCATAGTCTTCCTTATAAGAAATATGGGCCCTACACGTGTCCAAGGTGTTTGGGAAAGTTTTTAACCTCACAGAAATTTGCGGCTCACGTCAGCTCTCATTACAAATATGAAACCAAAGCTCAGAGGAGGAGGAGGCTTATGGCCAAAATCAGAAGAAGAAATCTCCGTCTTCACCATTCAACGGAGGGAATTACTCTTCTTCCCACAGAACCAGCTGCTCAGCCTGAACCTGTGAACATGACTGAAGCTGAAGCTGAAGCTAGAGGTGATGATGGAGTGTTATCTTTAGTCCAAATCAAGGAAGAACCTGCCGAGTTTTAAGTCAAATGTTTAGTATTTACTGTTTTTCTTGTTCTGCATTAGTGTCTATTTGCAGTGTGTGTTTTGTATGGTTGGCTGATGGTTACTGTTTTTATGATGTTTATCAATAATATTGTTAAACTCGGTGTCTGTCTGGTATCAATTGGGCTACGAAGCTCTATGTAATACCCAGATTATTATTAATACTAAGGATATTATTATTATTAGTAATACCCTTATTCTTAATATAGCTGATTACTCTGGTCCTAATTGCCTTAGTATTATATATTTATAAACATGTGAATTTTATTTCAGTTTCGAGAACGAAACTTATTTTAAGGAGGGTAGAATGTAATACCCCAGGTTTTTATTAATAGTAATAACCCATTTATTTTATTTTATATAGCCTTGGTGGGTCAAATATTCCTAGTCCTAATTGCCTTAGGAATTTCCAGCTTATTCACACCATGACAGATTGATTGATTGAATTTAATATGCCCTATTAATAGTTTTAAATTCACATAATGATTGATTGATTGGATTTAATATGCCCTATTAATGGTTTTAAATTCACATAATGATTGATTGATTGGATTTAATATGCCCTATTAATGGTTTTAAATTCACATAAGGATTGATTGATTGAATTTAATATGCCCTATTAATGGTTTTAAATTCATGTCACGATTGATTGATTGAATTTAATATATATCCTATTAATGACATTAAATTCACACAGATTGAATTTAATATACCCTATTAATGACATTAAATTCACACAATGATTGACTAATTGACTTTAATATACCCTACCAATGAGTTGGCAATAGTAAAGAGCCCAACCCATAGCTAACCCTAACTTTAAGTTATAAATAGAGGTCTAGCCTAACCCTGAACACTGCTATTCTTTTCTCCTATTCTCTTCTACTATTCTCTTCTACTATTTCCTCTATTCTTCTAAGAGGCTAGCAAAACGGAGACCAGATAATCCTAATCCCCATGAGTCTTAGGTTAATTTTATTTGAATCTTGATAGGTAATTATGATCCTAAATATATCATATGTGATTGTTATATGTAGAATATATTTTATATAATCCTAATTAACTTTTTATAAAACCATTCAACCTTTGAATATTATTCTGTACGTAGGTGCATGAGTGATTGAATTCCATGTATACACCCTTTCATTCTTGAATTGGGTTAAGAAGCTTTTTGCAAAATCCATTTATGATTTGCATATACCTACCTGTACGTGGTAGCTTTGTGGGTTTTAGTTCTTTTTTTTAAGATTGAAACATATATATATATAGATTGATGAATTACCATTGAATATACATACCTCACGTGGTTGCTCTGGTTGCTTCGGCTTTTGTGATCGAAACTTATAAATGCTTTCATATATATATATATATATTTATTTATTTATTGAGAAATCAATTTATTATATAAGTGTATTTAAAATAATTTAAATCGTGGGAAGATAGCTTTGGGATGGTACCCCCAAAGTGACGAACACAACCCCTAGGCGTTATGCCTCGATATGTTATTTGATGTGGGCTGATTATATCTGTTCTTCCTAAAGTGGTGTCGCGGGTTTAGGGACACTAGTAGTAACTTTGGGAAGAGGTGTGCACATTAGGACGAAATATTTTATTGATATATGGCCAATTTGATGATTTGTGGTGGCGGGTTTAGGGCCACGGGGTAGGTAGCGAGGTTTAGGGTCTACCATGGTTCTCTTCCTACTAAATTAAATGGGTCGACGGGTTTAGGGTCCAAATGAAATTAATAAAGATAATGAATAATATTTGATCCGATGTGAATGTATAGATATGATGAGTATTGAAATTGATATTTTAGATTATATATATATATATAAAATGATATTTTTATCATCATGTAAATATTTTATTTATTATTATTATTATTCTATAATATTGGAACCTGATAGTTGATTCAATCACTATGTGATTATATATTTGATTTAATTAATATATATGAGTTGTATAAATTGTGTTTTGATTAGGATTACCGGCTTTTCTCGATGTTTGTGCTCGGGTCGTGATGATCCTTCTGGGAGCAGATTTTCGGTGAAACGGGTTTCAAGTTGGGGCTAGCGATAAAGTGAGGAAGAACAATTAGCTATTCTAGCTAGTTTTTTTTTTTTTATATTTTATTTTTACGCTTTGAATAAGACATTTTTATTTAAGTGTGGATTTATGTTATTGTAATAAAGTAGCCTTGCACTTGTCCCAGTACAAGTGCGACTGTAACACTCCCAAATTTGGTTATTTTCAATTTCAGTATTTATTCATAAAGAAATTATTGCAATTTTATATTATTATAATTGTTAGAAAACTTGGGGTGTTACACTCTAACTTAAACTAAGTGTTATAAACATGACAAACTTGCCTCTTATCTCATGGAAAAGTAATAGAAGCTGAAAGGTGAACCAGAAAAGTAAAAAGAACATGAATAAACATGTAAACGCGGTGTTTTCTCCTCAAAGTGGATCATCAAGTTTATAAAATCACCAATATTATCAAACAGTAACCACACGGGTTTCCCCCTTAAATACAAGTCTACGAAATTCTCTATCAATAAAAATCAGAAATATCACTAACAAAAGTTTGTCCTACGGCTGATGTAAGGATTTTGTTGGTGGACAATTTTTCACTTGGATGAATGCTTTAACAAGCTCCTAGCATCCAATTCACCTAAGCTTTCATGTATAAAATATCACAAACATCTAGACATCCCAACCTTAGGAAAACTCTTCAGATATTTTCAAAGACCCAAAACCAAGGGTCTGATTTTTTCCCAACAGTCTATTAATCTGACTTAATACAAAGAGACCAACGTGTGTGTATATGGATAACTTTGTTGGCACTTGGCAGAGAGGGATCCACAATGTTGAGAATGAAGGGTCTTTCAGAAGTAGCATCCAATTTCATTTCCCAACAACGTTACAAATCCACGACAGAAAATATCGCATGTAGCTGCTTTGCAGTCCATGTCACATCAAGTAGTTCATGAAGAGGACCATCAATATCTTCTGCCATAGACGACAAAAGTGCTCTGCATTCTATCATATAGAAGTCATGTCATTTCTTTTTTTTTTTTAAAAAAAAAAAAAAGAATAAAAATCTGTACATATATTCATCATCATGTAAAATATTCTTCCCATACTGTGTTCCAACAATAGCTGCGTTATGAATTAAACTGAAGGGAAAGGTGTCAAACCTGATATTTTGCTGAAATTAAACAAGCACATAGAAGCAAGAATCTTGAGTTCAAGTTCCTCATTTTCCTGGACTTGTTTTATCTCATAAATGACGGCTAAAAAGGTAATAAGGTGTAATCCAGCATTATATGGCATGGAAAGCGAGGAGCTCAACCAAGCAACAGTTATCAAACACATGCAGACCAAATCTGGGCGTCTAGAGTCTAAACATTTAGAGACAGACTTCAAAAATGGACTCTCTCCATCACCAATCATTGATTCGAACAAGCTCACCAACCACTCTTTGCTCCGTTCTTCTTCCTCTTCCTATAATAATTAACCATATTAGATAAATGTTCAAGGATATGTTATGTTTCATCAATCTTGATATAATACGGAGAAAGATCCTTTGAGATGATGAAGTAATGTATGAGAGAAAACTTACGAATGAAATTGCCCCATCCCATAATAAATCCTCTTCCTCATGATCAGAACTGCCATCAACTTCTGAACTGTTGATTATATATCCCACTTCTTTTAGAATGCTCCTCTTGGTCAGTATCTTCCCAGTGGAAGAAAAATGCCCAGCCAACATAAAAAGTGCTCTACAACAATTTTCTCGGACCTTCTCTTCATTTAAGCTGGCATGAAGAGCCTCTGAAATGAAATTCACAGCCTGGTCTCTGTATGAGCCATAATTTTGAGACTTGTCCTGAAGTGAAATCTTATTGTTGCCAAAAAAAAAAAAAAAAAAAAAAAAAAAAAAAAAAAAGCAAAACAAAAGCTTTGAGTGAACGTGATGATGAAACTGGGTATTTTTTCCAATAAAAAATAAGACTATTGGAGCATACCAGATGATCAAAGTGCAACAAAAGGACAGCAAGCAGAGGTTTGTGATGTGGTGGAGAATTCTTGAGGTGCATGAGCAAAACACGCATTGTAGTAGATATATCCTCACCCTTCAAGTGATTTAAGAATGAAGTAACTTCCTTTTTTCTACACATACATAAGTCAACCCCTCAACAGTTAAGAAGAGAGCTCGACAATAATCATTCTCAAAAGTACAATCAGTCAATCACGCAGGACCTCACATTAAAATAAATATATATGCCAAATCACTCCTTTGTAATGTTGGAAGTCCAAAGATGGAGAAGTTGTTTATTGCTAGGGGAGTATTAACAAAATAAGTCAAGTACCATGACTACACTCACCTTTTTAATGCTAACAGTTTGGTAAGCAACAATATTGCGTTAGTTCTTGGAGTAACCTCCTTGTGGTGAAGAAGATCAAGAAGAAATCTTTTATTAATATCTCTTGCAATCTGATACATGCAACAGGAGTCTGCTCCAATAAAATTTGGCAAGAGTGCCGCCACACATGTTTTCTCTTCCAGATTTCCCAATTCGAATCTCCTAAGCAGAAATTCTAAAACCCCTAAAGATATGAGATGCTTGGCACAAGTTACTTTGTCCTCTTCATTTAACAAAGTGAGAAGACTCTCTAATTTGGAAGTAATGATCTCATCCTTATCTTTTCGTTTTGACTCTCTTGAATTTTTTGAGATTGGGGAAGCGGAAGCCAAGAGCTCACTTAATTGTTCTGACTTCCAATTATGAATCAATCGCTTCAAGACAATGTTAGTCAGTGGCATAGCTACAAAGTCTAAAGTAACTCCTCTTACAGGACATGTTCTGTGTCCCTTTTGGAACCATGACTTGAGGGCAGCATGTTCAAAGGTTTGCCCAGTCTCTATAGTGACTGGTTCCTCCAATAATTTTCCAGTAAGAGGACAAAGAAATTCTTGTGGAATGGTTGGAAAAGATAATTCTGCATCAAAAAGTTTATGTAGTCCAATTACCTTTATCATAAGAAATCGTAAGCAAACAAAATATGCTATCTGAAGGAGGTTGGATAAGAAAAGGAAATATTTGTCTCACCTTCAAGAGAAGAGCTTTTCTTAATTGGCTGAATTTGAAAGAATAAGGATCAGAGGTCATTGGAAATAAATAAAGACTGCACCATCAATCTTTGTTCAATAGTTAAAATTACATCAGATATGGTTACCTTTCCAAAAATAACTTCTTTTTCTTCAATGTCTGGCATGTGCTTGTTTCCGATGCCATCAGAATGATTTATTTCTCCCTTTTCTTTTTTATCTGTCATTGAAATTCCTTTCTGCCACAAAAATGTGATATGACAACCTTAAATTATGTGAGATATTAAGTGATTGAAGACATGAACAACTTATTAAGTCATAAGTAGTAATATTAGTGATTTGAACAACTTATTAAGTCATGTAATTCATGATCAACTCCTCAGAGACTACTAGTACCAAAATATAGCCTTTGGCTATAGAAGAAGACTTCAAAGACAATTTTCAAAGGAAAGGAATAATTATTTCCTGTTCTATATGTTTGTTGTTGTAGATAAACACTCCAACCTAATAGTTGAAAGAGAGAACAGCTGTAGTAATAAGACCAAAGCATGAGATTTTTTTTTTCTTTTTTGGGGAGGACAAGTGCGGCAGTAACATTTCCCAAATTTGATTTATTTAAATTTCACAGTTATTTATGATTTTGGAAATTTTATGTTAATATAAATTGCTAGAAATTTGGGGGTGTTATAGGTGAATTTTAGATAGCAGAAAACTTACAGGATGCAATGAAACAAGTGGCACATTCTTAGTGGAGTCTTCCTTGACATCTTGATCAGTGAATTTCACATTTCAGATACATGTGTTGATGTTTGCTCAATAGCAGCTGAACCGTAACAACCTCTGATACAATTATCTTTGTCATTATCCTCCTCATCATCTTCATGGTCATCAATTCCCGGTTCATTCAAGCCAAAGACAGAATGAGAGAGTCTTTTGCTGACTGTTGGTTGAGGTGAGAATGAATCAGTGGGACTAGAAAGCTCAGACGAATGATCCAGCAAACTTCCCGAGACAGAGATTGATGGAATACTGATAGAAGGAACAGATGGAGGTTCAACTCCTTCAGTGAGCCAATTTTTGCAATATACAGCAAACATGCAAGTTCCAGAATCCAAATGTTCCTCATAAACTTTTTCAAGAAGATTTTGTTTTCTTGCTCTGCTTGGTCTATTGGCTAGACGGTCAACTTCCTCAGTGTACCATGCTTTCAAATGGAAAAAATGTGGAGAAAATAGATCTTCCCACAGCTCAGGCAGCAACAATGTTCGAGCCTGGAAAGGCGAATCACAAAACACTTGCAAAAGATGCTTTGCTGACGCCTTATCTTTTCTCTGAATCTTATATAATGCACTGAGGTAAAGATGAGTAGAAGCTGACAACTTATAATTCGGTATCCCACATGTAAATCCGTGTTTCAAATCATTTAATCTCAAAGTTGCAACACTGCTTAGCTGCTGAGAAGCTCTTTTCAATTCTTGTGAAGGTAAAGATTCCTCAACAGCTCGTTCAACTGTCTCAATTCCTTGTTCAAGACTTGTTATTACTTTGGCCTCAGAACTGTTCTCATCTTCTGGCTCAGTGAAACTCAATAAAGGGAAACAATTGTGACGCATATGTCCATTTAGAATGGAAACAGTTGCTCGGACAGCAACTTCATCAAGAGCTAGATTAGAAGCCACCTTTTCATGATGCTTTTGGTAACTTTTATCAAAGCTTTTGCTCGTAGATCTAATGTAGGAATTCCTATGTTCTTTCATACTTTTCTTTGCATGTCCCCTGAAATGTCCAGGCATATTTGCGTCGAGATCACTGTCAAGCCTCTTATCCACCTTTGCATCCATGACAGGCAATTCACTTGAATTCTTCTCTTTCCCTCTCGGGGCATCAGATGTCTCATTTGAATAGACATCTTTAATTATGTAATCTTCTATCTCCCTTACCTCAGTTATCTCAAATCTTGGCATATTTTTTTATGATTTTATATCAACTTTTGTACTTACCTCAGTACTGCTACAAAGTTTCTGATCGTTTATATTCTTCAGTCCTTCATCTTCTCTTTTATCAAGATTATCCCTTGGCCACATGTTCTCAGCAGCATCACTATTCAATAACTCACTTCTGATCTGATAACGTGAGACATCAGACTTTGCTCTCTCCGTTAAAATTCTCTCACCAGATGTAGAAGGTCTCCTTTGTCGGTTGTGGAAAGAGTGACGTGGTGGCTGTGCAGTTACAGCATCAGACTGCAGGGAAGATATGGACCTTGTCATTCTTCTGCTCTTTTTGAACCCTTCCTTTGTCAGAAGCTCCTCCAAAGATGAAGCCATTTATCCAGAAATTCAGGTCTCCTCTGCAATAATACTCTCGCACAAACAAGTAGATGCTACTAACAGTGAAAACTCTTCCCGTAGACAAGGTTGCCTAAATCAATATTATGATTAAGATTCAGAATGCACTCAAAATAGGCCTAATTATGAAGCCGAAAATTTATGAATATAAGGAAAATAACAACAGCTTGCAAGAAAATACAAGCCTGCGCTATCTGTATTAATAATAAACTTCAAAAATGCTAATCTACGATAAGTTGGCAATGAACGCATATGGCTGTTCGTAAGAAGGACAGATGCTGACGAAGTGGCACGGATACGGAAAATAATGCAACGTGATGCAATTTGAAGAGCTGTGTGTAGCTCCATTTTTGTACGTATTGATGCTTCTTATAGACAGAGGCGAAAAAAAGTAAATAACAGAATGATACAGCAGGACTTGTGTCAATTTGAAATATTTATCAGTTTTACCTGAGTCTCTCTCCCCAAGATTAAAAGACTTTGCGCTCCGATTACAGACTTCATGCAACAGAAAAGTTGTAGCAAACACCTACATTGCAGTCGATCTCAACCCACAGTCGTCAAGCGAGCTTTTACTTTTACTTTTTAATGCGAAAAGCTATGGACTTGAAACCAATTCTGAAATCCAAACTTAAAAAGGGGCGTATAAGAAGTGAAGGGAAGTCGGGATAGGCCATGAGAGTATCGTAAACGAAGGACGGCAACAAATTGACTAAAAAAAAACAACCAAACAGAAAATTGGAGAATAACAACGAAGACAGAGAGAAATCGTGAGAGTTGAGGGGGAAATTGAAAGCTGACAAATGAGGAGAGGAAAGTTGGGATGGGATTCAATGCTTTTGATTTGTTTCAAGGGGTGGGTGTCTTTGTCTCTATCAATAGCTTCGGTATTTGCAGGTGATTTCCGTAGAGTGATTAACGAAGACAAGAAGTTACAAGAACAAAGAAATAGTTTGGTAAAGAGTAAAAACAAAGAGCAAGGCCATTTGAAGACGCTATGTAAGCAAACAAGAACCGTCTTCAATCGCCGCCTCCTCTATGTCCTTACTCCTTACCCAATTGGTCGTTATGAACGAGAACGCGCGCTTTTTTCCCATTTGGAAAGGCCGAGAGGGCAACCCTTCATTTGATCGAACGACTAACAGAAATGTGTTTGGGCATTAAAAAAAATGCTTATTCAGTTAAATCCAAACAAAACTTCACATACAAATACAGATTGAAAAGTGGTCTTTGAATGCTCCAATCGCTGCTTACATTCAAAGTGAGATAAATCACGCCTTTTGAAGATAACTAGGGAGAAAAAAGATGTTTACAACAATACATAATAGTCCTAGTAATAAGGTCAACATACAAGGATGAAACTTCAAAGTGAGATTCACGCCTATTGAAGATAACTAGGGAGAAAAAGATGTTTGGAACTTTTGACATGTTTGGAACAACAGAAGTGACTTATTTGTTATTTCTAACTTTTGTAAACATAAGATACGATAAATGTTATGTTATAAATGTGATTTATGTTTTGAATGATGATGACAAAAGTAAATTTTGTCCAAATGGGATATTGTTTGGATTATTCTTTGAAAAGTCAATTGAAATAGAAAATAACATGAATTTTATTAAATATTATATATATACGCTCCTTGCTTCATAAATGCTGATCCTTGCCGTTCTTTCTTGTATATTTGCTCGATGCATTGTTCAATTAAAATCTCAGTGAAATAGAATGGAAATTGGTTTTGAAAATTGCAAGAATTGATTTTTCTAACTGAAACCCAATTCAAAACTCTAATCAATAAAATTAACAATATGCAAGACACAAGTAACCAAGAACCCTTGAATTACAAACATAATATATTTATAGCAACTCTAAACATAAGCTTAACCAAGTCAATACACAATAAATTGCTACTACAATTTGTCATCACAACTTCATCAAACACTTTCAAAATTCCATACATTGAAAAACACCACTAGGAAGAAAATTTAATAAGAATAAATGAAGATTGTTGATCGAGTGAAAGTGAAATCGAATAAGAGTGAGCCACGTCTGGAACAACAAAAGACCAAAGAAGTATGGTTGATTTGATAGTGAAGAGGGGACGATAAAGGAACCACAACTCAAATTTCGGTGACAAGATTGACGAATCTTGCTGGTAAGGGTTTGTGTAGAACAAAGGAAGACTAGCGTGGTGGAGTTGGATAGAGGAGAAGATAGAGGTGGTAGTAGGTACGGCGAGGTGCGATAGCGGTGAAGGGGGGAGGTGATGGTGGTTTTGAACTCAACCTCTGCCACGACCATGTCACTCTAGGTCGCCCACAAAGCTCTCTCTGCTTTTTTGGCGTCTCCCAAGCTTTCCTGCTCACTGGCGAACAATGGAGGTGAGGTGGTGAAGCGGGAGGAGATGGTGGTCCGATTCTTCGTCCTTCCTCATGGCATGATTTCGAGCTTTGTGGTCGTCCCTCTTCAATCGTGGCAAACGATCGACGATCGAGCCAAACACTGCAATTACTAGCTTATATCATAAGTTAATTTTGTAAGAGAAGCCTATCACCCACAAAAGCCCATTCAAACACCAAAAATTACCTAATTGTTTCTGTAATACCCCAGATAATAATAATAATAGATTAAGATAATAATAATAATAATAATAATAATATAGTAATAATAAAAAGTCTTTAAATTAATAATGTTTGTATTATTTTATAATTTATCAATTAGCAATAGTTAAAGAGCCCAGCCCATAGCTAAACCCTAAATCTTAATTATAAACTAAGGTCTAGCAGCCTAAACTTAGGGAACGCTCAATACTTTTCTTCTCAGCTACTGCATCTTCTTTCTGTATTCTCATCAAATTATTTTTATAGGAGGTTAGCAAAAACGGAGTCTAGGTAATCTTAATCCCTAGAACAACCTTGCGTCTCGTGCCTATTCTTTTTCTTTGCATCCTATTTTGTCATTCTTGTGTGTATGGTCCGAGTATATGCTCTTATGTGCATCGTGCTACTTCTAATAGATATAACTTATGGTTTTTTTTTTATGCTGTTGTGGGTCCCACGCCTTTTATTTGGTCTTTGTTTGACCTTTTGACCAATTCACATATTGCACCAGATTATATGATTTCATATCTCCCCTTCTCGAATTGTGCAATGAGTTTTTTTGAAAGTCTTTTGCAAATGAATATATGATGCCTGTACGTACATGCGTTCTCTGGATTTAGGTTTTAGGTGATTGAATATATATATATAATTCTTTTCCTCGTCTTGCATATTAGCTTTTTGCAAAGTCATAAGATACTTGTACATTTTGGCTCTGGGTTCTATGTCCATTTTCCTTTGGCTTAAAAACCTATCCTACAACATATTGTGATTATATTCGTTCATCAATAAATGAATCAATATCCCGATTATATATTCTCATGATAGCCTTATAGAAACCCATGAGTAAAATGGATAATGAATAGAGCTAGGGATTTAGATGATGATCATGAGAACTTCTCATGACAACCTTATAGGAACCCATGAGTAAAATGGATAATGAGTAGAACTAGGGATTTAAATGATTGTCCTGGAAATTTCTTATGACAACCTTATAGGAACTCATGAAATTTATTTTATAGTTTAATTTGGAAAAAATCCATTTTGTGTGTGTTGTGTGTGTGCATATATATATATGCATGTTGTTATATATTATGCATGTTGTTGGTATTGGCTGTATCAATACAACAATTGTATGTTGTATTGATTACAACACAAGTGTTTCAAACACATATTGGAAATAATTTAGAAATTTATTATATGTGTATTTAAAAATAATTTAACAGTGGGAGGATAGCTTTGGAATGGTACCTCCTAAAGTGATGAACACAACCCTTAGGCTTTATGCCCCCGATATATTATTTGATGTGAACCGATAATATCCGTTCCTCCCAAAGTCGTGTCTGGCAGGGTTTTCCGGGACACTAGTAGCAGCTTTGGGAAGAGGTGTGCACATTAGGAAGAAATACTTTATGACCAAATTGATTAATTGTGATTGACAGGGTTTCCCGGGTCACAGGGTAGACTGGCAGGGTTTCCCGACTCTACCATGATTCTCTTCCCATTAAATAGACGGGCGGGGTTCCTGGGTCTAAATAAATTTGAAAAAGATAATAAATAATGTTTGATGCAATTACCATATGATTATATATATTTGCTTTGATTAATATATTTGTGTCAGTTAAATTGTGTTTTATTAGGATTACCAACTTTGCTAATATTTGTGTTCATAGGTTGCGATTATCCTTTGGGGGAGCAGAATTTCAGTGGAACAGGTGCCAAGGGTTGGGACTAGAAGTGAGAAGTGAGGAAGCACATTCAGTTAATTATGTTTTATTTTATTTTGTTCAAAATAAAACACATTTTTGCTTAAGTTTGGATTTACGTTATTGTAATAAGTAGCCTTGCACTTGTCCCAAGATACAAGTGTGACAAATAACACTTCCCAAGGTTGTTTATTTCAAATTTCGATAATCATTTATAAAAATCATTTAAATTTTATACTATGATAATAGTTAAAAATTGGGGGTGTTACAGTTTCTCATCGGGCTTTTATGGATTCTTGCCGCCATGCCAAATGGGTATTAATATGTGATATATTTTGAAAAACAGAAAACAACAAGCTTGCTTATGACTTTATCTTGCCCCCCCCCCCCCCAAAAAAAAAAAAAAGGTTGTAAAGGAATCTTTTAGGGGGAAACTCTATGGATAATTAACTCGACTATGTTAAAAGTATGGGTGAAAATAGGTCAAACTTCTATTAAGTGGTCCATGGCAAGACTTGTTTACAAAAAGGTCAGGCTAAAGCCTATTTAGAGGCTTAAATTTTTTTTTTTCACAAGTTGAGACAAAACTAAGGTGAATATATAAGGTGAGTTTTGTCTTATTAAATGCAAAATCGTTTTAAAAAAAAGCTAATTCAAACACGTCCTCAGTTTGTAGAAGCCTCTTAGAAGGAAATGATATAATCCATTGAAAGCAAATTGATTAGATTTTAATACATATTTTGGAAAAGAATGTTATATACATATTAATATAAAAAGATCATTATTTTTAAGGGACTAGAATATTAATAATTACGACTTTATGTGATACCCCTTGCCCCCTAGTTTAGAGGCGATGGCGATAATCCTTTATTTGAAAAACATGCATTAAGATGGGAAAGACGGCACCGCTTTATTTTAATTCTGATATTTCCATGAACTAGTCGATTTCTTAATTCTGAAGTCCTAACCATGCACAAGTCTCCGTGTGAAAATTCTTAGCTGACCTCCGAAAGCCCAAATTCAAATGGTCATATGAAAGCTCTTCTCTTCATGCAGAATTATCAGATTTCAATTGCAGATTCGTGCCCTAAAAATCTACCACTGTTAATTTAAAAAGTTAAGGAAACAAAAAAGCTCAATTAAACACTACTAAGAAATTAGTAGTTATTACTTGTAAAAAAAGTTATTACAGGGAAGACGTTGCTTAAACTGTTAAACATATTACATCGACGTGGAGGGAACTTCGTTGCTTAATCGTTGGTGGGAGTAGAAAAATCGAAGCTCAAGATCGGCGCCAATAATCGTGGCCGGTCACGTGCCTCCCTTTCATTCGATCAGCGTTAGTTCGCTTTACTTCTCCGCGTCAAAAACCTGTGACTGAGCCCCAGCACAGCCGGTATATTGCGACCGGCTGTAACCGGTAAATTCGGTTCTCTTCTCCAGTGCAATACATTTCTGCCATCTTTTTTCACTCGCACACCCCGAAAATCCACGCACTTGCTGCTGTCTCACTTTCACATCTACGTCCGGCTACTTTTTTTCAAAAGAAAGGACCGCTTTTCCGGTGTCACGCCGATTCAGCTCTTTCCGAACTTGGTCCTAGGGCTTATGAGGTTCGGCAATTTCGTTTTCTAACCTTCTTTTCCTGTCACCTCCGTTTGGTTCAGGAGAAAATGTGAATGTAAAAAAGCTCAGTTTTTTCCTTCTTTGATGCTATTTTCTCAAGTTTTGCTAGTTTATTCCTGTCTGGACCATTTGATCTCTATGTACTATGTTTTTTTAGTTTTTATTATAGCTTTTCTATGTACTTTTGCTCGTTTCCAGTTTAGGATAGTCGTAGTTGGCTATGGCATTTATATGTTTCTAGTTTTTTTTATCGCTAGACACTCTGAACTTGGTCGTAAATCTATGAATTCGACTGGACTCACCCTTGGTCTTACTAATTTGAAGCTAGATGCTGAGGATGAAGTTGAACTATGCTGTGCAAACTTGATTGTTAAAGTTTGTGATTTTTCATTCTGTTTTATAAATTTTAATTTAATATGTTATTTACTGTCTGTAGAAAATGTCTCGAGTTGAGGCACTATGGGAGAGATTAGTCCGAGCTGCGTTGAGGAGGGAAAGGATAGGCGACGATACATATGGACGGCCCGCTGTTGGAATTGCCGGAAGCGTACCATCCGCACTTGCCAAAAACAGGGATATTGATGAGATATTAAGAGTTGCAGATGAAATTCAAGATGAAAATCCTAATGTCTCCAGAATCTGTATGCTTTCACTGTTTTTACATTCCAACGTATTTTATCTGCATTTTGTAATATTTTGTTTTAGTGATATTCGAGGATTGGCTATCTGAGCATGGAAACTAAATTTAAATTGTTTACATGCTAGAAGTTGCATCAATAAAACAAAAGAGAGATGAAAGGAAGTGCTCTTCTTTTTGAATTGACAATTTAAAAGTTCCAGATATTCAAAATAATATTAAACTCATATTTTTGGAGAACAAAGAGCTTCTAAGCCCACTGTAAACCCTGGGCTTTGGATTTATTTGTATAAAATATACCATGATCTATATCTTTTTTCTGTTTTATTAATTTGTTGTGATAGTATCATGTTCCTTGTCAATATTAATTAATGTATTTAAATTATGAAGAAAACTTATGTGAATTTGAAATGCGGATGCTTGTAATCTCATATATTGAATCCGTTCTTGTACTTCATAATGTTTCCTTTGTTGCTCAGTGCCCTATCTTATATACCTTATTTACATGCAGTATGTGAGCATGCTTATTCATTATCTCAGAACTTGGACCCTAACAGTGAAGGCCGAGGCGTTTTGCAATTTAAGACTGGTTTGATGTCTGTTATTAAGGTATGATATATATGGTTTGATTTCTTTAGTCCTAAGTTTACCTTGAAATCTGTGCAATGTTGTCCCAAGGAAAAAGGAGAAGAGGAAGGAGAAAGAGTGAGAGAAAGAGAGGGAGGAAGGAAGGAGGCAGGAAAAGTTCAGGGAAGAATCTAGTAGTTCAATTCAAATGCTTTAGAAAAAACTGACATACTACTAGGGAAAGGACTATTTATAGGCAGCACATTAGAAGAAAATAACCTAAATGAGAATCAGAAAAGAAAGAAAACAGAAAATAAATGAAGTTCGAAGATGTAGCAAATAACCTAGAATTTCCCAAGTTTTCTACAATTTCCCATCACTTTCGCTTGGGCAAGCCCTGGATCAATAGCGACTGAGAAGCCCTGAACAGATTCTTTTCCTATTGGGCATCTAGTGACAATAAACACTGATGAAATTATGAGCATTCCCTCTAGCCAAATATCCCAAATATTGCAAAAAACAAAACTGTACATTGCCATATTGACCCCCCTCCTTATTCATTCAAAAACTTGGAATTGTATATGGAGAGACTGCTCTAGATCATGTGACTTACCTGAATCTCACTAAAGACACCAAACAATTGATTCCACTAGAAAGGATTGACTCGGTAATGTAGAAATAAATGAGCTGCATTCTGCTCTATTTTGCACATCATACAAATGTAAGGGGACACAGATATCTTGGTTCCCTGAATCTGCAAGGTGTCATTTATTTAATTCCATTGTGTACCATTCTTCAAATAATAGATTTGTCTTTTGAAGGAGCCTAATGTTTTAAATGGGTTTTTGAGAAGAAACTCCCTGGTGGGAGATGAAATAAGGGAATGAAATTATTATTTACCACCATGCTAACCAAACACATAAAAATTCCAAATGGATGTTATCTTGGGGGAAATTTAACACTGTCAAGAAGAGGCTTTAGGGTTTATTATTGGCTGGTATCTGAGCTTGTAAGATCCTCAAGTATTGATCTGTAGTCTTATGCAAAAGGAAAAGATGTTCAAGATGTGGGAAGGCCTACAATTTTGCTGTTAATGAATGTTAGCTGGATCTTTTGCTTGTAGATTCTCTTGTTCAAATATATATATATTTTTTAAACTTGCAGTATATAATTTGGAAAAAGCTCTCTTGTGTTTTTGAAGCTGTTATCGATTTATCAAAATATAAACATAGAGTTTTTGTGAATGATATATGTTTGTAGTTAGTCATTGGTAGAACCCAATGGTATTATGCAATTCGTGTAGTTGACTTAATGGGATAAGACTTCTTGTTGTTGTTATACAGATACTGAATTTTGGTTAAGCAAGTGCCAAATTATTCTATTTATTTAACTTGAAAAAGTCATGTGTGATGTTTATGGGAAGAGGTGACAACCAGTCCAAGGGCAGCCTGCTGTTCCGTATAACCTTTTCATTTTTCATTATTTTTTATATTCATTGATTTTCTTTATGCAAGTTTGTCTCACTTAGTTATATCCAATGATTTTTTGGCAGCTATAATTTATATTATCTTGCTTATTTATTTACATATTTCAGCAAAAATTGGCTAAGAGAGAAGTTGGAACTATAGATCGAAGTCAGGACGTTGCAAAATTACAAGAGTTTTACAAGCACTATAGGGAGAAGCATAATGTGGACAGGTTACGGGAGGAAGAGACGAAGTTGCGGGAATCTGGTGCCTTTAGCGGAAACCTTAGCGAGTATGTTTGTGTATTAGCAGAAGTTGCCCATTCAGATGATGTTGTGCTTTCTCTATCTCTCCCTTCCCCTTTAGACACCATTGCTCCCAAAGCAACAACTTCTGTTGTGAAATCTGCGATGGATGCGATTTATTTTGTCTATTTTGTATGGATAGGATTTCTTTTCCTCTAACTCTATATTTCTTCATGTAGTCTTTTTTTCTCTTCAACAAATTCTCCTTTTTACTTTAAAAGAAGTGGTGGTGTTGAATCAGCAACTCTTTTTGGCCAAAGAGTTAGTAAGTTTGAAAATTGAGTTTTCAACCATTTATGCTATAGGTTAGATAACTGAGCTCTATATAGTGAATTTCGCCAGGAAAAAAGTGCCAAGTAAAGAGAAAAATCACATGATAAACAAAATACCATTTTGATTGAGAAAATATAATGATGGAGCGTGAAGGACAGGAGTTGTAGCTTGAATTATATCTGTTATAGTACTCATATTCAGCTTTCTTGACCACCAATTATTTGATCAGTCTTTCAATTATCCCCAAGATTGAAGTGGCTCCCATGCAATTATTTGCTATCTCCTTGTTTACCTGAAGTCTCTTTCATGCCCTGATTTACATCTTGTGAATATATTGTGTTGTGTGTATTCCTTTTGGAATTTAAATTCTTTGCTGTTGAATATAGGTTGGAGCGAAAGACACTGAAACGGAAAAGAATTTTTGCTACTTTAAGGGTTTTAGGCATGGTAATTGAACAGCTGTCCACAGAAATTCCTGGAGAGGTTAGCTTCCCTTCGTTTTTACATGGATAATCTGAAGATGCACTGCTTATCTTTCAGGAAGGGTTCTCTTCGGAGTCTCTAATTTAGTACATATGTTTGTTTGTTTGTTTTTGTGTGTGTGTGTGTGTAAAAGACATGTAAGTTTATGAAGTGTTACAGTGATGCTGCCTTTTGAAAAGAAGTGGTGATGGTTTTGGAGACTTTGCTTATCATTTTCTTTTATATGTATCATGAATGTTTTACTTCTCTTAATCCATCCTTCTCTCTTTCTCTTTCTGTTTTTCTTAGTGTCTTAAAATTGGACTGGTCTTCTTGATGGAGAATGGATGTTCATGATTCATTTTTTGGTGGCACAACTGGAGTGTAATGTGTTTGCGTGATGTTTAACATGATTTGAAGTTTATGTTATTGCCTTTCATGTGATCATACTAGTTTCCACACTCCATTCTACAAAGGGAGTAAGCTTGACATGTTTTCCTGGTTCATAGGAGCAGGCATATCTGTTGGAAGCATGTTTTGTACATAATTGGTTTTCCTAAGCTACTGTTGTTTGTTATCTGGTGAAGCATGAGTTTTTGGTAATTTATTAAAAATAATCTTTTAACACATTTTTTTCTTTGTTGCAGCTGAAGTCTCTGATGGAATCAGATTCTGCAATGACAGAAGACCTAATTGCTTACAACATTATTCCCTTAGATGCTCCTTCCTTAACAAATGCTATTATGTCTTTGCTTGAGGTTAGGGATTTATTTTGCTTACTATATAAGTTAGAGACCAGGAACAAAACAATATGAGCTAGGGGGGAAGAATGATCTGGAAGATAAGCCTGTATTATTGCTATATACTCTGGTATATATAGGCATGTCTAGTATGATTTACTTAACCAAATATCTATATGGAGGCTATAGCTGTCACTGAACTAACTAATTAATCTAACTTACTGTCATTACATTCACTAATACTTAGGACTCCCAATTTAGTACATTGTTGTCTGGTTTTTACCTGAAGAAATGTATTGCTAGGTTCAAGCAGCAGTTTCAGCTTTGAAGTACTTTAGTGGTTTGGCAGAGTTGCCTCGGGGTCATCCAATTCCTGCTGCCAGAGATGCTGATATGCTTGACTTTTTGCAGTGTATATTTGGATTTCAGGTCAGCATGTGTGAGTTTTTAATGGGATGGATCTCATTTTTTAAAACCTCCGATCATTTAGGGTTTGTGGGAATAGGGGGCCAAATCCTTTGATATTTGCAATTTTTTTCCTGTGTTTTGGGGTGTTCAGTTGGTATAGCGTGCCTTGCTTTATTAAGATGTCCATTTGTCTGTTCAGATTTCCTGTATGTAAGTCTTCATCTTGGTATTCAGTTCTTCAAAGTTTATGGTGGTTTCTTTTTAAGATATGGAGGGAGATTGGATATGTTGTTGCATGTTCAATTTTAATAGTCCACTGTTTTCTTGTTTTCTTTTTCTTTTGTTTGTTTTCTGGTGATAAGCTTTTGTTTTCTTTAATAACAATATTTTAAATTGTCATGTATTGTGATTTTTGAGTTGAGAAATTTTTGAAGATATCAGTTGAATTAGGCTGTAAAGTGTTGAGCGGAGTTTTTCACGATTGTCATTGTCTCTTCTCTGGTCGTTATAATCTTAATCAATCATTTTATATAAATGAAAGAAAGTCATAGTCTAATTCATTTGATCTTGTGTTCTGATAAGAATTTGTTAGATGCATTGGTAGTATCAATGCAAAATCATTCTTTCTCTCTTGCATCTAATGACCGACATTTGTTTTTGCCAGAAAGATAATGTCTCTAATCAGCGAGAGCACTTAGTTCACCTGCTTGCTAACGAGCAGTCTCGGCTTGGAATTCCAGATGAGGCAGAACCTGTAAGTCTCAAAACCTTTTGGATTTTTTCTTGTTTTTTGGCTTTTGCTTTGCTGAATGTTCAATAAGTGGTCCTTGTCTTGCTCTTAAATGTTCTTCAATGCGTCATCAATTATAATCAGAGTTACAACACATCCTACATTTAGATTTTTTAAAGTCTGTTGAGTTTGCAATTTATTTCATTTAAATATCTGATTATGGATCAGTAGTTTAATGTCTGTTGAGTTTTTTTGAGATTGTGATTGTGCTAAGCAAATGGGTATATGTGAGCGGTGTCATTGTTTTACTTTCTGCTTTCTGCTTTCTGCTTTCTGCTTCTGGCAGTTCTAGTGGGAGTTACATCCTTTCTTTATGTACACCTCCTTATTGTAAAGTCTAGCTGTACAAGAAGAAAGGGTGAAACCTTTCATCCTTTTTGTTTTTGGGGATGGGGGAGCTCTTGTTGTCGGTTCTCGCTCCTGTGTTGTCTCCATGGTTCTGTTTGAGTTTATAGCCATCTACTAACCTGCAATACTTCCTTAGTTTCAATAAAACCAACAAAAGGCCTGTGTTCTGGTTGGGTTTGTGTGGTCTCTGTATCTGTACTTTGGGTCTATATTTCTTCCTTTGTAATTTTTGCTTACAATGGCTTTCTTTGAGCGTTTGGATCTGTATCTTTTTTTTTTTTTGCTTTTTTTCAGGGAGGACTTCCTGTCCTTAGTTTTGTTTTCTTTTCCTCCCTTCAATTTTTTTTTTTTTTTTTTCCTCCTTTTGTTACTTGAAGCTAGAGCTCAAAGACTGGAGAAACTGCAGCCACGCCTCATGCATTTTTCTTTTCTTTTTATCAGGAATTTTGTGTTTTAAACTCTTACAAACTTTGTTATGAACATTCTGATGTCATGATGGTCTAATAGCTAAAGATGTTAAATGAAAGCTCTTGATTGGTTTTATTAATGATTTTAACACTTAATATACAACTTATTCCGGAACAAAAGAATCTAGGCACAAAATGTCATAGACAACCTGTGGATATCAAAAGTTTTTATCCCTAATGTCAAAATAACTTAGATGAATATGCACAGAGGAATCCGGAGTAGGCTAAAGTTATCACCTGCTCTGCCATTTTTTTTTTTTTTCCAAATTATGTCTGATGATCTTTTCTTACCCCCTTTTCTTTCTTATGATTTATGTCTCTTGCTTCTAGAAATTGGATGAGGCTGCAGTGCAGAACGTATTTGTGAAGTCCCTTGGGAATTACTTGAACTGGTGTAATTATTTAGCTATTCAGCCTGTTTGGAGCAGGTATAAATATTATCAGCTTTTTGTGACTGGGTGCTGAATGTAATTTCTGATGACTGACAGTTGAGGATCTGTATTGGTTTCATGCAGTTTGGATGTTGTTAGCAGAGAGAAAAAAATGCTATACGTGTCTTTATATTACCTAATATGGGGTGAAGCTGCCAATGTCAGGTTTCTGCCTGAATGCTTGTGCTACATATTTCACCATGTAAGCTAATTGAGCAGAGAATCTAAGTCATTTGTTTTTTGTTTGACTCTTAAAAGTTCATGTTAATTAATTTGTTGATGCCATTGAAGAACATTTTCGTCCTATTATCCTTCTTATAAGCCTTAGTAAATTTTTTACTGTGAAGGAAAGCATTGAGTTTTTATTCCATATATTCATATTGCAATATTACTCCCAACCTTCAGCGCTTTTGCAGGTTGTTGAGTAACAGCAGCAGACTTTGAAATACCTTTTAGGAATAGGAACTTGAATGCCATTGGATGCATTGGGTTGGTTTGAGTTTGCTCCTATTAGTCTATTTCTTTCTAGTTTGGCAGATTGCTATACTCTCCTTCCTCCATCCTTCATGGATTTATTTTTGCTTGTGGTTCCAGATCTCATGCTTTCTTGTTTTCTGTCTAATAATTGTTATATCTCTAGTCAACTTTTGTTTATAGCATTTGATAATTACTCATGAATGTGGTTTGCAGATGGCTAGGGAAATGGATGCAATTGCAAGGCAGCAAATTGCACAGCCAGCTGATAGTTGCATTACTCAGGATGGTGTTTCTTTTCTCGATCGAGTTATTTTGCCTCTCTATGACATTATTGCTGCAGTAAGTTTATGCATGTTTTATAATTATTCTACTAACTTTACAAACAAGAAGCCATGTGTATTGAAAATATTGTTAACTTGACCAAAGTTTTGACTGTGGACAGTGCTGAAGAGCTAAAAACAGAGAGGCTTATGTTTGATTTTTTCACATTTTTTATTAAAGAACAAAACTAAAAGGCCTCCAGAAACTTAACAGCTAAAACTAGCTGTTGTGGGGGCACCATAGGATATTCTATTTAGCAGCTCCTATTAGTCAATGTATGACTTGGGCATTGTGTATGACTTGGGCATTGTATATAACTTGGATTCCCTTCAATTGGCCACTAGAACTGATATTTCGATAGACACACTGTATGGCACTTAGTGTTTAAATCAGTGAAGAATGGATAATACTCTTTTATAAATTATTCAACTAGAAAGGGGTACAATATATAGGCTCAATATATAGACTCTAGAGAGTAATTAGTGGAGAAAATAATGGGATTTCAATAAGATATTATATCCTAAACTGAAAGAACTAAATTAGGGATTACAATCAATGAGATAATCATGGGATTCTCTAATATAAAATTAAAATTTAAATAGATTTCTAACACTCCTCTCAAGTTGGAGAGTAGATATCAATCATTTCCGGCTTGCCTCGAAATTCTTCAAGCTTAAACTATGCCTAGTGGTTGTGTCATAATTTTTGCAATCTGGTATGCAGATCACATGTGGGGCAGACTCATGGTGCTTTCTTCTATCTTTCTTTAATGAAGTGTCTGTTTATCTCTACATGCTTTGTTCTATCATAGTGGGTTCTTTACCATTTCAATGCTGGCCTTGTTGTCACACCGAGTTGCATTGATTCCCCATGTGGGATTCCCAACTTCTTCAATAACCTGATGACCTAGATTCCTTCACATACTCCATTGTTAACAGCTCTCAGCTCCGCTTTTGCCCTACTTCTTGACACCACAATTTATTTTTTGCTTCTCCACGTAACTAGATTTCCCCACACATATGTGCAATACTTTGAGGTTCACCTCCTATTCTCTTTATCACTTGCATGGTGTGCATCGGTGTAGATTTCGATGTTTCTGACAGTGCATTTCTTAAAGAAGATTCATCTACCAGTATTAAGTTTCAGATAGCTTAGAATTCTGTATCAACTTTTATGTGTTCTTTGTGAATCATGCATGAACTAACTTACTATTCCAGCTGCATAGCTAATATTTGGATGTGTGTTGGTTTAAGTATATCAATTTCCCCATAAGTCTTTTGTATCTTTTTAGTTTGTACAAAGACTTGTTGAATTTACAGATAGAGTTGTTTAAAGCTAAAACTCCATTTGAAATCTCCATGTTTACTTCTTCTTCCAAGGCTCCATTTAGGAATGCATTTTTCATGTCGAGTTGGTGCAACTCCAAGTTGGTTGCAATTGATAGCAATACTTGGATGGTATTAAACTTAGCTACTGGAGCAAATATCTCCTGATGACCCATAAGTCTGGCTATATCCATTTGCAACAAGTTCCATCTTGTATTTGTTGATACTATCATCTAGATTGAATTTTGGGGTGAAGATCCACCTGCATCCTACTGGCTTCTTTCCTTTAGGGAGAGTTGTAATCTCCCACATTTTATTTTTCTTGAGTGCTCTCAACTCTTCTTTTGTAGCTTGTTTCCAATTTGGATCCAACATAGCTGAAATGTGTCTGAGATTTTTATTTGTACATTGTTGACAACAAAGCTTTGCATTTTTGCAGACAGGTTACCGTACAAGAAAAAGTGTTAAATTGGATGTTGAGTACAAGATCTTATCCCTTTTCTCAATGCAATAGGCCAACCCAGCTCTTTAGGATTTAATCTCAAATTGGAGTCATGATCGTTCCTTTGAATGGGAGAGAGAGTTCTACGAGTGTTAGGTTCCTCTTGATCTTGTTGTCGGGATCCTGCTTCTCGTCTTGTTTTGGCCTCCATCCAAGAATTGATCTCAACACTTGTTTCCAATTCATTGAGTGTAGGTTCAGGTTGAGGTAGGTTAGGATTGGGTTGGTTTGTGGGAGCAAATCAGTGAAGGTTGACAAGAGCCTTAGTTTGTGATAATGTGTTTTTCGAGACTTCGGAGTATTGTTCCAAATTTTGCCATTCAATGTCATTATACTCCTCTGAATGGGTAATTTGGGATAATAAGCTTCTTCTTTAGAAAAAGATAGTATCCTGGAAAATGAGAAGTTTATTGGAAATAGGACAATCCCATTTGTACCCTTTTGAGTAGGGGAGTAGCTAAGGGATATGCATTTATCAGCTTGAGTGGCAAATTTGTTCATCATTGTTGGGAACAAAGATAACACAATCAAACACCTTTGGGGGTAAAGAATTTATTAGTGGGCGATTCGGAAAGTGTTCAAGAGTTTTTGGATTGAGATGATGTAATTGAGAACTTTAGATGCCATTCGGTTAATTAGATAAGCGGTTGTTAGTATGTCATCACCCCAAAAGATGGTGGGAACATTTCATTCCATTAACAAGGTTCATATTACTTCCAACAGTTGATAGTTTTTTCGCTTGACCACTCCATTATGTTGAAGGGTGTAAAGGTAGAAAGTTTGGTGATGAATTCCTTGTTGATTAAGAAATTCCTTAAAGGACCCACTTGTGTAGTCCTTGTCATTATCACTTCGTAGTATTATACATGTATCAATCAAATGAATTTCATTAGGATGAGGATCAATTCAATTAGAATCGGTTTTGAAATAATTCATTACATATAGTGTTGAATTGGGTTCTACAAAGGTTTGGAAGCTTTGAAACACTTTGACTACTTTGATTTTTCTTTCATTAAGTAAACTCATGTGGTTCTTGTGTGATCTTCTATGAAAGTAACAAACCATTTAGCATTAGTGATGGTTTTTATTCTTGTTGGACCCCAAATATCACTATGGATTAGTGTGAATGGTGTAGAAGGTGTGTAGGGTTGTTTGGGATACGAGGATCAAGTTTGTTTTGCAAGTTGGTAAGTTTCGCAATGAAAAGGAATATAAATTTTATTAAATAAACTTGGAAACATATGTTTAATATAATCAAAACTAGGGTGGACGTGAATGACAATGCCACAAAAATGCATCATGGTTTTAGGAGTTGGAGCTAACCAGTATCCTTCTTGCCTTCCATGTATCTTTATTATTCTTCACATTTGATCCGTTAAGGTAGATTAGTCCATCCCATTCTTTATAAGTCCCAATCATCCTCCGTGATTTTAAATCCTGGAAAACACAAAGATCATCATCAAAAAATTACTCGCCATCTTCAACCTTTAGTTTGGTTGCTTATAGATATTAGATTATAGGTGAGTGCAGGCACAAACAAGACATTGTGTGTTTCCAAGTGATTAGAAAGTAAGACCATGCAAATTCCCTCACCTTTCCTGAATACACTATTAGCTACTTTGACTTTAAGTTGTTCATTACAAAATTTAAGGTTATTAAATAAAGTTTTATTATCAGCCATGTGATTCGAGCTCCTGAGTTGACAATCCAAGTATCATGACAACATTGAGAGCTATAATGGAATTACCTGATAGCACCAGATTAACACTAGGCACCAAGTTTGATTTATTTTGTTTGTCAAGTATCTTGCAAAGCACTTTAATTTTCGTGGCTCATATGCTCATCAAGCTCAATTTTCTGTTTAGTTGTTTGAGCTCTCAACTTGACTTGTGCCACTTTGATTGAAAGGTTTTCTGCTTTCTTCGAATTGCACAAAGTTGACAACATCGAATAGATGTGGTAAGGGTTTTGATCCCATAATTCTACTTCTTACCTCCTCGGAAGGGTCGTTTAGGCCTAAGAGAAAGTCATATTCTTCCTTATTCTTCTATCTTCTTGTACAATTGAGCATATTTGATGTTTTTCCACGGATGAAGCTCAAGCAAATCTTATTGCTTCCATCATTTTAGAAACATTATAATATTCAGTCATCGACATGTTATCTTGTCGCAAATCATGGAGTTGTCACTTTAGATGGATCAAGGCAGCGGTGTTGTCAAGGGAGGAGTATGTTCTCCTGGGTGCGCCCCAGATTTTGTTTGCCGTTGTTGCAAGAAGGTAGCCCTTACTAATATCCAGAGTCATCGAGTTACACAACCAACTCATCACTTGGTTGTTCTAAGCAAACTAGGTGTCAAAATTTGGATCATCGTGAGCTAGTTGAGGAGATTCTCCGTTAAATACTTCTCCTTTCTCTTGCCATCTAGATATCTCACCACACTTTGGGATCACTGGAGGTAGTTCTTTCCATGAAGTTTATGGTTAATGACCATAATTTGGTTTTCTGAGAATTCTGGTTCCATCTTTGAAACCTTATGAGGTGCTGTAGATGAGGAAGAAGAAACAGTGCTGCTTTGAGTTTGAGAGTTAGTACTTGACATTAGAACCATGGGATTGACTTTGGAATTTGTCGAATTGTTGGGAAAAGTACCGAATAAAGGAGGGAAAGTAGAAAAATTCATGTTCTAGGTGAAAAATGACGATGGTGCATGGAGAACAACGACGGTTCGTGGATTCATAAGTTGGAGCAGAGGTGACGCGTGAGGGTCATGCGTTGCTTGAAACTTCAGTGGACCTTCGAGAGTTTGTTGATCGGTGCTTTTCGAATCCAATGCTGGTGGTGGTGTCGTCTAACTCGCCGTCGTTTGGAAACCCTAGATGTTGTCACTGTCTCTCTCTCTCTTTCTCTCGTGTTTCTCTCGGCCTCTCGAACATTCGCTATTTCTTTCGCCCCTCTGAGTTCTGATTGAACTCTCTCGCTTTGGTACCATGTTTAAATCAGAGGCAAAAAGATAATACTCTCTTGTTAATTATTTAACTAGAAAGGGGTATAATATATAAACTCTATAGAGAGTAATTAGTGGAGAAAATAAAGGGATTTCAATAAGATGTTATGTCCTAAACTGAAAACACTAAATCAGGGATTACAATCAATGAGATTATCACGTGATTCTCTAATTTAAAATTTAAATAGATTTCTAACTTGGGTTCAAACTTTTAATATGATTATTTTGTCTTGAGTGTTTGGACTTAAAAACTTTAATGTATTTGTGTGTTTTGGTTTTATTTTTGAAGTTAGTGCTCTAGATTTGCTTACCACTAACTTCCAAGTGATATTCAAGTGATATCCCTCAAGCGGGGCAGGTTTTGTGGAATTTATCATTATAAAAGCTAGTTTTTGAGGTGGAAAGCTATTTTACTCAAGTTTTGAATTATGCCGTTAATGCCACTTGATTTGATACTTAGGCATTGTATTCTACTGTAGTACCTTTCAACATGATAGAGGCATTCTTGTGAAAAGGTATATAGTGTAATGAGGTAGTTTAAAATTTAAAATTATTTTTAAATGAATAGAATCACGTTTTTGTCCATGGTTTGAGGGTATTATCATTCTTTCGGGATGGAATTAGCATTATCAGGGGGAGGGTAATTCCCTTCAAAGTTGTATGAGTAGTTTTTAAATCATTCCCATCGTTATTTCCATTTCTACATGGCCATTCTTAACAATGAAGTGTATCCTTAATTTTTGCCTCATGAGTCTGATATCAGGTGTTTGGAGGATTACTTATTTGCAAATAGATCAGACAACTTTGTTGTTTGTTTAGTCGCAGCATCTTGACTTACTATTTTCTTTTGATATTTCTTTTTTAGGATAATTGCTTCGCTATGTATGATGTACTTTCTTGCCTTTCTTCCCAACAATATATCGCGTTTAACTATTATTCTGAGATGCGTTCTGATTCAAATGAAGCTAGTTTCTGTCTTTGTTATCTAAAATTGGAATTTTATCGCTTAGCTCTGTGAACTTTCAGGAAGCTGCAAACAATGATGATGGGAAGGCACCTCATTCTGCCTGGAGAAACTATGATGATTTTAATGAACATTTCTGGTAAGTACTGTTTGATAGCTAATGCTAAGGTGACCAGTACTCTCTCTTTTTGATGTCTGATTGTTTCTTTTCTAGGTCTCTCCACTGCTTCAAGCTTGGTTGGCCATGGCGCCTAGGCTCTTCTTTTTTCCTAAAGCCTCTTGGATCAAAGGTTTTAATTTCATAGATCAGTTATATATATAACCTTTTAATTGCTTAATGCTGTATTTTATGGTTTATTTTCATGTATTGCAAAGGTAAAGGTGGGCAATTCTATAGTGATAAAATGGTTGTTATCGAGACTCTAGGCAGTGGTAATTCGAAAGAATTCATTAACAACCTCTTCCTTCGCATTTGTTTTACTTATGCCATCTAGTGAATGGGAAAATGAGTTCCAGTTCAGGCAGACTTAATCACAACTAACTTCTTAACAACCAAGCCTTGTTCGCTCACTGCAACTATCCAGCCCCCCTCTTATTAATTCTAGTATGGAACAACAATAGAACTGTTACTTGCAGTTATTCTTAAAGGAAATGTCTGCTAATATTTCACAGTCCTGTAATGCCAGCTTTATTGTAAGAAAGGTCACATGCTATGGTTGTAGAGAGAAATTCTATGACAGTATCTGTAAATTAAACCTTTGTGGTTACCAAAGTTCATCCTAAACTAATGGATGTCATAACTTGAATTTCTTTTTATGTATATCTTTGGTTAAGTTATACTTTTGCCTCTGATGCAGAACTTGCTTAATTCTAGTAGAAGTCAGCGACAAGGAAAGACATCTTTTGTGGAGCATCGAACCTTTCTCCATCTCTACCACAGTTTCCATCGGTTGTGGATATTCCTTTTCATGATGTTTCAGGTTTTTGATTTCATTTACTTGCCCTTAGCCCTGGCTTCTAACTTGGCCAATGGTTGCTGCTTCTTGGCAGTTTTTAATTTATGACATTATTTTTGTTATTCATGCTGGCAGTAATCTATATATTCCCAATTTGTTTTAGTTTTATATTCATGCATACTTTTCTAGCTGTGTGGTAATTTTATTCTTATCTTCAGGGCCTGACTCTTGTTGCTTTTAATGATGGACATCTTAATGCTAAGACTCTGCGTGAGGTTCTTAGTCTTGGGCCGACATTTGTTGTGATGAAGTTTCTTGAGAGTACGTGTTTCTATTTTAAAGTTATGCTTGTTTACTTTTTCATTTGTTCCTTTTTTCTTGATGAATGAAAAACCCATTATTGGAAACATAGGAAAGTACATCCTGGTAAAAATATCAATTGTTGTAGTTTATGATTTGCTTGAGTTGCAAGTGTTTTTATTCATTGGATGTCCTAGTTATCCTTTATCATTATCTGAAGACTGAAGGGAAACATATAGTAGTTAATATCTGTCTTCATATGGTGGATAGTGGCAGCAATGGTGTGTTGAAGAGTTATGCTTGTGTTCAAGCCTCAACATTCATTGCATTTAAATTTTTACCTTGAATTTTTCATGGTATTGGATCCTCCTTCGAGATTGGGGCAGCCTTCAATATCTTAAGATTTTGAGGGTTGGAGATTTGTCACCTTCAAGATAGCTCCACCTCTCCCATTTCTCCAATATGGCTTTGGTCTGGACTGTCCACCCTTTTTCCTGCTACTACAGCATATGCCTTATTCTAATTTTTTACAAGTCCCTTATCCAGTGACACTCCAGTCAAGCAAAGAAGTTTTCTTATTGATCTACTCTTTAGTTCAGCATCCATCTAAGAACCAATGTGCTTCCACTTGCAATGACAACACTTTGGCCTGACTTGCCTTGTCTAGCATGTGAAATGTTGATGACCGCATTGGTAAACTCAAAATGTATGATGAAACATTTAGAATCACACCTTGTCTTATTTGGTTTCAGTCTGTGAAAATCTGTGGAGTTTAGGTTTTCCTTTGTGTTTTTAAGAAACAGCCAAAAACAAGATGTAGTATGCTTTTGGTTTTTTGGTGTGAAGCGTGATCTTGGGGATTACAACGAAACTAATCATGGGATTTTCTTAATTGGTTAAGCTTTTCTTTTAAAATGGTCCTTGACTAGTAGCTTCTATTTTCTGAAGATGCAGTTTCCTCATGCAGGTGTTCTGGACATTTTCATGATGTATGGAGCATATACAACAACAAGGCACCTAGCCATTTCTCGAATTTTTCTTCGATTTTCATGGTTTGGTGCTGCATCAGTCGTGATAACCCTTCTTTATGTGTATGTCTGCCTTGACACGCAAACCCTTTCATTAGACTGATTTCTTCTTGATGTTTCTTTTTTCTTTGTTTTGCTTTGTTTGCAGAGTATCTTTTTCTGATTGACTGTGTTTGCCTGCAGGAAAGCTCTCCTTGAAGAGAGCAAAGGAAATGGAAATCCAATTGTTTTTAGATTATATGTGATTGTCATTGGAATCTATGCGGGTGTGCAGATTTTCATTAGTTTCCTCATGAGAATACCTGCTTGTCATCGTCTGACTAATCAATGTGATCGTTGGCCTTTAATTCGATTTGTAAAGTGGATGCGTCAGGTTTTTAATGCCTTCATTTGTACTCATTCTTAATAAATATATCACTTGTTAAATATTTTGGGTGGTAATGTTGACTGATTGGTTTACTGTTTATTGCTGCTGTAGGAGCGATACTATGTTGGACGGGGAATGTATGAAAGGAGTACTGATTTCATTAAGTATGCACCTTGATCTCTGTTCTTTCATCTTCCTCCCCCCAGTAATCTGCATTTCTAAAAAAGTACAGATATTTTATTCTTGATCCTCTTCTGTTGGAAGAATTCTCCATCATAAGAATTCTTTGATTAAGAGTTCTCCTTGTCCTGGACATGCTACCGTTAATCCCTTGTTTCATGTTCCCTAATTGCTTCTATAGGAAGACAAATTCAAGTTGTGTGTGGGTGTTGGTGTTTCATTACTAGTTTTTTGTGATAATAGAGAGCAAAGGTTAGGGGGAAATAGAAGGAGCTGAACACAATATGTTGTTGAAATACTTGAGACCATGTATAAAAAGAGAGACCGTATGCATTAAAGTACTTGTTAGTCCCGTCTATGTTAATTTTATTACTGGACAGAGACCCTTATTTGCCTTGGGGGCATTACAAATGACCCATAACCAGAAAAACTTTCTTGAATTCTTAATTTCTCTTAAATGGGTGACTCATCGTAACCTACAAGATTTCTCTAAATATCAATTGACAATAAAGGAAGAAAGAATGTTTACATGAGATATTTAGGCAAGAGACGGACAAAAAGCTAGGAGACAAATTGCTAGACTAAATGGTTAAATCTCTGATTCTATGCCTATTTCCTAGCGGCAGCTAATAGTTACATTGTCAACTATCAGCTAGTATAATAAGATCTAGAATATCTAACATTAATAGCTGTTAACAAGTTTGATTGCTCCCACTTTTTGCAGGTATATGCTATTTTGGCTTGTTGTTCTGGGTGCGAAATTCTCGTTTGCTTACTTTTTACAGGTTTGTCATATAGTCATAAATCTGGGTGTATATTTCTTTGCACATGTATCTAAATATTTGTTTGCTTACAGGCAAACACATACATCAATGCCTCTTTCTTTGTTATGTGCATTTATATTTTAATTTTTTATTTTCTTATCCTTTTTTTTCCAGATCAGACCACTGGTTGAGCCAACAAGAGTGATAGTGAACATGGATAATCTTGAATACTCTTGGCATGATCTTGTTTCTAAACGTAAGTAGTGGACTAATTGATGACAAGACAGCTGGATTAGGTGTAGTTTCTCTTAGCTTGCCTATCAGGACTTTTGAACATGTAAAAGAGTTATTTGTTACTTATTGAGCAAATCAAGAGCTAAAATTTGTCTTATTGAATACCGATAATGTGTAGATATAGATGAGAAAAGAATAGGTCATCTCTCTATAATATCGGAGATATCAAATAGAAATAGGATTGCAAATTTTAAAACAATAATTCGTAGGATTATGCTAACTAATCAGGACCCTAATTAAAGATAATCAAATATAAATTATTATTAATTAGGCCCATTTATTTAAGCCCAATTCTAACACTCCTACTCAAGCTGAAGAATAGATATTGGACACTCCTAACTTGCTTGTAAACTCATTGAACTTGGGATTCACAAGGGGCTTGGTCATTACATCTGCTATCTGTTTCCTTGAAGGTATATAAGCTAAGTCTATCACCTTAGCTTCAATCTTTTCTTTAATAAAGTGCCGATCAATTTCAACATGCTCAGTACGATCATGTTGTATTGGATTATTTGCTATTTTGAGAGCTCCCATGCTATCACACCACACCTTGATTAGTGTAGTTGGTCCCAATCCCAATTCTTTCAAAACATGCACTACCCACATTCCTTAACAGATTCCTAGTGTGAATGCTCTACATTCTGATTTTGCAGAGCTTTTTGACACTATAGGTTGTTTTTTGCTTCTTCATGTCACTAGGTTTCCCCAGAAAAATATGCAATATCCTTTAGTTGAGTGTCTATCATATATTGATCTAGTCCAATCTGCATCTGTATAGACTTCTACACCATTTTCTTTACTTCTTGGTACTCGTTTATTTCCATCAGCGTAGATTTCTACATTTAATTGTCTACCTTTTGAAAAGAAAAGACCTTTGCCAGGTGTACTCTTCAAGTACCTGAGAATCCTATTTAGAGCTTCCGTTCCGCATGTTCTTTTTGAGGATTGCTAGCAAATTGACTCACTACCCCTACTGCATAGGATATATTTGGTCTAGTGTGAGATCAATAGATTTCCCACTAATCTCTGATATCTCTCCCTGTTCATTGACTTGCCATCTGGTTTAATCTCCAAATTACAGTTGGATTCCATTGGAGTCTCTGCAGGTCTTGCACTGAGCATCTCGGTTTTCTTGAGATGATCCAAATTATACTTTCTCTGAGATATGCTAATGCCTGTGGATGATCTTGCAACTTCCAATCCAAGAAAATCCCTCAGATTTTTCAGTTTTGCAATCTCTTCTACATCATTCCCTGTCACTACCATGTCATCCACATAGACAATTAAAATAGTAATTTTATGACTAGAGTTTTTAACAAACAAGGTATGATCAGCTTGACACTGTTTATACCCAAAACTCTTCACAACACGTGCAAATCTCTCAAACCAGGCCCTTAGAGATTGTTTCAATCCATATAGTGACTTAAGTGGTTTACAAACCTTGCTGGAATTTTCTGGACTTTTGATGAGATACTGATTATGGTATTGATGTGGGTAAGGTGATGAGAAGGTTATATGAGAATCTAAGTTGAGAGAATTAAAGATGATAGTAAGCTATAAACTTATTCTGATCTAAAGAGGAAGCAAGTATCTCACTAGCTCTTTAAGAACAGCCTCTGTTTCATAGAATAAACAAGTATCTCACTAGTTCTATAAGAATAACCCAAATCCTTAGTAGAAAGATGAGTCATAATCTGTAACTCATCGAACTATTAAAGTCCAAGGAGAATCTCCCTTGCCAATTTACTCTGTAATATTCCATGCTCTTATTGATGAGGCATTACGGCTATTTATAATAGTTTACAGAGAGAGACTCTAATTCAAGATTCAACTACGAATTCCAAAATATATCCAAATATGAAATTTAAATAACTCATAACCCTAGATTCTAGCAATTAAATCTATCTAGTGGGATATTCCGCTTATTTCCCGATTTCCTAATGATACCAATAAAAGCACATTCAATTTAATAATAATAATAACAATATCTAAAATTATATTAATAAATATTTATTCCCAAAATCTCTAATTTTCCTCAACTTCCATTATTTCACGCTAATCGGTACTCTATCAAATTTGCAACCCCAATGGCACTTCCATGTACACCTCCTCCTCTTCCAAATTAGCATTTAGGAAAGCGTTCTTGACATCTAGCTGATGCAACAGATAATCTAGATTGGCTGCAAGAGAGAGCAAGACATTTATAGTATTGAATTTAGCTACAAGAGCAAATGTTTCTTGATAATCAATACCATAGGTTTGTGTGAATCCTTGAGCCACCAAACGTACCTTGTATTTGTTAATACTACCATCCAGGTTGTAAAAAACCCACTTGCTTCCTACAACAGGCTTCCAGTGTGGTAATTCAATGATTTTCCAAGTTTTATTTTTGTCCAACGCTTTCAACTCTTCATCAATAGCCAATCTTCAGTTCTGATCATTCATAGCCTTCGGAAATGTCTTTGGAATTTCTTCCTTGTCAACAGCAGTCACAAATTCTCTAGACTGAGGTGACAATTTTTCATAGAAAACATACCTCCCAATAGGATGTCAAGTGCAGATCCTTTTGCCTTTTCTTAAAGTAATAGGCCACTGTAGATCCTCAGGAATAATCTCAGGTTGAGTTTCATGACTTTGCCTTGGAATAGTAATGGAATCTTCTTCATTTGCTGCTTGTTCTTCCTGAGTCCTGGCTGTTTCTGTCTTTGTTTCCGTCACATTAGGTTCGGGACTAGGAGTAGATGAGTTTGTAGAGATATGTTCAAGGATGTTGGAGGTTTATGGCTGAATTTCAGAACTGTTTGTAGGAGTTTCAGTTGTTGGAATATGATTTGAAGAACTATCTCGAGGTGTTGCAGTTGCTGGAAAATGAGGTTGAGGACTGTTTGGACTTGCAGCTTTTGGGAGATAAAGTTGAGGGTTATTTGGAGTAGGTTCAGGCTCACAAAAAACTGGTACTAATTCTAGTGATGTTTCTGGATCATCTACCATAATTTGTTGATTAGATCCTTTATATTTTATAGGACAAATTAGTCATTCACTACCATTCCCCTGAATGGATGATTTGGAATAGAATGGTAGTGTTTCATTAAATTGCACATTCATTGTGATGTATTCTTTTTTCGTGGTTGGAGAAAAACATTTGTATCCTTTCTTAGTAGGAGAATAACCTAAGAAAAGACATTTTGTAGATCGAGAATCTAATTTTCCACCACTATCATCAAATACAAAGGCTGTACAACCAAAAATACTTTTAGGAATAGAGTTGACAAGCTGTGAGTTCGGAAAAACTTGTAAGAAAGATTGAATATGTATTTTAAAATTCAAAACCTTAGAGGGTAATCTATTAATGAGATAGGCAGCTGTAAGAATTGCATCTCCCTAAAAACTTTTGGAACATTATTTTCAAGCAAAAGTGCTCGGGCAACTTCCAAAAGATGCCTATTTTTCTGTTTAGCCACTCCATTTTGTTGTGGAGTGTTGACACATGACGTTTGATGATGTCTACCTTTTTCAACCAAAAAATTTTAAAAACTTGAATTAATATATTCCCTTCCACTATCACTTCTCAAAATTTTGATAGAGGTGTTAATTTGTGTTTTAACAAAGATGTGGAAATTTTTAAGAATTGTATAAAGTATAAACTTCATATTTTTCCCTCATTAAAAACAGCCATGTAAGCTGAGTATGATCATCAATGAATGTGACAAACCATTTGGCGTTTCTATTTGTTTCTATCTTAAATAGTCTCCAAACATCACTATGAATTAGTGTAAATGGTGCAGTAGGGGTATATGTAGTAGGTAAATAGGTGCTGCGGGTTTGTTTAGCAAAACAGCAAATATCACATTGAAAAGGGGTACTTTTATTCAAAGATTGAGGAAATAGAATTTTCATATATTCAAAGTTAGGATGACCTACTCTAGAATGCCGTAGCATAATGTCTTTTTGTGGCTCCGAAACTGAATTAAAAGCAGAAACAGTCAAATGACTTTTATTGCTGGAACTTCCTTCTATGTAGTAGAGTTCATTAGTTTCCTTAGTTCTGCCAATCCCCCCCCCCCCCTCTCTCCCGCGTGAAAAGAAAAAACCCAGACTATGTCCTGAAAAACACAGCAAAACTTATTGAATAAGATTAGGCAATTGAGTTGAGAGACTAAGCACTTCACTGACAACAAGTTACAAGATATTTCTGGTACATATAAGACATACTCTAATACAATATGTTTTGAAATAGTGCTATTGCAAGATTCCTTAATCGTAGCATAGGCTATGTCCTAAAAAACACAGCAAAACTTATTGAATAAGATTAGGCAATTGAGTTGAGAGACTAAGCACTTCACTGACAACAAGTTACAAGGTATTTCTGGTACGTATAAGACATTCTCTAATACAATATGTTTTGAAATAGTGCTATTGCCTGATTCCTTAACCGTAGCATAGGTATTATTAGCCACTTGTGCCCGGGAATGGTGAGAATGAGAATAAAAGTGGGGCACAATTCTTTGCAGTCGGAGATATGATCTGTTGCCCCAGAATCAACTACCCATATATTCTTAGATTTTGTGACAGAACTTAGAGCTGTAATAAATGCCATACCTACGTACGCTAAGGTAATCAAGGGAGTGATATTTTCATCCTCCCTTTGTTTATCAAAAGAGTGTCTATCCAGAATCCTGTGTAGCATAGTGAGTTCTTCAAGATTTAGGGAAGGACTATCACTCGTAAAATTACTTGTCATTAGGCCTCTACTTTCATCTATGGGCCTCTGTTTCGAATTTGCAAGTTTACTATGCAGCTTCCAGCACTTTTCCTGAGTATGACCATTCTTATTACAATGATCACACCTTTGAATTCCTGTTTGATAACTCTTCTGATTGCCATTGTCGTTAGAGCTGAGCTGTCTACTACAGGAGGAGGTGCGACTAATGATGGCCGCACTGATGCCTTTTGACTTTCTTCATATTTGATCATATTGAAGGCATCTTCCTAGGTCACACTCATGATTTGGCCTCTCCAATCTTCAGTCATGACATCTATCTTTATCAACTACCTTCCTGAAATACAATTCATCACTATGGCACGTCCATTGATGAATCTTTTAGAAGTCTACCTTCCATAGTTTGACCAGCGCATTATAGTATGAGTAACCGATTGCTCGCCTTGAACAAGATTACGCAGTGATCTTTTTATGTGCAACATAGCAGCCTCATTCTCCCTTTCAGAGTTTGCACGCCTAGCTGATTGCCAAATCTGTTTGTCCGAGTCAGCAAGAAGATAATTCTCCCCAATGTTTGGAGTCATGGAATGAATCAGCCATGTCATCAAAGTGTTATTCTTAGAACACCAAGTTGCATATTTTGGATCTTCTGTCTTCAGTGGCTTTGGATCCCAAGTGAGATATCTTTCTTTATTCTTCCCTTGGATGAACATGAGGACATTACGAGACCATTGTAGGTAATTTTTCCCATTTAAACAATGGGAGATGGTAATTTGTGCATAGAAATCTGTCGTTGGGCCAACATTTGACATTGAACCAGTCAAGCCCTTCCTGTCTGAGTCCGCCTCCTTTTTTGAGCTTCTGTGTGATGCCGGTGTGTCTATGTGCTGGGTGTTGACAGCCATGGAAGCCTGTTGATGGCGAGTTAGCGCTTCTTTGAAAGACATCGGTGGTTAATACTCTGATGCCATCAGCAAATCAAGCGCTAAAATTCAAGTCTTATTGAATACCAATAATGTGTACATATAGATGAGAAAAGGATAGGTCTAGCTAATCAGATATTTTCTCTCTATAATATTGGAGATATCAAATAGAAAAAGGATTTCAAATTTTAAAACAATAATTCCTAGAATCATGCTAACTAGTCAAGATCCTAATTAAAGATAATCAAATATTAAGTATTTTAATTAGTCCCATTTATTCTGAACTCAATTCTAACAATTATCAATTTCAGAGCTCTGAACTCTCTGAATTATTATTTGATTGAAGAGCGACTCACCTATAAATGGAGGGTAGAGAGCTACAAAACTAGTTATTCAATCCCAGAATTCAGACAACAGAAGTTTTGAAATTGAAATTACCAAATCTGTTATATATGATAAGTAAAAGGATCAAGATGACTACCTTGTTGATAACAGAATAAAATCACAACAAAAAATGCTATGATTTCCAACAATTTGCTATAATCCAGTGAGATTTTGGAATGACAAGTAGAGAAAAATGAGAGTTAGTTATGGCATTGTAGCTTTGTCTTGATTATTGTTATGTTAAATCAAAGTGCACTAATTCTTGCAGATAACCATAATGCTTTGACGGTTCTTAGCTTATGGGCTCCAGTGGTTGCTGTAAGTTCAAGACCTTTATATTTAACATGCTTTTTGTGTGGGAAATTCAGTGATAATTATGGATATAGTTTGACTGCATTTCTTTGTGCTTTCACATTCTGTTGTTACACTCTAATGTTTATTGAATCACTTCAATCAAGAGGTTGTTGAAATGGAGGATATAGATCAGTTAATTTACAAGGATAGGAAATTTGTGTCATGTGGTGTGTATTCTTTTTGGTTTTTCTTATTTGATAATGCTGGAATTGAGTTCCTGAGTCCTGATGCAACGAAGTTTAAATTTGAATCAATGTGGTATATTCTAGGGGAGCTTGCTATTCTTCTGCTGAAAAATGTCACGGAAAGAATGCTCAACTATTTCAATCATTAGTTATTAATAATTATAAAAAGCTGTTTCTTGGTGATCAACTTTACTTCCTTTTATTGTTTTGTTTTCCTGATCCATTGTTTTTTCTCCTTTCATGGTTTTGTGCTGTCATTACTTATTTATCTATCCTCGTGGGTTCAGATGTATCTTTTAGATGTTTATGTGTTCTACGTACTTGCATCGGCTGTTTGGGGATTCTTGCTTGGGGCGAGAGATCACTTGGGAGAGGTATGTATTGCTTTTCACGATTGTTAAACTGACTGCAGCTCCTATTGCTAGCCAATGTGCTCTTTTTATAGTTAACATATGTTTCCTTCTACTAGACTTAATCTTTCAAATTGCAAATGCAATTGGGTGGTAATTTTTTGGTTCATGCCTCTTTTTTTTTTTTTAACCACCAGATTAGGTCATTGGAAGCCCTACACAAACTTTTTGAGCAGTTTCCTGGAGCTTTTATGGACACTCTTCACGTTCCTTTGCCCAACAGGTTACACTTGCTAATTTTTTCCCCTTTAAATGTATATAATTAACAACTTTGTTATTTTGTTTGGTTTTTATTTTTAATTATGATTCTTTGTGAATGTTTGGTTTGGTAGGAACATAGCTGTCCAATGTCTATGCCCTCATCTTTATCTTTTTCCCTGTTGATTCATGATTGTTGGCCTGTATCTGCTAACATAATTCTTTCTCAACTTTCAGGAGTTCCCGGCGTGCATCTAGTGTGGTAAGTTACTTTCATTCACCAAATAAAGATAAACTATGTTCATTTCAATATTTCAATATGATTGTTATTGGATGCAAACAAAATTTGGCCAACTTTATTGTAGAAAGTGAGAAACAATAGTCATATTGATGAGTATGTTATTATAAAGCTGTGTTATGTGACTTATCCAACCTTGAGAACTCTTGTATTCACTAATTACCTCTGCGTCTGAAGGATGTGGTAAAAAACAAGGTTGATGCTGCACGCTTCTCTCCCTTTTGGAATGAAATAATACGAAGTCTGAGGGAGGAGGATTATATAAGTAACTTGTGAGTGCCAGCACATATTTTCTACAATTTTTGTTTACCTAAGTTTTGTTTGGGAACACTATATGGTTCTTAAGTGTATTTTTCTGCTTGTTTGATTGATGCCTATACTTGTTTGTTGAATCTTTGCAGGGAAATGGAGTGGCTTTTAATGCCTAAAAATTCTGGGGATCTTCCTTTAGTTCAATGGCCTCTTTTCCTACTTGCTAGCAAGGTAATTTAGGTCTTTTAATTTAAATTGCTAGCAGATTAATTGCAGATGAATGCATGCTTGTGTGCCTCTTGCTTGTAAACATGACCCTCATTCTAAATTGTTCATTGTTATTTCATTAATAAATCTCCTTTACATGATTTTGTAGATATTTCTTGCCAAGGATATTGCTGTTGAGAGTAAAGATACTCAAGATGAGCTTTGGGACAGGATTTCAAGGGATGAGTATATGAAATATGCTGTTCAAGAGTGTTACTATATGCCATTAAACTCATTTTGACAGAAATATTAGATGAAGTGGGAAGGATGTGGTGAGTGCCATGAAAAGTTGATGCAAATTGAATCAATACTTATAAGACAGGAAATATAATTAATCGATTAACTATTTTCTTGGTTATTTTGTATTTGTCACCATTATGCCAGGGTTGAAAGGGTATATGATGATATTAATGCAAGTATCACGAAGAAGAGCATTAGTGTGGATTTTCAACTTAATAAGTTGCCTCTTTTGATATCAAGAGTATCTGCACTTATGGGTATTTTGGTTCGTATCAAATAATTTATAGTCCCTGCATTGTTTTGTGCATGTTGATAGAATGGTTCCAAGAATCATGTAGATGACCAAAGTTTATGTTGGCTTTTTTACTATTGTTGGGAGTTTATAATTATTATTGACCAAAAAAATTTATTGAGTTAGAGAGAGAAGTGCTAAATAGAGGACAAGATATGCTCCACAAACAAATGAAAATTATAAGGCTCCCTAACAGCTTTCTATTTGCTTTGCATAGCCTTAAGTTTCTTAGCTGAATATAAGCTATATGTGTCTATTGTTTCCCTTATGTTTTATAGGTCTAACTAAATCAGAATCAGGCATCCTATCTTTTTTTCCGCAGTTGTTCTTAAGATGGCATGTGAAAGATTGTTTGTAGAATTTAGAGAAATTTGCGAAAGAGAAGGAAGAAGAGAGGAAGAACAGAAGAGATGAGGCAGGAACAGAGAATAGAGAGACAGAAACAGAACAGAGGAGAGGGATGAGACAGAACTGATAATACTCTTATTCATTCATCAATCAATTCAAGAACCTATTAGTCTAAGCCTCCCATATATATATGTATACATATAGGATAGACACTTAGACAGATTAGGTGGTTTTCCAACGGCTAGTGTAACTAAATCACTAACTAATCCCCTAAGTGCAGCCTCATTGAATTAATGGTGTGCTGTCACTTTTCCCCAATTATTTACCCTAATTAGGTAATTACTAACCCCAATGACCTAATTATCAATTTATTCACAGATTACATATCAATACTCCCCTCCCAAAACATCCTTGCCCTCAAGGATGACTGACACAAACTAACCCTAAAAAATACAAAGCTGAAACAACCAAAACACACGCCTCATAAACTTCTAAATTCTGGAAAACTTTTGCTAGAAAGTGATGGAATCTGTGACTCAGAGTTTGGGAAGCTGAAGCCTTCCCCCCCTTCTGATTTTGTTTAATTCAGCTGCACACTGCACCCTTTAGGCTTTTTCTTGTCTTTCCCTCTTAGAGAGCAAAACCATCCATAGAGCATTAAAATCAACTTTCCCAACCATAGTTGCAGAAGAGTTCTCGTACAAGAGAGTTTGACATGAAAAGACCAATGAATACACATGTATATAGGCTTGGCTGTATTCACCCATTGCAGCAATGATAAGACCAAACAAAGATGTCTCCGAAATACTCTTGACACAGGAAATGCTATCCAACTGTAACCCTCCTAAATACTTCTGCAACTTAAAGAGACTGGTACCAGCTGTACATTTGACTGTTCTACCATTAAACAACCCAATACACATCCAAAAGATCTCTGAAACTTAGTAAAAATGGGAGCCAGCTGTGACTTTGACCCTGCAAAATGAGGTTTTAACAGTCACATACGCTTTTGAACACTACCCATAACAAGTTCAGTCCATCTTGAAGCTTGCACATGATCTTCACTTCGCAAGGGACCCCTCTCTAGGTGACGCAGGTTGCTGCTGCTACTTTGCATGAAACACCCATTATCCCTCACACATGTATTTGCTGCAACACAAGCAAAAGATGCAGTCGTCATCACTGCAACACCCTTGAATGCATCTTGGGCAACTTCAGTTTGTGTTCTTGCGCCCAACTTCCTGCGTTTTCGAGATTTGAAAACTCATACAAGGATGTAGAGATCCTTGCGGTGTGCGACCCACTAAGAAAACATCCTTTGAAGTTGAGACTTGATGTCCCACTCCCTACAGATGCCGCCTTGGATTTTGACCACGTGCCTTCGAATGTCTGTTTGTGTATGTTGGCCCTTATTGGTATCTCCTTGGCTTCTTGTACTTTGCTACACTTGTGGGTGGAATCTGAAGAAGGCCCACTACTTTCTTGAACTTTGGAGACTGCTTGAATAATGGTGGCTGCTTTGGAATTGATGACAAGGTAACCCCAACATCTTTGTGAGTTGTCTTTTTGGACTTACCCACATTTTGGGTATGCGAAACTTCTCTTTCACATGCAACAATGTCTTCGTTAGCTAGTGATTTCCTTCTGTCACATTTGAAGGCCTTTGGATTGAGCCAAGAATGTTCCATGGTTCTTGATATACTTATGCAATACAGAGACCCAAAACGGACCTTTAGTGCGTGTTTGTATTTTCATCAAGTTTCTCACTAGCCAGCCAGACCTTCCAATTATCAGGTGCTCCCTCGACAACGTCTGATTGTTGAAAACGAGGAAACTCTATTTGGATGAATTGAGTGTGTGGCTGGTATTTGCCCTCCCATGGTTGTGGGTGGTGATGCTCAGAGTGATTGTTGTTTCTTTGCCACGGTCGTCCTTGGTGCTCTATGATATGGTTGGCCGACTCCCTTTCTTGAATGAGAATAGCCACTTGATTAGAGATTTGTTGAACTACGGTAGGGAGGCCTTGTAATCTTTGCAACTTATCTTCAATCACCTTAAATCTTGCTCCAGCTGATCCAGCCATGGTTGCTTTGTGATTCTTGGGAATGTGTCACAACCATTCAAGACGATGGACAATAGAATAATGAGCCGAGGATGGAGTGACTCTATACCATTGATAGATTGTTTGTAGAATTTAGAGAAATTTGGGAAAGAGAAGGAAGAAGAGAGGTAGAACAGAAAAGATGAGGCAGGAACAGATAATAGAGAGACAGAAACAGAACAAAGGAGAGGGAAGAGACAAAACTGATAATACTCTCTTATTCATTCATCAATCAATTCAACAACCTATTAGTCTAAGCCTCCCATACATATATAGTATAGACACTTAGACAGATTAGGTAGTTTCCCAACGGCTAGTGTAACTAACTCACTTACTAATCCTAACTAACTAATCCCCTAAGTGCAGCCTCATTGAATTAATGGTGTGCCGTCACTTTCCCCCAATTATTTACCCTAATTAGGTAATTACTAACCCTAATTACCTAATTATCAATTTATTCACAGATTACATATCAGCATGTTACTTGTCAGACTTGCAATATTCATCATTACATTTCAGGTGAATTCTATGCATTGCATGGTGTTTTATAAACATAGTGAGTTCTAGCTATAGGATGCCACCTGTTTGTATTATCATTCATTTTTCTTTTGACAGTATTGTATGATTCATGTCATGGTAAAATTACATAATTATATTATCTGGTTAGATTATCTTTGTTTTGGGTTTATGATTTGACGAATAATCTCTTATTGATGTGCTGATTTTATGATGGAAGGTTTAATTATCAAATACCATGTAAACTTTTCATTGATTTGTTTTGGTTTAGAAAAAGCCAAAAACACCTGATCTGGAAACGGGTGCAGTTAAGGCTGTTCAGGATCTGTATGATGTTGTGACACATGATATCCTTTCTATAAATATGAGGTTTGTCACACTTGCTGAGGTTCTTTTATCTTATTACATCTCCTGTCTTTTTTTTTTTCCTATTACATTTTAAACTTTTTTGATTATCTCCTGTCTCTTTAATGCTCACTTGCTTGCTCATCTAGGGAAAATTATGATGCTTGGAATTTACTGTTAAGAGAAAGGCAAGCAGGCCGTTTGTTTGAAAAGTTGAAATGGCCCAACAATGCTGATTTGGTATGCTTTGCTCATTGTTTCTACTTTGGTATATATCTGCACTTGTTTCTGAATTTATTGACTAAATTTATGTAGAGTGAACAAGTGAAAAGATTGCATTCTCTGTTGACCATCCAACATTCTGGTTCAAACATCCCTAAGAATCTTGAGGCTAGACGAAGGCTGGAGTTTTTCGCAAATTCTCTTTTGATGAAGATGCCTGTTACAAAGCCAGTTAGAAAGATGTTATCTTTCAGGTAAATCTTTCTCTTCAAGCGGCTAGTTCTGCTTGTTGCTTCTTGCGAAAAATCATAAACACTCTTAATGTAATATTTATTCATAGGAAAGGATTACACTTATATAAGCTCTAGGAGAGATATCAAAGGCAAGATTAAAGGGATTACAACATAAAGGACTGATTACAATCAGTCAGAAATCTTTCCTAAACTAATACAACTAGAATCAAGGGATATGATAGAGCTAGGATCATGGGATGAGATAGAGCTAGGATCATGGCTTATGGGTAATAATCTGATTTCTAACACTCCCCCTCAAGCTGGAGAGTATTTGTCGATCATTCCCAGCTTGCCTCGAAATCCTTCAAACTTCGTTCTACCTGCTTCAATCTTCAAAATCTTTAGGCTTGTATTTCTTGAGTCTCAGCGGCCCATTTATTTTTGTCTGGGCTTGTACTCTTCTTGAGTCTTAGCGGCCCATTTATTTTGTTTGGGCTTGTACTCCTTTTTAAGTCTCAGAGGTCCCATATTTTCTTTGGGCTTGTACTCATTTTTGGAGTCTCAGAGGTCCCATATTGAGTAGCAGAACTTACCCAGAAGAATCTCAAGTCCCTTAATTCTCTAGAAGTCCCAATCGTTTTGATTTTTTTTTTTTTTTTTTTTTTTTTTTTTAATTTCAGATCTTTGGCTCCATCTGTCCCCCCCCCCTTCCTTTTTTTCTTTAAAAAAAAAAATGACAATAATGATTCAGGTCAGATCCGTTTTTCCTCCTATCGTGACTTCTTCCTCATGCGTCTCGGTACCTTCTCTCCTTCTTTTTTCTTCACAACACCACGGATGAGAACGGACCGGATCCTTCTTCTTCTTCACCGGACACACCTTCTTCATCTTCTCCTTCTCCTTCGATTTGCAACAATGGCGAGGAAGGGAGACGGCGGTAATAACGTGATTTCCAACGCCGGTGAGATTCTGAACTATCCGGTGAACCCTGTTAATTTCAGCGAGCTTCTCTGATTTTCCGGCAGTGAGGTTGAGGTTGTCCAACGAAGAAGGTGGCAATCGGCGTTGCTATGAGTACTCCTACCGTGGCACTCTCTTCTCTTTTCCTCTTTCTAGAACGCTCATCGGAATTTGGGAATTTGGCCGGGATCTGGAAATTTCCCCGGAATCTGTGAATCTCGCCGGAAACTACTGACATTAGGTCTAACAGACGAAGAACCCAGGGTGCAGTGAGACGAGGACTACGGAGACAAGATGAGGGACTGAAATCACGGACTAGACAACTGCCTGACCCAACAGATGACAATGGTGAAAGTAGGTGTCTCCCGGCGCTGTGTAACTCACTGCCTCTCTGAAATTCTGAATAGAGCAGCGAGTCACCAGCGCCGGAAAACCAGCACAGAACTGTTAATTTTCGTCAGGAATTTAATCCTGCTTTGATACCATGCGAAAAATCATAAACACTCTCAATGTAATATTTATTCATAGGAAAGGATTACACTTATATAAGCTCTAGGAGAAATATCAAAGGCAAGATTAAAGGGATTACAACATAAAGAACTGATTACAATCAGTTAGAAATCTTTCCTATACTAATACAACTAGAATCAAGGGATATGATAGAGCTAGGATCATGGGATGAGATAGAGCTAGGATCATGGCTTATGGGTAATAATCTGATTTCTAACACTTCTAGTGAGCTTATCCCTTTTGTTTGTATGCAGTGTCTTCACACCGTATTATTCTGAGGTAGTGCTTTATAGCATGACTGAGCTGCAAAAGAAAAATGAAGATGGCATATCGATTCTATTTTATCTTCAGAAGATTTTTCCAGGTAGTTCCCCCTTCATTTTGCTGGAACATGGTTCCAAGCTGATAGCTTGCATGATTTAATGCGCCTTATCTTTGTTGGAAAATTGAATTTCATGGACCATTGATCCTTTGGATTGGCCTTGTAGTCTAGTAGAGACTTAATTTGTTTCCACTTCTATTTATCTATATTTCTTAATTTACCATTTTGTTGGAGACATAATTTACTCTTAATTTTGTTCTAGCTTAACCTCTATGTTTACCTATATTTGTTAGTTGACTAATGATTTATATTTTGTTGCTTCTAATCTCTTTATATCCTGCGCCCCACAGGGATTTTGTTACTTTGTATTATTTTTGAGGCCCCCCGGTGGCCAGTTTGAAGATATTGTCCTTCAATATCCCTCTTTATAATGAATTTTATTTTATGTTTTCCTTAAACTGTAGATGAGTGGAAGAACTTTCTTGCTCGAATTGGACGTGATGAAGATGCAGTTGAATCAGAGCTTTTTGATAATCCAAGAGATATCCTTGAACTGCGCCTTTGGGCATCTTATCGGGGACAAACGTTGGCTAGAACTGGTAATGGTTTTCTTTCAAATACTGAATATAGGGGTTCTTACATCAATGCTGTGAGACATTCTCCATGTGGGTGTTAAAATGTTTTTCTTGAATGATTTAAGGTCTTGTATTTAATGACCCTTCTGCACCTTTGTTATTTGTCTGTGTTGAGAACTTGAGAGATAAAATATTATTCTTAATCTCTTAATCTGAAAGAATACATATAGGCCTTTATATAGGTCAACCTAAAGCTAACCCTAGAATCTCATAGAATCAAATCAAATCAAAATCAATCGAATATAATAGGAAATATCCTAAGATATAATATACCTATATCTAATCATAATAATAAGATAGTAATCATAATAAATGCATAATATTCTCACACTCCCCCTCAAGTTGGATCATGGATGTTAATCATGTCCAACTTGCTTATACAACTTTATACTACTAACACCCCCCCTAAGCTTGTACTTCTTGAGTCTCAGAGGCCTATTTAGAGAGCAGCAGATATGGGCAGCGACTGCGACAGGTTTGATGGGCAGCGGTTGCGACCAGGATGAGTTGAAGATGACGGGACCAGTCGTCTGACAAGTTGAGGAGCACGATGACAAAGGAACTACCACCAACAACGATGAAAGGCTCGACGACGATGACAACGTCGAGGCGATGGGTTGTTGATGAAGAACCGTGCTTCTGAGTTGAGGACGACGGGGCCAGTCGTCGGACAAGATGAGAGGCATGATGACAGAGGAAGTACCACCAACGATGATGTTGATGAAGAATTGTGCCGAAAACAACGACGGGACCAGTCGTCGGACGAGATGAGAGGCAGGATGACAGAGGAACTACCACCAATGATGATGTTGATGAAGAACTGTGCCCCAAACATTACTAGGGTTGAATATTAGCTGTGCTTCATAATCAGAGAACGATGATGTTGCCGGAATCTGGAAATTCTCACCGGAAATTCAAACACTCATCAGAAGATGCAAGCTCACGAATCAGGAAGGAAATAAGAAGAGAAGGCCGAAACAGGAAGTATGCAGTGGAATCTCCTCCCCACACGCCGTCACATGCCGTCGGAATTGGCTGCCGGCAAAGCGCGTGTCATCCACGCACCGTCACAGAGGCATCGGACGGCCACCAAATTTACGGCGAACGCCGATCGGAAGACGGGGAACACGATGGTGTGGTGCATGTATCCAGAAACAGACTGTGGCAGAACTCGAAATCTCTCCTCTCTCTCTGTTGTTTGAGACCACGAAACGGAAAAGCGAATGGAGAACAAACGGAGAACAAACACAAAACAGCCCACAACTAACCAGGCTTTGATACCATGTTGAGAACTTGAGAGATAAAATATTATTCTTAATTAGAAAGAATACATATAGGCCTTTATATAGGCAAACCTAAAGCTAACCCTAGAATCTTATAGAATCAAATCAAATCAAAATCAATCAAATATAATAGGAAATATCCTAAGATATAATATACCTATATCTAATTATAATAATAAGATAGTAATCATAATAAATGCATAATATTCTCTCAGTTGTATTATTTATATACTCCATTTGAATTTTAATAAATTTCATTAATGTGGAGGTTTCTTGTGCTAACAAATTATAGCAAATTGAATTTATTTGTTTACCTTCTTCAATTGTTATACAGTTTAACATGACCATAAACTTCGCTGTGCTTCTTCCCTGCTTATCTGAATCCTCTTATACCTTAATTCTCCCCTTTTCTGGTTTTAGGGGCGCTGATTGTGTGATGGATTTTCTTTGTTGTTATGGTTTTATTTCTCATTTTTCCTGTTGTCTATTCAGTATTTAGTTCCTTTTACATATGTTCAGAATTTTTGGTTGTAACGTTTGATGATTGAGAATGGTTTCTTGTTAAATGAGAATTTTGGCATGCTTTGTTTATTATGTGTTTTTTTTATTGTTTATGTTTTCTGTATTCTTCTAGTTTCTTTTACCCGGATATATTATTCTCTGTTCATGCACCTCTTTCTGTGTCACATAAAATTTCTTTGAAAAATGGCAAATAATAATAAATTGAAGAATTTTCTTTATTAAATTCTGCAATCCTATTTAGAAAGAAAATTGTCCTAATCTGCTTAATTATTTTGTGTGTGATCAACAGTCCGAGGAATGATGTACTATAGGAAAGCCCTTATGTTACAGACATATTTGGAGCGGACAACCTCTGGAGGTTAGTTCATTTGATCTTTTTATTACTTCTCCAGTCCTATATATAAGATACAAATAATCAAATTATGTAGATGAAAAAGATGGTTAAAGGCAATAAATGTATAAAATGTTTTTTTAAAAAAAAAAAAATTGGGGGGAGAGTGAAAGAGAGAGGATGAGTAGGAAAAATAGGGGTGTGAAAAATAATTAATGTGGTGATATAACATGTAATTATTGAGGGCAAAAATGGAGAAAGTTTGTTAAAATTTCAGACATCATTTAAGTGTATCTTATAAATAGGGCCTGGCCACCTCAAAAACTGTATCTTACATATAGGACTGGAGGGAGTATTGTTCATGTGATGATAACAGTAATCTAACTTGACTTTGGTAATGTAGATTTGGAGTCTGGAATTGGAAGCAGTGAAGTGACTGATACACGTGGCTTTGATTTATCACCTGAAGCACGTGCTCAGGCAGATCTTAAGTTCACTTATGTTCTAACATGTCAAATTTATGGAAAGCAGAAAGAGGAACAAAAACCTGAGGCTGCTGATATTGCCTTGCTCATGCAGAGGTGTGTTTGGGAATCTTAGGGACCAAGTTTCATATGTAGTTTTCTCTTAATTGCTGCTTTTGGCTTGAATTCTGTTGATACTGTCATCCACAGGAGAACAATTCTAACTTTTTTTTGCCTTTCTTTTTCCTCCCTGTGAGTATGGTACAGATACATAGATTAGCGCACAGTATAAAGTCTAGGAAAGAAATTTTGCATATTAGATATCTTCCCCTTAATTGCAAATGCATACTAATGGTCCGTTTGCATAATTTACAAAAAATAATCGCAGAATGTTTATTGTTCTTTGCACTACTACACATGCTGGGGAATAGATGTCTTCCATATGCAGCCTAGAAATTGATGGATTGAAAATTGATGCATAAAGTCATATTTGCGTTAATTTACAAAGTAATTGTAGAATATTTCTTGCTCTTCAATATATGCAAATCTAATGTATAAAATTTGTTCATTATGCTAGGAATGAAGCTCTTCGTGTTGCTTTCATTGATGTTGTAGAAACTTTAAATGGTGGGAAAGAATACTACTCAAAGCTCGTCAAGGCTGATATCAATGGGAAGGACAAGGTGCCATTGATTTCTTTGTTTTCTTCTGCAAACTACCTTCTTTTCTACATGCAAATATGATATTTGATTGCTCAATAGCTTTTTTTTTTTTTTTTTTTTTTTTTTTTTTTTTTTTTTTTTTTGACAAATAAGGTCTTTTTCCCCAATTTAATCTCTTTCTAGGCATAAAGCCCCCTGGGTGGTTATTTATTGGAGTCATTATGGATTCTAATGCTAAATGTTATGAGGGAGAGTTAGTGTATGAATGAATTATTTTGTTAGTTGTTACTTAGAAGTAGCTAACTCTTTGCATTCCTACTGACTATTAGAACAAGGCCTGAGTGCATGGAGACGTTGTTGAATAATGTATTCCTTAATACTATCTTTATGTTGTTTGTTTGGTATCCCTTTAGGAGTCAACTACTTTGTTTGTCTTGTTTTGAAAAGCTGAAGAAGATAAAGCAATGAAGAAGATGCTGCATCTGATGCTTCCTATTTTATAAGCTAGGCATCTGCATATAAAGTAGGTTAAATGCTTGTTGCTGCATTTTAATCTCAAGAGATAAACTAGCAGACAAACTTTTAGCTATAACTAATCTGGCCGAAAATACTAGATACAAAGAAGACAAGATAAAATTATGTTTCCCAACTATTGATAAGCATAGCGGAAGAGTATCTTTTCCTTCTAGAATTAGTGCTGATCACGCACGTTTAAAGTAACGTGCTTATAAATATGGGTATTTTCCATCAAAGTCCTTTGATTTTGGACTAAAAACCTGTTGGTCTATTCTAACTCATGGAGTATAGTGTTTGGATAATCTCTAGTGGACGTGAATAAAGGAGAAGATGGAGAGCTGTGGTGGTTGATGTGTTAGGTGCTATTTGTTCTTTTTGTCCATATAACTTTTAACTATAAGAATGGAAAACTGAAATGGGTTATGCTTTAGATTCAAAGGGAAATGCCAGAAGCTGTTTCCTGTTTTAGTTTTTAGTTTTTGTTTTGTGTGCGTGTTATTATTATTATTATTTTTCTGAAGTTTGGATCCTTGTTGTTGAGACTTGTCTTTTACCAATATCCTCTTATGAAAGAGAAAGGCTACTTGATGTTTTTGAAACATAATAATAAAGAAACGATTGGCAAGTTTTATTCACAATAGATTGCTTTGGTTAATTGCTACCCGTCATACCAGAGGGCCTTTTATCTTGCAGGAAATATATTCGATCAAATTACCTGGAAATCCCAAGCTTGGTGAAGGGAAACCTGAGAATCAAAACCATGCAATTATATTTACTCGTGGAAATGCAGTCCAGACAATTGACATGAATCAGGTTCCTTTGAAATCTACATGTGACTTTTGTAAAAAGTGTGTTGGGTTGGTGGTGTTTTCATGCTGTCTTGTGTTCTTGTTCAGTCCTGCTATCCTTTTTAATTTTTAATATTTCTTATTTTGTAAGGGCGATTAGCTTTTTGATGGGAATCTTCATCGTGTTTGTGGCTGAAAATGGTTGAGATATTATGTTACTCCGTTGTGATTTTGTTTATCCCAAAAGGTCTATATATAAATAACTGAGGGTTCTTGCCTGCTTTATCTGGTTGAAAGAGTAGCTTTAGTTAACGGGACAAGGAGATAGGATTTAATCCAACAAATCAGCAATTTAAATGTTTGATCTGGAGATAAGGTAGTTAATGCATAATTATTGTTCAAAGGCACAAAACACACTCTTATTGTCTATTTAAGATGAAGAGAGATTACAATATATATAGGCTAAGGAAGAGAGAATAGAGGAGGGAAATTAGGGATTACATAATGACTAATAAAGGTGTGCTATAATCAGGATCCTATAATCAAGGGGAGATAATCAAGGGATTCTAATAAAGCTAATTTATTTGCTAATATTCTAACAATAATAAAATAATCATTATCACTGTAACAGCCCTGATGTTTATGGACCTTTTTGTTGAAGAAACTGAGAGAGAACTAATCATAACTGAATTTCACTGACACTGAAAACCAACTATCCTGTTCCTTACCCTCCCTTTTATGCACTGGTGGTCTTTGCCCATGGGCTGTGTTCATAGGGAGTGGCCTTAGTTTAAGTATGAAAAGTGATACCAACATTCTGCTAAGCAGCCACCTACCCCAATCCTTTGGCTTTTCCCAGCACTGCATCTCAAGTATGTTTCCAAGCAATTGTTAAGTACCTCTGGATGGCTATCCATTTCGGGTGGTAGGAGGAGGTCAATTTTTGTTCAATACTCAAAATCTTCAATAACCCTGTCCAAAAGTTGCTTGCAAAGATTGGGTACCTGTCACTTATGATCTGGCACGGAGCCCCATACCACTTGTACCATGATCCAAGAATTTGTTGAGCCAAAATTAAAGCTGTGTGGGGATGGGGTAATGGCAAAAAATGGGCATGTTTTCTCAATCTATCAATTACAACCCATATTGCAGTCTTTCCACTAGACTTAGGCAACCCCATTCATTGAAAACTATTGTTATGCTTTACCAAATTCTATTGGGTAATGGGAAGAGGCTGCAACGTCCCTGGGTTGGCCAATACTTCATGCACGCATCAGGCACAAGTGTCACAATGCTTGATGAAATCCTCACATCATTAAACATCTTTTTCCACCAGAATAAGGTCTTCAACCTCTGATAAGTGGCTTGCACACCAGAATCACCCCTTGAGTGCTAGTATGCACCATGCAGCCAATCTAATAATGGCAACCTTTGGCCAGGAACATTTCCAGCTACTAATTTCCCCCTTCTCAAAAACTGTCCACCCCTCTTGTACTTACCAACAGCACCTTCATGTTACTGCAAGTGCTGAATCAAGGATCTTAAATCAACATATTTCCAACTTTCTTCAATTTTCCTCAAGAGCTCCTAACAACTAGTTAAAAGAACCATCTGAAAGATGTCTGCCTTGTGCAACTGAGAGAGTGGATCTGCTGCACCATGGTCATTCATCTTCTTGTAATGTCTCACCAACTAAAAATAATGACTCACACACGTCACTTAATGATTTCCAAGTTACACATCACAGTGACTGTTTTATTTAGTCCTAGTGGCATGTATTATAATATTTTCAGCTGCTAATGGAGGTTATGGAGTTGAACAGTCAAAGTTATAGTGCAGCAGGATTTTTGTTGATAACTTGTTACAAACTTGTCTTTTTTCTTTGATCTTGGTAAGATGGCAGTTGTAGTTTTGGAGAGCCAAAGTAGTATGAGATGCCACATCCCACATTGTATAGGCTGTTTTATAGGATGCTTAAATGGGTTGGTTCCCCTGCCATAATAGCTTTCCCATCCCTCTTGTGGCCATCACCATTTCACTTTAATATTAAGTATGGATATCTATTTAATGTTCTGGATTTTCTCTTTTTTTTTTTTGTTTCTTTGACAGTCATTTTGATCTATAAATAATCTGTTTCTCTGCTATGAATAATAATTATTTGTCTGCTTCCTCCCTTGTTCTGGAAAGAAATATTTTTTTCCCAAATTCAGCATCATCTTCACATAACCCGTGCTTTCTTTTTTTTTTTTTTTTTTGGGGGGGGGGGGGGGGCATTCTTTTACATTGTGCCACATCATGTGTATTATGGTTGCAATTTCTTTAAGCTATGATGTTAATTTAAGTCTTATAATAGGATAACTATTTTGAGGAAGCTTTGAAGATGAGGAATCTCCTTGAAGAATTCCATTGCGATCATGGTCTTCGCCCCGCTACCATTCTTGGTGTTAGAGAGCATGTATTTACTGGAAGGTATGTGGAATTTGGGTGCTATAATATTATATGTCTTTTCTAATTGATTGCTTGCAAATGTTATCAAATAATTTATTTCTTTCTCCGTGCAGTGTCTCATCTTTGGCCTCATTCATGTCCAACCAAGAAACTAGTTTTGTTACTTTGGGCCAGCGGGTCTTGGCAAATCCTTTGAAGTAAGTCAATTGTCTTTTGTTAGTTGATTCCCCTTCTGAAAGTTGAAAGTAATGGGAGCCAAATTGTGCTAAACTGTTGATCATGATTAGGGTCCGGATGCATTATGGCCATCCAGATGTCTTTGACAGAGTATTCCATATTACCCGTGGTGGCATCAGCAAGGCATCTCGTGTCATAAACATTAGTGAGGATATCTTCTCAGGTATGGATGGTTGCTTTATTTATAAGTCAGGCCTTGGTTTTTTTTTTTTGGACCTTTTGCATCTTAAATCTTGTAAATATACAGGATTCAACTCAACCTTACGTCAAGGGAATGTTACACATCATGAATATATTCAGGCAAGGCTTTTTCTTGTATGATGCATCTATTAATTATTGTGATTCTAATAAAGAAGTTTACAGGTTGGTAAGGGAAGGGATGTCGGGCTCAATCAGATTGCTTTATTTGAGGGGAAAGTTGCTGGTGGTAATGGTGAACAAGTTCTCAGTCGAGATGTATATAGACTTGGGCAACTTTTTGATTTCTTCCGGATGATGTCATTTTTCTATTCAACTGTTGGTTTCTACTTCTGTACCATGGTAAGTCACATACTAAGAATAATTTCTGTCTGTCTGGGATTTTTTGAAGTCTGAATTAGTTATATTTTATGTTAACTTATAGTTGGAATTAGCCTGAATGTATTGCATGCAATCATATGTGTTTTTGGCATATTATTCTAGTATTCATTAGCATGCACGCTTAGATTCTCTGTTCTCTTTCATCTGAACATGCTATCTGTATTATCTTGCAGTTAACAGTGCTGACGGTGTACTTCTTTCTTTATGGGAAAGCATATCTGGTAAGATGGATTTATTTTGAAGTACTGTGATTTTAGACTATTTAGCAGTTCATCGTTATTTATAATTTACATATTTTTAATGTTTGTTGATTTCATTCTTCAGTTTTTATACTTATTCTCTTCCTGAAGCTTTGGTGGTGTCTAGTGTTTGTAGTTCATGCTTTATTCCATAATTATATTTATGGACGACCTCAAAGTGTGAGATCACTCACATACTAGGTTTTAAGAAGAATTTAGGGCCCATTTGGATGGGCTTTTTTGATTAAAAAAAAGCACTTTTTTAATGCAAAAAAAATGCCTTTTTAATTAATTTACGTGTTTAGATGCTTTGTAAAAGTGCAAAAGAACTGGAGCTTAAAAAAAAAAAGCACTTTTTTTAAAAGCTCATCCAAACGGGCACTTAGAGCATTGTTGCAAGAACTAGGACGGTCTGCTCTGATCCTACCAAAAAAAGTCCGTATTCCATTTTTTATTGCTTCACATAATCACCTGTGTATACTTAAATCAGTCAAGAAACTGCTGGACAGTATGGTATTTGCTGAACCAGTTGACCTAGTATGGGTTGGTCTGATGAAGTGGTTTAGCATGGGATGATGGGACTTCTTGAGATGTTACAATTTCACCCATCCATTTTAATGGCTAGTTTTGCAACTTCAAATGTTAATTAGGGTTTTGAACCAGGCACTTTTAGGATGGCAAGACAAACGTGGTCAATTAACAGTGCTCTGTTGGATCATCCACTTCGCAATATAATATATTTACTAGAAACAATCTAAGATAGATATGGTATAAATATAAATAAGTGGAACTGACTATACACTTTTTGTTGGTATTAGAACGGTTGGTACTTTAAATTACTGTTCCTTGCAGCTTATTATCTATCTCTAACTATACACTTTTTGTTTTCAATGACCTGACTTTATAAAGCATGAATTTTATGGGTATCTCATGAATATTATGGGGTATCTTTTGATAGAATTCTTGTCTCTTACATTACGCTTGATTTTTTGTCTTCATTTATTAATTTAGTGATACTTTTCCATTATACTTGGTTTTTTACAAGGGAAAAAGACAAAAAAAAAAAAAATGCCATTTCAGATTCAAAATCTGAAATCAGTCTTGTTGACTATAATAGTATAGGTATTGACTACAATAGTATAGCAATTGACAACTCATTTTAATAGAAAATCACTGATTTGGAATTTTGAAGATCAAGTGGTATTTTCTTGTCTTTTTCCTTTTTATTACTAAGGGTATCTCTTGAATACTCAATTACTGTACAATTCACCTAAGCTGCACTGCACTTTATCAACAACTTAAATCAGTTGGTTATCTAATATTTAATATGCATAGTTTGCAAAAACATTCACAGGATTTCTCCGTTCTTGGTTTTTTCCCCTTGGAATTTTCCACTCATAGTAACTTGTACTCCTACTCTCTAGGTTGTTTGCGTGCTGTTTGTTCCCACTGGGATTAATCTGATATCTAATCAAGGATGATTTTTTTCCCTCAGGCACTATCTGGTCTTGATGAAGTAATAGAAGAGAGGGCTAGGATAACTAAGAACACTGCCCTGAGTGCTGTTTTGAATGCACAGTTCCTCTTCCAAATTGGAGTCTTCACTGCTGTACCAATGATCTTGGGCTTCATCCTGGAACAGGGTTTCCTTAGGGTAAATGTTTGCCTATATCCCTTTTTTGTGCCCTTGATGTATGCTCACCAAGAAAAAAGTATTGTTTCAATTATCTGTATCTTTATTTAGTGAGTGTTATGCATTCTGAATATACTGATATAGACTGTACATCCTGCTACCTTTTTTTGGTAGTGAAGGGAGGGTTTGATATGGAAATAACTGATATAATATAAATAAGTGAAGAATCTTCTTGTTACGTTTGATACACACACACACATATTATATGTTATCTAGTGAAAAAAAAAATTAAGGTATTCTCAATATGTTCTTTTCTTTGAAGTTACTTATGCATCTGAGTTGCTGCAGGCCATTGTTAGTTTTGTCACAATGCAGTTTCAGCTCTGCTCCGTCTTTTTTACATTTTCCTTGGGTACAAGGACTCATTATTTTGGGCGGACCATTCTTCATGGTGGCGCAAGGGTTTGTTTGCTGACTTGATGCTGTCCCTTTTTATATTTGTCTGCCCTACTCTTAATTTGTTTATTTCCCTACAGTATCAAGCAACTGGACGTGGATTTGTTGTCCGCCATATCAAATTTTCAGAGAATTACAGGCTCTACTCTCGCAGTCATTTTGTTAAAGGGTGTGTTTCTCTCTCAGATAATTAATATACAATTCTGATATCAAGGTGTAGAAATTAGATATAGGACTTTTGTTCTCCAAAATTCCCCTGTTTACCCATAAATTGGTATTGGAGTTGGTGGTGTACCATTCAAGAAAGGCTACCTATGAGATGGTTCTAAACAAGAAGTCGAGCAAAGTAGCAGAGTGTGACTTTCAAGACCTTGACTATAAGGGGGCTAATTGATTGGCACTTTTGCTGCATAGGATGTGTATGTCTTACATTGAGTAGTAAGAAATTCCCAATGGGGTATCAAGTGTCTTGGTTTTTTTTCTTTTTTTTTATACATCGGAAAATGGAGGACAAAAGCTATACTAAACTAAGATCCAGCATTAGAGGCTAGAAGCTCCATCAATGATTCAGGGCCATAATCAACTGGTCGTGATTAGATTAATATGCTTGTAAACTTTTATTATTATCTTAGATAAACAATAAAAATAATATCTAAAAAAATGAAAGAATAAATTTTAAATTAAGTATTTAAAATGAATAAGGAGTTTAAAAATTAAAATATATCTGAAAGAAAATTAAAAATAAAGAAGTGACATTTAATGTATTAAATATTGGAAAAGGAAAAAATGTTTCGAAGCTTTTGAGTGTTGTAACTGTTTCTTCACCTGCAGGAATGTCCTAAATTATTTATATTTCTTAACAGCAAGTGTTTTCTTATCCACCTGACTCCCAAATTATTAAAAATTCTTAACATTTTATATTGTTGTCTTCAGGTTGGAAGTTGTGCTTTTGTTGATAGTATACCTTGCCTATGGATATAATGTAGGCAACGCTGTGTCATACATTCTTCTGACTGTTAGCAGCTGGTTTATGGCCCTATCCTGGTTGTTTGCTCCTTATTTATTTAATCCATCTGGATTCGAGTGGCAAAAGTAAGTACAATCTTTTTATGCAGTTTCAGATCTGTCTGCCATGTTTACTGATTCTATTTTCTCCCCCATCTCTTTAGGGTAGTCGAGGACTTTCGGGATTGGACAAACTGGCTTCTGTATAGAGGTGGAATCGGAGTCAGGGAGAAGAAAGCTGGGAAGCTTGGTGGGATGAAGAACTGGTATTTAATATTTTACCAATGCACATTAAAAATTGATGCCCTTGTGACATTTTGAATGTTTTTCCCCCTAATAATCTTTCGTGCTTTGCCACATCTACAGGCACATATCAGAAGTATTGGCTCAAGAATAGCAGAGACGATCCTTAGTCTTAGATTTTTCATCTTCCAATACGGTATTGTGTACAAGCTTCATGTACAAGGGACAAATACTTCATTGACGGTATTATCTCATATCATTCTACTTTATCTTCCTTGAGAAATTCTTGCTCAATGATTTTAATGTACTACTATGGGTGTGTTACTAGCAGCTCTTTTCTGAAGTCTTGACATCTCCTTACATTCTTAGCAGTCATAGCACTAGTGAAACCTTTTGTTCAAGTATTCTTGTTTCTTAGAAATCAACTTTTAAGGGTCCGCTGAAGCCATTAACTTATGCATGCTATGAACTCGAACCAGTGGCTTGAGGTGTTTTTTTTTTTGGTTCGGTTTTAGAATGAATAGGTTTAACCATAATTTTTTGGTTAATACTTGGTCAACTCACTTCCTTTCTTTTTTGTTTATAGGTTTACGGTCTGTCATGGGCGGTGCTGGCTGTTCTTATACTACTTTTCAAGGTATTAGAAATGATTTTTTCTGTTGTTAAATATATATGGTGTTAAACTGTATATATTGAGGTTTTTTGTCTCTTTGCTCATCAGGTGTTCTCCTTTAGCCAGAAGATATCTGTTAACTTCCAGCTTTTGTTGCGTTTTATCCAAGGCCTTACCTTGTTGTTGGCGCTGGCTGGAATTGTCGTGGCAGTCGTACTTTCTGATCTTTCTGTATCCGATATATTTGCTTCTATCTTAGCATTCATTCCTACTGGGTGGGGAATTCTTTCGGTGAGTTCTGCTTTTATCTGAACCCTTTGCTTCATAGTAATTTATGCGTGTCTGTGTGTGTATTTGGAGCGTATTGGATGTTTACTATGTCATTAGATGATCTAGAATTGATCGTGTTTTCTGTCCAGCTGTAAACTGCTACATCTAGTGACAGGTGAAAAATAGCCTGAAATATATATGGCATCTGTATCTTTAATATTTGCATAAAATACTGGGGACAATAATTTTAATCAAGAGACACTCTGTTTGTGGTATTTTCCCGTTATATTCTGCTGAGTAATAAATTCTTGCTGTGTATTATTGATAGATTGCTGTTGCCTGGAAGCCTTTGGTGAAGAGTATAGGACTATGGAAATCTATACGGTCAATTGCACGTCTATATGATGCTGGCATGGGAATGTTTATCTTTATACCCATCGCTTTCTTCTCGTGGTTCCCATTTGTATCCACATTCCAAACCCGTCTCATGTTCAACCAAGCTTTCAGCCGAGGCCTTGAAATTTCTCTTATCCTTGCTGGAAACAATCCCAATACCGGCATCTAGCTTTGCTTATGCTTCATGCTCCTTATTGTGCCAGAATTATGAGTTTTTTTTCCCCCTTTTTGGAGCTGGGAGAGGTAGTTTAGTTTTTGACCCCTTTAGGATGCTTATTATCTGAGTTTTGTATTTTTACCTTCGTGTACATGCAGTATCATTTCTAGTTTCGGGTATGTGTCTGTCTCGCTAATTTATGTAGATTCCGAGATTGAACATTTTTGTCGGGTTCCGAGATTATAATAGAATTCATTGTAAACTTTTTTTTTTTAATACACACACGTACACATACATACAGTATGCATGTGTGTGTGTGTGTATGTATGTATATGTATAAACGATGTATCTTTCTCGCCCACGAATTGACAGGACGATTAAATTGTCCCCATGTAAATAAACAAAAGGACGCTGTCATGTTCCATGGAGGACTCCATCCCCACACCTCAGTCTACACTGCAAAACCGTTTTTCCCACGTGTGAAATTTTATTTCAATTGATGGTAGGACTTTTGACCAAAAAAATTTCAGTGGGACATTAGTGACAGAAGTGACTTTAAATCTTGAAGTTTGGTTAGATGGCTTCACAAAAAAATCAGCTTTAGACTTTGAAGTCCATCAAATAGTGAAGCCATCTAAACATCCAATTATCAATCTTCTACTTATGATGGGCTTGTAATGGACTATTTTTAAACTTCTAAAGCTATGGCAAAAAGGCCCATAATTCTTTGAAACCCATTTGAGATAAGAAAGTTCTAACCAGATTAACCTAGATTATAGAACTTTTCAGCTGAATGATGCAATTCATTTATAAACTCGATGATAAATAATAAATACAAATCAAATTAGAAAAAGTCCATCAGAAAAAAGTTCATAAAAAACAGCAACTTCTATTATCCCAAAGGGGTCTTATATAAATTCAGACCTGACCCAGTGGAATAGTTGTATTAAAAGAAGATTGAGACAAGAAGATACGGCCGTATAGGGCTTTTTACCAACATACTTGTTGGCAGCTGTGGGCCCATCACAATCACCGAGGTGTTTGCTTCAGGGTTTAATTTTTTTTGGGCCTGAAGTTCACTTCCTTAAAATATCTTCATTTTGGTGGATTTTTTTATATGGAAAATCCTCTTTGGGCCTAAGTAACCAAGATATTATCAAAAAATGCCCAAAAAAACGTGTACTAATTTAATTATTAATATCAGATCGATATAATTATTAACGTTTTTAAAATAATATTAAAAAAAAGTCCTAGGATATTTTTTGACATGTGACTTTTCTTTAAACATTTTTTGATAATACCTTAGTTATTTCGGCCCTAAAAAGATTTTCCTTTTTTATATATCATGGCATCAAAGTAACAGCACCATCATGGTACACGAGGGATCATTACGTGCTTTCCAACCACCATATCCGTCACATTTTTCCCCTCAATAAAAATAGTATAGATTAGGAAAATAAATAAATAAATAGTGAAGTACTCCAATAAACAATAATAATAATATGAAGGATGCGCATATAATTATATATTGGAAAAAAATTAAGAAAAACTTATTTATTCAATATTCTGCCTAAAATTTATTTATTTAATTTGAACTCTCCGTATATGTGAGAACATATTACATGTATTTTGATAATATCAAATATTTTCACGGATTAAACTATATAAACAGATAAGAGAAGATAAATGAATGAATTTATATATTTATTTGATTTAAAATTTGAAATTGAGTAAACTACTATTGATATATTTTATATATATAAAAAAGTAGCTACTACTCTAGATTTATTTATACATTTTTTTTTTTAACTAAATCACAAATAGCAAGGAGAGGCTAAGGAGAGATAGTTAACTTAATGATTATGAGATAAATTTTTAACTTTTCATTCATTTACGCATGGGTATCTTTCAACTCTTTCTTCATTTTCTATTGTTATTGGTAGAATTAATATAAAAAAATTATCACAATCTCATTTATTATCTGAAAAATTATAAATAAAACCGAATGTTTAAATTAAAATGGACTTTTAAGTGGTACTCGTATGTTTTTTTGGTAAAAGAGAGGCTTCAGCCTTCATATATTAGAATAAACTAAAAGGGGATTAAATCCCATACAATCATTAACAAACACTGTCCTAAATTTGTCCGGACATGCATTCAACAAACCAGATCGTAAAAAACCTTCCTTAGCTAAGCAGTCAGCAAGCAAGTTCCTACACCGAGGAATATACTGTACATCCACTTCCCAAGACTTGGAGAGAAATTCCTTGATCTTGAGCAGCACCAGACTTCCGTTCCTATCTTCATTATGCAGTAAGATCTTTTGGACTAATATTTGGGAGTCAGATTCCACAAGAAGCTTGCTAACCCCTTCCGACCATGCCAATTGGAGACCATGAAGCAAGGCCCATTCTTCAGCCTCATAAGCCTCGCATTGCCCCAAGAATTGGGAGAACCCCGCGATCCATGAGCCCGGAAATCCCTAATCAGTCCACCACAACTCGCCTTCCTTCCACTAGCCATTACTGCACCATCAATGTTCAGTTTAAGCCATCCTTGTGGTGGAGCAGTCCATTTCTCACTTACCTCTCCTTGTGATGATGAAGTCTCAGCTTCCATAAGAGGAGATTCTGCATACAATTTCCAGGAACAACTGATTACTGCAACAGGGTTAGTAGGTTTGCAATAGTCCTCCTTGAAAATGTCATTATTCCTCCAAATCCACAGCAACCAGCAAGCAACCCCCCAAACCAAATGCCAGTTACTTCTACAATCTCTACCTAAGTCCTCAGATAGATTCAGATACATCCAATCCTTAAGGTTGTATGAGAAAAATGTTGTTACATACCTCGGGCTCAGCAGTGAACGCCAGATCTGTTGAGCATAATAACAGTCACGTAATATATGCAGAGTGCTTTCTATATCAGCGTCACAGAATTTACAGGTTGGAGAGCTCGAAGACCATTTGCACCTCCATTCGTTAGTTGGTAACCTTCCATTGAAGGCTTGCCACAAGAACACCCTGATTTTTTCTGCCCCTTTCCATGCCCATATCTTCTTATAAGTTCTGTCATAGGCTTGAACTGGCGGTTTCTCAATTAGATAATACGCGCTCTTCACTGAGAAATGCCCATGTGTTGTATAACCCCAAGTCATAATATCCTCTCCCGCCTCTTCTCTTGGCGGTAGAACTGCTAACAACTTCTGACATACCTCCTCCGTGACAATACTCCCTAACCGAGCAAAATCCCATGTACCATACAAAGTCCAATCAGCCACTGAGCTAGCTTCCTCAACAGGTTCCAGAGGTCGCCTGCAAAACTCATTTATTTTCCTATGCCTAAACAGCCAGCAGTCCGAAAAGAAAAGTACAGACTTTCCATTTCTTATCTGCCATTGCATTCCCTCCTCAATGATATCCTTTTGTTTACTGACAAACTTCCATAGCTTCGAGTCAGTTGGCCTTGCTTCCGAGTAAACAATCCTCCCCTAGTCATATATTTTTTCATTAATACCTCAGCCCACAGGCCTTCCGATCCCTTTACAAGCGACCAAGCCGCTTTGCACCAAAAGCCCGATTAACCGATGCCAACTTCTTTAGTCCTAATCCCCCAAAATGCTTTGGTCGGGAAATTTTTCCCAACTCAATGGATGGAAATTGCTTCCCCAAACAAAATTCCGTTGCAACTTCTCAATCTCGTCACAAATGCTTACCGGGAGCTGGGCAACTTGCATCGGGTAAAGAGGAACCGTACTAATTACAGATCTTGCGAGTGTAATTCTCCCCGCAGTGGTTAAACAATTAATCTTCCATTCTGCCAGCTTATCTCTTACTCGATCAACCATATAACTGAAGGTTTCCCTTTCTCTTCTATTCCTTGTTAAGGGGAATCCTAGATATTTTCCTATCTCTCCGGTGATTTTCATGCCCGTAATCCTCTTTATTTTTCCTTTCAAAGCAGCTGAAACTTTGGGTGAAAAGAAAATTGAGGACTTGTTAAAGTTTACCTTTTCCCCAGACGCAGCACAGAATTGATTAATGGCTGCCAACATACTTTGTGCTTGCTTTTCAGACGCCTCACCAAACAGTAGCAAGTCGTCTGCGAACATTAGGTGAGATATTGCTGGTCCCTCTTTTGTGATCATCATCGGACTCCACTCATTTGCACGAACCGCATCGTTAATGAGATGGGATAGCTTCTCCATACAAAGGACAAAGATAAAAGGAGAAATGGGATCCCCTTGCCGCAGCCCACATCCTGGAGTAAAAAATTCTGTTTTGTCACCATTCCAAAGCACATTTAGGGATGTAGTCGAGATACACGTCATGACTAGTTCTCTGAATTTTCTGTCAAACCCAATTTCTTCCAGAACCTGGCTGATGAAGCTCCATCGGACTCTGTCATATGCCTTTTCAAGGTCGATTTTGAAAGTCATAATTCCCCTCTTACCTCTTGCAGCTTTCATTTTGTGAAGTATTTCTTGCCCCACTACAATGTTGTCTTGAATATGCCTTCCTGGAATAAAGCTTGACTGGAATGGAGAGATTAGGTCATTCATCACTGCCCTCAATCTCTGAACTATAATCTTGGATATACATTTGTAATGAACTGTGCATAGGGATATAGGCCTAAAATGCTCCACTCTTTGGGGATTTTCTCTTTTTGGGATAAGAGAAATAAGTGTACGGTTAGCCTCCCTTACGCAGATTTCTCCATTAAAAACTCCTTTAACAAAATCAGAGAAGTCTGAGCCTACCAGCCCCCAATTTCGTTGAAAAAATAGAGGGGGAAACCCGTCTATTCCCGGCGCTTTGTAGGGGCCCATCTGTTTTACTACTTCATAAACTTCTGTACCAAGTGGAATTCTTGCTAAATCTTTAAGGCGAAGAGGACCTAACAGGGGAAAGCCACTCTCTGTTTGTAGAATCGGCCTCTGATCAGCCTCCTCTCTGAACAATGATTTGAAGTAATCCAGCACCACCTTCCTAGTATCTTCATCATTCTCAGTCCAAATCCCAGATTGATCTTGTAGAGTAGCAATTCTGTTTCTATGCCTGCGCATTTTCGTCTTGAGGTGATAGTAACGTGTATTCCTATCTCCTTTTGAGATCCATTCAGACCTTGATTTTTGAAACCACTTCAGCTCTTCGCATTTAGCTATATCCTCCAATTCAAGTTGCAACCGATATTCGAGATCATTTAAAAACCTTGAATACGGGTAGGAAGCTGACCTCCGTATACCATTTAATCTAGCAAGCAATTCCCTTTTTTTTTTTCAATCATCCCAAAAGTGCTTCGATTCCATTCTTGCGAGCCTTTGAGGTTATGTTCATTTTCCCTTCAAGGCCATCTCCCTCCTGCCATCGACCCTTCAGAAAATCGCTGAAGTTCTCATGGTTCATCCACATAGCTTCAAAGCGGAATGGCCTATGACTACTTCTATTATCCAACAAGTTCCAGCCGAGGAGAATTGGATTATGGTCGGAGAACCTAGTCCTGGGTAGATTTTTCACCGTACAGGTTGGCATAGATGATAAAACATCTTGATTCACGAGAGCCCTGTCCAGTCTTTCAAAAAGCCTCGCACAACCCCTCATCTGAGGACCCTTCCAAGTGAACTTCGGCCCCGTTGCTCCGAGGTCGATGAGGTTACAGTTATGAATCCGCTGTTGAAACCATCGGATACGTCTATGACAGCCGACGACACCTCCAGTTCTCTCATTCTCCGAGGCTATATCATTGAAATCTCCCCATACTACCCATGGGCATGTTATGACATCAGCCATGGTCTTCAATTTGCGCCATAGAACAGATCGAAAATCTGAGTGTGGAAGGGCATAAACAGATGTTAGTAAAAAAGAAGGCATACCTGAAATTGTGCATTTTAAATGGAGATACTGCCTATCAGTTTCCTCCACTGACACTGAAATGGCTCTACTGTTCCAGATTACCGCTAAACCTCCAGATCTTCCTTCACTGGGACTTATCGCAACACTATCATAGCCAAGACGACGAAGTTGATTGAAATGGCTCTCCTCCTGACACCTAGTGTCCGCTAGAACAATAAGAATGGGCTTAGACCCACTGATGCTCATTTTCAAGTTACGATAGAGGCCCGATCCACGAGATCCTCTATTATTCCAGTAAAATAGATTAATCATAAAAACTGATTAAAAAATAAAAACAAAAAAGCCCAATGGCTCTTTCACATGGGAGTTTCCGGGACCTTCGAGGAATCAACATCCTCTATACTGTCGGACCATGGCTCTTCACTCTCAACTGGGCTACACTGCATATTGCTATCCATTACGCCTTCCAGCCCAACCGCATCCAATACTAAGTCTCCCGGATCGTGTTGCATAACACCCCGTATGTTTTAATTTAACTTCAGCGGATCAATTTTGCCGGACCGCGTATTCTGACCTCAGAGAATATTTTATTCATCCAACCTGAAATTGGGTGACGCGTGGTCATTGTGATCTGTAATCGCATCCGTTTACTGATCAAACTGATATCTGACCGTCCATTTCATCCATTGCCCACTATATATAGGATGCCCTGAGACATCATGGGCATTTCTTAATGTTACGCTTCACAGAACAGATTCAAGAGGCTTCCCCAAGAACGAGAAAGCTCCTCTAAAGTTCGAGTTCAGGATTTTTGCTTTACGAAATTTCCTGAGCATAGACGAGGAATCCTATTTTGGTCTTCGTTCTATTGAGGATCAAATCTCATATTTCCTTGTTCCGAGTCGGACGGTTGGCCCTTTTAGGGTTTTGATATCTGTTTTTGCTAATTAGTTGTTGTCGGCGCTTATTCCGAATAGTCCCTTTTGGTATTTTGATTTTAAATTTGGTTCAGATTTGAAGAAACTGACACGGTTTCTTAGCTGTAGGGTTTCGTTGGTATTTGGTTGGGACGATGAATGATCAATCCCAAATTATGATGAATATGAAGCAGATGAGTCAGCCTCAGATGATGAATCAGGTTCAAATGATGAACCAGCCTCAGGTAATTAACCAGTCTCAGATTATAGGTCAGCCTCAGGCGTTGTCTCAGCCACAGATGCTGATACACTCTCAAGCATTAAATCAGCAGCCGCAGCCGCAAACTCAATTGAAACCATCTCAGATGTTGATGAACCAGACCAAACCTCCGATGATGAGTCGGGGCTTTAAGGCTTGGTCTCAACCGCCCCCTATGGACCCTAACATGAAGTTTCAGAACCCTATGAAACAAAATTATCCCAATTCCAAGTTGGGGCGAAGCAATTGGAAGGGGAAGAAGATGACGGACAAGCGCAAGGACCCAAGAAGAATGGATAGACCTAACCCAAGTGCCTCGACAAGTCAATCCAACGGTGTTGGGTATATACCACCTACTCTGCATGAATTGCAGTCTCAAAATCGCTTAAAAGCCCGAAAATTTTATCCCAAGAAGAAATTTAATAATCGATTTGCCCCTTATGCCCCAAGAAACACAACATCGTTTCTTATTCGTGCTAAGAAGTCAGGAGGCATAGCTTCACTCGTATCACCCTGTCCTGTAACCCCAGCTGTTCTCCCTACACCTATATTTTCGCCCTCGAGAGAGGTATTAGGGGATATGGCAAAAGAAGAGTGGGGTGTTGATGGATATGGATCAATGAAGGGTTTGATTAGGCTTCGATCACCGGGGCATGATGCAGATATACACGAGGACGAGGAAGATGAGGAAGGTGGTTCTGGGTCAAGTGAGAGTGATGTGGAAGAACATGTGGAGGTGGAAAGAAGGTTAGACCATGATTTGAGTCGGTTTGAGATGATATACCCGAATTATGGAGTTGAGTATAACAATGTATTGGAGAATAGAGTAGATGATCAGGATTCCCATATAGCACAATTGGAGGAGGAGAATTTGACATTGAAGGAGCGTCTTTTCTTAATGGAGAGAGAGTTAGGTGATCTGAGAAGGAGGTTACAGTTTATTGAGAGGCAGAACCAAATTGGGGATGATGCCAACGAGGAAGTGGTGGAGAATGGCTCTGATAATGAAAGTGAGGGGGGATCGGATGCCCAAGTTGTGGAAACTGAGGATAACCCAGAGATGGTTGATTATGTTGCAGGGGATGGGAGGCATGAAGACGATGATGCTAATGCTAAGGTAAAAAGTGAGAGAGTACCAGAGACTGAAGGTGTACGGGATGTTTGTATGGAAGAGATGGTTCCGGATGAGGTGATTGCTGGTAAGTTTGAGATGAAAGGTGATGTGAGGAATGAGTTTGCAATTAATACGAACGTGGGGAAGGAGGAGCACAAGGACGAAGAAGCTATAGAGTGTTGTGTACCAGATCAAGTTATGGCAAAAGAAAATGTTTTACATGAAAAAAGGAGTGGTGAACTTGAAGTGGTGGATGAAAAAGAAGATTTAGAAGCCGAAGAAACAGTCAATGGATGTGTACGAGATAAATTGCTTACGGAGAAGGATGAATGCAAGAATGAGGGTGTCGAGACATTCTTGGGAACTGATTGAGATGATTTGTCGGTCCCTCGTTTTTCCCTGGGTTGAGAGACTTTTGATTTGAGGACCAAGAGATTATTATAAGGCTCTTCTCTCTCTCTGGGTTGGGTTCTTGAAAGATGTTAAAAGTGCTAGATAAATTTGCAGGTTCTTTCCCCATCAAGGCATTAGTAGGTTCTGTACGCGAAATGTTTCCTCTATTTGTATGTAAATCTTGAGGTCAAACTGTGTGAGGATAACTAGTTTCTACCTTGTAATTTGGCTTTCCTGACTGTGGAAACTTTAATATATTCACCATGTACCTGAATAGTTCTAGTACCCTATTAGTCTCCGTTGTTTTGATGCTGTGCTTAAGCTGGGCGGAATTGTGGCTAATTTTGTTATTTGATCACGACAGCGCAAAAATATATCCTGATATCTAGCATGAGTTTTTTATTGGTTTTTTTTTTTTTTTAAGAGGGAAAATCAGTTTTCAAAATTCTATTAAGCCTACCGCTGGACCTATCCTATGGTATGCATTGGCTACTTTGTTGTTGGGTTTAATTATGGAAACTGCCATGATTTTAATAAAGCTGCCACAGATTTCTGACCTGAACACGTTACCTACTTTTCTTTTGTCTAGTAAAGAACCTGCTTGCACCGTCTTCAGTGGATGTTTGTGACCCTGTGGCGTAAAAAGTTGTCGCAACTTCAGATCTCTGGTTTTGAGCTGCAGTAATTGCACCTTTTTGGGTTTGCCTTCTAGATCAAGAGGTCCAGTCAAGGCTATTGGAAGGTTTGAGTTTTAAACAGTAGTATACTTTGATGTTATTGTGATGCTGTTTGATCTTGAACAACTTAGTCATGGCTTTAGATCTTGTACTAGTAACATTTTAAGTTAAAATTGCCTGTAGGCTTGACACCAGAATTTATTGCAAAGGGGATGCAGCAGTCTTGGTCAACCGTTTTGTCGTTGGACCGTAATTGTAAAGTAACATCTTGGCTTGTTGGCTTCAGGGAATGAGTTGAACCTGTCTTTAATGTCCTGATCAAACTGCTGGGGTATTAAATCAATAAAAAAATAATAAAAAAAAAAAAAAAAACCCTCATCCTTAGGTTAAACTAATAAAGGGTCGGACAATTTCACCAAAAGAGAATTTCACCAAAAGGAGGGGGTTCGATTTGAGAGTTGCTTAAGGCGTTAGAGGAGGCATCGTAGGGGGTTTACGAAGCAACGGTAACCCAAATTAAGATAGAGGTATGTGTATTCTTAGTCTTGAATTCCTTACGGAGTGGGCTCGAAGCGCCCTGTCCTTGGACTGTGGGTAAACCCAACCCCTCTTCTAACATTGTTTATATAAAAAAAAAAACATAAAAAATCAATAAAATAGCTTTTTAAAAAATTATAAGATTAACGTTGACTAGAAAGATTGGTTATTTTTACAGGTAGGCACGCACTTCTGTTCATATCAGTGGGCTTTTGAGACTTTGGTTTGCAATTCTTGTTTTACTTATGATGTTATCAAAATACAAGTCGTTTTTTTTTTTTTTTTTTTTTTCTCTCAAGAAATACAAGTCGTTTACCAACTCGGTTTTCCGTCCTAACTAATTCAAGCTAGCGTTGGCTGTCCATTGAGAAGTAAATAGTAGTAGTTTGATCATGTACCTTCTAAATGTATTCGCTAAGAGAATAAATATTTAAAACCCATCACCACGAATTTCACGCTGGCCATCATGATAATTGACTTTCAAGTTCAACTACTACTTTGACAACCATACCAGACAATCGTGTCTTCTTCCGCGGTTTTTGGTTGTTAACATGTTATGAATTCATTGGTACTATATGCATCATGATTTACGCCTCTAAATCAATACGTATAATTAAACCATGAGCACTACATATTTCCTGTAGTGGCATTTTAATAAATTTTATTTATTTTTTTGGGTACCTAGGCTGATAGAATCATTTTAATTTTACTCTAAAAAGAGAAAAATTCGGAAAAGTTCTTACTGAAAATTTTATTAGTGAAAACAATCTGAAGAATTCTTGTATACAAAAAGTATACGTAATTTTCAATGGGGTACATTTCCCCAATTTTTCCTTTGAAAACTATAAAAAAAAAATAGAAATAAAATTGTGAACTTAATTTTTTTTTTAAAAAAAAAACACACGGGGTTATAACCACTTAATTACAAAGTCTTCGGTTCGAATTCATGTAAATACAAAAATGGACAATGCTTGAAATGACCCCAACTGCCCAAAGACAACTATTGTTCAATGTGGATATGTTTTCGGGCATAGATCTGGTCCTATTTATAAATTTTTGGGAAAATTACTCACAGGTCCCAAGGAAGACACATATTTATGGTTAGGTCCCTTGAATTTGAATTACTACGAAGTCCAAGGGACTTGAGTAATTATTTCAGAATGTAAAATTACTTTGCTTGCCCATAGTGCATATTTCACATGAAGCGATTAACAACACAAAATCGCATAAATTAACAACACAAAATGTATAAATTAACCACAACTTCGAAAACCTTCAATTTGTCGTATCTCACTTTCGAGAGGCGATTAACAACACAAAATGCATAAATTAACCACAACTTCGAAAACATTCAATTTGTCATTTTTCACTTCCGAGAGGCGATTAACAACACAAAATGCATAAATTAACAAGACAAAATGCATAAATTAACCACAACTTCGAAAACCTTCAACTGTCATGTCTTACTTCCAGGAGGCGATTAACAACACAAAATACATAAATTAACAACACAAAATGCATAAATTAACTACAACTTTACGGAAGTGAGACATGACAAATTGAAGGTTTTGAAGTTGTGGTTAATTTATGCATTTTGTGTTGTTAATTTATGCATTTTGTGTTGTTAATAACTACATGTGAAATATGCACTATGGGCGACAAAGTAATTTTGCATTACGAAATAATTACTCGAAGTCCTTGGGACTTGAGTAATTTCGTAAACCTAGCGTAAATATGTGTCTTCCTTGGGACCTGTGAGTAATTTTCCCTAAATTTTTTCTTGACCAAAGTCATATTTATAAATCCAATATCAGATAGTTAATGAGAGTTTGATAATTTTTGCCTATATTAATTATGGGCTTTACACTTTTCATATTGCATGAGAAGAAGAAAATTCTTACACACACATGAAATGGTGGGACCCATTCTTTTTTATATAAAAAAACTCAAACATGGAAATGGTGGGACCACATCTTTTTGTATCTATGACATGAGGATACACTTCTCCCGCAATCTGAGAAATGTATTTCTCATTAATTATATCAATAAAAATAAAGAGAAAAAAAAGAGTTCAAAAAAAATTTATTCATAAATGAAAGTAAAGTTTAAAATTTATCTCATAATCGTTAAGTTAACTTGTGATTTAGTTAAAAGTAAAATAGAAGGAGTGTATAAAATTACAAACTGCCCAACTGCAAAGGTTGACTACTTGAGGGCGATGACTTGACGATCAAAATGAATAATTACTCATTCCCGCCAAGCATTAGTGGAATGCCACGTGTTTCATTCCATCGCCAAGCTCAAAGCATTGAAGTGTGAGCCACAGAACATCAAAGTATCAAACAGAATCCAAGCTCGCTCGCTCCTTCACTCATTGCCACTCCTCTTCTTCAATGGCTCTCAGAGTCGCAGGCTTTCATTTCCCCCCAAATTCTTCGTTTTCACTCCCTCCATCTTCCATTCGTCTCTCTTCTCCCAAATCCTCTCTTATTCCCAAAGACAGCTTCGTTGTTCGCTTTTCTCAAGTTCAACAGCAAGAAGAACAGCTCCCCTTTACCGAACCTGAAAACTCACTCATTGATGCCCTCATCGGTATCCAAGGGCGAGGACGTTCTGCTTCTCCTCATCAGCTCGATGTATGTTCCAACTTTAGCTCCTTAATTTAGGATTAAGTATTTAATTTGTTTTCCATTGGACTCTATTCGTTTTGCAGGCCGTTCAGCGTGCCGTACAAGTCCTTGAAGGTTCAAGCGGTGTGCCCGATCCGGTTTGTGTTCAATTTAGCTGTTGTTACTTCTCTGTGTGCTCTATCGTGTTTTGTCTTCGTTGATTTGTAAAACAACTGGCTTATTTATTCCGATCAAGTTTAAATTATGATTATCACTTGTCAGTCATCTGGATTATTTCAAAGCGCGCTTCAGTTAGATGCTTATCATTGATTAATGTTATTATATGCCTTCACAATGAGGTGCTTAGGTGCTTACTTGGATAGTACATTGTAAATAAAGTTGCATTATGTATATTTGTCTCTGAATACTCCAAAACTAACAAATTTCGCAGACAAACTCCAGTTTAGTTGAAGGTCGATGGCAATTAATGTTCACCACAAGACCAGGAACAGCATCTCCAATTCAGGTTCCCTATTGGTTGCGTTTCCCTGAGATTTCCCAATCAGATTCATGTATATGATATTCTGACGCATAAGTGCTCTGATTTAAACATACCATTATATCATGGAACACAAACGTTATGAAAACAACTATGTTCGTTGGTTATCAGTTGATATTTTATGCCACAGTGCTAACCAAGGCATGCCTCACAATTTATGGTTTTCTTTGTCACTCTTTCAGAGAACATTTGTTGGGGTTGACTTTTTTAGTGTATTTCAAGAGGTTTATCTTCGAACAAGTGATCCACGGGTATCCAATATTGTAAAATTCTCTGATGCCATAGGTGAGCTTAAAGTGGAGGTAATGATAAATAACATCAATTGATGTTTGTTTGGTAGTTTGATTTAATGAACAAAGGAGATAAAAAACGAGGATGAGTGTAACTCCTTTTACCTTATTATATTTGACAAGATTCTTACAAATATATAAAGACATTATAATTATTATCCATCGTGGGTATAAGTTCATTTTCTCTATGTTTCTCAAGATCAATGGTTAATATAGATGGCTATTAAGCAATTTCTGCTTATTCCTAAGCTAATATGCTGATTGAATCTGCCGTCTGTGCTTTTGCTTATCGATATCTGTTTGATCTATTTATATTTCTACATTTATGCAGGCTGCGGCTTCAATTGAAAATGGGAAAAGAATCCTCTTTAGGTTTGATAGAGCAGCCTTTTCTTTTAAATTTCTTCCATTCAAGGTTCCATATCCAGTCCCATTTAAGCTACTCGGAGATGAAGCAAAGGGTTGGTTAGATACCACATATTTGTCCCATTCTGGAAATCTCCGTATTTCAAGAGGAAACAAGGTGATTAGGCATTTTGAAGAGAAACATTGCGGTTTTTTATTCCCTTGAGTAAATATTTTCTTGTCTGGTACAGGACAAAGTATCTCTAACTTTACTTTATGTTTCTAAGCACTGTTAGCATCATATACATAGTGCAGGGAACTACATTTGTGTTGCAGAAGAAAACTGAACCTAGGCAGAGGTTATTAACAGCCATTTCCTCTGGGCAAGGCATTCAAGAGGTAGGAATGTGTGTGTAGTTGAGGTTGAAATGTTTCTTTTTTTAAGATCTACTGTGATTGTTGCAATTTTCACTTCCAAAATTTCAACAGGCAATAGATGAGCTTATTTCTTTTAGTCAAACTACTCGTAATGATGAACCAGAACTGCAAGAAGGAGAGTGGTTGATGGTATGGAGTTCGCAGGTAGCGTTCTGACATCTAAAGAAGGAGCATCTATCTACTTTGTGGTTGTGAAACTCAGTTTCTTTCTTTCTTTCATATTTTTCCTATAATCAATATGTTGTTCCGATTGTCTTCAACTCCAACTCAAGTTCAATGGGTAAGATGGAAGTGTGAATGGTAGACTGAGACCATGAAATTAATTATAGAACAAAACCACATTATGCTGAGTTCTTATAAGGTCCAATTTAGAACATCTTGTCTGCATACAGATTTTAGCAGCTATCTTAGCGTCCATGTGAATTGTCACACCTTGTCATTTTGTATTTTAGTAATTTTATCACTTTAATTAATAAAAGCCTTACTTGTGTGATGTTGCTGCTCCATCAGTGTGTGTACTTGCTCTTTTTATGTTGTTAAGATTCTTAAATATGGGTATAAGGAGTTAAATCTTTTATCAACTTTAAGTAAACTGAAGATACATAGGTGATGCAATCAGAAGTATGACTCGAGCTAATAACCGCTTGAGTTTTCCCCTTCTAGCTTTTCTGTGTATATCTGTGTATGCTGAGGAGCATACAAATGTACCAGGCATTTAGGAGAGTATCATAGGTGACTATGTTTCGTTGTAATCAGAGTTCTTGTGAAACTAGAAGTTGAGAACCAAGTTACGTAAAATAAAAAAAAATAAAAAAGAAGAAAGAAACCATTTGAGTTTTCAGTGAAAACAATTCTAGCTGTTCATTGCCCTTTGGAAGATCCTCAACTATTATCACTGGCTTCAATGTTTGAAGCTAATTGAAATATAAATATTTCTTTTAATTTTTCTTTATAATTTTACTGATGACAAATCAACAATACCTTTTCTACTACAGAATGAGACAGATAGCTGGTTAGAGAATGCTGCCAATGGTCTTATGGGCAAGCAGGTAGTCAGTTACTCCTTACATTATTACTGTTCTCTGATCACCATAACTTCTGCGATCTGCATATTTCTGTGACTGTCAGATTATCAGGAATAATGGACAGATAAAGTTTGTGGTCGACATCTTTCCTGGATTCAAGTTCTCTATGAATGGAGATTATAAGTGAGTTTCACTGAATGCCAATGTAATCTTATGGAGAGTTGTTGACGCTTCAGGCTTTATTGAATGTGCTATGCAGACATTAAAAGGAGTTGGAGGAAATTGTTGAATAGGACCTTTTGGTGAATAGTACATCTAGAGAGTTGGTTGTTGATAGCACATAATGGCATAATGCAATTTAAATAGTCGAACCTACCTAATGGGATAAGAGTTCTTGTTGTGCTTGGACTCTAAAAATATGAGCAAAATTGTCCTCCGTATATTTCACTTGTTTAGATCTTCTAATTAATTCATTCATAGGTCAACAAATGAATAACTTGACCCCTTCTTTTAATGTCTTTCTGAATGTATAATCAAAAACCAATTTTCTTACATCACGTTTGGCCGAATTGGCAGCAAGTCTGGCTCCAAAATGTATGACGTTGCAATGGACGATGCAGCTATAATTGGTGGTCCGTTTGGATATCCCGTACGATTGGAGACAAAGTTCGTCCTGGAGCTTCTGTAAGATGACGCGTCCCAGATAACTGTCTTTCATAATATGCATTCTATATGTTTAATTTGCAAATGTAGTACTTTCTCCGGTCCTAATTAAAGACCTAAGTTGACTTTTTTTGGAGAGATTAAGAAAGCTAATTAAATTACTTTAGAGTATTTGTATTTTTAATTTTTTCTCAAAACTAATTAGTTTGACTAATAAAATAATATATAATCTAAGGCTACATCTCATATGATATAATTAAGTAACTCATTTAGCTTTCTTAATTTTTTCAAAAAAAAAAAAAGTCAATCCGGTTTTATAATGAGGACTGGACGGAGTAGTAATTTATATATGCTTTATACCCTGTGAAAGAAGAGAGTATATGTTCATTATTCAGTTTTCTATTGCAGATATAACGATGAGAAGATCAGAATTAGCCGAGGGTTCAAGAAATTCCTTTTTGTGCACATACGCGTGGATGGATCAACCGGCAGTCCAAATTAAAGAGCTAACTGAATGTAATGATCATTTTTAAAAATTTTCCTATAGCATATAACAAAACATGCATTTGATACTCGAAGAGGGGAAAAAAAACCATTTTGAGGTTGATGGGAAATTTGTCAATTATGGATTATAATGCTACAATCCGTTTGGGGTTTATGAAAGACTGGATTACTTTTCTAAGAATTGCTCTTATCTTTCTGCATCGACTCTGGTTTCATGAATCTAATACCTGAATGGTTGTATTAATTAATATTTATTTTTATGAAGAATAATTCCGCATGGTAGATCTCAAATTGGATTGCTCATATGCTTTTATTTTAACTTGATTTGCCGAAAGTGGTACTTGTAGGAAAAGTAATCTTTTGAAAGTGGGTCTGCCAGATATGAAAGAGAATGGCCTGATAGTTATCGGATTGAGAGTTTTGATGATCACAAATTTGGATAAGAAAAGAGGATTTGATGATTCAAGTCACTTGAGTGTTTGTTTCATAACATTCGAGTGCACAACATTATTTGAATTAAAACTTGAATCAGAAAGTTGTTTTGAAAAACTGATATGAAGTGTTCTAAGATGAACATTCGATTGCTTCAATGAACAGTCAAGGGTTGGCCTCACACTCGCAGGGTTTTTGACTGACACTCACATCACTTGTGAAAATGTTGTATTGAACACTCGATTGTTGGTTCAACACTAGCTAAGAAATTGCCTGACACTCGCTTCATTTTTGGAAGTGTTGTGTTGGACATTCGAGTATATTAATAAACACTCAATGTTGATTCAACACTTGTAAAGATTTGCCTAACACTCGCACTCATTTTTGGAAATATCAAGGTAAACACTTGAGTGTGAATTCTAACACTCGAGTCAAAGTAAACACTTTCAAGTTCAATGCATAATACTCGCTGATGAATCAAGAGTGTTGTCTTTTTTGTGAGAAGCACTCGAGTGTGACAAATTGCACGCTCGAATATGGCACTCGAGTGTGACTTTGTGAACACTTGAGTGTTCGGTAGAAATTAAAATTTTTGTTTAATCTCTTTTTTGTAACAGTCATCTACAATTGATCAGCACTCAAGTGTGACAATGTCAGCAATTGAGTGTTTGGTAGAAAATGGAAATAATGTCTTTCAACAGTCTTCTACTAGACACAGCATTCATCAGCACTCAAGTGTGACAATGTGCACACTCGAGTGTGGCACTGGAGTGCACCTAGGACAATACTTTCAAGTGTTTGTCCTTTTTGTACTGGACCTTCGTCTCCGAGAATTCAAATTTATTGTTTATCATCTGATTACACTTGATTAATATTCATACTACTTCTCAATATTACTAAACATATTTGCTTAAGAGTTTCAAATGATTTGAAAATCATGGATTACATCTGAAAATGCAAAAGCAAGTTTTTGTGTCAGAGCATTAAATACGATCATAGAAAATAGAGCAGATGCAAGCAATCTTCAGAGCAGGTCATTGAATATCGTCTAAAGCATTGCGGCAAAGCAAAAGTGACCAAACCTTAAGTAATCTTAGAGAAAACCAAAGAGATATAATGCAAAGATTTTGCAGCAATGCAAAAGTGACCAAACCTCAAATGACTCCAATTTGTGTTTAACGGAAAGTTTCATCAGTCTAACGAACAATTTAAATACACTCAATGGAAAGCTTGAATATTCACAATGGTCATTAATGATGTTCAACTATAAATATGAGAGCATTCAATACGGAGCCAACCAATGAAGCACGCGATCAATTACTGCTCATTTATTGCTCATAATCTTGTGTTATAATATCTTCTGATATTTGTTCATCAGTGATTATATATCTACTCTATAAAAGAGTTATTAAAAAACAATTCAATTTTTGTAAAATTTCAAGATAATGAGACCTTGAGTGTGGTTGTTAAATTACAACTTATAAGGGGAGTGAGTCTTGGTGAAGATTACTCTATATTAAAGTGCCAAGAACTTTTGGAACATTAGTGAAAATCTTAGAGACGCTCTTGGGACTAGACATAGGTCAAAGAATTAAGGTCAAACCAGTATAAACATTTGCACACACTTCGGTGATATCTCTCGGACTCTTTTTGTTTGATTTGATAGATAGTTTGACGTTTCCATTTTAAATTTTTTAAATCACCTAATTCACCTCATTTTAGGTGAAAGTTGGAACTAACATGGCCAGCAATAGAAAAATTAAACTTACTATGTTGAATGAAGAAAGACGAGATTTTTAGCATCATGATTTACACTCGCACAGTAATGTGTTGAGTAATGATTAGACGGAACTCTAATGGAATCTGATATAATAAAGTTCGGTACCAAAACTGCTAGAGGACGAAGCACTATATGCTTCGATATTATATATTAACCAAATCCTCTTTAAATTAACAGCCCTAAAATGATCTTAGCTCATTAAATGCGTACACAACTCGAACATCTTGCCCAAGTGGTAGCTAACTGGATATATATCTCTCTAATTTTCTAATACCAGTAGTGCTTCTGAATGTGTCATCGTGCATGAACTCAAAAACTAAACGTGCATTACACTGTTTAATAACTACAAAAGGCATCGCACTATCATATATAAAATATGAATTCGGTGATACAGAAACCTCGAGGGTTTTTACATTTATGGGTATAAAGCTAAATGGAATGCAGATTTAAGTCAAACTTGCAGCCGCCAGCACTAATCAGAGAGGAGGAAAAAGATTAGAAAAAACACAAGTAGTGTTGTAATGGGATATATAATTGTTATATCTCTTGTGAAATTGGCTATAAATTAAGCATTTTGGTTTTCCCCATGCAATATCGTAGACTCTATCGCATGCTTACTTTGCTTGTGTTGTAAACCACCAAACTGACAATGAAGAGGACAAGTTTCTCTAATGGTTACTTCTGGATTATCAATATGTTTATGCTGTGTTTGGCTGTGAAGTCCCAGCTGGCACCTGATTTTTACGCATCATCTTGTCCAAATCTTTTGAAAATAGTTAGGACAGAGGTTAGAAATGCTCTCATGAATGAGATGCGAATGGGTGCATCATTGCTTCGTCTTCACTTTCATGATTGCTTTGTGAATGTAAGTTTTCTTTTCAAGTCAAGATCTCACTGTTTTGTTATACACACACACACACACACACACATATACATATACATATTGGTATGTTAAGTTCAACCTTTTTGTTCTTGTTATATCATGTTCAGGGTTGTGATGGATCAGTACTACTAGATGGAGGTGTTGATAGTGAAAAGTCTGCTCGTCCAAATGTGAACTCTCTGAGGGGATTAGATGTTGTAGACACAATCAAAGCTTCAGTGGAGAGTGCCTGCAATGGCACTGTCTCCTGTGCTGATATATTAGCCATCGCTGCCAGAGATTCTGTCGTCCTTGTAATTCTTTCCACAGACCACTCTTTTACTTGAGATGAAATTCTTACAGTAGTTATTATGATGAATGATTCATCTATTCAACCATAAGTTCATGGTTTGGGGAAAATTGATAAAAAGTTTCTCTTTGAAAATTTTATTTGACAGAAGAAATCTGATATACTTTTATACACACAAAAAGTACATGTATTCTGTAAAATTTCATACACAAAAAGTATTAATACTTGAATTCATGTCTTTATAGCCAATAAAATTTTCAAATGGAGATTTTTTACCGATTTTTCCATGAAATTGTCATGTCAACGACATGTGTGTGTGTTTAAGCTCCTTGTCCATAAATCGAGATTCTTTTCTTGACAAGCATGATGCTTTGTTGAAAGAAAGTGGCACGTGATGTGTGGTGGAGTCTATTTGACTCACCCACCTCATGTATCTCTTTTTCTTTTTATGTATCACATAATTGATGTGAATTCCACATCGGAGAGCCTCATAAGTGAAGTATGGTTTATAAGTTCAAGAGAGACTTTCTCCTAATGAGTTTGTCTTTTTGGCTTGAGGTCTTCCTTTAAACTCATGTTCACAAAGCCCACCTCATGTATCTCTATTTAAATAAAACACCATACTTGTTAAGTATAGAACTATAAACAAATCTTACACACATAAGTGTAATATTATGAGAAACTACTGTTTTGTAGAGTGGTGGTCCCTTTTGGAATGTTTTGCTAGGACGAAGAGATGGATCGATCTCTAACGGGACATTAGCAAATTCAGCTATTCCTTCTCCCTTTGATTCACTTGATACTATTGTTTCCAAGTTCACTAATGTAGGCCTCAATCTCTCTGACGTTGTTCCTTTATCAGGTATGCCCCTTAGACATGAACACCTCATTAGTCTGAATTTAATAACTAGTCCCTATACTTTTAATGAGTCTTGTTTTTAGCCTTTATACTTAAACTCAAACCAAGTTTGTATAAAAGTATATGGACCAAAACCAATGATTTAAAATTAGAGCGACCAAAACTAAAGTTTGATTAAATTATAAGGATCAACAATGATATTAACTCATTATTCAATATGATGACTAGTGTAAAATATTGATGGAATACGTATACACAGACATGGAAACAGGTGCTCATACCTTTGGGAGAGCAAGGTGTGTATTGTTCAGCAATAGATTGTTCAACTTCTCAGGAACCGGAGCACCAGACAGTACACTAGACACTGACATGCTCTCTGATCTTCAAAAGCTGTGTCCTCAAAATGGAGATGGAAACACAATCAGTGCTTTTGATAGGAACTCACAGGATCTATTTGACAACCATTATTTTCAGAATCTGCTTGTTGGGAAGGGCCTCCTCAGTTCTGATCAGATCCTGTTCTCAAGCGATGCAGCCAATTCAACAACCAAACCTTTGGTTCAGGCTTACAGTAAAAATGCTTCACTGTTCTTTCAAGACTTTGTGAATTCCATTATTAGAATGGGTAACATCAGTCCAAAAACAGGCTCTAATGGAGAGATTAGGAAGAATTGTAGGGTCCCAAACTCATAGTGATTACTTATAAATGAAGTGTGTTGTTAGATGGCCTGGTGAATGAAGGTTGGGTTTTTCATATGCATGAATAAATACGGGTGACTTGATCTCTCAAACACCTGATATTGTTATGTTCAAAAAGTGACTGTATTTGGGAATTTACTGTGTGGTTTATATATATAATAATTTGTCTTTTGGCCTAATCTTATATATAAGTCCATTTTGACCAAAAATTTTGATAATAAGCCAAATTTCAGAGTAATAAATATGTTTTTCACTTTTTTGCTCCTACTGATTTCAATAATAAAAAATAATTTATTTATGTTGACTTTTGAAACCAATCATAGATAAGGGCAAAATTAAAAATTTAGCCTATAATCAAAATTAAAAATTTAGCCTATAATCAATAGGTTAACTAACTCTCTTTGATATGTAAGAGTTAGTTAATTTGGACTTATTGGTAGGACCATAATATATATATATATATATATATATATATATATATATATATATGTATAACACTTGAGATTAATACTAAGCACTGTCTTGTTCAGCATCTGCCATAGCAATTATTAACCTCAAACACTCTGGAAACATTTATTAACAAGTTATACATACATACACGCATAACAATCCTTCCCAGTTCCCACCACCACCAAAAAAAAAAAAAAAAAAAAGTGCATTTCTCAAACACATTTGACCATTTGGGGTTTATGATAAGACTTATAAAAATAAAGTTCAGGTGTGTTAGATTCTGAAAACTTATCAAGGTAAGCATGCCTTCGAGCTTAAAAAACACTACATAAATACTTATAAATCACTAATCAATAAGGCCATCGCATGGACAAAGAGATTTGAATTTGTGAGTTACAAGTCAAACCCTTGTTTGGTAATACCGCCACATTTTTTTTTTTTTTTTTTTTTTTTTTTGATAAAATACCGCCACATTAATTGAACACGGTATTTGGCAGTGAATTGCCCATGCTGTGGGCTGGGCTTATCAACTTGTGGGTTTTTTTTAACTTCATAACTCTTTTTGGGCCCATGAAAAGTGTAATTTTTGTGATCGATCAGTCTAAAAATTGTAATTGGATTTAGTCAACCTTCAACTTACACAGGGCCCAAAAGTCAACTTTATGCAACTATCACTACTTCACTAGGGAAGGAGATCCCTTTATTAGCATCCCTTTCATTATCCCTCATCATCCTTCTATCTGGACTGTCCATTTTTTATTCAAGTATCCAGAATGAGACACATCATCTCTTTCAAATTACCGCATAATTTGAAAGAGATGATGTGTCTCCTTCTAAATAGTTAGATAAAAAATGGACGGTTCAGAGGAAGGATGATGAGGGGAGTGCCAGTGAGAGAAACTGGACACATTTCACTAGGGTTGATATTGTTCCATTTTTAAATGTTAAAGAAAAATATTCCAATAATTTAAAATTTAGGATATCATATGCTTCTGAACAAATAGTTGAACAGAATTTGTTTTTAAAATCCTTTATAATTTTATAGAAGGTTGGCTCAAGCAATACAATAAAAAGGTTAAATGAATGAAGTAATTTTGGAGTCGCTGAACAAATTGAAATGCTTAAACAATCCATTACTTATTCAAGAGAGGAGTGATAGTTAGGGTAAGTCCAACATTTTAAAGAAAAACCATTTGATTATGGACTCATTTGGATGGGCTTTTAAAAAAAGTCTTTTTTTTTTAAAGCTCTAAATTAAAGCTTTTAAAAAAAACAGCATTACGGCTTTTTTTTTTGTGACTTTTACTTTTTTAAAAAAATATCATCTAAACACATAAATTAATAATTAAAAAAAAAAGCATTTTTTTACATTAAAAAGGTGTTTTTTTAAATCAAAAAAACCCATCCAAACGGGCCCTATATGTGTTACAAACCATAGACCAGTGGTTTCGGGGACCTTTGTTAGTTGTGGCTTTGTCTATGTGACAAAATAATACTCCTTCAAGTCATGTTTATAACAGCTCAAAATTTGAATTATTGTGATTCTTTTCATAAAAGTTTGACAAAAACTGTCTGAACATTTAATGAATTTTTTTCATTTTTGTTCCTCATCTTTTTCCCATACTACATTCTCTTTCCTACTTAATGTCATTATTAACCTATTTATCTCTCTTATTTGCTCTCTTATATATAAGTGTATATTGGGAAAAAAAACATCATTTCAAACATATTTATTAGTTTTAATTAATTTAAATACTTTCTCAAATTACGTGATTTGATTATTAAGCCCTTTGATTATTAAGCCCTTATATATAGAACGGGAGAGAGTAAAATAAAAACTACTGGTAAGCAACTGTGCAGAGTATTATTACTCCCAAGAGTCATTATAATTTAGAGTAATGCCTAAATTATTTTCCAAATATGATGTCTAAATTCCTCAACTTGGTTCACACGTTTCTTAATTCGAATTACTAATTTTTATTTCTTTCTGGAGCCAAAAAAGATTTATGTATAAAATATTCAAAAACTTGAATTGTGGTCTTTTAAAAAAATGCACACGAGAAATTGATGTGTTAAAAACAGTATGCTTGACTTCTGGAGAATTGAATTTTTTAAACCAGACAAAGAATGATAAGCGTGATGAGATTGATAATGATTTTAATACAGAAATTAAGTAAAAAGTGCGTTTAATTAAGTAAAAAAATTGTTTTTTTTTTTTTTTTTGGGTGACTTTTAAGAGAGGCCACATGATGTTACGCAGGAACAGAATAGCAAGTAGAACTTGGCTTTCAAGGAGAGGGGATAATATATTTAACACTCAAATGTTCAATTGCTTAATGCTAATTGGCCAAGTCATCTGTTTTTTTTTTTTTTTTGGTTTGCCCGCCATTCACCAAAACTTTTCAATTCCGACTAATTCGGATTCACTCCCCGAGTTAGACCCAAAATCATGAGGGAAGAACTCTCAAACACTACTTTCTCGATTCTCACACCTCAAATCGAAGACATAGTTAAAGAAGAGCAAGTATCTTTCCACTTACTCCCAACAGATATTGGTTGGCCACGTCATTTTGATGTGTGTAACATTCATACCAATCTTAAACCTAAGATAAGTTATACAATGTGGTCGTGGCGTCTCATGTGCCTGTTTTTTTATTCTGCCAACAAAAGAAATACTAACATGTTCTCATGCATTAAAAAACTCATGTTCTCAAATTAAATTCTTGTTCATCCTTATCGTGATAATAAAACTTCTCTGATTGAATCATTATTAGCCTCTAATTTATTCCAACTTTTAAAATTTATTATGAAATTTTCATGTGGAGATCACATGCGGCCCGTAACATGATGATGATGGCTAAGGTTCATGCATTGATTATAACTTCAAAGTTAAAGATCGATTCTTTTTCCTACGTCACAAAAAAATGTTCTTTTGAGATAAAAAAAAGAGAAGGGGGAAAAGATAAAAGGGAATAATTTACTAACGCATCTTCATCCTCCCTTTAAAAGTTATTTTATCTTCATTATGTATTATACCTTTGAACAAAATTAAGGAAAAATGTTGGTCTTAGTTATGAGAACACTTTTGAGCGTTTGGGATAGCTTTAGTAGAAGTGGCTTTTGTTTGATGGACTTTCGGATGGACTTATTTTCGATGAACTTTTTTTTTATGTGATTTGTGTTTGAGATAGCGATGAGAAGTGGCTTTTTGTTTGTGATGGGAACTTGTTTGACATAGCTTTAAAAAGATAGATGAGATGGAAAATGGCCGAAAATGACATGACTCAATTCACACACACATATATGTATTGTATAAAATGTGATAATTTAGGATAAAAAATTAAATATAAATATAAATTTGCTAAATAAAATAGTAAAATTCTAATAAAATTACAACACAATGAAGTGCTTAAATAAACCTAGTCCCTACAAGTTCATTTCAAAATTTCATATTTGTAATACTGAACAGGGCAAATCAAAATTTCATTTCAAAATTTTCATGTGAAACAGGGCGATAGAATTGGAAAATTCATAATACTGGAGAATAGAAGAGAAACATATCATCCAAAATTTAGCTTGAAAAGACGAAGGCATCACATCATCAGAGGAGAGAGGCATGAATTGGGGAGGGTGGGAAGGTCATTTACAAATGGGGCCCACATGTAAAATTGATGGAGAAGAAGTTGATGGGATAATAAGCTCCATGATGTAGGTTTAAAAAAAAAAAAAAAAAAAAAAAAAAAAAAAAAAAAAAAAAACAAACTCCATCAAAGCATGAAGTCCATCAAATAAAAAGTGTTCCCAAACACTCATAATTTTTTTGATGGACTTATTATCCAATCTAATGGGATAATAAGTCCATTAGGTGAGTTCAAACAGGCCCTTTGTAGTGCAATTACACTACAAAAGTGTTTTTATAATTAGGACCGGAGGTAGTAACTTGTTAATTCTTTCTTTTGAATTTACCCCTATTCAAATCTGTTTCAATTCTTTCTTTCTTTCTTTTTTTGAAAATATCCAATTTGTACCATAAATAATTAAGAATAAAATTGAAAAATGATCGAGTAATTAATAACTCTCTAAGTAACTAGAACAAGTAGAAGATACCCTATACTTTGGAGGGAAGATAGTTTTTCGAGAGAATGACATCTAGGTCTCAACCTAAGAAAATAATACATTGACAAGTCCATAACTCGTTAATGGTAATTGATTCCCTGATTAATCCCTCTGTTCACTTGTCAATGGGGACTTTTTTTATATTATTTCTCTTGGTTAGGACCTAATAGTCTCTCTCTCTAATTTTTCTCTTCAATAGTTCAAGGGACCAGAAGATGAAGCATAATGTTGGGCGATAATTCTAGAATATTCTTGGAGGAGAAACGGTTCAGGAATGGAACAAGAGAAGTTAGTGGGAAGGGCAAAAGATAAAGGAGGAGCAGGTTGCAACTGACTTTGATGACTTTGTTTCTTTTCTTTCTTGGTGTTGTGGTGCTCACATTGTACACCTACGAATCCATATTTTATTATTGCCCTTCTCTCTTAATTCCCAAAACAAAAGCCAACCATTTAAAAATTGGAAAAGAAAACACACCCACACACACAAGGAATGCAATAAAAACTCATACCTGCTCTATAGACCAACAATAAGGTTGAGACAGAACAAGGCAAATTAAGAGTAGTAATGAATGATGACGCTGGCAAGCCAAAACACATCTTTATCTCTAACTGCCAGACCTGGCTAGTTACAAATTCCTCATCCTCAGTTCTGAGAAGAAATGATGTGTCAATTGATGCATTCTATAATATAAAATAAATATACATATTCGCGCACACACTTTACATGTAATCTGGTTTTAACCAGTGGTTTCAGGTATAGACCACAGGAACAGATAAAGAAAACTTACCTTGTAATGGGGAACAGTTAACAGCTAACAAAACCAACATTCAGAAACATGCACTCTTGTCACTTTCTTACTTAGCCAGGACCATGTGCGCCATCCATAAACTAATTGAAAAGAACATTATTTAAAAAAGTCACATCGGACAATAAACTACTGGTTATTAATAAGCACAATAAAATGTGACCTATAAAGAATCTGTCCGTCACACAGCAGCCATTTAAAATGGTAGTATTCTTTTCCTCGGAATGGTCATAAACCAGGGGCTTTGAACAAAGCATGTAACTTCAAGTTAGAGCAATGAATCTGAATGAATGGTTCAATTCCAATAATTGCATACTCCTATGCACTACCTTTTCACCATTTATTTTTGTGTCCGTAACCGTGAGATGAGTTGTTTATCACAGTTGTCTCCTTGATGATCTCAAAAGACATTGAACTGTTGCACCAAAAGGAAAGTTCAATAGGTCATATCTGTGCTGTGCTCATGCGCTTTTAGCCATTTGTTTAATACTAGACCTACGAGAGTTAGCCTTGGCATACATCACCAGGCTATCCCAAAGAAATTTTAAATCATATCCTGCTTAGCTAAACTTATTTAATTTGCACATGATAATATAGATAATCAACCTCTGCTAGCTGCACCGCTAAGGAATCACTAATAAATGCATCTTATGAAGATACCTACCACTACATCTAGTGATTACAATTTCAAAAGACATTGCAATTAGTACAAAACTGATTCTAATACTGTAAATCACAAGGAATTACCATGATTTAGTAACCAATAATAATGTGTCAAAGGTCAGCAGGTTTCCCACATTAAATTATATTTGCATAATGGGGAGGAAGGAAGAGAGAGAGAGAGAGAGAGTATAACCTGTGCGTGTTCAACTAAATCACATGACCATTGATGAGAGATGAGAATAATACCCAACAAAATAACAAAACATAAACATAAAGTCTGAGATTGTTGTAGTTGCTGCCATGAAACGAATGTCAGTTCATCAATGCATTGAATAGAACACAATAAGACAGCTAATCCAAGGGTTGAGCTGTCCTATTCTGATTCGTTGTGAGGGAAAATTAGAATATTTCTATGGCATGCAAGCATGAATTCTGGGGGGAAATGGAATCTTTATTATTTCAAAAGTAGTAGATCTGAATGTAGCGGTAACTTGGCCTTGTGAACACAAAGTAGGTTCCTCTAATATTCTATTGAGGAAAAAAACAGATACAGTCAGAATGAGGTGTGCAGCGCAAATATATATATACACATAAACATATTTCCTTTATTTGCATCATTTCTGTAAATCTTTTCCCTTAAGATTTAAGTCACTGAAGAATCCATATGGATTACAAGTTTCCCAAGATGGAAATCTCCAAGGAAAAGGAATTTTCAACTTGCTATAAAGAAACGGCAATTGGATCAAATCCAAACATTAGAGGCTCTCAGACTCTCACTGCTGCTCATCACATTGATGTGGCAAGAGGGATGGATTCAATATCATCAGAAAAGCTTCTTTCAATTTCAGATTCTACATCAACAATGGAAGAGCTGACTTTCACTAGTCTTCTCTCTCAAAGGTTCACTGATCAAGAGGAAATCACCCCAGTGCAACAGAAAAATCAATTCCTTTCTGAATTCAACCCTATATTTACTCCTCCAAATGCTTCAACCTCAGGAGCCAGAGAAAGTTTCATTCCTCTAAATCTATTGGAAACACTTCCAGCATTACCAAGAGCAGACCCATCTGATGAGTCAGCTTCTCCAGCTTCTTCAACTGCTGCCTGTAGATTTCCTTATTTGACATTGTTTCTGCAGGAGCCCTCCAGGTTATTTTCATCATCCTCAAAGGTCACTGAGTCCCCAGGCAAGCCAACAATTTCAGACACTTCATTTTCTGTGTCCCAGTGTCATGCAATACAGAGCCAGGAAGTAAAGGATCCACTCAGAATGCATCAGAATCTTAGAAACTTCAGATCCAAGTCTCTTAATGAATTCTGCTTGAGCACCACCAAGACTCAGCCTATGAAGTATTCTGCTGGACGAGGCAAGCTGTTTAAGGGGGTGAGGCAAAGACATTGGGGAAAATGGGTTGCAGAGATTAGACTACCAAGGAATAGAACTAGGGTTTGGCTAGGGACATTTGACACGGCTGAAGATGCAGCCATGGCCTATGACACAGCTGCATACATACTTCGTGGAGAATATGCTCAACTCAACTTTCCAGATCTGAAGCATCATATTAAGGCCAATTCTTTGAATGGAACAACAGCTGCCCTACTCGAGGCAAAGCTTCAAGCAATATCACAAGGAATTTCTTCTCAAAGAGTGCCCACTGATTCCTTGCCAGGATCATTGGATAAGAACCCTGCTGAGAACGCCAAAATCAACGGTAAAAATCAGAATCCAGCTAAAAAAGAATGGCAGTTTGAGATACAGAACAAGGTTGGAGTTGATGAAAAAAACAATCATCAAGAGATATCGGACATGGAAGCTATTCAGTTAAGTAGAATGCCCTCCTTAGACATGGACATTATTTGGGATTCTCTTCTAGTCTCCGATTCATGACCAATTTAAGTTTTCATTTCAAAAGCTTATATGATAACCGTGTCATTCATAAATTGCATTTCTCGTCAATTCATTCTGAATTTTACATATCACACAGCACACCACCTCGACATATAAAATCTTCTGAATCCTGATTCTGCTATCTTGAAATTATAAATTGAAAGTAATTATTATCAATGCCCTTAGGTTCAGGTCTCTTGCTTCGTTCTATTTCAGACATTTAGCAGTTCTATGCCGCGAGGATTTTTTGATTTCTTGACTAAAACTCGAATGGATTACTGAGAATCCATTCTCTAAAAAAAAGCAGTGTGTTAAACAAAAACTACGAGCCTGGAAACGAATACCAGGGGCGAACAAGAAGAAACCTTGATATCTATCTCCATGATATCAGAGCAAGGCTACGAAGCGATCTGAAATAATACTTACCCTTGTGCTGTGGCTTGCTAATGCAGCCATTTGCAGGTATAGATAAACAATCTGTAGCATAGTTGCTGTCAGGATTTGAAGGCCATTAACTCATAACTTCATAAAAACTGGTGATGAAAATTAATCTCAGACTAAGTTGCAAAAAATACAAGAAGACGAAATTGACAATAGAATGATCTGGAACTGAAGAAACAAATGGGATGTCTCAGGTATTATTTTCATACAAAGAGTGGAGGTAAGTTGGGTCAGGGCTCATCATGGCAGGGCATCACTGTACCGTTCAGGTTTAAAGTATTTATAAATTGCTTATCAATAAAATCAAGAAAAAATTCCTCTCACTGATTTATTTCATATATCATAAATTACATTAAACCGTTAATCCAAATACGTCCTACCTGGTCGTTGGTTTTTGTTCGTGTATGTTCTTTTTGGGCTTCACAGTAACTTATTCTACTAGGGTAGATGTTGAAACTTTTTTTCCTTTGACCAATTCTATTTTTTGATCCGTTGAAACCTTTTTTAAATGTATCATTTTATTTAGTTAATAATGAAATTGTCTCATAAAAAAATATGCTTTTTCATTAAAAAAATTTCACTTTTCTATGACACCGTTTTCATTGTTTGACCGGAATACATATCAAACAGTTATACCCGACAAGAAAAGAAAAATAAGTTTCATATCTTTCTCTTGCATCGTTAGACGACATAAATTATAATTAGAAAAACAAAGATTAAATACTAGTCATCAGATGTCCGAAAGTGACAAAAATCAGTTACGTGTTTGTGAGTGAGAATTGTTATAGGCTATGGCTTCGAAATACTATATTCATTATTTGCAGTTGTGGTTTTTTTGTTTGAAAAATGGAACCGAAAATAGAGATCACCTTTGAAAGGGAAAATAAAAATGATGAATGAATAATAGAAAAATATAAAAGAAAATAGCGGGGACTAGTTCCAAAGAGTATTTTCTGGCAAAAAAAAATTCTAAAGAGTATTTTATTTTTAATCGGTATAAATGAAGGTTCATTAAAATACAAATGGAACTGCTATTGCGGCACACATATCTCACTCCCACCCTTTAATTTTTTGGAAAATTTTCACTGCGCCCCATGCAACATTTGATATCAAATAGCCCAAAGTATTTTTAAATTTTATTGTATGCCCTAGGACTAAATTGAAATTAAGTTTTTGGTTAAAAAACAGTCATGTTTTTGTCTTGTATATGGTCAAGATAATTTTGTAAATTTCCACATGTATTGTGTAAATAGGTATATTTACCTTGTAAATAGCTGTTTACACATTAAATAAATATATTTATATTTATATCATATAATAACAAAATATTTATTTTTTCATTATTATATTTATATGATTTTGTTTTGTATGAGGCCTTTTTTAAATACATTGTAATAGGCTTTTAAAAAGGCTTCGAGATGATCTTGTAATTTTACTTATTTATCTTCTAAATCCATCCCTAGTCATTTGTCTTATAAATTTCCACATGTATTGTGTAAATAGGTATATTTACCTTGTAAATAGCATGTGTTCTTATAAATATGCCCTTGTTTTGTATATGGCCGAGATGATCTTGTAATTTTACTTATTTATCTTCTAAATAAGCACATTTGACTTATAAATTTCCACATGTGTAATTCTGTGCATCTTATAAGCACATATATTTGAATTGTATATTCTTACATGTGTCTTGTAAATAACATATATTTTTGTAAATATGCTCTTTGTCTTGTATATGACTAAGATGATATTGTAATTTCACTTATTTATTTTACAAATAAGCATATTTGACTTGTAAATTCCTACGAGTGCTTGTAAATACTTGTAAATACGACCATTTGTCTTGTACATGATCAATATGGTCTTATAAGTTTCACATGTGTGAACAAATATACATATTTAACTTATAAACCCAGTTTATTCTTTCTTTTTGTAGGGTTGTTTTTGGGTATTTCATCCACAAATTAATTTCATTTTTGCCAAAATGGCGCAGTGATGTTTCAGAATTCGATGGGGGTGATTGAGAATTATTTTACTATAGTGGGGTATCTGAAATTTTTGTTATTTTCTTTTCCTCTCTTTTATTTTTTTTATTTGTTTGGAACCTTAATCTTGTCACTTATAGTCCAAAATAGAGAAGTTTTGTCCTCTAGACTCTTCACATCTCTTCCTCTTGTTGGCCAAAAAAAAAAAAAAAAAAAAAAAAAAAACTCTTCCTCTCACAACTTCTCATTGGGCCGTTTCATTCGGATTTCGGACATTTCTTAGCGAAAATTGCATCTAAATACCCTAAATCATGAAACATTTAAAAATTAAGATACAAAATTATCCACCAACTTCTTGCGTTTTTCCGGCGTGGCCTCTCTCTCTATTGCGGTCTCCCCGATCCCTGATTAGCCTTCAGCCAGCTATTACTAGATCCTGATTGAGGAAGTCACAAAGCGCGTGAATGATGCTTTCTAAAAGAACCTAGGATTTAAGAAATAAATGTTAGTTTAGATTATTCAATTCCAGCGCAAAAAAGAGCAGTTGAGGTTTTCCATACTCCCAGCAATAGCAATACACGATGATGCCCAGAAAAAAGAAGACTCGCAGAAGATCACTCGTGGGTTAGAGGAAGGATTTTTTTTTTTTTTTTTTTTGTTAGGGGTATTCCGGTACTTTTATAAGGTAGTAGACAGCAGTTAGTTAGACTTACCGACTTGCAAACTTTTTTAAGTTTATAGTTACTTTACGCTCTTTTTTTTTTTTTTTAGAAAATCACCCTTAAATTTTAAAGATCAGAACAAATAATTTTTTTTAAAAAAATCTCATTGCAGATTATTTTATCAAAAGAGTTTCTAAGAATATGGTGATATAAATTTTGAATGTGAATTACCTTATTACTTTTAGTAAAAAAAAAAAAAAAAGATATTCGGATATTATATGATATTAAATTATATTTCTTTGAGGGCAAAATGTATATTTAACCACAAATTTAAACAAAAAATGGTAAATAGAGCAAAGACATAAACTTGTCAAAAGTGATGTATAATTGTTATTATCGTTAAAGGAATAAACTTGTTGGTTATTTGTTAATATATAACTTGTCAAAATATGCACATAAACTTATTAAAATAGGTATATAAACTTATCAAAATAGACATATACACTTATTAAAATATTTTAGCTAATGTATAAAAAATAATAATATAAACTTGTCTAAATAGGTGCATACACTTTTTTGTCAAAATATAACATTTCCCTCCTTGTGTGAACCATGGTTGGAGAAGAGGGTTTTGACAACAGGTCAAAATGTGTATTTTGATAAGTTATACATCGCTAAGTATATATATCTATTTTGACAAGTTTATCTATTTCATACACGAGTGTAAGTACTTATCCATTGCCTCTTATTTTGATAAGTTTATACGCCTATTTAACAAGTTAATATGCCTATAATGATTTACGTTTATTTTGACAAGGCTTATAATTGTCCCAAACTCATCTATATTTACTATTCCCATTTTTCCAATATAATTTAGAACAACTCTTGTTGATAGGTGAATGTGAGTTGATTGATCCCATTATTAACTAAAATAGCTTGTTAACAAATAAATCTATATTAATAAGTAATTTTAATTTATAACTTAATATTTTATAATATCTAAATATCAATTATTAAGGATAAGAAGGTAATTTCACATTTAAAATTTATATCACTAAAATCTCAAGGGATTTTTTTGATAAGGAAATCTATAATGAGACTTTTTTATTAGTTTTTTTAGTCTTTAGGACCTAAGTACAATTTTTCTAAAAACATTTATGATGTTAAATACACTTTTAAAAAAGTTACGTAGGTATTCTTATACCTTGACCCAATATTTAATATGAATGGATGCCACTTATGGCCATATAAAACATAGGCGTTTAAATCATGTAACTGATGATATGAAAATTTCAGACTGTAAGTTTTGCAAATTTTGGGGGTACAAAACTTACTTTTGTCTTGGTATATTCTAAGATCTAATTTGTCGGAAATATTACATAACAGAAAACAAATTATTGCCAAAATTATCAAAATTCTAATATTTTAATATCTCATAAATTTTTTAAATAATTGTAGTCTTTAAGAATAATTATTTTTAAAAAATTTTGTAACGTGATTTTGTAAAAATTCGGGTCCTCAAAAGTAATTCTCGCATCTGCTAATCCCACAAACACCCTTTTTATTAAATCCACTCACGTTTCTTTTAAATAAATGTAAATTGACATTTATATGTAATAATAAATAAATAAATGTTGCTTGATTAATATTGAGGGCACTCCTCCTTCTGCCAAAAATCACCTTTTGATATTCTTCATGACGAAGACAGAGAAAAGTAAATGCAGACAGGATTGTTTTTTACCGGAAATAAGGAAAACCCACCTGGTCAAATTTTGTTCTTCACCGTTCATTCATAATAATACCTCCTTAAAATAAAATAAAATAGAATAAATTACATTTGAGAATAACAGAGACATATAATAAGCGAAATGAAATCCTGACTCCCACCACCACAACCATCTTTTATTTATTCTCAAGCTTCCATTTCCATCATTGCATGTTCAATATTCTCTCAATCCCTCTTGGTAAGTTTCATTTCATCTGGTTTATTTTAAATACATTTTACCCTATTATATACATTTCTGCTTCTGCGGCTGTCCTGGCGGTTGTATTCTTTATTAGTTTGTAGTATTATTCATATTCATGCTCGTCATTATCCAAATCTTTAAATCTATGACCTCTGGTGAGTATAAAAATATTATGAAAAAGGAAGACAGTAATAAACCGTTCTTGGCCTATAATGTGGGAAATCCTTGTTTCTTTGTCATATTTTCTGTTGTCGTTGTCCTCCATGAGAGAGTGTGGGAGACCAGACAAATCTGTTAGGAAGTGGGTCTTCAAAGAAAAAGGTGAAGTTTCCTTCTTTCACGATGGGGCCTACCTCTCCATTTTCCCTTTTTGCGCTGATGCAATTTTTAGTTAACACAGAAATATTCGGTATAAAGTGAAAGACCCTATTTATGCGAGATCCTCTGGCGATAGCCGAAGCCGTGTGAAGTGAAGGAGAGACATTTTGCGTGTCCGCCATATTATACTGAAAGGGTTTCTTCTTTTCTAGTCTCTGATTATTTCAAAAAGCTTGAGTTTTATTGGGTTCTTCGTCTTCGTACTGTTGCATCCTCGGGACTCATGAGGGAATTCATAGCTTTGACAGTTTTGCTGTACCATTCCCTCGTTTTTTCCTTTCTTCCTCTCTTTTGGGGTCTTTATTTTATCTCCCTGGGAGTTATTTCGTCAGCCCTGGTGGTTGTGGATATCTCATCAACCTCGTGGTTTGTTTCTGTTCTCCAATACAATACCATAATGTAGAGTGATTTTGATGGGTTTTTTAGCCCTGCTGTTTCCCTGCATTCTGCTACTAGACCTTTTCAGTTTCTATCTTCTCTTTTATTGCCTAATATTTGGGTTTTTCTCGATTTCCCTAGTCTGTATGCTGATCAATCGTAGCTTTTCACTGCTCAAGGCTTTTTATATATATATATATATATATATAATTTTTGGCGTGTCTTTGCAATGTTCTTGTCCTTGTTATTATTGCTTATTCTTTTACTTTTCTATGTCGTCCGACCCTTGCGGGGATAAATCTTGCAGTGCTATAACAACTGGAAAGATTATCACTATTTGGATAGTGAAAAACTGAAGTGAAGGGCCAGGTACCAAAGAAAAACGTTCAAAATGACATCATCATCCAGTGGCCCCAAGACTGCATTCCATGTGACAGAGGCAGCTTCGAACTATCATCTGTATCCTCCTGCTCTTGAAAAATATGATGATGTCGTGGCTGATCCCAAGCTCTTTATGCTAACCTTGGAGAAGCTCCACCATTCTATGGGTTCCAAGTTCATGTAAGCTAGCTCTCTCTATACACACACTTGATCATCCTCTATATATGCTATATTCCCTTCCCTTCTAACTTTACAGTGCTAGTTAGAAGTCTAATAGAAATGCATTGTGTAAACACTGCTGCCTTGTCTTGAGCTCTTGGCTCTTTAATGTAGCATATCATATTTGAAAATTGGAACTGTATGGTTTTTTTCTTGTCCACATTTCGGAAATTACAATATGCTGCCATTCTGCCAATTTCTTGTTCTCTGTATCAATATCATGTTGCCATTTTGCGTCCTTGTCTATGATATTTTTTTGGTAGCTAGGGGCTCTGCTTTTGCAGTGTCTGCAGAGGCGTTTTTGACCAATTATTCAAGGACTTTCGTCAAAATCACTAGTGGACAATACTTTCTACATTTTGTTTGAAATATTGGAATCTTAGATGAAGATAATAATTCCCTTATAAGGTTTAATTTCATATAGTTCTGGTTTACAATCTATTCGTGCACTTTTAGTCTTTTGTTGAGTGTTTAATGTAATGAAAGAATAAAGGGAAAGTGACATAAGGCCGAAGTTACAGATGATAAAGTACTATTCTTTGACTCCAGTACAGACTTGGCCATGGATTTTGCAATTATAGTCTGTTGAAAATGTTTATTACAGTCCTGTGTCCAAACCTTATTTTTCAGAATGATCTTCAAATCCAAGTTGGATTAACTTGTAATTATTTTGACAAGATATATGGCCACTTCTTCCTGATCTCTGTTTTGCTTTATGTTTCCTCTGTGGCATTCCATTTTATTTCATTACCATATATTGTAGTTTGGACAATGTCTTAATGTTTAACAATACAATTTGGTTGGAGGTTTTTTCTGCTCTTATCCGTACGGGGGAATATGTAGCTTTCTATCATTCAGTACTTGGCTCAATTTCCACTTCATATATTTTTAAGAAATATTGCTCACGGAACTACATTTGAATGAACATTGTTGCAACATTGTTTCAGGATTCCCATTATAGGGGGAAAAGAACTAGATTTACATCTGCTTTTTTTGGAAGTGACTTCTCGTGGAGGCATTGAGAAAGTAAGATGTGAACGATTGATTATTTATTATTGTTGGTGCTAAATATCTTCCCTAACTTGTTTTGCATTAGTGCGATTAATGACTATATGTTAAAACTTCAGGGCCTCTGGTATCATTCTTCAAGGAAATTATTTTTAAATGTGATGAAGTAACTAATTAAAGGGAGATGTAATATTTGTAAGCCAACGCCCTTATAACCAATCAAATTTTAAAAATGCTCTAATTGATGAATGTTATGAACTGATATCAAATCTGTAATCAATTATGCAAATGTTTCATTGAATGGGAAAGATGTTGCAATTCATAATGCAAATTGTTGGTTTTTGTTTGTTTACAGTTAAGTAATGATAATTGCTAAAGAATCTTGTTACTTTGCTGCGCAGATTATAAGGGAGAGAAGATGGAAAGAAATAACTGCTGGTTTCAAATTTCCATCCACAGCTACAAATGCTTCTTTTGTGTTGCGGAAGTACTATGGTTCATTGCTTTACCACTATGAACAAATATACTATTTTAAGGCCCCAGGATGGAACCGTGAACCTTCTGGTCTGTGTGTTTAATCCAAATTTCTTAATTTCAGGGCATGTTTTAAAATGCATAAAATAACAACTGGTTTCTGTCAGATGTTGTGCAGAGTCCATCGCCAGTGCCGGTTCCCACTCCAAATGTGCAGCAGTTTTTGCATCCCCAAGTTAATGCTTCTCAATTGCCTGGAGGTATATCCTTTCCCATCTAAATATAAGATTGATTACTAACTTTGGAGAAGAAAAAGTTGTTGCACTAACAAAAATACTTTGGCCGTTCATTAATTTTCTTTAACAATGATAAAATGATTAAACCTTGTGGGGTAGACTCTCTGCATTTGAAGTCAACATCTCTAAGTCAAATGATTAATGTTCAACGAAAATATTTTTGTATGGTTTTAACAGATCATGTTATTTTACTGCATAGTTTTTTTTGAAGTGTGCCTATTATGATATATTTAACACTAAAGATTATCTATTGAACTGCTTAAGTCATTTGCGGCAATCACTTGAACTGGACAGTCTTTTTATATATGAATGATATGTAATGTAGGGATATTAGTCAGATGTGGATGTTATGACAGGAAATAATTTAAGGATAAGGTTGCTGACATAGTTATGACATGTTATGGCTTGGATTTGTTGTCTTGCCCTGTTCTGTTAAATTGCAAATTTACCAGTTCCAGCTCTTATTTAAAATTTTTCTGAATATACCATAAGAAGCTGATGTGTGAGAAAGACTGTATAATGTTTTTGTGGTTTCAGCAACTTCAGCTTCTTCAGTAGGAACTCCAGTGATTGGGGTGATTGATGGAAAGTTCGAAAGTGGGTATCTTGTTACTGTCACAGTGGGTTCAGAGAAACTTAAAGGTGTTCTCTATCAGGCTCCACAGAACCTTGCGTTGCCAACAATGCCGCAACATGGTAGTGTTCCAGTCTATAATAGTAATACCTCATCTACTGCTTTGGGTGTCCATCGTCACCGACGCAAGAAATGTGAGATAAAAAAGAGAGACCCTAGTCATCCCAAACCTAATCGAAGCGGATACAATTTCTTCTTTGCAGAGCAACATGCAATATTGAAATCACTCCACCATGGGAAGGACAGAGAAATCAGTAAGATAATTGGTGAACTCTGGAACAAATTAATGGAGCCGGAAAAAGCAGTGAGTGATTTATTGAATTTTGTCTTTTGCATTTATGTTTTTCATATTTTTGAGTTCGTGCTTTGGCACTCAAAACGGACACTTGTCACTTTATTCCTTTAAACCTTGACCTTTTCATCTCGATCCTCTAAAGTATATTCTGTTATTAATGAAGTCCTCACATTAAGCCTGCTACAAAAAGTAAACAGAAACATTTACTTGGGGGCAACCAAAAGCCAACAAACTTTTTGAATACGTAAGTTGTGTTTCAAATGTGGGAACACAAAATTACCATGATGTCTGCTAGCAAAATTAACTTGTGGTTTCCCCTTGAATTTAGGTTTATCAAGAGAAGGCGCTTAAGGATAAAGAGAGGTACCAAGCTGAAATGGAGAATTATAGGGAGAAACTGAAAACAGGCCAGGGTATAGGTGATGCTGCGCTGTTACAAGAACAAATTCCCGATAAGGATATGATGGACGCCAACTTGAAAGTGGACGAAACCGAGGGAGCAGAAACTCCTCAAACACCTGATAAGAGCTGTTCTGGTGAAAGTGACTCTGAAGATGATAAAGGTACAGAGCATAATATGGACGTGGATGCATCTGCCGGAATGATAGGAGTGGGTGCTAGCCATCTGGGTGCAGAGAATCTATCAAAGGAGAAAGAAGGGAATGATGATGGAGGTCAACATGCTCAAAAGATGGATGAGAGCCCAAGCATGATGACTGTGTAGTAACAAGCAGAGCAAAGGAACAAAGAATATTGATCAACATTTTTTGATTTTGAGACGGCTTTAAATCCCAGGCTTAATATAGGTCAGATTGCTGCAAACAAATTAGCAAGTTACAACTTTTCGTGTTGTTTTCCCCCACAAGAATCTTCATTTTGCCGTAAATTTATCACACTGCTATAGACATTCGCTAATGAAGCAATGGGTTGGGTACTGGAGGAGTTTTGTTTTGTTGGGTTAACAAGCAAGAATCTATTTGTTCACACGTGTTACTACTTTATTCCTTAGCCACGTTTTCGGCCAACCATGAATCTTTTGGCATGCTCTGGGCACTTTCGAATCTAAATCTCCCCCATTGTCAAGGCAATGCCAATCTTGCACTGGAAGTAATAGTAATTATTGCTCAGACATTAAAATGAAATTAAAAAAGAAAAAAAAGAAGCCTACGTGCAACAATAAAGTACAATTGTATGTTGAGTTTGCTTGACAATTCTTCATAGTATGATGTCGAAATCCTGCAACTTTATTGGTGTGACACGAGGGTTACGACCTTATTCTAAAAAATAATGGAAATTATTAGTACAATTGTCTGTGTTGGCAGTCACGATTCTTTCCTAGTAACCGTGCATCGAACCCTATATTATAAAAAGGCATAAACTGGACAAAACTGATACTGTAGAAAATATTATGAGAAAAAGGGAGTGCGCATATGTACACATATATATATGGGTAGGAAAGAAGATAACTTGTTGACTAGCTATACGTTGAAGCAATCAACAATGGAGGTTGAGGATGAAGGCATGTTGAGTTATGCCATGAGAGGCCAATGGAAGGAAGCTGTGGAGGCATACAAGAAGAACCCAAAAGCGTTGGAGGCCAGGACCACAAAGTCAGAAGAAACAGTGATCCACATCGCTATCTATGTGGGGCAGACCAATTTTGTGACACGCATCCTAGATAAGATGGAAAAGGAAGAGTTTACAAGAATCCTGAGCATGCAAAACTCAAAGGGAAACACTCCTCTTCACTTGGCTGCAGAGCTCGGTAACCTGGAAATCTGCAGAAGCATCGCAGGAAGAGAAACCGATCTCATTTCGAGTCGAAACATGGAAGGCGAAACGCCATTGTTCTTGGCAGCTAATAATGGTCAGAAAGATGCATTCGTTTGCCTCCATGGTTACCTCAACAACAAAGATGATTGCTCACTCTGCAGGAGAACTAATGGGGACACAATCCTTCATTGCACCATATATGGTGAATTCTTCGGTTAGTTCGTATTTCTATGTATTATTTTGCTCCTCAATTATTGTGTTTTTCAAATGCTTGATTAATGTATTATGATTCATGCTTGAGTTCTTTTGATTGTATCTTATTGTAGATTTGGCATTTCAAATAATTCACTTGTTCCCCAACCTCACGTTGTCCAAGAATGAAGAAGGTGTGTCGCCTCTCCATATCCTTGCCATGAAGCCTAACTGCTTTAAAAGCAGCACCAGAATGGAGACTTTGGATAATCTCATATACCATTGTAAGATTTTCTTATTGCCTTAAAGTTTTCCCATTGGTGAATGATTATTTGTCTCTCACTTTTCATACAAAAAACTAACTTCAAGAATATTACGAGCATAATCATATATACATCACTTACTGTAGAAGATTGTTGGTAGTTAACGAGATCATATATAGTTTGTTCTTGAAGTAAACCATCAATTGGCTTTTCATCTCTAGAAGTAGAATCTCTGCAGCAATAATTGTTTCATGAAAGTATCACCCTGCAATTATAACAGGGCACCTTCATTTGTATAATTTCTAATAACTAAACATGTTTTTCCAGGTCTAATAGTGGATGAGTTGAAGGAGGAAATTGAGGAATCAAGTAGGGCAGATAGAAAAAGTAACGAGTTTGGGTGTCCAGAAAACTACAGAACATGCATGGATGTGTTGGAAACTTTGAAGAAAGTACTTAAAGTATTAAGTGAGTCATATATACATTCTTATAAGTTTTAAATGTGTACTAAATATTTCAAGGCTTATGGCCAGCATAACTCATTCATGCATTAACATTCATGCTGTAATAAGCAACTGGCACTAGTGGGGGTAAAGCTGCAACTGATGAAGAAAATCCCTCACCTGGCAGATTCTTCCCCAAAAATACTGGTACCTATTTCATGATTTCATCCTCAATTCTTGCTAATCTGATCTCTATATATGTATTTATAAGCAACAATGATAGAGCTAATTTGATATTTATCATATTGTTGCATTGTGGTTTCTGTTTTATAGCAGAGAGGAAACAAGAGAGAAGCCACCGGTTCCCTCTCAATTGGGAAGCTGCAATCCGATTCCTAGTGATTATGATGAAGGTTTTTCTAATCGTTTTTGGTGTAGGTAGGGTTCTTTAAATAATCTGGCATATCATACATATGTCATTAAAAAGAGAAACATCTTAATCTGCATATATACATATTATAATATGTAATTGCAGGAGCATCTTGGATACGGAAAATCCAGCGAAGAAAAGAGAAACATGTGTGGGCAAAGCAAGTTATGGTGGAGCTAATTCGACTAGCTTCTGTCCACAGATATGAAAACACAGGAAGTATTCCTCACAAGTATGACACAAGAGAGGACATGGAGAATAAGAACAAGAAGATGAAGAGGACGATAATAGAGACACCTGTATTGATAGCAGCAAAAATGGGAGTGACAGAGATGGTAGAGAAAATACTTTACACTTTCCCTCTGGCAATCCAAGACGTTGACGCAGACAACAAGAACGTGGTGCTGCTGGCCGTAGAGAATAGACAGCCTCATGTGTTCAACCTTCTGAGAAAAATGGAGTTTGTAAAAGAGAGTGCTTTCAGACAAGTCGATTCACAGGGCAATAGTGTTCTTCATCTCGCCGCCTTTTGTCGGGATCATAAGCCTTGGCGTGTTCCTGGTGCTGCGATGCAAATGCAGTGGGAATACAAATGGTATAAGGTTCGTATATGTATAATTCTGATCTTGATTTTTCTGGAATTCAATAGATGAGAGAAATCGATCGTCAATTTTGAAGTTGATTTGTGATTCTTTCAGTTAGTGAAGGAATCGATGCCGCCGAATTTCTTCTCTAGATACAACATTCATGGCGAAACAGCGAAGCTCGTCTTCTTAAGTACACACGGACATCTGATGAAAGAGGGGAGCAAGTGGCTGACAAAGACGGGGGAATCGTGCTCGGTGGTGGCGGCGCTGGTGGCGACGGTGGCATTCACTACGTCGACGGCCGTCCCCGGAGGATCTGACCAAAATACTGGCGTGCCTCTGCTCCTAGGAGAGCCTATGTTCAACGTCTTCACGGTGGCGTCTCTGGTGGCGCTGTGCTCGTCGGTGATGTCGCTGGTGATGTTCCTGTCGATCCTGACGTCGCGGTTCCAAGAGAAGGACTTCGCTGTGGGACTGCCCAGGAAGCTTCTGTTTGGGATGTCGTCACTGTTCACGTCAATAGCTTCGGTGTTGATATCTTTCTGCGCCGGTCATTTATTCATCGTGAAAGATAGTCTGAGAGTCGTCGTTTATCCGATATACGTGGCTACGTTCTTGCCGGTGACGTTTTTCGCATTGGTTCAGCTTCCTCTGTATTTTGATCTGGTTCTGGCTATTTGCCGCAAGGTTCCACAACGGAGCTACAAGGTCTTCACTCACGTAACAGGATCCTCTAACACATCGCACAATGGCAAAGATGGACACAAAATTTCGAAACACCATTAATGTTGACTTCCTTATAATTTGTTCATGCTGAGGAAAATCAAATTCTAGTTCATAAAATTTATAAATTAGAATCAGGATTTATTTTTCCTTTTTTCTTTGAAGTTTTTCATCTGTTGCGTATGTAAAAAATATATATAAACTGCATGATATATCTTCAAGAATGACTTGCTAATGAATTGTTCAACTACTTCAATTTCCGCCCACTTTTCATATTCTGTTGCCTTCCCATCAACAATGATCGATTATTGAAATCAGCTTCAATGTCCACCGCAACGATGAAGCACAATATCCAAATGATACTAATTAATCATGATAAAATTATTATAATAATAATGAATCATGATCTTCATAATCGATCCTTTAATGTTTAAGACATTAGATGAAGCACGATAAGTAATTTCCTAGCCTCAGTAATTTTTATGGTAGGACAAAACTTACACAGTTACACTCAATACTTACAGATTTAGCTTTTTTTTTATATCCCTCACTCTTCTTTTCTCTCATTTTCCCTTTTTCATTGTTGGATTAAGATTTCAATGGTCTAGATTTAACATATTTTACCTTAAAGATATAATATATTAAATGTCTGAAGGAAAAGGAGAGTAAAGGGTATAAAAGAAGGGTTTTATACTTCTCCTGTAACATATACCTTAAAGATATAATATAGGGATAATGTATTGTTACTACCATTTTTTGTTACTACCAATGTTACTACCACTTTTCCATCATTAGATCAATCTTAATAAGAGAGAGAAATTATAAAGGTAGATGAGATTCGATCTAACGATTGGAAAAGTGGTAGTAACAAAAAATAGAGAATAATATCATATCCCTATAATATATTAAATCCCCACATTGGATGCATCACATTCAATTTCAAATGACTTAGCAAAATTAGGCAAAGCAAGAATAAGTACATTGGTTAATTTTTCCTTGAGGGCAGCAAAGGCTTGCTCTTGTTTTTCCCCCATTTAAAACCAACATGCCTTTTAATCACTTCACTCAAAGGTGTAGCTATTGTACTAAAGTCTTTGACAAACCTCCTATGGAAACTAGCTAACCCATAAAAGCTTCTTACCTCACGTACATTCTTAGGAGTTGGCCACTCTTGAATAGCTTTCACCTTCTCTTGATCAACCTGCACTCCTTGTGAGCTAACAACAAAACCAAGAAAAACTACATGGTCTATGCATAACACACATTTTTCCATGTTAGCATACAATTTCTCATGCCTAAGAGCTTCCGAACACACCTCACATGCACAAGATGATCATCATAGGATTTGCTATAAATCGAATATCATCAAAATACACCACAATAAACTTCCCTAAAAATCCCTTAACACATGATTCATTAATCTCATGAAGGTACTAGGAGCATTAGTTAAACCAAATGGCATAACCAACCATTCATACATTGCCCATATTTAGTTTTAAAAGTGCTGTTTTCCATTCATCCCCTTCTCTAATCCTAATTTGATGGTATCCACTCTTTAAATCAATTTTAGAGAAGAAACAAGCACCATGCAATTCATCCAATAAATCATCCAATCTAGGAATGGGATGTCTATACTTTACCGTGATGTTATTGATGGCTCTACAATCGTGCACATCCTCCATGTTCCATCTTTCTTAGGTACTAGAATGACTCGGAACCGCACACGGACTTAAGCTTTCTTGCACCCACCCTTTTTGCAACAAGTCTCCAACTTGTCTTTGAATCTCTTTGGTATCTTGGGGGTTACTCCTATAGGCTAGCCTGTTAGGCAATGAAGCTCCTGGAATGAGATCAATTTGATGTTCTATGCCTCTTAGAGGTGGTAGTCCGTGAGGTACCTTTTTAGGAAAAACATCTTTAAATTCCTGCAATAAATTAGAAACCTCATTTTGAAGAAAGTTAGTAGGAGTTGCATCTGTAAAATTATTCTCTTTACTCAAAAGTAAGAGCATTGGCTTTTTCAAATGCGTTGCCTTTTTCACCTCTTTTTCTTTTATAAACAAGTTTGGTGCTTTTCTCTCCTTTTCTCTTTTTTTCTCTTGTTCTCTTCCACTCTCTTTTCTCTCTTGCTTTCTTTTTTCTCTCATTTTTAAATTATCCTCACTAACTTCTCTTGGTGTCAAAGGTGCAAGAATAGTCTTGCGTTCTTTATGTACAAAAGAGAACTTGTTGGTGCAACTATCATGCATAACTTTCTTATCATATTGCCAAGGTCTCCCAAGAAGCAAATGACAAGCCTCCATTGGTACCACATCACATAAAACTGTATCATCATACTTTCCTACAGAGAAGTTCACCTCCACTTGTTTGCTTACGGTCACTTCACCATCCTCACTAAGCCATTGAAGCTTGTATGGCAGCGAGTGAGGTTTGGTTTCCATGCCCAATTTAGACATCATTCTAGCACTTGCAACATTGGTACAACTCCCTCCATCAATAATTAAAGAACATACCTTCCCTTGGATAAGGCATCTAGTATGAAAGATGTTCTCTCTTTGACTATTATCCATGTCTTTTGCTTGGCTTCCCAACATCCTTCTTACCATAAACAAATCTCCTTCTGGAATTATTTCTTCAATATACTCATCTTCATCATAATCGAAGAAGACTCATTAGTAAGCTCTCCATCCTCTTTAAGTAACATAGTCTTCTTAGTTGGACATTCGAAGCTATGTGACCTCTCCCCAAACACTTGAAGCATTTTATTTCACTACTCCTTGTCTTTTTAAGGATCTCATTGGATTTAGTTTGAGTCCTTTGAGATGTAGCAAATGGGATTGCTTGATGAAGTACCTCCCTCCTTCTTATTTCTATCCTTCCAAGCTTGAAGAATTAAAATTTGAAGAGTTTTTCCTCATGACACCCTTTCTCTTGAGTTGTTGTTCTACCTTACTAGCTTGTTGCACTAAATCCTCCAACTCCACATAATTTTGCAACTCCACAACATCCCTTATATCACTATTCAGCCCATGCAAGAAACGTGCCATAGTAGCCTCCTGTTCTTCACTAATATTTGCTCTAATCAAGGACACCTCCATCTCTTTATAATACTCATCTACACTCTTGTTACCTTATATGAGTCTTTGAAGTTTATTGTGAAGGTCTCGATGATAATGGGAAGGAATAAATCTTCTTCTCATTAGCCTTTTCATCTCCAACCAGCTATCCACCAATGGTTCTTCTCACCCTCTCCTTTTGCAATTGGTCCCACCAAATGAGAGCATAATCACTAAACTCCATGGTTTCCACCTTCATTTTCTTCTCTTCAGTATAATTATGACATGCAAATAAGTGCTCAATCTTCATTTCCCACTTTAAATAGGCCTCCGGATCACTTTTCCTTTAAAGGATGGTATATTAAGCTTCACTCCCTTAATTCTATCCTCTCTAGCATCATTCTCATTATCTCTTCTTCTCCTTCTTTCATCCCTCCCTCTCTGTCTATCTTCATCATGATTCCCCCGATTTTCTATTCTCTCAATTCTCTCATATAAATCCCTCCGTGTGGTCCCTCATCATCCTTTGCATTTGAGTTGTAATGGCTTTAATTAGCAATCTGTTATCTCCTATAGGAGGAGGAACACCTTCACCTTTGTACCTTCCATAATTCAAGGAAAAGAACAAAAGTAATAGGACCTCACCACTCGCTCACGTGTTTACACTCTTAAAAATGTATCACTCGTGTTTGTTGCTCTCTATAAGGCTTTTGTGTAGTGTGCTCTCTTGGCTTTTACCACTCAATAGCTCTCTTTAAGTTCTTAACAGAATCTCCAAGAACTCCACAAGGATTGATGCCCTTGATAAGTTCAGAGATTCTCAAAAGAACCCTAGAGAAGCTTGTCTCTCACCAAAAAGGTTAACTTTCAATTTCAATCCTAGTTGATCCAAAACCAAATCTCAATACTTTATACCCAGTTCCTCCGATTCATCAATAAGGAAATGACACATGGGCATTTTTAACACATCCTCAATAATTCTGCTCCGTTTTGTTTTTACTTTTTATCTTCAAGAATGACTAAGAAATGAATTGTTCAACTACTCTTAATATTTTTCTGCCTTCTTATCAACAATGATCAATCGGTAAACCAATTTCAACACGATGAATCAAGCACGACATCCAAATGATATTAATTAATCATTAGTATAATTAGGGATTTTTTATTTTAAAAAAAGCACTTTTTTTATTTATTAATTTATGTGTTTAGATGATATTTTTTAAAAAGAAAAGTCACCAAAAAAATAATCAAAATCCTGCTTTTTTTCTTTAAGCTCCAATTTGAAGCTTTAAAAAAAGGGTGAAAAGGTGCATATTTGCCAACCAACTATTATCTCGAGGAGCGTCTGGCACAAATAACTATTGAGGGGGCCAAAATTGCCAATCAACAATTAAAAAGTGAAAAAAAAAAAACACTAAATAACTATTAAAAGTGAAAAAAAAAAAACACAAAATAACTATTAAAAAAGAACTATCACAATTAAATTAAAATATGAGGCAGCGTGGCGTAGACGGTGGTGGAAACGCTGGACAAAAGAGCGGTTAAGCCTTCTTGTTGGAAAAGGAAAACACCAACAGAGATGGGACCCATGGAAGCAGGCATTGCGGCAGCAGCAGTTGCTGCTTGTGGCATCGGAGGGATGGAATCAAGGTGCAAGGTGCGTGTCAGTCGAACGCTGTGGACTATTGGATGAGTTCAAGAGGGTGAGTGAAACACCCAGCAACAATAGAAGCTTTGGAAATGCCGACGTCGCCGACACTGTGACAGTCAATGGAAGACGGAGACACCAAGACAGTGACGGGGTAATAGTTCATTGGCGAATCTGCTCCAAATTGTGTTTTTTTTCCACTTTTTAATTGTTGATTAGCAATTTTGGTCCCCTCAATAGTTATTTGTGCTAGACGCTCCTCGGATAATAGTTGGTTAGCAAATCTGCACCTTGATCCATAAAAAAAAAACTACAAAAAAGCACATTTTTAAAAAGCTCATCCAAACAAGCCCTTAATACAATAATAATAATGAATCATGATCTTCATCATCCAATCCTCCCACGTTTTAAGTTTTTTCTTTTTTTGGACCAGCAAAGAGATTGCATTCAATTAAAGGCATCAAGAGGTCGGACTCGTCCTTGTGCTCAACTGGCAAAGGGGTCGCACACTCTCACTAAAGGACCAAAGGAAGAGGGTTCGATCCTGGAGTTGGTCAAGGCGCTGGGGGAAGCATTCTAGCTCCTAGGTGCCTAGTTTAACGCGGGGTAATAGATGACTCGCGCTGAGGAGGCATCCTAGCTCCTAGGTGCCTAGTTTAACGCCTGAGTGTAATAGACGACTCACCCTACCTAACATCTCTATCACCTAGGAGGAAGGAGATTTCGCATTGTCCTTGGACTGAGGGTGAACCCAACCCCTTTCCTAAAATTTATGTATCAAAAAAAGGAAAAAAAAGGGCATAAAGAGGTCCGAAACATACAGGAATTAAAGAAACAACATAACGAAAGAAACAGGTAATGAAAGAAATAAATAAACAAGTGATACATCAGCCTATTCCTTCACTATCAGCCTCCAAGAAATGCTGGTCCAACTTGTTAACATCTTCAACAGATGCTTCATGAAGAATAAAGGAAGCTAGAGAACCCTGGTGGTGGATTCAAGATCAGATCGTTAGGATACTGATAAACCTGCATGTATTGTCCTGTTAATTCAATCACAACAGCTGGGGTGGGAATTTCCTATTAAAAGATCAGTTTGTATCTGAGTTTTCAAATGAACCAACACATTATTGCAATATAGGCTTTTCCAAACTCCATGTCCCCTGAATCCATTAACAAAAAAAACTCAATCCAGAAGGTAATGTTCTGGGCAGAGGAAGGATTAATCATTAGACTCAAAGGACAACCAAACCAAGCAATCCAAACCCAGTTACACAGAAAAGAATCAGGCATATAGGATGTGGGGCACACTTACGTTTGAATAGAGCCTCTCTTGTAGCTAAGGCTTGATTCAGCATGCGCCAAACAAAATTGCGTATTTTAGGCATTACCTTCAGTTTCCACATTGCTGCCCATATTCTAGTTTCCACCTTCGTTGAAGTATAAGCTCGCAAAAAGGACTTGTTGCCATCAGCAGAACATACAGCGCCCCTATAGCCCTTCCTCACAAAGTAATTCCCATCTTTTGCAACAGTGCAAATCAGCTTATCAAACCTGAGAATAGTAGTCAGGGGAATGTTTTTCACAAGATCAAGGAATTGTGGTTCCACAATATTACTCAAATAAGATAAATTCCAGTGCGAGTCTTGTACTAATTCTACCACTACCATTTCAGGATTAATCATAACATTGTCTCTCTTAGGCAAGATGAAATTCTCTACTCTAGGGACCTATGGGTCCTTCCATACATCTATATAATGACCGGTTGCCACTTGCCAACACAAATTTTTCTTTAGAAAATCACACCAAGTCAGAAAGCTATCCCAGACCCAAGACGCCTTCTGGCCTTTTTTTCAGCTTTCATGAAATAAGTTGCAGGGAAATAAATACTCCTTGCCCATAAACCCTCCGGATATTGTAAAATACGCCAAGCAGTTTTAGCCAACAATGCATCATTAAAAGTCATAAACTCTTTGAATCCCATGCCCCCTTCTTTTTTCAGTTCAGAGAGTCTTTTCCATGCAGACCAATGAATTTTACCAGCCCCGTTTGTATTCCCCCAAAAGAAATTAGATACCAAGCTATCCAATGCCCAAGACATAGAGTAAATGGGAATAGCACTTACCACGGATTTAATCATAGTTTCCCATCCAGCAAAAGACAAGCACTTCTTCTTCCAACCTTGCACTTTCCTTCCCATATTATCCCAAACGAAGGCTAGGGTCGCATTCTTTGAACGCCCCCACAAGATTTGAAGACCAAGATACTTCACTGGATCAACAACTTCTGCAATATTTAGGCACTCCACAATATTTACTTTCACAGAATCTAGTGTTATTAGAGCTTTTTGTTTAGTGTACTTGTTTAGTTGTTGTAAGTTGTAACTATATTAGTGAGATAACACTCTAGATTTAGCTAGTATTGTTACTATACAGCAAATTAGTTTGATAGTAGTTAGATATTTATCTTTGTATAACGCAAGTTGTACAGACTCTGAATATTATTCAATATATAGTATCTATATTTTCCAGTTTGTATTCTTACTTCTTAATATGGTAATGGTATCAAAGCTTGTAAGTCATTGACCCACTCTGTTTTCTTAGAATTTTTTGTCCTCTCTCTCTCATTGTCACTTCCGTTGTTCACTCTTTCTTTTTTAGCTCTACACGTTGTTGGCTCTCTCGCAAACTTCCTTTCATTTTCCTGATCTCTGCAACCCATTCCTTCTCAGGTGATTTTTGTTCCATTCATTTTCGGGATCCTTTTGATTCTTCAATGGCGACCGAACCACCATCTTCTTCCTCTTCTCTCGTCAGAAATCCGAACGGCGATACAAACCGTAATTCTTCCTATTCGATTCAAAATGTTAGTAATCCCTATTACTTGCATCCAAACAAAAATCCTTCCCTCATTCTTGTCTCACCAGTTTTATTTGGATCAAATTACCATTCCTGGGCTCACGCAATGAAGATAGCACTTAAGTTGAAAAATAAGACATGATTCATTGATCGATCTTCTCCAATTCCGATTCCAACTGATTCAGTATACCCTGCTTGGGAGCCTTGCAATATGATGGTCATGTCTTGGCTCACCCAGTTGTTGTCTCCAACACTTGCTTAAAGTATTTTGTGGATTGATAAAGCTAGTAAAGTCTGGGATGATTTGCGTGATCGGTTCTCCCAAAACAACATTTTTTGTTTGTCTGATCTTCAGGAAGAAATTCAGAATCTGAAGCAAGGCGACTTGGCTATAAGTGATTACTTCACCAAGCTTAAGAAACTTTGGGATGAATTTTTGATTCTTCGACCTATTATTCCCTATTCTTGCGTGCCTCAATGTCATTGTGGTTCTGTGGATATTCATAAGAAGCATGTTGATCAAGATTATGTTATTCGGTTTCTTAAGGGATTAAGTGATCGTTTCAGTACTATTAAGTCTCAAATTATGCTCATTGATCCTTTACCGAATATCAATCGTGTGTTTTCATTAATCGTTAAACAAGAGAGAGAACTCGGTTTTCAGTCTTCTAAGGTTACTACTCTGTTTAACAAAACTTTTGTTCCATGGTTTGTTGTCCCTGAAAATCACATAAATACTTTGTCTAATTATGGAAAGCAATGCAGCTATTGTGGAGAATTAGGACAAACTGAAGTGACTTGTTAGAGGAAACATGGTTTTCCCCTAAGCTTTAAATTTTGTAATGCTTCTGTTAATGTTATTGCCACTGACTCTGTTTCTGCTAGTAAGAGTTTACTTGAACCCAACAAGCTCATCAATCAATCATATAGTTTTACCCCTAATCAATATTATAAGTTGTTGGCTCTAGTTCAAGCAGATAATCAATCCTCTCTACCCTCTGCTTCTGCTAATAGCATTTTAGCCAAAGGTGAGCATTGTTCTTTCATTTCTCAATTTTTTTTTCTAGTTCCTGGATCATAGATTCAAGCACTACAGACCATGTATGTTCTAATCTTGCATTATATACTTCCTATAAACCCATATCCTCTGCTTCTGTTAATCTTCCAAATGGTTCCAAAATTCTGGCTACTTATAGTGTCACAATTCAAATTGCAGAACATTTCTTTCTTCCTAATGTTCTATATGTTCCCAATTTTCGGTTCAATCTTATCTCGATTTCCAAATTAACTCATTGTCTTTCCTATGATGTTTCTTTTCAGAAATCTCATTGTCTTATTCAACTCCTTCCTTCAAAGAAGATGATTGGTTCAGCTGATGTGTATGAAGGGCTTTATATCATGACACATCATGCAAAATCTTCAATGTCGCTTATTGATACTACCTCCAACAAGTCAGATTATCATACACCTTTTGATCTTTGACATTTTTGTTTAGGCCATCTTTCTAATTCTACCTTGTATTCCATCCATCAAAATCATCCTTATGTTTCATACAATTCTTCTTTTTCTTATTGTGATGTACGTCATTTTGCTAAGCAACGCAAATTACCTTTTCATGTAAGCACTACAAAAGCTACTCAATTTTTTAGTTTGGTTCACATGGACATTTGGAGTCCTTATCATTTACCTTTTGTACATGGACACAAATATTTTTTTACCATTGTTGATGATTTCTCAAGATATACTTGAATTTATTTGCTTAAGAATAAATCAGAAGTTTGTTCATATATTCATGAATTTGTTCATAGGGTTTCTACTCAATTTGGTGTTTCAATCCAAACTATTATATCTGATAATGGTATAGAATTTAATATGCCTGATTTTTACAAACAACTTGGCATTATTCATCAAACTAGTTGTGTAAAAAAACCTCAACAAAATAGCAAAGTTGAGAGGAAACATGAACATATTTTGAATGTTACAAGGGCCTTATTGTTGCAAGCTCATGTTCCTAAAATTTGTTGGTCTTATACTATTTATTTGATCAACTACTTACCTACACATGTTTTGGAACATAAGTCACCCTTTGAAATAGTGTTTTAGAAAATTCCATATTTTAGCAATCTTAAGGTTTTTGGTTGTCTTTGTTTTTCCTCCACACTCACACAATAACGCACTAAACTGGATCCTAGAGCTCATAGATATATTTTCCTTGGTTATAAACATGGCACAAAAGGTTTCATCACATTAGATTAAAATTCTCGTGCCATTACTATTTCTATAAATGTATACTTTTGTAAATCCATATTTCTATTTTGTGATTCTGGCATTTCTGTTTCCTCTTCATCCATTCTGTTACCCCAAGTCTTGCCTCTTCTTGATTATCCTTTGGCCTCCACTGATTGTTCTTGTGATAACCCAAGAAAAATAAAATAAAATAAATAATATTAGTGATAATTAAGGATGACTTTTGCTATTATATGTGACAATTAATGATGACCATTGATATTATCTGTGATAATTAATGATAACGATTGATATTATCGGTGATAATTAATAATGACTTTTGCTATTACTCGTGATAAATAATGCCTCAGTTGCAAAACTTCAACTATAAATAGGGCCTTAACCAAACCATACGAAATCACTTTCAATCCTCAGCATTTCTCCATTTCTCTTCTCCTCTTCTTCTCTTTCTTCTTATTTCAAATTGTTTCTCTTCTCTAATCGATTTTCTTCCTAGAAGCACGGAGACCAGGTAATTCTAATCCCTAGAAGTCTTAGGTTAATATTTTGATAGGAAGATTCTAATCTTGATACCCTATAATTCATGATGATTGGAACGATAGTTGGATTTGAGTTATAATATGAGTTCAATCTTATATCGAATATTTGAATTATTATGCTCTTGAATAGTTTGGAAAGTTATGATGCACTTGAGCAACTGATATATTCAATGAAGAAATTTGATAACTGTGACAAGATTGAATTTCCTAATTGTGTGTCATTGTAATGAATTAATAGTGGGAGGATAGCTTTGGGATGGTACCTCCTGAAATGATGAACACAACTTTTGGGCTTTATGCCTCTAATATTTATATGATGTGAAAAAATATTATCCGTTTTTCTCAAAGTGGTGTCTAGCAGGATTTTCGGGATACTAGTAGCAACTTTGGGAAGAGGTGTGCACACTAGAAAGAGATGTTTTAATGATGGCCAATTTGATGATTTGTGACTGGCAGGTTTTCGGGTCACAGGGTAAACTGGCAGGATATCCGAGTCTACCATGGTTCTCTTCCCACTAAATAGACCGGCGGGGTTTCCGGGTCTATCATGAATTTAAAAAGGATAATGAATACTAGTTGATTCGATGTGAATAATATTTGATTCAATCACTACATGATTATATATTTGATTTGATTGTTATATGGAGCTATATAATTTGTGTTTTGATTAGGATTACCAGCTTTGCTGACTTTTGTGTTTGTGTGGCTGCGATGATCCTTCGGGGGAGCAGATTTTCAGTGAAACATGTTTCAAAGGATGAGGTTAGCAGTGGGTGGTGAGGATAATGCCTCAGAGATTTCTAGCTAGTTCTAGGTTTTTTACAGAATTTTTATGAATTTAAGAAAATGCATAAGACATATTTCCTTTAGTTGAACTTTAGCCTTTGGTTTTATTTGAATGTCATGTATTTAGCCTTGCGCTTGTCTTTAGTTCAAGTGCGGCGGTAACATTTCCCAAATTTGCTTAATTTGAATTTCACAGTTATTTATGAATTTAGAGGATTTATGTTATTATAAATTGTTAGAAATTTGGGGGTGTTACAGGACTGTAAGCCTGTTGTTACTCGAATGGCTCGAGATGTAAAACTTTCTATTGATTCTGGTATTTCTTTAGAAGATGGTCCCATGTATAGAACTTTGGTAAGTCGTCTTCTTTACCTTGCCAACACATAGCCAAATATTTCCTTTGCTATTCAACAATTAAGTCAATTTGTCTAGAAACTCATTGATGTTCATTTGTGAGTTGCTCATAGGGTGCTTCGATATCTAAAGGCTGCTCCTAGTCATGGTTTGTTCTTCCATGTTACTTCTGCTATGAAATTGAATGCTTTTAGTGATTCTGATTGGGTTGGATGCCTTAATATGCATCAATCTATTACTATTTTTGTGGTTTCTTAGATCATGCTTTGGTTACTTGGCATGCTAAGAAACAACAAATTCTCTACTTTTTCTTTTGAGGTTGAGTATCGTGCTTTGGCCACTACTATTAGTGAAATTCAGTGGTTATCTAAGTTTTCAGAGATTTTGGTTATCCTCTTACTTTTCCACTTTCTTTATATTGTGATAGTCAATCAGCTCGTCACATTGCTGCTAATCCTACATTCCATGAGAGAATTAAACATCTCGATATTGATTGTCATCTTGTTGGTGAAAAGCTTCAAAATGGATTGATTCATTTACTACCAATCAAGTCTCAAGACCAATTGGCTGACATTTTTACTAAACCTTACTCTTACTCCATTTTGTACACTCCTTTTCAAGTTAGGAATGATTGATATATATTCTCCAGCTTGAGGGGGGTATTAGAGCTTTTTGTTTAGTGTTCTTGTTTAGTTGTTGTAATTATATTAATTAGATAATATTTCAGATTTAGTTAGTATTGTTACTATGCAACAAATTAGTTTGATTATAGTTAGATATTTATCTCTATAAAACAAATTGCACAAACTTGAATATTATTCAATACAATCTATATTTTCCATTTTCTATTCTTGCTTCCTAACAAGAGTGTTCATAGAAAAGAACAAGCTGGATTTGTCATAGTTCACACGTTGCCGAGAGACATTGCAATAATCCTGTAGGATTTTCATGAATAAGGAGCAATTATCCACATTAGCATTCATAAAATTGATTGTATCATCTAAAAAAGACAACTTGGACCACCTCTTGTTATTTTAATTCCCTCAAAATTACCTTGATCAACATGAAAAGAGATCATAGAGGCAAAAACTTCAGAAGCCGAAGCTAATATGAACAGAAAAGTTGAAAGAGGGTCCCTTTGCCAGAGTCCCTGCCATAGATTGATGGAGGCAATCTACTTTTTGGATAATTAAACATTAAAATATACACTTCTCATATGTCTCTCATGATCCATGAAACCCAAGTATTAAAGAAATTCATTTTAAGCATCACCTCTTCTAGGAAATCCCATTCTAACCTATCATATGCCTTGTTCATGTCCATTTTAAGAGCTACTTCAAACTTTTCACCAGTCCTCTTATTCCTAAGATAGAGAAAGGCCTCATGGACAATGATGTTGTTATACTGAATAAGGCGATTAGGAATAAAAGCCCTTTTATGTTCCGAAATGCAATCATCAAGCACCATGCGAAGTCTATTGGCAAGGATTTTAGCCACAATTTTATATCCAAAATTACGCAGGCTAATAGATCTATATTGTAAGTCAACTTTGGTAATTAAGATGAGGTTGGTTTCATTTAAAGAGTCAATCAACTCACCATGCTCAAAGAAACTTTTCACCGTTCTAAGAAGACTGTGACGTACCCCATTCCAAGAAAATTGGTAGAAGTGCCCATTAAAACCATCCGGGCCGGAGCCTTGAATGCACCATGTTGGAAGGTAGCTTCCTTAACTTCTTCTGTAACAGTACGAAAAGGCATGAATTTTGCTGTTCGGTGATTACTGGTTTCACATAATACAATACTGAATCCAGTTGGCCTTGTATCCTGCTTCGGAATAAGGATGCATAAAAATCAGCAACTAACTGAGGAATACCCTCCTCACGTTCTACCCAGCTGCTACTTTGATCTTCAAGTCTCAGAACCAGATTACGTTGCCTCCGAATCATAGTGGTGCGGTAAAAAAATTTAGTATTCAAATCTCCAGCCTTGAGCCAGTTAGTTCTCGACCGTTGCCACCAATAGAGTTTTTCTTTCTTTCATACCGCCTCTAATTTAGATGTAAGAGCATCTAAAATGCACTTTGATTCATCAGTGTAAATGTCAGCCTTCAATGTTTCAATCTTCCCAATCAGCTCAGAGATCAGTCTTTTGTTATTCGGGAACATCTTACGGCTCTTTTTAATGAGAATTTTCCTCCATTATCCAAACAGTTCACCAAGGCAACCACTCCATTGGATACATTAACCTCATCTGAGCACCAACAACCCCTAATCAGACCGGTAAAATCAGGATGATAACCCATGAAGCTTCAAATTTAAAAGTTCTAGGGGATTTAGAATCTTTGAAGCATAAGACTATGAGAAGCATATGATGATCGGATGCTACTGGTTCAATGTGAAAGACTAAAGCTTTAGGAAAAGCTTCTTTAAAATCAAGCTTGGCCATTGCCCGATCAATTCTCTCTTTGACATGATCTTCTCCAATTCTCCAATTCTCTGACATTAGTAACTATGTAATTTTTGTTATGTTGGGGTTACAAGCAAGAATCTGATTTGGGCTAATGCAACTGTAACTAATCATTTCTTAACCCCATTTCTGAGCTACTAACTATATATATATGAATTAATCTTTTGGCAAGCTTGGTACTCTAGAAATAACAGGGCGAGCATCCAGGTAATAATAAAGTTTTACTGCTCGCTCCTCTAGCTGTGTTTGTTTCACATATAATGCTGGAATAATCACCTAATATAATGAACTTTGCTGCTTAAATTAAACCTCAAAAAGAAGAACATCCCACGCCATCAAAATAAAGATTGACGTGCCATTAATTACAGTCTTAAGCTAAGTTTTTTATTCCCAATATATACTTCATATCTAATCAAGCCGAAGCCTTTGACTTTATTCTCAATATGTAATAATTATTTTTAATTGATGACGGTGATGATTCCCTATTTGCGCCCAGAAAACTAATACTACTATAAGAATCAAACCGATCATATATATATATAACAACTCATACTTGCACACACATTTACGTGCTGAGGCAAAAGGATAACAATGGAGGTTATGATGGAGCTTTGTTAGATTATGGCATGAAAGGCCAATGGAAGGAAGCTGTGGAGGCATACAAGAAGAACCCAGGAGTGTTGGAGGCCATCAGCACACAAAGTACCATGATTTAATGATAAGGTTGCTGACATAGTTTGACTTAATCATTTATCAATAACTCACATATCATGGCTTGGATTTGTTGTTTTGCTCCTGTTAAATTACAAATTTACCAGCTCCAGTTCTTCTTATTTAAAATTTTTCTGAACATACTATAAGAAGCTGATGAGTGAGCAAGACTGTATAATGTTTTTGTGGTTTCAGCAACTTCAGCTTCTTCTGTAGGAACTGCAGTGATTGGGTAATTGATGGAAAGATCGAAGGTGGGTATCTTGTTACTGTCACAGTGGGTTCAGAGAAACTCAAAGGTGTTCTATATCAGGCTACACAAAACCCTGCGTTGCCAACAATGCCGCAACATTGTAGTGTTCCAGTCTATAATAGTAATACCTGATCTACTGCTTTGGGTGTCCATGGTCACCGACACAAGAAATGTGAGATAAAAAACAGAGACCCGGTCATCCCAAGCCTAATAGAAGCGTATACAATTTCTTCTTTGCAGAGCAACATGCAAGATGCAAGATTGAAACCACTTCACCATGGGAAGGACAGAGAAATCAGTAAGATAATTGGTGAACTCTTGAATAAATTAATGAACCCGGAAAAAGCAGTCAGTGGTTTATTGAATTTTGTCCTTTGTATTTATGTTTTTCATATTTTTGAGTTCATGTTTTGGCACTCAAAACAGACACACATCAATTTATTCCTTTAAACCTTGATCTTTTCATCTCGGTCCTCTAAAATATATTCTGTTATTAATGAAGTCCTCACATTAAGCCTGCTAGCAAAAAGTAAACAGAAACATTTACTTGGGGCAACCAAAAGCCAACAAAGCTTTTGAATACGTAAGTTGTGTTTCAAATGTGGGAACACAAAATTACCATGATGCCTGCTAGCAAAATTAACTTGTGGTTTTCCCTTGAATTTAGGTTTATCAAGAGAAGGCACTTAAACTGAATACAGGCCAAGGTATAGGTGATGCTACGCTGTTACAAGAACAAATTCCCAATAAGGATATAATGGACGCCGGCTTGAAAGTGGACAAAACCGAGGGAGCAGAATCTCCTCAAACACCTGATAAGAGCTGTTCTGGTGAAAGTGACTCTGAAGATGATAAAGGTACAGAGCATAATATGGACGTGGATGCTTCTACCCGAATGACAAGAGTGGGTGCTAGCCATCTAGGTGCAGAGAATCTATCAAAGGAGATAGAAAGGAATGATGATGGAGATCAACATGCTCAAAAGATGGATGAGAGCTCAAGCATGGTGGCTGTGTAGTAACCAGCAGAGCAAAGGAACAAAGAATCTTGATCAACATTTTTTAATTTTGAGACGGCTTTAAATCTCAGGCTTAATATAGATCAGATTGCTGCAAACAAATTAGCAAGTTACAACCTTTCGTGTTGTTTTTCCCCCACAAGAATATTCATTTTGCTGTAAATTTTTCACGCTGCTATAGAAATTCGCTAATGAAGCAATGGGTTGGGTACTGGAGGAGTTTTGTTTTGCTGGGTTCACAAGCAAGAATCTGATTTAGTCGCACGTGATATTACTTTATTCTTTAACCACATTATCGGCCAACCATGAATCTTTTGGCATGCTCTGGGGATTTTCGAATCTAAATCTCCCCCATTGTCAAGGAAATGCCAATCTTGCACTGGAAGTAATAGTAGTTATTGATCAGACATTAAAATGAAATTAAAGAAAAAAAGAATCCCACGCGCAACAATAAAGTACAATTGTATGCTGAGTTTGCTTGACAATTCATCATAGTATGATGTCGAAATCCTCAAACTTTATTGGTATGATACGAGGGTTACGACTTTATTCTAAAAAATAATGAAAATTATTAATACAATTGTCTGTGTTAGCAGTCACGATTCTTTCCTAGTAGCCATGCATGAACTCTATTAAAAAAAGGCATAAACTGAACAAAACTGACACTGTAGAAAATATTATGAGAAAAAGGGAGTGCGCATATATATACATATATATACGGGTAGCAAAGAAGATAACTTGCTGACGAGCTATACGTTGAAGCAATCAACAATGGAGGTTGAGGGTGAAGGCATGTTGAGTTATGCCATGAAAGGCCAATGGCAGGAGGCTGTGGAGGCATACAAGAAGAACCCAAAAGCGTTGGAGGCCAGGACCACAAAGTCAGAAGAAACAGTGATCCACATCGCTATCTATGTGGGGCAGACCAATTTTGTGACACGCGTCCTGGATAAGATGGAAAAGGAAGAGTTTATAAGAATCCTGAGCATGCGAAACTCAAAGGGAAACACTCCTCTTCACATGGCTGCAGAGCTTGGTAACCTGAAAATCTGCAGAAGCATCGCAGGAAGAGAACCCGATCTCATTTCGAGCCGAAACATGGAAGGCGAAACGCCGTTGTTCTTGGCAGCTAATTATGGTCAAAAAGAAGCATTCTTTTGCCTCCATGGTTACCTCAACAACAAAGATGATTGCTCACTCTGCAGGAGAACTAATGGGGACACAATCCTTCATTGCACCATATATGGTGAATTCTTCGGTTAGTTCGTATTTCTATGTATTATTTTGCTCCTCAACTATTGTGTTTTTTAAATGCTTGATTAATATATTATTATTCATACTGAAGTTCTTTTGATTGTGTCTTATTGTAGATTTGGCATTTCAAATAATTCACTTGTTCCCCAACCTCACGTTGTCTAAGAATGAAGAAGGGGTATCACCTCTCCATATCCTTGCCATGAAGCCTAACTGCTTTAAAAGCAGCACCAGAATGGAGACTCTGGATAATCTCATATACCATTGTAAGAAGTTCTTATTGCCTTTAAGTTTTCCCATTTGGTTATAATGATTATTTTTCTCTCCCTTTTCATATAAAAAACATAACTTCAAGAATATTACGAGCATAATCATATATACATCACTTACTGTAGAAGATTGTTGTAGTTAATGAGATCATATATAGTTTGTTCTTGAAGTAAAGCATCAATTGGCTTTTCATCTCTAGAAGTAGAATCTCTGCAACAATAATCGTTTCATGAAAGTATCCCTCAGCAATTATAACAGGGCACCTTCATTTGTATAATTTCTAATAACTAAGCATGTTCTTCCAGGTCTAATAGTGGATGAGTTGAAGGAGGAAATTGGGGACTCAAGTAGAGCAGATAGAAAAAGTAATGAGTTTGAGTGTCCAGAAAACTACAGAACATGCATGGATGTGTTAGAAACTTTGAAGAAAGTACAAGTATTAAGTAAGTCAGATATACATTATTATAAATTTTAAATGTGTACTAAATATTTCAAGGCTTATGGTCAGCATAACTCATTCATGCATTAACATTTATGCTGTAATAAGCAAATGGCACAAGTGGTGGTAAAGCTGCAACTGATGAAGAAAATCCCTCACCTGGCAGATTCTTCCCCAAAAGTACTGGTACCTATTTCAAGATTTCATCCTCAATTCTAGCTAACCTGATCTCTATATATGTATTTATAAGCAATAATGATAGAGCTAATTTGATATTTATCATCTTGTGGCATTGTGGTTTCCGTTTTATAGCAGAGAGGAAACAAGAGAGAAGCCACCGGTTCCCTCCCAATTGGGAAGCTGCAATCCGATTCCTAGTGATTATGATGAAGGTTTTTCTAATCGTTTTTGGTTTAGGTAGGGTTCTTTAAATAATCCGGCATATCATATATATGTCATTAAAATGAGAAACATCTTAATCTGCATATATACATATATAATGTGTAATTGCAGGAGCATCTTGGATACGGAAAATCCAGAGAAGAAAAGAGAAACATGTTTGGGCAAAGCAAGTTATGTTGGAGCTAGTTCGACTAGCTTCTGTCCACAGATATGAAAATACAGGAAGTACTCCTCAAAAGTATGACACAAGAGAGGACATGGAGAATCAGAAGATGAAGATGAAGAGGACGATGATAGAGACACCTGTATTGATAGCAGCAAAAATGGGAGTGACAGAAATGGTAGAGAAAATACTTGACACTTTCCCTCTGGCCATCCAAGACGTTGACGCAGACAACAAGAACGTGGTGCTTCTGGCCGTAGAGAATAGACAGCCTCATGTGTTCAACCTTCTGAGAAAAATGGAGTTTGTGAAAGAGAGTGCTTTCAGACAAGTCGATTCACAGGGCAATAGTGTTCTTCATCTCGCTGCTTCGTGTCGGGATCATAAGCCTTGGCGTGTTCCTGGTGCTGCGATGCAAATGCAGTGGGAATACAAATGGTATAAGGTTCGTATATGTATAATTCGGATCTTGATTTTTCTGGAATTCGATAGATGAGAGAAATCGATCGTCAATTTTGAAGTTGATTTGTGATTCTTTCAGTTAGTGAAGGAATCGATGCCGCCGAATTTCTTCTCTCGATACAACTTTCGTGGCGAAACAGCAAAGCTCGTCTTCTTAAGGACACACGGACATCTGATGAAAGAGGGGAGCAAGTGGCTGACGAAGACGGCGGAATCGTGCTCGCTGCTGGCGGCGCTGGTGGCGACGGTGGCATTCACTACGTCGACGGCCGTCCCCGGAGGATCTGACCAAACTACCGGCGTGCCTCTGCTCCAAGGAAAGCCTCTGTTCGACATCTTCGCGGTGGCGTCTCTGGTGGCGCTGTGCTCGTCGGTGATGTCGCTGGTTATGTTCCTGTCGATCCTGACGTCGCGGTTCCAAGAGAAGGACTTCGCTGTGGGACTGCCCAGGAAGCTTCTGATGGGGATGTCGTCACTGTTCACGTCAATAGCTTCGGTATTGATATCTTTCTGCGCCGGTCATTTCTTCATCGTGAAAGATAGTCTGAGAGTCGCCGTTTATCCGATATACGTGGCGACGTTCTTGCCGGTGACGTTTTTCGCATTGGTTCAGCTTCCTCTGTATTTTGATCTGGTTCTGGCTATTTGCCGCAAGGTTCCACAACGGAGCTACAAGGTCTTCACTCACCTAACAGGATCCTCTAACACATCGCACAATGGCAAAGATGGACACAAAATTTCGAAACACCATTAATGCTGACTTCCTTATAATTTGTTCATGCCGAGGAAAATCGAATTCTAGTTCATAAAAATTATAAATTAGAAATTACACTCGTTTTGGGTAATGAATCAGAATTTCGTTTTTTTTTTTTTTATTAAGTTTTTTATCCGTTGCGTAAGTGAAAAATATATATCAACTGCATGATATCTTCAAGAATGACTTGCGAATGAATTGTTCTGCTACTCTTAATATTTTTCTGCCTTCTTATCAACAATGATCAATCGGAACCAGTTTCAGCACGATGAGGCAAGCACGACGTCCAAATGATATTAATTAATCATCAATATAATTAATATGAATCATGATCTTCATCATCCAGATCCTCCCATCTTTAAGTTTTTCCTTTTTTTGGACCAGCAAAGAGATTGCATTCAATTAAAGGCATAAAGAGGTCTGAAACATACAGGAATTAAAGAAACAACGTAACGGAAGTAACAGGTAATGATAGAAACAAAATAAACAAATGATACATCGGCCTATTCCTTCCTTATCAGCCTCCAAGAAATGCTGGTCCAACCTGTTAACGTCTTCAACCGATGCTTCACGAAGAATAATGGAAGCTAGAGGAGGTGGAGGATCCAAGATCAGACCGTTAGGTCCCAACTCCCTTAAAGCGAAGACTTCGTCCAGCCATCAAATCAAAAATCTCCAGAAGTAAGCTATGAAGAGACCAAGGACAGAATTTAATAGTTTTCAAAGACATGCATAATACAGATCCTGGCAGTCAAGCTCTACTATAGGGAAGAGGATTATCTCAGTATCCTTTCCTCCTCTTCCCTTAGAATCTTAATCTGGGCCGTCCAAAAATGAATCTAACGGTCAGAGAGAGTTTTGAAATTTTTATATTTATCGCATATGGTAAAAGCACCGCATGTGGTTTCTGAAATCAGTGATTCTGGACCCTCAGATCATTTTTTGGACGGCTCAGATGCAAAGATACTGAGGGATCCTGAAGGAAGGGCTTCTGAGACAACCCGGATCCTATAGCAGGTTGGTTCTATCGCTCTAAATGCTGCTAGAAGCTCTGCGTGAAAAGCTGAGCAGGTCTTTACTTTCTCAGCCCAACCTCTAATAAATAGGCCCCTGCAAACAATACCAATGCTCTCACTCTCATTCTTTTTACAAAAGGCTCCATCACAATTAATCTTGATTGATTAAGCCTGTGGTTTCCTCCACTGAAAGTCAGCTTCAGTTGCCACAGCAGGAGGAGTAGGCTCTAGCAAAGAATTAGCATACCAATAAGCCTGCATGCATTGTCCTGTTAATTCAATCACAGCAGCTGGGGTGGGAATTTCCTGTTCAAAGATCAGCTTGCATCTAAGTTTCCAAATGAACCAACACATTGTTGCAATATAGGCTTTTCCATACTCCATGTCCCCTGAATCCATTAAAAAAAAAATCCTCAATCCAGAAGGTAATGTTCTGGGCAAAGGAAGGATTAATCATTAGACTCAAAGGACAACCAAACCAAGCAATCCTAACCTAGTTACACAGCAAGAAACTTTGGGAATTAAGACGACGTTGGTTTCATTTAAAGAGTCAATCAACTCACCATGCTCGAAGAAACTTTTCACCATTCTAAGAAGAGAGTGACGTACCTCATTCCAATAAAATTGGTAGAAGAGCCCATTAAAACCATCCAGGACCGGAGCCTTGAATGCACCATGTTGGAAGGTAGCTTCCTTAATAACTTCTTCTGTAACTGTACGAATAAGGCATGAATTTTGCTGTTCGGTGATTACTGGTTTCACATAATACGGTACTGAATCCAGGTGGCCTTGTATGCTGGTTTAGAATAAGGATGCATAAAAATCAGCAACTAACTAAGCAACAGCCTCCTCTTGTTCTACCCAGCTACTACTTTGATCCTTAAGTCTCAGAACCAGATAACGTTGCCTCCGAATCACAGTGGTGCGGTAAAAAAACTTAGTATTCAAATCTCCAGCCTTGAGCCATTTATTTCTCGACCGTTGCCACCAATAGAGTTCTTCTTTCTTTCATACCGCCTCTAATATAGATGTCAAAGCATCTACAATGCACTTTGATTCATCAGTGTAAATGTCATTAAGATTGGAACATCAATGAGGTCTAGAGGAATACCTGGATTCTTATCCCTTATAATTTGTTTCATTTTCCTGACACTCTTGGTCTGACAGCTTTTCGTGGAGATTTAGGCGCATTTGTACCTGTAAATTCAGATTCAGGTTCTGTAAAAAATTCTTGTCCTTTTGCTTTCCACAGGAGATTCAGGGTCAGAAGCATTTCTTTTTTCACTTAACTCCATCCAGCTTCTTAGCAACCTCAGAAATAGGGGAGAGTTGAGTGACAGGAATAATTGCACGGTTCAAATTACTCACCGAACTAATAGCATCAGAGTCATACAGCCTTATCTGGGTTGTTTCTTAGTTGTTGAAGACAGAGCAACCCTTTGTTCAGGGAAGGATTAATCCAATCTGAGATTTTTTGCGCTCCGCAGGTCTAGTAACCTCATTTCCATCTGAACCACAAGAATCAATAAGAGGTATATCCACGCTTGTGCATTCAAGGCTCGAGGAAGCTTGCCACTCCAACCGAAACCTCCGAGTAATCATTTTCTGGGTAAATTAAGATCTTAGCATGCTGCGACAGACATTAGTAACTATGTAATTTTTGTTATGTTGGGGTTACAAGCAAGAATCTGATTTTGGCTTATAAAACAGTAACTAATCATTCCTTAACCCCATTCCTGAGCTACTTACTATATAGATGAATTAATCTTTTGGCAAGCTTGGTACTCTAGAAATAACAGAGCGAGCATCCGAATAACAATAAAGGTTTACTGCTCGCTCCTCTAGCTCTGTTTGATTCACATATAATGCTGGAATAAGCACCTAATATAATTAACTTTGCTGCTCAGATTAAACCTCAAAAAGCAGAACATCCATGCCATCAAAATAAAGACTGACGTGCCATTAATTACAGTCATAAGCTAAGTTTTTGATTCCCAGTCCCTATTTGGGCCAAGAAAAACTACTTCTACTGTAAGAATCAAACTGATCATATATAAATATAAAATAACCCATACTTGCACACACATTTACGTGCATGGTAGCTGGCTGAGGCTATAATATAATAATGGAGGTTGATGATGGAGTTTTGTTGGATTATGGCATGAAATGCCAATGGAAGGAAGCTGTGGAGGCATACGAGAAGAACCCAAAAGTGTTGGAGGCCATCACCACAAAGTCCCATGATTCAGTAATATAATGCACGTGGCAATCTATGCAGGGCAGACACATTTCGTGACAAGCCTCCTAGATCGCATCAAACAAGAGGAAATGTGTCTTATTATGAGGAATAGTCTGAGTATGAACAACTCAGAAGGAGGGAAGCAAGCTGCTGACGAAGAAGGCGAAATCGCGCTCCCTGGTGGCGACGTTGGCTTTCGCCACGTTGACGGCTATCCCCGGAGGATCCAACCAACAAACCAGCTAGCTAGCGTGCCTCTGTTCCTCGGACGTCCACTGTTCAACTCCTTCACGGTGGTCTCTGGTGGCGCTGTACTTGTCGGTGATGTTCAACAACCGAGCTACAAGGTCTTCACCGACGAAATGAGACCGTCGGTATCGCACTGGGGGAGACCCGCAAAGAAAATTGCGTCATGAATTGAACTCCATGAACGTTGCCACCTACCGCCTTTAACGACATGAGATAATATAATTTGTGTTAAATTTCCCTTTTTTTTTTTTAAATATATTGAGTTTTCATCTCTATTTATCTGAAAATGAGTGTTTAGAGTTGTTTTGTAATGATAAGTATTTTTAATATTATTTTAAATCTTCATGGGTTATATATATAATTGAAAAAGTTATCAATTGTATCATACGGGTCATGTAATTTACAATAATGAATTAATAATAATTATAGCCTTGTGTAAACTTTATGATATAGCGTCACAAAAGTTTTGACTGCTTTTGAGGCCAAACAATATATAGACTTGGTGAATGGTAACTGGGGAATAGTTATAGAGGCATACCATGCAATGAACTTTGGCTTATACTAAAATAGCTCGCCGTTAATTTGATTGAGACATCGTGAATAAAAAAATAAAAAAAAAAGTGTTTTATAAGAGAAAAATTCTCCATGCCATTAACCTCCTCGTTTAATAGACGAGTCTTCTCCATAAGCTTAATTAACGGTCCAACAACTCTTTTTTACTTCATTTTCATCTTCTAATTAAAAAAAAAAAGGAAGGCGAAGAAGGAAGAACCTTTTGACTTGAGTGCTCTCCTTAAATGAAAGGTCTAACTTGGAAGAGTTCACATTTTACCAGCTCATCCATGAGCTTATCAATTGTAAAGCAAATTGGGCGCCGTTTTGCGGGATGAGCTCATGGATGTACTCAGCATATAATGCGGACCCAACCTTAGAGTGGGTATGGGGTTGACGTTTGTGTAAATCTTTATTCTCTGGAAGCTAATTTTTAGTTTATCAGATTTTTTAGGTTTTCCAGTCAGTTAGATAGGATAGATCAAGGTCTTAATGATATTGTTGGTGTCTGTATCTAAGATCTTCTAGGTCTGTTTAATGACACAACACTATCATTTGAATCTAGATAATAATAAATCATGTCATTATCAAAAATCTAAATGTTGTGGGATCAAACATGTTATCTCATACCAGTAGGTAGGAGATACCTTTCGTTCTATTAGACCACATGACAATAATGATATACTCTATTCAGTTTGTAATATATGGCTCTTTAATTTATTCATGTGAATCAAAAAGTGACGGTTAACAAATTTAATGTCCTAAATTGAAAAGAAAAAAAAATGTGAATTAATAAAATTCAAGGGCTCTTCCCATTGAAAAATGAGGATTACAAAGAAGCATTTCACCAAACTCTTCTTATGGAAAATGAAAGGGTTTGACTACCATCCACTTTTCTTTCATCCCTTCTTCTTTCATCGCCGATCGTTGAATTTAAATCTTAACAGTTCAAATTTAATGTTTTATAAAGATAATATTTTTAAATATTTGTAATAATTTAATATTTTTATAAAACATTAAATGCGGTGACCAAAAATGATGCTTTGAGGAGATTTCAATCCAACATATTAGAAAATGTTATCTTGAAGAGAGTACAGAAAAGAGGCCAAAAGTGGATAACCACATGAACAAAACTGAAAAGGGATGATGCTTTGAGGAGAGAGAAGGGTCGCATGTCATCATATTATTGGAACTGATATTTATCTTGAAGAGAGTACAGAGGAGGGCCAAAATTGGAAATAACAAGTAATAACCACATGAACAAAACTGAAAAATAAGTATCAATTTGAATCATGTCATTCTTCTAGAGGCACCTGAATTATAGACTCAGAGAGAATTGTTGATTATATTCAATAAAACATATTCAAACTGAAACGAGGGCTATGGTGATAAAATCATTAATTAATATTATATAGATCCAATTTATAATATAATACTTATTTATCTAATTTAATTAGATTAAGAAATTTAATTTGTCGAAGAATAGATTAAACAACCGCATTAAAAATTTGAAACGTTAAGCATAGTTTAGGTTTGCTGTAGTCTGAAATAGCCATATGTTTTTCTGCAGTAAATATAGATATATTAATCCTATTAATTAATAATAATAATTATAGCCTTGTGTAAACTTTATGATATAGCGTCACAAAAGTTTTGATTGCTTTTGAGGCCAAACAATATATAGACTTGGTGAATGGTAAGTGGCGAATAGTTATAGATGCATACTATGCAATAAACTTTGGTCATACTAAAATAGCTCGCCGTTAATTTGATTGAGACATCGTAAACGAGTTATAGAGGCATACTAAAAAAAAAAAAAAAAGTGTTTTATAAGACAAAAAAAAAAAAAAAAAAAAAATTCTCCATGCCATTAACCTCCTCGTTTTTTCGTGAAAAAAAAAAAAAAAAAAAAAAAAACCTCCTCGTTTAATAGACAATTCTTCTCCATAAGCTTAATTAACGGTCCACAAACTCTTTTACTTTTTCATCATCTATTTTTTTTTTTTTTTTTTTTTTTTTTTTTTTTTTTTTTTTTTTTGGTAAAAGGAAGGCGAAGAACCTTTTGACTTGAGTGCTCTCCTTAAATGAAAGGTCTAATTTGGCGGAATCTTTTGATGGTCAGTTGGGCCTTGACTGATTTTATAAAATTTGTTAAAGTATATATATTTTTATTATATGATATTTTATTTAGTCAAAAATTTGGTCCCAGCTAATTTTTTATCTTCTCTATAAGGATAATGTTTGTTTCATTACTTATTGGAATGTGAGAGGAAAGTAAAATTCTTATTCGAGATACTGGAAATGTTAGTATCATCTTATATATTGTTTTGATTTATAATTATCGGTTTTTATTTATTTTTATTTACAAGGTTATTTGATACTATTTAATAAATACTCCCTTTAGTCCTTATTTAAGGAACCAACTAACAATTCTTACAAGTCAATAAAAATAATTAAAGTCATTAAATTTGTCCTAAAATTTAAGTAATTTTCAATATTATCCCTATTAATTACACTAAACTCTAATATCTTATTAATTATTACTCTCTCTTTTTTTGCTAAAAAAGAATAATAATAATTAATTATTTTTATTACTACCTTTTTATTACTATCACTTATTTACCTAAATTTTGATGTTTTATAATAAAAACTAAGGGATTAAGTGTTATCTCAAGAACCCCCAAACTACACGCGTTTTACTAAAAAAAAAAAAAAATCTAATTTGCTTCCTAATAACTCTAAACCCCAAAACTGAGAATCAAATAACATTTTAATAGAAAACAAAAATATTTGGGAAAATAAAAGCAAGTGTCCTAATAAAAAAGATCAAATTTTATACGTTGATGAGATTATTATTTGGCGACCAATTCAATTGTAGCAACGAAGCGAAGGATCTATAATATAAAAGGGTACAAAAATTAACGTGGATCCGAACTGCAAGAAAAAGGAGGGATGAGAGTCAAAGAGAAACTCCAAATGAAGAAGACGTTTAGGGAGGGGATGGTGGATCCAAATGAAGAAGTTGGAGGGAGTGGATCTAGTTGGAGAGTTCAATGGACAATGATGAGAATGAAGGGCAAAAGGGTTTAGGGTAATTGGCAAGCAAATTAGATGTTTTTTATTTTTTTAAAACAAGATAATTCCATGGAGATAACCTTATCTCCAGTGATTGGAGAAATATTAATCCCAAAAACTAAATAGAATAATTCAATATGTTTATTTTTTAGCCAAGACTAAATTTTTTTCTTGGTTCCACTGCTAACTTGGAAGAGTTCACATTACCGGCTCATCCATGAGCTTATCAACTGTAAAGCAAATCGGGCGTCGTTTTGTGGGATGAGCTCATGCATGTACTAAGCATATAATGTGGGTATGTTTTTGAGGGGTGTGCAAATCTTCATTCTCTATGAGGGAAGGCTAGAGGGTTAATTGTTTTAAAATATTAATAAATCATATGTGATTGTCAAAAATCTAATATTGTTGAAATTATAATTGAGATCAAACATGTTATCTCATTCCAGTAGGTAGGAGATAGTTTTCGTCTATCAGACTATATGACAATGATGATATACTCTGTTCAGTTTGTAATATATGGCATTTTAATTTATTTATGTTAATCAAAAAGTGACAGTTAACTCATTTAATGTCCTAAATTTAAAAAAAAAAAAAAATGTGAATAAAAAAATAAGGATTGCCGGGAGAGAGAGAATGGGCATTTCATCAAACTCGTCTCATGGGAAATGATACTTTGACGGAAAGAGAAGAGTCCCATGTCATCATATTATTTGAACTGATATGTTATCTTGAAGAGAGTACAATGGAGGGCCAAAATTGGAAATAAGTAATAACCACATGAACAAAACTGAAAAATAAGTATTGATTTGAATCATGTCATTCTTCTAGAGACACCCGAATCATAATTGTTGATTATATTCAATAAAAGTTAGTCAAACTGAAACGAGGCCTATGGTGATAAAAATATTAATTAATACATAACAGGGCGTGACAAGCGAGTTAAGAATTATAAAAATTATAACTGGTACAAGCTACGCAAGGAGGATGACTTTGATAATTACATACTCGTTTGTCCAAAAAAATACTCCATCCGGTCTTAAATTTAGGGATGAAAATAGGTTAGGTTAGACTAGGTTTTGACTAAATAGGCCTGAGCCTATAATAGAGGTAGAAGGCCTGAGCCTTTGTAAAGCCTGGTCGAGTCTGAAGCTTTTTTAAAGACATATTTACAATGTAGGCATTTAAAAAGGCTTCATATTGTAAGCCTTGGAGGCCATAAATAGGCTATGAACTTTGGATCTATAAAAACTATATAAATGTAGGCTTTTTTAAATAATATATTATATAAATATAAGTATATTTATTTGATGTGTAAATAAGTCAGACCTGAAGGCTTATAGGCCAGGCCTTTAACTAAATTTGTTTGGCCTATTTACATATTTATGCCTTTAAATAGGTCTTGATCTGGCCTCTTTAACAAACAGGCCAGGCTAGATCAGGCCCTAAACAGGCTAGGTTGTAGGCCGCCTGATAGAAGCCTGGTCTATTTCCACCTCTAGTCTTAATTATAGGACAACATTTGAGAGTTGGTTTTGATCATAATTATAGGACAAAATTCTAATTTTTGTTAATTTCTTCTAAAAATACGGCTTCAATTTTTTCCTTAGATATGAATGAGGGATTATGTGAAATTAGTAAAGCAATTGAAGTGTAAAATTTATATAAGAGCATTTTAGGAAAATAAGTAAGATTAACTAATTTAACTCTTATTCTTAATCAACCACGATGGGTGGGCGTGATGGTTCAGCATCTCGTCCCTTAAGCAAATGGTTGGGGGTTCGATCCTCAACTCTTGTGAATGAAAAGATCCGTCCGAGACGACCTTCTACCGCTTTGTCTACGACAAGTAGGAAAGAAGATTAGCCATGGCTATCGATCGTGAGGGGATACCTTGCGTAAGCAAAAAAACACTTATTCTTAATCCCTCCAAAATCGCTTAAATATATCTTATAATTAGGATCAGAGGTAGTAATAATTAAATACTCTCTTCAATTTATAATATAATACTTATTTATCTAATTTGATTAGATTAAGAAATTTAATTATGTTAGTTAATATGATATGTATTGTCTAAAATATCTTAGTCATTTTCTTTAATTCCCTAATTCTCCCCCTTTAATTATTCTTAAGTAAGTATCAATAAAAATAAATTAAAAAATATTGATAAATATGTAAATATATGTTATATAGATGATTAAGACAACTCCCCAAACCCCAAACAATGAAACCGTGATTACGTCCCCAACTACTACCAAGTTGTTTGTTTGTGTTGGTATGAAATGGAAATTTATCGCCGCCAACTGACGTAAATCGTACCAATTAATATATAAAATAAAAAATCGGGTGTTTCGTGAGTTTTGGTTTACTTAATTACTCATTTGTTTAAATTAATTTAGCTAATCCACTAAGCTGGGGGCGACCTGCCTCCCTTATTAATTAAGATGGTGTGATGATCTGTAAACATTTGACTTTGAGGCCTAACTTATCCACTGATTATTTGATTTAAATAAAATTGAATGATAGGAACATTGGGAATATTTCAGACCCCAAAAAAAGGAAAGAAAAAAAAAAGCGTTTAAAACTATTCTCGGAAAAAAAAATCAAATCAAATCAAATCAAAATATGATCAGGTGTGAGAGACATTTTGATTTTTAAAGTCTTGAATATTATTAATTTATATAACTTTTTCAAAAAATGGATTTAAACAAGTTAAGAATACTGCTTTCATACTTCATTGCTGATGACAATATACATTCCCACCTGTCCAACACGCTTTCGCTTTCACTTTCACTTTAGTTTGAAGCAATACCAAATATGATCATGTATTCATGTAGAAACTTGTTCCTAATGTACCATTCCACTTATGTGGATAGAGATTTTGTAATCAAATATATTTTTTTACTCCCAATTATAAAATCGAATTGACTTTTTAAAAAAATTAAGGAAGTTAATTAAATTATTTAAGAGTATTTTTATTGTTATTTTTTCTCCAAATTAATTGGTTTGACTAATTAACTAATATATAATTTAAGAATATACAACATGTGATATGATTAAATAATTTATTTAGTTTTCTTAATCTCTAAAAAAAAGTCTACTCGATCTTATAATTAAGATCATATACTACTAATTATTTATATTGCTTAGCTAGATTCTCTTCCGCAATTCTTTAACTTTCGTTTAAAGTTTTGTTTGTTTAATCAAACTGTATCTTTGAGTTTTGAGTAAATAACTAATCTCTCTCTGAAGATTCCCAAGTGCACTATTTGATTTGGTAATAGCCAACACTAGCATGGTTTTGTTTTGTTTTGCACGATGCTACGAAAAATTTGACGTTTTCAAACATGAAACTCCAATCATTTTTTTTTTTGGGGGGGAAATCTGTACTAGGTATTTTTTTTCTTTGTTCTCTCCAACTTGATATTTTCTTTTCAACTTTTAAATGCACGTATTCTGAAGTAATTCAACGGAGCAAAGGTCACTCCCTTCGCGGAAATTTTTTATGAATTTATTTATTTATTTTATAATATCAGTATTATTGACTACTTTGAATTTGGGTATTTGTTTACCCCAAATGGAATGGAACTCTCTCAGTTATTGTGAATTCAAACTAAAAATATTGATGAAATATTTTGTCAAAGCAGATTTCTTCTGCGTGACTTGATGCTTTCTCATTAGAGAAGAAACTTCAAGGAAAAAGAAAAGGTATTAGTATTGATAATGACTTTATAGCCTAATACTATGAAAACCCTCCTTTAATGAGTCTAATCCCGCTTATAACCTCAGGATTTCATCTTAGTACAAAAACGGTTCAAATTCAAAAGATGAAAAAAAAAAAAGGCGGCATGAATAGTAAATCAGATTAATCTTAATTGTCACAATCTCCCTCCCAAGGGCTTTTCAATTTTAAGCAAAAAAAAGAAAGTACAGAAACAGTTCTTTATTGATGAACAACTCAGTTGCAGGGTTAGATGAAAAGCCATATCACCTAAATTCAACCAGCAAAAGCTGTACAAATTTGTCTCAGTGGAATTTGATTTTTGTCTTTAAGCGCTATACTTGCGCTGATATGGATATCCACCTCATGAAACACACAGAGCAAGACAGTGACAACCTTTCACTTCAGATACAAATATTATATACACACATATATACAAATGCCTTTTTGTTGGCAAAATTTTCTTCCTCTGCGGCAAAATTCAAGGATTGAAAACTTGAAATTAAGTCATGGAAATTTTCAACAGTTTCCACTTTCCAGAAAGAATTTGAGATTTTCAATAAAAAATATAAAGCCAATGAAATCATCTTTTGGTGAGTTCATATAAGGGTAGGTTCCAATTTGGCAGATAGTTGTATACAATTCAACCATGCTCACCTAAGCGCGTTGAAAAATACCACCCACCACATAATATGTCGCATTCCATCAGCTTCATCATCAAGATCAATCCCTCCTCCTTCTTCGTCCTACTAATTATACCAACAAGCTTCAAATTCTTCTTGCTCATAACCCATTAGGCCATCACCTTTTTTCTCCATGTTCATCTTTCTCAGATTCAAGTATAGTGCCTAAAGCCCCACCACCACCACCATGCAGCTCAAGCATCTCTGCGTCATTTTACCTGCAGATTCTGCTGAGTTTAAGCAACAACCACCATCAAAAGTCAACCAATCTTCCCAGAAAGAAACCAAGACAAAGACAAAGAAACAACACAGGGCTTGTGGGGGTCAAGTTCTTGCCTTCTTTCGTGATTCTGTGAGCAAATTATATGGCACAAACTGTTCGAGGTTTTTCCACAATGAAGTGGGGAAAGGGAACCAAGGCTCAGTCACGCTGTTTCATGACATGGATGGAGTACAACTCTCTGCTAAGATTGGTGGGGACAGCCCAAGAATCTTCAGCTTCGCTGAGCTTTTCATAGGGTCTAATGGTTTCAGTGAGGATCATGTTCTGGGAAGTGGAGGATTTGGGAGAGTGTACAAGGCTGTTTTGCCCAGTGATGGAACAGTGGTTGCTGTCAAATGTTGCCTAGCAGAGAAAGGCCAGCAATTTGAGAAGACTTTTGCTGCTGAGTTAGCAGCCGTGGCTCATCTTCGACACAAGAACCTTGTCAGGCTCAGGGGTTGGTGTGTTCATGAAGATCAGTTGTACCTTGTCTATGATTACATGCCTAACCTCAGCCTTGACCGGATACTCTTTCGCCGGGCGGAGAGTCCAAACGCTGAGCCGCTCAGCTGGGGAAGGCGTGGGAAGATTATCAAAGGCTTGGCAGCTGCATTATACTATCTTCATGAGCAACTAGAGAATCAGATCATTCACAGGGACGTGAAAACCAGCAATGTGATGCTTGATTCCCAGTACAATGCCCGGTTGGGTGACTTTGGCTTGGCAAGGTGGCTAGAACATGAGCTCGAGTATAATAATAATCAAAGTAGGAAAACATCAACCAGAATTGACCCTTTCAGGTTGGCTGAGACAACAAGAATTGGTGGCACGATTGGGTATTTGCCCCCCGAGAGTTTCCAGAAGAAAAGCATCGCTACCTCGAAATCTGATGTGTTCAGCTTCGGTATAGTTGTGCTGGAAGTGGCATCTGGAAGGAGAGCTATTGATCTTGCATACCCTGATGATAAGATCATTTTGCTTGATTTTGTTAGGAGGCTATCTGATGAAGGGAAGCTCCTAGCAGCAGGCGATTCTCGGCTACCAGATGGTTCTTACAAGCTTTCTGATATGGAACATTTACTTCACGTAGGTCTTCTTTGTACACTCCATGAACCACAATCAAGGCCTAGCATGAAATGGATTGTAGAAGCACTTTCTAACATTTCAAGCCCATTACCAGCTCTTCCTTCTTTCCATTCCCACCCTTTATATATTACTTTATCTTCTCCATCTGATACAAGTCTAAGTAGCACAAATGCCTCCAGCACTGTCAACACAGAAAATGTCAGCATAATCACCAACTATTCTTCATCCAACTATGTTACAGCAAATGGGAGGACAATATACATGACTGCTGAAGATAGAAACAGCGGAATCTCCTCCGCAAAGTCCATGTATCACCACAACACATCATTTCCTGTGGTTGAAGCTCCGAGGAAGATATCATACAAGGAGCTTGCCATGGCTACAGATCATTTTTCCGAGTCTATGAAAGTAGCAGAGCTAGACTTTGGAACTGCTTACCATGGCATCCTTGGAGATCGTTGCCATGTCATGGTGAAACGCCTAGGAATGAAGACGTGCCCTGCGCTGCGCGAAAGATTCTCTAATGAACTGCGAAATCTAGCAAGGCTTCGCCACAGGAATTTGGTGCAGCTTCGAGGTTGGTGTACCGAGCAAGGGGAAATGCTTGTTGTGTATGATTACTCAGCAACAAGACTTCTCAGTCACCATCTTCTCCGTCATGACAACCCTAGAGATGGGAGTTCTGTCCTGAAATGGCATCACAGATACAATATAATAAAATCACTAGCTTCTGCCGTTCTTTACCTTCATGAGGAATGGGAAGAACATGTAATTCATAGGAACATCACTTCTTCAGCTGTTGTCCTTGAGCCTGATATGAACCCAAGACTCAGCAGTTTTGCCCTGGCTGAATTTTTGACCCGGAATGAGCATGGACATCATGTAGTCAAAGACACCAGCAAATCGGTTCGAGGAATTTTCGGCTACATGTCACCTGAATATATAGAATCCGGCGAAGCTACCTCTGCTGCTGATGTTTACAGTTTTGGTGTGGTGATGCTTGAAGTTATCAGTGGACAGATGGCAGTGGATTTCCGGCAGCCTGAGGTGCTATTGGTGAAGAAGGTTCATGAATTTGAGACAAGAAAAAGACCACTGGAGAATTTAGCAGACATAAGGCTCAATGGAGAGTACAATCACGAAGAACTGATGAGATTGGTGAAGCTAGGAATTGCATGCACCCGGTCTGACCCAAAGTTAAGACCAAACATGAGACAAATAGTAAGCATCCTTGATGGAAATGACACATTGATCATGGAAAAAAACCAGAAAGAGAGCACAGAAGACTGGAAAGAAAGGAATTCTTATTCATTGTCACTGATCAGAAGAATCCAAGCTCTAGGAATCCGTTGAGAGTTAATTCAACAGAAAGATGTAAACTATGTGCTTTAGGAGTTCGTATTGATTAAGAAAGCTTTTCTTCTTTGTCATTTCTTGATTGAGCTAGAATTTATGTCATATCTAATATGTCGAGACTGTATATAACAAGACAGGACTGCTAGACTAGTGTATTGATGTATCCTTCTGCTGGAGTGGGATGTTAATTTTGTATTCTATAGTATTCACGCTTTGCTTTATTAAATTTCAGGGTCACCAGAAATATATAGAACACTTTTCGTATGATTTCAGTACAATAAGCAAAGATCTGATCAAATACACGCTGAGTTTTCGGGTTTGAAAGATGTGAAATTAAAAAACTGTACACCAGCATATTTATAACAGTTAAAGTCCTACATATTCAACAAGGCCTAACATCAGTTAGTCATCGATGACCTTCTGTTTGATGATTCAATTCATCCTCATCAATCCCAACCCATTTCAAGAAACCAAAGAGGAACTCCCTGAAAGTGACTTGCCCATTTCTGTCCCAGTCCATTTCTTCTGCAAAAAATGACGGACAGAAAAAGGTATTTAAAACAGATAATAAAACGAGAAAGAAAAAAAGAACAGAAAAACATGTACACGATATTAACAAAGTGAAGCAAATAAATACTAAATCTGATCTTAGTGATGTCAGCCGGGGATCTTTCCCAAGGATAAGTCTCATTCAGGGTCTTGTCCACGTCCTTCCTGTTAAGCTTGCCATCACCATTTTTATCTAGAAACAGAAAGACTTCCACTATGGTATTAAAAATTTTTCCCAGCTGTGTTAACTCCACCTTGAAGAAAGAAACAAAAATCATCATATAATAATAATAAGCAAAGCTTCAATATCAAGAAGGTAAAAAATAAAACCAAGTCTTTTGCCCAATACATTATCAGAGGATGAATGCTCTTCTAGAAGATAGATGAGGCATAGAAGAACGATAAATTCATTAAACTGTATGCCCTTGCTTCCATCAATATCACAGTAATGAAAAAGATCCTTAATCTCCTCCTCTGGTAGATGAACTTGCAGTTGTTCAAAGCACTTTTTTAGTTCATTGTAGTCTATAGATCCATTAGAGTCATCGTCTTCGTAACATGTGACATAAAAGTTAGTTTTCTTTCAAAATTGAACTATAGTTCAAAGAAGAGGTCGAGGGATGGATATTGAAAATGGGAACTTACCATACTCTTCAAAGATTCCTTTTAATGTTTTGAGTCCCTCCCTGATCTGAGGGAACCGGATAACAACACTATCAATTGACTTCAAATTTCTTTGACCAGCAGAAGATCTATTAATTTCAACTATTTTCCTTTCTAACTTCCTATCCAACTTCTTGTATTTGTTTGCTGTGGTCATACAACAAATCATGGCTCCCATTTTATTCAGAAATTGACAAGGATAAGACATCCCCTGCAACGAGAGACAGGGAAACCAATGAGTCCAGCAAAATAGATGAACTACTTCATGTTCAAGTTGAATCCTTAGTTATTGTTTTAAGTTTAACATAAGGCAAGCTTCAGGTATGTAACATGTATAAATGATTTAACGCAGAGCAGTATAATCAATGTTTCCACATTCTTTTGGAAAACTAGGTAAAGGATTTGAATAAGACATTATAACTTACCTGTAGATGTATGAAATGATGTATAAATGCAATGTTATTACAGATGGTGACAGACTGCTTTTAGCCTATAACACTGACTCATGATGCAGCTGCCTTGAACTGCAAGAAACACCAAACTTCAGCTCTAAGCATGTAAAGCTAACTACTTTTTTTTTTATGTACTCATCATAAATAAGATTCCTTTTCTTTTTCTATTTTTGGGTAAAAAGCAGAGCTCAGGGCTAAGGTTAATTCAGCTTTAATGAAAGAGATTTATTTACCTATGTTAATGGTCGAAGTACTTTTGACAGATCATTGAGTTCTAAGCATAAAATCAAAGTAAACGATTCTAACACTATAATCCATAGAGAAGGACATTAAAAAGAACATTTCAATTTCTAATTCTTGAGAAATCTCACCATGTAAAGGAATAGAAAGACCAGGTAAATATTCTCCAGCAAACTATAGAGACATGCAGTAGACCAGAAGGAAGGAAATTGTACATATTTTCAAGTGTTAAAGGTGTACTTGACTTGAATCAAGTATTCAAGTTTGATGATAATCCACTCAAATCAAAATCTGTTACATTAGCAAATTGCTTCGCACAAGGATCAAACCAAGAATTATAAGAAAATATATTGTCTCCTTTTACGCACTAAATTAACACAATCCTCAATACAAGAATCGAATTGAATATCTTCTTTAAGGAGTTGCAACTGCAATAACATTGAGAGTGGGATTTAACAAACAATTTGGGAAAACGGAGAATGGAAAAGAAGAAAAACTTACTCAATGACACTTTGATGATTCTGGATCGATGAAGAAAATGGAGGGAAAATGTGGAATATATGTATATATAGATGAATGAGATGGAAAGAAAGAAAGAATAATGGAGATTGACAGAGAGAGGAAAAGGAAAGAGTGGTGGGATTCCGAAGCTGGAGATACCACGACGATAACTCCCTCTTTCTTGACATTTATCGGGAATATGTTCCCGCCTTATCGTTAATTACAAACTACGAATAATTTGATTAGATTAATAATTAGCTCATGAAAAGTTAAATCCGGAAAAAATATATTAATAATGTTACATTGATACCATCGTCAAATTTTTCATTATACTCTCTCTCGTTTTAATTATAGAACAACATTTGAAACTTTGTTTTGGTCCAATTATATGACAACATTTAATTTTTGTCAATTTCTTCCTAAAGATACCTTTTTTGATATAAATGGGGAATTACATAAAATCAATAAGATAATTGAAGTGCAAAATTTATATAAAGGTATTTTAGAAAAATAAGTAAAATAAACTAATTTAACCTCTATCCTTAATTACTTTAAAATCTATTAAATATATCCTATAATTAGGATTGTAAGACTTTTTTTTTTCTTGTAATCGATAAGTCTTATCTCACCTAAACTTGTAAAAAATTGGAAAATAATTAATTTCTCATTACAAAAAAAAAAAAAAAAAAGGTTCACCACTCAAGCTTTCATACACCACATTTTTTCGATACTGCAAGAAGTTTAAGAAATCAGTAATAAGTTGAAAATGGTATAGCTTATTATATACTCATTATATGTATAATATATATATATATTAAAAAAACTTATTATATTTACATTGAAAATTGAAAATTGAAAATTTTATTGGGAAATTTAGAAGTAAATAATTAAAAACCATAGAGTGTATCTTTAGTTATTAGATAATTTCACGTGCTTTGATATATTAAATAATATTATTAAATCAAATTTAATTATAATTGAATTGAATTTATATAATTTTTTAATTTAATTCATAAAAATGCGTTTTACAGATAAATAACTCGTAATATTAACAAATTTAATAATGTTAAAAGACTAGTTACCCACAAAAAAAAAAGATTAAAAAGAAAAAAAACAAGTTTTGGTCCTTATAGATTATGAAATGTACATATTTTGAAATAAGCTATCATCTGGTTTTAATTTGTTTTTAATCCTTTCCAATACTTTGCACATGTTACTAAGTTAATTCCCAACATTTTAAACTGACAACAAAATCATCCCAATAATGCTAACTCAGGGAAACCGCGTTGGAAAACTTACTCTTTCTTTCTTTAATTTTTTCTCCTGAAAGTATTCTATTTCTATTAGGTGTTTTTAAAAAAATTATAATCCTAAAATTTAAAATATTGTCAAAAAATTTAAATCTATTATAAAGATATATTAAATCTATTTATACTTGAATTTAAGTTAATGATATTTTATCTTGAAAAAATATTTAAACCCTTTAATTATCCTATTTTATCTTGAAAAAAGAATTAACCTTCTTAAAAAAAAATATTTATCCATAATTTCAAATCAAATTTAAAGAATTATACTGGAAAATATCCACGCATGATTTCAAACAATGAAAAATTAAAAAAGGTGCATTTTTGCCCTTAAAGTATCGGGAGCAATTTTTTTGCGCGAAGTTTTGGGCAAAGCAATGTTGCCCTTGAAGTTTCAAAAGCGGAGCAATGTTGCCCCTCGTTAAAAACTCTAACGTTAACCGTTAGTTGACTTAGAGTTTTTAACGGAGGGGTAACATTGCTCCGTTTTTGAAACTTCGGGCAACATTGCTACTCCAAAACTTGGGACAACATTGCTCCCGCAAGACATACTTTAAGGGCAAAAATGCACCTTAACCCTAACGTTGACCGATTAGGGTTTTTAACGGAGGGGTAACATCACTCCGTTTTGAAACTTCAGGAAAGGGGCAACATTGTTACGCCGAAAACTTCGGGGGCAAAATTGCTCTGGGCGCATAATTTAAGGGCAAAAATGCACCTTAACCCAAAAATTAAAAATAACGAGTATTAACTTCGGTGTTGTCCTAAACAAAATTCAAAATATTTTTAAAATCGTTTGAGTCTGAAAACACGCATTAATTAAACAATTTTATATCTATAAAAAATGTTAATAAACGTACCTCTTTTCGGTAAAATATAATGATATGATGAACATCAAAATTAAAATTAATCCAAATATAAATAATATATTTAAAGATATAATAGGATATCCTTTATGATTAAAAAAAAAAGTTGATAGGATTTCACTTCATCTCGTTCATAAAAATAAGTTGATAGGATTTCACTTCATCTCGTTCATATCGTTCCAAGTATATTTAGAAATCGTTCACATCGTTCCAAGTACATAAATAAGTTGATATCCTTTATGACTATTTGTCTTCTTCAGTTCTCCATCATTCATTCTTCCTCTCAAAGCCTACTCACCTCCATAAATTCATCTTCAGCACTTACTTATTTCTCTCATCTCATTCCTTTCTTTCCTTACAAGTCATTATCACCTGTAATTCAAATATGGATGCTGCTCACCATACACGGAGAATCACTAGATCATATACTCCTCTGCCTCCAAATCATTCTGATTATAACTATTTTCATTACAATGTTCATCCAATTTTAAGTAATCCTTCTTATTTTTCCTATAACCATCCATCTCCTCCCATCATGCTATGCACCATATTATGGTCAATATCCTCAACATTACATTGTGAATAATTTGATCATTGACCCTCCTTGTTATTATTATTATGGTCCTCCTCAATATTTAAAATCTCCAAGTATTCAAAGACCACTGGCACCAGAAGATCCTCGTTGTACCTCAAAATTGTGAGACTGGTTGAATATTATTTTAGTAAAGAAAATTTGGTCACGGATGCATACTTAAAAAATAAGATGGATCGATATGGTTGGGTTGATGTGTCTATAATCGTAGAGTTCAGAAGAATTAAGGCATTGACTGACTGATGATACACGTCATATTTTGGAAGCACTTATTTATTCTTCTATTGTGCAAGTACGAGGTAATAAGATGAGAGTACGAAAATGATTGGAAAAAATGAATTGACCATTCAATTTTTCAATCCTCAGATTGAGTAATAATATCTTAATTGTTTGATTATATATGAAGGCATGTACATAATTTTTTTCTTGGAAAAGAATGATTTTGTTCAATAGTGAGGGTGATATTTAATGTTTAATCGATCTTGATATTGTAAAAGTTTATTCGTTCAGTTTTTTTTTTTATGGGACGAGTTTTGCAAAGTTACATGAAATAAATTTGTCTTTACCAAAATTTCTTAAGTGGAGGGTAGTCGGTAGATGAGAAATTTTTTTATAATGATAATAAGCCGAATCATATCAAAAAGGCTACTAACTTCAGGTGTAAAGACGGAAAACCAATTCTTTTAACTTCATGAATCTATCTCATGTTGACTCTCATTCTAAACTTTAAGAACGAAGTCCAAAACATCGTGCTAAAGGTATAAATTGAGGCTCACCTCTGTTACTTAAACTTAGATCAGACTTGGATCTCTGACTCTCTGTTTATTCGAATTCGATCCACACCTCCTTTCAAACTATTAGTCTCGTACAAGTTTTATAAAATTGTCCATGTACTTATGGATTACGGATTTTCGAAGAGAGAGTAGGGCTCATGAGTCTTACAATGTTGTATCGATGAAGGGCAAAATCATCCTTGTGATCCTCAGGTAACTGTTTACGCTTTCTCTGTTTTTTTCATCATCCTTGTGATCCTCAGGAGACTGCTTACGCTTTCTCTGTTTTTTCTCTCCTGAAAATGTTCTGTTTCTATTAAGTGTTTTTGAAAATGAACATTGCCTCCGCCATAAATGTTGCGCATTTCTTAGTCGTTCCATCCAGCATCTTAATCTCAAAACCACAAAATTGCAGCTTCATTTGAATCTCCTGCAAAAGCGTAGCCTAATTAATTTTGAGACAATCCAACAAGCTTTCTTATTAGTGGTAGACCGTAGATTTGGGCATTTGGCACTATCAGAAATACACCAATTATTTGCCCCCCAAAGTTTCTAAACCCCTGTGCAATATGAGGAGCATTTTCACGAACAATATGTTGATCAAGCTACTTTTTACTACTACTGAATATCCAACTGCACCTATGTTGTATATATCGGGGACGTTTATAGTGCCTTGATTTTCCGCGAAGATAGATAAATATTGCTTGTTCAAGATTGTGGTTGCAAACATATGGTAATTGAAGAAAGTTATAGCTGTATAAATTTATACAGCATGTTGTACTACAGTGAAATGCCATTGTAACCTGAGATGTAGCTGTAGGGATCAAGAAAGAATTAGGAGAGCCAGTCCATATGGCTGGTGAAGTTGTAGGGTGATAAACTGATATCTCAGACAAAGGGTAGTTTAGGAAGTTTATTGATTATTAATTGTTATTTGTTGCATTCAGTTAGCTTTTCGGTTATTCATTGTATTTAGCTGAAGTTTGATTTTTGGCTGTATTCATTTTCCTTTATATAGGGACCCACGTGTACAGAGAGATGGATGGAATAATATTTTCTTTTCCTCAGTTTCTAATATCATTTTTCTCTCTCTCCTTCTGCTTTACTCTTCGACTCTTCATCGATAATCTGCCTCTAGGTTTTGTCCGATAGCTTCTCTGGTTCTTGGCGATTATCTCAGATTGCTAATTGTATCATGGTATCAGAGCATTGAACTGCTGCCATGGCCGATTCCTCTTCCACTGCCACCGGCGCATCTGCCGGAGCCACTGCCGGAGCTGATCCAGCCTTGAACATTTCTAGTCCGTACTACCTTCATCCGAGCGAGAATCCCGGTCTTGTCTTGGTTACTTCAGTTTTGACCGGATCTAACTATCATACCTGGTCGCGTGCTATGAAAGTCCCACTCCAATCGAAGAATAAGCTGGGCTTTGTCGATGGTACTATCTTGATGCCGGCGATGTTCGATTCGAATTATTCCACTTGGTTGAGATGTAATACCATGGTCTGTACATGGATTACCAGGTCGCTTTCACCAACAATTGCTCAGAGCATATTGTGGCTTGATAAAGCCTATGATATCTGGAATGATTTGAAGGCTCGGTTTGCCGTGAGTGACGTGTTCCGAGTCGCTGAGCTTCAGGATGAGATCTATGCTTTCCGGCAAGGCGACCTCTCGATTAGTGAGTATTACACTAAGCTGAAAATCCCTTGGGATGAGTATATGATTTTGCGTCCTGTTTCTCGTTGTTCTTGCAATTTCATCTGTCCATGTGCTACATATCTTGACAATGATTACACACTGCGTTTTTTAAAAGGCACGAATGATAAGTTTGCCTCGTTAAGTCTCAAATAATGTTGTTAGAACCATTGCCTTCGGTACATAAGGTGTTTTCTTTACTTCTTCAACAAGAACGTGAAATGCACTCACCTTCTGGTGCTACTGAACCTGTTATCTTGTTTAACAAAGGGCCACAGCGTCCTACTTTGAATGCTCCTTCCTCTGGTTTTCATTTGAGGAGCTCTGGTTCTGTTAGCTTCAATAACACCAAGTTTTGTACCTATTGCAACCGGCCTAGACACACTGTTGATACATGTTACCGTAAGCATGGATTTCCGCCTGGATTTAAGTTTCGCAGTCAAGGCTCTAATGCTTCTCAGATGAGGATCATGTCGTTAATTCTGTGATAGAGCATACACCTTCTTCCACTGGTCCACTTGCATCTTCTGATCCTAAATCAACGCCAATTCCTCAGTTCACACAAGATCAATATCAGAAGTTACTTCTCTTGTGCAGATGCATCCAACTTCTTCGGTCAACAATCTCCACTCTGTTTCTTCTTCCCATCAAGATCCAGGTAGTTCGTTCAACTTTACTTCATTTTCTCCCACATTATCCTGGATTTTAGATACTGGTGCCACTGATCATGTATGTCACTCTCTTGATTGTTTTTCTGCCTATTCTACCATTGATCCTGTCCCAATCAAACTCCCTAATCAAAGTTACATTTGTGAGCAAAATTTCGGTACCATTTGTCTTTCCAATTCACTTGTCTTACACAATGTTTTCTACATACCAGATTTTGCCTTTAACATTCTTTTGTTTCCAAACTAACTCGTGCCTTTCCTTGTTGTTTCATTTTTTTCTGTCTTCTTTATGCTATATAGGATCTTTCTCATTGGAGGACGATTGGTACAATTTGAAGCTTTCGAAGGTCTCTATTTCCTCAATCCTGCAAATTCTCCTCACACTATAGCAACTACACAAATCCTTCCCTCCTCACCATCATCATCCGCTTCTTTTGACTTGTGGCATCATCGTTTAGGTCACATTTCCCCTTCTGTTTTACGAATTTTACATCAGCAATTTTCTTTTATTCCATGTAATTCTGAATTAGTTCCATGTGATGTATGCCATATGGCTAAACAGAGAAGGTTGAAGTTTCCAATAAGTACATCTTCTAGTAATGAAATTTTTTCGTTAATACATGTTGATATTTGGGGTCCTTTTTCGGTTCGGTCTATTCGTGGTTTCAAGTATTTTTTGACCATTGTTGATGATTTCATTTGTTATACTTGGATTTTTCCTATGAAAGCTAAATCGAGGTTCGGATACACCTTCAAAATTTTATTAAATTTGTTGAAACTCAACATCAAACTAAGGTTCAAGTTATCCGTTCTGACAATGGTCTTGAATTTTCTATGGACTCTTTTTATAAAACTAAAGGCATTGTTCATCAAACCTCTTGTGTTGAAACCCCACAACAAAACGGTGTTGTCGAAAAGAAAACACCAACATATTTTAAATGTTGCTCGTGCTCTTTTGTTTCAAGCTAAACTTCCAAAAATATATTGGTGTTTTGCAATTTCTCATGCTATTTTTCTCATTAATCGTCTACCTTCTCCTATACTTAAACACAACACCCCTTTTACCTTGTTATATAATAAAGGGTTAAAGGTCATTTTTGCCACGGAAGTATTGCTAATGGAGCGCCCAGCACCCGGAAGTTTTTCGGGTACCAAATTTGCCCCAGAAGTATGAAAAATGTACCAAATTTGCCCTGGAAGTATGAAAAAGGTAGCAAATTTGCCCCTTCGTTAATTTTGACCGTTAAGTTTGACTAAGTGTCCACGTGGCATGCCACCTCATGACACGTGGCATGCCACCTCATGAACCAATAAGAGTTAAATATCATTTTTGCCTTGGAAGTTTTCATTAAGGAGCAATTTTGCCCCGGAAGTTTTCATTGAGGAGCAATTTTCTCCGGAAGTTTACAAAATGTATCAATTTTGCCCTTCTAAATCAGTCAAAGACCACACATGTCATGCCTTGAAAAAGTTGAACTTGGAATCCTTGAGATGTTGAGCTCAAGGCAGTCAGAATTTGTGAAGCCGAACTAGTCACTGGAAGCACCACTTATGATTTAAACAAATTATCAGTCTATACAAACGTAAGTGATGCTTCCTTTGGGTTTTGTGACAAACCTTTCAGTCCCTGTGATCAATTCGACTTCACAAATTCTGGCCACCTTGAGTTCAACATCTCAAGGATCTCCTTCTCTGACTCCAAGTTTGACCTTTTCAAGGCATTACATATGTAGTATTTGACTGATTTAATAGTCAAATTTAATATTGGGAGAAAGAAGGGCAAAATTGCTACTTTTGTAAACTTCCGGGCAAAATTGCTCCTCAATGAAAACTTCCAGGGCAAAAATGATACTTTTGATTGATGAGGTGGCATGTCACCTCACAGTTTAACGATCTACATGGACTTCCATCACTTTTGGGTAAATTTGATACCTTTTCAATACTTCCGGGGCAAATTTGGTACCCGAAAAACTTTCGGGTGCTGGGCGCTCCATTAGCAATACTTCCATGGCAAAAATGACTTTTAACCCTATAATAAATCCCCTTCTTATTCTGATTTAAGAGTTTTTGGTTCCTTGTGCTATGCTGCTACCCTTTCAGCCCACAGGTCTAAGTTTGATCCTAGGGCATCTAAATGTCTTTTCCTTGGTTTTCCGGATTATACTAAAGGATATTTGTGTTAAATCTTTTTACAAATCAGATTTTCATTTCTAGAGATGTTGTGTTTTATGAATGCTTTTTCCTTCTTCCGGTCATACATCATTTGATGCTAATTCTTCTTCTTTTCCTATGGTTGCTGATACACATTGCACTGATTTTTCTTGGCCCACACCTTCTGCTGATTCATCACCTTCCTCTCCAGTTTCTGTGTTACCTGTTTCTCCTGATTCAGCCCCTGTGATATCTGATTCTGTGATCCCTGTTTCTCCTGATTCAGCCCCTGTGATATCTGATTCTGTGATCCCTGTTTCTCCTGATTCAGCCTCACCCTTTGTTCCAGCTCTGCCTGATTTAGTTTCTTCCATATCCCCACGAAAATCTAGTAGACCACATAAATCTCCCACATATTTGCGGGATTACTATTGTTCGGATTTTCTTACCGCATTTGCATCTTTCTCTTCTGGTGACAAGTATTCTTTCTCCCATTCTCTTCCTGATAATTTGTCTCCTTCATACAAAATTTTTGTCTTGCTCTTTCTTGTGATGATATTCCTACTACTTATCGTCAAGCTTCTAAATTTAAACATTGGCGTGATGCTATGGACTCTGAAATTTCTGCTCTAGAACAGAATAAGACTTGGTACCTTACTCCTTTGCCTCATGAGAAACATCCTATTGATTGCAATTGGGTTTTTACTAAGAAGTATAAGTCGGATGGCACTCTTGATCGGTATAAGGCTCGTCTTGTTGCCAAGGGCTTTACTCAAACCGAAGGTATTGATTACTTTGATACATTTTCTCCGGTTGCTAAGATGACTACTGTGCGTCTTTTACTTGCTCTTGCTTCCGCTAATCATTGGCATCTTCACCAACTTGATGTGAATAATGCTTTCCTTCATGGTGATCTTCATGAAGAGGTATATATGGTTTTACCACCTGGATTTTATTCATCTGACTCCTCCTTGGTTTGTAGACTTACTAAGTCACTTTATGGCCTCAAGCAAGCTAGTCGCCAATAGTTTCATAAATTGTCATCCGCCCTTCTTTCTTATGGGTATATAGAGTCCAAGGCTGATTATTCTTTGTTTGTTAAAGCCTCTGATTCTAGTTTTACAGCTCTTTTGGTATATGTCGATGATATCATTCTCACCGGCAATGACTTGAATGAGATTAATACTGTCAAGTAGAATCTGGATCATCTGTTTAAGATCAAGGATCTTGGTTCTGTACGCTATTTTCTTAGTTTAGAGGTTGCTCGTAATTCCTCTGGTATTTCACTATGTCAACGGAAGTTTATTGCTGATCTTCTTCTTTAAAACAGGTTATTTAGATTGTAAACCGCTTCAACTCCCATGGACAAACTTGCTAAGTTGAGTGCAACATCGGTACTCCTCTTCGATGGTACCGCATATCGCCAATTGGTTGGGCGTTTCTTGTATTTAACTACTACTCGACTCCGATTTATCATTTGCAACTCAACAACTTTGCCAATTTATGTTCTGCCTTCATGATGAACACCTTAAGGTGCTTTCATAGAGTTTTTCGATATTTGAAGTCTACTCCTTCCAAAGGCTTGTTTTTCCCATCTGTTTTCGATTTTTCCTTAAAAGGCTTTAGTGATAATGATTGGGTCGCTTGTGTCGACTCTCGGCGTTCTATTCTTTCGGTTATTGCATTTTTCTTGATAATGCTCTTATTTCATGGAAATCCAAGAAGCAAAGTACTGTTTCTTTGTCTTCTTGTGAGGCTGAATATCGTGCTCTTGCTATGACTACTTGTGATATTCAGTGGCTGCAATATTTGCTTGATGATTTACGTGTTTCTCGAGCCCGTACTGCTGTTTTGTATTGTGATAATCAGTCTGCTATTCAGCTGGCCTCTAATCCTACATTTCATGCTCGCACTAAACACATTGAGTTGGATTGTCACCTTATTCGCGACAAGGTTCAAGATGGTGTCATTCGTTTACTGCCCATTCGTTCTCAGCATCAGCTAGCTGATCCTTTTACCAAGCCATTGACTTCTGCTCCATTTCATTCACTAGTGTCCAAGCTGGGCATGATTGATGTTCCTGCTCCAACTTGTGGGGGGCTAACAGATTGTAAAGAAAATGACAAAGGGTAGTTTAGGAAGTTTATTGATTTATTAATTGTTATTTGTTTCATTCAGTTAGCTTTTCGGTTATTCATTGTATTTAGCTGAAGTTTGATTTTTGGTTGTATTCATTTTCCTTTATATAGGGACCCACATGTACAGAGAGATGAATGGAATAATATTTTGTTTTTCTCAGTTTCTAATATCATTTTTCTCTCTCTCCTTCTGCTTTACTCTTCGACTCTTCACTGTTAATCTACCTTTAGGTTTTGTCCGATAGCTTCTTTGGTTCTTGGCGATTATCTCAGATTGCTAATTGTATCACACTTTGTGTAGCGTCTAATTTAGTAACTTATTCAACTTACGTTAAAATTTAGTATGAGAGCAAGGCTTCTTGTGGTTTTAGAAGGAATTAGCTATGATTATGAATATGGTGCATTTGTAGCTTCCCGACAGAGGGCTCTGTTTTCCGCAAAGAGTGAGTCAGGTAGAGAGAAAGGGAGAGGGGATGAGTTGTGAGGATACGGTGGAAGAGCAAGGATAAGCAATTATATCGTCAACACTCTTCTCAAGTAACTATGTAAATCATAATTGAAAATTTACTTATGAACACTCAAATCGCTGTTTCAAACCAGTACTTATGTGTTTGAGATAGCGTCGGGAAAGTGACTTACTTGCGTAAAAGTAAAATTGGATAAAAGCAGTTATGCGATATGATTTATATTTGGATTAACGGTAACATAAGTAGCTTTTATGAAATTAAAATTTATTTAGAATGATAGTAGTATAGGTGGCTTTTGAAATAATTATATGAGAAAAATTAAAATCAAAATTACAAAAAAAATAAAAAATGTCAAGTTGGAAAATTTGGCAACGGTAAAATCATAATTTGATCAAATAATATTACATAACTAATTGAATCACATGTCTTATACAAATTGGTCTCTAATTGTGTCACGAATATAATTCATTTGAGTTGAAGATGTCGTAGAATAATTTCTCCAAAAAAACTCTTCATCCACACTAATATCATCTACATGACCTATATTTTCATTTTCAGCTTCTATGAAATTAATATCTATTTGAGTATTTCTCCTAATAAAATTATGTATGACTATTGTTGCACAAACTATACGGATTTATATTTGGTAGCTATAGTTGTGCATTCTTTATAAGATTTCAAACCTATTATTCTACACTTCAAAAGTTCTTTCTATAGCGAGCCTCAAACTTAAATGATAATAATTAAAGGCCTGATTTCCAAATACAGGCTGATGACTGAATTTTTGGCGAGATTTCCACTATGTCAATCGCCGGAAAATTCCACCAATTGCTGTCATCGACATGCCAGAGAGCCTTCACCAACCCAAGTTGGAAATCGAAGTTGGCGCCAAATCCGAATCCTGACGAGTGACGAATTGACACTCCACTTATTCCCTCCCTCGGCGTGACTGGATGCCTCGTTGGAATCATCTTTAGCTCTGCTTCGAATGATGCTATCGATCCCCTCGTCGATCTCCTCATCGAGAATGAATCTTCTTCGCAATCATCGTTCAATTCCCTTGAATTCACTCAAGATAATCTCCTCGGAACACTCTGACACGATTTTTGTTGCAAATTCACCACTTTTGGCTCCATCAGAGAATTAGGTTTAATTTGGTCTCTTTCCAGGGGCTCAAGATTTTTTGGTTGAGATTGTTAAAGGGGAATTGTTGGATTTGATATTGTAGAAGAAGGAGAAAACGTAGACGATGATGATGTTTGAGAAGGTCAGATCGACGAAGAAGGAGATATCACGAAATCGAAATCAAACCCGTAGGTTCTTGGTCTATAGCCAATTTTGGAGAAGTAAAAGCTCCGAAAAGCATTTTATAAGCTACTTTGTATTTTTTTTTGTTGTTGTTGATATAATATAAGCTACGTATAAAATTTTACTTATTTTTTTTTTTTTTGATATAATATAAGCTACTTTTTACTTGAAAGCACAGTTGGAATGATTTTATACCAAACATATTCAAAAGTGAAAAATCCCATAAGCCCAATTTGGGCTAGCATAAGCCAAACCAAACATGCTCTGTGATTAAAAAACGTGTAACATTGTTATATTTTAAGACTTTTGAGATTACATTTAGATTAAAAAAATTTCAAGGCAACATTGCTTCTTCGAGAATACTTATCGGATAGATTTGCACCTTAACTCTTAAATTTACGGAAAATTAATTATTTAATTTCTATAATTTCACTATAACTTGTTATTAAAATTGTTAAATTCACAAATTTAATTAAACTCATAACAAGAATATAAACTCAATAAACTCACAATAGTATATACTCTTATTAATAAAAAGGAGTAGGCGTTCAAAATACATAATTAAATAATAAAATATAAAGAATGAGAATAACTTGATTTATATATATTTTAAATATGAATAATCAAATTTAAATCCATCAATTATTGTATTCAACAAAAATTTTTTTATGAAGTTCTTATATAAAATCATTAAAGATGATTAAATCGAAAAGGTTACCATGGTTTTAAAAATGACTATACACATTTTATAAAAACTTTAAAACTATAGAATTGATGTGTAAAACCGCAAGCTAGTACATATTTAACTACTTGTTTGGAAATCACAAAAAGTTCTTTTTAATTATATTTTTTAAGTTGAAAAAATAAAACTCTTTTATATATTTATCTTGAACGTCGTTAAAATACTTTTAAAAAGTTAAAATAAATTGGCTCTAAAAATATCCCCATACAATTTTATAAAATAGGAATTTAAAAACTTCAATTAAATTTAGAGGGAGAATTGTGAGTTTAGCAATAATGCTTCTCATTATCGTTGTTGAATGATATTAGGTGGCATCCCAATCAAGTTCCAGAGATTTTTGCAGGGTCTCTCAAATGTAATTTTAAGCCGAATTTAAGGTTTGCTTGATATCAAGTTTCACCCTTAAAAATGTTTATTTTATATAAGACAAAAAAACAGGGCTTACAAAAAAAAAAAACCCTTATTTCTTTTTAAGGGACACGATTAAAACCAATATATTCATAAAAATATGATTGATCGAAAGGGTATTTACTTTTATTTATATAAATCGGGCCAAAATTTCTCACATTACCTATATTTATAAATAACTTTTATGGTGGATTTGGTTTGAGGGGAGGAGATGGAATGGAAAGGGAGAGAGGGAGACTAATCTTGGAGGGAGGGGAGGGAAGAAGGAGAAATAAATTTTTTCTCTCATCTTTACTAAAAACCCATAAAAAAATTTCAATATCCAAAAATACACTTTTAATAAAAATGAATATTCTTCTCATTAATGACAATTTAGTTAATATCCTCCCTAAGGTCTCTTACACTTCCACTCCCACTCATTGTTGTCAAACTCGCGATTGCTCTTGGAGTTAACCGTTTTTATGTTTCTAGTTTACCAAATCGAGTCGAGTGACTAATAAACTCGTAATCGTTGTAAACTCGGTTAAATTTACAAAGTTTATATAATAAGTTTGCCGTTTTTACATTTCAAACTTACAAAAACGTGTTAACTCACCCTTAAAACTCATGTTAACTTTTTTTTTTGATCATGTTTATTGCGGCATTATATGTGAGTTTTATAGATTTTTTTTTTTAATATGGTAAATTTTGAATATTGAAGTTTTAATTTCAATTATTTAAATTTAAAATATATTCAAATCAAATTATTGTTATTTTTTATATTTTAATTATTTATTATAATATCTTATTTAATATTGAAAGTAAACTCTTACGAATTTAGATTCCAATTCATAAGTTACGTCATTCACGAGTTTCTTATCATAAATTTGATAACCTTACCCCTACCCTCCTTCCTTCAAATCAAATATAAATACTAATATAATAAATTCTAATATTAATCTACCCCTCCCCCGCCCCAAAAAAAAAAACACCCCCTTGGTGCGTGGCTGCTAACACAAAGTACGACAATCTATCAAATAGGTAATAGCAGAAGAAATCCGGTCATTAGCGACGACAAGCGAGAGGGAGAGCTAAAGAGAAACGATGAAGGGTTCAGTAGTTAGCAGCGTAAAGGAGGCTCCGGTCAAGGTACTTCGCCGACTTCTTGATTCTCCAGGGATTCATCAAGGCCCTGCTTGTTTCGATGGTCTCAGTGCGAAGCTCATTGAAAGAGCTGGATTCCAGTACTGCTTTACCAGTGGTATGCGCTTCTCAAGATTTAAGGATTCAGTCGTCATTACTATTATTTCTGGACAATGAATGAGGATATGATTCTGGTCGACGAGTGAAAGTAAAATTTATTGATTATAGTCATCTAAGTTTGATTAAAAATTCTGGTCATTCCATGTGCTTGCTTGTTATCCGTCATTCCTCTACATATAGATAAATGGGAACCGTTCAAGTCCATAAATCACCAATTAGATGGCACTAGTATCACAAAACGTCTAATTCATAGGTCGCCGATTTGCTTTTGAATGTTAAAAATGGCATTAAAACATGTTTGATGATGGAATATAAAAAATTACCAGGATCAATAAACATCAGCCTCATTTTGCTATTTTATAATGCGAGATGCCGAGATGTGTTTCAGCTTGCAGATCAGCAATTTAACTTTTCTTTTCTGTGATTTGTTTAGGTTTCTCAATGTCGGCTGCCAGATTGGGGTTGCCAGATGCAGGCTACATGTCTTATGGAGAAATGTTGGATCACGGGCAACAAATTACAGAAGCTGTGTCAATTCCTGTCATTGGAGATGCTGATAATGGATATGGGAATGCAATGAATGTTAAAAGGACAGTCAAGGGTTATATTAGAGCTGGTTTTGCTGGAATCTTTATTGAAGATCAGGTTTCTTTCTATATGTCATGTTTTTATTCTGTAACAGTTGTGTGGTGATCTAATAATTATCCCCATTCTCTTTGTATCTGTCTCTAACATCAGTCCTAGCATTCCTGGTGTCTTGGATTTGACTTATTATATTGTTTACTTTATTTGGTTTTGCCTGATAATTATTGCTAGATATCTCCAAAAGCATGTGGCCACACAAAAGGAAGGAAAGTGGTGCCCAGAGAAGAGGCAGTGATGAAGATTAAAGCAGCTGTAGATGCTAGAACTGAGAGTGGCTCTGATATAGTCATTATAGCACGAAGTGATGCTCGTCAAGCAGTGTCATTGGAAGAAGCACTCCAAAGATCAAGGGCTTTTGCTGATGCTGGAGCTGATGTTCTTTTTATTGACGCGCTGGAGTCAAAAGAGGAAATGAAAGCATTTTGTGAAGTTTCTCCCCTTGTTCCAAAAATGGTATTTTCTTATCTGCACTCAAATTCTTTTATAAATATATATACACATTAAAAAAACTATTTTACCCATTTGTTATATGTAAAAGCTTCTAGGCAGTTTATAGAATTTTTATTTAATAAGCAATGACTGTTGTAAAGTCACATCCTTAAATCAGTCTTGTTTATTAGAAAAATTTTATGAGTAACTCTCAAGTAACTTAACAACATGTAGAACAAAGAAATCCTGAATCAAAATCAGGAAAATGTATGCATTATTTTAAGATCTTGTGGTCTTGTGTAGGCCAATATGCTTGAAGGAGGAGGCAAAACACCAATACTTGATCCTCAAGAACTTGAAAAAATTGGCTTCAAAATTGTGGTATATCCACTTTCTTTGATTGGTGTTTCTATACGAGCAATGCAGGTAAGATGTCCTCTTCCTTTCCTTTTCTAAGAAAAAAAATACAAGATACTGAATTTGCTTATTGCTAAATAATATTAACTGAAATGTAAAAGAAAATCCCAACTCTCATCTTGAATAAGTTGTTACCATTATTTCTTGATCTAAAATTAACATCCTTAAGGGTGTATCTAGAAATTACATGCTTTATTTTAATTGATGAATGTAATATAAGGCATAATTTATTTGCAGCAATACTATCTAAAGCGAAGAAGGAATTGCTGTAACATAATCTTGGTAGGGAATATTATGAAGATTATCTAGAATAATTTTATCACAACTTTTACTTGGGGGTGATGATCTGGGATCTTTGAACTAAATAATTTTGTAATTCTAAATCTATTTCTGCTGTGTATATTCTAAATGAGGTAAATCTACAATGACTTCAATCTTGCAAATATAGTGATAGGGTCAATTGTCCAGTTAATAATTTTGTTTTACCATTTCTGTTCATTGAGTTGAGACTTGAGGTGTTGAACAATTATTATGTCCATTTGTCTTGCTTGTTTTCACTCATTGAAATTGTTGATTTGGAAATCTATACAATCTCTTTCTGTATTAAGTCAGAACTAAAGGATAATTTAGTATTTTTGTAACTAAGAATCAATGATTTCAATGACTTAACGTGTAGGATGCCCTAACTGCCATTAGAGGAGGTCATATTCCTCCTCCTGGAAGCATGCCGTCTTTTGAAGAAATTAAAGATCTCGTAGGTTTCAATACTTACTATGAAGAAGAGGAGCGTTATGCTACAAGCCTGGATCAGCTCCCTTCAACGAGAGGTTAGTGAAAGTCCTCTTACATAAAAAGTGGATTGCTTGTCTCAAGAGTACATCATAAAGCAATGGCGCTAGGCTTCTCATTTGTGATATATACATCTGAATTTTCTTTTAGATTAGCCCACTATACATTCTTGTTTTCCTTCATTTTCAAACAATGTAGTGCTTATATATATTTTGATTCAGCATTCTACTTCCACAAATGTGTACGAAGGGAAAGTTCTTTTGTTGATTATAGAATCTGTAACATCCTGGAAATTCAGAGTCTGAAATCTATGCCATTTCCGCGATGAACGTCCAAAAATCCAGAGTTTTCTGTGTGTCAGTTGATGGTGGATGTTGAATTTTTGCTGTATGTATGCTATTGGAAACTATGCTGTATGACTTGATATGGAGTGATGTTGAATACATGATGATAGACAATTGCTTACTGAATCCTCTATTCAAATTATTTGTTAGTGGCAGATTGAGAGGAGTATTTGATATGTTGTGATCATGTGGCATGACCGCCATATGGCGCTCTATGGTTGGCTCACTCTTGCCAGGGCAGCATCCTCTACTGGAGGAAGTCATGGCCCCTTGTGTGCTCTGTAGACTTTAGCTGGTTTACATCACATTTGTGTGGAGAGCTCATTAGAGTAACAAGTGACATGGTCTAGTATTGAGCACATGGGTTCAGTTGGCAGAAATAAAGATAATATAAGGCGGAGTTTACGAGTTAGCCTGATGTTATGAGATAATGTATGGACTGGAATCCTATTGTAACTGTTCTAAGTTCTGACTGCCGATTAATGCTACTGAAATGTATTATATGTTATGTTCATGTTTGAAAATGCTTACTTCTGCTGTTAACCGTTAGACCCACCTGGCACCTTATGGGTCGTGCTGGTAGTGGTAGGTAAGGTGAGTAGAAATTGTGTTAATTGGATGGTGGTCTCACTCTGTTATTTTTACCATTTTCAGGTGAAAGCTCCAAGTAAGGTGCAGCGAGGAAGGCACCGCAGGTCGAAGCTACTACAAGTAGTCCCACCTCCAGCTTTTAGTTTATGTTTGTGATTACCGCTCATCTGTACTATGCAAATTGCTTACTGGTTTATGGAATTTATACTTGACTGTGTGCTGGTAGTTGGCCGTTGACCGTGGGATTTATGGGTGGGCTTGATCTATGTGGATCCACCAAATGATGTTATGTTTTGAGTATTATTTACTTGATAAATCCGGATTTAATCTGTTGAGTAAAGGCATGATGCCCCTTAAATATAAATTGAGATTATGCTGCAGTTAATCAGGTTTTAACCATGTTAGATGGGCATCATTCTTTTCTACCATGGTTATGCTTGTGAATCTGGCTTAGTTGGAGGGGCGTTATTCCCTTCCGCCCAAGTTGATTTGGGAATTTTGAGTTAAAATGAGTTCTTTTTATGACCTTAAGAGTGCCATTGTTCTTATCCGTAGCTGAAATCTATTATATCAAGGTTATGTCCCAAATTTAACATGATTTCATTTATAACCATGATAACTTTCGTGTGTATGATATTTTTTTTCTATCATGGTTATACTAATCACACTCTGAGTATTATTCTTTTATTACCATGATAATGGCTTTTATGGCGATAGAATGGTTATACTGATGAGTATGGTAGGTTGTTTCAGAATCGCCATGGGTTCATCTAAATAGATAATTTATCTTGGAGAGAATCGTGTGGAACTTTGTGGGGAGTTTTGTTTACGCGGAGAAAATATTCTCTGGGACATGTTTGATCATCAAACGCTACTATCAAAAACCAAGACTGCTGATTAATGGTCAAGAGTCAAGACAATTAGGGTTTGTTTGGTTTTGAGGGGAGGGGAGGGGAAAATTTTAATGGAGAGGAAAACCCTTATAGACCTCACTACATTAAATTTTGGTAAAATTTTCCCCTACCCTCTCCTCAAACCAAACAAACCAGTCAATTTTCTTTTCAGAGAGTATCCATCGCACCATTGTACTAAACTCCATACCAGTTCAAGGCAAAAAGATTAGCGATTAAAGAGAGGTCCACTGAATTGATATTCACATTATGTGTAAATAAATATATATTCTACATTCCACAATTGCATACTTATGGTATGCAGTTATTTGAAAGTTAGCAGCGAGGTAGCCTCTACATTATACAAAGGAAGTATCAAATTGATATAGAAGAATCCTTGATGAAAGTTCCTTCTGTTGGATCAACAACCGTTGATCAAAATGCCCTTTTCAAATAATTTGTACTAAAATTATCTCGGAAAAATCCTTAATATAAGTGAATAGAGATATTTTATTTAGGTTCATAACAATTTTTTAGCTAGCTTCTATATTTAGGACTGGTTAGGATAAAAGGTTGTAAAAATGATTAATAAGTTTTATACAGCCTAAACCATATTTAGGGAAAACTATTTTGCCAATCCCTAAAATTTTACTAAATTATTAGTTCTTATATTTATTTTCTTTCTATTAAATCCTTAGAGATTACTATGTCAACAGTGTCAGTCCTTCTTTAGAAACGTTAGACAGGGAAGAACAGACTTGGGACTATCGTTAGGATGTGCTAAGTGGCTGACAGGTGGATTATTTAAGTGATGAGTTAGTGTACACGTGGAAAAAAATGCCATGTCACTTCTGAATATACTTATTAAGATATCAATATAAGGAGATTGAGAATATGAAGCTTTCAGAGTCCAAAAGATTGAACGCACTCAAGGTTTCCTCCACAGATAATCGCTTCCTATATACTGATTGATTAAAATGAAAGATTTAAAACAGAATGGGAAAAGGTAAAATTGAAATATTGAAAAAACGAAAAAACTTGTGGACGAAGAAAGTAAACCTTGAGGCGAGTTGGTGCCACGTGGTGAAAACGGGAACGCTTTCAACTTTCATGGTCTAAACTTGTAATTACGATTTTTGCAGGGTCTTAAAAGTAATTTTGATACGAATTTTTAGCCCCTGCTGCTGACGCTAAGCACGACAAACTATTTAATCGGCTATTAGCAGAAGAAATCTGGTCACTAGCGTGCTCGAGCGAGAGTGTGTGAGAGAAACAATGGAGGGTTCAGTACCTAGCAGCAGAAGCTACTGTGTGTCTCATCTCCATAATCATGCCCCTTCACCCCATAGATGTGCTCTATTACCAGCGTTTCCTAAACTTTCTACATTTTCAGCTGGATGCTCTCTGCCGTCTCCTTCACTTTCGCTTTTCATCCACCCTATGCACAAGAAATCAATCAGTAATCTCAACCGATTTCATCGCCGATCCTTCATCGCTTGCTCGGTTGACGGAGACTTTGTAAAAGAGGCTCCAGTCAAGGTACTTCGCCGACTTCTTGACTCTCCAGGGGTTCATCAAGGCCCTGCTTGTTTCGATGGTCTCAGCGCGAAGCTCGTTGAAAGAGCTGGTTTCCAATACTGCTTTACCAGTGGTATGCACTTCTCAAGATTTAAGGATTCATTTATTATTATCATTTCTGGACAATGAATGAGGATATGATTCCAAGAGAATGCAGAATATATTGCATGTAGCCATCTACTTCTTATTTCAAGCACCGCAACTTCGAACTTAAGTTTACTGAATTACGCTTGTACTTTGCTCAAATATATATTTTTTCCAATCCTATATTGCATTACTTTATATGTATAATGATCTGCAACTCAAGTTCTCTCCGTCTGTACGCTCCTTATGAGTTGATTTTAATTGTTTGGTATCAATTTAACAACTAATGTTTTTAATATTCCATTATAGTAAATATGTCATTTTGCTGATGTTTGGATTTCAAAAGCTTGGAAAATGGTCATTTTCACAGCTAGAGCATATAACCTTTATATTATTCCTAAATCCCGAACATATGGACTTATACTTCATTTTAGAGTTATCTTCTCTAACTCAATGTACGCAGCTCTTGAGTTTTGTTATTTGTAAAATATATAATATATAAGATATAATTGCTTTTGTGTTAACAGAACTATACTCATGCCAAAAGGATGTAATGGAAAATATAGGGCTTAGAGGACATTTGAAGATAAATAAGTGGTAGGAAGCAAATTATTGGGATCAATAAACATCAGCCTCATCTGCTATTTTATACTGCAAGATGCCGACATGTGCGTCAGCTTGCAGATCAGCAGTTTAACTTTTCTTTTCTCTCAGGTTTCTCAATATCAGCTTCCAGATTGGGGTTGCCAGATACAGGCTATATGTCTTATGGAGAAATGGTGGATCAGGGGCAACAAATTACACAAGCTGTGTCAATTCCTGTCATTGGAGATGGCGACAATGGATATGGGAATGCAATGAATGTTAAAAGGACAGTCAAGGGTTATATTAGAGCTGGTTTTGCCGGAATCATTCTTGAAGATCAGGTTTTTTTCTGCATGTCATGTTTTTATTCTGTAACAGTTATGTGGTGATCTAATAGTTATCCCTGTTGTCTTTGTATCTGTCTCTAACATGAGTTCTAGCATTCCTGATGTCATGGATTTGACTTATTCTATTGCTTACTTTATTCAGTTTTGCCTGATAATTATTGCTAGGTATCTCCAAAAGCATGTGGCCACACAAAAGGAAGGAAAGTGGTATCCAGAGAGGAGGCAGTGATGCGGATTAAAGCAGCTGTAGATGCTAGAATAGAGAGTGGCTCTGATATAGTAATTGTAGCACGAACTGATTCTCGCCAAGCAGTGTCACTGGATGAAGCACTCCGAAGATCAAGGGCTTTTGCTGATGCTGGAGCTGACGTTCTTTTTATTGATGCACTGGCATCAAAAGAGGAAATGAAAGCATTTTGTGAAGTTTCTCGCCTTATTCCTAAAATGGTATTTCTTTTTTATATGCACCCAATTTTTTTTGAATATATAATCTAATAAAAAAAACTATTTTACTCATTTGTTATATGTAAAAGCTTCTAGGCAGTTGAAAGAATTTTTATTTAATAAGCAATAACTGTTGTAAAGTCACATCCTTAAATTAGTCTTGTTTATTAGAAAAATTTCATGAGTAATTCCCAAGTAACTTAACATGTATAATGAAGAAATCCTGAATCAAAATCTCAAATCAAGTATGAATGTACAGAGTCCATCATTTGATTCCAGCAAATAACATTATCGGTTATTATAGTAACTTACACAACTAGTTTGTTGTTCTTTGATGGTTTCTGTAGGTTTGTGTGTGTGTGTGTGTGAAGCCATCAGGAAAATGTATGCATTATTGTAAGATTTTGTAGTCTTGTGTAGGCCAATATGCTTGAAGGAGGAGGCAAAACACCAATACTTGATCCTCAAGGACTTGAAGATATTGGCTACAAACTTGTTGCATATCCACTTTCTTTGATTGGTGTTTCTATACGAGCAATGCAGGTAACATGCCCTTTTCCTTTCCTTTTCTAAGGCAAAAAAATACAAATTATTGAATTTGCTTATTGGCAAATAAAATTAACTGAAATTTGTCTACTTATATTTTAACGCATTTGACATATAAAAGGAAATCCCAATACTCATCTTGAATAAGTTGCTTCCATTATTTTCTTGATCTAAAGTTAACATCCTTAAGGGTGTAGCTTGATGCCAAATTCCAAATCCATGCTTTATTTTAATTAATGAATGCAATATAAGGGATCATTTATTTGCAGCAATACTCTCTTGTTCCCTCTCAAACTTAATTTGAAGATTGCCTAGAATAATTTTATCAGAACTTTTACTTGGGGGTGATGATTTGGGATCTTTTAACTATATAATTTTGTAATTTTAAATCTATTTTTGTTGCAGATATTTTGAATGAGGTCAATCTACAATGATTTCAAATCTTGCAAATATAGTAATAGGGTCATTTGTCCATTTACTAATTTGACATTAAGTTTTGGACCTTATATCTGTCCTCATAAGTGCTATTAAGTTTAAGATTGAGCTGAGACTTGGGGTGTTGAGCTATTATTATATTTATGTCCAATTGTCATGCTTGTTTACACTCATTGAATATGGAGCTATACTATCTATCAAAATTTTTAGCTCTTGATTTGGAACTCTATCCAACCTCTTGTAATATTTCGTCAGAACTAAAGGATAATTTTTTTTTTTTTTTTTTGGTAATTAAGAATTAAATAATTTCAATTACTTAACTTGTAGGATACCTTAACTGCCATTAGAGGAGGTCGTATTCCTCCTCCTGGAAGCATGCCATCTTTTGAAGAAATTAAGGATATCTTAGGTTTCAATACTTACTATGAAGAAGAGAAGCGTTATGCTACAAGCCTGGATCAGCTGTCATCAGCGAGAGGTTAGTGAAAGACCTTTTACATAAAAAGGGCATTTATTCGTTTTGAGATGCATCACAAATTCAATGGCACCAAGCTTCTCACATGTGATACATATCTCTAAATTTACTTTTAGATTAGCCCACTGTACATTCTGGTTTTCCATTCTTTTCAAACTATGTAGTGCTCATATATATATCTTGATTCAGCATTCTACTTCCATAAATGTGTACGAAGGGAAAGTTCTTTTGCTGATAATAGAATCATCCCATGGGTTCATCTGCATGGATGATTTGTCTTTGAGAGAATCTTCTAAATTTTGTGGGAAGTTCCCGTTTATGTGGAGAATATATTCTCTAGGCTGTGTTTGACTGCTAGATTTGATTTTAAAAATTGTTGATTAATGGTCAAGACAATTATTCTATCTGTTCAGGGAGAATCCATCTCACCCTTGTACTCAACTCCATATTTGTTCAAGGCAAAAAGATTAACAATTAAAGAGAAAGATCCTCTGCATATTACTGATATTCACATTGTATGTAAATAAATAAATATTCTGCATTCCGCAATTGCATTCTTATGGTATGCAGTTATTTGATAGTGAGCAGTAGCCTCTACAGTATACAAAGGAAGGATCAAGTTGATACAGAGGAGACAAGTCAGAGTTCTCAAGAACCCATTGTGGAAGTTATAACCCCTGACGTGTACAATAACTATGGTGCAGATGGTTCAAAGGACCCCCTTTTAAGGATCTGGTCTCGGACTCTGAGAATCAAAATAACAGGAAGAGATGGATTTGAGAAACTTGATCTTAGGATTCCTGTAAGTCACCTTGTGCTTCTAGAGATGGATTTGCTATGAATAATTTTTATTACTTTCATTATGTTGTCACAACTTATATTTAAGGCTGAAATTGATGCAATGTGAATCCTGATTACTGGAATTGTTGTAATTCTTACCCATCTATCCACTCACTTAAGAAGCTAGTATGTAGTTCATTATTTCTAATTAAATATATGTTACCCTATCGATTACTTATATCTTGTTATATTTTGTTCCCTGAAAAAGTTTTCTTCTCTTTTTTCTTGACCACCTTTTTTCCTTTCTCTCCATCATATATTTTATTATATGCAGGCGGGATTCTTGGAGGGAATCACAAATATAGTTCCAGGTACTTTTTAGGATTTCTTCCATAAAGTTACGGTATAAATTGATATCTACTTCTGGTTTGCAACCTAAGTTGAGAACTTCTGTCTCAACTTTCCACAGCTCTAGGGGGCGTAAACCTCAAAGAACTGTTGAATGATGCAGCAGAGGAAGTTGGGGGCAAACAGTTGTTAGATTTTAACGACACTATCGGTGACAGAATTCAAGTATTTCTGGAGTGACACTGCATTCCCATGGTATATGTTCCCGGACTGCTGGCATGTTGAGTTATGGTATAAAAAAACTATTCCTAATCCACTACTTAGGACCTGAGTTTTTTAATTGAAATGGTTGTTGACAAATATGAGGGCAAGTGTTTTTTTTTTTTTTTTTTTAACAATGCCTATTTGTTGTCTTCTGCTGGCCTTAATTTCTTGTCTGTTGATCATGCTGTCCCAGGTTTCCTTAGATTCATAATAATGGTGGTAAAAGTAGGGTGGGGTGATCAAAGCTGACTCAAGGCACCCCGTGGGAATTTGAAGGGCTCAAGCGAAGACAGGTTATAATTCCTATTGTTGCCTGTAACTTTGACAACAAGTACACTCGAGAGTTTCAAAGATTTACCTGGATAATAATGACCTCGATACCATATTTTTGGTTTTGGCAGTGGGGGTGGGTGGATGGATATACAATCCTTGCAAACAGATGAAACTATAAGCTGGCTCGAATGGGTTGGATTGTTTAAAATGGTAATCTTATCTGCATTTTCTTGATCCCTTGCTCTCCAAGTATTTTATGCCCCAACTGCTGCGGGGAATCAATGTATGCTCAATTTGTCATCTTGTGATTTAAGGGTTCTCAAAAGCATGCTTTAGTAGGTGTAACTTACGAAGTCATGTAATGTTTTCTCTTGATTCAGTATTGACTTTCCTTAATATTTGGAAAAGCTTCCTGTGTTTCACAAGTAAACGGTTGTTCCAACTTCCAACAATCATTCGCACTTGAACTCTTGATCTAGTATATGCTCAAAAAAAAAATATATATATATATATATTAAAAAAGATGATCTTACGCAAAGCAAAGTTAAATCTATTCATGTATAACAAGTTTTTATTATTAACCTGCCTGATGCGCGGGGAGCATTGGCTGGGCTAATTAAAAATGTGATAAATATCTTTTATATTTCATATATATGTACATTAAAATTACTAATAACTAAAAAAAAATATATAAAGGAGCTCCATTCCAACATAAGAAATCACAACAACATTAGAACAGTGAAAAATCAACAGATTTTACATCAAATTAATACTCTCAAACAAATTCCTTTACTGGCCTAATCAACTTGCTTAAGGAGCTAATTTCTAAAAAATAATTGAAGAAAAATATCGTTTTTCATTTGTGCATGGGATGCTCTCACTTAAATGTACTATCATAGTAAGTAACTGAATATATGAAAGGGTACAACTAACTGCCTATGAATAATATTACTTCAGTTACAGCCACCATGAATTGCATGTGATGTCTTTACTCAAATGTTTTGAACGATATTTTTCAGTATTATAGTTCATTTAAAACTTGGGTTGTCATAGATCTTGAGTTAACATATGCTATATACGTGTCTTATAATTCTAAAATTGAAAAATCATTTGCAATTACACATCTGTATATAATTAATGTAAAATAAATTTAAATATGTTTTGATAAACGTACTCACTGCATCCTTAGATCTTCTATCAGACCACCCCGTACTTGATATGTAATTTCATAATATATTTTAAGGAAGAAGCAAAACATGACCAAGACCTATCTCTAGAAAATTCCCTATCCTTAGGAGGAACTCGAGATAGAGATATAAATATTACACATTAGCATGACATTACATACTTTGATGTTACTACAGCACATAATATAACCAAGGTTGAGAGAATTTCAATATTACATAAAAGAAGACTTGCATAGTTAAGGACCAGAGCTCAGAAGAAAAAATCGGAAGCCAGAAATTAAATCTTCTTTGCAAGCGGTGTGAAAGGAAGATGAAAGTACATAACCATAGTGAGCAAACTTTCAATCAAAAGACTCTCTTGGCTGCCCAAAGCTGCATCGTCCTGCTTCTTGTTTTGGTGATGACATCTTTGTTTGAAATGTTTCTCCATTCCTGTTTAGTCATTTCTTTAATTCAATTTTCGCAGAGGTCACAGCATCGTTCGCTGCATTGTGAACGGAAAGAATACACTTAAAACCTATAAAGTGAATTGATAGTTCGATTAATCTTAAAACCTGTAAAGGCAATTTAGTCAATATGAGGTAAAAAATTTATCTCCCCTTTCTTCCCTAAAAAACCAAGCACACTCTAGTCTCTTGATGAGTAATATGATTAGTGACCCCACTATCCATGTACCAATGTGGATCATCAACTAATTGTGTTGCAACGTAAACTGAGGGTTCTTGAGCTTTATCTGGACCAAAGTAAGAATGGTCAAATCGATAAAAGTATTGTAGCACACTATGACCAAGTTTACCGCATAGTTGGCACGTCAGCTTGTTACGAGGGAAACGACCACCACGACCTCTTCCACCTCAGTGAGAACGCTGACCATGACTATGCTAAGGAGATCGAGAGGGTGGCTGCTGTGAATCAGAAGAGGCAAAAGCAGAGATATTAGGCTTAATTGCAATATTTGCAAATGAGTTAGTTATTGAATTGACATTATTCAGATGCTCAAGCTGTCTCTCAAATGTTGGAAGTTTGGAATGAACATCTATCCAAGTGATGTTGTCTTTGTCAGAAAGATAGAGCACGATTGGTGTGTAATTTGCATCAAGACCAGCGAGAGTTTGAGTGACTAAATCAGCCTCTACAATCAGGCTTCCTGCCATTGCTAGATTGTCGGCGAGATTTTTCATTATAGTCAAACATTCCTCAATAGTGCTTGATCCCTTGTGAGTCCGTTAAAGATCATACTTATAAATTATAACACGCGACAGTGAGTGCGAGCTCATTAGATCTGTTATAGCCTTCCAAAGTTGCTCCGAACTTGTACAATGAAGAAGCTGAGAAGTAATACCAGCAGCCATTGTGCTCAACAGCCAACTGAAAATGATTTGATCAGTGGCGAGCCAATCTTCAAAATCAGGATTCAATGTGAAATCAGTGTTGGACTCGTCCGAAATAAACTCTGGTGGACGGAGCTTTGTCCTAGCTGATAAATCCCAATTTTAATATATTTTATCCCGTCTTATTTATTTATTTTTGGGGATTATTTTAGGCTAATTTGGATATATTAGATAATATTTGGATTGTTAGCCAATTTTAGGAAATAATATAAATTTAAATTAATTATGAGATTATTGGGCTTAAATTATTAGTATCTTGATTATTATCTTGTGATTAAATAATATTTCTTAATATATGATAGATTATGATTTTATCACATTAGAAGAACTTACGATGCAGAATTTTTCAGGAAGCTAAAAGGAAATCTAATAGTGGGATTTTTTGAGCTTCTTATATTTTAATGGACTTAAATTGATGCCTTAAAAGCCCTCTCTTCCTCCCATTAATTAACCCAGCAGCCGGATATAGAGAGACACATTCACGCACACAGGGATTCACGCTGAAGACGAGGCCGCCAAACTGAGACAAACTGAGACACACACGCAGAGGAAGAACGCTGGTGATTGGAGGAAAAACTCATTATCAATATCCATTACTTTCCTCACACAAGGGTGTGAAAGTCAAAGCATTCATCCATCAATTCACCATTATTTCTCCACTATTCTTGTCTTCATGGCCGTAGCTAGTTTAGTGTTTGAAGGAGGAAATTTGATGGTAGCTTAAAACTCTTTAGGAGGCAATTTGGGAGGAGCATGGAGGAAGTTAAAGTCTAGAAGCTTACCCTTGAAGACATGAGAGTGTTTTTCCTCCTTTTATCGATTTATTTGAAAACTTTGAAATTATTTAGTTTTAGATAATTTTGAGTTATTTTCTTGAGAACAATCTAGTTTTAGATTGTAAACATATTATTTAATTTGGATTAAATTGATAATTTGAATTTAAATTGTGCTAAGATATTTGCTAGGATTTTTGCTTGCAAACGGTTTGATTGTCAATTATATTAATAATTGAGTTTTTATTATTGATTTAATTGTCAATTTATGTTTATCCTCTTGGTTGTTTAATTAGGTTGGTTAATTGTCTAGTTGTTTAATTAGGCAATTGTGAACATAATTCCCAAAACTATCTTGGAACTATTTTAACTGGTTTTAATAGGTTTAATTAACTATCGCTCATTCCATTATGAGTTTTCTAGTGAATTAAGCGTTATTGAACTTGAGGGTTTCCCATGTTTCAATTAGTTAATTAAATTCGTTAATTCCAATCTTTCATTAATCCCTTTGGTATAATTAATTGATTTGGGCTAAAAAAGTTAACTCCATGTGAATCCTAAGTTGCCCCCTTTATCGTCATAACTGAACTAGATTTTTGTTGTCTGATTTGCTTTTATTCAATTTTCTCTTCTTAGGATTTTAATTATTCTCTCATATCAAAACCCCGCAAAAATTCCATTCAAATTCATATAGATTAGTTTCATTCTCATTTAGGTTTTAGACTCAATTTTCATCTTGCATTTAGTTAATTAATTGCATATAGGTAGTAGTATCTTGCATTCTAGTTTAGGTTCAATTCCATTCCATTGTATTTTTCATCACCTAAATTCAACCAAAAGAAAACCCACAACTTGCTCCTTGGGAGAATGACATAGGTTAACCCTAAACTATATAATAAGTTAGGACCTAGTTTAATTGATTACTTTAGCGACAAAAGAAATGCATCACTAGCACATAGCCATCCAAATGATGACCACGAAGTGCCAAAAGAACGAGAGATCGCCACAAAAGAAGTTGGATCTATCCAGCTTGACAGATCCGCACTGATTAAGGTTACTTAGGTGAGGAATTGATTTTGTCTGATCAACTTGAGATGAGAAACTTCCGGTGAGAACCATCGGAGAAGAAGAAGAGGTGTTCGAGGGGAAAGAGGAACTTGCCATCTCTGATAGTGTTTTGTGAAGAAAAAAAAAATCGAAGCCAATCTAGTTTTCATACCAAGTTGGATTTAGATAGATTTAGGGAATGAGCAGAGAATTAGAGAATGAAGAAAATGATAAATGGCAGAGTGAATAGTCCTCTGGCCTGATGCTTCTATATATAGCAAGAAATACAAAAGAATCGTATAGAAGTTTGTTACAGGGAAATACAATCCAGACGTGTGGCATGAGGGAATCTTATGCCAACTGTCGTACAATCTATAACGGATAAATATATACAGAAAACACTAATCACACTAATTACTCATTAGTCTTAACATGCCCCCTCAAACGAGAGGGTGTGGGACATAGACTAAGTTTGGACCTTAAGAAAGAAAACTGAGTATGAATTAAGGCCTTGGTGAGACAATCAGCCACTTGATGATGAGATGGAAAATGACCTACTGTAATGTCACCTGCTAACACTTGATCATGAATAAAATGAACGTCAATATCAATATGTTTGATGTGCGCATGATGAACCGGGTTGGAAGGAAGAGTTTGAGCACTTAAATTATCACACCAAATAACATATGGTTGCTTTAAAAAAACAACCCTAGTTCAGAAAGAAGGGTACGTATCCATTTAAGCTCCGCGGCACCATCAGCAAGAACCTGATATTCAGATTCTGAACTTGCCCTTGACACAACTCGTTGTTTTCTAGAAGCCCAAGAAACTAGAGTACCGCCCAAATAAACACAAATACCTCCGATGGATTTTCGATCATTTACATCAATGGCCCAATCAGCATCAGTGAAGGCCAGTAACCGAAGAGAATTAAAAGGTTTAAGGTGTAAGGCGTAATGATAAGTAGCTTTAAGATACCAAAAAATCCTCTTAACACCTTGAAAATGGACATCAGTAGGACAAGATAAAAATTGACTGCGTTTATTAACCGAATAAGCAATATCAAGTCTGGTTGTTGTGACATATTGTAGAGAGCCAATGGCTTGGCGATACAAGGAAGGATCAGACATAGGCTTACCATCAGAAACAAAGAAGGTGCGTCCAGTCATCATAGGAGTTGGAACATGAGCACAATCAAACATATTGAACTTTTTAAGTAAATCCAAAATATACTTCCCTTGATTTAGATAAAGCCCAGACTCATCTCTATGAATTTCTAAACCAAGAAAGTAGTACAAAGATACCATATCCTTGAGTGAGAAGACATTGTTCAGCTAGGTTATGAAGTTTGTAATGAACTTAAAGCTATTGCCAGTAATTAATATGTCATCAACATAGACTAAAATAAAAATGACCAGAGATTGAGTCCTAAGAAAAAACAGAGAGGTATCATTCTTTGAATTTTGAAAACCCCACTGAGACAGCATGTGACGTAGTCGATCAAACTAAGCACATGGTGCTTGTTTAAGACCATAGATTGCCTTGATTAGTTTGCATACATGAGTAGGTTTCTTAGGGTCCTTACAACCATCAGGTTGACGCATATAGACATGTTCTTGAAGGTAACCATTAAGAAAGGCATTTTTACATCCAATTGCCTAATATCCCAGTGAAAAGTTACAGCAAGAGTGAGTAGTACCCGTATAGTAGTTGGCTTGACAACAGGGCTAGAATCTTGAAGTAGTCAACACCGACAGTCTGTTGAAAGCCCTTCGCAACCAAACACGCCTTGTGCTTAAGAATTGATCCATCGGTGCAAAACTTGGTTTTGAAAACCCAACGACTATCAACAACCTTCTGAGTACGATCAAAGGGTACTAGAACCCAGGTGCCATTCGGAACCAAAGCGTTGTATTTGTCACGCATGGTTTGCTGCCAATGAGTAGAAGAGAGAGCATCGGCGATGGTTTTTAGTGGGCTTGCCTGAGAGAGGGAAGATGGTGATTCCGATTCAAGCAAGTCGATGAAGGGATGGTGAGGCTTTGTGATGCCATCCTTAGCCCTAGTAATCATCTGATGGTGATTGTGAGGAGGACGAGTTGAAGGTATTGGAGAAGTGCCACACGACTCCTCAAATTGGGCCTTAGATTGGGCTGATGTTGTAATAGCAAAACCTTCAAGAACAGAGACATTAGGAGATGGGCCAGAGGAATTAGTGGATGAAGGCAAAACTGAATTGGAGGAGGACGAATCCTGATGTGGAGAAGTAGCTAAAGGTGGCACTAGGCTCGACGACGAAACAATAACAAAAGGAACAGTTGGGAGCTCTGTATCAGCCATGGAAGAACCTCGATCAAGGAAACCTGTTAACATGGAAACACAGATTCATCAAACACCACATGCCTAGAAATATAAATGCGGCCAGAGGGACTTAAGCACTTATAGCCTTTGGATTGAGAGGCTGGACCAAGGAAGACACATTGTTGACTATGGTATTGTTGCTTGTGCGTGTTGTAAGGCCGAAGATAAGGGTAACAGGCGCACCTAAAGGTTTTGAGCTGTAAATATTTAGGAGTAGTGTTGTAGAGACAAAGTAGAGGTAAGACACCACCAATAGTAGCTGTGAGCAGACGATTAATAAGATACACGGACATTTGAAAAGCTTCAACCTAGTAACTTAGTGGCAGATGAGCTTGAGCTATTAGGGTTGAACCAGTCTCATCGATGTGCCAGTTTTTGCGCTCAACTCGGCCATTCTGAGAAGAGGTGTAGGGACAAGTGAAGCGCATGGCAATCCCAACATCATTAGCAATGGAAGCAATTGGTTTAAATTCAGTGTCATTGTCACATTGAACAGATTTAATAGTGGTGTTGAATTGTTTTTCAGCGTAGCGACGAAAATGATTAAAGGCAGTAACAGCTTCACCTTTGTGTTTAAGAGGGTATAACCATGTATATCGGCTATAATCCTCAACAAAGTGAATGTAAAACTTATGACCATGAATTGAGTGTATTGGGGAGGGACCCCATAGATCAGTATGAACAAGAGCAAGTGGAGAAGGAGCACAAGATTGAGAAAGAGAAAATGGTAACTTCTTTGATTTGCCATACTGGCAAGAAGAACAAACAAAGTGCTCATTATCTTTAACATTCACATTACAAGTCTGTAGAATTTGCTTTAAAATTTTATTATTAGGGTGGCCTAACTTCTGATGCCACTTGAAAAACAGAGTGTCGGCCTTAGAGGGAACATCAGCTGCCATGTGAATATGGACTGGTGAGGAAGCCTTACTCACGGGATAGAGACCCTTCCTAGGAAAGCCCCGCATCAGTAGTCGACCTGTCTCCCTTTCCTTCACAACACAACCACGGTTAGAAAAGGTAAAATCAACAGGATTATTTTGAACGAACTTATGCACACTAATCAATTTCTTGGTTGCCGAGGGAACAACCAGAACATTATGAAGATTAAGTGAAGATTTAGAACATGAAAGAGAGGTATAACCAGTACCATGGATTCGGGTCTTAGCTCCAGTGCAAGTATACAAGAAAGGGTTACCTGCAGGGGAGACAGAGTCAAGCTGAGTAGAGGTAGGGGTCACATGATGACTCACGCCACTGTCAACGTACCAATCCGAGTTAGCAACGATGTGTGGGTCAACATAGTATGCTTACGGAGAGCCACTCGACTCCTAATGCTGATAACACGTTTCAAAATAGTGGTCATAACGATCACAATAACTGCAGTGGGGATAACCACCATCGTTGCCACCCCGAAAACCAGACCGACCGCCGTGAGAACCACGACCGCCACGAGAGCCTCGAGAACTTCTCCAAGGGCCACAAGCGAAAGTAGACTGTTGAGGATGAGAAGAGTTCTTGGACGAAACAGAGGAGTTGTGAGCAACAACATTGGCCGATAATTGAATAGACAATGAGGCAAACTGATTGAGTTGCTTTAAGAGACTCTTGAAGGCCAGCAAAGAGGCTTGAGAATCGACCCAAGTCAAGCCAACCTGATCGATGAGTTTGATGACAATAGCATTGTATTTGGTATCCAGTCTGTTGAGTGTGTGAAGGATGTGATCGGCGGTAGAAATAGGAGCACCGACGAGGATGAGTTGATCAGAGATGTTTTTCGTCTTAGCAAGATATGCATCCATCTTCATGCCATTCTTGCGTGTGTGGTGAAGATCCAACTAGTATATCATGACTCTTGACCGTGAGAATGTGCTGGTGAGGGCTTGAGCACCAATCCAGAGATCGAACGCAGTACGGCAGTGGAGAAGTTGAGCTGCCACCTCCTGAGTCATAGTGTTGCAGAGCCACCCTATGAGCATCCATTCAACAACATACCACTCCTCGAACTCAGGATTAGAAACAGGTAGCGACGAGCCAGGAGCAGAGAGTGTCATCGGCGGTATAGATCCAACACTAGAAATATGGTTTTGAAGCCGATTGCCCTCAATAAGGGGAAGAACAACGGATTCCCAAACCAGGAAATTCGTCATATTCAGCTTGATAGACTCGGTTTGGCTAGAGGATGAAAAAGAGAGTATGTTTTTGGGACAGAGGGAGAAACGACCTCACCAGTGGTCTGAGTGCCTTGAGAGGGAGAGGCCATGATGAGTAAATAGAGAGCGCTATGTGCTCTGATACCAAGATAGATTTAGGGAATGCGCAGAGAATCAGAGAATGAAGAAAATGATAAATGGCAAAGTGAATAGTCCTCTGGCATGATGCTTCTATATATAGCAAGAAATACAAAAGAATTGTACAGAAGTTTGTTACACGGAAATCTTACGCCAGTTGTCATACAATCTATAACGGATACATATATACAGAAAACACTAATCACACTAATTGCTCATTAGTCTTAACAGATTTTAGGAATAAAGAAACAGAGACAAATGATAAAGGGAAGTGCACTCAGTGAGCATTGAGACATTTGTTTCATATATATAATGTAATAAGAAATATGTACAAATGCTTTTACACTTAGATGAGAAGAGTGTGTGATACGTGTATAACAGGCATAACTAGAGTTTGTTATGCATAATTGAAGTTGGTTATGATAACTAATTGCTAATCTATTCAACAGAGTCAATGGGCTTAAGCCTCTTAGTTTGGGCTCCTCTGTTGTGTATACTATCAAAGGGGTTGAGATCAGTGAGTTACACCAAAATGAGTAATGGCAAACAAACAATAAAGCGATGAACCACAAATCGCATAGGTTCCAAGGAGAATGAAGAGAAACAGTCCAAAGCTTGCAGCTTGCAACTTGCAAGTGGAAAGGGAAAAAAATGGAGGCTTTCACATACTGACAGAGCTTTAAGCTCCTAGAGAATTGGAAAAATGGCACAAAAACTGAACCTTTACTAGAGTGGGTCCAAACTTCCTCTTGTATCACCATTTCCACCCAATCATCCATAAAACCATTGAAAAAAAGGGATGGATCTGAAATGTGTAGAGTAAAAAGAAGCAAAAAAACAAAACAAAGTAAAGAGAAGAAAATACGCAAGTTCGGTGAGAATGAAAAACGTAGGTTCTTCAAAGAAAATGTGAATTAGTGGTGTGTGATTCTTCTGAGAGGATCTGTGTTCTCCCTTTTCAAAATTTTAAACCCGCACCAAGCCCAACAAAATCCGATACTGTATATCAGCTCTATGAATAGTAAGAAAGCAGAGAGGAGCCAGCTTATGAACAGTAAAAACGCAAAAGATCTAATAAACTTGTTTGGGTGGGATACCCTGTATACAATAAATCATGATTAAAAAACTGTTTTTGAAGACTTCAATCGCTATTCCTTCCTGTTCCAAACAAGCATTGTGTTTATAATGGAGTTGTATTCCATTAATCTGCTGGGCTCGCTTGATAGATGCTGCAGGTCATTAACCATTCATCTGTTATGCTACAGAATGCGGCAAGATCAAATTATGAATCCATAAATTAATGTTTCTTAGGACCAATTAATACAATCCATCCTGTTCTTGTGTTCTTGATAAAATATGCATTTTGTAGTTTAATATTTTCATTAAAGTGGGCATTATATTAAAGATTTATCATTATTAAAGGTGAAATTGTGCTCACTATTGCATCTAGCGGTATTGCAGCCACATTGCTATAGTCTGGCAGGACGGCAAATTTAAGGTTTGCAATACCAATTGCAGTTAATGAAGACTCAATGTGCAATATCAAACAAAATTCTTTGTTGGCTGATTTAATTAAGGTGACCAAATTGATTATATGGGATGAAGCATCCATGGTCCAACGTTTTTGCATTGAGGCATTTGACCGTACATTGAAGGACATTATGCATTGCAACAAGCCCTTCGGAGGCAAGTCTATCTTGATGGGAGGTGACTTTCGCCAATTGTTACCAGTTATTCCAAAGGCATCTAGAGCTACTATAGTCAATGTCATCATCACTTCTTCATCCTTGTGGGATTCATGTACAATTTTCAATCTCACAAAAAACATGAGGCTGTCGTGTTCTTCAAATCAAGAATTTGAAGAATTACAAGCCTTCTCAAAATGGCTTCTAGATATAGGTGATAGTAATTTAGGGCTACCGCACGATGGAATTGCGCAGGTTGAGATATCGGATAAATTCCTCATTTGTCACCTTGACAATCCTATGCAAGCTATTGTGTCAGTCACTTACCCAGGTTTGCTTGAAAATTTAACTAACTCCAATTACTTCAATAGTAGAGCTATTTTGAGCCCAAAAATTGAAAGTGTGAACCAGATAAATGAATACATGTGCTCTTTATTACCTGGTCAGCTGATGGAGTACTATAGTTGTTATACTATTTGCAAGTCCTCTAAAGAGGTTGATGGATTTGAAGATCTGTACACTACGGAGTTTTTGAATACAATTATTTGTTTAGGTCTCCCTTTGCATATTCCTATACTCAAGGTTGGCGTACCTATAATGTTGTTAAGGAATATAGATCAATCTGCTGGCTTATGTAATGGAACGAGACTACGTGTCACACATCTTGGGAAGAATATCATTGAAGGATTAACACTAAATGGGTCGAATCCAAATCAAAAGGTTTTGATCCACAGGATGTACATGAATCCTTTAGACAGTAGTCTACCTTTTAGGATGAAGATACGACAGTTTCCTATTACATCATTGTCTTTTGCAATGACAATTAACAAGAGTCAGGGTCAGTCATTACAAAATTTTGGGTTATATTTGACGAAGCCATTGTTCACACATGGACAATTATACGTTGCTTTATCAAGAGTCACCAATATTGGTGGTCTGAAGATTCTTATACAAGACATTGCAAACGATGGAAAATGTACAACCACCAATGTCGTATACAAGGAAATAATTAGAAATGTATTAGTGACATAATTGAACTATATTTGCTGTTGATTTTACATATTCAAAAGGTGATGTAGTTTGATGTCTATCATGTTCATGTCCTTTTAATGATGTTTTTGAGATGCAACATATATTGCTAAGCTTAAAATAGTTCAACTCCCTCATTCAATCGATTTCAAATGCAATTCTTTCCTTTTACAATTCTTTTCTCAAGTCAATTACTTGTGTATTGTAAAGAATTTACGTTCAAGATTCCCTGTAAGTTTCCCAAAATGTTGCATCATGCAAAGCGCGAGGCTGTCCTGCTTGTTATTGGAATGTGGATTTATTTTACCCCCCTTTAGCTACTTGTTCGAACAATTCATTTATCATCCACCAAAAGTCAAAAATTAAAAAATTATAAAATGAGTTGTTCTAAATTTCTACTTTTAGTGAGGAATTTTAAATTTTAAATTATGATAAATTGAGTTTAGATTCTTGAAAAATAGCAAGTCTAGTGAACTCAAGTCAACAGCTAGTTGCGGCTAGGCCGGTATTCGCCACACATGAATGAGATCTGACATGTTTGAATGTCTATGAATTTAAATTGTATAAAATCCAAAAAAAGAAAAAGCACAACTCCAGTGAACTCAAATTAAGCATCTGTTTGGATTAGCGGTAGGAATTATTTCTAACGTGATTTAAAATATATAAGGTTTGTTTGCGAGAAGAGTTTTATCTCAACTTACGTAAATGTCTTCCCTGTTACCCACCCAAACAGGCCCTTTTAAAAGAATCGTTTGCTTCATTTGTTTGGTAACTATTGCCGTCGTCCTAGATTGGTGACGCTAGGAAATTCACAATTCACAAATTCTAAAATAAAAGGTCTGTATAAGTTTTTAGCAAGTCCTCTATTGCAAGATAAATGAAAGAATCTGGCCCATACTTGGAAAAAAAAAAAAAAAAAAAAAAAAAATCGCTAATGTTTCTTAGGACATGCATATTTATCGTGAGAATGTTCTCACTTACCTGTCCGTGTTCAGCAGAAAATTACAAAAAATATTAATAATATATGAAAAAAGAATATATTTAATTTCACACCACAAGTTGGTGGTTAAAAATGAGGGACAAACCAAAAAGACAGTCGCCTGAGGTTATTCTAACCATTCACTGGTACTCAATACAATTACAAGCCAAATCTCCTATAGAAACATGTGACCCAAAAAAGAATGACAATAGCAGATGTTGAACAACAAACATTCATCACACTGGGTCACTCTACAAAAAATTACAACTCATGTTAAAAATACAGTGCTTCAAAATCAAATCCCAAGATGTTGACCACTAAGGTAGTAGCACACTTGCATCAGGATTGCCATGTCATCTCTTCATCGTAACGTAACAGTAAAAATACACTTTATCTCGCAATCTAGAAATGATGCTCACTTTCATCGGTAACCGCCACCATATGGCTGTTGAGGGTAACCACCTGGACCCATCATCGGGTTATAGCTACCTGGTATGTTGGAGCCCGGAGGCATACCAGTAGGAGGTTGCATCTGGACTCCTTGCCCCATAGCCATGTTCATCCCCATTCCCATTCCCATGGATGGATTCATGCCCCCATAGCCTCCCATACCCATTCCAACTCCAGGAGCATTGCCCATGCCCATGCCCATTCCCATTCCCATACCCATTCCTGAACCCATCATTGAATTAGGTGGAGCTCTGAGAGCACCAGCACCAGCACGACCAATTCCTGAGCCTGATCCCATAGCTTTACCCATGTTCACAGTCGATGTCACAGTGGTGGTTGTGGGCTTCTCCATCCTCTTTTCCTTTCTATTAATGGCATCAAAGTCAATTCCTATATCTGCTAATGGGTTCGTTTTAGCTGCACGGAAAAAGCATAAAATCAGTTAGATGTTCCAAGTGAGAAAACATAAAATCAAACCAGCTTGGCAAGGTGTGAGACTCACGGCCAGATATATTCAAGTTGACCAGCCCTCTGCTTAGTGTATCTGTCCAAACAGTTGATTTTGTCTTGAACTTGTCCGTGGATTGTAGAGAAACTAGCGAATTTGGTCCAGACGAAGAAACAGCATAGGGTGAAGCATTAGGACCATTTCCTCCAGTTGGACCAGGTAAACTACCTAAAACATCATTTTGTTTTCCAGCAGGCACACTTTGTGAGTGATGGGTAAACGATGAACCAAAGGGAGCTGCGGTCCCCTGTTGTGCAACAACGTTCCCACTGTTATACTGTGATGCAGGACCAAGTGGAGATTGAGCACTAGATCCTCCCTGCTGTAGAAAATAATTTGCGCTCTGTGAATCCTGTCCTGTTGGAGCTTGAGAAGCCATCGATGATGGAATAGGAGCTGTAGATCCTTGAGGGAGGAAGCTCTCACTGCTGATCTGTCCATTGTGTGTATTTTGGGGTTGAGAGATGTTTGGAGGCTGTGGAGTCAGAGATCCCACCTGAGAGTTGAATCCACTGTGTAGATTACCACTTGGCTGTGCAGGTTGACCACCAGGAGCAGAAAAAGGTGGCTGTGTAGAATGGTCAGTGGGAGATGAGAATACACGCTGTACAGGTTGACCAGGGTGAGCCGAAAAGGTCTGATATGGATGTTGCCCAGAGGGAGTTGTAAAAGGTTGGGTGTGTTGGCTAGTTGGAGCTGAAAAAGGAGATTGCACCGGTTGGCTTGTAGGAGCTGAAAAGGCTTGCTGAACAAGATGGCCAGAGGGAACTGAAAAAGCTTGTTGTCCAGGTTGAATGTTTGCAGCAGAGAAACCTTGCAGTGCTAGTTGACCGCTTGGTGCAGAAAAAGATTCTGGTGCAGATTGCCCAGTTGAGGGTAAAAAGGATGGAGGTGAAGGTTGGGAAGCAGCAGTTGATACGTTTGGATGTGAAGGCATTACGGATAATGGTGCTGGAGGAAGAATGTCTGCAAGAATATCAGTTTCCTGCTGTGGAGCTGACAAATCTTGAGGGAAGAACTGGGAGCTTGATGAGAAAGGTTGTGTGTGAGTGGCACCAGGTGCAGAGTGTGGTGCAGCAGAGAATGAATCTCCATACCCAAAGTTTGAGACATTTTCTGAATTTAGACCACTTGATTGGGATGGTTCAAAACTCTGATATGTGTGGGGTTGATTTGGAGCGGTTTCCGAAGACAGAATAGCCTTGAAAGGTGAATCACCAAATGGATCTTCAAATGGCTGCCAAAAGTCATCAAACAATATTAGTTTGACGGATATTAATATTGCTGGTCACTTGACATGCGTTCAAGTGCATGTCAATTTAGTTTTCAATTCTTTTGATAACAGAAATATTTTTAAATCTATTATTTTCAAGGTTAAAATAATACCGAGTCCATTCATCATACACACATTTATAGAGATATCTATCCACCAACACATCCACCCATTATATTGAAATATGACCTGTTTTATAGCCATCCATCATCCATGAACACATTCACACAGTTCCTACCTGATTGATGTTATTGGACCCAGATGCCGCAGCTGCAAAGGGACCTGCAGAACCATTACTTGCAAAGGCTTCATGGGTAGAAGTTGCTGATGTTGTTGGCACTAAAGCCAATGCATTTGAAGAAAACGAATCTGAAAGTGAGCCAAGCAAGTCTACTTCAACATTTTTTGAAGTGACTGGGGCAGCTGAGAAGAAACATAAGGTAAGAGTATGAAAGTGCAGTGAATATTACTTGTAAAAAAAGCAATCTCGATGTTAAAATGCATACTTAGGGTCATCAATAGAGAAAATGAAATTATACTAAATATCAAATGACTGCCGGTAATAATTCCTGCTACATATTAAAGTTTACATTTGTAGAGTAAATATTAGTGATTCGTTATACTAGTACTTAGTAACTTTATTTTACTACCCATTGTGCTACTCTTTATTACTCCCCTAAATTAGGACAACATTGCAAGATTCAGTTTCAGATGTATTCGTAGTTTCAGCACGTGTAACTTGATTTTATGATACAAATCTACAAGACACAGTCTACTCATCAGGGCGAGGATACCAGAACCCATCTTGCTTTACTGACAACCACATGAATAGCAGCAAATTTTTCAGCACCCTGACGAGTAGAACCGACAACAAAACCATTATTGTGACTTGGGTGCGTAAGAAATACACCAACAGATAGGACGCAACCGATCAAGAGGTTATCAAATGAAAATCCAGTTATCCTTCACCTCACTATAGAATTCAAAGCAAATTACAAATAGTGCTTTCTCAACCTTCAATCCAACAATTGAAACAGCAACCAACCCCCACCCTCCGCATCAGAAAAGGCAGGAAAAGAGTATTTGCTGAATATAATTTAACAAGGCCCATGAAGCAAATGCCAATACTTCAACTCAAACACGTAATGAGAATTCTTTAAGGGAAAAAAAGGAAGAAGAAAACATACCGCATGCTAGCCTAGGAGCAACAAAAATTCTAGAGAGAACTTTGCATACCTGATAAAGGACCACGGGGATCAAATTCATCAAAAGAATCAGCTACTTGGTTTGCAGATGGAGCAACACCAACAGCATCAGTTGCTGGGGCCGGATTATCACTTACATGAGGAGAAGATCCTGTAGGAGCAGAATTTTGAGCTATATTACCATTCACATTGGGAGAAGAACCCCTTGGAACAGATGCTGTTGAAGCTTCTAGATCCCTGCATTTAGGAAAACATTAGTAGCAGTTTTCTATAGTCAGTACTTAGAACATCAGGTCAAGTAGAGAATTCATACCTTTCACTGTGTATTGGGCTTCGAGATTCACTAACAGCTTCTTCATAGCTAGGAGGGACACCTGCATTTTGCTCAGAAAGTTTGCGTTCTAGCCTGCCATTTTATAGTGAACGATCAATCTCAATAATACCAACAGGCAATATGAAAGCAGGCACAAAATGATAGACAGGAGAATAAAGTGTAAGGTGATTGGAGGATATACCTTGCTTCCAGAGAACGATCCTCAGCTTTCACACTGCTACCTCTGAAATAAAATGACATAAAAGATTAAGTAAATCCGTGGTTAAGCTATGCCACAGGGGGAAAAAATTCACAAAAATCCCAAATTTTTTCCAATATATGAGGGTGCCAGTTTTTTATGTTAAAAAAATATCTTAAGTAATTTGATTGCTGATATGCAAAATACACTTAAAGGCTCAAACCAGGAATTAGTCTTCAGCATAAACACCAAAACCTAGTAAATAGACTTGATTACTAACAGTATAGAATCAATTTCTTGAAAATCAAAACAATCCAAAGCCAATACAACCCCTAATATGGTAATCAAAACACCAAGTTGAAGAGAAGGCATAAAACAGGACGAATCAAGAAGGAAATGATCCAGAACTAAAAGAACATTTACAATAAAAAATATAAAACATGCTATCTCATTCATATTTGTAGAAAAATAACTTCATAGAAGGAATTATCACATCCAGTTATAGGGGCATACCGAGATGAATGTTGGCCATCGTCATCATAATTACGGTCCATATCCGCACTCCTGCTTCTTGAGCCATGTTGGTACTCATCAGTGCTTGGACTTCTTCCCCTGTATTCATCATCCCTATAGCCATCTCTACTATAGCGTTCTTCATTATCTCTGCCATAACGATCACCATCACGACTATACCGATCATCTTCCCTGTAGCCATATTCTCTCTCTCTGCCATAACCATACCCATACCTATCTTCATCTCTGCCTCCATATCGATCACCATCATATCTATCACCATAACCTCCACTGCCAGAATATGACCCGGGCCTATACATTCCACCTGCTGAAGTGTTTCGAAACCTGGTAACCCATTTATGACAGTCACATATCTCCTCAAATATGAGAAATCCACATATACTTTCATCTTAAACATAATAGACCCTGTGATTCTAGGCTTATAATTTGAAAACCAAAAGTTCCAATGGAAAACCAAAAAAATGGATCTTCTAAACTAAAAGAAAATAAAATGCCTGATCTAGCAGCAAAATAATCAAGCAATATATCAAAATTAATTAGTCAGAGTAGACTTACTTATCTCTGTTAGCAGCAGCTTTCTGTCTAACTTCTATTATCTTTTCCTTATCATTCACAAGGAGGACAAGACTCTGAGATTTCCTCCTAACATTGTTACCCTGGTCTTTTCCGCTGGAATCAATATATTGAAAATCGGACAATGTCTGTTGACAATTTCACATACCATCACATAAAGTTGAATGAAATTTACAAATCACTCCCAAAAAAAAAACACTGAGCATCTTCATGATAATTAAGTATATAACTTCAAGTGCAAGCCAGGAAAGAGAAATTACAGATATTTGATAGGCATGTTCTCGGATCTCATCTATAACTCGTTCTGACCCATGAGCCACCAAATACTCTAAGACTGTCAAGGCCTGTTAATCACAGCATTAACATCAAAATGTTTCAACACACTATCAAAACATTTTAAAAGCAACAAATTGTATAAAAGAAAATGTCCTTGCAATGACCCTATTCACCACAACAAATCAAAGAGCCCCAAATGTGTGAAAACATTTATTCTCAATTTCTTTATTATAAATAACTCTTTGGAATTTATTAATAATTTTGTATGGTAATTATTATTTGTTATCTTATGCATGGATATAATTTATTACTTATCAACTATAAGTCAATAAATAGTCAAATTATCATACTAATTTTTTTATCCATATTTTATTTTTCTGGCGATATAAAAAATGTACAGTGTCTTTGCATAGCAGTAGTGTAAAGTTATGGTTTTGGGAAAGGAATTGGATAAGCAGCAAGCATTCATTAAAAAAACAGAAGTTCAATGGAAACCTTGTAGACATGCCGCCAATTCTTGCCAGTGTCATTAATCCGCTTCCAGATCACTGCCATAATCATTTGGTATTCATGACTGCAGAAACACCCAATGTGAGCTTCTTAGAAAAACTACAATATCAAGCATAAAAAAGGTAAAAGTAAAAGTAAAGCTTACTAATTTCTGGATGCCTGTGCAATATCTGCGAGAAGTGATCCATGAGGACCCCATGGTTCATTGCTGGTTGCATCAAGAACCTGGAAGAAGGGAGATAGAAGCGTCAACCTAATCCAGATTTTCCTTTTAAAATTATACCATGCGATCTTCAATATGATGAAAAATTATTATAGAAAATAGTCAGGCTTTGGTCGAATCCTTCCACCAATAATGAGAATAAGTATGGACATGCGTAGTTTCACAGTGAATATCAAAAGAATAAAAAGTTCACCTTCTGTTCTATCCCAGGAACTTTCAGCACCTTCTTATTTACTTCTCTTTTACTGCAACAATACAATAAAAAGTGAGGCAGAATAAAATTGGACTGAACTCCAAAATAACATTAAAAAATGGCAAATTTAATCACACACAAAAAAGGAATAGGCTTATTTTTCAGTAAGAATCTGAAGTTATCCTACATTAAGAAAATTAGTATGATCCCGCAAACTGTATAAATCCATACATATGAGCAACTTAAAATAGAGATACTAGATTCGTGTCAATTTTTAACCATGCAATAATAAACAGTAGACTTACAGGTCTCTAACAGTTTGACCAATGGCCTTCTTCATTGCAGTTGGTGTTCAGTATGATCTATGAGCCAGCACCACAGAAACTCGTCCTATTTAAATAAGGCCTGCTCCTAATTTTTCTCACGCACTGATTCAAGGAAAGCCAAGACATTCTCAACAAAATAAAATGGTTACTTAAATTTGAATAAGTAGTTCAAGCAATCTTTTATGTTTTTACTAGCAAAGAAATTGTCATCAGTTGAAGAGATCTCAATCGCATAGATACTTGATTTAATCATAAAAGAATAAGCAGGAGTTACCCATTATCACTGTCTATCCAGCAAGTGGAGAAAGAAATGAGCACAAACGATGTATACAGTGGAATCATTATTTAATGAACTTGCTTGGATGCAACATCAAAATTGAACATAAGTGGAATGCCCAATTCAATCAAGTAATCACTGATCATGTGAAAAGGCTTAACTACAGAGAATGACTCATCAGAGCAATCCAGTAATAATTCACGCGTGAATCTAAATGGATCAATCTAAGATCACAAACTTCCCAATGAACTTCCAGATAGGACTATTATCCTATATCACATCTCATAAAGTTAACCCCGGCGCATGTCATAAATTTTCAATCGGAAAATGCCACCACTGATGAAATGACGTAAATTATATGAAGTCTTGAAAGCGGAAGCGGGTTAAACAGAACACCTACAACTTCCTCGAACAAAAGTAATTGAAAAGAACAAATAAAGACCAAAAGGGGACATCAGGACTGCATACAGATAAGTGAGAAAAGAACAGCCTTTATACTGATCCAAAAAAGCAACCAATGAACAAGAAAAGAAAGGCTGTCAATAAATAATACACCATTTACACGATCAGACCCGAAAAACAATGTAATCCAATTCAGAGCAAGGATTATCATTGTAACAATTATTAAGTTTGATATATTCAATACATATATCAGATCGAACATGCTGAAAACTGAAAAAATCAAATCGAAACCAGATCTAAGTTAGGCGAAATGAGATCGAACCTGATCCAACCGGAAGCTTATGGTCGGCAGGAAGCAGAAAACGAACAAGGTTGTGGAACAGGAAAAACAGGAAGAGAGATATCACAATTCACAAGGGATAAGAGGGATTCACGATAGAGAGGAGCTATAGTAGTTGAGATTTGATGAAGCCTCACCCTCAAAACAAGAATAATACGTCGAGGAAGAGAATGATGAGGGTGCCTGGGCTGTCTGCTGGCTGGCTCTGGATCCCTTATTTTTCTTCTGATTTTCTCTCTCTCGACAAACTCGGAGTTGAACCAAAGAAAAAAGGACGAGAGAGACAGCGCAACTTGCACGCAGAGAATTCAGGAATAAAAACCTTTTCCATTTTTCTTATATATATCTTATTCTCCTCCTATATTTGTGTTTAGTTTTATTATTATTATTTATTTATGATTTATACATATTGTGATTATTATATGCTTTTTGAAAAGCCATATATGTTGTAATAATGATGTTTGTGTGAGTTGAATGCCATCAAAGCTGTATGGTTGAATGAATCGCTCACCTGTTTTGACAGAACCACATGTACCAACCAATTTTTTTTTTTTTTTTTCATTTCATTTGTTTATATTTATTTGTTATTATTCCTCTATACACAAAGGATACCGCCAATTTATTTTATTCTAAAATATTCGTCAGAATAATTAGGAAGCTTCCAATTACTTTTAATTTATTGTCCAAAGTTGACTCGTTATAGATAATTGATAAATAGCAAAACAATAGTCATATTTAACTTTCGTTCTCCACCCATTTCTATTCATGTCTTCAAGAAAACGTATGAAACTGAAGTCTCTTTTTTATATCAAAGGTCACAATTATGAAGTAGTGTCATTCTTCATTTTGCAATGGCTACTGTTTTAACACCTTGTCGGAATTGTTTTTATATGCATTAATCGCATATTTTTTTATTACACAAATTATTAAAAGAACAAGCTTATTCAAAGTGTCATATAAAATAAGACTTAAAATATTTCAATGTTATATAACAAATGAAGTGACATGTTACACTAAAAAATAGGGTTAAGGTACTCAAATAACCTTCAATTTTTATAAAAGTGCAAATGTTATTATAAACTATTTTTTAGAATAAAAATAACCATAAATTTTCAAATTTAGGACAAAATTGTTACACCAATTAATTTCCATTTATTATAATGGGAAAAATAAATCTTTTGATTTTAAAAGTTTTGATTTATTTGCAATTTAGTCTTTAATGCTCATGAGTCATCCTGTGTGGAAAAAAAAAAAGATTAAAATGCTATTAAAAATTGCTTAGATTGATTTTATATAAATTAAGAAATAAAAATAGCGCCTCATCCCATCAACTCGATTTTGCCTTTGTTTTCCAGAATATTGTTTATTTGATGTGATAGACACGTGTAGTGGTGGATCTTTGAAGGGGCGGGGGCCACGGCCCCCAAAAAAAAAAAAATTTGTTCAAAAAAATTAATTATGCAAATTAAATGTGAAAATGTGGGATCTTTTAATTTAGGCTGAGAATATGGAAATTGTTGAACCAATTAATTAAATTTAATGGACGATGAGAAATTAAATGTGATTGATTGATTAATTATTCCAATTATGTCAAAGATAACTCGTTTTAACGCGCCTATTATTCTCCCAATCTCCCTTCCCTTGACAACTCATTTGTGATTTTTCGGCTCTTGCTTGCTACATGGGTAAATCTCTCATCTTATTTCTTTGCTCGATTCAACTCCATATTTACTTTGTTTGGTCTTGATTCCATGATTTTTTTTTTTATTTATATTTAGTATAATAATAGTTAATTATATTGTTTAAATTGTTTATAGGTTATTTGGAAAGTGATAAAATCTAATAATAGCTCAGTGATAAGGAATAAAAAAATTGATTCATTTTTCAAGAGGAAAGCTAGCGATCATATAGAGGAAGGTAACATAGCTTCTACATCTTTCCTAGTTGAAAAGACTTGCCATGATGCTCTAAGGTTTGAATGTGAGGAACAACCTTCTAAAATTCCTAAGGTTACTTCCAATGAATTTGATATTAGTTCGCGTGATCCAAGTAAATGCCCTCACATAGTGTTTTATTAATTTTGTATTATAAATTACATTGTTAACTTTTAATATTTTGATATATTATATAACAAGCAATCTTCTAGAATTCCATGATATCTTCTCATTTTGTAATTGATATGACATCTATACTAGAGAAAGGTATGTTATCTTATACATTAGAATTGTTAAAATACTTTTATTATAACTCGAATATTTTAAACATGTTATAAAATCATAAAATTTTTTAATTAGTTAATGAGTATACATTTGACCCCCCAAATATTTGTCCCAAGATCCGCCACTGGACACGTGAGACAAAATTTTAAAATTGGGTAATATTTTGCTATTGCGAATAATTTTTAATTTGAATACCTCCGTGGTATTTTTTAAAGAAAGACATTTTAATCTCGTAATTATAAAAAAAAAAGTTCAAATAAAGTTTGAAAATATATCACAAAATAAGGATTTGTCGAGAAAACAAAGACGGAGGGGATCCAAGTTAGTGGGACAAGGATGTGTTGGAATTTTTGGATAAAATCCCATGGGTTATGAATAAGAAGAAGGATGGAAAAGAAGAGGAAAAAGGAAGAAGGAATGTATGTGAGAGAATAGTCACATTCTTAGTTGGAGAGAAGTTGGAGGGTATATAAGCCCCAACTTGGCTCCTACTAATTGGGCCCTTGGGCCAACCCACTTTTGTGGAGGGGTGAGGACTTAGGTGACCCTTGGTCCACCACACACACGCACGCGCTGCCGTCCGTCCGGCTCGGTTCGGTTGCGGCAGCCATGGCCCGGTCGTCGTGTGAAATAAAATATTAATTTTTATTAAATTATTTTTCGGATTAAAAATAATTTTTTATTAAATTATTTTTTGAATTTCCGAACGTTTAGATCCTCCCGTTGTGCCTCTCGCTTTTCCAAATGGCGGGCTGCGTTTTGCGATCCGTTCGCTTCATTCAGTGCGTCGTTCGTGAAGACACACCGGCTTGCCGTGAACAGATGCGGGTCGCCTCCGTTCGCTTCGTTACGGTGTGGTTTGTTCATCAAGACGCACCAATTCCTGTGAACAGACGCGGGTCACCTCGTTCGTTAGTTACAGTGCGTCTGTTTGCACTAACGCACCCGGTTCGCGGCGGAGACTTGTCCATCGATCATGTTCTTTCGAGTCTATAAATAGGGCGCCCTAGTCACGGTTTAGACACACAATTTCTCGCATACTCTCTCGCATTACGCGCATAAACACTCTGTGCGTTAAAGCGCAGACTCATTGGCTTCGCTTGGGCTTCGGACAGACGAGCCATCTTTACGGAGACGAATAATCCGCTCTATCCTGGGAGGCAATTGCTCGAGAAAACCTTCGGCATCCTTATTGAGGAGCAAAATTGTCTTAAGGACACAACGAAAGTTGGGCCGGATTTACGCATTTTTCCATTCCATATCGGCGAGTCTTGTGAGTTCGTTTCTGACTTTTTATTTTATACGGACTAAGTGAATGTTCCTGTATGCTTTATTTAATAATCTGATTCTTGTTTTGATAGTCTGTGTACTTTATATTCAATTTCTACCTACTCATTATATTAGAAACAACAGGATGTTGTTTTTTATTTTATTTTACACATGTAAAATTCACCTAAGCAACTTTTAACAGTATTTTAACATATATTTGCTTTATAGGATGACCCAAAAATATCAAGAACTGAGTTGCAAACGAGTCAAAAGTTCAAGAATTGAGTTATAAGTTAGTTAAAACTTTAAATGTCATTTCCTATTGTAATTTATAGAAGTTAGTTGGGTTTAACGGTTTTGCCATAATTTTGAAAGTGTATGGTTACTTTTACGTTCTTTATAAAAGATGAAGGTTATTTTAACATTTTGATCCTAAAAAGTAATTAAAAAATCCTAGGGTATAATTGTTTGGAATAGCGATTGGAGCCTTTAAATACAACTTTTCAATCGTGATTTACAATATGAGTTTTTTTATTGATCCCAGACAAGCACTGTTGATCTATTATACTGATATGGACTAGTGTAATTCGCCACAGCAAAGCAGATTTCGCGCCAGTTTGGATGGACTTTTTTGATTTAAAAAAGCACTTTTTTTAATGCAAAAAAAATATTTTTTTAATTAATTTATGTGTTTAGATGATATTTTTTTAAAAAAAGCAAAAGTCACAAAAAAAAAAAAAGGTCAAAATACTCCTTTTTCTAAAAGCTCCAATTTGGAACTTAAAAAAAAATACTTTTTCTAAAAGCCTATCCAAATGGGTCCGACATCTTTTAAGTTTGGTCACAAGATTCCGATTTTTCTATCATGGTATTTTTCTTTTTAAAAAAAAAAAATCCATGGCATTATCAGAAAAATAGCTAACATCCTTAAAAGAATTTCTGTAACTAGAGGTTGATATGGGTATATCACATAGATTTTCAGACCCCCTAGCCGAACCAAACAAAGCGTACAAAGGAAATTAGTACTGTAAACAAATACGGTCAAACACGTGATTATATATATTTATATATACATATATGTATAGGTGACTATAAACTTATATGAAGTTTTTTTTTTGGGTGAGGGGAATAATTTCATGGCGGTTTATATAGAATTATATTTCTGGGAGCCTTTTTTTGTGAGAGTGGACGAAAAAGGCCTCACTAGCACAACAAAACATAGCACCACCTTCGACTTTGAGCCTTTTCAATGGAGTTGGATGTGAGTCAGTGAGTGTGCTTGCCAAGACAAGGAAGGGTTTGTGATCTCATTTATAAGATCAAGTTGACTTTTTTTTTTTTTGAAGAGATTAAGGAAGCTAAATAAGTTACTTAATCTTATCATATGTTATGTATCCTTAGATTATATATTAATTTATTAGTTAAATTAATTAGTTTGGAGAAGAAAAAAAGAATATTTTAAAGTAATTTAATCAGATTCCTTAATTTTTTTAAAAAGTCAACTTGATCTTATAATCAAGACCGGATAAATATATCATATTATTCATATTCAGCATTAAGTCATACTAAAATTACAGACGGAAAAAACAAAGGAAACTAGAAACTATACTTATAAAAGTTACATGTGCTTGTCGCTGGCTTACACCAAACAGCCCCTGAAGTCTTACCTTAAACGAGTGTTAGTTCATAGTAAAAAAAAAAACAAACAAGTGAGTTTATAATCCACATTACATGCCTATAGCTTACATGTTTTTTATGTATTCATACCTCTATTAGACGTATGAACACTTTTTTTATTTACATTTAAATTATATTATTTTCTAACATGTTTTTTTTGTATCAAGATCTCAAATTAAATAGTTTATGATAGCGGTGTTACAAACAAAATGACAAATATTTATGAATGCAGAACTGGAAATTAATTAATTTGAGATACTGGGTGAAAAAAAACATGTCAGAAAGTAGCATATAATTTAAATGTAAATAAATATAATAATAAAAAAATAAAAAAAATATACTCACATCTTTAATAGAGGTATGACTATATGAAACTATGAGCACATAAAAAACATATAAACTATAAACATATAATGTGGACTTGTGAGTTTATTTAGTATAATAAGTACATGAGTTTATTCAGTTCAAGAATATCTATTAATTATAGTAATATGTTCCGTTCAAACCTTTAAAATAATAATTTTATGAATTTTGTCATTTATATACTTTTTACTTACAATAATTTTTTTTTTTAATCATTCAAGTTCATCATTTTTAATGTCCCAAATTTTAAAAATTAAACACTAAATTCCGGATAATAGATCAACCGGATAACATATTTATATGACAAATAGAGAATTTAGATCTATAAAAAGGCAAGAAGTCCAAATGAGTTGACTGACACTAATTTATGGCCTTTTTTTTCCCCATTCAGGTAAAAAAACAAAAAAAAAAATAGTCTTTTTGTTTTCCCATGAACTAATTGTATACTCTACAGATCAGAGCTGCCCTAAGTGGAGAGTTCTCGGTTTTGAGTGGAAAGGGTTTTGTCAAATGAAAGGTGCCGGTTTTCTTTGGGAGAGAAAAACTTTGATACCTAGGAGATGTCAAAGTGATTGTACACTTTACCATCATTTTTAATATTAAAATATATATATATATATATACACCTCTCTACGGAAAAAATTAAAAAAAAAAAAAGTATATACTTCTCATAAAATGATGACTGGTTATCCCGCAAAGGCGCAGGCCCTAGTTAATGCCCGGCTGTGGAGGGTGTCCCGGAGCCGTGGTTTCTAGAATTTTCTTGCATCCCTTTTCTGTGGCGTAAGTCGGTGAACTCTGTATTTTTCTTCTTGTTGTTTTTCGGGTTTTCCTGTTCGCGTGTCTCTCTGTTTTGCATCTCTTCACCCTTCACAAACCACTTCCTGATCGAATTTGCTGCTGCTCACCCTTTCAGAAATTGATCGATTTCTAAAATTAGGTATGTATATCTTGCTTAACCTAATTATCTTCTAACTGGGTGGAATATAATTTGTTACTATATTGTTAAGCGCTTTTATCGCCTGAACTTTTCTTGTCTGCAAGATGATTTTTTCACGTTTACTTTTGATTGGGAGGACTATCTAGACATGTGCGCAATAATCGTTGTTTCCAAATATGCTGAAACCAGCTGGTTGAAGAATATCTCTTTTATCCCTACATGGCGTCGTTGAAATTTGATGATTCTTGTGCCGAATGCTGATACAGTAAATCATTTTCTGTAATATGGGAAAATGCTTTTGAATAGGTGTCAAAGAATGCGATTTTTACTAGTTTGAATGGCTGTACAAGTCGAGTTATTTTCATTTTATACTGATTTTTGTTTTCACGCAATAATAAATGAATGGCATGGAAAATTGTGTTTACCTGCTTAAGCTGGGTGCTCTGGGTACCAAAGTTTGATTTATTATGTTGCTCAAATAAATCTAAATGTATGAGAAGAAAGCAGTTAAATGAAATCTGCAACTCATGAATGGTAAACACTGAACAGAAACCGCAGAATATTTATTTGCATGTGTGGACTCACAACTAAGAACAAATACATTATAAGGAGTTATAGGTTCATGACCATCCATAGAATCAAAAGTTACAAGTGATTTATGGAGAGATACCACTACCAGTAAATATTTTGGGGCCAGGTGCTGGGTGGAGATGATATCTAGCCTGACTAGTCCCATGCGCACCCCCTGCCTGGAAAACTCATTTCGGGAGAAAGCTGGCACCTTATAATGCAAAAGTAAGTGATCAATTGTTTCATAGCCAGATAAACATATAATTCAACTATTTGGAGGAAGGGGAATAAGGGGATGAATTTGGTGTGTATTTTTACTGTTAATTATATCCATCACCCCTATCCAAATGTAAGAGTTGAACTCTGGAGGAGGCTTAGATTTCCAAATAGGTTTTTTGAGAGGAACATAGGCTTTATCAGGATATTATATGTGTGTGTTTTTACTTTTTATTTTGTAGTCGTTGGCTAGCTTCCTTATCTTGCCCTGTTTCATGCACAACTATATTGTTATGCTTTAGGGAAGTTTGATTGATTCATAGCCTTTTGAGGTCTTCTATACATTAATGATATTTTCTTGCGTTGTGAAGTATGGATATGTTTGCCCATTTATTTTTTCTTTTTAGCGGATTCAATAGTATGTCCTTTTTTTTATTGTAGGGTAAAAATATCTTGCTGATATCCAAAAAATCCTCAGTTCAGGGGAAAGAATTTGAGCTTTGGTGTCGGAGAGCTTATTTGATCGATTATTTTGCTATGGTAAGCTCAATTAGATTCCTTGTTATAAATTTTCTTCTCGAGTTTTGAATGAAATAGAGAGAGGATAGGGAGTGGAATTTACATTGACCTAATAGAGCATTTTGATTTTAGAAATCTTCCCGTTCTAGATTCTGAATAGGATCTTAATTAAGTTTAATTGAATTATTTGCACAGGCTGCAAAGATTCTTGCAAACCTCATTGTGATGGGGGGTGGCATTTTGGCTAGAGCATTCGCTCAAGCTTATCGTCAAGCACTTGCTAGTAAGTTTCTTATATCATGTGGCAAAAAAAGTTTCTTGGATTTATTAATTCTATGCGTTACTCTGCGATTTGGGCAATGTTTTAGTGTAGGTTTTAAGCCTGAGGTGGTTTTCATTGGTTTTTTGTCTGTTATGTACCTTGAACATATTTTGCTAATATTTTTTTAGCTCAGAGGGTACATGATATATAATGTCAAGCTCTGCACTAGAATCATCTAGGATTTGAATACTGTTCATGAACAAACCTGGGTCAAAAGTCACCTCATCGAAAGAATTTTGGTATTACTAGTAACCAAACTAATTGGCCAACAATTGTTTTGCTGTTTAACTGTTTTTCCTCTTAAAACAAGGTTCTATGTGGTAGACTTCTTGACCATCCCAGTTTTACCATAACCATGAATTTAGCAAACGATTTCAAAAGACCTGAATGAATTTCTGACAAGTCTGTATTGCCTTGATAAAACCATTAGTGCAATTGATTTGTCTTTGCTCATGCTATAGATAGCCCTTTTTATCTTCTATTCGAAGAGTCTTGCCAGCCAACTAAAATGTTTGGCGATGCAACTTCTGTCCTGACCTTTAGTAGAAGTTAGACAATGAGATTTCTATGTCTACAAAGAGTTTAGATATTTCCTCGGCAATTTAAGAAGTAAGTTTTATCTATGTGCCTTCTTCATGCTCTCATCTCTTTAATATTGTCCTTGTTCTAAACGGCCCACTGCAAGAGACCTCTACCTTCATTTTTTTTAATCTAATCAAAGCTTGGATTTCTCTCATAATATTTAATGCTTACGTCATTCTCATAGTTGTGTTTTCATTTGGTTTATGTTTGGTTCGGGAACATCATGCTCTTCTAAAGAATTATTTGTGGGGGGCAATGATGAATATATCTTGGTAGGGTTCTTTTATAATCGTGGTATAGAGGAATTCATGTCCTCTGTAGTCCTAATCAGAATCAGAGTTTTCTGGCTGTATATTTCATTATTTTGTCATGTTATTAACGAGAAGTTGTTGCAGATGCGTCGAAAAATGGCGTGGCACAAGAGACAATACAGAATACCATTCGAAGAGCTAATAAGGTCATGACAGAGCAGGAGGCTCGGCAGATTCTTGGTGTGACAGAAGAAACCCCTTGGGAAGAGATTGTGAAGGTCAGTCTTTTGACTTGTTTTCAGTCATTGCCAGTTTGCCATATGTTGGTTTCTAAAACATTGTTATGCGCAGAGATATGACAATTTGTTTGAGAGCAATGCCAAGAGTGGAAGTTTCTACCTTCAGTCAAAAGTTCATCGGGCCAAGGAACGTCTAGAGGCTGTCCAACAACAAAAGGGCCAGGATACACCTACTTGAGGACATCAATTTTTTCACTTCACAACCTCGTGTATAATTATTTTGGGCTCGACTTAACAATATATATTCTATGCGATTTTTGCATTATAAGTTTCACAAAACCGAAATTATCCTTAAAAGATTGTAAATAATTATCGTTAACTGACTGCGAATAAGGACAACCAAACGCACTGAAATGATGTGCTATTCTTTTTAACCTTTGTTTTGTTACTAAAATGAAGGAATGCAACAATTTTGATAGTTTCTCTCTTGGCTTGCCTATGCTTTCTGTGATGCAGAAGAGTTTAGCTTGATGTTCTTGAATAGAGAAACATGTAGTTCTTTGAAATATTTGATAACATGGCATTGAAAAACATAGATTGCTTTTTAGATTTTATGTAACATTTGAAGAACGTATTTAACAATGAGAAGAATTTCATTGAGATCTTAATATATTTTGTAATCATAGGTGGTTTATAGCGTAATGCACTTTTCTGGATTTGAGCATGTGTTGTACTCCTTATAAGATGAGGTCACTTATTAGTTCAAATTACAATTTATTGGTTATTGAGAACTTAACATTGGAAAAGACAAGAAGCGCTCTTAGCTATAGAGAAATCAACTACGGCGTCGAACTTGTCAATTGTGATTAAGTTTTGTTCGATGGAAAACAGCTGTGAGGAATGACTTGTATACCAACCGTGCAATGCAAGCTAGAGAACAAGTCTCAATTATTTCGGATCTGTTCACTCACTCTTGGCGTGGAATGCTTTGTTGTTTGGTTCTTGACCCCGTTCCAACCATTTGTCACTTTCACCATTTTGTTTCTTTCACACTTTTGGAAATTTCCACTTGTTTGATCAAAGATGCTTTCCACCATGACCAATTCCTGTTCACTTCCTTGATCATCATCATCCTCACACCGTCCTAACGCCCCCACCATTCTCTTTTGTCTTTTATATCCTCAAGAGTAATCTACATTATATTCTTGGTTACAATTCAAACAACATATTGATCACCTTCAATGATAACAATTGGAACACACCCATACAACTTTCCCATCTATTAGATTGTTTACATCAAGTTGAGCCTCTTTTCCTATCTTCATGTCTTCCCTTTTAGAACAAGTTGCCACTTTTCTCGTACATTCATCATAATTAAAATCTTTTTCTTGCTTGTAGTGTGGAGAAATTAATGGTCTTTATGGAGCTTTATTTTTCTCCCCTTTTGAAAAAAAAGGTGCAAAGCAAATGGCTTTTTAAGTTCCTACCCGCAGCATGAATCATTCATCTCAATAATTTTGGTCACTAAATACTGTTTTTGGGTATTAAATTAATGAAAATAATTGAAATTGGCTCTTTAATTATGAGATGTTATGGGGTAGGAAATTATTAAACCTATATAATAGAGGGCCCACGAATTAAATAAAGGGATTTTAAGTGTAATGGGGAGTTTATGCTGATTTATAGATAGTGTTGCCAGCTTGATCTCAGGAACTTTAGCATCAGAGTGTTGCATTTGTATATACATAAATATGCATAATGAGGCAAGTGCAGTTGGGAATCCGATGGATAATAAGTATTATTGGTGCTTCCATCATCCAAAGGAAAAAGCTAATAATTATTGCCTCTAATCATCTGTCTGTTATCTCATCAATGGTGATATTCTTTGGACTTTTTTATCAGGACATTTGAGAAGGCTGAATGCCGTACGAGATTTAGCTTTCCATTAGATTAATTAAGCAAAATTTGTTGGTAAATCAACTGTACTTCTCCAAATTCAGCCAGCTGTTTCCATTATCAAGAAAAAGAAATTAAAGCGTTACTTGTGGACGTTATCGAGTGGAAACAAGAAGAAATCGCTTATATATATATTGAGTTTTTTTTGTTTATTACTATAGCATGTCAAGGTAGAAAACAAAGAGAATAAGTTGCAGCAGGCTGGCCATTAACTCCTGTAAGGCCTTCAAGACCATGTCTTGCGCTGTTAGGTTCTGGAGAAGAGACAGAGAGCACTAACATATGAAAAGGAAAAAGATGTGACCTTAATTCCCACTAAGGCATAATACTTACTATAATGTATATATAGGAAGCTTTTTTGTGTTGAGTTTGGAGTTATTTGAAATTTGAATAGTGGTTATCTATATACATATATATGTTACTCTTTAAGTAAAATTGGGAGAGTGGAAGGGAAGAAAAATGAATTCATTTATTACTATGCCCATTGTTACAAACAACACAACAGGATCAAATTCAAAAATAACACAATAAATAAAATTCAAATCTTACACGGCCATATTAATTCTATACATAAATAATTGAAGATCACTAATGGCAGATTGTACTCGTCACTTTCAAATCGGCATATACATTTTAAATTAATCTCGCTTCCTCTTTCTGCCTTGTCTTTCTCTTGAACACAATAAGCACAGGACGTTCAGCATGGCCAGCAAATAAATAGAAGTAACATCGTCTGAATCATGGAGATTGTAGCTCAGAGATAATATATTCAGACTCTTATTCCAAGAACTTAAACTGGAAGCTAGATATTGAACTCTGCTCCGAGTGGAGCCTGCCTTTATTAGACAACGAAAACTAGAAAAACCTGAAATCATATTGAAGATAAAACGTTCAGAAACGATTTAAGATAAGTCATTGTAAAACTAATACACACACATGAATGCATTCATCATTTTTAGAAGTAGTCTAACTTACATGATTTATGATGGACGGTTATTTTGCCACCCGAGCTTAATAAACTGGAGGTGGTGGGGAAGCATAGATGTATGGTTTTGGAGCTGGAGCCTCAACCGGTGGGGGTGGAGACTTGTACTCATATGGAGGAGGCTTGTGCTCAACCGGTGGGGGTGGAGATTTGTACTCGTATTTAGGAGCTGGAGCCTCTACTGGTGGTGGTGGAGACTTGTACTCATATGGAGGAGGCATGTGCTCTACCGGTGGTGGTGGAGATTTGTACTCGTATTTAGGAGCAGGAGCCTCTACTGGTGGTGGTGGAGACTTGTACTCATATGGAGGAGGCTTGTGCTCTACTGGTGGTGGTGGAGATTTGTACTCGTATTTGGGAGCAGGAGCCTCTACTGGTGGTGGTGGAGACTTATACTCATATGGAGGAGGCTTGTGCTCTACCGGTGGTGGTGGAGATTTGTACTCGTATTTGGGAGCAGGAGCCTCTACTGGTGGTGGTGGAGACTTGTACTCATAAGGAGGAGGCTTGTGCTCAACTGGTGGGGGAGGAGATTGGTAGTAGTATGGCTTTGGTGAAGGTGGTGGTGGAGACTTGTACTCATATTTTGGAGCAGGAGCCTCTACTGGTGGTGGTGGAGACTTGTACTCATAAGGAGGAGGCTTGTGCTCAACTGGTGGGGGAGGAGATTGGTAGTAGTATGGCTTTGGTGAAGGTGGTGGTGGAGACTTGTACTCATATTTTGGAGCAGGAGCCTCTACCGGTGGTGGTGGAGACTTGTACTCATAAGGAGGAGGCTTGTGCTCAACTGGTGGGGGAGGAGATTGGTAGTAGTATGGCTTTGGTGAAGGTGGTGGTGGAGACTTGTACTCATATTTTGGAGCAGGAGCCTCTACTGGTGGTGGTGGAGACTTGTACTCATAAGGAGGAGGCTTGTGCTCAACAGGTGGGGGTGGAGATTGGTAGTAGTATGGCTTTGGTGAAGGTGGTGGTGGAGACTTGTAGTAGTAAGGCTCTGGTGCTGGAGACTTAACTGGTGGTGGAGGAGACTGGTAGTAGTAAGGTTTTGGTGAAGGAGGTGGTGGAGACTGGTAGTAGTATGGCTTTGGTGAAGGTGGTGGTGGAGACTTGTAGTAGTAAGGCTCTGGTGCTGGAGACTTAACTGGTGGTGGAGGAGACTGGTAGTAGTAAGGCTTTGGTGATGGTGGTGGTGGGGACTGGTAGTAGTATGGCTTTGGTGAAGGTGGTGGTGGAGACTTGTAGTAGTAAGGCTCTGGTGCTGGAGACTTAACTGGTGGTGGAGGAGACTGGTAGTAGTAAGGCTTTGGTGATGGTGGTGGTGGGGACTGGTAGTAGTATGGCTTTGGTGAAGGTGGTGGTGGAGACTTGTAGTAATATGGCTCTGGTGCTGGGGACTTAACTGGTGGTGGAGGAGACTGGTAGTAGTAAGGTTTTGGTGATGGAGGTGGTGGAGACTGGTAGTAGTATGGCTTTGGTGATGGTGGTGGTGGAGACTTGTAGTAATATGGCTCTGGTGCTGGGGACTTAACTGGTGGTGGTGGGGATTGGTAATAGTAAGGCTTTGGTGAAGGTGGTGGTGGAGACTTGTAGTAGTAAGGAGGAGGCTTGTGCTCAACTGGTGGTGGTGGGGACTGGTAGTAGTAAGGCTTTGGTGAAGGTGGTGGCGGGGATGTGTAATAGTAGGGTGGCTTATAGTGGGGTGAAGGAGGAGGAGGGCTCTTGTAATAGTATGGTGCAGGGGTGGGCTCGGGCTTGGGCTTTGGCTTGGGCTTGGGCTTGGGGCATTCCTGATCATGAGGGTTCTTGGAAGCATAGGCAAAAGGCTTAGACTTGAGGACAACCTCGTACTTGTCCTTGGAGTACAACTTCAAAGGAGTTCCCTCATTCCACTTTGTGGGGAAGGTGTAGGGTGAGTCCTTGGGAGGGGCATGGAGGTGAGCCTTGCACACTGTGGCTCCGTATTTGGAATAGTCAAAGCCCTCAACAGTAATGCTGTATTTGCCGTTAATCTTGGTTGTACCGTAAGCCTCGATGGTCTTGTCTCCAGCTTGGCACACCACTTCCACAACAGCACCTGCCCCATCATATCCAATAGTTATGTACAAAGGCACAATCAATCATTTTTTTTTTCGCTCGAAACAATCAATCATGAAATACATACACAATTTAAAAAGAAATATTATACATATACCAATAAATAAATTTTTTATTTTATTACTTTTGTCAAGCCAATTGCTTGTTTGGCTTCCACTTTTGAATTCGCAACTATTTTATATTATTAGAGATAAATTGAAAGTCAAGGGATATATACATCTTACGTTGCTTAATTGAAATGTGAATTATGATTTTATAATAATTAAGCTTTATATATACATACATAATATATATATATATATCAACAATTTTTATTAATTTTATATTGAAATTAATTTGTTTAATGCTAAAGATAAAATCTCAAAAATATTTTCTCAAATTTTGAATAAAATTTTAAGCAGTATAATAGCTTTTTTTTAAAAAAAAAAATCATATCATATATGAATTTCCAAATAATATTTAATAAACCTATTGAATGGAGAAAGCAAAAGCAAAAGAACATGTCAATGATAATAAAAAGGAAGACTTTGGAGCCAAAATATATAATTTATCCTAATTTATAGGAAAAAAAAAATTAGACTTAATTAGCTAGTGTACCTTTGAGGTGTTTCTTGTTGTGCGACTTCTCTGGATACTCCACATCATAGCACTTGTATACGTAAACTCTACCGATCACCTTAACGATCAATGGGTGAGGGTGAGGGTGAGGGTATGGGTGGGGGTGGGGGTATGGATGTGGAGGATAGACAGCGGGTGGAGGAGGAGAGCTGTAATAGTAAGGTGGGTGTGGTTTGGGAGATGGAGGAGGAGGAGACTTGTAGTAGTAAGGTGTTGGTGCTGGAGACTTCATTGGTGGTGGTGGAGATTGGTAGTAGTATGGCTTTGGTGAAGGTGGTGGTGGAGACTTATAGTAGTAAGGTGTTGGTGCTGGAGACTTCATTGGTGGTGGAGGAGATTGGTAGTAGTAAGGCTTTGGTGAAGGAGGTGGTGGGGACATGTAGTAGTATGGCTTTGGTGAAGGTGGTGGTGGAGACTTGTAGTAGTATGGCTCTGGTGCTGGAGACTTCATTGGTGGTGGAGGAGATTGGTAGTAGTAAGGCTTTGGTGAAGGTGGTGGTGGGGACTGGTAATAGTATGGCTTTGGTGAAGGTGGAGGAGGAGACTTGTAGTAGTATGGCTCTGGTGCCGGGGACTTCATTGGTGGTGGAGGAGACTGGTAGTAGTAAGGCTTTGGTGAAGGTGGTGGTGGGGACTGGTAGTAGTATGGTTTTGGTGAAGGTGGAGGAGGAGACTTGTAGTAGTATGGCTCTGGTGCCGGGGACTTCATTGGTGGTGGAGGAGACTGGTAGTAGTAAGGCTTTGGTGAAGGTGGTGGTGGTGACTTGTAGTAGTAAGGCTCTGGTGCTGGAGACTTCACTGGTGGTGGAGGAGACTGGTAGTAGTAAGGCTTTGGTGAAGGTGGTGGTGGGGACTGGTAGTAGTATGGCTTTGGTGATGGTGGTGGTGGAGACTTGTATTCATAAGGAGGAGACTTGTGCTCAACGGGTGGGGGTGGAGACTTGTACTCATATTTTGGAGCAGGAGCCTCTACCGGTGGGGGCGGAGACTTGTATTCATATGGAGGTGGCTTGTGCTCAACTGGTGGGGGTGGAGACTTGTACTCATATTTTGGTGCTGGAGCCTCTACCGGTGGTGGTGGAGACTTGTACTCATATGGAGGAGGCTTGTGCTCAACCGGTGGGGGTGGAGATTTGTACTCGTATTTGGGAGCAGGAGCCTCTACTGGTGGTGGTGGAGACTTGTACTCATATGGAGGTGGGGGTGGAGACTTGTACTCATATGGTGGAGGCTTGTGCTCAACTGGTGGGGGCGGAGACTTGTACTCATATTTGGGAGCAGGAGCCTCTACTGGTGGTGGTGGAGACTTGTACTCATATGGAGGAGGCTTGTGCTCAACTGGTGGAGGTGGAGACTTGTACTCATATTTGGGAGCAGGAGCTTCCACCGGGGGTGGTGGAGACTTGTACTCATATGGTGGAGGCTTGTGCTCAACAGGTGGGGGTGGAGATTTGTACTCATATTTGGGAGCAGGAGCCTCTACTGGTGGTGGTGGAGACTTGTACTCATATGGTGGTGGAGGTGGAGACTTGTACTCATAAGGAGGAGGCTTGTGCTCAACTGGTGGGGGTGGTGACTTGTACTCATACTTAGGAGCAGGAGCCTCCACCGGTGGTGGTGGAGACTTGTACTCATAAGGAGGAGGCTTGTGCTCAACTGGTGGGGGTGGTGACTTGTACTCATACTTAGGAGCAGGAGCCTCCACCGGTGGTGGTGGAGATTTGTACTCATAAGGAGGAGGTTTGTGCTCAACTGGTGGAGGTGGAGATTTGTACTCATATTTGGGAGCAGGAGCCTCCACCGGTGGTGGTGGAGACTTGTACTCATATGCTGGTGGAGGAGGAGAGCTGTACTCGTACTTTTCAGTGGGTGGTGGAGGAGAGTAGTAAGGATAACCATCAGCAGCCACCAAGTTAAGAGTGGTGGACATGAGAACAATGGCCAATGTGAAGGCCATTGGCCTGAGACGACCCCTTAAGGGGCCGCCACGCCTAGCAACCATGGACAGCAGAATGAAGAAAGCTGACCACTTCCGGCCAATGCTCCGATCAAACTCTCACTGATATGACTTGTAGTGAGAGAGGGAGAAAGAAGGATTTGGTGATGGGGATGACTGAGAAAGCTGGGAGGGTGGAAGCAGTACTTATAGTGAAAGTGAGTCGTTAATGAGTAGCTGTCATGAGGGACCAGTTCAAAATATCCTATTGGCTTCATTTTAATTTCTTAATTCAAAAATTAAAGAAGCTTCCCCAGCCGGCCTTTCACCTTTTTATTCCCAGACCTCCATTATTAATTTCCCTCCATGTGTCTTCAACTCGTCCCCATTCATCCAACCACTCTCAAACACAAAAGCCTCCATTATTTAACCCAAATTAAATTAAAGCTATTACACATACCCAGAAAAATTAAAAATAAAAATAAAATTTCTATTCTCTTATCATTTTCCTCTTACTTACCTGCCCCTCCTCAGTTGCCTACCTTGACGAAAAAGAAACTCTGGAATGCTTTTTCCTTGTTCTCTTGCCAGCTTTATCTCTTTTTTCCTTTTTGTATTTTGTTTTCGGAGGGAATATAATTAATATACTGTATAATGAGATATAAGTACAGATCCATATCTGAATATATTATAAATAATGGCCATTTAGGTTTGAGTAGTCCCTAGTGGCCTGCTTTTTAGATCTAAACCCTTTTCAAATAAATACATAAATCGAGGGGGTGAGGATTTTTGACTTTTCAAGCTTTTGGCAGCTTTTGATGAGGGAGAATAATCCAATATTATGCACATTTTAATTTATTTCGCTCATTTTGTTATATGGAGCTACTTTAATTTGTGGGGCTCTTTATCTCCCCTGCAAACATGACAAAATAATTAAATGCATGAATTTTTATTTTGCAAAATATAATTTACTTCCTTAAGTTCATTATTTGTTTTATTTTTGGGGAGTAGGAGACAGAAGAGAAAACGTTAACGGAAAGTGGTGGCTCATTTCCTGATTGACCCACCTGTCCTTTTTTTTTTTTTTTTTTTTTTTTTTTTTTTTTTGGTGGTTACAAGGATGTTTCTGGACCATGTGATTTCTCAATTATGAGAGGAGCATGTGATGTTACGAACATTTCTCGTCAAGTGGGGAGCAGCTTTTCAACATTTTGGCGCCACAAAAATCTACTAACTACAATAATGAATGGAGGAAGCTTTTAAAAAAAACAAAACAAAAACAAAAACAAAAGAAAAAAGAATTATTAAAAGAAACAGAAATATTTCCCCAAGAGTGTCATTTCGTGCAAGAAATCATAATTGAAAAATAGTGCTTAGGCATTCAACTTTAGGGTTGTCCTGGAGCTCCTTTTGATAACGACATCTTTTTTTCCTTAATTATAAGCAATTTATGGACCACTCATGAATCATAGCGTTCCCATAATTAATTATTTTTTTTCCCAGAAAATCAATTAACATAACTTAATATAAAATTAATTCCTGAACACCGGCGCAATTTAATTACATTTTTGTCTTATGTTTCCTTCGTTTGGCAGTGGTAACAACATGTATATGGAATTTGTGGGTGTATGGGCTTTAATTTAGGAAATAAATTATAGTATTTTCAGAAGTTGGAACATATATAATATAATTCTGTCTAAAAGAGAGGAAGAACGTGCAAAGTAATTGTCGTATTTGAGTAATAACATTGATTAGGGTTATTAATTTTGTTTAATTTAAGAGTAGTTAGATCTAAAGATATTGTATTATTGAGGGAGTAGATGAGGATTTTACAGTATAAAACAGCTGTAGGGTGAGGTTGGTGACAAGGAAATCGTCAGATACAAAATTTTCCACATTCTTCAGAATAAAAAACTATATTCTAATTACTTTGAATAGTCAAGATTCTCCTGCACGCCGTGAAATTACTATGCATTCTAACTTTATTGGAGACTTTAATTTAGAGGAAACGTACACGAATGTGATATAATATAATTAACACTGATTGCTTTTTTTTCTTTTTTCTTTTGGTTTTAACAGGGGTGAAGGCTAAGGATAAATGAGTAATAATAATTATTGAAATGCACCAATTCAAGATGGATAGCGTAATCACGAATTAGTATCATCCTATATATAACACATAGAGAGAGAGAGGTTAACGTATAATTTTAATAACAAGATCTTTTTATGTGTAGTGACACAATTGAATTTTGAAGGATTAAGGCTAAGCTAGATAGGGTCACTACTACAAAAGTGAATATTACTTTTCTAAAAGCGTCTTTATTTTAAAAAAGGAAGTAAAAAGTATAGGCGGTGGCAATTTCATAATTATTTAGCTGAATTTTGAGACTAAAGCGTCCTAAATATAATTTTAGGAAGATTAAAATTAATTTAGGCATCCTAAAATATATGTAGGACGCCTAAAATTAATTTTTTTGCGCATTTTGAGAAAATTTTTGGCGCCAGTAAATTTTTTGGCGTCCTAAAATATATTTAGGACACTTAAAATTAATTTTTTTACGCGTCTTCAGGAATTTTTTGGCGCCAATTTTTTTTTCCACATTCGACTGAATTTTTTGATGGCAGGAAATTCGTTGGCATCCTAAAATTTAAATCCGGACACCAAAATTAAATTTTACTCAAACCAAATCAACAAAATCGAAACTTTTACTAATCAAATCAAAGAAATTGAAAATAATACTAATCAAATCAAAGAAATTGAAACTATTACTAATCAAATGAAAGAAATTGAAAATAATCAAATCAAAGAAATTGAAAATAATACTAATCAAATCAAAGAAATCGAAACTTTTACTAAACGGGTTAAAGAAATTGAAAATAATCAAATCAAATCAAAGAAATCGAAACTTTTACTAATCAAATCAAAGAAATTGAAAATAATCAAATAAAATCAAAGAAATTGAAAATAATACTAATCAAATCAAAGAAATCAAAACTTTTACTAATCAAATCAAAGAAATCGAAAATAATACTAATCAAATCAAAGAAATCGAAATTTTTACTAATCAAATGAAAGAAATTGAAAATAATCAAATCAAATTAAAGAAATTGAAAATAATACTAATCAAATCAAAGATAATCGAAACTTTTACTAAACAAGTCAACGAAATTGAAAATAATCAAATCAAATAAAAGAAATCGAAACTTTTAATAATCAAATCAAAGAAATTGAAAATAATCAAATCAAATCAAAGAAATCGAAAATAATACTAATCAAATAAAAGAAATCGAAACTTTTACTAATCAAATCAAAGAAATTAAAAATAATCAAATCAAATAAAAGAAATCAAAAATAATACTAATCAAATCAAAGAAATCGAAACTTTTACTAATCAAATAAAAGAAATTGAAAATAATCAAATCAAATCAAAGAAATTGAAAATAATATTAATCAAATCAAAGAAATAGAAACTTTTACTAATCAAATCAAAGAAATCGAAAATAATACTAATCAAATCAAAAAAATAGAAAATAATACTAATCAAATCAAAGAAATCAAAAATAATACTAATTAAATCAAAGAAATCGAAAATAATACTAATCAAATCAAAGAAATAAAAAAAATATATATATTTAAGATGCCTAAAAGGGAAATTTTTTGGCTCCTAGGTATATTCAAAAAATATATATTTTGTTTAAGAAAAATATAAATGTGATTCTCTCAGGGGTAACACTCACATATTCAATTAAATATCTATCTTATGTTTACTTTGTTTGGTAATTAACAGTTTAACACACACACATAGAGAGAAAGATGCATGTAAATGAGCATTATTTATATAGGTGGAAAAAGTAAGAGATAGATGAACGTGTCCTCGAAGGCGAGAAAATAAATGAGATATAGTATTGCTTTGAAAAGTCAAGATTCCACAATCCCCCACCATGTGGATGACAATGACGACATTGAGGTACTTGCAAACTGGGTCTTCTATAGAGGATCAGGTAAATTCGTGAGTTGATTCTCTCGAGTTTATCGATTTTACACTTTTAACTTATAAAAATGAGTCGAATTAGTAGTAAATTCGTCTTAGTTGTAGAATTGATTTCAAGAGTTTATATCGAGTTTACGTTTCTAACTCATAAAACCGTGTTAACTTACTCTTAAACTTGTGTTAACTTTTTTGATTTGATCATACCCGCAATAGTTTATATAAAAATTTTATAGAAATTTCTTTATTAAATATGATAAATGATAAATGTTGATGGATTTAATTTCAATTATTTAGATTTAAAATATATTTAAATCAAATTGTTGTCATTTTTATATTTTAAATATTTAATTATATATCAAGTAATACTTATTTAATAATAAAAGTAAATTTTTACGAGTTACGATCTGAGTTTACGTTCTTATCGAGTTTCACAAGTTTATTTAAACTCGTGAATTTAACAACCTTAGTACAGGTACAATATATGTAGACAAAATTAACTGCGCATTGTCAATAACTTTGTTTACACGATTTTTGAGTTAATTAACGCTTGGTTTTTTTTTTAATATAGAGTTCATAAGATTTAAACCTTTTTTATTCTGATAAAACATATTAAATAAGACTTAATAATATAACTCGCTCGGTAAAAAAGGGCGCGAAGGAGTGGTAACGAATCATTATTACTATATTAAAGGCGTGCAAGTTAACCCATGGCTCATGGGGCACGTGGCATGTGATTTCGCATATATATAGAAAATAATAAAATTGGCCAACTTCTCGCCTCTCTCTATATATATAAATATATATATATATATATATGAGTTTATTGTTCATCATGTCACTTGACATAAGATTATATTAAATCATTTCTAAAACTACGTCGTTTTAGGAGTTAAGAGAATTAATAAATGATGTTTTTGTATTTATTATATGAATTTTATTAAAACATTTTTCATTAATTCCTTAATCCTAAAACTACGTCGTTTTAAGAGTTTATTAATTCCTCTAACTTAAAAGAGCGTAGTTTTTGGGGTGATTTTTGATATAACTTTATGCTGTGGCGTACGACAAACGACAACCCTATATATATTTGATCACGATGTATAAAGAGCCCTATGTAATAATAATAATACAAGCACGCACAGGTTAATCCTTTTCTGTACACTAAATTAAAATTCATAAAACTAATGATTTTAATAATCTATATTTTTAGTTTTTTTTTTTTAAATGAGAATTTACCCTTTTTTTATGGCACTATACGTACCTAGCTATAAGCATACTATTTGATCGATTGTGCAATATCCTCCTAGAGAGGTTAATCATTTGAGAGATAAAATATACTAGCTAGTGTATTCGTATGTATGTATATATGTTTTGGGGTGGAGGAGACAAATAAAGGGGAAGAGGTCACTTTTGATGGTAATGATGTTGGAATGATATATATATATATATATAGCACTACCTGAAGTAAGTGTTGGGGTCATGGAATAATAAGGCCCTTTTTCTTTTTGAGGTAGCTAGCTACTTGTCATTATTATCCATTATATGCTTACCTAAAGCCATTGAGAGGGTATGTATGTATTGCTATTAGGTGAAGTGATATTATGTTTCCTGTTACTTTCACTTTTCTCTCCTCTCACTTAACTTATCGCTTTCTTCTCACTTGTCACTTTATTCGCTTTCTTATTTCCACGCCACGCCTTCACACTTTCCTCTTCTTCTTTTCTTTCCTTTTGAACCCCACACTCTTGTCCTTGTTACTTTGTTTTTTATATTCCGTTGTCTATACATGAAGACACAGTGCTTAATTGATCCTACAATGTCATCCCGTCTTCTTCTTCTTCTTTGCTTCTAAAATATAGTAGTAGTATTTATTACTGTCAAACTCACGAGTTTACTGTTTTTATGTTTATAACTTACAAAAACGAGTTGAGTCAATGATAAACCCATATCAGTTGTAAGTTAAGTTAAACTTACGAGTTTATATATACTTGAGTTCTAAGTTTTTATGTTTACAAAACCATTAACTTTTTTTATTTGATTATCTTAATGGTTTTATATATAAATTTTATAAAAATTTTGTTGTTAAATATTATAAATGATGAATGTTGATGGACTTAAATTCAATTATTTGGATATTTAAAATATATTTAAATCAAATTATTGTCATTTTCATATTTTAATTATGTATTTATACACTAGTAATACTAATTTAATAATAAAAGTAAATTTTATGAGTTTACGATTCAAATTCACGATACAAGTTTACATTGCTGTTACGAGTTTGCTTAAACTTGTGAGTTTCACAATCTTAGTAGTATTACTTCATGTCTTTAAAATAAAATCTCGTTTATAATATAAATTACATCACCAAAGATCTTGTATTAATATTAGAAGTAGTGTTATATTTTACTTATGCTATGAAAAACCAAATACATAGTTCAAGCATACACCTGTGAGCAATATTGTCAAAATAAGTTTTTATGCAGACACGGAAGGGATGGTAAAAACGACACGAAACGTAAATTTCTACTTTCTACCACTTAAAGTTAGAACTCAAAATTACATATATATCATGAAAAAAAAAATCATAAATCACTACTCAAAATTCAATGAACAACTTTAATTTAAAAGATATATGTTATATAACTATATATATAAAAAAACTTACGTTATAACAGCGGAAATATGTTAAAAATACATATATAACTATCCAGTTTCAGTAATCCTAAATCTAAGATGCACAATGGAAAGAGAGTTTTCAACTTTTCATCCTTTTTTCAGGCCAAAAAAATAATCATTTTTTTTTTGTTACAGTTTTTATGGGTTTGAGTGGAATTTCTACCAATTTCTGCTCATGACAGTTTTTACTTGTGTTTTAGCACATATGACCCAAATAAAAACGTAAGATTTTTATGTTTTTATAATAGTTTGTGACAACAATGTCTATAGTAATGTATTTATACAATGAATGATTTTTTTCGTTATATTTATATATAATGTCCTGATATATTTCAGCTTTCAATGTTTGGTGAAATATGTCAGTAATTAGGAGGTGATTGAAATATATAAGAATAGTCTAAATTAGGCAATATATTAGAGGGAAAGGAAAGATTGTGTTTTAGTGATGATGAATATATATAATAGTTAAAAAGGGAAAATAATGAAGGCAAAGAAATATTATATATTTATATTGGGAACATAATAATTGCCTTCAAATTATGATGCTGCATGGGATGGCTAAATTAGTTAAGCGTGCAGGCATGTGGCCATCCCACTTGTTTCGTATTCAGTCAAACTTCTTTACCTTTCCGGGAAAAATTTTGTTTTTGTTTTTGTTTTTTTCAAAAAAAAAAAAAAAAAAAAAAAAAAAAAGAGAGCTACACGACGGGCAATGCACTAGGATGTAATATCACATTAATTATATTCAAGACTTATTACCGATTCAACACGTCATAATTTACTTAAATCACGCCTTCAACGTTGACCGCCATGCGTTTACTATATTTTCAAATAATACCCCCTGCATATAAATACAATTACCACCGTCATTATATATAATTTGTGCACCGACACTAACTCCACTGGGAAGGGGAAGATCTAATAATTTTTTTTATCTTATGGACAGACATGAAAGACAAATATAAAAAATTACTTTTAAAAAAAACTTCTTGTTATGCTTGTAAAACAAAAATGAAGGCTCTTTGATTAATTATCGAATATTTCAATTACTTGTCCCTTGTCATTTATAATCATTGATGAAGTCAAAGATAAGCATGTTCTTTGTGTTTGCCTTCGTCATGTGAACAGGAATATATATATGCAGATTTCTTTTTTATCTAACAAAAATAGAATAATTGGTATATTGATACCTTAACCTCTCTCGATCTCTCCACATACATATACTCTCTCCGGTTCTAATTATAAGACATATTCAATCGATTTTGATGAGATTAAGGAGAGGAGTTAAGTTAGTTAATTTTACTCATTTTCCTAAAATGTTCATATACAAATTTAAAATGATATAAGTAAAAACGAATTAATAACCACATACCTTTTCCACTTAAAATTTTCATTTTCAAATATTTTCTAATTAAAATAATGATCTTAATATATATATATATGTATGTATATGTTTGTGTGTCTATATCTACACACACATATATGCATACATAAACACACACCCACACACTCACCACACACTCACAGATATGTGTGTGTATATGCGTGCACACACACACACATAAACACACACCCACAGATATAATACATATCTGTGTGTGTTATATATCTGTGTGTGTGTGTTACACATACATATATATTAACATACCCACACACCCACATATATATGTGTGTGTCGATATTATATTAACATACACACACATGCATGCGCGCGCGCGTGTGACTCTCTCTCTTTATATATATATATACAAATTAATGTCAATCGACAGATAAATAAATTAAAATCCAACAATTTAAAAGTTTCATTGATTGGAAAAGTTTACACATCCAATAAATATATAAGGGTATTTTAGGAAGAAATTGACAAAAATTAAAATGTTGTCCTATAATTAGGATCAAAACCAACTCTTAAATGTTATCTTATAATTAAAACCAGAGGGAGTATATGAATATGTATATATAGTATTATATAAGGTCGAGATCTTCTATGCATATTTATATTTCAAGTACCTACATCCAGTTAAGCTCACATGAGTGGACATATATATATATAAAAGAACGGCAATTTGGGCAAATTGTTGCCTTTTAATTTTCTAAATGGCCTTTTTTATTTTATTTTATTTTTTTATTTTCAATCAGTAAAGTAAATTTTCACTAATAAATAAAATTACACTTTATATATATTTAAAAAATATTACTGACTTCTTTTATAAAATATAAATCATTACAGATATTTATTACTTCACTGTTTAGCATTCTTATTTTGAATTGAAAATTATAAAATGGATTTTTCATAATTTTTTTAGAAATATTTGATGTTGATTAAACTATTAAATAGTAGTTTATAAAATATATTTGTTTGAATAATTTTGTGTGTGTAAACAAAAGTAAGTAAACAAAAGTAAGAGTGTTTGTGGAAATAGAGGATTAATTGAGCTGTGAAATGTAATGAAAGTCAATGATTATCATGAAGAAGGATTCCCTTCTAGCTAGGGCTCCTTCTTCAATTCTGAAAGAGAAAGATATACCCACCATGTTTATATATATATATATACATGCGTGTGTGTGTGTTATATTCTCATGTGTCCTCAAGTATTTATTTCATACGAACAAATTAATTAACTAACTATTGTTTATTACTTTGAAACACTATTTAAATCGTGACTTTGTAAACGTGCAAAAGCAAAAAAAAATGGTTAGGTGCAAAGTTTCGTGTAGTATAATTAACGTTGGTTCTTAAAAAAGAGGAAGGAAAAAAGATTAGTGATGAGGGTCACGAATTTTATAATTCAATGAACAAAAAATTGGATCAAACCTCCCGGTTCAAACAGGAAACCAGTAAACTAACCACATGTTCGGTCTGGTTTGCTTCTTGAACTGGGAAAAAAGTGAACCATTCTGACTCGGTTTAAACCACTTTAACTCATCACAAACTGGTGTGACTCAGTCCAACCCCCAATTTACCCCGAGTTGTGCTTTTCCATTGTAGAGTTCTGCAGTTTTAGGACGGTGATGGCAAATGAGAAAGAAGAAGAGGGAAAGTATGTGTATGGCAATTAAGTTTAACTATAGTTTGATTTATTTTATTAACTAATATTAAATATAAAATAGTTAATAAAATAAAATATAGTTTAATTTAATTAAGTTTAACCAGTAAGCACAATTAATCACTAAAATGATTAGATTAATATATGTTGTCTGAGAGATTTATCAATATATCTAATAATTTTTTATAACTTCGCTTATTATTAATTAATAAATTTAATTTAAATTATTTTTTGTAGGCAAATATGAATATATTAGATATTTTTAATTATTATGATCTGAGCTCAGCTTAGCTCTGATCTAACCCTTGACCTTTGACCGGTTCCTTTTTTGTTTCCTTGATTTTATTACATGATCAACTCTCACACTAATCAAACTCAAATTCGATAGTTTTATGTAAAATTAGTAAGAATTCTATCAAAGAAAAGAACTATATTTTTTTTAAAGAAAAAAATCATTAACATTATGAATCGAGGAAAAATAAATCTTGAAAGTTACAGTTTACCAGATTAATTTATAAATTAAAAGTGAAAGTACCGGGGATAAACCGTCACTAGTTGAGAATTAAGGACATATGGAAGGCATTAATTGTGTAACGTGCAAAAAATAAATATATTTGGTTGGAAGCGTACAGCATTGGAATTCCTCGAATATTGTTTTGATCCATCAGTTTAGCGCCTTGCTTTAGTGTTTTTCTATTTAGCTTCATGTGCTTCCTAATTCAATGGTTTTTGTCTACTTCATTGACTTTCCCTAATGACACATTCAAAATTAATTATTTCCCTAATAAATATATTTATCAAAATTAGATTAAAACTCCCTTTTATTTTCCACACAGATGTTTGAATTACACATTGAATCATTAATTCGTCTTCTGTCCTGTCACACCAATATACATAAATTTTCTTAATCACGACTAACATTTAAGTGATATATCTTTGTCATTGACCAATGATTTCATTTATATTGGTTTATTCATTAAAATACATATATTTTATTTCAATATTATTTATCTTACATGAAAAAAATTAATTTACTTCAAACTTAAGGACAAAAATAACACACTCGTACACTGTTCGCACTCTACATGAAGAAGAAGGGAATAAAAAGAATGATTGCGTGATTCAAACATTTTTTAGGGCAGAATATAGGGTTTTTCCTTTTAAAAAACTATTAATTAATAGAATAATAATATTGGCCTTATCCTGATGGCCGTTATGTAATTTCCGAATAAAGCCAGACTGTCGGTGATATTGATAGCCACTGTCTTATTACATACTATTAATTATATATATTGAAATACAACAATCATTACTTGCTTTGTTCAGCACATAACGTATAAGGGTTGCCTTCTAATTAACCTTAATTATATTATTAGTGATATCTCTAGCACTAATAATCAAGTGTTAATTTACTATACCTATTTTACTCCAATTTAATCAAATGCTCGTATTAATATCTTCAATATATTGTGCTCCTTCAATGTATCTAAATGCCTAGCTAGCTGGCTACCTAGATACCTATGTGCATTATTTGGAAACATTAAGCTTCGAGATTCTTAATTAATTACTTTTATACTTGTTCTAAAGATTAATTCTGTTTCGGTTCAAATTAATGATCAATTCATATGGTCCCTAGCTAATAATGTCTTTGCCAGGAGCCTCCCTAAACTTTTAAGTTACGTGTACTACACACACACACACTGAAACACTTTCAGTTTTCACAGGAAACCATGTTCAAAGTAAGTTTAAGATGGACTAATTAATGTTGAAATACTAACTAATCCCAAGTTGTGGTTAATTATATATAAATAAACAAGCAAGGTACAGCTGATCGATCTGATTCTCTCCTAAATAAGCTCCTAAATAGAGGCTCGATCATATTTTCATTTCTATTTTTAATGAAATAATAATGTAATCAGTTTAAAGCCTAGAATAATTAATTACAAATTGGTGAATTACGTACGTTGCTTTCGATCTGTTTGACAAAGTAGTAACCTACCTAAACACAGACTCATCACAACATGTATGGTCAATTAAGGCACAAAATAAATAATTAATTAATTACCTGCTATCTCGTGATCAGAAACTTCTCACACTGTCTCATCGATCTATTTAGAATTTTTGGATTAAAATAATATCTACCGACACTAAATGTGATGATTTTAAACCAAGTTGCCAACTGGTCTTGGTCATAATGGTATTTTACAATGTGATAGTTAGAATTGTTTAGAATAACATCACGATCACCAACATTAGCATGAATACTCACACTAGAAGACAAAAACAGGTAGACATGGTGTAACGACGATCTATGTATACTATGCTTCTTTGAAACGTAAAACTACATTAGCCTTTTTTTTTTTCCTTCTTTTTTGGCCAACATCAAGCTACATTAGCTGCATATATTATAAAACAACAATAGTTTAACTATATCTTGTGTGTGTTTGTATATATATTTTATATATATATATATATATATATATATAGTTTCAAGCATATAATCAAAACCCATATTTTTAAGCAACATCTGTGTGTTTGTGTGGATATTTGTCAAGAACAATGCAATATCGATAATCAACACAACCCAAAACAAAAAAAGATGATATTAAAAGCTAGCTACATATTTACAGTTAATTTATGATATTTCGAGCAATGAGAATGTATCTTTTGAAGTAATTAATTAAGGTTTTACTTACATTCTAATAGATGCATTATTCAACTTGATTCGAATTAATTAGGTAAAATAAAAGTATATAGAATTCAAACCTTATATATGCGTGTCTATATATATATGTATATGATATGGTTGATAAACTAAGCTACAACGGTTACAAAAGTAAAATAATAAAATTAATCTTGAGATTGGCATGCGTTTCATTACTTTCAAAAGTTCATGGGAATCTCCCACGTTGTCATGTCAGATATTTTAACATTGATTAAAAGCGTTGTAACAAAATTACTACGTACAAGAATATCCAAGCAGCAGAATTATTTAAGTTTAATATAATACTATAATGCATCCATAATTTCACTGTCTCTTCTCTCTTGTACATATTTTCATATAAATATTTTCGCTTTTTGGACGTACGTGGCATGCAGTAACATATAACTGTAATTGACATTCTCCAATCTAGCTATGCTTTCATATCTCTTCGTACAATATATATATAGTTAATGTATCTTATATTGCTTGGGCAAGCAATATATAAGATACATTATTAGCGTATTATATATAAACAAGGCAAGCTATAAAGGTTTGCTTCAAAGAAATAATAAGGTTGGTAGCGAGCTATAGCTGACTCTTCATTAATTATAGACTAGCATAGCCGGTGGCCGGGGTCACATTTTTTTTTTATTAACATAATATTTTAATTTGTGCAAGAAATTAATTGGTGATGAATAAAATCTCTAGGGAAAAAAATAAATTAACATTTCCCTCGTTTTCTTAATGTTTTGAATTTAAAAAATTAAAAAGGATAAAGGAATCCCTTTAGTTAAAGTGAAAGGATCTCATTTTTTAACTCGCTTTCTTTTTTACTTTTTCTTGTTGTGCCAAAGTATATGAAGCGGGTATGATCGACAGTCACAATCCACTGATCTTACCTTTATTTTCCCTTTCTAGCTAGCTCTTTATTGCATATGACAGATTCAATGGCCACAAATCCTCAAACCATTACTAAATTATAATGTGATTTTTATTTATTAATTGACATATAGAGGTGGATAATAGTAAATTAATAAGATTATTGAGAGACACAATATTAATATGATTTATGAATATGATATGTGTTTGATTGAATGCCATGTCTGGACGATGTTGCTACTTGCATTTATTATAAGAGTAACACGTATTACATCCGGGTCTAATTATAGAAACACTTTTATAGTATAAATTTCACTATAAAAGTATTCTATAATTAAAACGGAGAAAGTATATTTTAAGAGAAATTCTTATATGCACTAGAACCAGTGTACCACGTCATTTTTACTTTACTCAATAAAATCACATCACATTAATTTCATCAAATTCTATGTGGGAGAGATAGAAGGGAGATTGATGAAGAGACATTTTTAAATGACATAAATGAAAAAAGATGAGAGAAATTAAACAAAGGATTTAATGAGATTGATGTGGTATATGGTTTTATTGGGTAGAGCAAAGATGACGTGGCGCACATGGTTCATGCAAATTTTCTCATATTTTAATAGGTATTTTAGTATTTATATATTAATTGGTTGTTCCCAGGTCCCACGTTGAAATAATAATATTAAGTAGGCTAATTAAGCCAATTATAATTCTAACTTTATTTATATTCACTTCATTAATTAGTTTATTGACCAGTTGGATCCCAAATTAAAGTCATGCAACTAATTAAATAAATAATATTCTTATAACACAACCACGTGTCTTGCTATATACTTCGAGCCGGGATGCTCCAAAAGTGAATTATGTGATATTTGTTCAGAATAGAGAGGTGAATATGTTTAAATTCCTTTTCGTTGGTCTTCTTAATTAATATGTGACAAACTAATATTAATTAAATTATCGAGGAAACACATGCAATATGGTGATATTATGACTACCCATGTGTTGTAGAGATCTAGATCCGATATTTGTACAGATTTTTATTGAAACAAAAAAGTCATCATTAGTCTCTCTTTGATATATTTTAATTAATTTTATTACTTTACTGATTAATTTTTAATAAAAAATGGCAGACTAGCTAGATGAACCAAGCTAGCACGCCAACACGTTCTAATTATATTATTATACAAAATAGTAAGAAGTAGTAGTGAACCTATATATGGATTTGTGGGTTTCATTTATTGGAGGAAAAAACTTCAGTTATACTTGATTGAATGATTTAATTTGATGATAATATAATTTAAATTTTTTAGTCAGATCTTAGAATTTAGTTTTTGATCGTATCGATCGTATGGCCGATAATTGCCGATCTCTTCATTGTTACTCCTCGATCAATCATTTTGCAAACGATTGGCCACACACAAAAAGAAAAACAAACATATCGTAGGTAACACGAAATTAATAAACCGAAGTTTGATGATCAAGTTAATGTTGTTTGCACATAAATATTAATCAATATTAGTAGTGATTTGGTGGTGATTATATTATTCTAAATTGGATGAGCTGGAGAGTTTTGAAGAAACGACAGTGGCAAAATCATATGGTTTGAGGCCATGAAAAAAGGTGACCAATTAAATTAGCGAGATGACAGCGAATGCTAGAAATATGAAAAGAACAAAAAATTACGGCATTAAAATAATGTGAGGGTGCGAGAAACGAGCCTGAATAATAAAATAAAGGTGGTAAATAAGCCAGAAGCAGGTTGCGTTGTGGGGGGATCGGAAGAGTGAACGACCGCATGTGCAAATAGGAAGAGATGTCGTTTGTTGAGTAAATGAGAGTTAGGTGAGTGTCGTTTGCGGCACGTAGTGTCGGTAACTTGGAGCCGCCGGGCCCGCCATATTTGAATCATCCTCATCCTCATCCTCATCCTCGTCCTCGTGGGGAATTCCATATTTGTCGCTGTGTTGGAGTATTATACTATTGATCAGACATCTTACTCAAAAGCTTTACATTACCGTTGTCGAATTAATTGTCACCTTTCTCTCTGTGTCTTTTTTTAATCTTAAAGATAAACTCGTTTTGAATTTTAGATCTCTATCTAGCTAGAGCTGGCAATATGTCAAGCCAACTCTCGGATTGACATGGTGGATTGAAAAATCTGAGCTCCAAAATTCAAACCGATCAATTGTTATGTATACATATTCTGTTTCGATTATTTTTTTTTTAAGTGATTTTATGATGTTCAAAGTAAGTAGGTGAGAAAAAGTTTTATCTCAGACAGCTATATATATTTTTTTTTTTTTTTTTCAGACTTGTAAATAAAAATGCCTCTACAACCATGGTTTGAAGGTTAATGTACCCTAAATGACTAATTTGAACCTAATATTTAGTACTACCTCCGGTCCTAATTATAAGACATAGTTGATTTTGTTTGGAGAGATTAAGTAAGCTAAATAAATTACTTAATCATTTTATATGTTGTGTTTCTTTAGATTATATATTAATTTATTAGTCAAACTAATTACTCTGAAGAAAAAAATAAAAATAAAAATACTCTAAAGTAATTTAATTAGTTTCCTTAATTTTTCTAAAAAAGTCAACTATGTTTTATAATTAAGACTGGAGGGAGTATTTCACACCTTTTATACTAAGGAAAAAAATTGAGTTGCTGACTACAAATTTAAATGTGAATATTATCTAGTGATGCTTAAAAAATTAGTTCTCTCGGTAGCATATAACAATATCTGAATTCACAATTTTGTGTGAATGATACCTTATCTCTTCTGTTATACTCTTTCAATTTTTAATATAAGACATATTTGATGAGTTAATCTTAATTTTAAATATAAGACATTATATTCATACTTGTCAATCATTATTTAATTTACCCATATTGATACTCCTTCAATAATAATTAAAAAAGAAATTAAAGAATTTGACTAGAGTATTTTAAAAAATATATGTCATAATAATTAATTTAACTAATTTTTTCAATCTAATCAAATTGAATAAATATATCTTATATTAAAAATATCAAAAATATCAGATAATTATATTTAGCTACGAGTCGTAGATGGGACTTGGGAGATAGGACACTGTTATTATCCAAATGCACGTTGCGCTCTCATTTCAATGCAGCACTGGGAATCAATTTGAACGCAAGCCTCATATCAACAGGACGAATAAAATTTCCAATATTGTATATGGGGGTTTTATATAAATGATTTCCTTGTTTGGGAGGAGTGGATAATTCATAATTCACCTCTCTCTCTCTATATATATATATATATATATATAACTGATTTCATGATAGCATATGAAGAGAGTAAAGGATAAAAATTAAAGTAAGAAAAAAAACTTGTTAGGTAGAAATAGATTAAATTGAATGATAAAAAAGGGAACTATATATATGTTATATGGTGTTGCATTCATGTTTATGGTTCCGTTGGCTACCTAATGTGTTAACTAGGAATTACAAGCGTCTAGTTCAACTGGTAAGAGATTGTACCAATTTAATTAGAGGTATCGAGTTTAAATTTTGTGGATATAACGGTGTTAAATACTTAGAGATAGAGCTTTGCCGCTCTTATAGTTTTACCCAACTTGATCCAGATTAGTCTAGACCTCCAATAAATCATCCAAATTTAAAAGAGGTAAGTACAAAAGACCGAATGTTATATGAGGAAAAAAATGCTAGCTAGGATTAGGAATGAAGTAGGTGAAGGAGCCTCACTTACGCATAACTTTACTATTGGTGGTTAATTGTGACAGTAAGTAGTTAATTAATTGAGTTGGTGTGTGCGTGTAGGCTAAGAAAAAGTCTGTGTGTGATGTAACTCTAATTTGGACACTTCAACTCTCTTTTTGACAAATTTTCCAATACATGAACATGTATGTACACCATGATGTCAATGAGCATTTTTAGTCTAACACTTTCTTTCAATTGAAAAAAGGTTAGTTTATAATTTTGTTTCTGTACTTCATAGTACCCGACTTGGTGGAAAATGAGAGTTTTAAAATATTCAGGTTCATTATAAACATCATATATACGGTATAAGGATTAGTGTTGGATGATTTCTCACTCAATAAGGACGTACGTGGTTCAGTAAAAATAACTACGTATGTAATACCGTAGATTGATAGTACAAAGAACATATCACTATTACGTGTGTGTACACATATATACGTCAGCATTCCCCTTTTTATTGTTTTAATAATAATATGGGAAATATGCGAAATGAAAGGATGATGGTTCATGGTTGGGACCCGAGGGAGCTGGCAATTTGAATATGAGCCATATAATTAACAAACGACGACGCTCCACGTGCATACCCCACCCCTTCAAAAGTCTTCCCATTTTTCGTTTTCATTCTTATTTTATTCTTAAAAATTATAAGAGATCTAGACTTACAAGCGAATACATGGCCTCTTCTTTTCAGAGAAACTTTTACAATTCATATCACTGGATTACAAAGTCACTGCGTTGATGTATCATTTTAGATTCTCATTTTGAAATCAATTTTGGCCTGCCCAAAGAACATCATTTGAGTCCCTGATTTATCGATTATAGCTCTTTCATTTGTTAATGAAGACTTTTATGATATAATTTTTGACTCCTTAAATTTTAATCTCCCAACTATTGTCCTATATTGTATTCATTCATCAAAACTATAAGAACTTCTTCCAAGCCCACTATTTAGTATTAGACATATTGGTGTTTGTGAGGTATATTCTTGTTAAGTTTTGGCATATGCTCTTAGTCTCACCCTTCTCTCTTTGTTGACATTTAAATGTGTATCTATATCCCTCTCTTCTGTAAGGTACTACGTTCCTTTCCTTTGCCCATTTCAAATATATATGTGTCATGCGTGTCCACTAAATTATTTCATGTTTCTATGTTTTACTTCTGCAACAACGTACCTATCAGATAAAAAAGTTTAAGAGAGAACTTTCGCTTCCCACTAAATTATTGTATATGTTCTTATCCAATTGCGTCACCAATAATTGAATAAAGAGACAAATGGGTGACAGCTATATGGTTGAAGATTGACCAATAAATAATGAAGGAATGGAATTTTAAAAAACGTGCTACGCGTCATTCCAAACTGTAGAAAACCAGATATTGCAGGAAGCAGCAGTAAATTTACTTGTTTGTCATATTTGGGTAACTAATGTGTCAGAACAATGGAAGCCCCCTTTTGTTGTCCTATGTGGAGTTCAATGTATCAAGTTCCCTTTACGTTACGTTGATTATGAGAACTGTAAGAATCAGAATGATGACTCGCACTTACTTTGTGTTTGCCATGTGTATTTATATTTACACATATACACAGTACACGCACACACGAAGATGAGGAAGAACCATGTGGGGTTGTGAGCTTCAAACTTTCAAAAATCAAACATGGAGGGTTTGAATTTGGCCACCCAATTTGGCATCCTATGCTCTCTTCTCTCTCTCTCTCAACCAGCCTCACTTCAAAAGCCATGACTTAATTCTTGTTTTGTCCAACAAACGCACTTTCTCACCCTAAAGCTCCTTATCTCATTTATTCCCTTCTGAAATTTTGTGACTTTAACAGGAGACACATATATATATTGCGCGCCTCTCAAAATACTAATACAATTTAACTTGATCTCTAATTTACCAACTATAGACACTGTGACTTAACCAATATCTTTCAATATCAATTATCAACCCTCAACAAATTATAGAAGTTTTATATTAAGGACATGAGTCCAATTGGTTTTTGTTTTTGTTTTCTTTTGGTATGTTAGTATAGTGGATAGTGTACACCATCATCTGGTGAACAGAGATGATTTGTAGAGAAAGATGGCAGAAAGGACAGAGAGTGAACTTCCGATGATTGAGATTTACATGATTACTCTTGTCGGCGACGTGTATATAAATAATAAAACTACACTGAGTAATTCATAAAAATAGTAATTTTTTTAATATTTTTTAAGTGAAAGTAACATTATAAAGAATGTTAAATGGTGAGGTTAGGCGATGATTCCAAAGTTTGAAAAGTAACCAAAAAAAAAAAAAAAAAAAAGCTACCCCCAATAATAATATGGGTCCCTCCCTCAGTCTCATCCAAAGATCGCCATGTATCAATCGAATCCATGCTTTTTTTTTTTTTTTTTTTTTTTTATAATTGTTGGGGTGGCTCAATTACGAGACGCTGCATTAAGACTTATAAAATGATTAGGGTTATAGGGGACCATGGAGATGACTCAGACTCCTTCTTTGTGGGGCCTATTCAATGTCTCTGTCCCTTGTTATGGTTACCCACCCTGGGCCCTCCCCTGTTCTATCATTTGTCTTCAAGTTGAACTATTCTTCTGAAACTAGAAGGACTAGTTCCAATGGGCCAAAGGTGATGATATATCTCACGCCTATGATTTGGGGACTATAACTGCAGAGCCTCAAGTGGGGTCCACTTTTTGGTAGAAGATAAAAACAAAAGTGAATGATATGTCAAGAATTCATCAGTAAGGGCAGGTGATGATAGATAATTCAAAAAGCTTTTATGAAGGTACTTCAAAATGAACCACCAAGAATAGACTATCGAAGATATGGTTGAAGTTAAACCATTCCAATCTCCGAAGAGTTGTCTCTAGAAAAAGTGTAATCCATACGAACCTAAGACACAAAGTTTTTCCATTCCGTATAAAACCAAAAAAATAAGCTGGTCATGCAGATTAGTCCCCTCGGGACTTTGATTTGTTTTTATGCGGTATTTAACATCATGATCATTCCATGCTTAGAAGTTAATCATAACCATGGAATGGTTACTTCATTTATAGTGAGGTGGGAAACAATTTGGAAAGAAATTATAAGGGCCCGTTTGGTACACAGATGGTGAAAAGAGAAGGGAAGATGAGTAAAATCCTAATTTTGTACACTTTTAGAGTTCAATCTTTCCGGAAACTTAAATTCTTGGGTCCACCAATCTTCTTTTAAAGGTGAGAAGATAAAATTATACCAAAATTGGTGGGAACCCAAGTTCCTTATATGAATAGCGACGCTTTTAGATATATTTACCTCTCATAAAATCTATAGGACAAGAAAATGTGATTAAATTCAAATTTGATAAGAGAAAATTTTAGACAAATTTGAATTTTTCTTCCTTTTTTCTAAAATAAATGTTTCGTTATAGTATACAAGTAAATTCGTATCAAATTCAAATTATGTAAAAAAAAAAAATACATTTTTCCTTTTCATTTTGAAAAATTACTTTTGAGGGTAAATATATATTTCTTGACTCTTTATCAATTGCCACCACTTCATTTTTTTTTCCTACCAAACAACTCATCTTCTCTCAAACCATCTTTTTTTTTTTTTTTTCTTTTTTATAATAAAATTTTAGGAAAGAGGTTGGGTTCATTTTACAATCCAAAAAAGCGGGACACTTGGAGTCCACTCATGAGGAATTCAGGACTAAGAGTACACATGTCTTCACCTTAGCTTGGTTTACTGTTGCTTTGTAGACCCCTAGGATGCCTCCCCTAACGCTTTGATCAACTTCAGGATCTAACTCCCTCTATTTTGATGAGAGTGTCAGACCCCTTTACTTGTTAAATTTAAGGACAAGAGGTGTCTCAAACCATCCCAAATACACCTTTCACAGTTGAGGAAGAGAAACTTTGGCCCAAACAGAGCCCATGAACAACCATAACCATATTTTAGGATCTTTATCGGATAATGATCATATATTTGTCAGCCCTGGTTAATGAACGGTGTTATGAGTTTCCAATTCGTTGTAGATATGCAAATCATTATGGAAAGTTCAGTACCTATGAGAATATATGGAGACCAACTTCTCTTAATACTTTTTTCTAGCTTCAACACATTCTTGAGAAAAGCTAAATATTTATTTCATCATCGTATTCACATGTCAGAGTCAGAGAACGAAAATAAGACAAGGCAAGTTGGAACCCCTTTTGTCAGACAAACAAACATCAAACCACAAGAGGGCATTCAGTCCCTTTCCGAGCTCCGACAAGGCGATCATGGAGCTGCAAAGCAGTGAAAACAAATGTAAACTCTCTGCAATTCTTGTATGTATTTGTCATCATGTTGTTTATACCATAAAAAACAAGCACACTACAATAGGCAGAAAATCCCATACCAACAAACTAAACTATTCTAATCATAAAAACAAACAAACTACAATAGGCAGAAAACCCCTTTTGACATGTTTGATGATTCAAGATATGAATCACTGGTCATCATAACAAGTTGCTATTACCATCAGGGACTAAACACAAACATCCTTGTAAAGCATCAGATAAAATTTTAAGGAATAGGAACAGAAAAGAACAAATGTTTCCATGATATCTTGAAAGACGAATCTGGAAAAAATGGAACTTACGAGACAGGTACTGTACAATCCATCCGACAAAAGGAATATGATAGAGGAACACTTTGATAGATGACCCAAAACCACTGCAACAAAGAAAACATCATTGATAAGGATACCTTGCCGCTGCTCAAAATACAGAAAGTAAATTGGGCCTCAAATATGAGGCTATAATTGAATTTGGGCTTCTAAACCCAAGTTGAACTGACTGCATGCCATGCCTGGGCTTTGTGTTTTAAAAAATCCCAATTCTGACCCGGATTGTGCTTTCTAACGATTGTATGGGATTTAATCCCCTTGTTTTAATTTAATTAATATAGGGCTGAGGCCTCTCTCTTTACCAAAAAATAAAAAATTCGACATTCAAAACCATAACAAAAAATGTACTTTTATCTCTAAAAGTCCCAGCCTGTGTCAGGTCTAAGTGTGATAAGTATTCTAGAATTCAAGAAGGAGCACCCACTAACCTGAAGAGAACAAAACAACCATATATTTCAAGTATTATACCAAATATGGGCCACCTAACAAAAATGAAGAAGAGCCCTAGAAGAAATGGTACAGAACCCTGCAAAAGAGAGGAAAAAAAAGCTCTTCATCTCCATATAGAATGCTTCCTTTGCTATATACATAGAGAAAATTAAAAAAGCATACAAAAGGGTGGCATGCTTATAAGGTTTTCCATTCACATAGAAGACTATGGACCTCAAAGACCCATAAACAAAAAAATGCAGTGATGTGGGGATAAAAGTTTTTGTTCATCAAAACACTGGTCAGAAATTGTTTCATTAGTCTCTAGAATGTAAAACTGACTAACACAATGAAGGCATAAAAGAAAATGAGACTAGAAAACAGTCTCTAGAATACAAGTGGACAAATAGGTTCAAAAGCCAATTTCTTTGTCTTAAACTGTCACAGAAACAATAATGCTATGTTTAAAGTGAGGGGAAAATAGGGGGAAATACTCAGAAATAGTAAAAACCCCTCCTAATTTTCTTTTCATCTAAACATAAGGTACAGGTACAAAATCGGACACAGCAAAAAGTATGCCAAAATCATCTAAGTTAGCAAAACTAGTGTGGATCAAATTTACAAAAGTTATCATGCTTGCCAACTCATTTCTATATATCATCACTAGAGAAAGAGAATGACAGCGACAGATGGAGGAGGGAGGGGGAGGACGAGAGAGTGGGTATGTTTTATTGATTAACAGAAACTTCACCAAATATACCTTATAGTTTGCTCTGTTGGTGAAGAGGTTCAATGTGGAACGCCAACCAAGCAAAAGGACAACACCTGCCAACCAGAATATCTGATTCCCCAATGCCAGAGTCAGTAAAGTTTTCCCTCCTTAAATTATGTTATTTTCCAAAAAGGAAAAAAAAAATCAATATTTAGGTTCCAGAGGAAAGCTTTACATTTCCCAGAGCCAGCAAGCCGCGGTCAAAGAAAAGAAGTATGCCAAGAAATGAGAAAAATATGCCAAAGCCAATTAGGCCAATACCAGCCTCTGCAATGTAAGAAATTCAAGGTCAAAAAGACATTTAATGATGTCTAAATATACTAGTAATAACGCATACACTCATATACTGATAAAAAAGTAATTCGTGAATCCAACTAAAATTTTCACGTTCAGGTAAGAAAAGTCTAAGAATCCCTAAAATATTAGGATGAATAAAGCCTAATTTTTTTAAGAGTTCAAACTCAATACACCACAAAGCATTCGGATTTATGCACACCAAAAGAAAATTATGCTCCTGCCAAGTTAAATGCTCAAGAAAATTCATAAGCAAATTAAAATTATTCGACACTGAAGAGAACTAGATCAATTGTTCAGATTTAGAAGAATACCAACTAAAATTTCAAATAGTTCACAAATTGCAAGTGTCAAGGATGGAGAACAACGCCACAGTTTAAATTAACACTCAAAGCAGTTATTTTTACACAAAGTATATTTATCAATTATGAACTGAATATTGAGCATGCCTTGCTATGAAACGAACAACTCTTACTCTTTATCTCGCTTATCTCATAGGCCATATTGAATACTAAAACAGCACCAGATGAGGCAATGACAAGAAGGGACTTCTGAAGAAACTGCAACAAATGGAGAACAATCATGATCAGATTATTGATACACATGCTCATAAACATATTAAAAGAAAATATACACGAGAGGAAGATAGTATTATTCCTTTGAGTAGCATTTTCAGATCTTGCGCTAGTCATCGTAAAATTGCTTTACATCACTTATATTGGAGCAGAGGAGCTTCTTAATATCTAACAATTAATGCTTAAAAAAGCAGTTACAAGTGATTGGACAAAAAAATAAATAAATAAAGAGACGCAACCTATGGAGACATCTATCACGGCTTATTGCAGTAGAGGAACCTGACCAAATAGCAATATCGCGACCCTAATTGCGATCCAGAATTCAAAACCACTGTAGCAATTAAATTACAGGCTATGCAAAGGCACAAAGGTGCGACACTACAGCTGAAGACCAATGGTTTGTACGGTTATAATTGCTAAGATCGGCACCATGAGAAGAATGAAGGAATGATTATAAGACAACCTTGCATGTATTTCAGCGGAAAAACGCTCTTAGGGATCAATTCCAAAGTGATTAACTTTCAAAATAACACTACTTGACAAGATTATGAATACCCTGTACAGATTTCAACATCAAGATTTACAAATAGAGTGAAAAATGGGAATTATCAAAAGATAACTGAAAATTTGCCTTTGATTTTCTAAGTGTGAAGCAGGGCTAATGCAGCAGTTTCCGGACACTTGATACTCCCAAACAGAATCTCAGTTTAAACTTCAAGACGGGAAGACCATTTCATGCTCCATGTGCATTTGAGTAAAAAAGAAGGAAGAAAAGCTGTCTGAGCGCTACCCAGAGTGAGTTAACGAATATAACGGAAAATAAAGCTCAAACGTATAGGGAAAAAAAGAATCAGTATCCAGCCGCATTAGATTCACCAACGAGAAGAGAGAGAGAGAGAGAGAGAGAGAGAGAGAAGTTTTCTACCTTGAAATGACCCGGTTAGCGCTACAGCGAGGGAATCGCCACGTTTTATGGACCTGGGCATATTAATGGGCTTAACGATATGATCCAAACTCTCATGGGCTTAACCATGATCTCAAAAAGTTTAGCCCAAAATATGTCCATCTGGACTCTGCTATCCGTATGGTTAATATTTTATAAAATTGTAACCATATTATATGTGTATTTTCGTTAACAGGTGTACGATGCTAAAGTTGGATCATATATTTGTCATGCTTCAATTTAAATTTATTCGTTCGTGTTTTCAAGTTTAGATATATTTTTCTCAAGAATCAATCATCAATATAATATACTCCATATAGTATATGATATGATATGTAGTGTAGTATTAATTTTATAGAGCGCTCTAGGCACGCTATTTATAATTAGGAAATAGGGATAGAGTAACTTTTTGATTCAGCTCTTTGCAATCTTTTTTTCGATGATCAATATAACATAACATAAATCTGATGCCGCCTTACCTAAATAAGGGAACTGCCATACTTAGTTTGATGATGTTTTTTCAAAGGCTATAATGTAAAAATACATATAAAAGAGCATTTACGTTTGATTATTTGGAAGGAACTCTTGTAGCTTAATAATTATTAATGTAGCGTCTCCGGCAAAAATAAAAATAAAAATAAAAATATTAATGCACCCTGGCTAAAATGTTTTTTAGTCAAAATTATATATTCATCGTGATAAATGAACCACACTTTTCTTGACATATAAATAAACAAATACAATTTCTTTATGGGATCACACATATACAGAACCCTTTTTATATTGAATGGGACCATTTAGGGTCCGTGAATTTAAATTACAAGGATATAGTACAACATATCATGAAAAAATTACACCTACCTTTGCTTTCATAGCAGCAGGTAATATAAATTCTTGAGTGACAACTATAGTCTATTGGTATGCTCTCATTATTTACTCGGGCAATGAGGTTCCTTCCGACTGAGATTTTCGAGCCTCCAATAGTTTTTGCAACGCCATATGACACCTGAAAGTTAAAAATATGACCAAAACAAATGTCATCAAACTAGTTAAGGTGCAGGCCAAAACATTTTTTTTTTTACAAAAAAAAAAAAAAAAAAAAAAAAAAAAAAGAAGGAAAGGTCAATATCATTGTTGGTCCTTACAATTTGATTAAATTTTAGTTTTGGTCATTATAGTTTTAAATCGTTGGTTTTGCTTCCTATAGTTTCATAATGACTTGGTCTAAGTTTAAATATAGAATTTAAAATCAAAACTCATTAAAAGTATAGGAACCAGTCGTTTAACTCTGATCAAATTTTTATAAAACTATAGGACCAAAGCTAACAATATCAATCTACATGCCCCAAAACCAAAATTCAATTGAATTATAATCACTAACAATGGTATTAACCCACAAAATAATAACAATAATAAAACTAGCAAGGGTATGAACGTAACATTCACATTTGGTAATGAGAAAAAGACTTGGTTCGGGGCTCGTCGTACCTCCAAGGGAGATGGTCAAGGAACATGGATGGAGAAACAGCAATATCTTTGAACTTCTCTCTATCTGCTATATAAGCTTTGTAATGATTTTCCTTCCCCCGCAATCTAAAAGGTGTCCAAACTGCGTTCTGAGAGTTTTTAGGTTCTGGTACTATATGAATTACAAGTCCTGGAAGATAAATGTCGGGGTGGTTGCTGGCTGCCTCCATTTCTGAAGCTTGAACTGCATCTACTAAATGAGACACAGGATCATTGTTTGAATTCACATCTGCAACAAAAGCATTCGTCAATTCGCCATCGTGAATTTCATCAACTTGGTCTCTTGTTCCATCGCCAACCCAGACAGAATATTCTTCAAGTTTACTGTTGCCTGTAGTAAAAAAGAAAGCACTTAGAGAGATAATTTCTCTAATTATGCGATATTGCCATGGAAGCTATCAGCACTGTAAATGATTTACAACCTTCACCAGCAAAATAATTTGTACATTCACTTTTGTCACTTTTTACACAACCACTTCTGTTAGCTTCAGACCAGAGTGGAAATTGTTGCTTATGTTCTTCTGTGTTACCTTCAGTGTAAATTAAAATCTGTTAGCAAAGCACCTTTGACCCATAAAATCAGCAACATACCTTCCCTAAATGCCAACAAGGCAACAACACAGTAAGAAACTATGAACAACCTTTAGTGCTAATCTCAGTCTGGCTTCTGCTGATTTGGTGGTTTAAATCTTCCCCAGGGATGGCCCCTGAACAATAACCAGATTGATCCTCAGCTGAAGTAATCCCACTACATTCACCGTTGCTCTTGTATAGAAACTGATGGGCAAGTTGCAGAATTGTGTCAGCATCAGCTCTAGGATATTCTGACAGAGAAGCGATGGTAGCTGCCCTCAGTCGCAGAACTGATCCAATTGAAAGGCATGCTGAAAATTCATTGCCAAATATAATACTGCATAAAGAATGAATGGCTGATTTAAATGAAACAAACAAAACACAATAAAACTAGTGCATAAATTCCCACTGCAATCACCTTGTCACAAATTCCGAACATGCATTTGCCACAACCGAATCCACACATGGGAGTGGCCCATATGCATAGACACGCAGGTTGGGAAAGAGGTGATAAAGCTGCGCAGAAGGTAACAAAAAAATGAACATTCTGAGCTTATACAATAATAAGATTGGGATACAGATAAATCTGCTATGTTCCTTTCTCACAAAAAGATTGGACATAAAAGGCTAGCATATTTGCATCTACTATCTGTATTGGTAAAAGAAGCAAGGACATGCAATATTTTGTTCACGATACCCTGTATTCATCGTAAATTCAATGCAATGATAATGGGCGATCATTGCATCAACTAAAGAACATCAACCGAAAAAATCATTTTTAAGTAAAATGTCATACTCGTATTCCAAGCAATGCAGCAATAGCACCTCCAAGAGAATGCCCAACTATGCGAACATCATACCCAAAGCATTCACGGCCAACTCCCAGTAAGGTAGAAAGAAGACCGCTGGATTCAGATTCTGCATGCCCATTTCCATTAACATGAGGATTATATTAAGAAAGAATGTCAAGTGCACCTTAATAATTTTAAAAACAATAAATAAATGGCATAATTTGGTTTTGGGAATGATTATATATAGCACATTATTGTAGTTGATTAAATAGTTATTATATGGTGCTTGTTTCACTCTCACAGTGACGAAATTAAAGGAGTAGAAAGAGGCAAGGAGGTGAAGCGCTTTGGGGTCTAAGTTTCTAGATCAAATAACCGAGAATTCGAAGAAGCAGAAGGGCTTCTCACCATGTTCCCCAGAGTTTCCTTCGATCTGCATAAAAATCTCTCGGGCAGCCTCAACAATACCTGAGTGCCCATAATGAGGGAATGATGAGGTCACACTTTTCCTTACATCAGAATGAATGCGGTTGCAGCTGCCAATAGGTACATAAAGCATTGGAGAGAGCAGCCAATTAATTAAGGACTCAAACAAGTAAAAGATAAAAAATTTGAGTAAAAAATTAAAATAGTAAGAAAATAGAAAGCTCATTATAAGAGATAATGCTAAAAGCATCGCTTTTCATGATGCTTCCTCAAAACGTCAAATCTTCATATAGTTTGCCATTTGCGATTGCATGGCTTAAAAATGTATTTCATGGTTTCATATAAGATTCCTTGGCATGTAGCCATCTTCAGCGTCATTCTATAATCATATATCTCATCTAACTGCTGAACCTATAGTGTCATTCTAAAACCATATACTTGATCTGACTATCTAACTACAATACCAGAGAACTGACTGAAAGATTCATAGATATTCCTTCATTAATGTGTCAGATTCTAGTGTTGCACACAAATCTTCACTTGCTCTGATCTTACAGTGGTTAACTTTCAAAATTAAATCTATATAATCCATAGCTTATTAAAGCTAAATACAGCAAACAAGTCTTCTTAGTACAACATAGCTGCAACCAATTCCCTGCCAACTCAATATTGGGTTACTTAAAATAAACTGAATAACTAACGGCCAAGAATTTGGAACTCAAATCAAATTAACAAACAAAATCATTGAAACATTCTGGGATGGATGGAGATGTTGTTAAATAGTCCAGAATAACAGATTTAGTTGATTAGGAAGATGCTTAAGGGAAGAAAAGAATCAGGGGATTCCATCTACAGTAGGAACCAAAATTTTCTCTTGCAGCTCATAGTTCTGCATTGGCAAACGTATAAATGAAGATAGTGAGAGAGAGGAAGAAAGGAAAATACTTTATTAGACCAGCCAAATCCTCTGCAGAGAGGGAACATTCCTTGCATAACCCATCAGTTATTAGGTCCTCAGGGGTCTCAGTTCCACGAATAGTAATCACTACACTTCTTTGACTATGCAGAACCACAACAAAGTATGCAGCTTGACACTTAACCTGTCATGAAGAACAGACAAACAAATTTAGCAAGTATGTAACTTAAGCCATTCTACAATCACAACATTACACCCAGAGGAACTGAGATGTGTGCATCTCAAGTTAGGTAGGCCTGATTTCCCACATTTAAAACTAAACCTAAAATTTGGGTTCCAAAACAAAAACAAATGAACTGCTTAACCAACAAAAGCCAGAGTGCAGGAAGTCAAATCGGTTCATTTCAACAATGAGAAAAGTCAAGAAGAACAGAATATATTTTAGCAAGGCTCTATGACTGTAATATACCATTGATTTGAGAAATTTCGCTAAATTATACATTTGGTTCCTACTTTACTGCATTTACATTTAAGCACCTATACTTTAACAAGAACCAACATAAACCATTAACCTGAGTGCTGTGATTGTGAATATAACATAAACCAAGAAACCCCGAAGACAATCACACAAGAGCATCCTAGAACAAAAAGTTTTCCAATTTCAGATGTATTTTTTTAAGCACCCTTTAAGCTCCTTTTCATTCCTACATGTCTCCTACTAAAATTAATTCATATATAACTAAAGGTGAGCCTCTGCCACCTAAGTCCTGATATCAAGAAACCTAAGAGCAGATTAGTGATTAATTGAATAATCTCACCTGGTTGATACGTCCATGTCTGAGCACTTCAGGGGGTAAATTGACATACTTCAGAAAGGCCGCTGCATGACCTCGCCACCAGTTATCACCAACTAACACAGGTCGTCTAAAGAAAGTGATATCAATGATGCATGGGGAAAGAGGCAAAAATAAAACAAATACTATGAATGTTTGCATATTTGAAAAGACTGTGGAAGAGACATCAGATGAGAGAGTAGGAAATAAAGTGTTAATGAGTTAGTATGCATGGCCTAAGCACTAAATCTAACCAATTAATGGAGTTTAGTACTGTCTGAGCACTAGGTGGACAAATGAGTAATATGCACCTGTTTTGATATGATTTATCAGTTTTCATATGATTTTAAATTTAAACATCTATGAGCTTTCTAACAAGAATTTACAAAAATCCTTGGCTGGCCTATTAGTGATGGGGAATATTGCTAGAATTACTTTATGTTTTAGTAATTAATTTAGTTTAAAGTTTTTTTTCTTTAAAGTATTGTAGAATAGATTATGTAGCTCATCTTTTATATAGGTTTTAAACTGGTTTAAATAATTATTAAAAAAGATTATGTCTTGGGCTTAATGCCATCTTTTTTTCTTTTTTCTTTTTTTAATTCCTTAAATTTTACTCCACGTTTTCAATAAGTTTAAAAATAGGGAAAATTTTAATTTAACCAGGTATTACTATCTTGTTAACACATTATCTTTCTCATGCATTGCACAAAAATGTAATTATTTTAAGTCTGAAAACATTTACAATGTTCAAAGGAGAGAATACCCAATCGCATTGAAGCTAGGGTTCAACTATCATCCAATGACCCACACATTCAAATGGTTGAAGTTAATAAGCACTGAGTTATAAATGCCCATAAAATAGGGTATCCAACAAGATAACACCAGCTCCAGTTCAGAGCGACAGAGAGAGAGACCTGCTGCGTGTCCAAGGGCACAAAACTCCTTGTCTATAAAGCCATGCGCAAGGAAATGTGAAAGGATTTCGCCCAACATCAAGCAACGGACCCTGCATCACAGCATCAGAGAAATGCTCAATTTAAGTTAACAGGCAACAAATGTATTTGATTTGCAAGAAGTATTTTGATCTCCCTACTGTGTAGGCAGCTTCAGCAAATTTATGGAGAGCCGCAGCCTCCTGAATATGCATTTCTGGTGCTTCTGTGCATTCACCAGAGGACCCTGAAGATTTTCTCTCCCTTTGAAGTAAAACCAAACCTGAAGAACAAACACATCCATGTCATACAGCACAATGGTAGTATGATGCTGAAGTTAAAATTGGTAAAATGGCAACACAAGCAATGTTATTTGGATTACACATCCAGCAACATCTGAATCTCCCAACTTGATCAATTCTACCTGGGCCATGTTTTTGGTAAGCATGGTCTTGACTACTGGAGTACAGGAGCAGACAATAGCTAATCAGCGCCAAAGATAATCAACTTCCAAAGGAAACACTTGAAGACTAGAGAACCAAATTACTAACAGCTCAGACCAACATGTATTAGGCATACAACTAATCATACCATCTCTTTGTGATCATGAAAACAAACCTTGAAGTAAAATATTTCATATAGTGAGCTATAACTGGGAGGATTAAGGCTAATGTCAAAGGCCTAAGAAAATGCATTGCTTTAAGCATTTCACTGTGATAAATTTTAAAGCTTCTCAATTTATGGCAAAGAGGAAGTGCTATCATTCTTTGGTGTCTTTAGCTGACGAGGGAATCTCATACGTAAAAGGGGAAATCTGTATCCCTTGATTTGATATACAATGGGATGCATTTTTTAGGTGTCTCTCAAGTGTTCAGTACGCTGATCCTCTGAGGAAATTTCTTTGGTGGTGGTATAAATGTAGAGAAATCAGCCACACCATGTTATGGAGAAAAGTCTTATACACCTGCCAAGAGCTCCAAATGCCCGGTGCCAGATGCACGATATGCAACAAGATCACCCAATAACTGCGCAACTGAATAGACTTCATCTTCTTCCATTGTACTCCTAGAGAATTGGGCAGAACACTATAGATCAGAGCTAAGATATATCAAAAAGTTTATTAAGAAAATCAAAACTCAGAGGAACAGACATGTATCTGAACCGGCCTAGACAGCACAAAGTCTCCCGTAGGCCATGATCAAACACCTCCCTGTAGTGGTGCTTCCAAGCATTATCACGGGTTTCATAAAAAGATCTCCATTTAAGAACGTCAGACCCAGAAAAGCACTGCACTAGGGCGACAAAACATATCATAATCATGAATGAAGCCAGTAACATCTGCGTCCACCAGCTTGATTTTGAGTGCAATTCTGCATTACAACAGTGGCAGAACATAACTGTAATCAGGTTCTCAGAGATATATGCTGGTAATAACAGTAAAGTACACCAACAAACTCTAAAGCAAAACATGAAAATATAGCCATTGAAGTAAACAGTAGATTTTTTTTTTTTTTCTAGCTGACTGGCGTTTTCTCTTTAGGAGAAAAGGTGGTCATTAATGGAATTTAAATGAATGTTTTCAATTAAGAACCCAAGCTGGTTTGCTAATATCATCAGCTCCTATAAGGTTGAGTAGATACTTGTTTTCCTATTAGAAGGGGCCCAAAACTTAAAAAAAAAAATAAAAATAAATTAAGAACAGCTATGTTTCAGTCGGTACTCAAGCATCAAACACAAAATAACACTTATATGACTTGACTTGAAAGATCCCTCACCACGAGGTAAACTTGCTTAACAAAATCATATATTATACGCAAAGAAGCATGAATTGATGCAAATATATACAAATATATGCATATGCTATCCAAATAACAGACGTTTGATGCTTAAGCAGACTCAAAGTATTAGTTGAAAGCATATATTAAGACAATGAAGCATACTGGAACTCACCTTACCTAAACCACAACGACCTGATGTTCCATCTTTTGAGAAATATTCAGTTGTCTTTAATATAAGGTATGTTGCACACACAACTTGCAGCACTAAAACGACCATGGATAATCGACTCCACCATAGCCATTTCTTATACCTTATCTATTTCTCACAAATTATAAAATATATCATGTTAGTTCACACAAATATACAGATCAAATGGTTTAGGAATCATAATAATCAACAGGATAATGTGAATGAAATGAAAGATGTTAGACATAGCTCATCCATGAAAATCAACAGGATAATAAATATAAGAAAGCTGCGTGATATTCTGACCCAAAAAAAAAGCAGGAAAGCAAGCTATATGATTAGAAAAAACCGCCCACTGCACAATGCCTATCTGCGATTAAGACGCAGCTATAGAAATAATCCATATAGCCTAAAGACAACATCTGCCTCTTGTACCACTTTAGATTAAAACCTACGGCACCGAAGATAAGCTAAAAGATTTTCCACCAGTTATGCGGATATTTTGTTAAATATATACTTCCTCGGTGACAACAAATTGCATTCTGAAATGACATTAAAATCAATCAAATTGAAATGATAGTAATCCACTCCACTTAGCCTGGTTTCATTAAGAAACACCAACAGGATTAAAACAAGATGCCCGTGGTATATAAAATTGGAGTACTTCCTTATCTAACATCCACAAATACTGAAATTTGATGAGCAAGTTGCTTGATTACCCGTCTCTCCCGGCGAATTACTTGATCAGCAACAACGGTGCCATCGGATGGAGACTGAAGGATGCACTTGGCAGTAGTTTCTTGAGCAATTCCAGTTTGGATCATGACCCCAATTCTCACAAGCGCGGCAACAGATACAAGCACGAACGGGAGCACATATTGGCGATCGCAGAACGGATAAGACTCAACGATGAGAAACCCGCCAAGGATGATGACCAACGAATTGGAAACAACCGTGAAAATGGCGGTACGTCTCAATTTCGTCAGCCTTGAGGCCCACATTGTCACTGCGATCAAGCAGTGCAGTGGAGCGATTAGGATTGGGCGGAGGAAGGAGGAGTTTTGGTTGAGTGATTATATGCGATTTTTCGGGGATATGCGAGGCACAGAATATATGGCCGCTTGGCTGGAGAGTTGTGGGCATGGTTGAATTGCAGATTCCGCCATTGTCATCGCAGTCCGAAATGATTCCGCTTAGCGATTAATTCGACCCTCTTGCTGTGAACGAAAATAGTCGGACTCACTAAAATTTCATAGAAGTCTAACTTTATAGTCGCCTTTCATCTTATCTTATGCACGATAAAATTTTGAGTAAATATCTTTTTTTGTCACTAACAAAAAACACGATCTCTATTTTGAGTTCCTTAAAAAAAGGTCCCTTTTTAAGACATAAAAAGGACGAATAAGAGTCGATTGAGTGACATTTTGATCCCTCATAAATTTCCAAAAGGCCTTTTTTAGTCCATAAAAGGGATGAATAAGAGTTGCATTTTTTTATAAAGGACTAAAATGGGGTCCGTGTTTTTTGTCAAGGATCAGAAAGGTATTTACTCTTCAATTTTAATCACATTACACATAGCGACATCATCAAATTAAAAATACCCGTTTATTCCCAATTTCTGTTTGATGCCAGTGTTCGATGGATTGCAATTTTCTTTCGTGCAATTTGAATTTGTTCTGTATAAGAACACAAATGTCTAGCCTCAATAGATTAATATATTGATATTGGATCAGATAGCCCCTAGATATCTATGAGGAAGATACCCAGGAGAGTGATAGACTAGTATATTGATATTGGATCAGATGATAAACCCTAGATATCTATGAGGAAGATACCAGGAGAGTATAGGATCACTGTCATTGTGCACGAATAGGAGTTAGCCAAAGGGGATGGTGAATGTGAAATTGTAAATAGCCAGAAAGAGTGTGCATACCTTTAGATTTTACCTCTTATTTATAGAGTGTACCTAAGGTTAGAGTTTGGACTTATGGTCCTTTATGCCTCCAAGCCCAAATAGTGTGCCGTCATGTCTGTGTCATGCTGATTGCCCTTTGTTGGGCCATACTTTGAATATGGGTCTTATATAGGTCCGTAACAGTTGCCCCCAGCCCAGTAATCCAGGTCTTTGGGCTGCCAAGGTGGATTCATTATTTAACCTGGACTTCGTATCCAAATTTCAACTCCAATACAACTATAGGTTATTTGTATGAACTCGAACATTTTTTCAAAGTTCTATTCAATGACTAGGCCAGAGTTAGAGATATATGCGCAAAATCTGCTTGAATATTCATCCGGTATTAAAACCATGTATTATATTTGTGAAGATTTTGACTAATTTGTCACATTGCATTCCGGGTCATCTGACCGGAATTTAATCCGAGGTAAGGGTGATTCGCCACGTGTCCAAATTCAGTTTTCGAACCAAACTTTAAACATTTTGACTTGATCAGGGTCTACATGACGATTCACCTCATTACCCCAGAATGCTAGCTTCGATGCATAATAACTTTATTTGAAATCGAGTTTCATAACCTTGGATTCATTTATCCCTCGCTCCATATGTATTTGCAAACCGGGTTTCGTAACCTTGGATTTATTTATCCATCATTGGCACAATTTGGAAAATAATTCTCAACCGAGAATCTTCGTTTATTTGAAATCAAGAGATAAGAGTTAAGCAAATGTTGGCATAAGTGACCTTACAAGATCCCGTAAAAGGAAAATTGGATTAAAAATCTCAACTCAGAACTCATTTAATTGCAGTCAAAATCAGCTTTTAGAAACTCGTCGTCATGGCTAGCTAGTTTCTTTAGCTTTTTATTTCTCTTTTTTTGTTCTGGGACCGGGCTTCTACTACGACCTCCTTGTTTGTGCTTGTTCTTTCGTCCTTGAGTTTCTATTACATATTGTCGTAATTTCCCTTCTCAAACAAATTTCTTAATAGCATCTCGGAGATCCCAGCATGTGTCCCTAGTATGCCCTGGTCCATCATGAAATGCACAGTACCGAGATTGGTCTGTGCCAGCTCTATTGTAGGAGGGTCGAGGTCGTTCCACCTTCTTCATCTTGGTTAGGGCTACCTCCCTCCAAACTTCGGATTGCGAAATATTCAGGGGAGTGTATTTATCATACTTCCCTTTTGCTTCATACCTTCCCCTTGGGATTTACTATCCATGATTCCTCTACGGAAATCTGGCTTATGGCTCTCGGTCTGCTTTTTGCTTCTCGGGGTGGGCTCTACCTCCTCTCTTTTCCCAGAGTGTTAACTATCTCCATTTGCTCCACCTCTAGATATTTCTTTGTCCGAGTTCTAAAGTCGACCAGGCTCTTGACGGAATTTTTGAAGAATGACTGTGCCAGCCGAGATTATACATCCAGGCCAGCTACGAGTAAATGCACATGCACACTTTCTGACAGTCCTCGTACTTGCAGGGCCATGTCTTTAATCCAAATATTTCTGGATCATTTCTATGGGTTGTGTTTAATTTTTTCGAGCATAATCGAAGTTTGGAAGCTTCTTGCTAGTCGCAAAATTCAATTCAAACTTCTCCCCTATATCCTCAAAATTCTAGATAGAATTTGCCAGCAGAGTATGGAGCCATTTCTGTGCAGCTCCCGCTAGCGTTGCGGCAAAAATCTGAGGTACAATATGCCCACAAAGTCCTTTCACGAACATATCAATTCAAAGGTATCTAGATGGGATCGCGGATCCTAACTTTCGTCATATTTTGGCAGGTCTGCCAGATCGAAGTCTTTCAGATAAGGTGCGCTCGCAATTTCGTCAGAGAAAGGATTGTTGTTGTGCCCTCTAGTATACTTCATCTTATATTTCTCGAAAGGTTTGTCGTTCAGTGTATCCCATCCTGGCTTTGATCTCCTATGGCCGGGTTGTTCACAATATGATTTGGTGGTAAGGAACCTAAACCCTGGACCTCAATTTCTTTGCCTCGATTTGGCCCTCCGACACCAGTTTGGCCAGATTCCGGTGCTTCAACCACCTTTTCCTTCCCCCGGCCCTACTTACCATCCCGACTCTGCTCTCCCCGGTCTGCTGTACGAGCCAAGGTTTCAACCATCCTCAGACACTCTTCTAGCAACCGCATTATTCAGGCACTTTCTTGCCTCTGGAGGTCGTTACGATGTTCCATCTCCTCCATCTGTCTTAACTAGGGCTGAGCAAAGCACCCGCAGCCCGCCCGCTCACCCGTGACCCGTGTCATTTTACCCGTTTTAAACTCGCCCAAATTAGACCCGTAACGGGTAACGGGGTGCCCCGTACCCATTTAAACTAAACGGGCGAGGTACGGGTTAACCACCGGGGCACCCCTCCCTACCCGTTTCCCTGTATGTGTATATATATATATATATATATATATATATTTTTAAGTCACAAATTAGACAACACAGTCCATTTTTTTAGGGCAGGTGATTTCTTTTCTTTATGCATTAAAACTCATCGTAGAGACTAATAGAGACTAGAGAGTAGATAAAGACAAGACAAGTCCTGACATGACAGCACAGCCCATTCCCCATTGCACTCATACGCCATTTTCCAATTCTTGACCGTCCATTTCCCCACTCTTGCACTGGAGTCTCGACTTTGCCTCTCGGACGGGCTCGTTGTCTCGCGGAGTCGCATCAGTCTCGGACGCTCGTTGTCGCTATCAACCTCGCCGTGAGCCCGCGACGGCACAAACTCTTGTTGCTGTGATATGGAGTTCTGGAGTCACCCTCAGCTCTCGTTGCCATCGACCTCTCGCTTGCGACCTCTCCTCGTCACCGACTAGTCAACTTCGTGCCTTTTCATCTTAGATCTATTCGATCTACAATCTCACATTTCTTCTCTGATTTTTGCTTCTCAAATCTGTTCGATCTACAGTCTCTTTCTCCCTTCTTTATTTTATCATTCTTCTTCTTTGTTCATGGTGGGTAGCGACTGGTATGACTGTGTGAGAGCGTGAGAGGGACTGGTTTTTCTTTTTTTCAATAAAGTGGTCATATCTAAATGGGTTCCCCGGAACTCGTTGGAATCGCCCGTATTTTGCCCGTACCCGTAATGCCCCGTCCCCGTACCCGTTATGCCCCGCCCCCGTGGAATTTAAACGGGCGGGCCGCGGGTTACCCCCTGGGGCAGCCCCGCCCGCCCGTTGCTCACCCCTAGTCTTAACATAGAACCCAGAGTGTTTTGTAGAAGACGATTATTCGGATCTCAATCGGTATTTATGGAGGTAGGTTCTGCGGCAAGATTTGTTGGATCACTGGTTCTGAGGATTTGCCGCTATCGCTGGAGAAGAAGCCGCATCAGACACATCCTGATCAAGATGCCCATTGTTGAAACCTAGAACGGTTGTATTCTCTGGCTGCGGCTGATGCTGGGGCATTTTCTCTTCGGGTTGGAGCTGCTGCCACTGAATGTGCTGGAACTGATTAGCCTCCTCCCGATTTGGATTCTTGGGTGGGGGAATTTGACTGCTGCTTCTTGTTCCAACCATCGTTGGTCACGGGAATCGAAATTTACAGTCCCACGGTTGGCGCCAATGTTTTGTATAAGAACACAGAAGTCTAGCCTCAATAGACTAGTATATTGATATTGGATCAGATGATAACCCCTAGATATCTATGAGGAAGATACCCAAGGAATATAGGGTTACTGTGCACGAATAAGCGTTAGCCAAAGTGGGTGGTGTGTGCGCACAGTGACGGCTGAATTGTAAATAGCCAGAGAGAGTGTCCATACCTTTAGGTTTTACCTCTTATTTATAAAGTGTACTTTAGGGTTAGGGTTTGGACTTATAGGCATTTGTGCCCCCAAGCCCAAATAGTGTGCCGTCATGTCTGTGTCATGCTGATTGCCCTTTGTTGGGCCATACTTTGAATATGGGCCTTATAGAGGTCCGTAACAGAATCTGAATCCACAAATTCAGTATACTTGGATTTCATAAGGGAAGAGGATCCTCTCCTCGTCTTTTTTCTCATTTTCTCTCATCAGTCTATTTGGGCCATTGATTGGGAAGATGAGAGAAATGTTAAAGTAATATTGTGATTGATTCGATGGATATGATTTAGAAATGATGAGGGATAATGAGAGAAACTCAACCCTTGGTGAGACACTTCCAAATCGATTAAATTACAAATAAAAAATGATTTTCTAATCGCATGTGGTAGATAAAAAAATTCAATTATACAATTGGTTTACTTATCATAAATAATTTTATGTTTGGGAAATCATTAAATAATTATTGGCAAAAAATTCTCTCTTCACAATCAATAATAAAAAAAAAAAAAAAAAAAACAACTACGGAGAGGTCCCATACATAAAATTTAATTATTATTTATAATTAATAAATCTTTTAAAATTAAATTGTTGCATGTTTGTATTAGCTTTAAAGCATAACTTTTACTATTTACGAGGCAAGTATGTAAGAAAAGTTTTGTCTCGCGTTGCAGAAAAAGGGTTCTGAAACCATGGTGTTGTGGTTTTCCAAACACTCACTAATTTCTCTCAATAAATTTGTGTAAAAAATTGGAAAATAACACCCAAAAAAAAGTATTCTAAATATTCATAATACCATATATATGTGAGGATCTAATTTATCCTTTTTCTCATATTAAGTTTTAACAAGTGCTAACAAGATTTTCACAAATTTCAATTCGTAAATCATCATTTACTACAATAGCAAGGTATTGATTCCCTTTATTAGGGTTTCACAAGTTCAGATAAGGTTTTAAAAAGATTTTTACAAATTTCAATTCAAAATCATCATTTGCTCGGTGAGTATTAAAATATTATGAAAAAATGCATTGTGTAAACATAGTTGTATTGCCTTGTCTTCGGCTCTTGGTTTTTTAATGTAGCATATCATGTTTTAAAATTGGAAGTGTATGGTCTTTTTTTCCTTGTGAAAACTTACCACGACACTTGTACTCCCCGCCAAGTACCACTTGGCACATGAACCTGATAGAGTTTAGACAAAGTGTCATGTGTGTTGTGCTATTGAACTCATACTTCCTCGACATGTATGTACTCATATTTATTACTTCAATCAACCCCAAATGTACCGTCCTCCATTTTACTTAACAAAATAACTATACATTTGTTCGATCAGTAACTTAATAGTGTTTTAACATTTAACAAATATCCAAAATAAACCAGAGTATGCAAAATGAGTACTAACGTGACAACATACACCAAAAAGACAGAAGTAGTAGCACTACTTCGGCAAAAGTAGCCTAAGCTTCCAAGATTTTCCCTGATTGACCCAGACGGGAACTATCACCTGAAAAATGTGGTAACCATCAATCCAACTTATTACGAATACTAATATGTGCTAGTGAGGTGCCAAGTGGAACAATTTACATATAACAAAATATTAAAAATATAATTCATCAATATCCACATCACAAAATGTCATATCATAAATTATGTATCATAAATTACGTATTACAATTTTTTATTAACACAATTCCCAAGATGCCTCCCATCAATCCAACCGGAACGCCTTATTTCCTCCGACTAGATCCATGGGCTAAGTTACATCCATATTACTGGTTACTCAAAAGCTCACTGGTCGTGTGATGAGGACCGGCCAAAATCCTCAGAGCACATGTCCTAAACCATGGGTCTTTTCCTCTCATTGAACTAGTGGGGTGTCGTAAGCCCTCATTGAACTAGTGGGCCAGTCCCTCATTGAACATGTGGGACAATAGAAAGCCAGCCATCATGCACCAATGGAGGCCTCACCACGTGGTGGAATAACTACTCCATTTCTTTCCAATTCAACCCTTACCATAATTATCACAATAAATAAATAGCTCAACAGGGATTTTCCCGTTCATATCATGTAATTAAAATCATTCTCATATATATGTCATAATATCTCAATTCTAAATTCTTATACATATATAAATAAATAAATATATGTATATATTCACAATTCAAATCATAAGGTTCTACAAGGCAATTTCTATTAAGATATTCATAATCGGTTCACAAAATACTCACAAACAACATACTAATATGCATAACAAGTGGAAAGTGATTACCTCACCATTTGAAGCTAACTATTATCACACTCGCTCCTAGTCCAAGAGCTTAAACACATGCCAAAAATCAATCTACCACAACCAATTTACTAACCATTAATAACTCTTCTAAAACTCTACATATTCAAAATTAAAACTTATAATTTCATTAAAATATATAAATTTTAATAATAATTTATTTGGTATGCTTGAATTGGGTAAATTATGACAATACTAAAAAAATCAAGGAGACCATTGCAAATATTAATTCTCATTTCGATCTACTATTAATTAATAATTCCCTTTTCTATTTATTATTAATTAATAATTCCCTTTATTATTTATTCCTTTTTTCTAATAATATTAACTATGTATTTATTTTATTTATTATTGTTTTATTATTATTATTATTTATTTATTTAATTCTTTATTTTTATCATTTATCTACAATTGTTTTGAACTCTCAAAGGCTATTTTAACATTTTAAATTAGGAGCTTATAAATACCAACCATCATGTAAATTATGCTTTAATGCAATTTATTTAATGTTTCTCATGGGTTTTTTTTTTTTTTTCTAAAGTATAATGTTCCTCATGTTTCTTCCAAAATCTTTGATAAATAATAATGCTACATAAAATATGCCTCATGAAATTTGAGTTAAAACATTAACACCCATTAAATATGATTTACCTATACATATATATAAAACAATATCTATAAAATATGCATCATTATGATTTTCTCATTTCATGTACAGAGATATACGTTTTTTCAATAAAGCTTTTCCAAGTGTATATATTCATATATATTAGATAACCCTTTTTCCTACCCTTTCGTTGTGAATTGACGTGCTCTCTCTCTCTCTCTCACACACACACACACACATATTTATTTCTTTAATAGCAAGTGGTTTTTGGTTTTATTCCTCACTATCACTATATTACTATGCCTTGTTTAAATAATATGTGTGTGTATATATATATATAAACAAGGGAGAAGGAGTTACTTTTGAATCTAGGGTTAGAAGATAAACCATAGCATGCATGATAGGAATAGTAGGTTTCATGGAGATTAACATCACAATAGGATGAAGACGTTATCTACTTTTACGTGGAAATGGGAGAATGTAAAAGAAAAATGCCTTATTTTTGAGAGGTGGAAAGATTACTTGCTAACAGTATCCTTCCTCATGTCATCCTGCATGAGTCCATGAGTTTGTGCATTGGATGCCTGTGCGACTACATCTAGTACAGTGACTTCGCACTAATCCCAAACCCAATTAAACACACACATAGAGTAAGCTTTAATACTATACTTTAAATTTATGTATATACATTTATTCATATCAGCAAAGTTTTTGGGTTTTGACTTATAGATATGTCTATATATATTAGATAGCAAATTAATATATATAGAACAGCTGCAAAATGCCCACGTGTTTATAGACGCAAGGCAACAACGTTTTCTTTTATGACAGAAATGTTTTAACAGCAAACTCATATGGAATCTAGCTATGCTCCTAACGGTTTAAATCTCAAGAATTTGCGTTGGTAAAATGATGAAAACCGAAAGAAGAGAACTTGATATTTACTTTCAGTTTTTGGCTCGCAGAATGTGATATTATGACAAAACCGATCACCCTTTGTTTTTTATACAAGGCGCAGAGCATCCAAAATCGTCAAACTCTCTCTTTCTCTCCTCTTTCGCCTCACTCTTCTCTCAGCCTCTCACTCTTGGTTTTCCTCTCGGTTGGGTCACGGCTTTTGTTGCAGCAAGGTGAGTGAATGAACAATGCAGAGCAAGGGTGATATATATATATATATATATATCAATTTGCAGGTCTAGTCCGAGAGGAAGAAGAATGGATGAACAACGATGATGTAATATAAGATGGGAATTTTATAAACCTATCATTTAGAAAAGCACTAGGCTCGAGACATGGTACGTATATTTTAATAACAAAAGTATATTACAATAAAAATAATTACAATGTCATCATTTTAGGCCTTATTTTTTGAAATTCTATCATAATTGCTTATTATCATATCAAATAATTGTGAGATGATTCAACCATTTATCCTCTATTTGATTACCGGTTTGATAGGGTGAGTATTTAATTTAAAGGTGGACAATCATTCAAATATGTATTAGTATTTTTTTTTTTTTTTTTTTTGAGAAAGTATTTGCTTAACGTGGGTCCGCCCATGTATATATATATATATATATATCAAGTCTAGTCCGAGAGGAAGAAGAATGGATGAACCGATGGGACATATATCTAATTTTCATATCTAATTGTGAGCGATTTGGACATATATCTTTTTCTGCATTTACATGATTTAGCAGATAAATATGTTGGTGTGGACTTTCTTTTGACAACGTGTTTGACTGAGATAGTGTATGGGCTGGAAGATATCACATTGAAAAGGTTCTAATATGTTTTTCCCTACTCCATGGTGCTAATAGGATAAGTTGGTTTGACATGGGCTGATTGAAAGGCATACATATATGGGCTATAATTGTTTTGCTTGTTCTCACACATTGGTCTTAAATCTTAATGAATTTGACTAAATATCACTTCATGTTTATGGGCCTTGTGAGAATGCATGGTTTGGCTGTTGAAGAAAATGAATAAGGAGTGGAAATGTTTTAAACCTTTGAGTAATTAATAAAGTATTAATTTTGTGGTTATGATTAGCCAACACCATATAGTTACGGCTTAATAATAAAAATAAAATTCCATGAATCTTATTTTCTCTTGCCCATAAAATATCGATTCCATAAATTCTTAGGCCTAAAATTATGTCTTCTAAATATTCTTTGAATTTATACTTTTTTCTGTAAATTTCTACATAAATTAGGCCTTAAATGCCAAAAATTAACACTATAATTATTCAGGCCAAATTTCACTAATTTAAAATTTTCATAATATTCAATTTTCCAAATATTTATTTTAACATTTATCCATGCTAAATTTCCTATAATTAATTCCACCATAATATTTCTATATCCTCAAAATATTATTTCATAATCTTCCCAAATTTTCAAGGCCCCAAAATAATTTAGTTAATTATCTTAAGCTTTTCCTCATAATAAGCTTAAGGCTTTTGGATTTTACTGGTTAAAAGACTTCTTATCCCATTTTATTTCCAACTTTCTGGTCCAAAAATTGGAATGTTACACCAAACATATGTTATTTTACTGAAAGCCCTTGCCGTTATTATCTCCATTAATATCCTACGAATGGTAATTTTTTTATGGCTGGAAAAAAAGGAGAAGAGGAAATTCCAATGTGGCGGTATCAGTGCACATAATAGTGGTATCAGTACACAAAGTGGTGGTATCAATACACCAAGCTATAGTGGTATCAGTACACTTAGTAGTGGTATCAGTATTATCATTAAGCTTAATTAATGATACAGTGACGGGCACGTGTATGAATCAAGCCTATAACTTGACGAACGATTAAGCATAAAGCAAAGTGATAGATTAAACATGGTATTACAAATGCACTTTGATACTATCAAGTCTAGTTTAATGAATTATAGGTCTTTTAATAAAGAGTTTGAACCACCGATAAATTATTTTAGAATTTTTCAAAAAAGCTCATTCATCTTATAGATGTTTGAGTTAAGTTTTCCAACTATTTATTGGAGTGTTTACTTCCTTGCAATGTTGTTGTCCTAGCTATTTCTTGTTCTTGTACGACTTTTCTGTGTCATCCGACTCTTGTGAGGATACATCTTACAGTGCTATAACATCTAGATAGATTATTGCTATTTGGATTGTGAAAAACTAAAGTGAAAGGCTAGGTTACCAAAGAAAAAGGTTCAAAATGGCGGCATCATCGAGTGGCCGCGAAGACTGCATTCTCTACGACAGAGGCAGTGGGCTATCGTTTGTATCCTTGTTTTCTGGAGAAATTTGATGATGTTGCGGCTGATGCCAAGCTCTTTATGGAAACCTTGAAAAATCTTCATGAATTAATTCATACTAGGTTTATGTAAGCTAGCTCTCTCTCTACACACCCTATCATCCTCTATGTCTGCTATATTCCGTTCAAACTTTGCAGTGCTAGGATTTAGATTCTTTAAGCGAAGATTAGAAGTTTAATAGAAATGCATTGTGTAAAAATAGTTGTGTTGCCTTGTCTTCAGCTCTTGGCTTTTTAATGTAGCATATCATATTTTAAAATTGGAAGTGTAGGGTTTTTTTTTTCTTGTGAAAACTTACCACGACACTTGTACTCCCCGTCAAGCACCACTTGGCACATGAACCTGATAGAGTTTAGACAAAGTGTCATGTGTGTTGTGCTATTGAACTCATACTTCCTCGACATGTACGTAAACATATTTATTACTTCAATCAACCCCAAACATATGTTATTTTACTGAAAGCCCCTGCCGTTATTATCTCCATAAATATCCTACTAATGGTAATTATTATGGCTGGAAAAAAAAGAAACGGAAATTCCAATGTGGCGGTATTAGTGCACATAATAGTGGTATCAGTGCACATAAAAGTGGTATCAGTATACAAAGTGGTGGTATCACTACACTCATCTAGAGTGGTATTAGTACATTTAGTAGTGGTATTAGTAACTTAGCTCTTGGCTTTTTAATGTAGCATATCATATTTTAAAATTGGAAGTGAACGATTTTTTTTTCCTTGTGAAAACTTACCATGATACTTGTACTCCCCGCCAAGCACCACTTGGCACATGAACCTGATAGAGTTTAGACAAGGTGTCATGTGTGTTGTGCTATTGAACTCATCCTTCGTTGACATGTACGTATGCATATTTATTACTTTAATCAACCCTAAACATATGTTATTTTACTGAAAGCCCCTGCTGTTATTATCTCCATTAATATCCACTAAGGGTAAATTTTTTTCTAGTTGGCAAAAAAAGAAGAGGATGTAATTCCAATATGGCGGTATCAGTGCACATAATAGTGGTATTAGTACACAAAGTGGTGGTATCAATACATTCAGCTAGGGTGGTATCAGTACACTTAGTAGTGGTATGATTAACCCAGCTCTGGCTTTTTAATGTAGCATATCATATTTTAAAATGGAAGCGTATGGTTCTTTTTTTTCTTGTGAAAACTGACCACGACACTTGTACTCCCCGCCAAGCACCACTTGGCACATGAACCTGATAGAGTCTAGACAAGGTGTCATGTGTGTTGTGCTATTGAACTCATGCTTCCTTGACATGTACGTACTCATATTTATTACTTCAATCAACTCTAAACATATGTTATTTTACTGAAAGCCACTACCATTATTATCTCCATTATTATCCTACTAGTGATATCAGTACACAAAGTGGTGGTATCAATACACTCAGCTAGAGTGGTATCAGTAACCCAACTCTTGGCTTTTTAATGTAGCATATCATATTTTAAAATTGGAAGTGTACGACTTTTTTTTCCTTGTGAAAACTTACCACGACACTTGTACTCCCCGCCAAGCACCACTTGGCACATGAACCTGATAGAGTTTAGACAAGGTGTCATGTGTGTTGTGCTATTGAACTCATCCTTCCTTGACATGTACGTACGCATATTTATTACTTTGATCAACCCCAAACATATGTTATTTTACTGAAAGCCCCTACCTTTATTATCTCCATTAATATCCTACTAATGGTAAATTTTTTATGGCTGGCAAAAAAAAAAGAAGAGGAAATTCCAATGTGACGGTATCAGTGCACATAATAATGGTATCAGTTAACAAAGTGGTGGTATCAATACACCCAGCTATAGTGGTATCAGTACACTTAGTAGTGGTATCAGTAACCTTAGTTGTGATAACAATATTATCATTAAGCTTAATTAACGATACAGTGACGGACACGTGTATGAGTCAAGCCTATAACTTGACGAACGATTAAGCATAAAGCAGAACGATAGATTAAACGTGGTGTTAGAAATGCACTCTGATACTATCAAGTCTAATTTAATGAATTATAAGTCTTTAATAAAGGGTTTAAACCACTGATAAATTATTTTAGAATTTTTTGAAAAAGCTCATTCATCTTATAGATGTTTGAGTTAAGTTTCCCAACTATTTATAGGAGTGTTTACTTCCTTGCAATGTTCTTGTCCTAGCCATTTCTTGTTCTTGTACGACTTTTCTGTGTCGTCGACTCTTGTGAGGATAAAATCTTACAGTGCTATAACATCTGGAGACATTATTGCTATTTGGATTGTGAAAAACTAAAGTGCAGGGCTAGGTTACCAAAGAAAAACGTTCAAAATGGCGGCATCATTGAGTGGCCGCGAAGATTGCATTCTCTGCGACAAAGGCAGCGGACTATCGTCTGTATCCTCGTTTTCTGAAGAAATTTGATGTTGCGGCTGATGCCAAGCTCTTTATGGAAACCTTGAAAAATCCCCACGAATTAATTCATACCAGGTTTATGTAAGCTAGCTCTCTCTCTCTACACACCCTATCATCCTCTATGTCTACTATATTCCGTTCAAACCTTGCTCTAGGATTTGGATTCTTTAAGCGATGATTAGAAGTTTAATAGAAATGCATTGGGTAAACATAGTTGTGTTGCCTTGTTTTCAGCCTCTTGTCTTTTTAATGTAGCATATCATATTTTAAAATTGGAAGTGTACGGATTTTTTTTTCTTGTGAAAACTTACCACGATACTTGTACTCCCCGCCAAGCACCACTTGGCACATGAACTTGATAGAGTTTAGACAAGGTGTCATGTGTGTTGTGCTATTGAACTCATACTTCTTCGACATGTACGTACTCATATTTATTACTTCAATCAATCCCAAACATATGTTATTTTACTAAAAGCCCCTGCCGTTATTATATATCTCCATTAATATCCTATTAATGGTAATTATTATGGCTGGCAAAAAAGAAGAAGAAGAGGAAATTCCAATGTGGGGTATCGTGCACATAATAGTGGTATTAGTACACAAAGTGATGGTATCAATATACCTAGTAGTGGTATCAGTAACCTTAGTAGTGATATCAATATTATCATTATGCTTAATTAACATACAGTGATGGGCATGTGTATGAATCGAGCCTATAACTTGACGAACAATTAAGCCTAAGGTTAAATGACTATTGGTAAATGACTTTTGGGAAGAGGTTTCTTGACTGCTTGATGGGAGCAGTCATATCTATAGGATGTACATATCTTTTGGATTCATAAGTTATTTAAAGGATAAAACTTGTCCGTTCACTCTCTGACCAATAAGAGACGCCTCTAGTTTTCCATCAAGAAGAGAGAGCGTATAATGAAGAGTAAAGAGAATAATAAAGGTTTCAATTATGGTACTGCAAGTCATACATTCTAAAGTATAAATTCCATATGGATAGAGGTTAATACATCTTAACTTAAACCTATAGTATTGTGGAAATCATGAGTTCTTAAGATCCTTGTTCATGTTCTTATTATTTGATGTTTGAGCATGAAATTATAGAAAAACTTATATACCCGTCTCTCCCGGCAAATTACTTGATCAGCAACAACGGTGCCATCGGATGGAGACTGAAGGATGTCTTTGGCAGTAGTTTCTTGAGCAATTCCAGTTCGGATCATGACCCCAATTCTCACAAGCGCGGCAACAGATACGAGCACGAACGGGAGCACATATTGGCGATCGCAGAACGGATAAGCTTCAATCATGAGAAACCCGCCAAGGATGATGACCAACGAATTGGAAACAGCCGTGAAAATGGCGGTACGTCTCAATTTCGTCAGCCTCGAGGCCCACATTGTCACCGCGATCAAACAGTGCAGTGGAGCGATTAGGATTGGGCGGAGGAAGGAGGAGCTTTGGTTGAGTGATTATGTACGATTTTTCGGGGATATGCGAGCCACAGAATATATGGCCGCTTGGCTGGAGAGTTCTGTGCATTGTTGAATTGCAGATTCCGCCATTGACATCACGGTCCGAAATGGTTCCGCTTAGCGATTAATTCGACCCTCTTGATGTGAACGAAAATAGTCGAACTTATTAAAATTTCATGTTAAACACTAAATTCAACTTTATCATCGCCTTTCAAATCGCATTACACATAGCAACATCATCAAATTAAAAATACTCGTTTATTCCCAATTTCCGTTTGATGCCAGTGTTCGAGATTGCAATTTTCTTTGGTGCAATTTGTATTTGAATCCACAAATTCAGTATACTTGGACTTGGTGAGACACTTCCAAAACCGAGGGAAATCGATTAAGTTACAAATAAAAAATGTCTTTCTAATCGAATGTGGCAAATAAAAGGAATTCAATTATACAATTGGTTTACTTATCATAAATAATTTTATGTCTAGGAAATCATTAAATAATTACTGGCCAAAAATGCTCTTTCCAGAATTGAAAACAGGGGAAAAAAAACTACTGAGAGGTCCCATGAATAAAATTAAATTATTATTTATAATTAATAAATTTTTTAAAATTGAATTGTTGCACGTCTTTATTAGCTTTTGGAGAATAGCTTTTATGATTTACAAGGTAAGTATGTGAGAGAAGTTTTATCTCGCTTTGTGAAAAAAGACTTTTAAAACCATGGTGTTGCGGTTTCCCAAACACTCATAATTTCTCTCAATAAATTTGTGTAAAAAATTGGAAAAATCCAAAAAAGAAAAAAGAATTTTAAAAATGCTAAAGGATAAAAAATATTCTGAATATTCATAATACCATAGATGTGTGAGTATCTAATTTATCCTTTTTCTATAAGGGTTTAACAAGTTTAGATTAAGTTTTAACAAGTTCTAATAAGATTTTTATAAATTCCAATTCATAAATCACCATTTGCTACCAAGGCAATGTATTGATTCCCTTGATAAGGGTTCACAAAGTCAAATAAGCTTTTAATAAGTTCTAATAAAATTTTTACAAATTCCAATTCAAAATCAACATTTTGCTACAATGGCAAGATATAGATTCCCAATTTTAATAAGGGTTTCACAAGTTTAGCATTTGCTACGGTCATCTGCCTTTACCGTTATCTTCCTATCCTCTTCCCCTCCACTACCATCTCAACTTTTAGATTAAAATATGACTATAACTGATTCAGATTTGAGTCTCATAATTTTTAAATATTTTTTTATTGCAGCTTTAAATTATCATAACTAAAATTTAATAGTTTTTGAATTTATTTAATTATTTGATATTTTTTTAAACATTTTTATAGAAATTAAATTGAACTGCTCATATTTTAATGTAGAGGTTGAGATGAGTAAAAGATGGCATCGTCGGACTCTCCAAACGCTCTCACTGTGATAGATTCAGGGCAATGCAAACTTCCCCCAGATCGACCTCCGGCTGAAGGTCAAGATGATTGAAAGAAGAAGAAAAAGATGGAAGCCACTTCAAATACCATCATGGATGACAGAATGTCGGACAATGAAACAGAGCAAGGCGAACAGGTTGAGAAAGTTGAGCAAAGAGGAAATCAAGATAAGACAGAAAATAATGTACCCAAATTCCTTCTTATCGAGCATCTCTAATGGGCTTTAACGGAATTGCTCATACTGATTATGTAATGGAAGAAGAGGATCTTTTCACTGATGATAAGGAAATGTTGGAAAATACTAGAGGAGACTGAGGAGATGAAGAAGCTTAAGCAAATGTATCCGGTAGCACCGTATACGGAAGAGGAGTATAATGAATGGTGCGAACCTTGGAATTATGCATTAATCCTTACAGTGCTTGGAATGAGGTTTAATTTGTACGTTTTAAAGGAGATCCTAATCAAACTTTGGGGATTTTCAACCTTTGAGCTAATTGATATCCCAAACAACTATTTTGTGGTCAGATTTCAGGACCAGGATCTATGGAGATCGCACTACAGAAAGGTACTGTATGAAGGCCCTTGGGTTATTAAACAACATTGTGTTCTTATCCAGCGTTGGACACCCTACTTTAATCCCTATCAAAATCCTCTAGGTAGAGTGGCAACTTGGGTTAGGATCCCTGATGTGCCGATGCACCTATACGCTCTTACCTATCCATTGACACAATAACTTACTGCTCCAACAGCTGCTGCCTTATTAACCTTCTCCATTGCCTTTAAGTTGTCACTAAATTGTTCCTTGTACGTGCTCCAGGCGCAAGTGAAGAATTTCTTCTTAAGCTCATGTCCCCTCCATTTTTTGCTCCAATTGGCCTAAATATGCCTTGCACAGAGCCTATGTTCAGCCAATGGTAGGACCTCACTGACAGCTTGTGCCAGCCCCTGCATGTACAAAAAAAATTAGCTACTTACATATCACTTAAGAAGATCAGCAGGTGAAACTAAAGGTTAGACATAATTATTAGTTTACCTTCTGCATGTCAGACATAATTGTTACTCTACCACCTTCCTCAAGTTCAAGAGACAATCTAAGCTACTCTATGAACCAAGTCCAATTAATAGTGGTTTTCTTATCGGTCAACCCAAAAGCTATTGGGTACATACTATCATTTGCATCTAACCCCTTTGTAGTCAACAAAATCCCTCTAGCTCTCCCTTTCAAAAAAGTCCCATCAAGGCCAATGAATGGCCTACACCCAACCTTCCAACCAACCTAATAGAAAGCCAACAAAGCCAAAATAAATATAGACTGCAAAGGAAAAAAAACAAGTATTTGACTACAAACAGCAAAATACAAGTCGTATAAGTCACAACAATGTCATACCTTCGATGAATTAAAACACACGTACATCCTTCTAAACACCCTCCTGCCTTGATCTAACGCTTCAGGACTTAACTCAACACTTACATCGGATCCTGGATTTGACAATTTTAGCTCATTGCAGTAAGCTTCTAATTTGTCAAATTCATCTAAAAAACTCCCATCCATGACTTGCATTATTCTCCTTTTCGCCCTCTTGCACTTATATTTGCTCACAAAGAGATTCAAGTCACGCTCAACCTCCTTTTTCATCTCACTTGTACTAAATTGAGGATTGTCTTGCACTTTATCCTTGAAGTGTTCAGCTAGCCATCTTACACTTGCTCTACGATTCTTATAAACCCTAGCACACATATGTTCGTGAACAAGTGTTTTCAGCATGTACCCAACTCCAGCCCTATCTCCAGAGGCATACAACCTAAATGGACAGCCCTCTTGACAAGTTGCAATTACCATCTTCTTCTCACTTTTAGTTATTTTCACATTAACCCCATTGTCAATAGCATACCTATCAATTGCCCTCCTCAACTCACCTCTATCCAAAAATGTCATACCCACTGTGAAATAGGGCCTTCTTTGAGACCCATCTAACTTCCTTAAACTAGGCCTCTCTTGTACAGGATGCCCATAGTCTAAATTTTCCTCTTCCTCATCACTAAACTCAGTGTCTTCATGTATTTCATAATCATCTTCTAGACTGTCGTCACTCTCACACGATTCGATCAATCGGCCCGTAAAGCTATCATCATCACTGTCCAACTCACCTTCCCCTGTCCCTCCAACATTTTGGTCTAATACAGTGTTTTCTACCCCACCTAGGTCATGTAAGTCACCTATATCATCATCTACCTCACCTAGTTCTTCTATAAAATCACCATCAAGCTCGTTATCCCCTTCACTCGAAGACCTTATGTAAAAGCTTCTAACAGTTTGTTCTTCAACATTAACAACTTCACTTACCTTCCTCAGCTTAATGAGGTAATTAATTTCCAGTACCTCGTCCTTTTCTCCAAACCCAGGTTCCATCGCCTCTCCCAAATGAGCAACACCTTTCCCTTTATCAGCCATTAACGTTGCAAGAAACACACCTTAATCAGTCAATAAACCACAAAGAACCCCATTTATAACCAAAAAAGGACCGTTACCTGTCCACAAATTGAACCTCCCTGAACCCTAGCGCCACTGTGGACAATGAAATTGCTTGCACAATTTTGGGATTTCAGTCACAAGCTCACAACCAGGATCGCAATTTTCGGATTTCAGTCGCACACTCTCACAATGTCGGAGAATAACTCACACTTTCGCCTTTCACGACGTCGATAACGCCTCCATTGGGTTTCACGTTCTTCCTTTTGCTCTGCTCTCTATCGGTTTCTCCATGATCGTGATTTCCTTCTCTGATGGTTTCGAGTTTGGGTCGTGTCTTCCTCGATGATTTTGCAAAATTAAGGCACACTCAATTGCTTCGGTTGGGTTTCACATTCTTCCTTTTGCTCGGCTCTCTCTCTCGGTTTCTCCCGGATCGCAATTTCAGTCTCTAATGGTTTCAAGTTTGGGTGTTGTCTTGCTCAATGATTTTGCAAAATTAGGGCACAGTCAATTGCTTCTGACAGAGCTTGCCATGTCATCGTACCACATCAGCATCCAAACCTTCGTTTTCTCACTAAACAGACGACATTGTGTTTTTTGGTGCAATGTAATTGTTTTTTTGCACTTAAGATCCCAAAATTAAATATTTGTGCCGTCTGCTCTTTTAGTAATTGTTCTTTGACAAAATTACACCTTCACCCAATATTAAATATAGTTACATCGAGCAGAAATTTGAAGTAATTAAGATGACCGTGACAATTTTTGAAAAAGATGATGAAAGTTCCATATTTAAATATTTATTGACAAAAAAACCGACTTGATATATTTTTTTAGGAAAATTAATATTTAGGTCCTTCACCCATTGACTCAGGTTTTTAACTATGATTTGTAGCTCAATCTTTAAATTTTTCACTCGCCAATGAACTATGTTATCATTACTTGAACTTTTCACGTGTAATAATTTAATCCTTATTATATATAATTTATTTTGAGTCATCAAATAGTTATCCTACATGACAAAAAATATTACTCGTCCTTAATATAAGATAATTTAGTAAGTTGATCTTGCTCCTAAATATAAGAAATAGTATTTATATTTATCATTTTTTTCTTAATTTACCTTAGTCTCTTAATAATAATCCAAAAGGAGAAGGAAGAATGGAATTAAAGAAGATGATGACTAAGGTATTTAAAAAAAGTAATGTCATATCAAGCGCATTAAGTAACTTATATAATCTAATTAAATTAGATAAATATATATTATATTAAAGACCAAAGAACACTATTAAAAATTGCCAATATGTATTCCAACTCAGCTCACATGTATTTTATAAAAAAAAAATTGGGAAAAAGCATCTCTCTCTAGCTCCCGGGCGATAGGAGTCCTCCTCCAAGTTGGAAACTGCTCCACGATATGGAAAACAAGGAAAGATGAGCAAATAGGATTCAGTGAGAGGAGAAGAGAAGAGAAGTGACGACAACAGCACCAAAACAGATTACACGCACAAATAGCTGTGTCTCCTCTTAATGGAAAAAAATCACAGAGCTCAAGCAACAGAAAGCAATACTCTGCCGCTTTATGATATTCTGTTCGTTACTTACAAAACCATGGGATGGCGTTAAGCTTTAATAGCTTGTGAGTTCCTATAAACTCTCTAGTCTTTAGCAGAGTAAGGGGATTAATGGAAACATCTAACAACATTTATGCCTCCTTTGATACGAACACAAAATGTAATAGCAGAACAACGCCAGAAAATAAGTAAATTACATAATTACACGATCACCCACCACCATCACCGCCATGAGTCACTCCGTGACCATGAAAACGGCCATCTTCGTTCGCACTAATTGCTGATACGTGTACTGAGCTCGCTACAGCAGCAGTGACTCCGGCATCAGCAATGCCACCTGTAGTGGTAGCTCCCGGAACGCCATCATCAGCATTATCAACCAGTGTAGCAAGGGCAACTTTACCAACAAAATTTTCTCATTGCACAAATAAATTTTTGGAGCAGGCAAAAATATCAATAAATCATTTAAAACGATGTAGATTCACTAAGATCGTTAAATTTTATCAAACCCATTAAATTTAACAAGGTTAATTTGAAGTGAAACCTAACGGATGTTTAATGAAATTTAACGGCTTTGGTGAATCTACAACATTTTAAATTATTTATTGGTACATTTTTTAATTTCCAAAACTTATTTGTCTTAAAGCTCTTTAAGAAAAACTTTATTGGTAAAATTGCACATTAACTGTATTTTAAACTATTTATATTTATGAGAAGAGTTTTGTCACATCAAATACAAAAAAAAAAAAAAAAAAAATTCTACTTTTTTTTGGGTGTTCTCAAACTAGTACGAAGACAATTAATGAATGATTAAATAATAAATTTGCCCTAGAAGTATACACACATGATCAATATTGTCTTGTAAGTTTTTCTTGTCTCAATGTCGCCCGCGAAGTCTAAAAACATAATGTTGCCCCCATCGTTAACTGTTCAATCTGTCAAACATTAGTTGACCCATTACCCTGACGTGGCATATTTATGTGGCACCTACCTCACTTTTTTTTTTCCAAATAAGATTTACCAGTTGAATATATAAATACAAGAAAATAGAAATCTTCTTCGATCACTCCTTTTAGAAAAATTACCCCTCATGATGCTTCTTCAATCAGTGGAAAAATTCTGGTTGCTTGATCTGGGAAAATTACATTTAAATACCATTTGAATTTGCAAAACCCCCAAATGTCTTGAATTTGTTAAAGGAAGGTACCAAAAACCATATGAGGATTTACAAATTCAGGTGAATTTATCCTTTTACCCTTAATTTTAAATAAATTAAAAAAATATATAAAAATGATCCTCGACGGAGGACCGATCGTAACAACGACTACCGCAACTATCATTTAGCGTTGGAAATGCAGTGATGGTTTTTTTGAGCGGGGTGGGGTTTTTTTTTTTTTTTTAAAAAAAAAGATTCATTGAAAGTGAGGGAGGTGGGATTCAAACCCCCCATCCCCTACCTTCATAGAGCCAAGTGGCGGTTCCTTTGATATATATATATATATATATATGCATTAACGAATATATATATATATATATATATATATATTCTTCTTAACATTTTTTCCATCAACAAACACTCTTGTAAATCTTATCACTAAACTTGTAAATGCCATTAAAGAATTTGTAAATGCCATTGAAAGAGTTGTGATAATCCACTTTTATCTGTTGTTCGCCCTCAAAGACAAAAATGGTAAACCTGAACAACAAACTCGTAAATGCCATTGAAAAATATTGTCAATGTCATTGAAAGATTTGTAAATGTCATTGAAAGATTTATGATAATTCACTTTGATGAAACAAAAAAAAAAGTGCAATTATAACAAATCTTTCAATTACACCAATTCTTCAATGACATTTACAAGTTTAGTAATGAGATTTACAAGAGTGTTTGTTGATTTAAAAAATGTTAGGAAAAATATATATATATTTGTTAATGCACATATATATATATATATATAAAAGAAACCAAGTGGCCCAGTGGTTGGGCCACTTGGCCCCATGAAGGTGGGGATGGGGGGTTCGAACCTCACTCCCTCACTTTCAGTGAATCTTTAAAAAAGAAAAACCCACTCACAAAAAAAAAAAAGCCATCGTTGGCTTTCTAGCCATCAACGATTCTTTGGCCATCCGGCTAGTTGCGGTAGCCCTCCGGCGAGGGTCATTTTATTTTTTTTAATTTATTTAAAACTAAAGGTAGAAGAGTAAATTCACCCGAATTTGTAAATCCCCATATGGTCCTTAATACCTTTAAGTCCTTTAACAAATTCAATAGACATTTGGGAGTTTTGCAAATTCAAATGGTATTTAAATGAAATTTTCCCAAAATAAGGTCAAGATCTTTGAGAAGATTACTAGAGGCAAGAGACCGAGTTTCGTTGTGTGATTTGAGGATGACAATCTTGGAGAAAGAGATGATGAAGGCGTTTGAAGGGGGAAGAGAGAGAGAGAGCAATGCCGGTGTCGACGAAGGGAACACGTTGTCATTACCTCTAGTATCAAACCCCCTTCGTAAGGATCTCCCTTTGCTTTTATAGTAAACGACCATCGTGGGCTTGGTGTCAGTGCCGAGAGTCACCTTGAAAGGCTAGACATGTCATTATGAATAGAGGGATCAGAGAGTCATTGTCTAATGAGTCGTTTCGCGTTGAAGATGGTGTTTTCTTGGTTCATGGCAACTTGATTCATTAGCGATGATCTCAACATGGTCAGTGGTACCACATGCTAATGTAGCTGTAGGTGGTTCCAAGGTTGATTTCAATGGCCTTTTTAGTCTTAGATGCCATTGGTGAATAAATGAAGGTGTGATTTAACAAGAAACTATGTTAAGTGGTGTGTATGTGAATGAAACAGAGGATTGTGAAATTGATGGTCTCTTATGCCGCCTAGGGTGTTGAGTCCAAGGATCAAAAATCAAAACTTAGAAAATTATCTTCGTTTGGGAAAATTTCTTCTTCCTCCTGAAATCGATTGGAGGGGGACATCGGAGTGTTCTAAAGTGGCTGCGATGGAATGATTTTGTAAACGACGAATCACTTCACAAATTGAGGTCTAAGCAATCAGTGCTTCAAGCGATAACCACTCGATGTTTTTTTTAATTTTTCAACTATATCATTTCTTTAATTTTTGGATTTGATTCCATTAATTTCTATATATGATTTATGTTTATGGATTCATGGATGTGTTTATGTTTCTTGTTTACTTGCTAGATTTTGATATCTTCTTCTTCTCACAACTTCTCTTCTTCATCGTTGGTGGCTTCTTAAGATCTTTGTTTTGACCATCTAGCTTGTTGCGAGCATCCCAACTCTTCTTGTTGTGGAGTCTTTCTCCCCCAATAAATCCATCTTGTTTTCATAATAGATTAGTTCGGTTTTTAGAGGAGGTAATTGTCATCGGCATCAAAGGAGTGGTATGGTTGGGTGTCGTGGCAAAGGGAAAAGAATGGTCAAAGGGTATTTTAACATGATGTAACAATGAGGTGGCAATGGGTTGGGTCATTATGTGTCAAATGAGGGTGCCACTTGGGATATTCAGTAAAAAAAAAGGGTCAAACTTAATGTTGTTAGTGGGAGGGGTAACATTGCTAAGTTTTTCGACTTTTGAGATGACATGGAAACCAAAAAAATTTACAAGGCAACATTTGCTCTTTGGCATATGCTTTCAGGGCGGATTCGCTACTTAACCCTTTAATGAAATGCTTATAAATTGTAATGAGGCACATGCATAGAATGAAGACATGCACATCTATGGACAAAGCATGCTCATCCCCTAAAATGGCAAATTGTAGCATTTTGGGGGTGAGGAACCCATTTTTTTATTTTATGTTTTATGTGTTCTTATTTATTTGGATTTAATTGTGCATTGCATCTTGAAATATTTTTGGCACCCAACACCCCCAATTAAATTAATTCTAGTATATCCAATATCAAAAAATGTTTTTCCTGTACCACCAAGGGGTGTTCACTTTTGTCCATCCCGACCGTCCCGTTCCGGTCCCAGTCGTTTTGGGATGGGACAAAACTATTACTAGGACAGGAGAAGATGCGGGACGGGTTTTGTTCTGTCACAACTTTTTTCCGTCACAAAATCATGTTATTATTGGTTTAATATATAATATTTTAACCGTAATAGCTATTATTTTTATTAAAGATATAACTAATATCTTTTTTCTATAGATGTTCGTTATATATATAAAAAAATCATCATATAATATTTTTTGGACAAATTTTACTCATATGAAAAAATATTATCATATATTGGTTATATTTTTAACACAAAATACTATAAATATTTAAGAATACCCTCACAATCACTAGCACGGTGCACAGTCTTTATTCACTTTGTTATCTCGGTCTCTCTTTCACATGCTTGCCTAATTCTCTAGAAAATGCTATAGATATTTATGGTCTATCATTGTTCTTATTAAGTTTAAATTTTAATTATTATTTTTATTTTTTATTATGCTTTCAATGTAAAAATGATAAAAGACGATGAGTACATATTTGTATTATGTATTTTCGACTGAAATATACTTTTAATCATTTAAGTTTATATGAGGTATACTTTTAATCCCTTAACTATATAAAGTATACTTTAAGTTTTATAATTCTAACACCGTTAATGTTACTAACAGAAAACGCTGACGTAAAAAAATTAAGTAATGGTTGTGTAAACTTAAGTAATGATTATATAATTAAATGTTATTAATTTTAAATTTAAAATGCTTGGGGATTGTATAATATCTAAAAATCTTGTGAAGCGGTCAATATTCAAACATCATTTGTATTAAAAAAAGAATAGTTAAATAATCTAAATATCAAAATCTTAATTTCATTTCCTTTGATTTGTCAGTTTACTTTATTTTAATAATTAAAAAAAGATTAAAAAATTAAATATATTTTGTCACCGCATAGTCATCATTTGAATTTGCTCTGTCAACATTTTTCATTAAGAACATTAACGGTGTTAGAAATATACCACTTTGATCCTATTTATAAGTCCCTTTTGACCAAATCACACATACCAAAGAGAGGTAGGTAGCTCAATAATTATAGGGTAAATTTTCAACTTTACCCTCATTTATGAATGGGTACCTTTCAACTTTTTATTCTCTCTCTATTTCATTAGCACAATAATATGGACAAATTGTCACAATCTCATTTATTTGGTCAAAAGGGACTTATAAATAGAACCAAATTTTTTGGTCAAAAGAGACTTATAAATAGGACCAGAGTGGTAAGACTAAAAGTATACTTTATAAAGTCAAGGGACCAAAAGTATATTTTACGTAAAACTTAAAGGACTAAAAGTATATTTTAGTTTATATTTTCAAGCATTAGGTATAACATTAAACTCATATCCATATATTTTAGTTTTTACAAATCCAAAAAGAAGAAAATATGATGCTCCATATCCTTAAGAAAAAACAAATAAATGCAAGAGCAGGATGGGACATGGGACAATTTTGTTGTCTCGTACACTTTTGTGACAATACGGGATGTGGAATAAGCCTATCTCGTTTTCATCTTGTCCTGTGAACACCTCCTAGTATTACCCAGTATCTTGATATATTTTCCATAACACTCAATATCTTAAAATATTTTTTATAGTAGCACTTGATATCTCAAATTAATAATTTTTAGTACATCTAGCACCATGAAATATTTTTTTCAATAACTCACGAAGTGGGAAAAAAACACTAAAAGGTGCCAGATGCACTAAAATTTGATTAATTTGAAATACTGAATGATACTAAAAAATATTTCAGACAATTAAATCCCACCTAGCTCAAACAAATAAAAATTAATTGAAAAAATAATAATAAACCCTTCTTCTTGGAGATGAGCATTCCCTGCACATTCAATGGAATGTGGATTCTAGGGCATTTTGATCTTAAGGATGGGTCAGTATTTGAAATATAAATTTAATGAAGTATTTGGCAAAAATGATATGAAATATTCTTTTTACAAGAATTACGATGATTATATAAACTTGTAGGAGGATATAGAAAAATGGAAAAATTTTAAATAAATACCATTTGAATTTGTAAAAGTCCCAGAAGTCCGTCGAATTTGTAAAAAGACTGATAAGTACTAAAGATTTATAAGGGATATGCAAATTCGAGTCAAATTACCCTTTTGCCCTTAGTTTTAATTAATAAAAAAATAAAATACCCTCAAACACCCCCACCGCCATGGGCGGGCGGGCCCTCCACCGTTGGCCGGGTAGTAGGGGGCGGCCGTGCGACCACCACCGCCGGCGGTGGAGGTGTCTCGAGGGTATTTTATTTTTTTATGTATTTAAAACTAAAAGAAAAGAGTAATTTCACCCGACTTTCCGATATCCCTCATGGCCCCTTGCGTAGTGATTTCTCGGTTTTTACCAATTCCACGGGCTTTAGGGGTTTTACAAATTCAAATGGTGTTTATTTAGAATTTTCCCTAGAAAAATACTGTAAGAAGAAATATAATAAAAAGATGTAAAACTAATTTATATATTAAAAAATAAAATTAGTTTTTTTAATAAATAACAAATAACTGATGAGAGGGGGAACGCCAATAATAATATCCAATGACCTTATCATCGTCTACTTTCGTTCTTCCAGTTCTCAACAAAATTAAGCCCGAAAATTCACCCCCCAAATTTCTCCATTCCCATTCTGCGCCTTCTTCTGCAACCTCTCGCTTCTGCAACGAAGAAACCAGGCTTCATCGTTCCATCTCAAGGACTTCTTCTTCTTCCTCTTCGGCATCGCAGAAATGGAGGGCAGGGGTCTCTTTCTTTCCCGCTTTCTTGAAAAAGGGCAAAGACGCTGAGGCTCTCAAGGATGAGCTTCTCGAGGCGATTGCGCCGCTAGATCGGGGGGCTGATGCTACCCCTGAAGACCAGCAAAGAGTTGATCAGGTAGGTTTCGATTTTTGGGTTCAATTTTTTTGTTGCTATGCTTGTTTTCTGTGGCGCAACAAACAGATGAAGAAATTGAACGTCAAACTTTCTTCTAACTCGGCCATTGCTGTGTGTTTCACTGTGAATTTCGAATTTCGAATTTTGTGAGTGCTCTGTCTCATGAAAGGAAGTGTTATCGCTCGAGCATCATGTTATGCCGTGAAAATTTGTTTGGAGCTATAAGGATCCTTCCGTTGGGAAACTAGACATGCGTGTAAAAATAATAGCATGACCTTCAGCTTCGGTTGCTAGATCCTTTGGACAACAAGATGCAAATTCTTGTTTCAGGCGGAAATCACGGATACCAGGGAGATGCTACACTTCTGTAATTACCTGCTTATGGAAAACGCTGTTAATCAATCTCTTACTCATCAAATTTTCAAAATTGACAGGTGTGCAGAAGAATCTTGGACCCCTCCTCCCGTGGATGCAGTTCGAATTGACGTTGATGCATCTGTGCGCCATATGATCATGCAGCTTGTGGAGGTGTAATCAGGAATTCTGAAGGACAATGGCTAATGGGGTTCCACATGTCTCTTGGGCCCCATACAATCATTGGGACGGAGCTCTGTGCAATCATGACAGGATTAAAAGTGGGGCGCATCAGATGGGGCTTCAGAAAATTCTTCTATATACTGACTCGCTTGAGGCCGTCAACATCCTCATGAGGGATAGTTATACTGACCATCCACTCAGAGATATCATTCGAGAGACCAGAGACCTTCTTTTCATAGACTGGAGCGTTGAGATCTACCACACTTCGAGAAAAAACATTTCCTGTGCTGATTATATAGCCAAGTACGGTCATGATACCCTTGAGGAAGCGGGCGTGGTTCTATCGCCAACTGTCCCAATTGGTTGTATTCATATGTTTTTGAATGACCAAATGGTCTGTCAGTCATAGTTTCTGATTTTCGTACTGTATTAGGGGTTAGACTTTCATGCTCTTTCTCCGTCCCCTGTATCAAGCTCCGGCTTGCCTTCTCTTGTAAAAAAAAAAAAAAAAAAAAAAAAAAAAAAAAAAAAAAAAAAAAAAATGGAACTTTCAAGGCTACCTCACCTTGCAATATACTAATTATTAATTTAATATATAGATTTTGTCATCTCTCATAATTTGGCCACTTTCATAGGGTAGTTGGCTGGCAGCAATAAACAATACATTTTCACTTGTTGTTTCAATAAACTTGCTAAAGTTGAGTCGTAAACATGAATTACCCTAACAGGGGAAGAGAGATCAAGGAGAAGTCTCACTTTCTCACTGAGAAGTAAATTAATCAGCTGATGGAGTTAGGTGTCAAAAGTATTATTGATTTCTATTGTTAAAAATATAACTCATTTTGTTTCTGTTATTTATCTAATCTTAGTTTATTCTAAATTTTATATGATCATAGTTTTTATATTTTCACTTCATTGTGTTCTTTCCACACTAACTTAGCACGTCGAGCTTTGCTTTATTACCACCCCTGTTATGATTATATATTTTCGCATACTAATATTAGATGTTGTAGCAGGCTATAGTATACATTTTACTGGACTATACGCACTCTGGAAGAGAGAACTCAATTATGTTGCAGAGTAGCCTATAGCCTATAGCCTATAGGATTTATGTAGTCAGAGAGGGAGTATATTTTATAATTGTGTGTGTGTGCGCGCATTAATAATTGGTTTGTAAAATTTCATTGTAACTATTTTTTTTTTTTTCATTTTAAGGAATAGAGGCTGCAAACTTGCTTGAATATGAGGGCGTACAAACATGTGTTTACAAGAGTGGTTATAGAAAGGTCTTGAGGATAATAAATGATAAATAATTCGCATTCTGTTGTTAGCATAGGATTGATTCAGAGAGATTTGATATCTTTATTTATTTTCAAAAGCAATGATTATCCTGGACTAATTTTCTATTGGTTGAAGGTTCGTCTAGGTGACATCACTACTACAAAAAGATTCTTTGATGACACTAATTAACGTCGTTTTCTAAAAAAACAGAAGTTAAATTGGAGGCAATGACATTTTTGAAATTTCAGCTTATCTTTCTATAATTGTTTCTAGATAAACAGTCATTGAAAGTTAAATTTTCAATGAACGTTTTTGATAAATAGTTGTTGAAAGTTTAATTTCAATGACCGATCTTTCAAAAAAGGTCGTTGAAAATAACCCAATTACATCTTTTTCAAATGTGCCTCTCATACCTTCTCACACCTCTGAGTCTTTCTCCTTTAGTCTCTCTCACGTTTCCCCCTCCTTCTCAATCTCTGATCCAACTCTAAGCCCTAGTCCAGCAAAATCACATCGTCCAGCCCACTCTCAGACCCCAAACACAATCTTCGGCCCTTTCTCTAACCATTGCCCTCCATCTGATAGTGACCCCTCTCCTCCTCGGCCTTATACAGACATAAATTGTGTCACCAATGGCCTTTACCCTCTATCCCTCTGGTTGCGTCCTTGACCTCACACAGTCATCGACGCCATTGACCTCTGCCCTTCATAGTTGATGCCCTTTGCCCTCTACCTATAACATCCCAAATTTTTGGAAGTTAAAGAGTCAGGTTTAGTAGTAAAAGTAATAATAAAAAACAAAAAAGATAAAAACATGAAATTATTAAAATTTATTAATTAACAAGGATAAAGGATATTGATAAGAATAATAAGGAAAAGAAAATATGTAAGGGAAATATCTTCATGAAATAATCTAATCCTTATATAAATAAAAAGAAAGATATGAGAGAGAAACAATAAATAAAGAGTTTTTTTTAAAGAAAATATTAGTATAAGAAGATCAAACCCAAATTCTCTCTCATATATAGACGCCCTATCTTCTTAGTTCATTATGATCCCTTGGTGCCACAACTCACTAGTACACTTTAAGGTGTGAGGTGTGAATTTCTAATTATGTTCCCTAACCCAGCTCACACCTTTTAGCCATAGAACTGGGTACGTAGTTCATGTAGTTCAAGGAAATTGAGACTGGTGAGTTTTGTGGAGGAATGACGAATACAAAAGGTGCAAGAAGCGACTGGACCCTCATTGGGTACCATCGTTGTTGGATGCTTGCAAGAAACAAGATAGATTGGAACATTCTTCTAGATGCAATTGAAGCCACAAATTCTCACTAATTTATGTGTTACTTGCGTGCAATTGTACTGCAAATTATGCCCCGATTTCAAAGGAACCATTCACCCACATCTGAAAAAGGAATATCACCTAGAGGGGGGGTGAATAGATGATCTTAAAAATTTAAACTTCTTTTCAAATTGAACGAAATAGAGACCAATAAGATAAATGAACACAAGAGAATTTATCCTGGTTTGGTCTAAAACTTCGACCTACGTCCAGTCCCCAGAACACCTGGGATTTCACTATCTTTCGGAATGATTACAGACTCTATAAACGAAGGATGGTCCCTTTCACTCTCAGACTCCACTCCCCCTTACAGATTGTAATCTATACACCCACTCTTAAGGTTCCACAACCTTAAGATACAGCTGATAAAGAAGTAAAAATGTTTAAGTACTCCTCACGAGTTAGTAAAATAATGAACACTGGAGAACAAACTCAATGAAACAGTTGAAAACAGCAAATGTAATTAACTTCGAATTGATTGTGCAGAGTTTCCGTAGTTGGCAAATTGAATGCTCCCACTATTTATAGATGATACAATTAATGACCGTTGGTGAGCTTCGTCGAATAGCCATTTAGACACTCGGATATGTCCGTTACACAGGTGAAACATTCGACAAGAATTCCTCTGGTCTGAATGGTACGGCTGGAATTTTTGGTTGTATCTGTTGTGAGATGGCATTTAATGCCAACTTGGAGAATATCAGAAATGACTTTACTTTGCTCAGAACATTGGTCTCCGAGAATATCACGTTTAGGTAGGAGCATTTAATGCCTCTGACAGCTGAGATCGTTTAATTCAAATTCACCGGTAACTCAAACCTAAATGATCTGAAACTCATCAATAAATTGGTTAATAGCATTTAGTAATCAAGATATATAATAAACAGAAGAATATTTAATTCATTCGATGATTCATGAAGTTCGAACACGGTGATTTTCAAATCGGCATGAAGTTGCTCGAGCAAGGGTCCAAGCTTGCTCGGGCAAGCTCCTTCAAAATGCTGAAGGAAGTATGCTTGCTTGCGATGCTCGGCGAGTTTCGGCCTTGCTCGAGCATGTTGCTCGAGCATGAAAATTTCATGCTCGGGCATGCTCTTTGTAATCAGTTAAAAAACATCTTTGCCTCGCTGCTGCTCGAGCATATTTTTGAGCATGTTGCTCGAGCATGATCAGATTCATGCTCGGGCAGGTCCATTCTGATAGAATTATAAATGCACTAAACTCGCTGTTGCTCGAGCAGACTTTCAACCTTGCTCGAGCAAGCCTTCTTTGAATCAGATGGAAAAGCTTGAAATGCACTGATGCTCGAGCATGCTTTCTTGCTTGCTCGAGCATAGTGCTCGAGCATAAGTGAAACCATGCTCGGCCAACCTCTTTTACACTGAAGGAAGCGCCTGCTGCTCGACCTTGCTCGAGCAGCATTTTAGGGTTGCTCGAGCAACACTTTTTCAATGCTCAAGTAAACTCTTCAGCACAACAAAGTACTGAGGTTCCTCGATGTTGCTCGAACAACTTTTGAAGCTTGCTCGAGCAAAGTGCTGAAGCACGCTTTCGTTCCCTGAGCGAGTATGCTTTACCAGTTGATTTATTTAGCCAGCACGATATTGCTCGAGTACACTTTTTGATCTGCCTGAGCAAGGTTCCTTCAGAACATTGCTGATTTACCTTGCACACAACATTGCTCGAGCAAACTTAATTCTTTGCTCGAGTAACATTCTGAGAACTCCATTATCAGATTTAGCCATGATCTTTGCTTATTTATTTTCATAACTTCGAGAATTGTTATCATAAAAAACACAAGAGCCAACATTCTCCCCCTTTTTGATGATGACAATTCCAAGAGCTAGTTTGAAAATGAAATTTAATAAGATTGATAAAGACAAGTAACTGATGAAACTGAAATGTCATGTGATTCATTTATAATTAGTGCAGTTACATCATCCAAAAAGATACATCATAAACTAAATTAAAATAAACAAAACATAACGAAACATAAACCGTCAATACAATCAAACTAGCTAAACTACTGTCCCCCTTTGTCATCGAAAAAAAGGGGGCCTGAGCAAGAGGAGAAGCAATGGAGCTATCAGGGAAATCAGACGGAGAAGAAGACGGAAGAGGAACTGTGGAAGGGTCTACGGCAGGTGGAGGGATAACTGGATCTACCACGGGAGAAGACGGAGGAGGAGGAGGAGCAGGACTAGGAGGCTTCTCAGGAGGAGGAGGAGGAGGAGGAGGAGGTGGTCGAGAGAAGCCAAGACTCATCGCAAATGTATCGAGAGTAGCATCAAAGTGCTTGTTTTGCTGCACAAGAGCCTCAACCTCGGTCTTGAATAGCTGCTGCTGATCATACAGAACCGAGAAGCGCTGATCCAACTCAGACTTGAAATCCTCAAGAGCAGTGTCCATATTCATGCCAAGCTTATATTGAAGGACCTGCATGTCTTTGGTGAAGGACTTGATCATCTTCTTGACCAAATCCTGATAGACCTCGAAAGCCTTCACAACCGGAGTCATGGCTTTCTGAATGGCGGCCTCAACAATAGCCTGAGTAGCGGCCTGTGAAAATGATGGGGCTGGAGCAGAGGAGGAACCGGCCTTAGACAACTCTACTTCATCCGGAGGATGTGAGGCCGATGGACCAGGCTTAGACGCGGTCGGCTGAGAGAATGAGACAGGTTCCTTGCCCTTTCCTTTTGATGTCGCCTTGGTGAAGGATATCCTCATACTCTTCATGTGCTCTTTTCCGAATAGCGGAGGATATACTTCTTGGTCATCTGAGAGATACCAAATATTATTGATATCCAATATCCTTGAGACCAAAAACGGATACAGGATGGTAGCACGAAGCCGGACCTTAGCCTCAGAGAGAAAAGTCATCATCTCCTCCATAATCCACTTTCCCAAATCTCGTTCCTCCATGGCAATAAGAGAGGCAAACCGCTCAAAGTCCCTCCGCACAAAATGAGTGAAGCTCTGGCCTTTCTGAACAAGGCTGCGACTATACACATACCAGAGTACTCTGTATTCGCTTTTCATCTGAGCCGGAGTTACATTGATCCTTTTGCCTTCAATTGGAGCATCTGGGAAGAGAATTTGATGGCACTCGACATGAGAAAGCTTGGGAGGATCTTCAGGAATATTTGCAACACCCAGAAGGACATTGAGATCATGAGTCGTTAGTCTAATTTCTTGGCCGCGCACCTTGGTAATCAAGACATCATCGTCCGATTTGTTCACCTTTTCCTTCATACGCATATTATGATAGAACACTCGAACAACTTCCGGAGAATATGGAAAACTTATACTCAGAAGGGGCATAAACTGAAGCAACCAGTCAGTCATATCAAAATTAAATTTCTCTTTGAAGTGCTCCAAGTTCACATACACAATTGCACAAAATGGCCTAGTCTCGAAATACCGTGCATATATACGATGATCATCAACAGTAATATCTCCTTGATTCATGTTTGGAGATGGTTCCGGGAGCTTACCATCCTGAGGCCGACTAGTTGATGTATCTTCCTCCTTATTCTCGGAGCCTTCAGATTTGAGTGAGAACGATACTCTCAGTTTCTTGCTTGCGGAGCCTTGTGATTTCTGACTAAGGGAAGGCTTGAGTGGAAGAGGTTGGTCCTCTCTTGTCTTGCTACGAGCCTCGTCGAACGAATTTTCGATGCCGACGGTTTTTGAAGATGGTGGTGACGGTGACCTTGCTCGTTTGCCAGAAGGAAGAGAACCCATCTTCAACCTTGTTGTTGGGGATGCTGGTTGCACAACCTTCTTTTCCTTCTCACTTGTTTTGGACTTGGTTGCCGACTTCGAAGATTTCGACGATTTCGACGAAGATTGGGATTTTGTGGGTTTTGAAGATTTCTCTGAATCTGCGACTTTAGGCTTAAAGTATCATGATTTCTTTGAGGGAGATTGAGTAGAAGAAGGTTTATCTCTAGAACTAGCCATCGAGAGAAAAATCAAGAGTTTCGAAAGTGGGGTTGGATTGAGAGAATGAGAGAGATATGGAGGGAAATAGGGAGATTTTAAAGCAAACAATCGGTTGAAACGGTTGATAACGAGAAGTTGAACAATCATAACGGAAGAATTTGGAGAAACGATTCCTCAAACGGACGTAACGGATCGAAATGATTCAGAGAGAAGAGAGGGTTAGGTTTCGGTTTGGGGGAAAACAGTGTTTCTGTGAAAGTGAAACGACGCGTGACGTTTTTAAGCCTGATGCCCGATGTTGCTTGAGCAAGGTATTAGTGTGCTCGAGCAAGATTCTTCTGCTTCTGAGATTTACGCCTCTGCTCGGGCAATATCGCGAGTATGCTTGCTTTGCTCGGGCAATGTCAGCGAGTATGCTCGCCAATCTTCGACAAAATGAAACGACGCTTCACTTTAAAAAGGGGCCAACTCCCGTCTTTGCTCGAGCATAAAATTTCTTACTCGAGCAGAGTTTGCGCTCGAGCAAACTTCTTGTCTTGCTCGAGCATACACGTATATATGCACAAATAAATTGATTTTCCCTTTAAAATTTTTATTAAATTTTTTTTAAATAATCATTATTTACCCATATCAAAACCATTAAATCTAACCTCCCATCTAATATGTACTGTGAATATTTGATTTATAGCTTCATTTTGGAAGATTGAAACTTGAATTAGATCATATGCATATCAATGTTCATCAGTGAGACTTGCTCGGGCACGTTCTGGAGGATTGCTCGAGCAATGCTTCTCACTTTCTTCATTTCTGCATTTTGCTACGCTGCTTGGGCAAGGCCAGAAAGCATACTCTCACACTTTCCTTTCTTATACTCGCTGCCCGTTGTTGCTCGAGTAGGTCTCTGGGTTTGTTCGAGTAGACTTCTTCAAGTCTGTTTCATCAATTCCTTCTTTGTGAGCTTGCTCGAGTAAAGATAGTTGGTATGCTCGAGTAAGCCCTCTCTGATAAGCTCTGTTTTAATTCTCGTGTACAGAGCATCCTGCAAAACACAAGAAAGAGACTCCGATGCCAAAGTTAGCGATAATCTGTTCAAAGCAATATAATTAAGAAATAAACACTTACAGGTCATTGGGATTAGCCATTCCCAATTCTCTTCGAATAAATAGAAATTGCTCTTTAGCCAGTGGTTTGGTGAAGATATCGGCCAGTTGAAGATGCATGGGAATGAACATCACTTTGACATCTCTTTTCTGTACATGATCATGAATAAAGTGATGCCTTACATCGATATGCTTGGTCCTTGTATGTTGAACTGGATTTTTCGCCAAGCTAATCGTACTTGTGTTGTCACACACAATTGGGATTTCGCTCAAATGGACTCCCAAGTCAGACAGTTGTTGTTTCAACCACAGAACTTGTGCACAACAGCTTGAGGCAGCCACATACTTCGCCTCAGTTGATGACATGGCTACAGTAGTCTGCTTCTTACTAAACCAAGATACAAGTGAGCCTCCGAAGAACTCACATTGTCCACTGGTGCTCTTTCTGTCAGTCTTGTATCTAGCGTGGTCAGCGTCTGAGTATGCAACCAAGAATTCTTGTTGCCCATTTGGAAACCAGAGACCCAATTCCTTTGTGTCCGAGAGATACCGAAAGATCCTCTTGACATGCTCGGCATGTGATTCTTTGGGAGCTGATTGAAATCGTGCGCACATTCCCACACTAAATTGAATATCTGGCCGACTTGCAGTTAGGTATAGCAGAGACCCGATCATTCCTCTATACTTAGTTATGTTAAAATCTTTGCCCTTTTCTTCATCGGCATCCAGCGAGGCTGTTGAGCTCATTGGAGTGTCTGCACCATTACATTGCTCTAAGCCAAACTTTTTGAGCAAGTCTCGGAGATACTTCGTTTGTGAAATAAATATTCCATCTCTTCGTTGCTTGATTTGTAGTCCGAGAAAGTAATTGAGTTCTCCCATCATTGACATCTCGAACTCAGCCTGCATTTTCTTAGAAAATTCCTCACAGAGAGAATCATTAGTAGCACCAAATATTATATCATCCACATATATTTACACAATTAGGAGTTCTTTAAGCTTATTTGTTTTGATAAAAAGTGTTGTGTCTGCTTTTCCTCTAACAAAGCCTTGATCCAGAAGAAATTTACTTAGGTGTTCATACCAAGCTCTAGGAGCTTGTTTGAGACCATACAAGGCTTTCTTAAGACGATAGACGTGGCTGGATGATGTTCATTTTCAAAACCAGGAGGCTGTTCAACGTATACTTCCTCTTGGATAAAACCATTTAAAAAGGCACTCTTTACATCCATTTGATAGAGTTTGAAACCTTTGATACACGCAAAGGCTAAGAGTACGCGTATTGCCTCCAATCGCCACCTTTGGAGCAAACGTTTCCTCATAATCAATCCCTTCTTCCTGATTATAGCCTTTGGCGACCAATCTAGCCTTGTTTTGGACTATAATTGCAGACTCATCTCGTTTGTTTTGAATACCCATTTGGTGCCAATGACCGGATGGTCTTTAGGTCTGCGTACCAAATCCCAAACTTGATTTCTATCAAATTGATGTAATTCCTCTTGCATCGCTATCACCCAGTCATTGTCTGATAGGGCTTCGTCGATCTTAGAGGGTTCAATTTGAGATATAAAAGTAGAAAATATTACTTCGTTTAGAGTGCTTCTCCTGGTCCTCACTCCTTGATTAACATCACCAATCACTTGGTCCAAAGGATGATTCCTTATGAATTTCCAAGCTTTAGGTTGAGATTGATCAGGATTTTCTAAATTATTTTGAGGATCAGTTTCAAATACATCTTCAGAGTTTTCAATAGAAGCAGGGGTAGATTTCGAAAAGAATTGATTTCTGAAAGTATTTTCTTCATCATCAACCAGAGACTCGTCTATCTTAGACTCACAGAACACAACATGTATTGACTCTTCAACTACATGAGTACTTTTGTTAAAAACTCTATATGCCTTACTCCTATTCGAATAGCCAAGAAATATACCTTCATCGGATTTGGGATCAAACTTCCCCAAATTGTCCTTACCATTGTTGTGAACGAAGCACTTACAGCCAAAGATGTGAAGGTGAGCCACATTCGGTTTCCTTCCTTTGTAGAGCTCATACGGAGTCTTGTTAAGCTTCTTTCGGAGATAGGCTCGATTTGATATGTAGCAGGCTGTGTTCATAGCATCTGCCCAGAAGACTTGTGAAGTCTGGTTTTCATTCAGCATTGCACGAGCCATCTCACTTAGTACTCGATTCTTCCTTTCGACTACACCATTCTGTTGTGGTGTCCTTGGAGCCGAGAAATTGTGATCGATCCCATGAGCATCACAGAATTCTCCGAATGCTTGATTCTCGAACTCACCTCCATGATCCGTTCGAATAGCTGTAATACAATTACCTTTCTCGTTTTGCACCTTATTGGCAAACACAACAAATAGATCAAAAGTTTCATCCTTAGATGATAAGAAAATAGTCCAAGTAAAAAGCGAGAAATCATCGACAATCACAAGTGTATAAAGATTCCCACCAAGACTTTTAACTCTTGCTGGTCCAATTAAATCCATATGGAGTAATTGAAGTGGATGATTTGTTGAAATTTTATATTTGTTTTTAAAAGATGATTTAGTTTGTTTACGTCTTTGACACGAATCACAGATCATATCATTTTTAAAACGGAGTTTGGGTAAACCAATTACTAAATCTTTTCTGAGCAACTTGTCCAGTTGATGCATGTTGACATGAGCCAGACGCTTATGCCACAGCCAACTCTCATCTAAGTTGCTGACAAAACACTTTTCAGAGCTTATTTTCGGTAAATCCAAGGTCTAACAATTTCCCTCTCTTAGAGCTTTGAGTAATACCTTTAGTTTACCTTTATCAAATGGGAGATCGTCCTTGTTGACAATGAGACATTCTTCCGAATCAAAGATAATCCAGTTATTCTTATCAGCGCTTTGGCTCACACTTAGAAGATTGTGACAGAGACCTTCTACCAGATAGACATCCTTAATCTGAGGCCCATCTTTTGCACCGATTTCACCAATACCGGTGATCGTTCCGAATTGATTTCCTCCAAAGGAAACTTTTCCGCCATCCTTTGATCTCATTGCAACAAATTTGTCTGCATCTCCCGTCATATGTCTGGAGCATCCACTATCGATATACCACTTGTTGATTCTTGATGCTCTCAAACATACCTGCAAGACCACAAAGGATCACGTTTTAGGTACCCATCTTTTCTTGGGTCCTTCGGGGTTAGTTTTGACTTGAGGAACATAAGTTCCCTTAGGCATCCATTGATAATTGCCAATTGGCTTATCCTTTCTGTCCTTTTTATGAAAACATGATGAGATTGTTGGTTATGATTAGTTTTGATGATGTCTTGTATAGATGTCATTCTTAAGAGCAAAAAGGTTGCACACTACATTTATATTGTACATGGACTAATTCTTATTTTTAATGTAGATGTGAAGTTTAATAATGTATAATAATCAAGAAAGGAGACTGAAGAAGAAAGAACTTGCTGAATATAATGGGAAAATCAACATTCAAGTTCTTGTGATACTGGAAGTCTCTATGATCAAGCGGAAGTTGGAATAGCTTAATTCGAAGTCAAATTAAGCTATCTGAAGCATGAGCATGAATAGTATCGTATGTGTGAATAGTACACCGTATACATGAATAGTGTCATACGGTATGAACAGTGCCATATGGATCCAAGTAATTATGCATAGTGCCATACGGTATACATTCTTAATGGCATAATCGTAATTATGCTGAAATTCAGTTTCGATGGCAAAGTTGTAATTTTGCTGACTTCCCATTGATGACTCGAGTCAGTCTGTATGACTCAAGGCAAAACTTCGACTCCAGTCAGATTTTCGAGTCCAATCAGTTTTTTGACTCCAGTCAGATGTTCTCCGGCTGCTCTGTTCAATTTTGTTTATGGCGACCTCTGGTAATTCGACAATATCACTCAAACCAAGAATCGGATTGATATGAAACCAGTGGCATATGAAACTAGACATCCAGCACGTATTTGTGACAAAATTTCAAGTCCAAAGGAGGTGAGATGAATTATCTATGAATTTTACAAGTTGACACAAAAATCAACGTCACAGCCAGGACCAAGCTTCGGTATTTCGAGTGTATCTCTCAAACGACAAATCCAATTGAGTTGAAACCGGTGCCATTGGAAACTAGACTCAAATACCTTTCCAAAAACATCAAGAACACAAAAAACGAAGATCAATTGAAGTAGATATGATGTTTTCAAGTTGACAGTTTGTTCTGAATGCTGCAGAAATCGCTGATAAGATCAACCTCCATTGATCTGATGTTAATGGACAAAATACAACTAATTTGGAGCTGATTCTTGTTGAAATGGAAAGAAGACATAAAGAGCTTTCTAAGCTTGGGTGGTTTGCCAAATTTGAAGCTATACAGAAGGCGCTACGTTCACTGGAATTTGCTCATTGTGTTGCCAATATCATTGGGTCTCTGGAAATCTGAAACTTGCACAAGAACGTGATATATGGAAGCTAGCAGATTGACATTTGAAGATGATACTCAAGTGGAAGGTGATACATACTTGAGTAATGTCAAGACAGAACCATCGCTAAAGTAACAGCTTTTAACTCGAGTCATACTTGATAACTCGAGTCATAATCCAAACAGAAACCATACTCAAGTATTGAAGATTGGCTACTCGAGTATTGATCAGAATGAAGCGTCTGTCAAGTGCTCTTTCACTGAGTACTCGAGTATATGAAAATAGGTACTTGAGTATTGGTATATCAGCAAACATGATTCATCTGCAACATTGTTCGAATGGATTGATTATTCAATTAATCTTTCTTCTATATCACTCAATATTATCTATGTTATCATTAATCATCTTCTTGAGTGATTTTCAGATGATTAACCAAAGTTTGAATTTTGATGAGCTGTAACGCACCAAGAGAGACGCCGAACAGAGACAACGCGCAGAACCCAATAAAGGCTAGGCCAATCTACCAAACGCACCAAATCATTAATTAAAGCCACCAACTGACCGAAAGCACGTGATTGACAACTGTAAAGAGTCCCAACTAAGCGGACACTCAATTGAGGCTAAGTAGAAGGCGCGGACATTTAAATATCTCAACGGACATATCATATTCATACGAGTAGATTCAAATCCTTCAACGGTCTTAATCTTCAACAAGTATAAATACTCGAAGGATTGAATTCATCAAGCAGAACCAACGCATACACAGACAAAGCATACATAGAGTTCAACTTCTATTCTATATCTTCGGATATTCTTGAGCTTCAGTGTTTATCATTTATCTACTCTGTGAGAGAGTTTTATCAATTGTCTTAAATTCGTTCAAATCTCAAGGTAGTGGTATCTTGAGTGTGGGTGTATCAATTACAACTTGTAAGGGAGAGTGAGTCCGAGAGTGAAAGGATCATCCTTCGTTTACAGAGTGTGTAATTGTGTCCATGGTTATTCAATTACAACTTGTAAGGGGGAGTGAGTCTGAGAGTGAAATGATCATCTTTCGTTTACAGAGTGTGTAGTTGAGTATTTGGTTACAACTTGTAAGGAGGAGTAAGTCCTAGTGAGAGGATTACTCGAGAGTTACAGAGTGTGTAATCAAGTTTGGAGATAGTGAAATCCTGGAGTGTCTGGGTATTGGACGTAGGTCAAGGAGTTAGACCGAACCAGTATGATTCTTCTGTGTCATCTCTCTTTACTTCTTCTCTGCTTTCATTATTTATCCATCATACCGCGAAAGAATTTTTGAGATCACCTATTCACCTCCCTCTAGGTGATATTCCACCTTCATTTGGTATCAAAGCGTAGGATTCTCAGTTGGGCTTAACATCCCGAGAAAGATCATGGAAGGAATATTGCCTGATGGAGCCTCTATCAATCGTCCTCCTGGTTTCAACGGAGAACATTATTCATTTTGGAAAGCCAAATTTAGAGTCTTTGTTATGGCGACTGAGTTTGGTCTATGGAATGTGTTCGAGAAAGGTGATTATAAACCATCTGTCACTAAAGATGGAGTTAAAACAGATAAGCGTGAAGAAGAGTACGATGAAAATGACAGGAGACTTGTTACTCTCAACAACAAAGCCATTTTGATGCTTCAAAGTACTCTTAGTCATCAAGAGTTCTTCCGAATTTGCAATCTAACAAATGCAAAAGACATGTGGAAAGCATTGGAGATTGCATACGAAGGAACCTCTGGTATTAAGGAGAATCGTATCAACACACTGACAACCAAATATGATCTCCTACATATGAAGACCGGAGAATCCATAGGAGAATTTCAACTTCGTTTTACTCATCTGGTGAATCAATTATCAGCTTTAGGTAAAACGTACGAGCAAAATTCTCAAGTCAGGAAAATCCTCAATGTCCTGACAAAAGATTAGGAAGCAAAGGTCACAGGAATCGAAGAAGCCTGTGGAGAATCAATGCAATCAGTAGCTGCTCTATTCGGAAGCTTATCTGAATACGAAGGCAAGCTCAAATTCAAGAAGGGCTTGGATGAAATTAACGACGATAAAAAGAAAGGTATTGCTTTGAACGCTGTGAAAGAAAAACCCAATGAGGAAGATGAGGATGATGATGAGATGGCAATGTTCGTGCGAAAATTCAAAAAATTCTACAAGAGGACCAAGGCTTTAGAAAAAAATTTCAGAGAGGAACTTCAAGCAACAAACAAGATCAAATCATTTACTACGAGTGTGAGAAGCCAGACCATTTCAATTCTGAATGTCCTTAGCTGAAGGCTAAAGAAAAGGAGAAAAATGAAAGATTCAACCGCCTCAAGAAGAAAGCTTATATATCTTCCATATGGGGTGATAGTTCTTCAGATGAAGAAAGTGACGAGGAAGAAGTAGCAAATGTTTGTCTAGTTGCTGAAGAACAATCTGAAAATAACAATGAGGTAAATGATTCTGAACCTACCTATGATGAATTATTCTCTCGAATACAATGAACTATATGCTGAATTTGAAAAACTTGCAAAAGAGTTTATTGCCTCCAAGAAGAAAATTAAATTGTTGGAAGAACAAGTTCAAAATAATTCGGCTTCCACTTCTGTTTGTGAAAATATTTCTGAAAGGAATTGTGAAAAGATTTCAGAAAAGATTTGTGACAATTGCTATGTTTTAGAGAAAAGAAATTTACATCTTACAAAAACTCTTGAGAAATTCACTAGAGGTAGTGAAATGCTCAAAGTAATTTTAAAAACAAAGAAAAGGTTCACAAATGACAAATCGGGATTGGTTATAAACCGATTTTGATAAGAAGAAAGGCAAGAAGAAACTTGGACAAAAATCTTATATGAACTATTTTCGAAAATCAGTCCATTCTTCAAATCCTTTTGCTCATTGCAACTATTGCAATCGTAAAGGCGATGCTACTTCTTCTTGTTTTCATAAAAAGGAAAGAAAGAGCAAGCTTGTAGGTAATTATCAATGGGTACCAAAGGGAACTTATGTTTTCCCTAAGATTCGAACTAACCCAGAAGGACCCAAGCATAAATGGATACCAAAATGTCCATCTGTTGCTTTGTGTGTGCAGATTGATTCCAAAAAGAATGGACATAAAGGGATTGAGAATAAGAGAATTCCTTATGCACCGAAAAGGAGATCCTCTCAAGTGCCAAGCAGAAAACACGTGGAGTCTAGACCCCTTGAGAAAACTTTGCAGACACCTATGAAACAGTGGGTAAGCAAAGTCGATCTTCAAAGTACCTAAGGTAAAAGGTATACAATGGTAAAACCTCCTATGCTATTATCAGTAACAATTATAGAGGTTTTATACATTGGATATTAGGAATGAACATTGAAAACTATTTTGAAATTGAAAATCCATCTGACAGTTTTATTCATATAACAATTGCAATGTTCAAAAAGCCTGACTCTTCATACATGTGCAATGTTTTGATAATTTTCTCTGTGAACTGCATATTTTGGAACTATACTCAAGTAACAAGCTAAACTAATCGAGTATAGTTGATTTAATATCTGTACTTAAGCGTTTCAAGGACCAATACTTGGTAAGGTATACTCGAGTATTGGTTGAATAGATCAGCTATCGCATACTGGTTCTGATATAATACTCGAGTATGAGGTAAGTGATACTCGAGTATGGGTATGATACTTGAGTACAGGTAAGATGATTCGCAAGTATGCAGAAGAAGCAATGGTTGATGGTATCTACATCAATTCATCACAACCAAGCAAGCTTCAACAAGGACAAGAGGAATTACGGTGATATCTAACCTTATACTATACTGTGCTTATGTGAAATTCATAATTGGGTAATGAATACTTGTCCATTATTGCATTCCATTAGCAATCAATCATTTATGTCTTTCAAAAATGTTTTCAGATTGCTAAAATGAATTTGTGCAAAACTTTCTAAGATTATGTTCTTAAGATGCACAATTCTAAAATTTGTTCACTCTGTTTTTGGAAGAATGCATATAAATGTTTTTGAAAAATATTTTGATTGCATTCAAATGATGTTTCAAAAATGGAAGTTAATATTGTTTACTGAATGTCGGATATGCTTCAAATTTGTCCAACTGATTTTCCCTGTCATTCACATATTGATCTTTAGCATTTAATGCGATACTTCACACATATGAGTTTCAAGTCTATCTTGAAGAAAAGAATTCAATCTGTGAATCTGTTATGATTTAAGTATAAATTCTTAGTTGGCTAAGTTATTCCAAGCTTTATAAATGTTCATTAGTGCGTGGAATATTAATGCATTAACCATCATATGGAATAACTTACTAGGATGATATTCTGGAACTCTAGTCGTTTGGACTAATGAGTGTGTGCTTCATCTTCTATAAATCCTATTAGTCATTCTGTTACTCAAATACATCAACATTATTTTCATCCATACTTTGAGTAACCACATCTGTATATTCAATTACTTGCCTTAACCATTCATATATTTCTAAATTCAATTCTAAGAGGCAAAATTATCACTTGGATAATAGCAAAGTCATCATGCTCAAATGCTTCTGCTGTGCTAAACATGTTTTGATAATGCTCTATTTTCATGATTTTTGCTTTTGAGGAAATGGTTCAACATGTTTTCTAAGTCTGAAGCTTACTGCCATGTTCATTAAATAGATTGACTTCCATCATGTTTTAAAGTAAGCATCGATTTCAAAAATGAATCTTTCATTCATCAAAATTTTGATCTTATAATGCATTATCATGGATTGTACTTCAATGTATCAAATGCTTCTTTGCGAGATTTTGCAAAATTGATATACTTGAGTCATTTCTTGGTTAACTAGAGTCATACAAGTCACAAAAAACTTCATCTGATATAAAATGCTGATATGACTCGAGTCACCTACTATACTTCAGTTTTCAAAATACTTCATCGCAATATCAGCTTTTTCCAGTATCTGATATGACTTGAGTCATTATGTCATAACTCGAGTCATGTGCGAGACAGAGATGTTTAACTGATATGGTCATTTTCAGTCATAATGTTTTTAACTCCAGTCATTTTGTCACTAACTAGAGTCATCGTACACACAGAGAACTCTAACTGATTACTCCAGTCATCTGGTCATGACTCCAATCAAGTGAGTTACAAAGAGCTCCAAATGATTTTTGAAAGAATATGACTCCAGTCGAAAAGATGACTCCAGTTGAAAAATTGACTCCAATCGAAAAGAATGACTCCAGTCGAAAAATTTACTCCAGTCGAATTTTTTACTCCAGTCGAATTTTTGACTCCAGTCATCTTATTTGAAATTCTTCTTTGTTCTTCGAAATTGCATTCTTGATTCTAGTCAAGTTATGATAACTCCAGTTATCCCATTTGAAAACTGAAATATTTGATCTATGACTCCAATTATCATTATATGACTCCAGTCACCCTTGCTGAAAAATTCCTCACTGCTTTAAAACGTCAGTATATGACTCCAGTCATTTATATAAGCTTTTTCTTATCTTTGCTGTCATCATTGATTATGCTTTGGGTATTTCATATTATTGCTTGGCTAACTTGCTTTCATTCATTCCATTTTATTTCATGAAATTTAGCTCGAGCAAACTCATTTTTTTTTCTTTATGCCTTAAACAATGATTTCTTCATATCAATTTCAAGTCATGCATTCATTAAGGGGAGCTTCATATTCATTTTTTTTATATCTTAAAGGCTCATCTCCTCTATCTGAAGAAAATCATTTTAAGCATACTCATCTGCTTTCATTATCTGCTATTAGTTTTGATGATGAGTTAATATCATATTTTCATTTCATTATCTTTATTTGAAAATTTCATTTAGAAAGGAATACTTTGATATCTGGTTGCACTAACAAATCTCCTTTGCAAAGAAAGCTTTCAATTTGTAGCAGGAGATTTTACCATATGTTACAACTTTCCTTATTAATCTACAAGAAGAATATATTAATTTAAGGAAAGATGCTTTGACAATCAATCTGAGATTTGCTTAACAAAGAATGAGGAACATCTCTTGGAACAAGTTGAGATATGTTCAACAGAAGAATTCTGTGAAGAAAAGGCTGGAAGCTGAGCACTGCTATATTCATTCAGATATCTCAAAGGCTATTCAGAAAACATCACAGATTTCAAAGCAAGCAAATGGACTTCTCAGATCGTTCATCAATTACAAAACCAACATGAGCATTTCTAATCTCTAACTTTTTATATTCAGTAGAATTTTTACACATGTTTGGTATCTATATGCTTTGATTGTGAAAGATGTTTTTGAAAACCTTTTCAAATTCTCTCAAATTTTGTTTTCATAAAAACATTACAAATTACATCATATTTAATGAAAACATTTTCAAATCGGGGAGAGAAAACACTTTCAAATCAATTTCTTGATTCTTTCTAATCTGGTTGCATATTTATCTCTCCAAGTATATTTTCTTTATACTTCAACTTTTTGCTAATGACAAATAAGGGGGAGAGAATGGCAAGAAAAATATGTTGTATCTAATATATTTTCATATTCATACATATTTTTCTTATAGTATTTGCCATCATAAAAAAGGGGGAGAATGTTGGTTATGATTAGTTTTGATGATGTCTTGTATAGATGTCATTCTTAAGAGCAAAAAGGTTGCACACTACATTTATATTCTACTTTGACTAATTCTTATTTTTAATGTAGATGTGAAGTTTAATAATGTATAATAATCAAGAAAGAGGAGATTGAAGAAGAAAGAACTTGCTGAATATAATGGGAAAATCAACATTCAAGTTCTTGTGATACTGAAAGTCTCTAAGTGGTTTGAGTTACAAAATTTAACGAAGTCAAAGTGTTTGGAAAATGATTTGTGAACTTAGCAACTCGGGTTATCAAATATGACTCAAGTCATACGCTGATGGTCGAGCAAGGTTTTTGCTCTGCTCGAGCATAACTCTTAATTTTGAATTCCCTCTTCTGAACTCGACGATGCTTGGTCTTCCCAAATATTCTGCTCGAGTAGACTGCCTTTGAATGTCAAACTCCTAGCTACCATACATTATGTTCTTGTGCAAAAATCAGATTTTCAAGAAGTAATATCCTTGACAGTACAAGAAGCAATTTCTAGCGAGCATAACGTCTTCGGTATAAATCCACATTTAGCAAATCACCCCATCTTAGAAATAACTTCAAATATTCTTTCCATTTCAATAAGAATCAGCTCCAAACTAGTTGTATTTCGTCCATTAATATCAGATGAATGGAGGTTCTTCTTATCCAGCGTTTTTCCAGCATCCAGAACAGACTGTCAACTTCAAAACATCATATCTCCTTCAATTGATCTTTGTTTTTCATGATCTTGATTTTTTTGGAAAGGTATTTGAGTCTAGTTTCAAATGCCACCGATTTTAGCTCAATCGGATTTTTCGTTTGTGAGATACGCTCAAAATACTAAAGGTTGGTCTGGATTGTGATGGTGATTGTTGTGGCAAATTGTAAAAATCATATCTCACTCATCTGAACTCATTTGAGAATGAATCTTATATCAAAATGACGCATTGGGAGTCTAGTTTCAAATGTCACTGGTTCCACATCAATCTGATTCCTGGTTTGGGAGATATCGAATTATCAAAGGTCGCCAGAAACAGAGCTGAACAGAGTAAGCTGAAGCGTGACCTTGCTCAAGCATAGATTTGCTTTTGCTTGAGCAAAAATTTTCATTCTCGAGCAAAGGCGTTTTTCTTGCTCGAGCAAGCTTATTTTCATGCTCGAGCAATGGTGTTTTTCTTGCTCGAGCATGGTATTGTTCATGCAAGGAAAAAGCTGAAATTACATTAATGCCCCATAACAAACTAGTATTCATCCGGAAGCTTGAACTTGTTTATTTTAACTCTGAATTGAGCCGTTCCAACTTCTATTTGATCATAGAAACTTGAATATTGATATTCTCATAATATTTAACAAGCTTTTCTTTCTTCAAACTCTATTCTTGATCATTCATTAAACTTCACATCTACATTAAATATAAGAATTAGTCAAAGTAGAAGATAAATGTAGTATGCAAGCTTTTTGCTCTGGTAATGGTATCTATATAAGACATCATCAAAACTAATCATAACTAACAACTCAGTCTGCACCTCCTCCACCTCAGCCTTCTGTGCCTTCTAATCTAGATGCAAGAATCAAGGCAATAGTGGACAAAGCCTTATCTGAATTGTCTGACAAGATCGAGGCTGAAGTTGGCAAATTGGTTTCTAAAGCAACCAAAGGTAACAGTGACGTGGTGGATGTTCAAGAAGAGTTGAAGGAGAAAGTGGAAAATCTTACTGGTCATTCTAAAGATCAAGCTGCCAGTATCTCAACTCTTATGGTGTCTAATGTCATTTTAAGTGACAGAGGACAAGATTTTGAAGCTTCTATCACCTGCTGGACCTAGTCACGATGGTTCTGGTTTTGGTACCCCTTCTTCCAATCCTGTTGGCCCTAGTTTCAGCTCACCTGAACCTGAACCCTCTACCTCACCTCCCTTCACCTTTACCACACCTATCACTTCCACCCCAGTTGCTGACTCCACCCCAGTCACTGTCATCATACTATTCCTAACTTTGATATTAGCTTTCTCGATTTTGCGAAATCTTCATGTATGATCTAGATACTTCATATCATCACTCATTATTATTCATAACTATGTTTAATCAGTTTGTTAGTGAGTTTCAGATGATTAAAAGTGTTTTAGAATGAGGATTAAGCATAAAGCAAAAGGTGACGTCAGCACATTTATTGCAAGTCCAAAAATCTTAGCATCCTTTTGGGAAATCATTCTTTGGACTTTGCAAAGGTTTAAATGTTTTTTCCCCTTTTATGGAAGCCTCATCTCCCAATGGATTTATTTCAAGGAAAGTCAACAAGAATGTCTGAGCACTTGGATTAACTCAAAGCCAAAGAGAGAATGAACCAAGTTGCAACCTAACAGTAACATTAATGTCTCCAACGGTCACATTAATGAATCCAACGGTCAATTAATGCTTCCATCATATATAAACTGAAGCACTCAAGTCTCATCAACCACCAGAACGCAGAAAACAAAAAACTATCAAGTTTCATCTGCATTTAGTGTTTTTTACTTACTTGTAAAGTATCTTTTGATACATTAATCTTCAGTGCTTATTTTATCTGCTCTTTTAGAGAGTATAACATTGATTTTCAATCATTGTAAGAACCTCAAAGTTGGGGGACTTTGAGGTTGAGTTTATCAGTTTACAACTTGTAAGAGGGAGTGTATCTTAGTGAGAGGATAACTTTTGAGTGCAGAGTGTATAACTAATTTGAGTGATAGTAAAAATCCTAGAGTGTCTGGGGATTGGATGTTGGCCAAGAGTTAAGACCGAACTAGTATAAATCTTGTCGTGTCAAGCTTCACTTCTACTCCTTTGTTATACCCTCTTTTACTGTCTTATTTTCTGGGTGTTGAAAAGAATTTTTTAAAAACCCTAATTCACCCCTCTTGGTGATTTTCTCCATTTACAAAAGGCGGTGTAGAAGAATATAGACAGCTATGTTAGCTACCACAATTAATGGTCCTCAGCTATGTTAGCTACCACAATTAATGGTCCTTGAAAACGAAAAGGTGGAACAATCACAGGAAGTTAATTCGTGATCCCAGTTTGTATTTTAGATTATTATGATTCTATAATTATCGAAAAATATCAGAATGCAAGGCTAATATATTTAAATTTAAATTTCTTTTTTTGAATGAACTCTTGATTTTATTTTATTATATCTTAAAAATTTGGTGCTAGATACTGGAAGTAAAATAATTTAAAATCGAAAAGCGCATTCGTGAATAAAGGCAAATTAGTTGTTTTTCTATATTTATAATGAGGGTTTATTTATCAAATTCATTGGAAATGATACTTTTTAAATTAAGATCTAGATAAAAGCAAATAAATTGAGTTGATTTAGCAGGCCCTAAAATGATTATTGTTATTTTATTTTATCTTTCACTTTACTTAATTATGTTATTTTAAAATTTAAGATATTCAATAATCTGAAATTTGAATTGAAGTTAAGACAAATCCAAATAGAGAGAAATCCAAAAGGGAAAATTTCAATTAAATCCTTTTGAAATACTAAAATCTAAATTTATGGTTACACTTTCAATAAGTTCCTAATCAAGCCATTAGGCCTAAAGGGATTTTTTTTAATGTTGTTAAATGACAAAAATACCCTTAATAGTTGAATTATAAATATGAATGACCCCCTACACCACATCACAATGTTTTCAGCCGACTAAATCATCTGAAAAAAACAAGGGAAAAGGTTACCGCGGCTTTCTATTGAGTGTTTGGGCAAACACTGTATACCATTCCTTAATCAAATTGTCAAATAAATACCTAAACATATTTTCATCCACTTGTGTGGAAAAAATTTGATGAAAGTCCTTCTCTAATATCAATTATCATTACCCCAGAACATAAAGAGTTAAAAAAAATTCTATGTTCATCATCTAACTAGCAACCAGTAAGTTAAATTATTTTCCAAATTTTTTTTACTTTTTTTCCAGTCTGCGGAAAATTAATTTTTATGACTCAGGCCAAAAACTGATTTTTGGTGTAATACAAACTGCATCACAAAATAATTTCCCATGATTGTTCCACCTTAGGTAGCATGGTTGTCTGCAACCGCCTTTATCCAAAAGTTTGAAAAGCACAGATGAACTTCTTTAGGATAGACCTTAAACTTCAGCATAGTGTACAGACACTTAAAAAGAAATCCTAATCATAATCAAAAGAAACAAAAATAATTGCTGAATATTTAAAGATAAATATCTAAAATTAATACTAATTCTAATGAACAAATATCCCTATTCAATTCCCCGCCGGATAACAGTAAATATCAAGATAAATCCTGATTATTTCTTATCTATTCCACTAACAAGTAAACTTCTGAAAAATTCGATTACATCTGGGGCAATGCGACGCATCAGGTGGCTATACCTAAATATTCCCATCACAAGACAAAAATAAATTCAGTTTCAATTATTAAATAAGATTACTTTCTTGAGCTAAAAAAAAACAGTAATGAATGAAACATACCATGGTTTCACACTCAATTTGTCAAATTGCTCCAACAAAAACAATATACATGCTCGCCTCAATGACATAGCATTCATGGACCCTGATAACTCATACAATTCAGAAACATTTCCCAAGGAAATATCCTACGAACAACAGGATGAATAATGGGATTATCACATGTTCATAGAATAATTTGAAAAATAGAGGTATAATTAACTGTGAAACTAAACCCTTGTCCCACCTGAGCTATTACACATTCACAAGATCGCTTAAGACCATCCAAAAGATACTGATCAGCAGCTCTCAGGAGATCATGAGCAAGATCCAATTTGACATCTACAGTACCCGTATAAATAAATCTGAAAGTGCTAAGAGAAAATCAAGTTAGTACACTGTAATATCTATGGGACAAGGCAAATAACAAAAGTTGAAAAATCTAGAAAGAGACCGAAAAACACACCTCATCATCAATTCAAAGGCAGCCCATTTAATGTTTGGAATCGGTATATATTTTGCTTCCTTCTCCTGCATTTACGTATTCCAACGTCAATGTGAATAATGATGCTAAAGCCCATCAGATTATAAAAATAATAAAAGGAAAACACATTATCGACATTAATCAATACCTACCCGATAAACACCATCAAGCATTGCTCGAAACACATCAGAGGAAGCAAGCAAACAAATTCGATGAGCATAGAACCGTTTTCCTGATAAAGAAAAGCAAAAATTATGGGTACATATTTCAAACATTTCAAAATTAAGCATGGGAAAGAAAAACATTCAAGGGCACCATGCCCACCTTCAACTAAAAAGGTGACATCAGAAAGAGAAGGATTGTTTACATATTGCTCGCATAAGTACACCTGCAAAAAAAAAGGGGGGTAAAAACTAGAGTGAAACAAGAAAACACAATGCACAAAATAATCCTTGTAAGATTATTTGTTGGTCAAATTGGTCCCTATAGAGAATTCCAAAGCCACTTAAGTTTCCTTCAATCAAAATGACTTATCATTAAGAGACATTTTCCCCTTAAAGTGTGCAGAACAAATTTGCATCAAGAGCTCAACAATTTAGATCATGTCTATGATCCTTCTATGAGCTCAACAGAACAATGAACAAATCAAAGTAGGCCAAAATCACAGCTTTTTTTTTTTTTTTGGTTGAAGTAACATTTCTCCAAAATAACATTCGTTTTTACAATCACTCTATGAAATTTGACTTGGCATCATTTTGAAAGAAAATGACATATGTATTAACTCATGTCAGCCGTCATGCTAATGTCCAAATTGACTTGTGTTTAAGAAACACTAAAATCTTTAGAAGACTATTAGAAAAAATTAATGACTCTTCCAGTAACTAAATCTAACATTTCCCACAACTACCACAGTCCACACTAAGCTTTTTAAAATAGTAATGCCGAGTGTCGTACTTTTATTGGTAAAAAAAAAATAAAAAACGTGGTAAAAAACATAAAAATCATATTTATATTTTTATACTCGTCCAACTAGATGAATGGGATAAGCAAATGAGACACAACTAGCAATTCACCTGAGGAGTCGTGGATGAAGGAGTAGTATCTAAGGGAGGGATAGATGAGGTTCTGATAGTCAAAGAGTGAAGTGCCATTGAAGCCTCGCGTTTTTTATTGAGGTTTCTCGATGTCAGAAGATCAAGCAGCAAGGCAAGTCCTGATAAATTTAGTAGAACATCAAGTGAACTTACTTCATCATCCAAACAAAAAATGATCTCCAAACAAAAAAAGGAATCATTTTTTTACCCTTGTTGTCCACAAAAATAAATTTCTGATCATCAGGGGAACATAAATGAGCAAGAGCTAGAGCCACATTCCTTTGAACAACCTTTTCTCCGAAACGCATAAGATACAACAGTTGTTTCAGCACCTGCTAGACAAAGTAAACTGATGGGTACAGTCCAATGTTGAGAACAATGACTGAAAAGAAAGAAAGGAAAATAATAACTAGACTACAACAATGTGCACCTATAATTCAAACAAACAAAAGAAATCAATAATTTGCAAGAAAACTCACCCGTCCATGCATTTTTTCCTCTAATAATTCCATTGTATTTCCTACAAACTTTTTAGGAAACTGAAACTTACATAAGACTTGTTAGCTATTGTACTAAATTATAGAGAGGATTTTTATCAATATATCGTGACAAACAACATTTATCATCATCAAAAAAGTTTCACATAGGCCTATTAATTTATGTTAATGAAAAATAAATGAATATACTTCAGCTGTGAAATCTCCATCCAATAGTTTTTGAACACCGCCAAACTTGACAATATCCACAACATTATCCTATTAAGAAAATGTTAAGAGTTAGATGATCATGAAAAAGAAACATGCACTAAAAATCAGTAAAGAAGGCAACAGACTTCACCTTATTTTTGGCAAGAAAGTACACAGAATAGGTTGCATGATGTTGGAGAGTTGTACTCTTGGAGGAAAGAAAGTTGAGTAAAGGTTCTATACCTCCACTATAAGCAACACCAACTTGATTGTGTGGGTCCTAAGGCAAGCATCATAAAATACACAAAGGATTATGAAATAACTACCTTGAGATAAGTCTTACACATAATTTTATATTGCCCACTTGATTATATCATCATTAGAATTGAAACTTGAAGTTACAAAAATATATATACATATATATATATAACATATAAAACAAATACACACTTCACAATAGCTTGAAACTTTTAAAGCCAAAGGCTAGCCACCATGAGTATTAAAAATTAATGCTACCAATTTTATATTCCGTATATAGCAAATTGATCAATGTACTAATAATCACCTCAACAAGTATTGCAATTGCAAAAGCTGACACTTCTTGAAGCTCTGCATGTGGAGAGTTAAGCATGTCAATCAGTGGTGGGATAGCCCCTCTTTGAGCAATTTGAACCTGTATGAAACAGGAACTTATGTCATTACTAGCTGACAGAAAAACAGGAGGACACGACATGAGCATTTTATAAAACCATCTTAATGAAAGTTTCTTTATCTAATATCTAAATGCAACACGCTTAATTCAATCCACCTTGCAATCAGAATCTGTCTTTGCAAATATACCAATTAAACGAGCTGCTTTTCTTTGACTCGTGGAACAGCAAGATCTGTAATTGAGACTCTGAACTTGAGAAAAGTATTTTTTAAGATACAAAGGTAGAGAAATTATAGCGCAAATCAGAATCCAGACTAGCCGTACCTAAGCAATATAATTACCGGTTCCAGAGCACCAGCTAGAAGAACTTCTGTTGTCACGTGTGGAGAATAAGTGGCCAGATTTGAAATTGCGGTAACCTACAAATTTCGTCATTCAGTTGGCTCTAGAAAAATTATAGCATGGGAAAATTAAACAAATAGAAGACCAAAAAGAAAAAAATCTGTTATGGCCTAACTGCTTCACAATGTATTGAAGCATCCTCTGATTCAAGCATTGGTACAAGCGTAGGCAGTACATTCAATTTGAGAATCTGCAATAAGTTATTCATATCAACTACTACAGCATAACAATGTACAATACAAACCAAGTAGCCATGCAAGGTCATCCACCTGGTTTTTGTTCTCATCATTTTCAAATGCAAGACTACCTAAGGCTCCTGCAGCTGCACTTTGTAGCATTGCATCATCAAATTCAAACAATTCAACAAGAGGAGGGATGCCGCCTTCCATCCTGAACATGTAGTCAACCTTTGAGACAGGGATATAATATTCATAGAAATTATGTTTCAAAAGGAACATGGATAATAGGGATATAATATTCATAGAAATTATGTTTCAAAGGCATGGATAATAGAATACCCAACACGGGATTGAATGCTGCTATTTCCGGCCGCAAGGTTTTTGATGGTGTTAGCTGCACTCCTTAGAAGTCCATTAAGTGCAGGTGAATTGCCACAGGTCTTGTGCCTCTTCAACAAATCCATAAGATATGCCAAAGCTCCAGCATCCACAATGAGTTCTTGGTGCTGTGGCTGCCGGAAATGAAGTCCAAAAGATAATAATTCTGATTAAAAATACATTTTGAAAGTTTGATAAGAAATTGAAAGCTGATAAAAATAGTTACTGCATGCAACGTACATACAATTCTTCTTTAATATAAGAAGAAATGACAACAAATGGAGAATTTAATGATGAAGCGAAAGCTTTGTGAATTAATATTGAAAATAATTAATAATTTATATGAACTGACGGTGAACAAATACATCGCTTAATTTCATATAATTGAGATTCTTAAATCTTGAGAGAGGGAGACAGAGAGATGGAGGGGAACGCTGAATTACTTTCTTAGCAAAAAGGGCAAGGACGAAGACACATCCCTCTTCCACCTCATGCTCGTAAGGCTGGGCAACACCTGGTTCTGGAGCTTTCAGATGTTTTAACAAAGCAGGAACGGCTCCGCAGTCCACCATACTGTCCACAATTAACTCTGTGACAAAGAGATAAATATCAAAATGATGCACTAAAGAGTAAGTAGCAGTAGAATAAATCATCCTCACATCGAGCATCAAAATGAGAACCCAAAAAATAAAACTTGGTAACGTGGGAAAATGTCCAATACCGCAATTAAACACGCCGACTCACTCCAGGCACATATGAAAATTGAAAAAGCAAACTGTCCTATAGGCATTAGTACAAACACGAGTATATAGAATAAAAGGTTCAGGCGGTTACCATTCTTGGCGAGTTCAGAGAGAAGATGAGCAGCGCGCTTGGCCGCGAGGCGATCCGACTGAGACGATGATAAACTGGAGTTGAGAATAGTGACTTGCGCAACAACTTCACTCAAGAGATCTTGATGAGACTGTTGAGGTTCGAGATCCAACACTTCACAATCGGTCGTAGGATGAACTGCTTCGTCTTCCGCGAATTCTTGTTTGTGATTGCGCTTCAAGCTGCGTCTACCAGCAGAGGATGGGGGCTGATCCATCGATGTTGCGAGGGTAAAGACTAAAGAAGACAATAGTGACTTGCGCAACAACTTCACTCAAGAGATCTTGATGAGACTGTTGAGGTTCGAGATCCAACACTTCACAATCGGTCGTAGGATGAACTGCTTCGTCTTCCGCGAATTCTTGTTTGTGATTGCGCTTCAAGCTGCGTCTACCAGCAGAGGATGGGGGCTGATCCATCGATGTTGCGAGGGTAAAGACTAAAGAAGACAATAAATTAGGGAAATGTGGGGGATAACTAGGGCTGTGAAGGCCGGCCGTGTCTTGACCAAAAAATAAAAAAGGCCGGCCGTGATAGGCCTCCAGGCCCAGAATAAGAAAAACACCTATTTTTCAAAGTCTGGCTTGAGAGCACCAGGGCCAGGGCCGGCCCACGGGGCTTGGAAATTATTATTCGAAATTTTAACTATTTTTTCTCCGTTTTTTCACATAAATATAATTAGTAAATTACAACAATTAAAGCTCTAAATTACAACATAAATCATTTAATTTATCAAATAAATGTTATCAACATTTATATCCAAAAAGCACAATCATCCAACAAATAACTATTCACGAATTCATAATCAAAAACAAATTATATTCTCAAATAACTTACATAAAATAGAAAAAGTATACCATTAATATACATAAATTATGGTCGGTGAGACGCGAGAGCTGAGAAAAGTTGCAATCGAGGAGGAGACAAGGAGTGGAGGGGAATGAGCAGAGACGGCGGAGTGGAGGGGACACGAACATAGTTTATAGTGTAAGGATCAGAGGAGTAGTCAATAACAATATTAATATATTAGTTTAAAATTTTTAAGACTCTACATTGTTATAAGACATGAACATTATATTCCAACTCAGTTCAGGATTTTGTTAGGAAAATATATCAAAGAATTTTTTTTTTCAAGAGAGTATTTCCTCTCATTTGTCAACATTTAAAAAAAAAAAAAATATATATATATATATATATATGACAGGCCAAACGGACCGGCCTGTAAAAGCCCGTGGCCCTGCAAGGCCTGGCTTCACCTCTCTTCCATTTTTGAGGCCCGGCCCGTAACGGGCCAGGGTTAAACGGGCCGGCCTATTTTGACGGCTCTAGGGATAAGAGCGGGAATGCCTATCAGGCAGAGAGCCAGGGCATGAGATCGAATTTTTCTTTTTTTCTTTTTTTGGTCAAAGCATGAGATCGAAATGTCTGTACCTTATATGCCTTTATTGGTTTGTTAACTCTCTCTCTCTACCAGCACTACTAGTAGTGCGGTGGTATTTGGAGCTAGTCTCCTCCCCCTTGTACCTTGTGTTCGATCCCCCCCCAAATCGCCTATGTATAAAAAAAAAAAAACTCTCTCTCTCTCTTTTTTCCTTTCCTTCCTTCCCTTTTTTCCCCCCCACTAGACTGCCGTAATTTTTTCATTAGCTAGGTAGCTTGGGCCCACATAATGCAATGAGATAGAGCTGTCAAAACGGGCCACCCCAACCCGTTAGGCCCTAGCCCCAAAAAGCCCGCATATCAAACAGTCCGCACGGGTCAAAAAATTATATAACCCTAAGGGTTAGGGTCAGCCCCGCAGGCCAAAAATCATTTTAGAATAATCAACTTAGGCTTGAATAATCAAAAAAGAAAAATCATTATATGGAAATCCATGTCTTGAGCACCAAAGGGAAGCTATATACAGGCTTTTTTTTGTTTTCATGATGCTCAGTTGCTTCAAATATGGACTTTATAGATTTTTTTATGGATTTAATTTATTCTTAAGTATAATAAATTATAAATAAGTTCACTATTAATGCCTATTTATTCGTAAAAGTAAATTCTAATAAGTTTACTATTTGAGTTCACATCAATGTCTCAAATTTGTTTAAACTCGTAAATTTAAGAGCTTTGAGTTTTTTTTTTTTTTTTTTTCCAATGAGTACAACTATTTTTAACAATACATTTAAATATGTGCAGATATCTATTATTCCTACCCATGAAATACGACTTTTGCATCTCATTTAATAACTTTTTCTTTAATTATGTGTGAAAGTATTATATTCCATGTGTTATTGAAAATTTGTTACGCGTAATCGAAAAGGTCCATTGAATAAATAGGATTCTTTTATAATTATATATCAATTTATTGGGAAAAAAATATGTAAAAGAATATGATTTTATAAAAAAAGTGCAAGTTTTTTAATTTCTTGATATGCATTACATATAATCACATTTATCGTAACAATTCGAAAATAATTTAATTGACGAAAGACGCTATACATACGTACGAGGCCTTAATTTGTTTTTGGATTTGTTCTATATATAAAGTGAGAAAATGGTATTTAAATTTTGAATTTATATATAAAACTAAGTTTTTTCTTTTTGATTAACTCATTATAGTGTGCATCGTCATATAATCTGTTCATCATTCTCCTTCAAAACTGTTTAATTGGAATGAACGGACTCCAACCGCTGTTAGAGAGGACTGAAGTTGCGTACAGTGGATAAGATATCGAATTATCAAAGGTCGCCAGAAACAGAGCTGAACAGAGTAAGCTGAAGCATGACCTTGCTCAAGCATAGATTTGCTTTTGCTCGAGCAAGCTTATTTTCATGCTCGAGCAAAGGCGTTTTTCTTGCTCGAGCAAGCTTATTTTCATGCTCGAGCAAGGGTGTTTTTCTTGCTCGAGCATGGCATTGTTCATTCAAGGAAAAAGCTGAAATTACATTAATGCCCCATAACAAACTAGTATTCATCCGGAAGCTTGAACTTGTTTATTTTAACTCTGAATTGAGCCGTTCCAACTTCTATTTGATCATAGAAACTTGAATATTGATATTCTCATAATATTTAACAAGATCTTCTTTCTTCAAACTCTATTCTTGATCATTCATTAAACTTCACATCTACATTAAATATAAGAATTAGTCAAAGTAGAAGATAAATGTAGTATGCAAGCTTTTTGCTCTGGTAATGGTATCTATATAAGACATCATCAAAACTAATCATAACTAACAACTCAGTCTGCACCTCCTCCACCTCAGCCTTCTGTGCCTTCTAATCTAGATGCAAGAATCAAGGCAATAGTGGACAAAAACTTAGCATATAAGTGTAAAGTACGGATGCTATATGTTGAAAGCGATTCAGTTACTGTGGTGTCTTTATTGAATGGCTTACAGGTGGACGAACAGGAAGGAAATAGTCTACTATCAGCAATTGGACTGATGCTAAAAAACTTTGCTGAGGTACGGATAAGGCACGTGTACAGGGAAGGGAACAGATGTGCTAATGCGTTGGCGAATCTCAGCTTTGAACAAGAAAATGTACATGTTTGTTTTAATGATCCCCTTGTATCTGTTTGCAGGCTGTTTGTATAGAGATGAAATGGGGTATTCTTACCCACGTAGTGTAGCGTTGAATTGAGTATATTGGGCTTCTGCCCCGTTTGTTTACCCAAAAAAAAAAAAAGAGAAATGACATGGCAGTCAAAAGTTGACACCTCAATACAGCAACATCGTCTACTCGCCGCGTTGAAAGTAGCCACGTGTCGCCCCACGAGGGTCAGATAGCAAGACCTCTCTATCCCATGGTGCTCTTTTGCAATTTCCTAATAATTTAAGGACGACACTTTAAATTGTCGGTGCCCCCAAAGATATAGTGTCTGTTTGGCATAGCTGTGGATGCTAAATTAAGCACATCAGAAGCACAATCACTGGAGAAGCAAAAATATGAGTGTTTGGATGAACTAATTATATGATGTGCTTCAAACTTGAAGCTGGGTTTTTTTTTGAAGCAAGACTTTGTTGCTTCTGACCACATCACACTTATCTTCTTTTTGGACAGTTGTACCCCGCATATACTCGCCTTCTCTCTCTTCCTCTCCTCTTCAATTTCGACAGCCTCATCTCCCCTGCAATTAATCTCCTCTTCTTTCACGAGCTACCTCTTGTCCTCCTCTTCAATTTCGCCGGAGATAGAAGAAAATCTGGAATCTGGGTGTGAGTCAGAAGGAAGAAAGGCTAAGAATTTGGAAGCTGAAGTGGAGGCTCTGAAAAAGTAATGAGACGTCTGGGCAAATTGTGTTGCCTTCTTTCTCCTTCTCTCATCTCCTCTTTCGCAAGCCTTCTCTCGTCACCACCAGCGTCAAGCAATCTACCTGCGATTTTCATCAGATCTGGAAGATCACCTGTTGATCATCCTTTTTCTTCGATAGCCCAAGTACCGTGCTTGCTTCCGGCGACTCACTCAGCTCCGTTGGAAGAAACAAAGAATCTCCATGTGGTGAAGAATCTCCGATGGAGTTTCGGTAGCCCTGGAGATGAAGGACCCAAGAGGAGAGAAGGAGATGATAAAAGCAAGGAGCAGGAAGGCGATCTTTGGATGCTTATTGAGGGCCATATGATGAAATGAAAGCCTTCTACCTCAAAAGTGTCATCAATCTTCTTCTTTTTGCTCGAAGTGTCATAAGTCTTCTACTTGTTTCCTGTCACGTGGAAGACCAAGAAAGCCATCTACTTCTTTCTTGAAGTGTCATCAGTCATCACCTTTATTCAAATAAAAGAAAATAAATTAATGAAATATTTGAATTTTTTCTTTTGCATATTTACGTTAATGAAATGATAATTTAATGGGTAAAAATTTACAATATAAAGACAATATTTATATTTAATGGGTAAAAATTTACATATTGTTTAGATACATATACAGATATTTTTTTTCCAACATAAAAATAATATAATTTAATGGGTAAAAATTTACATATTGTTCATTTCATTAGTTCAAAATTTAATGTTGTAATTTTTTTAATGATAATTTTACTATTTATTTAGCGAATTTATATTTATTTTTAATTTTTCATCCCAAATTATACCATGTATATATATATGATTCATGCCCTTTTCAGTCATTTTCCATCTTATCGAAAAAAAAAAAAAAATCACTTCTACCGCCGCTATCCAAACACAAATCACATCATAAAAAACTACTACGCCACCGCTATCCCAAGACAAATCATATCGAGAAAAAAGTCCATCGGAAAAAAGTCCAACAAAAAAAGCACATCGAAAAAAAAAAAAGCCACTTCTACCGATCCGCTATTCCAAACGGGCTCATATATACCTTCTTAAGTTTATAGTATCTAAAGTTCTTTTACACTAATGAAATGATATTTTGATTAAATTTTATTCTTTTTTTAAATTCATCACGCTCAAAAATTTCGTTCTTTTTTTTGCTCAAAAAAATTTCGTTCTTGCATGACAATTGCGAGGTGGGTGATATGATGCTGATGTTCATAATAACGGGTTCCTTTCATAGCGTGATTTTGCACATAAACTTTTTGCATCTCAGTAGATCGCCTATTTATCCCTTTTATGTTTTTCCGTTTTACATCTAACTAAATTTTAACTACCTTCTACTGTTGATGACCAATTACTATTTTTGGAGTACAAAGATGTTATCTTTGAAAACATTTATTCGAAAATATTTATTTTTAAAAATTATTTTATTTTAGCAATAATTAATACACTTTGTTAGGCTCTATTTAGTTTGACCGTGCGAAGTTGTGATTTTCTGCTTTCAATGGGAGCTTTATTATCAAACAAGTCGTCATCTTCTGTTACTAGATAGCCCCCGTTGGCGAAATCAACGAGTCTTCCACCATAATCCTCACTTGCATACCGAAAAATCTCCAGCCTTGTAGGACTATTCCCACCAACTCTGGGAAACTGGAAAAATTCATGTTCTTGTTTTGGGCCATCCATTGGGTGCTGGAAATGAGCTTCAGACAGTGTATTTCTTCAAACAGGTCTGCCGTCGGATTCAGGACACCATCGACTGGTTTCGGTTCTATGCGTCGTGGGCTCTGCTTCTGTGCGTCGTCAGGTTTTGCTTCGCATCGTCGACTGGTTCTGGGTTCCCCGCTCGTTGGGTTGGACATCGTCAACTGATTCACTCTGATTTTTGGCTTTAAAACAGGGCTTGCCCAGCTGAAACTTTCACTCGATCCTTCCTTGACTTCCTCTCTTACACTCTTAACTCAACAGAAATGTTCAAGAACTTCTTTTTCACTCTTCTCGCTTCACGCAAAGATCAGACCATCCCTCTCCTCCGAAGCTACTTGAACGACCTGTTCCTCAATTTTTTTAGTTACTCGTTCTAAATTCATGTTTCATTTATTCCTCATTTTCTGGACTTTGTTATACAACCTTTAATTTTATAACCCATTTCATTTTATATGATTGATCTTTTTACAAAACTACCAGCTCAACGCAAATACCCGACCAAAGTTGGAACCACCACTTGATAATCCAAGAAAACTGAGAACCAGATTTATCGAGAGAGAGAAACATAAAAGCTGCGAAAGTTCATAACAACCTATGTATTCCTAAAACAATCTGCTACATGACATGTGATATTACAGAGAAGGAAATAGAAGGGAAACAGAGACAATTCATTCACGAAAAAAGGCAGTTGGCAGGTACAGCGTATATAATTCCACTATCAGCTAATTCTTTCTCTCTCATCTAACAAACTCTGCTATTATTTACTAAAAAGCCCTTTGTAGTCCAACATACCAATTTACATCAAACCTGAACCAGCAAGCCAATTTTTTAAACTTGACAGCGGATGCTCCACATGTAAAAAATTGCAATCCACAGAGGCCCTGTGGTATGAGGATATCGCGTTTATCCTTTCAAGAATCTCTTCTTCACTTGCAAGAAAAAGTCCCCTTGTAATCCTCACAGTGCTCAGAATTCGTGCATTATTCAACATGAATTTCATAAATGCAACACAATCTTCGTTCAACCGAAAGCCACCAAGAGTGAACTCCTTCAGGTGTGATGAAAGACACAGAGGAACATTAAGACTTGGCTGAGGAGGGGCCCTTCCAGTAAGCTGACCAGTGACCACACAAATATTGTTAGAGAACTAATAAATTGAAGAACAATTATTTCACACACAAGTCAAGAAAATATCTACAAACCTGCAAAATTACAAGATTTTGAAGCTTAGGGAATTTTCGGAGGCAGTTCGCTATCACAGTCCACCAATCACCAGAACATTCTAGGTGTGTCAAATTGTCAAATGTTGGAAAATTATCAGCATCAGGCGACCACATAGGATCCCTTCGACCAGGTGACCATACACCCTGCATGAGCAAAGACCAACATATACCCAAAAAACAACAGTATATGAAATATTTGAAAGAAAAATGAAACAATTTACGTATACAAAGTCACTCATACCTCGAAGCTTAGAAATGTAACATTAGACAAAGCTTTCACAGGCACTAGTGAGGGGGGAACAGTAGCTGCGACCAAACGGTTAAGCTTTTTAATCTCTTGCATCGGACCATAATTGTTTGTGTTGTGCAAATAACTCAGCACTAACAATTCAAGAAGTGCACAACCAGAAAGCAGCATTGACAAGAAGTTTACATCTGGAAGTATAACCCTGTCTAGGTGTAGAACTTTAAGAGAAGGCAAATTCACACTAGAAAGGGTACCGAAGGTTACCCTATAGAATTTTAAAATCCTAATGGTACTCCAATTTAATATACTAGAGGGCAACTTATTGTTGAAGGTACGTGGAATCCATATCTCAAGATGTTCAACTTTACTATTGATTAATGCATCAATCCAATTGTTAATCTTATCATTTGGCATGTTGAAAGTCCAACAAGCGAGAACAAAGGTTTTGAGAAACTCGGATTCTCCTGAAATGAGGACATAATCAACAAACTGGATGAAAGCTTCACGACCAGAAAAATGGTTATCCTTAATGACAAGAATAGGAAAAGAGTGCCCAAGTGGCCTCCATCTCTTGGACAAGAAGCTTGCAGCAACAGCCTGCTTGGTTGGCAGAAAAGACAGAATATGAAGAAGCAACGGGTCTGTTAAGCCACTGAGCCTGTCACACATTATTAATTGGCTTCCACTTCAATGGCTATCCTGCATCGATTATTGAACAATGTTAAGCTAATCTCCAAGGGAGTAACGATGAAAACAAGCTTAGTTAAACTTGATCCTGGGGAGAAATAATCAAACACCAAGTAATAAATTTTACTGTGCACTTGAAGCTATTTGGAAAACAATATGCAGAATAGTTCTTCATAGCACGCTATGGAAAATGATGGATATGCCTGAAGATTGGAGAAAATTATTCATTAAACAGTTAAGAGAAGTTTAACTGACTTAGAATGAAACAGTAAGCACACTCTGGACCCAATCATTGCATCTCTAAACTTTGTATCCTTCTTTGTGTCCTTTATGCACACGTCAAGCTCCTCATTCTCGGCAGCTAACCCCCTACTTTATATTGTACCACATACGAAAAAGTTTGTTTACAAATGTTATTAACATATGTATCTTATCATTTTTATAAAGTTTGGCTGATCTTCTTGACAAATAAATAGTTGGAACGGATGGAGAAATTGAGAGTTACCACTACCCAGGCAAAAGATTTTCTGGTGTTTGTATAAATTTAGTAACATAAGCTTTAGAACCCAGACAAACGGTGTAAGACAAGGGCTTTTACTTTGATCCTAAATATAAGACCCCGATCTACTTTCTCTCCCAAATTTATAATTTTAGAGTAGTTACAATGCACATAATTAGAAAGAGTATACTAGGCAAACTAACATACAAATAACTAATTTAACTAAATTCTTAAAATCCACAAATTAGTTATCAATCTCTTATATTGAGCACTAGGAGGAGTGAAAAACTTCAAGTGCATACACATAATCATTTCCCATACAGAGACCAGCATTGGTTCGGTGATTTGGTAATGTAGAGCGGCTAAACATATTTCAAGAAAACATGAAAGAAGCAATAAAGAAGTTGTATGCCTCATGAACCTGAAATTACTCGTAGGGACTCAGGCAAATCATAAACATTTCCGAAAGTCGGACAAATGTGATAGTAGTACCAGCAAAGGGCTGGCAGAAGATAAATAAACCGATCACAAAATAAATCTATTGAAACTAAAATGATTATCATCTATCAAGACGCAACGTAGGAATTCAAGAAGCATCAGTTCGTTGCGTTACACACGAGGAAGTAAGAGAATGGCAATCGACGGCATTACCTGAGGAGGAGCTTCGATTTTCTTCACTAATTCGCTCTTTCCACTTCGTCTCTTCCGAATCACTCTTTCTCCCAAGAATCTTCCGTCTCTGGTTCTCTCTTCAACACTCTCTGCCTCTTTGATTCCCTTCTTTTCGTCTCTCGGGCGCCAAATGCCTACCATAGTAAAATAATTTTAACCCAAGTTTCAAATAATAACCATGGTATTATATATTAAAAAGAAAATACTAACCATGGTAAAAAAAAATTGTTCCACTAACTATTTGAAAATATCACCATTGTTATAAGGACTTTGTAACCCAAATAGAACTCAACTATCGCAAGGCTTGTGCTTGCACATCGAAAACATCTATCTTGGTTATAAATGATCAAAACTATGTAAAATATTTATCTATGATAGAAAAGAGTGAAGTAAACCTTAGACCTATCATAGATGATAAAACCTTTTTAAGTTTATAGTATACTAATCCATATTGAAAAAATGGTACAATCCACCTAACATGGTTATCAAACACAACACCACATATATCGTACCAATTTCAAACATCATTTGGGCCTTAGACTTTCTCAAAACTCAGAATATAATATTCAACCACAAGCTTAAAAATAAACTCTCATTTACATAATACTCTTTCTCAAAAACACTTCATAAAACTTCAAAAGTCGACTAGTCAAATAGTAGATCCACTAAAACACATACCTAATTCTAGAAGCTCCCGAGCTTCTACCAGCACTCTAAAGAGTAACAGTTTAATCAAAAGTACAGTATGTAAAGTAAGCTCTACTCTGGCAATATACATCTATTCATTATATAATAAAAGATAGAGGTTTTGAAAAGATTGGCATAGTAATCAAGCCTTTAGCCTTCCCAATTGCACTATTACAGAAAACTATCATCTGAAGATGTTAAGAGTCAGAGGGTGAGATAAAAACCTCAATGACAAAAGTTTCAACTTGCCATACATATTAAAATATACTCATGAAGTGTTAAGTGAAACATATATAAATTATATTTACAATCCAATATTCATGAGTTTATCTTTTAAAAATAACTTTCTTACACAAAAACTGATCATTTGAGTCTATCCTAATAAAGGAATTGACACACAAGCCAAGGAGGCCTAATCCCTTCTCTATGGAAACACACGAGTCATGAAGAACTATCCCTTACCCTAGGGACAAAATTGGTTCCATAGGGTCTCTATTCCTCCTAAGAGGGACAAAAGAGTAAACCACATGTGCACCAATGGGTTGCCTTACCACATAATAGTATAGTGTGTACTCTCTCATCCATTCAAGATTTCAATCGGGCCACATCAAAATACAACTTATGGATTATTTCATGGTTACTTATAGTCATGCTCTTGCAAAACAACAATCATGGTAAAACTTTTTTTTTTCTTCAACACATCACATTTTCTTTTCAAATTCACAAATCCCACAACACAAATTTCTCTATTTAAGTGTATATACATAAACTCATAGTAAATGTTTTATTGCATCTCATTAACTCATGTTACAAAATCCCTGACAAACAACATATTAGCACATATAACAAGTAAAAGTGGTTACATCTCATCAAGTAAGGAAAAGTCTAGATGGGCGAAACTGTTAGTTCTCTATGGGTTTCGATGATTACTAACAATTGTAAACAAGATGTGAAATTTTCCTTTCAAAAGTTGTAAAACTCACTGTCAGAGCAAAACTCAAGGTTTGAATAGAAACCTCGAGGTTTGGCCTTACGGAGAAGAACTCAAGGTTTCTGAACTGAGCAAAACCTCCGGTTTTCAGAGAAAACTCGAGGTTTCACCATACAGAGACTTCTCAGTATTTTCTGGAAAATGCAAAACTCGAGGTTTCTGGTAAAACCTCGAGGTTTGGCCTTACAGAGAGTCTCCTAAGTTTTGAACACTTGAAAACCTCACTACTACAAAAGACCTAAATAAGACCCAATTAACATCCCTTTTCAGAGGGACGTCTGGTAGAGCGTCGTTGTTTTTTTTTATTTAGCGACCTGCTTAAAATTCAGGTCGCCTCTAAACTAATTTAGGAGGCGACCTCAACTAATTAAGGTTGCCTCTTAAGAAGCGACCCAAAAGAGACGACCGAATTTAATTCAGTCGCCTATTTATTATTTTTTTTTTTTAATGGGCAATATGCACGTATGAATACATACGTGCATATGCCCAGTATAACGTCCAAACAGAAATACAACCAAACATGAGTACAGAAACAAAATGAAACAAACAAACAGAAACAAAACAGAACCAGACATGAGTACAGAACCAAAATAGAAACAAACCGACAACAAACTACAATAAAACACTTGTCATGGATGATGCTTCTACTCTTCCAATCACATAACACAACAGATTTGGCATTCACAAAATTTACTAATGTAAGACAATCGATTCAAAGATAACATTCTCATGGCCTAGATCTATTGCCAACATGAGGGCTTTCTTGAGAGCTAGAGCCTCTGACATAAATGCTGAAATGGACTTGATTTTTTCCACAAATCCGCACTTAAAATCCCCAAAATGGTCCCTGCATAACCTCTGACATTTTTCCTCTGCTCGAGCAAGCCTTTGTTTCTACTCGAGCAAGACTTCCCAACTCAGTGAAAATGTTCGCCCACGCTATTGCTCGAGCAAGCTCCATTTCTCGCTTTCGAGCATGATTATCCATCTTGCATTTTTCTCGCTATGAGCTCAATGATGCTTGGGCATTACAAATACCTTGCTCAAGCATGATTCTAGTTATAATGATGTTGCTTGAGCATGCTTTTATAATCGGCTCGGGCATGACTCTTCAACTTGCAATTTTGTCATTCTTACGATGATACTCGGGCATGCCAATTGTTCCGCTCGAGCATGGCTGGATAATTGTGAGATTATGCTTGGCATCATGTTCTTTGAAGCTCTTGATCATATGTGAATAAGCATAATATTCTTCGAGTACAAAGCTTCAACTTCCGAGTATAAAGACTTTCAAGAAGCAATCACATTGACAATTTCAATGAGCATAATGTCTTCGGTAAAAATCCAAATTTAGCCAAACACCCCATCTCAGAAAGCTCTTCAAATATTCCTTCCAATACAAGGAGAATCATCTCCAAAATCATTGTAGTTCGTCCATTATGATCAGATGATTGGAGATTGTTCTTGATCAGCATTTTTGTAACATTCTGAACTGACCTTCAACTTCAAAACATCATATCTCCTTCAATTGATCTTTTTTTTCATGTTCTTGATGTTTTTGGAAAGGTATTTGAGTCTAGTTTCCAATGGCACTGGTTTCAGCTCAATCCAATTTATTGTTTGTGAGATATCCTCAAAATACCGAAGGTTGGTCTGGACTGTGACGGTGATCCTTGTGGCAACTATTAAAATTCATAGATAATTCATCTGACCTCCTTTTGGCTTGAATTATATATCAAAATACGCATTGGATGTCTAGTTTCATATGCCATTGGTTTCGTGTTAATCCGATTCCTGGTTTGGGAGATATCGTCAATTTACCGGAGGTCGCCGGAAACAGAGCTGAACAGAGGAAGGCGATGGAACTACCTTGCTCGAGCAAGGATTTTCTCTTGCTCGAGCAGCATGCTCGAGCAAGAATTTTTTCTGCTCGGGCAAAGACGGATTTTGAGCAAAAATGGGCTAGAAATGGACCTTGCTCGAGCATGACCTTTTTGTGCTCGAGCAAGACACTGTGCATGCCTAAAAAAGAGCTGAAATTATACAAATGCCCCAAAACAAACTGGTATTCTTCCGGAAGCTTAAACTTGTTCATTTTAACTCCGAATTGACCCGTTCCAACTTCTATTTGATCACAAAACTTGAGTATTAATATTTTCATGATAATTAACAGATTCTTCTTTCTTCAAACTCCATTCTTGATCATTCTTCATTGTATTAACCTTTGTATCTACATTAAATATAAGAATTAGTTAAAGTATAAGATAAATGTAGTATACAAACTTTTTGCTCTAGATAATGGCATTAATATAAGACATCATCAAAACTAATCATAACTAACAAGGTGAACATCATAATGGATATCACAACCAACAATAGAATCCACACTTAATAAAGAATCACCAATCAATTCAAAATCACCATATAATGCATCATTAATTTCAGTGCAAATAGGACACCATACGTTAGTAGAACAGGCACAATTGACAGAGTCGCTCATAGATGCAAAATCGGGATAATCAGCATACCATTTAGCAAGAAAAACATCATCAACATTGACATCCATGCTTGATTCAATCTTTTCAAAATTGACATGCTTACTATCATCATTAGTACAAGAGGGTGCATTATGATCAATGGTAGAATCAATTACTTCGCTAAATGCATTCTTCCGAAGCTCAACAAGTAAATGACATTTTACCCTATAACAATATGCACATATTTGATATTCCTCACAAGAGCATGAAAATATGTCATTCAATTTATCGCAATCATCCGTAGTACTAAGAAGAGAAGCATTTTCAATAGTTAAAGCGTCACATGAAGAAATAGGAACACACTCATCAACAAGTACAATCGAATCACTACTACTAAAGCCAATTGGTTGAGCAATTACATTTCCAAACAATTGAGGGGATTCAACAATGATTTCCTCGTCCACCTCATTATCACTCAAATCATGAATTGCTTCATTATTCAAAGTAGTAGAAGAGTCCACTTCTATAAAGATAGGATCATTACCAAATGTGAGAGAAGACTCTTCAATGTGCTTTTGTACTTGCTTCACTTCTTGTGCATGTGTGACCATGAGAGAAGGATTTTCTTGAAAATTCATTTTCAACACTTGTGTTTGCTGCCCAATTTCCTTTGCTAATCTCTCAGAAGATTTCACTTGTTGTTCCATCATTCTGAAAATAGAGTCCATTTGTTGATGGAAGTCGTCCTTATGTGACCACTCCTCATTTACAGCCCAAGCCGTTTGGTTTTGGAAATCTCTAATGTCTTCACAAAATGAAGGATCTTGGTTGGGGATATATGGTTGAGAATGAGGTTCATAAGGTGGCTCAAATGGGTACAGGAATTCATGAGATGGATGGCTTGATATGGAAGTGGGCTGAAATGAAGGATGGTATGGTAAGTGAGAGTGTTGATGATATTGTTGGAATGGAGGTTGTTGGTAAGGTTCATGATATTGGTGGTGGAATGGGCCATCGCATTCTTGATTGCTTACAAAAGAGTGAGAATTGAAAGGTAGATTTTGATTACCAAAACACCAGGCCATGAAAGTTCAATGCAATTAATTCCCAATGAATGAGAAAATAACTTTCAACTACAACTATAAAAATTAAGAAAAGGAATTTAAGAAAATACAAATGCAAGTGAAAAAAAAGAAGAGGAAAAAGAATTTCAAATGATAGAAGATGCAAGACCAATTTTTTTTTTTTTTTTAAGAGACAAACAAGCTCACACAAGCTACCTAAATGCAAAAATGCTAACAAAATGCAATCAAAACACAAAGTGCACACAATTTAATGGATTTTTTTTTTTTAAATAACACACAATCGAAATGAACAAGGAATAACTCAAAACGAAAAATTAAAAACTGCAATTAAAATAAAACAAGCACCAATCTATAAACAAGCAAAGATAGTTGATATTGGGACAATTTGGTCCCCGGCAACGGCACCAAAAACTTGATGAAGGATTACCAGTGCAAGTATACACTATCAGTGTAATACCGGCAAGTATCCCAAGGTAATAAATTATCGTTCCCACGGGGACCAAAGTTCCAACTACCAACCCAATTTACTTTGATTTAAAGTTGATGCAACCATATGAATTTTTGATGAAAATATTTAAAGAAAGTAAAATTACAAAGAAATAGAATTAAACTTTATAAAATGCAATTAACAAAAGCCTAGGGTCATGTATATCATCAATAATCCATTTAATTGTTCTTCCTTTACCAAAAGCTAGATTAAGACCTAATCTTCTTTTAAGGTAGAATTTAATTACTTAACCCTTGAATTGGAGTATGTCAATCGAATTTCAGATTTTAATCTAATTGCTTATTCCTAAGTCAATTAGCCTAATCCTTAATCCTAAAGTCATGTTCCCATGCTCATTAAAATTAATTCTTGCATTAAGTCCAGAATTCTTTATGATTGCATAAAGCCTATGTCAAGTTCCCTTGCTAGTACCTTATGTTCTTTAATCAATTGAACCTAGAATTAACTAGCCTTTCCCAAGGTCTAATTAATCTTTCAATTCCTTAATTAGATGATCAAACTAACTAAGGCATTAAGCATGGATTAAAGAAACATATCCAAGACAAGTATTATGTAATTAAAAACAGAATTTCAATTAAACTTCATAAAGAATCCATACATGACCTTAGAAAGATACTTAGTTCATGTTATTCATGACCAAGCATAAAAGATGAAAAACATAACATTAAATTAAAACAATAAAAAAGAAAGGTTAAAACTAAGCCATTCCAAGAAGGAGGCAAGTAATACAAAAGAAAAACATTACATGAAACTAATGATTAAAATTAAGCCATACCAAGTAGGAGGCAAGAAATTAAAGACAAGAATTAAAGACAATACATGAAACCAATAAAGCAAAACTAAGCCATTCCAAGTAGGAGGCAAGAAATACAAGAAGGAAGCTAGAATGGGAGAGATCTTGGTCTCTCCAAGGTGTGTCTACAACTTCAAAACGTGCATGTATTTATAGAAAACTTGGAAGAACTATTGAGCCACAATTCTTGACTTTTGTGCTCCAAAAATGCGTCCGATTTACAGCCTGGTTTACACCACGATTTCGGTGGATTTCGGTGAAGTTGTCTTCATATGAAATGTAGCCCCGGATCTCAGCTTACCAGTCGCATAAATCGGACCTCATTTGAATATCTATAGCTCCATTTATGGATCAAACAGTGCATGTTGTTCCAGAGTCCGTCACAGCGCATTGTCTTGTCTTCCAAGCCCAATTTGGCCCTTGAAACGTCTTATTTAGCTTCTGGGCTCTTCATAGAAATTGTAGGGCTTCGTTTCATCTTTCCTAAAAGATAAAATTCAGATCAATTGGAGGTATAGAACTCAAGTTATGATCAAAATACCGAACAGTGTTCATTACCCAATTGTAAAAGAGAGGTGTTAGACAAGGTGATCCCCTAAGTCCCTATATTTTTGTCCTATGTATGGAGCGGCTGGGTCACCTTATTAAGGCTGAATGTCAGGCACGGCGATGGAAGCCTTTTAGCTTTAAAAGAGGGGGGCCTCAGATATCCCACCTTTTCTTCGCTGATGATCTTATCCTATTTGCAGAAGCTTCATCAAATCAAATGACATAGATCCGTAATGTTATGCGAACGTTTTGTGAAGTGTCTGGGCACAGAATTAACTTGGAGAAATCCAGAATGTTTTGCTCTAAAAATGTCAATTTTAATAGAGCTCTGGAGCTAAGTCAAATGCTTGGAATTGGATTGGCTTCTAATCTGGGGAAATATTTGGGAGTGCCGATCATTCATAAAGAGTCACTAAAGCCACGTATCACCCAATTGTGCAAAAGGCTCGATCGAAGCTGCCTATGTGGAAAAGTAAATTCCTCACGATCGCAGGGCGATCGGTGTTGATTAAATCTGTGTTATCTTCTTTGCCCAGTTACTATATGCAATCAACTATCCTCCCCATTTGTACTTTAAATGAAATTGATAAGATTTCAAGGAAGTTCCTTTGGTCGCAGGATGAGGATGCCAGGAAATGCATCTTATTGTTTGGGATAAAGTTACACAAGCAAAGAAACAGGGGGGCCTGGGGTTTAAAGATCTTAGGCATCAGAACAAGGTGTTCATCATGAAACTCTGCTGGAACCTCCTGAATAAAAGACATATTCTGTGGGTCCAATGCCTCTGGGCTAAGTATAATTGTGGCAGTTCTCCTGTGCCTAAAGTGTCAAGAAAGAGAAGTTCATCGTCGGCTTGGAAAGCCATTGTGCAGGTGTGGGACAAGTTCATGGATGGGGTTGGGAGAAAGATTAATAATGGGGCGGATACCAAGTTTTGGTGTGACCTCTGGCTTCCCTTCGATCACCCCCTTCTTACCTTTGCCCGCAACCCTTCTCTAATTAATAAAGATGAATCTGTGAGAGATCATGTTTTGATGAACGGGCAGTGGGACACAGGCAGGTGGCAGGGAATCCTTCCCTTGCACGTTATTAGCATTATCTCTAGAATGCGCCCACCTGGTAACAATTGTCCTGACTGTTTCACGTGGAGAGCTGCGAAAGATGGGGGATTCTCGGTTAAATCGGCTTATCAATATCTATCTGACAGGGGAGGAGAGGATAGAAGTCAATTCTGGTCCCTGATATGGAAGTGGCAAATTCCGAAAAAAGTTAAGTTTTTCATGTGGCAGGCTGCCCATGAGAGACTTACCACTAACTCGTTCAGAGCTAGAATTGGTCTTACAAGCGATAATCGTTGCCCGTTCCATTGTAGCAGGGAGGAGAATGTTCTTCATATAGTCAGGGACTGCGAAAGAGCAAGAAATTTTTGGAAAGAAATTGTGAACCCTAACTATTTTACCAGTTTTTTGCAGGTAATTTGCAGGGTTGGCTTAACTGGAACACCAAGCATAAACCAGGAAAGGGAAAGTTTCTGAGCTTTTTGTGGTCGAGAGTTTTTAGCTTGGGGTGTTGGATCCTCTGGACATCTAGATGCAAATTTTTATTCCAAGGCGAAAGCGTTGATATCAGGGAGATGCTTCACTTGTGTAATTATCTTTTGATGGAAAGTACTGCTAATTATAATTTGTCTCATCAAATTTTTCAATTTGACAGGAATGAAGAAAAGTCTTGGACCCCGCCACATGGAAATGTGGTCCGCATTGACGTGGACGGATCGGTGCGACAACAAATCAGGCAGCGTGCGGAGGGGTCATCAGGGACTCTCAAGGACACTGGGTGATGGGGTTCTATAAGTCACTTGGCCTTCATACGGTTATCGAGGCGAAGCTATATGCCATCAGGCGGGGCCTAAGAATAGCTCAACAATTGGGTCTTCAGCAAATTCTGCTATATTCGGATTCTCTTGACGTGATCAACATTCTCATGAGAGATTGTTGTCACGCTGATCATCCATTGAGAGACATCGTCGGCGAGATCAGAGATCTTTTGTTCATGGATTGGAGTGTGAAGCTCAATTATACCCCTAGAGACAACATTGCATGTGCTGACTTTTTGGCCAAGAAAGGCCATGATGTTGCTGCTGATGTGGACGCGATTCTTATCCCAACAGTTCCGGAGGAGTGCCTTGATATGGTGTTGAAGGACCAGCTGGCTTGTCGGTCCCAGTCTTTACCTAGTGTCATGTAGTTAGGGCTAGAATTTCATATTCTGGTTCCTGTTATTTTCTCAAGCGATAGCTTGCCTGTACTACGCAAAAAAAAAAAAGGAAGGTTGAGATGAGTAGTTGGAGAAGAGGATATGAAGAGAACGGTGAGATCAGATAAGTCTAGCTAATTACTAATCCTCCTTCGTTCAGGTGCCCAGAGTCGCAGAGCCGCCGTCTCTCTATCTCTCGCCCTCACAGGCTCACTCTTCCTCTATATTTTTCCTTCATCACCGAATCACCGTCTCTACCTCAGTCTCTACTTCATCCCTCCGCTACTCATTGGAGCATGCAATAATGGAGAACGACACGCCAATTCTTCCCCAAGAAATCATCACAAGTATTCTAGTACGACTTCGCAAAATCCCTAATCCGATTTCATTGTGTTTGTAAAGATTGGAAGAATGCATTGAGAACCCCATCCTTCTTTGAAGAACACCTCCACCATTCCTCTCGGCAAAACTCTTTACTACTTATTGTCGATAGTATTATCCCTGAAGCTAATTCTCGGCACTTATATTCTCTAAATCGTGAGATGCAAATCCATGAAATTCAGAAATCACGTATTATTGGTCACTTAAAGACAGGGTGTGTCTATTCTAGAATGGCTTGCTCTGTGTGAGCCTTGACAATAAATGTCCCGATTCCCTTTGGCTATGGAATCCCACTATCAGAGTGGTTGGACAAGTGCCAAAATCTCTCAACAATTATGAGTATGAGGATTTTTCCGTAGGATTTGGGTTCAGCCGAACAATTAATGATTACAAGATTATTAAACTTTTTTTGTCTGGGCGTTTTCCTCTTCAACATTTTGTTGTTCAAGGGGAAGTTTATTCCTTAAAGACGGGCTTATGGAGAAAAGTTGAAGTTGGGAACCTAGAGGGAGTATATGTTCACAGTTTTCCTCTTAATCTTTTCTATCATCTTTCCTCTTGAAAGAATTTAATTGCTCTTTAACTTAGTCTTTTAATAAGTGTACATATATATTAACATTAATATATAATAAAATAAAATATGATTCATTCAAATCAAAGGAGTTTTTATGTTGAAAGAATGATTTGAGTAAAAAAAAAACATATAACACCGTTATCAATTAAATTTTTTTAATAAAATTTTATTTTGAAAGAACTCAAATTACTTTTTGAGAAAATTAGAATGAAGGACCTAGTGGAAAAAATATTTATGGAGAAAGACCATAAAATTGTAATTATTTAGAAGGATCAAATATAAAAATATAAAATTAAAAGTTCTAAAATGCCCCTAACAAAATCTTTTACATTCCCTCCTACATTTACTTTCTCATTCTATTTTTAAAACTACTACAAAATTGTAAGATTCATTAAATTAAACAATAGTTTTCTCAAATTTCATTTTCAACAACTTGAATATATATCTATGGAAAAAAAAATTATGCATTCTTCAATTTTTAAAAATTAACAAAATTTTTGATTAAGAATGGAATTTTATAATTTAATAAAATTCAAGGTCTTTCATAATTTATCATATATGTTAAACCAAGAAAATTTGTATGATTTATTTTTGTTTCAAAAGCAATTTATGTGGGTTAAAAATAAAAGTGAAGAAAAATATGAGTTTAACCGTTGTTAATTAAATAATATATTAAAAAAAAGTTATGATCATATCAAGATGGGCGAGTTTTAGTTTTAGTTGAAGTTATTTAAAAAAAAAAAATTATGAACACTCAAGATAAGACATGCATTTTGATTAGAGGCAATTTAGTAATTTTAAATTTATATTATAATGTTCGTTCATTCTAAGTAATTACAATTTTTACGATCCTTTATAATAAATATTATTTTCTCTAAGTCCTTTATTTTAATTTTCCCTTAGTTTTTTGTCAAAAAAATCAATTTTCATTAAGCACCCAATGTTACTTAAGTGATATATAGGTTGTGTTTTTATGTTAATAAATATATTTTATTTTAAAAATTCAGTAATAAAAATCTTTGATATGCAATTTGCTAATTCAAATAAGTTATTTTTATATTAACGTTTTTTTATCAGTGAACAAAAAATCAAGTAAAAAAATATTTTTTTTAATTCTCAATAAGAAATCATTTGATTAATATTGGGGCTGATACTTTTTTTAAATTATTCTTGATCATTCTTCCACAAAACATAAAATTTCTTTGATCTAAGTTAATCATATTTTATCTTATTATATATTAATGTTTATTTATATATATATATATATATATTTACATTTATGGTAAAAATAAGTTAAAAAGTATTGAAACCTTTTAAGATGAGAGAGAAGACTATGAGATGGCGATAAGGTCATTTAATCTAAATTTTGAAATCTAAATTAGGTCAATAACTTAATTAGGGATTTATTGAATTTCCAACCTACTTTAGAATTTTCTTATTTTAAGTGACTTTATATGGGATTTTTTTAATAAAAAAAATAGGAGCACGTTTTCCTGGCTCTAAATATATAGGGAAAATCCATAAGGGGGCCCTTTTTGAAGAAAAATCCCAAAAAGAGCCCCAAGATTCTGACAATCCCAAAAAGGGCCCTTAAGCCCTTTCTGGGATAAATTCATTAAAATTTAACAACTAAATCAGTCAAATCAACAACAAAATTAATACCCGTTTACAACTAAATCAATCACATTTATAACAATTTTTTTACAACTAAATCAGTCCCATTTACAACAATATCAGCTCCATTTATAACTCACCAAAATTCTAAAAATCCCAAAAAAGGCCCTTAAACTCTTTTTGGGATTATCAGAATCTTGGGATCCTTTTTGAGATTTTTAAGGATTTTCCCAAATATATACCACCACTATAAGCCGCTATCCCTAATGCTCCTCCCAACCCCAGTATAGCTATCGTTCAGGTGCCCCAGAGTCGCAGAGCCGCCGTCTCTCTATCTCTCGCCCTCGCAGAGCCGCCGTCTCTCTATCTCTCGCCCTCACAGGCTCACTCTTCCTCTATATTTTTCCTTCATCAACAATCACCGTCTCTGCCTCAGTCTCTACTTCATCCCTCCGCTACTCATTGGAGCATGCAATAATGGAGAACGAGACGCCAATTCTTCCCCAAGAAATCATCACAAGTATTCTGGTACGACTTCCTGTAAAATCCCTAATTCGATTTCATTGTGTTTGTAAAGATTGGAAGAATCTGTTCAGAACCCCATCCTTCTCTGAAGAACACCTCCACCATTCCTCTCGGCAAAACTCTTTACTACTTATTGTCGATAGTATTATCCCTGAAGCTAATTCTCGGCACTTATATTCTCTCAATCGTGAGATGCAAATCCATGAAATTCAGAAATCACGTATTATTGGTCACTTAAAGCCGGGGTGTGTCTATTCCAGTAATGGCTTGCTCTGTGTGGGCCTTGACAATAAATGTCCCGATTCCCTTTGGCTATGGAATCCCGCTATTAGAGTGGTTGGACAAGTGCCAAAATCTCTCAACAACTATGAGTATGAGGATTTTTCCGTAGGATTTGGGTTCAGCCCAACCATTAATGATTACAAGATTGTTAAACTTTTTTTGTCTGGGCGTTTTGTTGTTCAAGGGGAAGTTTATTCCTTAAAGACGGGCATATGGAGAAAAGTTGAAGTTGGGAACTTAGAGGGTGTATATGTTTTCAGGGGTTGGAGCGCTTTCCCTTGTAATGAAACTATCTTTTGGATGGGACGAAAAGATGTGGAGGGGCACAGCAAAAGTCGTCTTGATTTGATAGTTTCATTTGATATAGCAAAGGAAGTGTTCACATTGACACCATTTCCTGTTATGATTTCTCGCCAAAAATGTTGCAATACGTTTGTTTGCTATGAGAAGAAACTTGTTTGCTATGAGAACAAATTAGCTATATTTTTTTCCAATTCTGAATCACATGGGATTGATTTGTGGGTGTTGGAGGAGTGTGCAGATCCATCCAAGGGGAGATGGAGCTGGGCTAAAATATTTAGTAGCAGACCTTATCCATCCAGCCTTACCATTTATCCACTGATTATTTGGAGAAATGAAATGGTTTGCTTAATGCAAGAATTTCCTGAATACGAATTTGAGGAGGATTATGAAGGAAAGTTTGTCTTGGGCAGTCTCACTGCTGATGAACTCAACATTTTTGATGTCCCAATACGTAGCTTGAATACCTGGGTTTTTGATTATGTGGAAAGCCTTGTGCTACTTGGCAAGATCCATTTTTGAAAAATGCTAATATTTAATACCAAATGTTTCTTTCCATATTGACCTTTTATAATTTTTTTTTTAATCGAAATTAGGGCAGATACTAATCCTCTTTCGCACTGTAGTAGTCTCAAAGGGGCATTGGTGCAGGCCAAATAACCTTCTCCATACACATCGTCAGGAATTGAACCCCTGACTAGGTGCTAAAGGGACCTTTATAGTTGCTTAGTTTTATGTAATTCAATGGCTCGTTGGTGGATTATTTGGGACAAGCCAATTTGCCTCTGGTCTGGTTTTATATATATTGAAGGCGTTGATTTACTCTTACATTAAGTATTTACTCTATTTAAGTTATTATTATTTTTTTTTTTGGGTAAATGAAATCACACACCTATTAGTCCATATCACTAACCTCAAGTTGAGTTGGTTATTGCTATTTTTTCTGTTGTTCTGAGTCATCTTTGTATCAATGGCTCCATTTCCAATATTAGTAAATCTAATGGGACAATGCATGGAAGGAAGGCTAGCTGCTGAATTCTAGGATTTGCCTGATTGGGATAAAATGGGTATTAGAGTAATTGATTGAATATTGCCTCCCTGATTCCTATTATTATGGTCATGTTGGCAAGAAAGTGATAATAAGTGCTCGTTCAACAATAAAAACAAGTCTTATTTCTTTAAGTAAAATTAGCCGCGTGAATCACATTATGGTTTTCTTTTTCTTTTGATAAACGGTCAAAATGCATTAAAATAATTAAATAACAGTTCATTAATTTTCTACAACCATACGAGGACATGATGGTAGAATATTAAAAACAATCGATGAAATATAGTGTTAATGAGTTAGTATGCATGCCCTAAGCACTAAATCTAACCAATTAATGGAGTTTAATACTGTCTGAGCTCTAGTTGGACAAATAAGTAATAGGCACCTGTTTTCATATGATTTTAAATTTAAACATCTATGAGCTTTCTAACAAGAATTTGCAAAAATCCTTTGTTGGCCTATTAGTGATGGGGAATGTTGCTAGAATTACTTTATGTTTGAGTAATTAATTTAGTTTAAAGTTTGTTTTCTTTAAATTATTGTAGAATAGGATCTTTTATATAGGTTTTAAACTAGTTTAAATAATTATTAAAAAAGATTATGTCTTGGGCTCAATGCCATCTTTTTTTTTCCCCCTTCTTAATTCCTTGAATTTTACTCCTCGTTTTCAATCACTTTAAAAATAGGGAAAATTTTAATTTAACCAAGTATTACTATCTTGTTAACACGTTATCTTTCTCATGCATTGCACAAAAATGTAATTATTTTGAGTCTGAAAACATTTACAATGTTCAAAGGAGAGGACACCCAATCACACTGAAGCTAGGGTTCAACTATCATCCAATGAGTTCTAAATGCCCATAAAATAGGGTATCCAACAAGAGAACACCAGCTCCAGTTCAGAGCGAGAGAGAGAGAGAGAGACCTGCTGCATGTCCATGGGCACAAAACTCCTTGTCTCTAGAGCCATGTCGCAAGGAAATGTGAAAGGATTTCGCCCAACATCAAGCAACGGACCCTGCATGACAGCATCAGAGAAAAGCTCAATTTAAGTTAACAACAACAAATGTGTTTGATTTGCAAGAAGTATTTTGATCTCCCTACCGTGTAGGCAGCTTCAGCAAATTTATGGAGAGCCGCAGCCTCCTGAATATGCATTTCTGGTGCTTCTGTGCATTCACCAGAGGACTCTGAAGATTTTCTCTCCCTTTGAAGTAAAACCAAACCTGAAGAACAAACACATCCATGTCATACAGCACAATGGTAGTATGATGCTGAAGTTAAAATTGGTAAAATGGCAACACAAGCAATGTTATTTGGATTACACATCCAGCAACATCTGAATCTCCCAACTTGATCAATTCTACCTGGGCCATGTTTTTTGTAAGCATGGTCTTGACTACTGGAGTACAGTAGCAGACAATAGATAATCAGGGCCAAAGATAAGGAACTTCCAAAGGAAACACTTGAAGCTAGAGAAGCAAATTACTAACACGTCAGACCAACATGTATTAGGCATACAACTAATCATACTATCTCTTCGTGATCATGAAAACAAACGTTAAAGTAAAATATTTCATATAGTGAGCTATAACTGGGAGGATTAAGGCTAATCTCAAAGGCCTAAGAAAATGCATTGCTTTAAGCATTTCACTGTGATAAATATTAAAGCTTCTTAATTTACGGCAAAGAGGAAATGCTATCATCCTTTGGTGTCTTTAGCTGACGAGGGAATCTCATACATAAAAGGGGAAATCTGTATCACTTGATTTGATATACGATGCGATACATTTTTTAGGTGCCTCTCAAGTGTTCAGTACCCTGATTCTCTCAGGAAATTTCCTCGGTAGTGGTATAAATGTAGAGAAATCAGCCACACCATGTTATGGAGAAAAGTCTTATACACCTGCCAAGAGCTCCAAATGCCAGGTGCCGGATGCACGATATGCAACAAGATCAACCAATAAGCTGGCAAGAATTGAATAGACTTCATCTTCTTCCATTGTACTCCTAGAGAATTGGGCAGAATACTAGAGATCAGAGCTAAGATATATCAAAAAAATTATTAAGAAAATCAAAACTCAGAGGAACAGACACGTATGTGAACCGGCCTAGACAGCACAAAGTCTCCCGTAGGCCATGATCAAACACCTCCCTGTAGTGGTGTTTCCAAGCATTATCATGGGTTTCATAAAAAGTTCTCCATTTAAGAACGTCGGACCCGGGAAAAGCAACGCACTTGGGCAACAAAACATATCATAATCATGAATGAAGCCGTAACATCTGCGTCCCCAGCTTGATTTCGAGTCCAGTGCATTACAACGGTGGCGAGAACATAAGCGTAATCGGGTTCTCGAGAGATATATCTTGGTAATAACAGTTAAGTGCCCCGACAAACTCTAAAGCAAAACATGAAAATATAGCCATTAAAGTAAACAATAGTGGGCCTGTTTGGGTTGGCGGTAGGAACGGTAACTTAAAAGCTATCTAACTTTAAAAAAAAGCTCAATAAAAAAAAGCTTAGCGAGAGTTAATGATTTGTGTTTGGATTGATGGTGGTAGAGTGGCGGGGCCACGTCAAAAAGCGAGAGCATTTTTGAAAAAACTAGATTCGGAGCTTTTTTCCTAACGAGCTTTTTGAGCATTAGGAGCTTTAAGTCCAGTGAACTTAACGCCGAACTCAAACACACCATGTTGAGCTTTTTCTCCAAAGCCCATTAACTCTACCGCAAACGCTCCTAACGCTCAATCCAAACAGGCCCAGTTTTTTTCTAGCTGACTGGCGTTTTCTCTTTAGGAGAAAAGGTGGTAATTAATGGAATTTAAATGAATGTTTTCAATTAAGAACCCAAGCTGGTTTGCTAATATCATCAGCTCCTATAAGGTTGAGTAGATACTTGTTTTCCTATTAGAAGGGGCCCCGAAAAAAAAAAAAAAAAAAAAAAAAAACAGCCATGTTTCAGTCGGTACTCAAGCATCAAACACAAAATAACACTTGTATGACTTGACTTGAAAGATCCCTCACCACCATTAGGTGAAAGAGGTAAACTTGCTTAACAAAATCATATAATACACAAAGAAGCACGAATTGATGCAAATATATACAAATATATGCATACGCTATCCAAATAGAAAAAAACTGCTCCCTGCACAATGCCTATCTGCGATTAAGATGCAGCTATAGAAAATATCCATATAGCCTAAAGACAACATCTGCCTCTTGTACCACTTTAGATTAGAACCTACGGCACCGAAGATAAGCTAAAAGATTTTCCACCAGTTATGCGGATATTTTGTTAAATATATACTTCCTTGGTGACAAGAAATTGAATTCTGAAATGACATTAAAATCAATCAAATCGCAATGATAGTAATCCACTCCACTTAGCCTGGTTTCATGAAGAAACACCAACAGGATTAAAACAAGATGCCCGTGGTATATAAAATTGGAGTACTTCCTTATCTAACATCCACAAATACTGAAATTTCATGAGCAAGTTGCTTGATTACCCGTATCTCCCGGCGAATTACTTGATCAGCAACAACGGTGCCATCGGATGGAGACTGAAGGATGCACTTGGCAGTAGTTTCTTGAGCAATTCCAGTTTGGATCATGACCATAGTTGTTAGTATCGCACGATACGCGATACGTATCGTGCGATCCGATGCGATCCGAGGGAAAAACGATGCGAACCGTGACACTGAATCGTTTTTGAACTGAATCGCAATATTGAATCGTGAAATCGTACGATTGGGAACCGAATCTTGAATCGGTGAAAATTTCCGATTCAGAGTTTTAAACCCACGATAGGCAGAAAACCCAGAGTTGTTTGCGATTCGAATTTGTAAACCCACGACTCTTAGAAAACCAAGAGTCGTGGGAGTCGTTTTGCTTCAGAATTCAGAAAAGAACAAAAAGAAAGACCTGTAGAGAGACCTGAAATCGGGGACGGACGACGGAGAAGAAGGGAGAGACTTGCAGAGATTCGCGTTGAAGTCGTGGGAGTCGCCTTGAAGTTGCAGAGCCTGAAGTCGGGACGGACGACGGAGACGGAGAAGAAGAAAGAGACTTACAGAGAGAGACCATCGGGACCACATCTTGCCGAGAGAGACCATCGAGACCATCGGTGGAGAGTATGATTTCAATCTTCATCCATTTGAAATATATTAAAATATTATTAAATATCTTTATTATTATTATTTTTTTTGCTATAAGTTATTAAATATCTTTAATTGCACCTGACCACATCCGGATAGTATTTTTTTTTTTTTTTTTTGGTCGAAACATCCAGATAGTACTCAAAGCATTGATGTGAAAATTTAAACTTTAGGAGGTCTCGTAACTGACCAGAATTCCTATCACCAGAGGACAAAAAAGAAGAAAAAAGAATAGCAAATTTTTATTTATTGGAAAAGATTTGATTAGTTATGTATTTTGGTATTTAGATTTTTTTTTTTCTAAATTTAGATTTATATCATATTATAGTGATTATACATTTTATATCATTTTTCATTTATTTCTGAATCTTACGATTCGATACGATTCCCGATTCACGATTCAAAAAAGCAGTCAAACGATTCACGATTCGTATTGCGATTCAACAACCTTGATCATGACCCCAATTCTCACAAGCGCAAAGAACAGATGCGAGCACGAACGGCAAAGACATATTGGCGATCGCGAGAATGGATAAGCCTCGATGATGAGAAACCCGCCAAGGATGATGACCAACGAATTGGAAACGGCCGTGAAAATGGCGGTACGTCTCAATTTCGTCGGCCTCGAGGCCCACATTGTCACCGCGATCAAACAGTGGGATTGGGCGGAGGAAGGAGGAGTTTTGGTTGAGTGATTATGTGCGATTTTTCGGGGATATGCGAGCCACGGAATATATGGCCCCTTGGCCGGAGAAAAGCGTGCATTGTTGAATTGCAGATTCCGCCATTGACATCACGGTCAGAAATGGTTCCGCTTGGCGATTAATTCGACCCTCTTGATTAGAGCCAGAAAATCGGGTCAGGCCCATCGGGCTGCCGCCGTTAAGCCCTGGCCCCGTGGGGCTCGGGCTTAAAAAATAGGCATGAAATTTGAAATTGGCCTGCGGGGTCTATAGGGCCTCGGGCTTAATCGGGGGCCACCAGGGCCTTGAGCGGCCCATTAGGCCCCGTTATCGTAGCATTTTCATAAAAAAAAAAAAAATAGTCAAAGAGTGAAGCACAACCTTCTGCTCAAAGTGAAGCACAATCAAATATCTATGAAATTGATTATAGTAATGATAAGTAGATATTTTATAATTAAATAAGTATAGATTCTGAAATATATTGGATTAAAATTATTAAAATTATACTTATTTAATTATCTTTTATATATTTATCTATCTTTTAATTAAATATAGGAGAAAAGAATATTATTGATAAAAATCTATTGATATCATATTTTATTATGCGGAGATATTATGAATGTCACGAGTGCCTATTTGAAAAGATATTATAAGTGTGATAATATATTATCTGAAGAAAAAAAGAGATGAAAACGTGGGCCCAAGCTGGAATTATTCATTGAGAGAAAGGAGATAAAATCAAAAGGATATAATATATCCTTTACGAAAAACAATGAAGCAGAGCACGTACAGTAGGCTAAAATCATGAAAAGGATATGATATATCCTTTAGAAAAAGATAAATAGAAAGCATCGTGGGACCCGCGGCAAAGTAGAGAACCTAACTAATATATATTGAAGACCACGCATCAGAGAAGCATCATCGCAATTCAGAGCAAGAGCACGGACGAAAAATAGAGGAGCAAGACGCGCACAGGAACGATCGGGAATTCAAGAATAGAGGCATAAAGGCAACCCGCACTGCTCAAGCCTTGACAGCAGCGAGGAGCAATTCTTTGAGAGTCTTGATTCCTCCTATCTTTCCTTTATTCTTTCTTTTATTTTCTGATTATGAGTTTCATCTTCATGAATTTTATTAGAGTCATGTGTGGCTAATCTTCTTTTTCAACCTAGAGAACCTATGAACTTGTTTGGGTTCTAGGTATTATTTCCCACTATTAGTTTTGATTAATTTCAATCGGTTTATTTATTCTTGCTTTTCTTGCTATTGCTTATTAATTGGCCACTAGTAAGCATGTTTTGGGGATTTAGGGTTGAATTTGGAAGAGGGAATCCTAAATTGACCTTGGGATTAAATAATGTGGAATTAGGTTTAAATTTAATAAGGAATTAGGTTTAATCTAATTTGCGTCTAGGATAGGAATATACCTAGAAGCTCAGATAATCAAATTAGGGTGAGTTCGATCTAAAACGCATTTTAGTTAGTTGTGTAAGGCATTACATAATTAATTAAGATAGGTTTATAAATGGACAAGGAAGGCATTTATAAACATTAATACTCTAGGTTAGGTGAGTAAATTAAGTCAAAATTAATTTAGTGGGGATTAATTCTAAGAAACCAACAAGGATTAGCGACTTAGGTTGTACTTCTCGAATTGGAATTCGCCTTTTGCTACTATTAGTTTTCTTATTAATTTTCCTTTTATTGAAAACAATTTTGTCTCACTCAACTTAAACGAAATAAGGGAATTTAATATCTAATCACTAGTTTGATTGAGTCCTCGTGGAACGATATTTTTCCTACTTATCACTTTATTACTTGATACGCCGTATATCTTGCGGAGTCTATAGGCTTTAAATTTTGCCTTATCAAGTTTTTGGCGCGTTCTTGGGGACTCAAGGCAATTGGTGACTAGTATTAGAAATCCTTTAATAGTTTTAGTTTGAGTATTTTTTTTTTTAAAAAAAAACTTTTTTTTCTTTATTTTTCTTTTCTTTTCAATTTTTGGTGTTAGCTGGTACTTTGAGATTTATTTGGTGTTGCAGGTACCTCGGTACATGTCTCGTAGAACCAAATCTACTAAAACACCACATAAAACAAGGAATATCCAAGAGATTTTGGAAGCTGCAACACCTCAAAACGAAGAGGAGGAATTGATACAGAATGACACCGAAGAAATGGCTGCGGATGAAAATGATCGTTTGTGTATCAATGATTTTCTGGGAAGACAATCGCGAGGATATCGATCGGGAATCGGAGTGCCTGAAGTTTCCGGCCAACAATTTCGAAATCAAGCAAACTATGCTCAAGATGCTTGAACTACGTGGTCAATATGCAGAAACAATTCGGAAGATCCAAATCGGCATCGATACAATTTCTTGACGTTTGCAACTCATTCAAGATGAATGGAGTTCCTGATGGTGTGATTCGCCTTCGGCTTTTTCCTTATTCTCTACAAGGGAAAGCTAAAGAATGGCTCAACAATTTATAAGAGGGTAGCATAACCTCTTGGGAGACACTGGAAGAAAAGTTCAGATCAAGATTCTTTCCACATAATAAGATTGTGGACGCACGAGCCGCTCTTACAAATTTCGTCAACAATTTGGTGAACATCTCGTATGAGGCCACGGGAGAGGTTCAAGTTGCTTGTCGAGCAAAGCCCTGGTCACAATTTAGAGAAGTGGGTCTTGCTTCAAATATTCAAGTACTCGGTTGACTCCTGAATCTAAATCAGAATTAAACGCTGTCACTAATGGGGGGATTACAAAGCAACCGGTGAATCATGTCTGGAAATGCTTAGATGACTTATCCACTGACTTTCTACAGAACAACAATGACAGACGGCCGGTGAAGTCTATTGATAAAATTATTGAGGACCTTTCCCGCAGTTGATGACAATGTTAAATACCATCAACAAGAGGTTTGATCATTTAGAAGCTCAAGTAAATCGATCTAATGGTAGACACATGGGAGTCAATGCTATTTGTGCCGCTTGTGATTACTGTGGAAATTGTCATGAAAACGGACAATGTCTCATATCTCAACAGATAGAACCAGTGAACTATACTGGAAACTACCATGGCAACAACCAGAACAACCCTTACTCGAACACCTACAATTCTGGGTGGCGTAAAAATCCCAACCTCTCTTGGAAATATGGAGTGACTCTTAATGAAGCATCAACCTCTAATACAAAACAAGTCGCACCTCCGGGTTCTATCAATTTGAAAAGGAAGTCATTCCGCCCAAGAACCTAAATCCGATCTAGAGGTAGTGATATCTCGGCTCGCAAGTTTTCAATTAAAAAGTACTCAAGATCAAGTCGCTACTAATGCAAGGTTAGACTCATCTATCAAGAATCTTGAAGTACAAATGGGACAAATTGCCAATGCTGTGAATATTTTACAACAAAGAGAATTGCCAAGTAATACTATGCCTAATCCTCGTAGAGATAAAAGAGCAGATTGTAAAGCCATTGCCCTTAGAAGTGGTGAAGAATTACCTGAGGTACAGCAACCAACAAGGAAGCCTTCAAGTTCTAATAGTGAAGAAACTCATGAGAGCCTTGGAGGAAATGATAAAGAGTCTACACAAAAGGCTAAGGGAGTAGACGAGGATAGTGAACCCCAAAAGAAGGAGGTAAAGAAAAGGGAAGCAAGTACGAGATTCCTAAATGGAGACCGCCCTACCATTTCCTCAAAGATTCCAAAAAAGGCACTTGATGAGCAATACAAGAAATTCTTGGATATTTTCAAGCAATTACACATTAACATCCCATTGATAGAAGCTTTGGAGCAGATGCCTAAGTATGCTAAGTACCTGAAAGAGATGTTGAGTAAGAAGAAGAATTTTACTGAGTTTGAAACTATAGCATTGACCAAGGAGATCACTAGCGTCATTAAACCTAATGTTCCTTTAAAGTGTAAAGATCCTGGTTCCTTCACTATTCCATGTGTGATTGGTGATCAATTTGAAGGTGGTGCACCGTGTGATTTGGGGTCTCATTTTGTAAATCTTATGCCTCTATCTCTCTTTAAGAAGCCGCAACTGGGGAGGCTAGTCCTACAACCTGTTACACTCAAGTTAGGCGATCAAAGTCTCTCTTATCTATATGGTATTATTAGGGATGTCCTAGTAAAAGTTGGCTCTTTTATCTATCCTGCTGACTTCATTGTTCTTGACATGGATGAAGATCAAGAGATTCCGCTAATTGTTGGGAGACCATTCCTGGCTACTGCGAGAGCATTGGTTGATGTCGAACAAGGAGAGATAATTCTACGACTTGGTGATGAGCAAGTCAAGTTTAAGAGGGACAAAGCAATTGAGTCTCAATATGAATTCAAACAATGTGCAAGGGTTGTTGTGATAAATGACCTCAGTCAAGCTAAATTGGACTCGTTTGCTAGTAAGGAGCCCCATAAAACGATCTTCATGGAGAAAAATAATATGGAGAATACTTGCCGGCGCAGTGAACAAATTACGAAGACTTCGCATCCTCTTTCGGGAAACATTGGCGCCGCTTGTCAACCTCCTTGACATTTTGACATAGTCGGGTGAAGACTATAAACCAAGCGCTTCTTGGGAGGCAACCCAAGATTTTTGCGTGCATTATTTAGTATTATTATTATTATTATATTTTCTTTTGTTTTTGTTTTTTGTTCCTTTCGGTTTTTGTTTAGGTTTGAAGATGATCGCTCCTCTTGTTGCTGCAAAGTCTTGCTTGTGCACTCTTTCCCTCAAAATTTGAAACATCATGGATGGTACCGGAGGAAGCCCTCCACATCGAATTAGAAGCCTAAACCAGAGGAGTACTAGTTCCTTTCCCTCTTTATATTTTTGCAACATTGAGGACAATGTTTGATTTAAGTGTGGGGGAGGGATATAATTTATTTGGTTATGCTTGTCCTTATGCAATTGAAAATATTTTTCTTCCCCATTTTAGAAAAATATTATCAAGTCAAAAATTTAAAAAAAGAAAAAAAGAAAAAAAAAAGTTCTAATTAAGCCTCTAGAGTCTTGAATTCTTTTTTTTTTTTTTTTTTTTTAATCTTGAGATTGACTACGAGAATAGAGATTAGTTTGCAATATGATCAACAAATTATTAGTTTATGAATATTTTGCTACATGATTTCTTTAGAAAATTAGATGATGACCTTTGCCGGCTAAGTCAAACCGTTGTTTGGGGAAATGACTCGGTAGTGTTAAAAAAAAAAAAAAAAAAAATCACATACACACACATGCACACAACTACAATGACTTCTCTAGACCTTACTTAGTAACCGGGGGCACTTCATCACCAATGTTAGCACTCGCGTTAAACGGTAAAGTCAAAAAGGGTTATAAGTTAGGCTAAAATCCTCTTGAGGTGCCTGTTGGAGTAACCGAGTAACCGGTCTTTGCATCACCCATGTGCGGGTCGCAAAGGGGACCTACAACGGCTCAAGGCAAAAAAACAAAAAACAAAAAAAGAAAGGAAAAAAAATTGAGTTATTTCCTACCTGAAGATCCTTATTAAATTAAATGAAAATCTCGGTTTAGTGGGGCAATTTGAATTTTTCTGGAGAAATTAAGTAGAGTAATATTCTTTTACTAATCTTATTGTTGAACTTATTGTGTGCCGATCTTTTGATCATGGGGATGTTAAGAGATTGTTACAATTGTTTAAGACTATTGGCTTATGATCTATCCTTATAAGACATTAACTTAAATCAGATTTGATGATATGATCTAAGTGTGGTGGTTTATTGCTTTCTGTTTAGGAATTTCATGAGCAATATTCTTTTCGGATAACAATTCTCTTTCTTTTGCTTGGGGACAAGCAAATGTTTAAGTGTGGGGGAATTTGATAAGTAGATATTTTATAATTAAATAAGTATAGATTCGAAATATATTGGATTAAAATTATTAAAATTATACTTATTTAATTATCTTCTATATATTTATCTATCTTTTAATTAAATATAGGAGAAAAGAATATTATAATGAGAAAATCTATTGATATCATATTTTATTATGCAGAGATATTATGAATGTCACGAGTGCCTATTTGAAAGGATATTATAAGTGTGATAATATATTATCTGAAGAAAAAAAGAGATGAAAACGTTGGCCCAAGCTGGAATTATTCATTGAGAGAGAGGAGATAAAATCAAAAGGATATAATATATCCTTTACGAAAAACAATGAAGTAGAGCACGTAAAGTAGGCTAAAATCATGAAAAGGATATGATATATCCTTTAGAAAAAGATAAATAGAAAGCATCGTGGGACCGCGGCAAAGTAGAGAACCTAACTAATATATATTGAAGACCACGCATCAGAGAAGCATCATCGCAATTCGAGCAAGAGCACGGACGAAAAATAGAGGAGCAAGACGCGCAGAACGATCGGGAATTCAAGAATAGAGGCATAAAGGCAACCCGCACTTTGCTCAAGCCTTGACGGCGAGGAGCAATTCTTTGAGAGTCTTGATTCCTCCTATCTTTCCTTTATTCTTTCTTTTATTTTCGATTATGAGTTTCATCTTCATGAATTTTATTAGAGCCATGTGTGGCTAATCTTCTTTTTCAACCTAGAGAACCTATGAACTTGTTTGGGTTCTAGGTATTATTTCCCACTATTAGTTTTGATTAATTTCAATCAGTTTATTTATTCTTGCTTTTCTTGCTATTGCTTATTAATTGGCCACTAGTAAGCATGTTTTGGGGATTTAGGGTTGAATTTGGAAGAGGGAATCCTAAATTGACCTTGGGATTAAATAATGTGGAATTAGGTTTAAATTTAATAAGGAATTAGGTTTAATCTAATTTGCGTCTAGGATAGGAATATACCTAGAAGCTCCGCATAATCAAATTAGGGTGAGTTCGATCTAAAACGCATTTTAGTTAGTTGTGTAAGGCATTACATAATTAATTAAGATAGGTTTATAAATGGACCTAAGGAAGGCATTTATAAACATTAATACTCTAGGTTAGCTGAGTAAATTAAGTCAAAATTAATTTAGTGGGGATTAATTCTAAGAAACCAACAAGGGATTAGCGACTCTAGGTTGTACTTCTAATTGGAATTCGCCTTTTGCTACTATTAGTTTTCTTATTAATTTTCCTTTTATTGAAAACAATTTTGTCTCACTCAACTTAAACGAAATAAGGGAATTTAATATCTAATCACTAGTTTGATTGAGTCCTCGTGGGAACGATATTTTTCCTACTTATCACTTTATTACTTGATACGACCCGTATACTTGCGGAGTCTATAGGCTTTAAATTTTGCCTTATCAAGTGATAAAGAAGGTGACAATTGACAATGATAGTGGTATGCTTTTATATTTTATGTGAGTTATTTAATGTTACTTAGTTTAATACTTCTTACGTTTTATATGAGGCAATTGTAGACAATGATTTGTTTTTTTATTACGAATTAATGAATGTGTTTATTTGTTGGATGATTTGTATTGTTTAGATATTAATGTTGATAATATTTATTTGATAGATTAGAACTTTAATGGTTGCAATTTACTAATTATATTTCTTTGGAAAAAACCCATAAGAAAAATAGTTAAAATTTGGAATAGTAATTTTCAAGCCTTTGTAGGCCGGCCGCCCCGATACTATCAGGTACGGCTTTGAAAAATAGATATTTTCCTTATCTCAGACCCTGTAGGGCCGGCCCTGTCAGGCCCAGGCCCTGGAGGGCCAAGCCCTGTAGGGCCGGGCCGGCCCTGATTCCCAGCTCTACTCTTGATGTGAACGAAAATAGTCGAACTTACTAAAATTTCATGTTAAACACTAAATCCAACTTTATCTCTTAGAGTAAGGTTTATAAGTCCACTGCTTCTCCTTCCTCATAGGCCATCTTTTAGGGATTGGGCTCTCTTTGGGCTTGTGCTCTTTACATTGGTGCTTTCATTGAGAGTTGATGTTTCGGAGAGGGCTACTCACGGAGGGTTCTGACTGGTTGGAGGCTGAGTGAAGTGCCGTGGAGTGGAGCCGCCGAGGACGTCGGCTCTTGAAGAGGTGACTAAGTTATAAGTCCCGCATTGGGAACAAGCTCTTGCATTACACATAGCAACATCATCAAATTAAAAATACTCGTTTATTCCCAATTTCGTTTGATGCCGGTGTTCGATGGATTGCAATTTTCTTTGGTGCAATTTGGATTTGAATCCACAAATTCAGTATACTTGGACTTCGATTAAAAGTTACAAATTAAAAAAAAAAAAATTCTAATCGAATGTGGCAAATAAAAGGAATTCAATTATACAATGGGTTTACTTATCATAAATAATTTCATGTCTAGGAAATCATTAAATAATTACTGGCCAAAAATGCTCTTTCCAGAATTGAAAACAGGGAAAAAAAAACTACTGAGAGGTCCCATGCATAAAATTAAATTATTATTTATAATTAATAAATTTTTTAAAATTGAATTGCTGCATGTTTTTATTAGTTTTGGAGAATAGCTTTTACGATTTATAAGGTAAGTATGTGAGAGAAGTTTTATCTCGCTTTGTGGAAAAAGGCTTCTAAAACCACGGTGTTGGGTTTTCCAAACACTCAATAATTTCTCTCAATAAATTTGTGAAAAAAAAATTGCAAAAATCCAAAAAAGAAAAAAGATTTTTAAAAATGCTAAAGGATAAAAAAAATATTCTGAATATTCATAATACCATAGATGTGTGAGGATCTAATTTATCCTTTTTCTATAAGGGTTTAACAAGTTTAGATTAAGTTTTAACAAGTTCTAATAAGATTTTTGTAAATTCCAATTTATAAATCACCATTTGCTACCAAGGCAATGTATTGATTCCCTTGATAAGGGTTCACAAATTCAAATAAGGTTTTTACAAAATCCAATTCAAAATCAGCATTTGCTACAATGGTAAGATATTGATTCCCACTTTTGATAAGGGTTTCATAAGTTCAAGCATTTTCTACGGTCATCGCCTTTACCGTTGGCTTCCTATCCTCTTCCCTCCACTACCATCTCAACTTTTAGATTAAAATATGACTATGAGGGATTCAGATTTGAGTCTCATTTTTTTTAAAATATTTTTTATTGCATTTTTAAATTATCATAACAAAAATTTAATATTTTTTAAATTTATTTAATTATTTGATATATTTTTAACATTTTTATAGAAATTAAATTGAACTGCTCATATATTAATCTAGAGGTTGAGATGTGTAGTTGGAGAAGAAGATATGAAGAGAATGGTAAGAGCAGATGAGCGTAGCTAATAACTTTCAAAAACTACCAAGATTTAAAACCTAAAAATGGAATATGTATATAATATATTTAAGTTTAAGTGATAATATTATGTGTGTGTGGGTGCTTTTGTTTAATAGATAATACTCCTATTGTAACCTTTTTTTTTTTCCTTTGATGGTACTCCATCCGGTTCTAAATATAAGATAAAATTGATTTTTTTAAGAGAAACTAAAGAAGCTAATTAAATTACTTTAGAGTATTTTTATTTTCCCTCCAAATTAATTAGTTTGACTAATAAACTGGTATATAATTTAAGCACACACACCATATAATATAATTAAGTAACTTATTTAGCTTCCATAATCTCTCCAAAAAAAGTCAACTCGGTCTACATTTTAGAACCTAGGAGGGAATATTATAATTATAATATAAATAGTATCTTTGTACAAAAAAAATAAAGTTATAATATATATAGAGTTAGGAATCGGGTCGGCTCTTGCAGGCCAAGGGTAAGAAAAACATCTGTTTTTCAAAGCTTTGTGAGCGTAGGGCCAAAAGTCATTTTTCTAAATTTTAATTATTTTTCCTACATTTTTTTCCAAAAAAAAAAAATCATTAGTAAAGTACAACAATTAGAGTTCTAATTTAATAAATAAATGTTGTCTACATTAAAGTCACTAAGTCATAATCAAAGATAAACTATTGTCCACATACCACAATTACAAATATTTAATGAGAAGATTTAACAAAATTAAAAATATTTTTTATAAATATGTCTTGGAAAGTGAATGTAATCAACAAAATAATCAACACAATATATGAACAAAACAATCACTAGAAAAAAAGAGAGTAAAAAGATACAAAATTAGTGGGTGACAAATAATAATTAATATGAAATTAAAGTTTGGTGCAATTAATAGGGGCAGTATTGAAAATTACTTAAATTTTAGGACAACTTTTTTTTATTGTAAAATACGGGACATTAGCCTTAATTTTATGACAACTTTATTAACTTTAATTATTTTTATTAGTTTGTAAGAATTATTAGTTAGTACGTTTTCAATTAAGAACCCAAGTGGTTTGCTAATATCATTAGCTCCTATAAGGTTGAGTAGATACTTGTTTTCCTATTAGAAGGGGCCCAAAACTTAAAAAATAAAATAAAAACAGCCATGTTTAATTTCAGTCGGCACTCAATTAGCATCAAACACAAATAACACTTATATGACCTGACTCGACAGAGGTAAACTGGCTTAACGAAATCATATATTATACGCAAAAAAGCATGAACTGATGCAAATATATACGCATACGCTATCCAAATAACAGACGTATGATGCTTAAGCAGACTAAGTATTAGTTGAAAGCATAAATTAAGACAAGGAAGCATACGGGAACTCACCTTACCTAAACCACAACCACTTGGGCCCCGTTTGGTTCTGGGAACTTTTAAAGAGGGAAAGGAACTTAAAGGAAGGAAAGGAATTGAAGGGAAGATTGAGAGGGAACTTTAAAAAATTTAGCTGTTTGGTTGACATGGGAATTTAATTAAGTTGAGGGAAGATAATTTGTTTGGTTTGAAGATTTGGGTGTTGGTTAAGTGGGAAAGTTTGGTAAAATTCCCTTAATGCCTTCGGGAAAAAAACGCAGAGAAAGGATTTTTTTGTTGTTGTTCGTCGTGCGATTTGAACTGAAACAGAAGCAAATCGAAGCGCGTCTTTGAGGAGAAAGGCAGATGGTGGAGACCTCAAATAGATTTGAAACGGCGAGGACGCAACGATCATAACGGGTGCCGGAGGTGCGAAGGTGGTCGGACTGATATGGAAGGAAAAAGAGGGGGACGACACCACAAATGGACCAATCTTGTGCGGACATGAATTTTGCAAGCGGAATAGGGAAGGAAATGTGTTTGGACATTGAACCCAGGTGCTGATTTTATAGGGGAAAAAACGAAAAATTAAAAATCTGTCGAGTCGGTGCTAAGTCCCGAAATTGTAAAATGGATGGAAAAAATGACAATGTTGGTAATTTTAAACGAGTTGCGTTCAAGAAAATGATGAAAAGGATTTGGAATGTGTAATGAAGAATTATCCAGAACATTTGAGCTTGAAGATGACAATAACCAAACCGACCTGTTTGAAAGTGGGAACACAATCTGATAAAGTTGAGGTGAAATGCAGGAAACTATCGTAGCAGGCAGAAACGAAAGGATATATCTGCATAATTGACAAGTCCATTAGCATAGTTTATAACTGAGCAAGTTAATAAGCACTGAGGTATAAAAAATGCATATGACAGTGAACGGTTGTAGAAAAGGTGATTGCAAATGCAGAAGGTGATGCACAAAAAAGGCGTGGTTATAGTGGAAGCAATATCACCATAAATTGCATTCAACCTAAGGTGGATGAAAGGAATTAAAAAATAAAAACCACTTTGGCCTTTTCAAATCTTTGTATAAAAAATGACAACAACTTACCTTGAACGAACACAATCCACCCCACAAATGGCCAAATGTCAAGCAACACCACCGTAAATTGAATTCAATGCAATGTGGGTTAAAGGAAGTAAAAATATGCCATTTTGGCCTTCTCAAATGCTGCACTAAAATGAAGAAACAAGTCACATTGAAGGACCATAATGCACCCCACAAATGCAGCAACGTTTAAGATGAAAAAAGGTGGTTGTAGATGAATGAAAATGACCATAATGTGGATTGAATGGAAGATGTAAAAGTAAACCACTTTGTGGTGGTCAAATCTTTGCATAAAATGAGGGAAAAAGGAAACTCATTGAAGGACCTTACCTGAGTCCACAAAAATGGTGCAGAATACCCACCACGGGGATTGAAAACTTACTGCATAAAACCAAACTTCACAAAAAATCCAATCTAAAGCATGTATGTCCCAATTGTGTTTGCGTGATAGAAGTAGACCAAAAATTACAATAACAAACAAATAGTGCAGGAAGCATGTAAAACAAATCAGCTAAGTTATATCCCAACCAGCATTGTCAATGTCACAGAACACATTCAAGTGCCAACCTAATGAGAAAAGTTCGGCCAAATAAAGTGAAGTTCGAACTAAAACGGTGAAGTTCGAACTCAGTGACATAATTTGAACCAAGACACTAAAAACCAAAACGACTATCCCGTATCGATCAAAAAACATTTCAACGAGGTCATATCGCCAGTAAGGACTTATCATGTTAGCCAACCTAGTCTACTGATGAGTCATGTAAAAAAAGATTAAAACATAAAAAGCAAAACTAATATCTAATTCTTCTTCTTCGTCTTGGCTGGTGACTTCCTACTAGTGCCCTGTCTTGGCGATGAAGTGCGTGAGCGAGCGGAGTTAACCGGGATGTACATGGGGGTTGGAGGCCTAGGGGTGGAGCGAGGCATGCGTGATTCAAATTTGAGAAGATGTCGGGAAAATTTCGAGCCGGGTTCTTCTTTGAAACTTGAAGCAGGTATGAACCTCAAGGGAATGGCATCTACTATATTCCTAGATGGGGAAGGAGGAGGGTTGACAGGGTCAGGCAGAGTCACAAGTGAGAGTGGGGGGTGGCGGTTCGAATTCCTCGTCTGTTGGACCTTTGTTTGCATTGTCACCATCGCATGGCCTTCTTCAAATTTATTTTCAGCTGTGGGACCTTCGTGCATATTGTCACCACCCCCATCGTGTTGCTCACTGGTTTTGTCAACACTTGTCGGACTTTTGGTCCCCTTGTCATCAACACCAACAGCGTCCTCCTCCTCTTCTTTTCCACCTGTGTTCCCTTCAATCGTTGTGGCAACACCAGACACATTCTCATCCTCCTCTTTTCCATGTTTGTTCCCCTCACTCCCAGTGCCACCACCAGAAGCCTCTCCTTCCCCTTGTCTCTTCCCTTTGTCCCCCTCACTACCGAACCACCATCACACCCCTCCCCGCCCATGATCTTGTTGTCCCTCTCTCTCACTCCCCGCCTTCACTCCCACCACCTCCATCAGACCCCTCATCATCAGCCTCTTCTTCTCCTTCTCTGCTTCCTTCACTCCCACCACCTCCATCAGACCCCTCATCATCAGCCTCTTCTTCTCCTTCTCTGCTTCCTTCACTCCCACCTCCTCCATCAGACCCCTCATCATCAGCCTCTTCTTCTCCTTCTCTGCTGCCTTTACTCCCACCACCTCCATCAGACCCCTCATCATCATCATCTTCTTCTCCTTCTCTACTGCCTTCACTCCCACCACCTCCATCAGACCCCTCCACCTCATGATGTTCTTCTCCTTCTCTCGCTTGTTTCACTCCCACCTCCTCCATCGACCCCTCTTCCCAATCATCTTCTTCTCCTTCTCTCGCTTGCTTCACTCCCACCTCCTCCATCAGACCCCTCTTCCCAATCATCTTCTTCTCCTTCTCTGCTTCCTTCACTCCCACCTCCTCCATCAGACCCCTCTTCCCAATCATCCTCTTCTCCTTCTCTGCTGCCTTCACTCCCACCACCCCCATCAGACCCCTCTTCCCCAGCCTCTTCTTCTCCTTCTCTGTCCCCCTCACAATGACCATTTCCACGACCACCGATTCATCTTGGTTCTCATCATTGCATTCAAGTTTCCGGTGAGAATCGAATGCGAGCAATGGAAGTGCATATGCATTGCAAAATTAAAATCTAACAAAACAAAGTGGAAGCCTTTGTAGTGTCACTAAATCCTTTTTTTTTTTACTATAAAGACAACAATCAAAATAAACGGCTAAACTAGTTAAATACTATTGATTAGGCGAGATATGATGAGAAACAAAATTCATTAGGCAAAAAGTGAAACATGGAAAATTGAAAAGGGAGGAACAAACCATGAGTAGATGAACCGGTCTCTTGTTGTATGTGGAGGCTTTGTTGACGGACCAAGCATGGTCGGCTTCGGTTGCCTTGAACGATGCAAATCCTCTAAAATCTGAACCGTATAGATGGATAAACTCTTGAAGACCCTTAAATTCCAGCGCCATTTGTGACAACCTTGAGTCCAATCTCCCTACTTGGTATTCAATCAATGCCTGCAATTCATCTTTCACAACTCCAAGTTTATCATCCAAAACTTGCCCAAACAGAGCTCCCATCTCCTCGCATGCATCTACACCAAAGCATGTGAAGGGTCCACATGGCGCGGGCCAGACCGTGGAGTTTCTCGCCCCTTCCCCTTAACACCCGTTTCCCCCTCAGATTCATGCTTTCGTTGGCGCCCTATGGCTGCAAGAGGAATTCGCATTCGGTGCAAGGCCTCATCATCAAATTCAGAACTCCATAGTGGAGGGTCACCATCTTGGAGATACCAAATTTTGTTCTTATCCAATATGAGGGACACAAGTGATGGATACGGGAGGTTTGTGTTCTTTTTCCCATTCCATTTGCTTTCTCGAGCATTGTGTCCACTATCCTCTTCCCCATGTTAAAAGGCTTCCTCCGAATTAAACAACTCAAAATTTGTTTGTCTTCGGTGCTCAATGATGAGTAGTGCTTCCCCTTGTTCACAAAATTCCTTTTGTAGAGGTAGTGTAGGACCCTATATTTATATGGGAGCCGCTTAGGTACGCATAGTCCACGATCATCGTCGGTTGTACCACCTTCCGGAAGGATTTTGTCGGTTTCATGTCCATGAATTTAGTGTCCTTTGACCGAGGACACTTCACACTTAACCTTTGTAACAATTTCTTCTCATTTACTTCTATCCTTTGCCCTCTCACACATGAAGAAACTACGCCTCCCCTTGACATTTTCAAGTTGGTGTAAAAAACCTTAACGACAGAGACTCGAGTAAGGCAATGACAACTCTAGTAGGCCCCCGAAAGGTCTAACGATGTCTGACACCCCAAAAGGATAATCTTCTTCAAATGTATCCATATTAATAGTACTCATTTTAGACAGGCTACGACCAACCAACCTGATATCGTAGTCTTCAAGTTGGGACTGGTTGAAGTCTGAGGTCGCTTCAGGCACCTTATTTGGCCGGCGGTGGACTTTCTTCAGTTTCTTATACAGGTTGGCCCTTTTCTTATCTTGTACTACATTGTCCTCTTCTTCGTGGTTTCCCTCTGATGATCCATCCTCTGATTCAGTTGGCTTCCATCCCTTGTCGTCCCATCAGAACTCTCACTCGCAACGGGCGTTGGTTTCCCCATTTCTTGGTCTCCGCCTTTTTCCTTTTTCCTCTACCCGAGAGGATGTCGACGATGAATCACCGTCAACCTCGTCTGCGCCTTCCTCTTCTTAGACACGGTGGCGGTGCCTTCCCCTTCTCAAAGACGTTTCCTCTTCTTCGCCTCCTTTGCCTCATTATCACGTTTCCACTTGGCTGCTCCTTCGTACTCATCATAGTCATGTTTCGTCTTGTACTTTGATCCCCCGGCACGACCATCCCGTCGGATTGAAGATATATGCTTCCTGTACATCCTGACATCCTCCATTGTGATTCCCAGTTCATTCAATCGATCAGTCGTCATTTTCACCCTCGCCATTTTTGTTGAACTTCACCGGAAGCGACTGGAGATTTTCTAGGGTTTGAAGTAGTGTGGGTTGAGCGATTAATGGGGGAACACTTTGCATTTGCAGTGGGTGTCGATTGGTTTAGATAAGTGGCGGTTATAGGTACATGCCTACTCTGCAAAAACAGAGAAAAGTTATGGCGGGTTTCCTCTGACCGGACGTGCGTTTGGACTTCGTATCAATATTTTGAGATGCCCTTTTTGGTGATATAAATTTAAATTTAATAAATTAAGTTTTTTTGGGCCAACCGTTGGACTTCGCTAACAAGAGTGAAGTTCGAACCAAAACACTACGTTTGAACTTTGAAATGTAAAATGTGTATATTAGTTAGGATGGGAATGTTTAGTAGGAAGTTTGAACGTAACCGTAAAGTTCGAACGCAGTAGGCGACAGACGGCCATATCAAAGATGTAAACCAAGTAAATCCATAATAACCCCGTAATTAACAAATTAAAGCAGCTCATTTGGTTTATAACGATCGGGAAAGTTATATCAAAATTTATATTCAAAACCACCAAGTGTTTGCATTGTGGTGGACTTTACACTTGCCAAGCAATCACAATTACATTGGCCTATCATACGTTGGCCTGAATTTACATACAACCCAAAATAACCTATTACATTGGCCTATCAGCTGAATTTACATACAGCCCAAAATAACCTATTACATTGGCCTATATACGAGATGGCGGGTCAAACAAAAGATGTCCTACTACATGTACGGGTGGAAGACCAAAATTTATCCCATGTTCAATGTAACCGCATTTCCCTAATGAACATGGTCCAAAGTTTGGTGTCCAACACAAAAGCTAGAGTATCGCCACAGTATAATGACACAACTCTATTAACCCTGACCACCCACAAAAAAGCAAGTGTTAACTTTAGATGGCAACCTCTATTGTTGAAGGAGGCTACGGATCCATGAGGTTTTATATATTGGAGGCATTTTCCCAAAGGCACTCAACAAGTCTCTCATTGCCAAGCATCTTGATATGAGCCTGGTTCCTCTCATCACATGACAGTTCTTCAAGCTCCAAGCAGCCTGCATAAAAAGATCATCACCCTTTGCATCAATCTCGGCTTGTCTTTGTCTTTGTTGAGCATCAATATCAGCTTGTCTTTGCCTTTGTTGAGCGAAATCTGGTTGCAAACTTTGTCAACCACACGTTCGACCATTGTCCCTTCCAACGAGGTGATTTTGTGTCCTCAATGCATCAGCCATGATCTCAGAGTGGTTCAAGCGTCTCTTCTTCTGTCGACTGCTAGATGGTTCAGCTCCATTCAATGCAGTTTGTGGTATCACATTGACTGTTGGTGTGAAAATAGTTTCAGCAGTAACAAGATTCGGTGTTTCTGGAAGTTCTTCATCCTCTATATTAATTTGTTCCTCCATCCCCACAGGGGAGTCCACATCCTCACCCACAGCCCTATCCTTACCCCATACCATGGTGAGGGACTCAAAGTTTGGGAATGGCACGTAGCGAAATTGTCCCGCCCTTGAATGAGCTGTGAATTCACCATATCGCATGTGAGAACGACGGGTATAACTTTAAATGTCATTATAAGTAAAGTGCCATGCATATGAGTGACAAATGCGACAACATACCTTGATATACTCATCCCACACCTCTTTGTCATTTGTGACACATTTTGTGTCGGGATCCCAACCAAAGCGATGTGTTGGTTCCATAGACCATGTCGTGAGCGGTTTGCCACAATCTCTTCGGGGTCTTAAGTCCGGATGTTATATGCGGAGATGCCTTGATCCCACGGGAAGCTTTTGTTCCATCATAAGGCTGGAGCGCATTGGCAAATCCACTCTTGAAGCCATTATCGGCTATGAACTGTGGTCAACCTTCGAGTTACAAGGCGAGTCTATCAAGACCTTGTCCTCCTCAGCGTCCACATTTTTTGTTTCCCTTTGCAGCTAGATCAACCTGCTCCATCTAAAAAGGCACAGTCAATAGCAAATATTAATTTGCATTATGTTCAGCATAAACATATACCAAATATGACACAGATTTAACCAAGTGTGACACAAATTGTTTCATTACAGTGACAACTGAATTTGGAGTTCATACTAATAAGACAACATAACATAATACGACATATTGTCTTGATTAAAATATGTGTACAACATCATCAATTATCAGTAGATGTGACAAAGGCAGCAAACATCTCATTTGCAACATTCTCCCTAAAATTATTCCACGCGTCAGTAGTTTCCATTGGAACAATGAGGGTGTTTTCGATTGTGGGAGGTCCATCCTCAAATGAGTCCATTTTGCTCATCAAGTGGATCTTGAACGATTCACGTCGAATCGATTATGGAGAAGACAACAAGCAAGGATGTATCTGTTTTGGATCTTCACTGGGTAATAAGATGCACTCCGGAGGATTGCCCAACGTAACTTGACTATGCCAAAGCACCTTTCAATGACATTACGAGCAGCCGAATGTCGCATATTGAAGCACTCTTGCGGAGTTCGGGGTTGGCTTCCATGTCTCCACTCATTAAGGTGGTACCTCGGCCTCTATAAGGAGCCAAGAAACCCCGGCGGTTTGTGTACCCAGCATCAACCAAATAGTAGTTACCTATGGAAACAAACCACCCCACATTATTTTGATTCTTAAGAAGCTGAACAAGGAACTATACGTACTTATATTGCACGAACTATAGCATGTATACCTTGTGGTACTCGCAGACCATGTCGTCTTCGTATAGCATCGCGCAACACCCGACCATCCCGCGAGACCCTTCCCATCCGGGCAAGACATATATGAATTGACCATCCGGTGAGCATACACCCAAAACATTTGTTGTTACCTCTCCTTTCCTATTTCGTACCTCCCCTTTTTCTCAACAGGGGACTTGTACGCGTATGTGCGTCCCATCTAATGCACCAAGGCAACCCTGCAAACATAAACAATTAACAAGGCATGTGGTCAAACCATTATTTATTTATATATGCAGAATTTAACGTGTCACACAAAAACACATGCTACGTACCTTAAACCACTTCCATCGATTATCATTTGAGTCCTCTGGAATAGGCTCCGCTTTCTTAAGCAGCAATGTTTGTAGTCTAATGGTAGCATTTAACACAAGTTTAAAGTATCTACTAATGGTTTCACCCGACCTTCCAAACTCAAATTGTATTACTCTGTTCTTGACATGATGACCTAGGATGTGAAGGAACATCGCCACTTGCTCATCAACTAGCATATGATTAGTTGGTTTCAATCCACCAATTGTCTCTAACATGTGACACAATTTATCAAACGTTGCCCGATACATCCTAATTTGGTTGAAGCATGTTGTATCACTACTATATATCATTGCCCTCAAATTGGCTCTCTTGGCATGAAAGTCTAATCTATATGACCTATCCGGTAGGTGCCTCGGTCTACTTGCTCCCACTGCAACTACCATATTCACAATGAACATCCTCACCGCTATAAGCAAAGCTAAGCATCCAGCCAACATTGCAACCATTTCCTCTGCCTCTTGGTCCATACCTACACAATTTTTCCCACACCCATTTGCCCTTCAATGTCATCTACTACTCCACTTTACAAACTACATCTTCAAACATAACTTTTTTCATCCTATCTACTTTAATTGACAACATCAATTATTAATCACAACAAGCCATGTCCCGTAAAAGCATTGTACCACCCAAAGACATATATAACACACAACTAAAAATCATCATGCACATCCAAATTTTTCACATCACCGAAGCACAGTCAATATGGAAAGGCAACAAATAGCTTCACATCGTCATTTTGACCGTTGCTTAAACCACAAACATACAGGACATACTGGAAAAACCAAATATTTGAACCTATATACATGTTTCACAATACCCATCAAACCACCCTAAAAAACGTGACAAACTTCTGCATTTACCACAGCTACGCATCCTACACACAGACGAAACATTTTCCCCCTATACAGCAAAGCACTCAACCACAGCGCCATTGTTCCCCACCACAGCGCACAAAAGTTTTCAAGCACAGGAAGGTTTAGCTTACCTCGATTCGATGTTGCTTGCCTACTCCTTCGCACGAGCTCAACCTTCGTCTGCTCCTTCTTCCAGCTCCAGTCGCGCTTCAGCTTTTTTTATCCTCACAGGGGCTTTTTAGTCCTCAAATTCACTTTTCCGGGTGAAATTTCAAGATCCCGCCCTTTTGGGAAGGATCCCCTTTTCCTTCGTTTCTGGGAGCTTCACAGCCCGCGGGAACCAGAGCTACCAGGAAGATGGCGTGCCAAACACGTCCTGAACGAGGGAACTGGTTTAAGTTCCCTGGAACCTGCCGCAATTCCGTCAACCAAACGGGGCCTTGATGTTCCATCTTTTGAGATTTGGGTTCAGCCCAACCATTAATGATTGCAAGATTATTAACTTTTTTTGTCTGGGCGTTTTGTTGTTCAAGGGGAAGTTTATTCCTTAAAGACGGGCTTATGGAGAAAAGTTGAAGTTGGGAACTTAGAGGGTGTATATGTTCTTAGGGGTTGGAGCGCTTCCCACTTAGAGGGTATATATTTCTCTCAATAAATTTGTGTAAAAAATTGGAAAAATCTAAAAAAGAAAAAAGAATTTTAATAATGCTAAAGGATAAAAAAATATTATGAATATTCATAATACCATAGATGTTTGAGAATATTCAAAAAAAAAAAAAAAAAAAAAAAACACATGTGTATCCTACTTGTGATTCTTAATTCTCATTCGGCTCTTGCTGCTTCTGGTACCCTTGGTCCTTCATTGTCATTTTAGTTTTTTTTTTTTTTTTTTAAACGTTGATTTAATATAAAGCTCCTGTTGTTCTTGAACTGCAAACTTCTTTTCATCAATATATCTGCATATTTAAGTTATGTCCCTCTGTCCTTCTGGCACTTTCCTTTTTCTTTCTATTTTCACTTTTATTGCAATATATATATATATATATATATATATATTTAAAAAAAAATCTGTTCTTCTCTTGTTGACAAATCTAAATACAAGGATCTACCTGGCATGTTCAATATTCTCTCACTCACTCTTGGTATGTTTCATTTCATATTGTTTGGTTAAGGGGTAAAAATATATGTGTGTGTGTTTTTTTTAGAAGTGCCCAACACCAAGTATTTTTCTTAAGTGTAAAAGTGACTATGTGGTTACAAGATCATTAAGTTTTAACAGTCAACATTTGCTTTTAACGGAGGGTGTGACTTTTGCATCTGTTTTATAACCACATGTGTATTTTTGTACCTAAAAAAAGCACATGGTGTTGGGCACTCCTGGAGGCAAAGTACATGTGCATTTTTGCACCTTTACCCTTGAATTTTTTTGCTGACTGGATTATGACGTGACTTTTAAGTTGCAAAAACACACATGCGGCTTGTCTAAAAGAGCGTCCAATACCAAATACTTTTTTTTAGGTGCAAAAATATCGTTTAACCATTAAGTTTGACTTTTTTGTGTTGAAAAAACAGTACTATTCAAAAAAAATACTACCGGTCAATACTCGAAATATAGAATCTTGAAAAAATATTTCTTGGTACTAAAAAAAACTTTAAGATCTTTGGTACTTGAAAAAAATACTTCATCATCTTAAAAAATTATTTTAGGATCTTGAAAAAATATTTCGAGTACTTGAATGGTATTAAATAAAATACTTCAAGATATTGATAGGTACTAAAAAGATACTTTAGGATATTGAAAATATATTTCAGGGTATTGAATAATACTAAAAAAAAATACTTGAGGGTACTGAAAAAATACTCTATGATATTAAAAAATTATTTTAGGATCTTAAAAAAAATATTTCATGGTACTTTTGGTATTAAAAAATACTTCAAGATACTAACTGAAACTAAAAAGATAAAAAAAATTAAACTAACGATCAAACAGTATTTTTACACCTAAAAAATTCGGTTCTTCTCTTGTTGACAAATCTGAATACAAAGATCTACCTGGCAAGGTTGCTAATTTATAACCATATTTATTTTGATGAAATTCCGTTCTGTTTTTCTCCCCAAAAGCTCAGCAGTTGTATCATATCTAAAAAGAAAGTTCACGTGAATTTTAATTAATTGAAAATTTTGTTTAAATTATTAGAATGTAAAAAGTAATGTTTTCTGTATTATAGAATTCATTATTTAATAAAATTAAGATGCCAATAAGCAACAATTATGATAATAATCCATGTTAAGAACAACACTTGTTGGGGGAAAAAAATCGGTCAATAAAATGTTTAATTATTTTTTGAGGCCGTTCTATTTGTTGCCTTGCTAGTTTACAGTTTACTCGCCTTCTCTCGTGGTTGATTAAGTTTTATCCTCTCTCTTTTTTCAGATCTAATATTAGTGGAAGTCGTAATTGAGGTTATAAAAGGAAAAAAACAACAGGATCTAATTAAGTTGATCAGTTAGCTACCTGTAACCTTACGATATAACTACTCACTCACATGTAACTATTCAGTTTTCTCTATAATAACTGATTTAGTTAGGAAATAACCACCAGCACAGTTTTAGTTATTTCCAGCTGTTAGTTATGCACTTGTATCACAATATTCAGATTTCCGTTTCTTTTCCTCCTGAACACAGAGCAAGTTTCTTCTTAAATTTTTCTTTTTCTCCTTCAGCTTCCGCTTTACGCCTTTCTCTAAGCTTCGCGTGATTCTGATCATCTCTGACACATCACATCTTATTTGCTTTTTCCTATCAGAGTTCCACCAAACCTTTGGCATTTCACGTTTACTACCAAAGGAAAACGTTCATGGCATCATCATCATCATCGTCATCGAGAAGCTATCCTGTTTTTCCTCAGACGTTAGACGAGGTCTCCGCCGATCCTGCTGTCTTTTTTGAAAACCTTGGTACAGCGGCACAAACATATGGGTACCACCTTTAGGTAAGCTCTCTACACACACTTTAATGTAGTATGGTTTTTTCCTTGTCCATATTTCGAAAATTACAGTATGCCGTCATTCTGCCAATTTCTTGTTCTGTGTATCAATATCATGTTTCCATTTTGCAGTGTCTGCAGAGGCGTCTTTGAACAATTATTCAAGGACTTTCGTCTATATTTTGTTTGAAATTGGAATCCTAGATGAAGATAATAATTCCCTCATAAGGCTTAACTATATATGGTTTTGGTTTATAATCTATTTATGCACTTTAGTCTTTTCTTCACTGTTTAATGTAATGAAAGAATAAGTGACATAAGGCCGAGCTAACGGATGATCAAGTACCATTCTTTGACTTCAGTATAGACTTGGCCATGGATTTTGCAATTTTATTCTCAAATCATATATTTTGTTGCGACATTGTTTCAGGATTCCCTGGGTAGCGGGACAAGACCAAGACTTCCATCGGCTTTTCTTGGCAGTGACTTCTCGTGGAGGCATTGATAAAGTAAGATGTCATTGATTGGTTTTTGTTTGTTTATAGTTAAGTAATATATTTTTTAAATGATTATTCTCTTTAATCGATTTTATGTTTAACCAATCATCTTTTTTTTTTTTTTTTTTTTTTTTTTAAATTTTAGCGAAGCGATTATTTATATATTTTGAAGGAAGTAATTTTCTTGAATGCGTCAATTATTTCATCATCATCATCCATAGTTACCCATAAACTTTTGTTCTTATTTGTATGGTATAAAAATGTGAAGGGCTCATTTATTTCTTTTTCTTCTTTTTTCATATTTGAAAAAAATTAGAGTGAGTTTTATATGAAATTTAGTTTGAGTACTTGAGTAGGACTGTTTACGGGTTAAAATGCACTTCATCTCCATGGTTTAAATCAAAAGGCACTTCGTATCTACACAAGCATTTGCAATATAATTGAATGATTAAACATCCTCAAATCTTGTATAAGAATCGGGCAAAAAAAAACCTTGTATTAGAAAAATGACATTATTTATGATTTAGAAATATAGTGTCTCGATTTTTTTAAAAAAAAAAATAAATTATTTTTATTTTAAAGAAACATATTTTACAGGACTATATATTATCCATGCATTTTAAAAATTCAATTTTTTAAAAAAATCTTGTAGCGAGTCAGCTCATATGGTTTGGATTGACTCAGATTTCTGCAACAATTTTTCTTAGTCAGGATGAATCTCTCAAATCGGTGAAGCTATAATTGACCGATCCACATCTTTTTGTATATCCTGTTTGAAACTGTTACATTGAGTAATCCAGTTTGATTCATCATTTGGTGCATCTTTGAACCACATTTATGTCATTGCATATAGGAAGAATTTGCTTTATGATCTCTTTGCTCATTCTAATTTCAAGATATAGTCAATTTTTGTGGTTTATGCTGGAGAGTGTCTTCTCTTCACTTGGAAATTACTACAACAAGCTCATCTTAAAGAAACATCATTAAAATGTTTATGGTCTATGTCTCTTTTGGATGCGCACAAGAGCTCACTGGTTTAGTTGCCCTTCACTTCGTTTACCTGTCAGTAGCTTCATCAGCTTTGCACAGTGGATAAAAATTGTTCTGCCTCAACTTTACAAGGATGGTGAAGAGAAATTACTTCAGAGTATAATAATTTGACCTAAATAATTTGTTGCACAGGTTAGAAGTGAGAAACGATTGAAAGAAGTAGCTGATAGTTTGGAATTTCCATCTCCAACTAAAAATACTCCTTCTAAGTTGGGGGAGCACTATAGTTCATATCTCTACCACTATGAGCAGATATTCTTCTTTAAGGCCCTAGAATGGAAACCCTCAGGTTTGTCTTTTTAATCCAAATTTCTTGATTCTACTGCCTAATTTATTTCTTTTTTTAATTTTTTTTTTGGAACTGCTCAAGTTATTTGCGGCAATCACATGAACTGGACAGTCTTTTGTATATATGAATGATATGTAATGTAGAGATATTACTCAGACGTGGATGCTAAGACCGGAAATAATTTAAGGATAAGGTTGCTGACATAGTTTGACTTAGTGCTCGTTTGGATTAATCATTTATCGATAACTGATTTGTTGTTTTGCTCTGTTCTGTTAAATTGCAAATTTACCAGCTCCAGCTCTTCTTACATAAAGTTTTTCTGAATATATTATAAGAAACTGATGTGTGAGCAAGACTGTATAATCTTTTTGTGGTTTCAGCAACTTCAGCTTCTTCTCTAGGAACTTCAGCATCTGCCGGAATGAGAGGAGTGGGTGCAGAGAATCTATCAAAGGAGAAAGAAGGGAATGATGATGGAGATCAACATGCTCAAAAGATGGATGAGAGCTAAAGCATGATGGCAGTAACAAGCAGAGCAAAGGAACAAAGAATTTTGATCAACATTTTTAAATTTTGAGACGGCTTTAAATCCCAGGCTTAATGTAGGTCAGATTGCTGCAAACAAATTAGCAAGTTACAACTTTTCGTGTTGTTTTTTTCCCCAAGAATCTTCATTTTGCTGTAAATTTTTCGCGCTACTACAGACATTCGCTAATGAAGCAATGAGTTGATTTTTGTTGTGTTGGGTTTATCAAGCAAGAATCTGATTTGGTCACACGTGATACTAGCTTTATTCTTTAACCATGAATCTTTTGGCATGCTCTGGGGATTTTCGAATCTGAATCTCCCCCATTATCAAGGAAATGCCAATCTTGCACTGGAAGTAATACTAGTTATTGCACAGACATTAAAATGAAATAATAATTTAAAAAAGAATCCTACGTGCAACAATAAAGTACAATTGTATGCTGAGTTTGCTTGACAGTAATTCATCTTTGTGCGCATGTACGGGTCATGTATGTGCGTGTGTGTGTATATATAAGGTTCATGTAATTTACTATAATGAATTGATAATAATTATAGCATTGTGTACAGTTTGGAGAAAATAATAGCAATGTATAACGACAAAGTTGTCTATGTAATGACCTGTTTGGTGTACGAGAAGAGTTGAAAATGAGGGAAACGTCACGCTCATACGCTTTTTTCTTTGCATGCTTTGGTCGCTCCGTGGTTTTGCAATGATGCCGTGCATATTCCTATCTCAATCAACTTTTTTTTTTTTTTTTTTTTTTTTTTTTTTTTCAGATGTTAAAGAAGGTAAATAATTTAGTTACTCATACCATATGTTGCGTACCATTTAATTATATACTCCCTCCGGTCTTAATTATAAGACATAGTTGACTTTTTGGAGAGGTTCTAATTAAATTATCTTAGAGTATTTGTATTTATATTTTTTTTTCAAACTAATTAGTTTGACTAATAAACTAATATATAATATAAGAATACAAAATATGTAAAATGATTAAGTAACTTATTTAGCTTCCTTAATCTCTCCAAAAGAAGTCAACTATGTCTTATAATTAGGACCGGAGGTAGTATCAATTTATAAATAAAAAAATTAATTTTTTATAAAAAAAAGATAAATATAAATATTTTAAGAAAATTTATTTAATCTCTAAAAAAAATTAACCCAGTCTCATATTAAGGATCGAAGGTAATACTACATCTGATCCTAAATATATGATATAGTTTGCACTACAATTTATATACTCCCTCCGGTCCTAATTATAAGACAACATTTAGAAGTTGGTTTTGGTCCTAATTAGAAGACAACATTCTAATTTTTGTCAATTTATTCCTAAAATACCCCTATTTTATTCTCTCGAATGTATTTGATTTTTGGTGAGTATATATATGTGGGTACATAGACTCTTTCAATAAATGAAACTTTTAGATATATATATGTGTGTGTGTGTGTGTACATATATGTATGTATGTATATACATAGACATACACATGTGTGTGCGCACGCGCACGCGCGTCTACACACAAATATATATAGACACACACACATGTTTAGGTGTGTAGACATATATGTATATCTGTGTGTGTGTTTACACCCACATATAAATATATACATATATATCATTGTGTGTGTGCGCGCATACATATGTGTGTAAATATATGTACACACACACACACACACGTGTGTGTGTGTAAATACATATATGTATATTTAGCAAGACCATTAGTTCAATTCGATAGCGTATGAAAATGAAAATTTTAGGTTTGAGAGGTATGTGGTAAGAGTTATTGATTCACTTTTATTTATGTCATTTTAAATTTATATAAGGGTATTTTAGGAAAATGAGTAAAATTAACTAATTTAATTTATTTCCTTAATCTCCACAAAATCAGTTAAATATGTCTTATAATTAAGACCGGAGAGAGTATATCATCTATTTAGGACTGGAGGAGTAGCAAATTGTTACTACCCCTTGTCTGTGTGCCTGTGAGCATTGTTGTCGATCAAACTCGTGAGTTGACTCTACGAGTTTACCGTTTTTATGCTTCTAACTTACAAAAACGAGTCGAGTCAGTAGTAAACTCACGCTAGTTGTGAACTCGGTTAAACTCACGAGTTTATACACCGAGTTTACCGTTTTTACGATTCTAATTTACAAAACCGTGTTAACTTACTCTTAAACTTGTGTTAACTTTTTATATTTGATCATGCTCAACGGCTTTATATAGAAATTTCCTTATTAAATATGATAAATGATGAATGTTGATGGATTTAATTTCAATTATTTGGATTTAAAATATATTTAAATCAAATTGTTGTCATTTTTATATTTTAATTATTTAATTATACACTAGTAATATCTATTTAATAATAAAAGTAAACTCTTACGAATTTACGATTCGAGTTCACGATACGAGTTCACGTCAGTATCATGAGTTTGCTTAAACTCGTGAGCTTGACAACCTTGCCTGTGAGGGAAAACTAGTACTTTTCCCTTCCTAAACATAAGTCCCAAAATTAAAAAAACACACATACTAACGGCGTGAGCACGTAGTATTAAACCCTATACAATTATATAAAAGTGAATATTTTATTTTTATTTTGACCTTATTGCTGACTAGAAACCAGTATGTAGGAGCATTTGCTTACATAGAAATTGTATTATAGGTCAGATTGACTTGTATATAACACTAATGAGTTGTAAATATTATTTATTTTATAAAATATATAGGTGTATTATTAAATTATTATTATCTTTAATTATTATTGAGAAAGTATAAATAGGGTTATTATAGGAAAAAATTGACAAAAGTTAAAACTTGCTCTTATAATTAGGATCAAAACCAACTCCAAAATGTGTTTCTACATAATTAGAACCTAGGAGGAGTAATAACTACTTATTATTGATTGGGTAGTGCGGATTCACATCGACAAAACACAGATTTTTGTTTACTCTAATGATGATATATTGAGAAAACATGGGAGTGAGTGTGAGCCTCAATTTATGACCTCTTTCTCAGAAGCCTCTGGAAAATATCTAATTAAGAGGGCATTTAGATCAACTTACACTACTAGAAAAAGTCAAATTTGCAACGGAATTTGCGAGGGAAAAAAATTCGATCGCAAATTTAGGTAAATTTGCGAAGGAAATAATTTTCCCTCGCAAAAAGGTCAATTTTGCGAGGGAAAAAATCTTCCCTTGCAAAATGGTGATTTTTGCGAGGGAAAAGTAGTTCCCTCGCAAAATATGGCTATTTTGCGAGGGAAATTATTTCCCTCGCAGAATTTTCCCCAATTTCCTCTAATTTTGCGAGGGAATATGGGTTTCCCTCGCAAAATATGACCATTTTACGAGGGAACTAAATTTCCCTCGCAAAAAGGTCATATTTTGCGAGGGAAATAGATTTCCCTCGCAAAATTCCCCCAATTTTCTCTAATTTTGCGAGGGAATATGGTTTCCCTCGCAAAATAACCTTTTTTTGCGAGGGATAGTTGAGTTCCCTCGCAAAATCACTACGCTAAAACACGGATTTGTCTCACCCAATGGAAGTCGAACATCTCCATCCCTGGCGTCCTCTGCGATTTCTCTGTGCCTCTCCCACCATCACACAGTTGAGCTCCCCTGCGCTCGCCCCTCTCTCTCGATCCTGTTCCCTTGCTCTCGCCTCTCTCTCGACCCTGTTAAGCAAAATTTCAGATCCAAGCAAAAACGCCGCCGTTGATTTTAGATTTCTGGGTCAGCGATGAACGAGTCACCGAACTCCGCCCTTGGGAACGCTACACAAGCAAAAAGCCACCGTCGATTTCAGATCCGGAGATGGTGGTGGAAATGCGGTTCGCTGATTTTCTAGATCTCCGATCGATTTCGCCAAAAACCCTCGATAATTTCCTCGTTTTATCAAATGGGTACTCGATTCAAGTATGTGGGTGCGACGTTGTCATATCCTAAGCGTGCGAAGCTTCATTTGTTTGCATCGGGCCGGATGCTCCGCCGAATTTGGGTATTTGAATGTCTCCTCATCTATTCTTATTATTCTATACAGTGTTTTTTTTCCTTCTTTCCAGTTAGTTTGTTTGTTCATTTCTTCCTTATCTACTTGTTAGGTGACTCGGTACTCTATTTTCTTGGCTACAAGTCACGCGATAAAGATTCATCTCTAAAACCTCATATCGGTGGAGACCTTATCCATGATTTGGTATGTTCAAAATAATGAGAATGTTTAGTTTCATGTTTTATCTAGTTAGAGTGGTTTGAAGTTTTTCGTTTGATGTATATTCCGCCAACACCCTAATCCTGTGTCATTTATGCTGCAAGTCTTTCTCACTTTGTGTTTATTCAAGACAATATAAAAGATTCCTGGTTCTTTCATTCCCAAATCTTCAACTTTTCATGCAAAATTCTGTTTGTTTCGTTAAATATATATAATACTAGACAAGCGTAAAAAATTGCTTTTCTTACATGACTCCTAAGGATAGGTAGAGTAAAAGTTAAGAAAGGTGTGTCGGGCTATGGAAGCTATATAACATAAATACAGATTTATGGGAAGCAAAATGAGATGCCATGGATTTGGATGAGAAAAAGTCCTAATACTTGGGACATGCCTCTAGGTATAGGCATATAATATTTATTATAGTCTAACTAGTATTTTGTTTTTATTTATCCATGGGGTGCTTTATGCTTCTATTCTTGAGCTAAGAATGGGAATATCAATATCTTTGTTTATGGTCAGAATTGATGGGAATATCAATATTCTTGAGTGAGTTTGAAGATATTTTGAGGTGGCATGTTTTTGTTATAAAGATTGAATTAGACTAAAAAAGCCACCATTGTTTTTGTGAAGAAGTCGGGTCTTTGCATTTAGCAAGTGAAATAGTTTACTCTACTCCCTTGAATCAACTGAATTGTTGTGCTCAATACTTTTTCGAATTTGTTTTCTATTCTAATTTAACAGGTGGTTTGGAATACAGCTGAATTCTCATTTTATGGGTATTGACCTCAAGTATGTGATCTACTCATCACTTCCCCTTGCGTTTTTGATTCCCACGTGTGTCTTAATAAGTTACAAGATGATATGAATGGCATTTCTCCCAAACATCTTGTGGAAAATATTTTTCATCTATCTTGTAATGATTATTCAAAAAACCAAAAATTTAATTATTTTATGTTTCTTGTCTTCTTCTTTGCTTATACTTATAATCACTTCTCGGTTTGAGTGGAAACAGCTGACTTGTGGATCGATGTTGATTCAAATCGAGTGTATCTCAAAAGCATAACCAGATTTCAAAGAGAAGAAACGGCTAAGGAGAAGGTATTATAGCTCTACCCCTTCTGTTTTTTATAAATCCAAAACTCTCTTTTAATATGGAATTGAATGGTATGAAACTGGAATAGTACACTGAATTATTGAACTTGAGATCAGTTAGTGAAGAAATGGTCTAACCCTTTTATTTTGATTTTTGTAACCAATAGATCCATGACTTGGGATCCTAATTCTTAATGATTATATATGCAAATGGTCCAATAGGAGTCGAGAATTTCTGGTAAATTTGGTTTGGCTCATTCTTTCGAAAATAGCAATCTTTTGTAATTGGTGACATCTCATGCCTTGTATCTTTGTCCAAATGCTATTAGGCTGCTGAAAGTAGCGAGTCTCTTGACCCAAGAATAGGTTCTACTTAGATGGCGGACAAATTCTATTAGGATTGAATGTAGCTCACTGTCCCGTTTGTTAAGTTATCTACATATAGGAGAATTCACTTGAATGTAGTGGTGGTGGTGGTGAACTTACCTTGATTGTTGGAAAATATGGGAAAGCTGTTATGAGTCAACATTTATTTACCATTGAAGTCCGGAACCATATGTATGCTCTCCCATGAAAAGTGATATAATGCACAATTTCCACACATCAAATCTCAAATACTTGAAAGTTAAAATGGAAAATTTTCTTTTCCAAATGCTTTTTGCTTATTTCTCGCGGCCCGACTTTTCTCTGTTCTCTCTCCCCCACGCGAAACCCTAACCCCCTTTCACTATTGCTCTTGCCTCGCCGGCGGCGGCTTTGCCGCCGGCGAGCCTCCTTTCAAGCCACAACCGCAGCAGAAGATCAGATCGGTCATCGATGAGTAAGGATCAGGCGGGTTTTAGGTTGGAACGGAGAAATAGAGCGGCGGCCTTCCTTCTTCTCCGGCGCCGGCTCTCCTCTGGTCTCCCTCCTCACCGTCTTCCTTGCTCCGGCGTCCCGTTGTTTTCTGGGTGGTGCTATGGCTCTCTCTCGTCTCTGGCGGTGGGAGTTTTTGCTTCGACTTCTCCTTCGATGGTGGTCTCTGTCTCGTCGGAGGTCTCTTGCTCGACGGTGGCCTCTAGCTCGACGGTTGTCCCTACGCGTCGGAGGTCTACGGCCCGTTGGTGGTTTCGGCGGAGGGGGTGTCTCTACTTTCTTGTTTATTTTGTTTTTCTTGCTTTATGTTTATATTTGCCTTCGATGTTGTGGATTTGGGTGTTTTATGTCTGTGTTTGTCTTCTGATGTTGTGGGTTTGGGTAATTATGGTGGTGTTTTTTGTAGTGGATTGGATTTGTGCTTTTGGGGGAAGGGTTTTATGGATGGTTTCTACTATTCTATGCTTTGCCTATGAGAGGACCATTTCTAGGATTGTTAGATGGGGGCAAATCTATATCGCTAATATTAGCCAAAATTTGTTTGGAGGGTGGTTGATATCACCAAGCTCGCTTCAATGGAGGAGCAAAAGTATTCCTCAAGACTTTACTTGTCTTTTTTCTTCTGAGGTTGGGTGTTCTCGGTCCTGTACCCCTAATAGGGGTGATTATGTAGCTGATCTAATTGCAGCTTTTTCTTATAAGGAGGTGTGCCCGATTGGGTGGGTTTCACAACCAACACCTTCTTTCATGTCCTTTCTAACCTCGGATGTCCAGAAAGCTGATGAAGTCTTTGGAGTTACTTTTATTTCTATTTGTTTTGTGGTGGCTAGCTCTTCTTACATTTGGTTTAGTGTAGTTGTATTTGTTAATCTTTTTATTCTGGTTTGTTGTTGTTTAGTTTGTTGTTGTAATCGTTTATGTAACATTTATTATTAGTATCAATATATGTTCCTTGTTGACCAAAAAAAAAAAATGGAAAATTTCAAAAGCAAATTTAGCTGCTAGTTCTCAGGATTTACTACATTGCCACATCATTTGTGATCGATAATCAATGCATGTTTCTTCTTTGCAGTTATATTAGTGCAAGAGAAGAACATTCGGAGACTCAATGAGCTTGTAAGGCATCTCCAGGAACAAACGCAACGAGTGTAGAAGCAATAATAGAACAACTAATGGTCTGCGACTCCTCGATCGAGCGCATTCTTGAGCTTGAGGGACGGACAAATTCTAGAGGATTAGGCTAAGACAACAAGCATGCCTAAAACGCTCGCCCTTATGCTAAGTTGTAATTTGTAATATTTTCTTTTTGCTATGTAAAGTTTTATGATTGTTACAATTTATTTTTATGATATACAAATCTTTTTTATTTCCTAATTTTTTTTTTTATGTATTTTTTTAATGAATTTTTATATATATATATTTTTTAAAAAACGGATTTTGCGAGGAAAAGTATTTCCCTTGCAAATTCTAGATTTTGCGAGGGAAAATGTATCCCTCGCAAAATCTAGAATTTGCTAGGGAAATACTTTTCCCTCACAAAAGTCCATTTTTTTGCGAGGAAAGTATTCCTCGCAAATTTCAATATTTGTGAGGGAAATTACGACGGAAAATTTTCCCTCGCAAAATTTGAATTTGCGATGGAAAATGTCATTTTTGCGAGGGCTTTTTTTTGCGACGGAACGTTTTTCGTCGCAAATTCCGCCGCAAACCAATTTTGAGACGGAAAATAGCTTTTTTGCGAGGGAATTTTTCCGCTGCAAAAACTGTTTTTTTTTTTTTTTTTTTGTAGTGTTAATAAAGCGTAATAAATTGCCTTAACAAATATTACACACAATATTAAAACACCAAAACACCCCCTGAACTCAAAAAAAAAAAAAAAAAAACACCCTCCCTTCCAAACTCTCAATTCATCCTCTTTAATAATTTTATTTCAATTAAAGGAAAATTATTATTTCTTTAGATATAATTCTTGAAAGGCCAAATTTTTTTATTTCCATAATTTCTTTATTTATTTAAAAAAATCCTTATTAAATTTTCTAATTAATAGTTAATAATTAATAAATAAGTATTTATGCATTTGAAATTTGATATTATAAATACTATATTTAATTAAAAATAATTTAAATTTTTTGATCTAACAAATTGAACCACAAATTATTTAAATAATTTTTCAATCAAAAGCAAACAATATTATTTAATTTGTATTGCATTAAGAAATATGTAATACAAACGTTTGCTTTTAGAGTTATTTCTATTTATACGATGAATGAAAGTAAATCAATGAATGTTATAAACTTTATAACTATAAAGTTGACTTTTTCAAAGTAAATGAATTATATTTTTTGACAAAATAAATGAATTATTTCTTTAAATATTTATTTTTAAGTAAATATATTATTTATAATATCAAATTTCAAATGCATAAATATTCATTTTGAATTATTAATTAGAAAATTTAATAAGGATTTAAAAAAGGAAAAAAAAGAAAATAAATGATGGAAATAAATTTTTTACAGTTTTTACCCATTGAATAAATCCTCATTCCCAAAATGATCAATCACAAAAAAAAAAAAAAGGCCTCCCAAGAATTATATCTAGAGAAATAATAATTTTTCTTTAATTCAAATAAAATTATTAAATTAAAAAAAAACTTTGATGTTGGACGTCTTTTTACCAAACCACATATGTATTTTTGTACCTTTGAAAGTCACAAAGTCAAACTTAACTTGTCAAATGATATTTTTGCACCTAATTTATAACCACGTGTGTATTTTTACACCTAAAAAAACACTTAGTGTTGAGCACTTCTCAAAATAAAACACATGTGCATTGCTATATAATATATCCACTGCATGATATCTTCAAGAATGATGATGGATTATTGAAACGAGCTTCAGTGTACATCGCAATGATAAAGCACAACATTCAAAGGATACTAATTAATCATTAATAACATTAATACATTAGAGGAAGCACGTTAAATGAGACTGGACATTTTTAACACATTATCAATAATTCTGTCACCCATTACTCTCACCCTCTCCCTTTTGTTTTTTCTTCAAGAATGACTTACGATGAATCGTTCAACTACTCTTAATATTTTTCTGCCTTCTTATCAACAATGATCAATCGGAACCAGTTGCAGTTGCCACAGGAGTAGGAGTGGGCTCTAGCAAAGAATTAGCATACCAATAAGCCTGCATGCATTGTCATGTTAATTCAATCACAGCAGCTGGGGTGGCAATTTCCTGTTCAAAGATCAGCTTGCACCTAAGTTTCCAAACGAACCAAATTAAACACATTGTTGCAATATAGGCTTTTCCATACTCCATGTCCCCTGAATCCACTAACAAAAAATCATCAATCCAGAAGGTAATGTTCTGGGCAAAGGAAGGATTCATCATTAGACTCAAAGGACAACCAAACCAAGCAATCCTAACCCAGTTACACAGCAAGAAAGGATGTTCAATGGTTTCCACCTCGATTCTGCACACCGAGCATATAGGATGATGTGGGGCACACTTAATACATCCTCGTGAACCACATTGCTGGGCGTGGCTAAAAATTCAAAATCATTTAATTTTAATCACCTAAAGTATATATAATATCTCCTCGTTGAAAAATAATCACTCCAAAATCATAAATAAAAAATTGGAGAAAATAATAGCAATGTATAACAACAAAGTTGAAAATGGGGGAAACGTCACACTCATACGCTTTTTCTTTGCATGCTTTGATCGCTTCATGGTTTTGCAATGATGCCGTGCATATATTCCTATATAAAATCCTTAATATAAGTCTCAATCAACTTTTTTGTTAGAAGTTGAAGAAGCTAAATAATTTAGTTACTCATAATATATGTTGCGTATCATTTAATTATATATCAATTTATAAGTAAAACAAATTAATTTTTTATAAAAAATATAAATATAAATATTTTAAAATAATTTATTTAATCTCTAAAAAAAAAAAAAAAATTTAACTCGGTCTCATTAAAAATCGAAAGTAATACTACCTCTGGTCCTAAATATATGATATAGTTTGCACTACAATTTATATATATTATATATTGAGGACTAGAGGAGTAGCGAATTGTTACTACCCCTTGTCTGTGTGCCTGTGAGGGAAAATTAGTACTTTTCCCTTCCTAAACATAAGTCCCAATATTAAAAAACACACATACTAACGACGTGAGCACGTAGTAAACTCTATACAATTATATAAAAGTGAATATTTTATTGTTATTTTGACCTTATTACTGACTAGTATGTAGGAGTATTTGCTTACATAGAAATTGTATTATAACTAAATCTCCCCCATTGTCAAGGAAATGCCAATCTTGCACTGGAAGTAATACTAGTTATTGCTCAGACATTAAAATGAATTTTTTTTTTTTTTAAAAAAGAATCCTACGTGCAACAATAAAGTACAATTGTATGCTGAGTTTACTTGACAATACTTCATAGTATAATGTCGAAATCCTGCAACTTTATTGGTGTCATACGAGGGTTACGACTTTATTCTAAAAAATAATGGAAATTATTAGTACAGTTGTCTGTGTTAGCACTTAGCAGTCACGATTCTTTCCTAGTAGCCGTGCATCGAACTCAATATTATAAAAAGGCATAAACTGAACAAAACTGATACTGTAGAAAATATTATGAGAAAAAGGGAGTGCGCATATACATACAGGTAGCAAAGAAGATAACTTGTTGACTAGCTATACGTTGAAGCAATCAACAATGGAGGTTGAGGATGAAGGCTTGTTGAGTTATGCCATGAAAGGCCAATGGAAGGAAGCTGTGCAGGCATACAAGAAGAACCCAAACGCGTTGGATGCCAGGACCACAAAGTCAGAAGACACAGAGATACATATCGCTATCTATGTGGGGCAGACCAATTTTGTGACACGCATCCTAGATAAGATGGAAAAGGAAGAGTTTATAAGAATCCTGAGCATGCAAAACTCAAAGGGAACCACTCCTCTTCACTTGGCTGCAGAGCTTGGTAACCTGGAAATCTGCAGAAGCATCGCAGGAAGAGAACCCGATCTCATTTCGAGTCAGAAACATGGAAGGCGAAACGCCGTTGTTCTTGGCAGCTAATTCTGGTCAGAAAGATGCATTCTTTTGCCTCCATTGTTACCTCAACAACAAAGATGATTGCTGACTCTGCAGGAGAACTGATGGGTACACAATCCTTCATTGCACCATATATGGTTAATTCTTCGGTTAGTTCGTATTTCTATGTATTATTTGCTCCTCTATTATTGTGTTTTTCAAATCTTGATTAATATATCATGATTCATACTTAAGTTCTTTTCATTGTATCTTATTGTAGATTTGACATTTCAAATAATTCACTTGTTCCCCAACCTCACGTTGTCTAGGAATGAAGGTGGTGCGTCACCTCTCCATATCCTTGCCATGAAACCTAACTGCTTTAAAAGCAGCACCAGAATGGAGACTTTGGATAATCTCATGATGTTCTTATTGCCTTTTAAGTTTTCCCATTTGGTTATAATGATTATTTGTCTCTCACTTTTCATATAAAAAACATAACTTCAAGAATATTACGAGCATAATCATATATACATCACTTACTGTAGAAGATTGTTGGTAGTTAATGAGATCATATATAGCTTGTCCTTGAAGTAAAGCATCAACTGGCCTTTCATCTCTAGAAGTAGAATCTCTGCAACAATAATTGTTTCATGAAAGTATCACTCTGCAATTATAACCAGGCACCTTCATTTGTATAATTTCTAATAACTAAACATGTTTTTCCGGGTCTAATATTTTGGATGAGTTGAAGGAGGAAATTGAGGACTCAAGTAGAGCAGATAGAAAAAATAACGAGTTTGTGTGTCCAGAAAACCACAGAACATGCATGGATGTGTTAGAAACTTTGAAGTATTAAGTGAGTCACATTTACATTCTTATAAATTTTAAGAGTGTACTAAATATTTCAAGGCTTATGGCCAGCATCTATGATGCACGGACACGGCAAATTTTGGGAATGGAACGAGTCGGACACGCGATTAGGCGGACACGCGAATTGAACCAGAATACGCGAATTATAGCGGTCAAAATTTCAAATGGCAATTTTGTAATTGTCTCAAAAGTTGAAGGTGTGTTTTGTAGCTCCAAATTTTGGCCCTAGCTAATTGACGGTTGAGCACCATCTTTCCCAAAATCATCTCTCAAGTTCAACTCGGTGATCGACACGCTCTCAAATCGAACCACCTCCGGCTCTCCTCCCATTTCCCAAATCAACGACGGCGACGCTGTGATTTTCCATCTCTCCCAAATCGTGCGTGAGTGTTTTCTGCTGTTCTCCCAAATCGAAGCACCTTGAATTGACGGCGACGCCATCTAAGACACTTAAAGACAGTGAGTGTTTCTTCTTCCTCAGTCTTTGCACGCGATATATGTGACTGTATGAGTATGACTGTGTCTCACTCTGTCCGTGTTTTACTGTTCTTCGCTTCTCTCGCCTCGGTAGTTCCTCTTCCTCTGATTGAGAGTTGAGAGGGATGATTAAAGGCTAAAGCTTTAGGCCTTCAGCTCACTGACCGACTGTGATTGTGATTGTTTTTAATATCTGTGAATGTGTGATTTGTGTCTGCGAAATCTGTTTGTGATTGTTAATGTGAAATACATTACACTCTTATATTAAAAATATTATTTAATATTAAGACGTGTCGAAATATCAGTATTTTTGAAGTAACGTGTCGAAAATGTCGTGTCAGTGTCGGTGCAACATAGGCCAGCATAACTCATTCATGTCTTAACATTTATGCTGTAATAAGCAACTGGCACTGGTGGTGGTAAAGCTGCAACTGATGAAAAAGATCCCTCACCTGGCAGATTCTTCCCCAAAAATACTGGAACCTATTTCAAGATTTCATCCTCAATTCTAGCTAACCTGATCTCTATATATGTATTTATAAGTGTTAGAATATTAGGAAATAATCAACTTTATTAGTAGGATCCCTTGATTATTGTCCTCCTTGATTGTAGGATCCTAATTATATCAGCTTTATTAGCCTTTATTGTAATTTATCTTAGTCCCTAAGTTTCTCTTCTATCTGCCTATATAAAGGCTCCTATGTACTCTCTTTTATTTACTGAGCTTAATAAGAGTGAATTTTATCTCTCTAAATTCAACATGGTATCAGAGCAGGATTAATTCCTGAAGAAAATTAACAGTTCTGTTCTGGTTCCGGCGCTTCTGGTTTTCCGGCACTGGTGACTCGCAGTGAGTTACACAACGCCAGGAGACACACAACTCTAGTTAAACCAGAGAACACAAACAAGACCACCATAGTTAGATTCACAAATCACCAAAACAGAATCACAAATTCCGGCGATATTCCCAGATTCGGGCGAGCGTTTCAGAAAGAGGAAAAGAGAAGAGAGCACCGTGGAAGGAGAACCAAGGGCAACATAGATTGCCAGAGCAACACCAATTGCCAGAGCAACGTAGATTGCCACCTTCACCGTCAGAGAGCCACGATCTCGCCGCCGGAAAAAGTAAAGAAGTCCAGATTCACCAGAAGCTGAGCTGAAAATCGAACCAGACGCAGCCACCTCAAGCCACTGTCGAACAAGAGAAGAGGGAGAGAAAATCAGAACCCGCCGTGATGGACTGAAAAACACCAGAGCACCTCCGACAAACAATACCTTAGCCGCTGCAAATCAAAACGTTGAAGTTTTGACCAAGGACCTATCTTTAAATGTTTGTGGCAGGTCCAATCTATCATTTATCAAATTGAGGGACTTGAGATTCTTTCGGGTAAGTTTTGCTACTCAATATGGGACCTCTAAGACTCTAAAAATGAGTACAAGCCCAAACAAAATATAGGATCTCTGAGACTTAAAAAGGAGACAAGCCCAAACAAAATAAATAAGCCACTGAGACTCAAGAAGAGTACAAGCCCAGACAAAAATAAATGGGCCGCTGAGACTCCAGAAGTACAAGCCTAAAGATTTTGAAGATTGAAGCAGACAGAACAAAGTTTGAAGGATTTCGAGGCAAGCTGGGTATGATCGACATATATTCTCCCACTTGAGCGGGAGTGTTAGAATATTAGGAAATAAATCAACTCTATTAATATAATCCCTTGATTATTGTCCTCCTTGATTATAGGATCCTAATTATATCAGTTTTATTATAAAGGTTCCTATGTACTCTCTTTTATTTACTGAGCTTAATAAGAGTGAATTTTATCCCTCTAAATTCAACAATAAGCAATAATGACAGAGCTAACTTGATATTTATTATATTGTGGCATTGTGGTTTCTATTTTATAGCAGAGAGGAAACAAGAGAGAAGCCACCGGTTCCCTCTCAATTGGGAAGCTGCAATCCGATTCCCAGTGATTATGATGAAGGCTTTTCTAATCCTTTTTGGTGTAGGTAGGGTTCTTTAAATAATCTGGAATATCATATATGTCATTAGAAAGAGAAACATCTTAATCTGCATATATACATACATAATACTACCTTCGGTCCTAATTATAGGAGCACTTTTGTAGTGCAAATTCGATAATTAGGACTCCGATAATTAGGACTGAAGGGAGTATGTAATTGCAGGAGCTTCTTGGATACGGAAAATCCAGAGAAGAAAAGAGAAACATGTGTGAACGAAGCTAGTGTGGGTGGAGCTAGTTCGACTAGCTTCTGCCCACAGATATGAAAAACACAGGAAGTACTGCTCACAAGAGAGGACATGGAGAATAAGAATGGGAGTAACAGAGATGGTAGAGAAAATACTTTACACTTTCCCTCTAGCCATCCAAGACGTTGACATTGACGCAGACAAACAAGAACGTGGTGCTTCTGACCGTAGAGAACAGACAGCCTCATGTGTTGAACCTCTGAGAAAAATGGAGTTTGTGAAAGATAGTGCTTTCAGACAAGTCGATTCGCAGGGCAATAGTGTTCTTCATCTCGCTGCCTCTTGTCGGGATCATAAGCCTTGGCGTGTTCCTGGTGCTGCGATGCAAATGCAGTGGGAATACAAATGGTATAAGGTTCGTATATGTATAATTCGGATCTCGATTTTTCTGGAATTCGAGAGATGAGAGAAATCGACGTCAATTTTGAAGTTGATTTGTGATTCTTTCAGTTAGTGAAGGAATCGATGCCGCCGAATTTCTTCTCTCGATACAACATTCATGGTGAAACAGTGAAGCTCGTCTTCTTAAGTACACACGGACGTCTGATGAGAGAGGGGAGAAAGGGGCTGACGAAGACGGCGGAATCGTGCGCGGTGGTGGCGACGGTGGCATTCACCACGTCGACGGCCGTCCCCGGAGGATCTGACCAAAATACCGGCGTGCCTCTGTTCCAAGGAAAGCCTCTGTTGGGCATCTTCACGGTGGCGTCTCTGGTGGCGCTGTGCTCGTCGGTGATGTCACTGGTGATGTTCCTGTCAATCCTGACGTCGCGGTTCCAAGAGAAGGACTTCGCTGTGGGACTGCCCAGGAAGCTTCTGGTGGGGATGTCGTCGCTGTATGTAATGAATCGGGATTTCTTTTTAAATTTTTAGTTTTTCACCTGTTGTGTTTGTGAAATATATATATATAATAAGGTTAAGGTGCAAAAATGTAGATGTGCTCTATCGAGAGGAGCGTCTGACATCAAGTGTTTTTTTAGGTACAAAAATACATACGTGATTATAAATTATATGCAAAAATATTCTTTGATGATTAAGTTTCATTTTGACCGTTAAGTTTGACTTTGTGACTTTCAAAGATGCAAAAATACACATGTGGTTTAGTAAAAAGAGAGTCCAACACCAAATTTTTTTTTTTTAATTTAATAATTTTATTTCAATTAAAGAAAAATTATTATTTCTTTAGGTATAATTCTTGGAATGCCAAATTTTTTATTTTCATAATTTATTTATTTTTAACGAAAATCCTTATTAAATTTTCTAATTAATAATTAATAAATGAGTATTATATTTGATATTATAAATACTATATTTAATTAAAAATAATTTTAATTTTTTGATCTAACAAATTGAACAAAAAATTATTTAAATAATTTTTCAATCAAAACCAGACAATATTATTTAATTTTTATTGTATTGAGAAATATGCAATACAAACGTTTGCTTTTAAAGTTATTAAGTTATTTCTATTTATATGATGAATGAAAGTAAATAATCAATGAATATTATAGACTTTATAGTTATAAAGTTGACTTTTTCAAAGTAAATGATTATATTTTTTGATAAAATAAATGAATTATTTCTTTAACTATTTATTTTTTAAAAAATTGAAATTATTTTTAAGTAAATATATTATTTATAATATCAAATTTTAAATGCATAAATATTCATTTTGAATTATTGATTAGAAAATTTAATAAGGATTTAAAAAAGGAAAAAAAGAAAATAAATTATGGAAATAAATTTTTTACATTTTTTACCCATTGAAGAAATTCTCCTTCCCAAAACGATAAATCAAGAAGAAAAAAATGGCCTCCTAGGAATTATATCTAGAGAAATAATAATTTTTATTTAATTCAAATAAAATCATTAAATAAAAAAAAAACCTTTGGTGTTGGACGCTCTCTTTTTACCAAACTACATGTGTATTTTTGCGCATTTGAAAGCTACAAAGTCAAATTTAATGGTCAAAGTCAAACTTAACAGTATAGGAAATTATAGAGTTTGACCCAAAAGTGTAGGAAATTATGATTTAACCTCATAATATTTTTAACTTTTTCAATTTAGTCCCTATTAAAAAGTGTTATCGAGGGACTAAAATGAACATATTGAAATATTTATGAGGTGAAGCATAATTTCATAAAATTTTGGGTCCAATTCGGTAATTTTTCCCCCTAATTTCAAATACTAACTCCCTTGGATTCTATTATGTAATTTTAGCCCCCCTCCCCCCCTAATTTTACAAATCCTGGCTCCACCTCTGATCCCATCAACAATGATGGATTATTGAAACGAGCTTCAGTGTACATTGCAATGATAAAGCACAACATTCAAAGGATACTAATTAATCATTAATAAAATTAATACATTAGAGGAAGCACGATAAATAATTTCCCAGCCCTCCGTAATTTTCATCGTAGGACAAAACTTACACCCAATACTTTATACCCAATTCCTCTAGTTCATCAATAAGGAAATGACACATGGACATTTTTAACACATCATCAATAATTCTGTCAGCCATTACTCTCACCCTCTCCCTTTTGTCTTTCCTTCAAGAATGACTTACGATGAATTGTTCAACTACTCTTAATATTTTTCTGCCTTCTTATCAACAATGATCAATCGGAACCAGTTTCAGCACGATGAAGCAAGCACGACGTCCAAATGATATTAATTAATCATTAATATAATTAATATCATAATAATGAATCATGATCTTCATCATCCAGATCCTCCCATGTTTAATTTTTTTTGTTTTTGACCAGCAAAGAGATTGCGTTCCATTCAAGGCATAAAGAGGTATGAAACATACAGGAATTAAAGAAACAGGTAATGAAATAAACAAATAAACAAGTGATACATCGGCCTAGTCTTTCCCCATCAGCCTCTAAGAAACGCTGGTCCAACCTGTTAACGCCTTCAACAGATGCTTCATAAAGAATAATGGAAGCTAGAGGAGGCGGTGGATAAAAGATCAGACCGTTAGGTCCCAACTCCCTTGAAGCTAAAGTAGCCAAACAATCGGCGGCATCGTTACCCCGTCGAGGAATAAGAGAAAAGGATAGAAGACTTCGTTCAGCCATCAAGCCAAAGATCTCCAGAAGTAAGGTATGAAGAGACCAAGGACAGAATTTAAGATTTTTCAAAGACAGTGCATAATACAGATCCTGGCAGTCAAACTCTACTCTAGCAGGTTGGTTCACCTATTGATTACAAAGGGATATCGCTTTAAATGTTGCTAGAAGCTCTGCATGAACAGCTGAGCAGGCCTTTACTTTCTCAACCCAACCTCTAATAAATAGGCCCTCTGATTTTCTGCAAACAATTCCAATGCTCTCGCTCCCGTTCTTCTTACAAAAGGCTCTATCACAATTAATGTTGATTGAATCAGCCTGTAGTTTCCTCCACTGAAAATCTGCTTCAGTTGCCACAGGAGTAGGAGTGGGCTCTAGCAAAGAATTAGCATACCAATAAGCCTGCATGCATTGTCATGTTAATTCAATCACAGGAGCTGGGGTGGCAATTTCCTGTTCAAAGATCAGCTTGCATCTTAGTTTCCAAACGAACCAAATTAAACACATTGTTGCAATATAGGCTTTTCCATACTCCATGTCCCCTGAATCCACTAACAAAAAATCCTCAATCCAGAAGGTAATGTTAGGCGGAGGAAGGATTCATTATTAGACTCAAAGGACAACCAAACCAAGCAATCCTAACCCGATTTACACAAGAAAAAGATATTCAATGGTTTCCACCTCGATTCTGCATACCGGGCATATAGGATGTGGGGCACACTTACGTTTGAATAGAGCTTCTCTCGTAGCTAAGGCTTAATTCAGCATGCGCCAAACAAAATTGCGGATTTTAGGCATTATACACCTTCAGTTTACACCCTGCTGCCCATATTCTAGTATCCACCTTCCTTGAAGTACAAGCTCGCAAAAAGGACTTGTTGCCATCAGCAGAACATACAACGTCCCTATAACCCTTCCTAACACAATAGTTCCCATCTTTTGCAGCTTATCATGGGAAGAGTAGTCGGGAGAATGTTTTTCACAAGATCAAGGAATTGTGGTTCCACAATATTACTCAAAGATCGAAGATAAATTCCACTGCTTGTCTTGTACTAATTCTGCCACTACCATTTCAGGATTAAAAATAACATTGTCTCCCTTAGGCAAGATGAAATTCTCTACTCCAGGGACCCATGTTCCCTTCCATACATCTGTATAATGACCGGTTCCCACTTGCCAACACAAATTTTTCTTTAGAAAATCACACCCAATTAGAATGCTATCCCAGACCCATGATGCCTTCGGCCTCTTTTTCAGCTTTCATGAATAATTTTACTTATCATAAATAATTTTATTCTAGGAAATCATTAAATAATTACTGGCCAAACATGCTCTTTTCAGAATTGAAAACAGAACGGGAAAAAAAAATACTGAGAGGGCCCATACATAAAAGTCAATTATTATTTACAATTAATAAGTCTTTTAAAATTGAATTACTACACGTTTGGATTAGATTTTGGAGAATGACTTTTACGATTTACGAGATAAGTAATGAGTATGTGAGAGAAGTTTTGTCTCGCCTTGTGAAAAAAGACTTCTGACACCAAGGTGTTATAGTTTTCCAAACACTCACTAGTTTCTCTCAATAAATTTGTGTAAAAAATTGGAAAAAAAAATAGAATTTTAAAAATGCTAAAGGATAAAAAGGCATTCCGAATATTCATAATACCATAGAGGTATGAGGATCTAATTTATCCTTTTTTTGTGAGAGTTTAACAAGTTCAAATTAAGTTTTAACAAGTTCTAATAAGATTATCGCAAATTCCAATTTATAAATCACAATTTGTGACAATAGCAAGGTATTGATTCCCTTGATAAGGGTTTCACAAGTTCAAATAAAGTTTTGATAAGTTCTGATAAGATTTTTACAAATTCCAGTTCAAAATTATCATTTCCAAGTGTCCATATCCATTAAATTCCTTTTTTTTATTAAGGAATTTAATATTGGCTTATATTCCTCTTATTTTCGCCCTTATACAGAAATAACTTCAAATATTCATAACTATTAATGTACAAAGCCATTCGGTCCATATTATATATCAAATTAAAACCTACGATGTCTACTAAAATCTTGAAAAGTTTCAGGGCCATTGGAATCAGTAAAAAAACACGACACACATAGATCGCCTCCGAGAAAATGAATTTGGCAGCTCTACCACATTAACTTCAATCTTTGGGTTTTCAATTCAAACTGTTAATCATGACAAAAATATTTTTTCATTTAATGAAATTTAAAATTTTGTATTAATTTTAAAAATAGAATAGGTAAGAGAATATAGAAGGGATCCCAGGAGATTTTGTTAGGGGCATTTTAGTACTCTTAAGTCTTAATTTTATATTTTTATATTTGGTCCTTCTAAACAATTACAATTTTTATAGTCCTTCTCCATAAATATCTTTTCCTCTAGGTCCTTCATTCTAATTTTCCCTAAAAACATTCCGATGAATAAACTTTACAACTAGATTTATATATATATCATTCATCCACCACTCTTATAATTCTACCGTGACTATATGAAAAGTAAAGATAAAAAATAAAATAAGAATTCTCGCTCACCATCATAAAACAAAGCAGGTTGAGATATGAAAATATTACGGTTAAAATATATTTTTAATCATTTAATAGGTATATTTTTTGTCCCTTAACTTTAGAAAATGAGCTTTTTGACCTATATTTCTAACACTGTTAATATTGTTAACGGACAATGTTGACGCAACAAATTCAAGTGATAGCTGTGTAATTACATATTATTAATTTAAAATTTAAAATATATGTAAATTGAAAAATATCTAAAAACCTCATAAAGTAGTGAATATCAAAGCCTCGATTTTATTATATTATATTAAAAATTAAATATGGTTTGTCATCTGCATAGTCATCACTTAAATTTTCTGCATTGTCGGTTGCTAGTCATCACTTGAAATTTCTGTATCAACATTTTCTGTGAGCAACATTAACAATGTTAGAAATATAAGACTAGTATAGTTTACAAAGTTAAGAGACTAAAAGTTTATCTTTTGTACAACTTCAAGGACAAAAAGTATACTTTCGTCAAATATTAGAGAAAAAAGCGGGGAAAAATGTCATAGGATAAGATACTCTTTCTTCTTTTTCTTTTTTTTTTTTGATATAAAAATTTTAGGAAAGGGGTTGGGCTCACCCACAGTCCAAGGACAAGGCGCTTGGAGCCCAGTCCATAGGGCATACTGGCCAGAGAGTACACATGCCTCCACCTCTACCAGCATTTCCACTGCTTCCTAGAAGCCTAGGATGCCTCCCCCAGCGCCTTGACCAACACAGGGATCGAACCCCGTCCCTTAAGATGAGGAAGTCCGACCCCCACGCCAGTTGAACCCAAGGACGAGAGGTGTGAAAGACCTGGCTATCACCCAAGAGGGGGGTGAATTGGGTGTAGGATCAACTTTAGGAACTTTGAAAATCTTTTCGAAACTTGTAAATCGACAGTTGGATAATCAAATAAGCATATGCTGAAAATATAAAAGATAAGGGAAGAGAATATGCAAATTGTGATTTATACTGGTTCGGCCCAATCCTTGACCTACGTCTAGTCCCTAGAAACACTCTGGGATTTCCAATCCACTATCTCCTTATTTAACCGGGCACAAGAGAAAAGCCTTTACAACCTCACAAGTTTAGTCGGGCACTTGTGCAACCTTTACAGTCTCTTACCGAGATACTCTCCCTTACACACAGTAAGGATACAATTACACACTCTGTAAACAAAGGATGATCCTCTCACTCAGACTCCACTCCCCCTTACAAGTTGTAATTGATACACCCACACTCAAGATACCTCTATCTTGAGATTTGAACGAATTGTAAAATGATTGATAAGACTCTCTCGCAGAGTAGATGAATGATAATCACTGAAGTACATAATCGATCATCACACTCTCTACTGAAAACTATATAAACATTGTGAAACAGAGAGTATATGAGTTGAGCGTTGGATTCAAATATCAGCATTTCGACAGTGCAAGCTCATGTGTCATTTGTCCATTTTGAATCCTTCTCCTTTTATAATTGATGGAGAGCATTCGACCGTTGAGCAATTCTTCCCGTTCAGGATACGATCGTTGAATGTCCGTTCGAAGTAGCCGTTAGACACTTCAAACTTCTGTTAGACACAGGTGATTTCCTTTGAAATTAATCGACCGTTGCTTCATTAAATGCTTTATCGTCGATTGTACTTTGTGCAAAGGGTGGATCAAAGTGATAGCTGGATTAAGTAATCCTCGAAGGAATTACTTCGTTTGCAAAGGAAATCTTATTCCAATTGTAGCTCTGCTTTTCTGAACGAGCATTTAATGCGTCTGCCACGACGGATTGCATTTCGGCTAATCTCAATTCAAACAAGCTTAATCAACTATAACTCAATCAAAAGATGATGAAATATGATATAAATGAGTTTGAGTATGATTAACACATAATAGAAAATGACCCAGTTGATTTCGAGCAGATGATCAGCGATACTGGAAGATGATCGAAATAAGAGGAACATATTCTCGAGAATTGCTTGAGTCATTCTCGAGAATCCTTAAACTGGAATCCTTTGTAAATGCAACTCCTCGTCAATACTCGAGAAGCCATTACTCAATACTCAAGTATCTATGTGGTTCAGAATTTCAGATATACCAGAAGCTCTGCAAATGATCATACTCGCGTAGCACCTATTCTGTCAAAACAATAGTCTGCAACTCACTCAAGAATATGATTAGAAATAGCATAAATAATATTGAGTGATGTAGAAGAAGGATTAATTGAATAATCAATCCAATCGAACAATATTGCAGAGATGATTTTTGCTAGCTGATAGTCATACTCGAGTATCTCATTCTGTGTACTTGAGTATCCCTTGCAGAAGCATCTGACAGAAACTTGATCCTTGTCAATACTCGAGTAGTCCATTTCCCATACTTGAGTATCTCAGTGATTCAGTTATACCAGAGGCTTTAATCTTATCATTCTTGAGTATTGAGTGCTTCCTGAATTCTTCCTGAATATTTGCTGAATACTTTCGTCAATACTTTCGGAATATTTTCTGAATAGTTCCTTCATACTCGAGAATTCCTCAGATCAGACATGAATAATAGCATCTTGTATTCTCGAGAATCAGCGAATGGAGCATAACAGGATCATCGAAGTTTACCGCGCATTCTCGAGAATTCCTTACGCATTCTCGAGAATCATATCAAAGAGTTGATTCTGTCACATACCATTCTCGAGAATCCTTTATCCATTCTCGAGAATTGCTCTGAAGGATATTGAAAGGAAGCTACACACATACTCGAGAGTCAAGGAACCATTCTCGAGAATCTCAAGTCCATTCTCGAGAATCACAAGCTCATACTCGAGAATCAATTATATATGGAGATGCAAGTGAGTTGATTCTGATTCAAATACTTAAGCTCTTTAAAGCCTTCTTTCCATGCAAGAAGAATCAGCTCCAAACTAGTTGTAGTTCATCCATTAACATCAGATGAATGGAAGTTGATCTTATCCAGCGATTTTGTAGCATCCAGTACAGACTGTCAACTTCAAAACATCATAACTCCTTCAATTGATCTTCGTTTTTTGTGTTCTTGATGTTTTTGGAAATTTATTTGAGTTTAGTTTCCAATGGCACTGGTTTCAGATCAATTGGATTTGTCATTTGTGAGATACACTCAAATTACTGAAGGTTGGTCTGGACTGTGATAGTGATTCTTGTGCCAACTTGAAAAAATCATAGATCTCTCATATGAACTCCTTTGGGATTTAATTTTATATTAAAATGACACATTGGATGTCTAGTTTCATATGCCATTGGTTTCACCTCAATCCGATTCCTGGTTTGGGAGATATCATCGATTTACCAGACATCGCCAGAAACAGAGCTGAACAGAGTATGTTGGAATCACGACCATTCTCGAGAATTGGGTGAGGATTCTCGAGAATTGATGCTTCATACTCGGGAATGACTTGCGATTTTCACATGAACAGTACCATTCTCGAGAATTTCATTGCCATACTCGAGAATTACTTCGAAAATGCGTTGTAACTCATTTTAACTCCGAATTGAACCGTTCCAACTTCCATTTGATCACAGAGACTTGAATATTGATATTCTCATGATATTTAACAAGTTCTCATTTCTACAAACTCCATTCTTGATCATTCTTCATTGTATTAAACTTCACATATCTACATTAAATATAAGAATTAGTCAAAGTAGAAGATAAATGTAGTATGTAAGCTTTTTGCTTTGGATAATGACATCTATATAAGACATCATCAAAACTAATCATAACTAACAAGGTGCTCTTTTTAGAAGTGTGTCCTGATTTTGATAAGATACTCTTTCATTAGATCATAATCATGCACATGATTTTTGTGTGTAATTTTAGGCTGAACATTTGTGTGGGTCTGAGCCCAATTCATTTCCTGGTGGTAGGCAAACTTACGCATTTCACGTCCATCTTATCGGGCTTGCCTATAAGTTTAACATTTATTATGCATTTAATCTATGATCTTTTGTTTTATAGCGGTTGAATTTAGCGGAAGCGTTCTGTCATTCACAACATGACAAATCAATATTTTTATTCTTGTTGAGAGAGGTGTCCACACTTAGTGTTCGACAATACCTCAAACATGATTATCCTTAATAGAGTAATATCTATGTTTCGCCATATGTATATGTGTATATGTAGGTGTCTTTATATACAGACATACATATGTTTTAAATCTAAAATAAATTAATAAAATCAAACATTTTGAGTCCCTTTTTTATTGAATTGAAAATAAAAGGGAAAATTTCAAATAAATACCATTTGAATTTGCAAAACCCCCAGAAGTCTGTCGAATTTGTAAAAAGACTGAGAGGTACAAAGACCTATTAGGAATATACAAATTCGGGTCAAATTACCTTTTTACCCTTAGTGTTAATAAATAATAAAATAAAATAAAATACCCCCACCCACCACCGCCGGCCGACGGAGGTGCGGTCGACGACGGTGGTGTCCAGCGGAAGTGGCCAGCTGGCGGTGGTGGTGGCCGGCGGAAGTGGTGGGGATATTTTATTTTATTTTATTATTTATTTAACACTAAGGGTAAAAAGGTAATTTGACCCAAATTTACATATCCCTCATAGGTCCTTTGTACCTCTCAGTCTTTTTACAAATTCGACAGACTTCTGGGGGTTTTGCAAATTCAAATGGTATTTATTTGGAATTTTCCCAAAATAAAATTCCTCCTCTATCTTCATTTATTTTCATTTAAGGTCTTTTTTTAAACAAATCTGATATCGACCGATTTTCAATATATAGTACTTCCTTTAGTCCTTACTATAAGGTACAAATAAGCAAGTGTATTTAGTATTTTTTATAAAGCACTTTCCCAAGCTACATTAATTATCCTTTTTCCATGTATACCCTTAATTAATAAGGGTAATAGGTGAGAGTAATAATTAATATGATATTAGGGTTCAATGCAATTTGTAAAGGTAATATTGGAGATTACTTAAATTTTAAAACAATTTTATTGACTTTAATTGTTTTTATTGGTTTGTGAGGATTGTTAATTAGTGTCTTATAATAAAAACCAAAAAGAGTACCTCCTTAAAATAAAAACAATATTACCTTTGTGAATAACAGAGACATAATAATAAGCGAAATGAGATCCTGACTCCACCGCCACAACCATCTTTTATATATACTTAAGCTTCCCACTCATTGTTTCATTTTTCATTTATAACATCCTAATTTTTATATTAATATTTAATTACAAATAAGAAAAATTAATTAATTATGATATATGAATTTATTGTGTAACTATCAAAATAAAGGTTTGTATATAAGATATCATATATGATATAAAAAGAAATTTGTGGAATAATGATATGGAAATAATAAAATTTTGTTGTTGTTGTTGTTAAAAAATAAAATAAATAAATAATGAAATGAAATTAATTGGGCCTTTTGAGGTTATTTTCCCTTTTGTGACCAAAAAAAAAAGAAGAAGAGAGGCGGTGGATTGAAGAAGAAGAAAATTTTAAAAAAAAAAAATTATAAAGCTGCCACCTAATATATATTAGGGGAGGGGGAATGATTACACATTCACCGCCTCTCCCCTAATATAAATATAGGTGAGGGGTGTGAAAATGTGAGATATTGTGTGTGTGTTCAGCGAGTGAGACCGTGAGACAGTGGAGGAGTGACGAGAGAAGGGAAGCTGGAGAAAAAGAGGAGTTTGGAGATATTTTAAGGGGACTGATTTCTCTTACGCTTAATGTCGTGTCAAGAACTTGAGGTAACCACTTTCCACTCATTGTACTTGCTTATATGATGTTTTGTGAGTGATTTTTAATTTATGAAAGTTATGTTTTTGACAAAGTTGCCTTGTGGGATTTATTTTTGGAACGATTAATGATACTATATGTGATGGAAAATGTACATTTTATGGTTTCTTGAGCTGAAATAATATTATCTTCTTATTGATTATTGTGACGATGTACCACTGTCATAAATCTTGTTTGGAATTTCATATATTCATGCCAAGATTATGATGTTGTGGAACTATGATGGTTGTGGAGTAATGATGGGAGTTATTGTGTATATAATACCACGTGGTATGCCACCACTGAGCGCACAGTGGATGGCCGGATATTGCCCTTGGTATCATCCTAATCCTTTGGCCGGGATTAGGGTCAGCCCTTGGGCAGTGACACCTTTCCATATTCGAAGGAAAGAGAACCCATGGTCTGATATGAGTTATGTAGTCTTTGGCCGGACTAAACCTCATCATCGGAGAGCTTGGTGCAGTCTTGTCACAGAGACTAAACCTATTATATTATAGCCCATGGGTTCTATCAGCGGTTATAAGGATGGGGGGTGATAAGGATTATCAGGGTATCGACCTACTGATTGGCATGTTTTATATGTGATTCGTGACATGATATTTGATTTAAAATTTGTGACAGAGAATTGTGATCTGACAATTTTGTGAATTTGATATATAGTGCTTTGTTTAAAATATATAGTGCTTTGTTATTTAAAATACTCTACTTGGCACCTCACGAGCACGTATTAACCAAGGTTTTGAAATCCGGACCGGTGACTAAACCGGTCGGGATACTGGGTTAAGGGTCAGTGGGTCAGACCGGAGTCAAACCGGTCAAGGTACTACCAAGACATATAAGATATACAATAAAAAAGAGGGAAAATAAATTTTCAAAATCATTTGGTCTAGTCAATTTCATCTTTTTTACACACATAACCGGGTGGGACCACCTCCTTCACAAATTCCCATTTCTACTTTTTCTCAACCCCCACTTTTACTCTACTTATGAAGTACTTCACTGCTCTGCTCTGATACAACATTAATTGCCACCTCCCTCTTTACTTGTTTGGTCTAATCTCCATTACTCATTATATCATTACCTCCGTCATAACTTTTCTTCCGCCATATTTTTTTTCTTCATCTTCTCCACAACTCCTTTTAGCTCCATCATAAATTCCTTCATTGAGAAATGAGTGAGAGAGGGCTATGGAAACCATGACATGGTGACCATGACCAGATCTCCCCTTCACGTCGTTACCGTCTCTGAGATTGCTGCCATTATGTCCTTTCTTGCCACCGTCTTCTACGTTCTTACTTTCTTCGGCTGGCTTTCTCCACCCTTTTCTTCTCCTTCAGATCTCTCACTCACTCTCTTCTCCTTTTTCTTTTCTCGTCCTCGACTGACGGCGAGTTTCAGTTCAGGCGAGTTTTTTGAAAAAAAAAAAAAAAAAAAATCTGGCGCGGTCAACTCGGCCGGTTCGGAAATCCGGTTTTTGCCGAGTCAACTCGGAATCCGGTTTTGCCTTAACTCGGACGGTTTCCGACGGTTCGGGTTTCCGGTTCAAACCGGCCGGTCCAGTCCGGGTTTCAAAACCTTGGTATTAACATTTACAATGAGCTGGATTGATTGTTATAAATATTTTTCAGGTGATAGTTCTCGTATGGGTCAATCAAGGAAGGCTTCGGAAGCTTAAGTTACTTTCGCTAACGGCAGTGCTTCCACTTTTTTGGTACATGTTGAATTATTGTATATTGCCACGTCATTAAGGTTCATTTGGCATATTTTAGTATATTTTGGATATTCTGCCTAATTCTAAATAAATATTTAGTTTTAAAATATGGGCCTAGTAAAATTCAAAACATAACTGTGCATAAAACATTTTAATAAATGGTTTAGTCAAGTTAATAATTAATAAATTGTCTTTTAAAATGGAGGATGTTACATCATTTCCATCATTGCATGTTCAATATTCTCTCACTCACTCTTGGTATGTTTCATTTCATATTGTTTAGTTAAGGGGCAAAAATATAAATGTGTGTGTTTTTTTCTAGTAGCGCTCAAAACAAATTTTTTTTTTTTTTTAGGTGTAAAAGTGATTACGTAGTTATAAATTAGGTGCAAAAATAACGTTTGATCATTAAGTTTGAATTTTTTTGCTAAGCGGACGATAACATGGCTTTTAAGGTGCAAAAATACATATGTAATTTGTCTAAAAGAGAGCCCAACCCCAAGTATTTTTTTAGGTGCAAAAATATCGTTTGATTTTTTTTTTTTTGTATGGAAAAAATAGTATCAGTCAATACCCTGAAATATAGGATCTTGAAAAAATATTTACTGGTACTAAAAAAATACTTTAAGATGCTGACTAGTACTAAAAAAATACTTCATGATCTTGAAAAATTATTTTAGGATCTTGAAAAAATATTTCAGGGTACTTGATTGGTATTAAAAAAATACTTCAAGATCCTGATTGGTACTAAAAAGATACTTCAGGATATTGAAAAAATACTTCATGATCTTGAAAATTATTTTAGGATCTTTAAAAGATATTTCAGGGTACTGACTGGTACTAAAAAAATACTTCAAGATACTGACTGGTACTAAAAAGATAGTTCAAGGTACTAACTAGTACTAAAAAAATACTATAAGATACTGATTGATACTAAAAAGATACTTAAGGATATTGAATGGTACTAAAAAAATACTTTATGATCTTGAAAAAATATTTCAGGGTATTGAATGGTACTTAAAAAAATACTTGAGGGTATTGAAATATATTTAATGATCTTGAAAATTTATTTTAAGATCTTGAAAAAATATTTCATGGTACTGATTGGTATTAAAAAAAATACTTCAGGATACTAACTAGAACTAAAAAGAAAAAAAAAATCAAACTAACGGTCAAACAATATTTTTACATCTAAAAAAACACTTATTATTGGATGCTCCTCTGAAAAAAGCACATGTGTATTTTACTTGTGATTCTTAATTCTCATTTGTTGTTGTTGCTGCATTTCATTTTAGGTATCGTTGGTCCGTCATTGTCATTTTAGTTTTTAAAAAAACGACCATTTAATGTAAAGCTCCTTTTGTTCTTGAACTGCAAACTTTTGGTGAGTTCATAAATATATTTGTATAGTTGTTAACTAGGACTGATATTGTTGTAAATGAGACCTGATTTAGTTGTAAAAAAATTGTTGTAAATGAGACTGATTTAGTTGTAAAGTAAAAAAATTGTTGTAAATGTAGTGATTTAGTTGTAAATTTTTAATGAATTTATCGAGAAAAGGACCAAGGGGGCTTTTTTCGGGATTGATTTTTAGGTCCCTTTTTGGGTTTTTTTTACCAAAAAGGTCCCTTAAGAGGAAACTTCTTTTCATCAATATATTTGCATATTTAGGGCCCGTTTGGTACGAGGAAGATTTAAGACTCGTTTGGATGGGCTTTTTTGATGAAAAACACTTTTTTAATGCAAAAAAAAAAAGCTCTATTTATTAATTTATGTGTTTAGATTATATTTTTTTTAAAAAGCAAAAGTCAAAAAAAAAAAAAAAAAAAAAAAAAAAAAAAAAACCAAAATCTTGCTTTTTTAAAAAGCTCCAATTTTGAGCTTAAAAAAAAAAAAGCTCTACAAAAAAAGCACTTTTTTAAAAGACCCATCCAAACGGACTCTTAAGGAGGGAAAGGAACTTAAAGGAGAGAAAGGAATGGAAAGAAAGATTGAGAGGAAACTTTAAAAGTTGAGCTGTTTGATAGACATGGGAAGGGAACTTAAGTTGAGGGAAAATGAATTGTTTGGTATGAAGAATTGGGTGTTGGTTAAGTGGGAAGGTGAGGTGAAATTTCTAAAATGTCGTTCGAATGTTCGAACGAAAAGGTTACGTTCGAAAGTAATAGGCACCAAATCGCCTATGTTCGAACGTAAAATCTGACAGTGGCTTGTGGTTTACATCAGCAATTTCACAACCCTATAGACGGAAAACCAGACCACCAGAACACAGAAACCAAACAGAGATGCATGTAGAGGAATAACCTGATGAATGGATGAAGGAATGGTTTAAATGGAAAGAACAAAGGGTTGAGAAGAATTCAGAAACAGAGGAAGCCGACAGTGTGGTGGTCTAGTCTTTTCTCTCCAGCGACGGTGCTTGGTAGAGAGGAAGAAGAAGGTGAAGATGATGGAAGAGAGTCAAAGCTCTTTGTTCTCGTCGGCGCTCTGGTTCTGCTTCTAACATCGGGTCTGTCGCAGTTGTGGTGAAGGGTGAGGGAAGAAAGGAATGTCGCCGGCGACGATGATGAAGAAGGTGAGAGCTGCCGGCGACGGAATGGGGAAGGAAGGCGGAGGAAGGAAGGATCAGATTTGAATCTGCCACGCTCTGGTTTTTTTGTAGATCTGAATCTGCGACGATGATAAAAGGCTTTTTTGTCAACAAAATTCACTCTCCCAGGAAGATGGCGCTATCCTGCCGGTTTTTAGGGATTCAATTTTCCCGCCATTGTGGGAAGATTGAGCTGGCAGCGGGAGATCAAATTTTCAGGAAAGAGGCGTGCCAAACCATTTTTGACGGTGGGAATTGAGTCATTTTCCCTTTCCGGCACTTTCCTTTTTCTTTCTATTTTCCACTTTTATTGCAATATTTTTTTAAAAAAACATTTCTATTATTCTCATGTTGACAAATCTGAATACAAGGATCTACCTGGCAAAGGTTGCTAATTTATAACCATATTTATTTTGATTAAATTCCGTTATGTTTTTCTCCCCAAAAGCTCAGCAGTCGTATCTAACAAAAAAGTTCACATAAATTTTAATTACTTAAAAAATTTGTTTAAATTTTTAGAATTCAAAAGTAATGTTTTCTGTATTATAGAATTCATTATTTAATAAAATTATGATGCCAATAAGCAACAATTATGATAATAATCCATTTTAAGAACAACACTTGTTGGGGAAAAAATCCGTGTTAACAACACAAATACGTCAATAAAATGTTTAATTATTTTTTGAGTTCGTTCTATTTGTTGCCTTGCTAGTTTACACTAAACTAAACTATAAACATATTTGTTAGTTATAAAAGGAAAAAACAAAAGGATCTAATTAAGTTGATCAGTTAGCTACCCGTAACCTTACGATATAACTACTCACTCACATGTAACTATTCAGTTTTCTCTCATTGGAGTATAATAACTGATTCAGTTAGGAAATAACCGTTAGCACAGTTTTAGTTATTTCCAGCTGTTAGTTATGATGCTTACTTGTATCACAATATCCAGAATGAATAATATTTCAGATTTCCGTTTCTTTTCTTCCTGAACACAGAGCAAGTTTCTTCTCAATTTTTTTTTCTTCTTCAGCTTCCGCTTTACGCCTTTCTCTAAGCTTCGCGTGATTCTGATAATCTGACACATCAATCTTATTTGCTTTTTCCTATCAGAGTTCCACCAAACCTTTGGCATTTCACGTTTACTACCAAAGGAAAACGTTCATGGCATCATCATCGTCATCGTCATCGAGAAGCTATCCTGTTTTTCTTCAGACGTTAGACGAGGTCTCCGCTGATCGTGATCTCTTTATGAAGACCTTGAAAGAGCTGCACGAATATATGGGTACCAGATTAATGTAAGCTCTCTACACACACTTTATTTGGCTCTTTACTAGTGTATGGTTTTTTTCTTGTCCATATTTCGAAAATTACAATATGCCGCCATTCTGCCAATTTCTTGTTCTGTGTATCAATATCATGTTTCCATTTTGCGTCCTTGCCTATGATATTTTTTTGGTAGCTAGGGGCTCTGCTTTTGCAGTGTCTGCGAGGCGTCTTTGAACAATTATTCAAGGACTTTCGTCCAAATCACCTGTGGACAATACTTTCTATATTTTGTTTGAAATATTGGAATCTTAGATGAAGATAATAATTCCCTCATAAGGTTTAACTATATATAGTTCTGGTTTATAATCTATTCATGCACTTTAGTCTTTTCTTCAGTGTTTAATGTAATGAAAGAATAAAGGGAAAGTGACATAAGGCCGAGCTAACGGATGATCAAGTACTATTCTTTGACTTCAGTATAGACTTGGCCATGGATTTTGCAATTTTAGTCTGTTGAAAATGTTTATTACGGTCACGTGTCCAAACCCTTAATTATTCAGAATGATCTTCAAATCCAAGTTGGATTAATTTGTAATTATTTTGACAAGATATGCCCACCTCTTCCTGATGTCTGTTCTGCTTTTTATTTCCTCTGTGGCATTCCATTTTATTTTATTACCATAGATTGTAGTTTGGACAATGTCTTAATGTTTATCAGAACAATTTGTTTGGAGTGTTTTTTCTCCTCTTATTCGTACAGGAATACGTAGCTTTCCATCATTCAGTACTTGGCTCTGTTTCCACTTCATATATTTTTAAGAAATATTGCTCACGGAACTAAATTTGAATGAACATTTTTGCAACATTGTTTCAGGATTCCCGAGGTAGCAGGACAAGAACTAGATTTGCATCGGCTTTTCTTGGCAGTGACTTCTCGTGGAGGCATTGAGAAAGTAAGATGTGAATGATTGAGTATTTATTATTGTTGGTGCTAAATATTTTCCCTAACTTGTTTTGCATTAGTGTGATTAATGGCGATATCTTAAAACTGCAAGGGCCTTTAGTATCATTCTTCAAGGATATTATTTTTAAATGCAATGAAGTGACTAACTAAAGGGGACGTAACATTTGAAAGCCAACCATGGTTCGTAAAAACTCGATTTATCATTGCGATTTTACGTTTTTACGATTTTTTTTCATTAAAACGATTTTACTAATTTTCCAAACGCCTTTAAGTTTTTACGATTTTTTTACGATTTTACTACGTTATGATTTTACGTTTTATGATTTTTCTCCTTCCGTTTTTAGGTAAAATCTACGTTTTCACAACCATGAAGCCAACACCCTTATAACCAATCAAATTTTAAAAATGCTCTAATTGATGAATGTTATGAACTGATATCAAATCTGTAATCAAAATGCAAATGTTTCGTTGAATGGGAAAGATGTTGCAATTGATGATGCAAATGGTTGGTTTTTGTTTGTTTACAGTTAAGTAATGATAATTGCTAAAGAATCTAGTTAATTTGCTGCATAGGTTAGAAATGATAGAAGATGGACAGAAATAACTCATGGTCTCGGATTCCCATCTCCAACTACAAGTACTTCTTTTATGTTGCGGCAGCACTATAGTGCATATCTGTACCACTATGAACAGATATTCTATTTTAGGGCCCTAGAATGGAAACCCTCTGGTTTGTATGTTTAATCCAAATTTTTTGATTCCAGGGCATGTTTTAACTTACATAAAATAACGATTGGTTTCTGTCAGATGTTGAGCAGAGTCCATTGCCAGTGCCGGTTCCCGATCCAAATGTGCAGCAGCTTTTGCCTGAAGGTATATCCTCTCAATTATCTTTTGAACTGCTTAAGTTATTTGCGGCAATCACTTGAACTGGACAGTCTTTTGTATATATGAATGATATGTAATGTAGAGATATTAGTCAGATGTGGATGTTATGACCGGAAATAATTTAAGGATAAGGTTGCTGACATAGTTTGACTTAATCATTTATCAATAACTCACATGTCATGGCTTGGATTTGTTGTTTTGCTCTGTTCTGTTAAATTGCAAATTTACCAGCTCCAGCTCTTCTTATTTAAAGTTTTTCTCAATATACTATAAGAAGCTGATGTGTGAGCAAGACCGTATAATGTTTTTGTGGTTTCAGCAACTTCAGCTTCTTCTGTAGGAACTGCAGTGAGTGGGAGGATTGATGCAAAGTTCGAAAGTGGGTATCTGGTTACAGTCACAGTGGGTTCAGAGAATCTGGAAGGTGTTCTATATCATAATCCACAAAACCCTGCGTTGCCAACACTGCCGCCAGTCAATAATGAGAGCTGTTCTGGTGAAAGTGACTCTGAGGATGATAAAGGTACAGAGCATAATATGGACGATGCATCTGCCAGAATGAGAGGAGTGGGTGCAGAGAATCTACCAAAAGAGAAAGAAGGGAATGATGATGGAGATCAACGTGCTCAAAAGACGGATGAGAGCTAAAGCATGATGGCTGTGCAGTAACAAACAGAGCAAAGGAACAAAGAATCTTGATCAACATTTTTTAATTTTGAGACAGCTTTAAATCCCAGGCTTAATATAGGTCAGATTGCTGCAAACAAATTAGCAAGTTACAACTTTTCGTGTTGGTCCCCCCTCAAAAAAAAAAAAAAAAAAAACCACAACAAACAAATTAGCAAGAATCTGATTCCTGCAAACAAATTAGCAAGTTACAAATTTTCGTGTTGTTTTTCCCCCAAGAATCTTCATTTTGCTGTATATTTTTCGCGCTGCTATAGACATTCGCTTATGAAGCAATGAGTTGGGTACTGGAGTTTGTTGTGTTGGGTTTATCAAGCAAGAATCTGATTTGGTCACACGTGATACTAGCTTTATTCTTTAACCATGAATCTTTTGGCATGCTCTGGGGATTTTCGAATCTAAATCTCCCCCATTGTCAAGGAAATGCCAATCTTGCGACGGAAGTAATACTAGTTATTGCTCAGACATTAAAATGAAATAAATTAAAAAATTAAAAAATCCTACGCGCAACAATAAAGTACAATTGTATGCTGAGTTTGCTTGACACTACTTCATAGTATAATGTCGAAATCCTGCAACTTTATTGGTGTCATAGGAGGGTTACGACTTTATTCTAAAAAATAATGGAAATTATTAGTACAATTGTGTTAGCAGTCACGATTCTAGCTCCTCTAACTCTGTTTGATTCACATATAATGCTGGAATAATCACCTAATATATATAATTAACTTTGCTGCTCAAATTAAACCTCAAAAAGCAGAACATCCCACTCCACCAAAATAAAGACTGACGTGCCATTAATTACAGTCTTAAGCTAAGTTTTTGATTCCCAATCCCTATTTGCGCCCAGAAAAACTACTACTACTATAAGAATCAAACTGATCATATATATATATAATAACTCATACTTGCACACACATTTACGTGCATGGTAGCTGGCTGAGGCTATAAGATAATAATGGAGGTTGATGATGGAGTTTTATTGGGTTATGGCATGAAAGCCCAATGGACGGAAGCTGTAGAGGCATACAAGAAGAACCCAAAAGTGTTGGAGGCCATCAGCACCACAAAGTCTCATGATTCAGTAATATAATGCACGTGGCAATCTATGCAGGGCAGACACATTTTGTGACAAGCTTCCTAGGTCGCATCAAACAAGAGGAAATGTGTCTTATTACGAGCAATATTCTGAGTATGATCAACTCAGAAGGAGGGAAGCAAGTGGCTGACGAAGACGGCGGAATCGTGCTCCCTGGTGGCGACGTTAGCTTTCGCCACGTTGACGGCTATCCCCGGAGGATCCAACCAACAAACCAGCTAGCGTGCCTCTGTTCCGCGGATCACGTCCACTGTTCAACGCCTTCACGGTGGCGTCTCTGGTGGCGCTGTGCTCGTCGGTTTGTCGTTAGTGATGTTCCACAACGGAGTTACAAGGTCTTCACCGACGAAATGAGACCCTCGGTATCGCACTGGGAGAGACAGACAAAGAAAATTGCGTCATGAATTGAACTCCATGAACGTGGCCACTTGTCGCCTTTAATGACATGAGATAATATAATTTGTGTTAAATTTTCCTTTTTTCATATATTGAGTTTTCATCTCTATTTATCTCGAAATAAGTGTTTAGACTTGTTTTGTGATGATAAGTATTTTTAATGTTATTTTAAATCTTCTTGTGTTAAAAAAAAGTTATCAATTGTATCATGTATGTGTTTCTCCTTTTCTGTGTGCGCATATACGGGTCATGAAATTTACAATAATGAATTAATAATAATTATAGGCTTGTGTAAAGTTTATGTAAACTTTATGATATAGAGTCACAAAAGTTTTGATTGCTTTTGAGGCCAAACAAAATATAGACTTGGTGAATGGTAACTGGCAAATAGTTATAGAGGCATACTATGCAATAGCTTCCTTCCATTGGCCTTTAATTTCATGCCATAATCCAACAAAACTCCATCATCAACCTCCATTATTATCTTATAGCCTCAGCCGGCTACCATGCATGCACGTAAATGTGTGTGCAAGTATGAGTCATTTTATATATATATATCAGCACCACAAAGTCCCATGATTCAGTAATATAATGCACGTGGCAATCTATGCAGGGCAGACACATTTTGTGACAAGCCTCCGAGATCGCATCAAACAAGAAGAAATGCGTCTTATTATATATGAGCAATATTCTGAGTATGAACAACTCAGAAAGAGGGAAGCAAGGGGCTGACGAAGACGGAGGATCCAACCAACAAACCGCCTAGCGTGCCTCGATTGCACGGACGTCCTCTGTTCAACGCCTTCACGGTGGCGTCTCTGGTGGCGATGTGCTCATCGGTGATGTCTTTGGTGATGTTTCACAACGGAGCTACAAGGTCTTCACCCGCGATATCGCAAATAAAATTGCGTCATGAATTGAACTCCATGAACGTTGCCACCTACCGCCTTTAACGACATGAGATAATATAATTTGTATTAAATTTCCCTTTTTTTTATATTGAGTTTTCATCTCTATTTATCTGGAAATAAGCGTCTAAACTTGTTTTGTCATGATAAGTATTTTTAATATTATTTTAAATCTTCATGTGTTATATATATATAATTAAAAAGGTTATCAATTGTATCATGTATATATTTCTTCTTTTCTGTGTGCGCATTTTACAATAATGAATTAATAATAATTATAGGCCTGTGCATGTAAAGTTTATGTAAACTTTATGATACAGCGTAAAGTGAAGACTCTAGTTTATGCCCAAGTGAAGACTCTAGTTTATGTAAAAAAGTTTTGATTGCTTTTGAGGCCAACCAATATATAGAGTTGGTGAATGGTAACTGGCTAATAGTTATAGATGCATACTATGCAATAAACTCTGGCTTATACTAATTAAAATAGCTCGCCTTGTTATTTTAAATATATAGTATAATGTCCAAGTGAAGACTCTAGTTTATGCATGCATATTTAAAAATCTTCCATGGACTTGTGAGGGTAATCATAAGTCAGATTGCCGTAATTTGACGTCTTTGACTACTGGCGGGGGCATTTGACTCGTTTATGATGATGATCATGATCTGTTTAATAATACTTCATTATTTCTATTGGATCGAACAAAGTCATGATATTAAAGGCATAAAATTGGAAGTTACTTAAATAATTAAAATGAGGTCAGTATTTCCATAAAAAATTAATTAAAATGAGGTCAGTATTTCCACGTGGGAACCCGATTTGGACCACGTGGGCCTCACTCCGGCTGATTTTGGTCGGTTCCTTTCCTCTCATAAATAATTGAAAAAATTAAATATTCAGATTACTATTATTCTTTTCATATCTATTCAATACTTTGCACTATTTATATTAGAATACAAGTGAAACTCAATTACATTATAGTAATAATTTCTGGAGGCGCCGTGCCTTTTTTCTTGGAAGATCAACAACGACATCAATAGGTGGACGCAACATCTATATATATATATATATATCCTCGTGAACCACATTTCTGGGCGTGGCTAAAATTCAAAATCATTTAATTTTAATCACCTAAAGTATATATAATATCTCCTCGTTGAAAAATAATCACTCCTAAATCATAAATAAAAAATTTGGAGAAAATAATAGCAATGTATAACAACAAAGTTGTCTATGTAATGACCTGTTTGGTGTACGAGAAGAGTTGAAAATGGGGGGAACGTCACACTCATACGCTTTTTTCTTTGCATGCTTTGGTCGCTCCATGGTTTTGCAATGATGCCGTGCATATTCCTATCTCAATCACCTTATATATATATATATATATATATATATATATATATATATATATATATATATTTTTTTTTTTTTTTTAATGTTAAAGAAGCTAAATAATTTAGTTACTCATAATATATGTTGTGTATCATTTAATTATATATCAATTTATAAGTAAAAAAATTAATTTTTTACAAAAAAATATAAATATAAATATTTTAAAATAATTTATTTAATCTCTAAAAAAAATTTAACTCGTTCTCATATTAAGGATTGAAAATAATACTACCTCTGGTCTTAAATATAAGATATAGTTTACACTACAATTTATATATATCATATATTTAGGACTAGAGGAGTAGTGAATTGTTACTACCCCTTGTCTGTGTGCCTGTGAGGGAAAATTAGTACTTTTCCCTTCCTAAACATAAGTCCCAAAATTTAAAAACACACATACTAACGACGTGAGCACGTAGTATTAAACCCTATACAATTATATAAAAGTGAATATTTTATTTTTATTTTGACCTTATTACTGACTAGAAACCAGTATGTAGGAGCATTTGCTTACATAGAAATTGTATTATAGGTCAGATTGACTTGTATATAACATTAATGAGTTACAAACATTATTTACTTTATAAAATATATAGGTGTATTATTAAATTATTATTATCTTTAATTATTATTGAGAAAGTATAAATAGAGGTATTATAGGAAAATTAAATTGACAAAAGTTAAAACTTGCTCTTATAATTAGGATCAAAATCAACTCCAAAATATGTTTCTATAATTAGAACCGGAGGGAGTAATAACTACTGATTATTGATTGGGTAATTCTGGACTCACATCGACAAAACACAGATTTTTGTTTACTCTAATGATGATATATTGAGAAGACATGTGTGAGTGTGAGCCTCAATTTATGACCCCTTTCTCGGAAGCCTCTGGAAAAATATCTAATTAAGAGGGTATTTAGATTAACTTAATAAAGCGTAAAAATAATATGACCGTTAAATTGCCTTAACAGATATTACACACAACATAAAAACACCAAAACACCCCTGAACTCCCAAAAAAAAAAAAAAAAAAAAAAAAAAAAAAAAAAAAAAAAAAAAAAAAAAAAAAAACCCTCCCTCCCAAACTCTCAATTCATCCTCTTTAATGATTTTATTTCAATTAAAGGAAAATTATTATTTCTTTAGGTATAATTTTTGGAAGGCCAAATTTTTTTATTTCCATAATTTTTTTATTTTTTTTAAAAAAATCCTTATTACATTTTCTAATTAATAAATAGGTATTTATGCATTTGAAATTTGATATTATAAATACTATATTTAATTAAAAATAATTTTAATTTTTTGATCTAACAAATTGAACCACAAATTATTTAAATAATATTTCAATCAAAACCAAACCATATTATTTAATTTGCTTTTTTATTACATTAAGAAATATATGCAATACAAACATTTGCTTTTAGAGTTTTATTTCTATTTATACGATGGATGAAAGTAAATCAATGAATGTTATAAACTTTATAACTATAAAGTTGACTTTTTCAAAGTAAATGAATTATATTTTTTGACAAAATAAATTAATTAATTTTTTGACAAAATAAATGAATTATTTCTTTAAATATTTATTTTTAAGTAAATATATTATTTATAATATCAAATTTCAAATGCATAAATATTCATTTTGAATTATTAATTAGAAAATTTAATAAGGATTTAAAAAAGGAAAAAAAGAAAATACATTATGGAAATAAATTTTTTACAGTTTTTACCCATTGAATAAATCCTCATTCCCAAAATGATCAATCGAAGAAAAAAAAAAAAAAAAAAAGGCCTCCCAAGAATTATATCTAGAGAAATAATAATTTTTCTTTAATTCAAATAAAATTATTAAATTAAAAAAAAAAACCTTTGATGTTGGACGCTCTTTTTACCAAATCACATATGTATTTTTGTACCTTTGAAACTTACAAAGTCAAACTTAATGATCAAATGATATTTTTGCATCTAATTTATAATCACGTGTGTATTTATACACCTAAAAAACACTTAGTATTGAGTACTCCTCAAAATAAAACACATATGCATTGCTATATAATATATCCACTGCATGATATCTTCAAGAATGATGATGGATTATTGAAACGAGCTTCAGTGTACATGGCAATGATAAAGCACAACATTCAAAGGATACTAATTAATCATTAATAAAATTAATACATTAGAGGAAGCACGATAAATAATTTCCCGGCCTCGGTAATTTTAATCGTAGGACAAAACTTACACCCAATACTTTATACCCAGTTCCTCTAGTTCATCAATAAGGAAATGACACATGGACATTTTTAACACATCATCAATAATTTGTGGCCATTACTCTCACCCTCTCCCTTTTGTCTTTCCTTCAAGAATGACTTACGATGAATTGTTCAACTACTCTTAATATTTTTTACGCCTTCTTATCAACAATGATCAATCGGAACCGGTTTCAAAGACGATGAAGCAAGCACGACGTCAAATGATATTAATTAATCATTAATATAATTAATATCATAATAATGAATCATGATCTTCATCATCCAGATCATCCCATGTTTAATTTTTTTTTGTTTTTGACCAGCAAAGAGATTGCGTTCCATTCAAGGCATAAAGAGGTATGAAACATACAGGAATTAAAGAAACAGGTAATGAAATAAACAAATAAACAAGTGATACATCGGCCTAGTCTTTCCCCATCAGCCTCTAAGAAACGCTGGTCCAACCTGTTAACGCCTTCAACAGATGCTTCACAAAGAATAATGGAAGCTAGAGGAGGCGGTGGATAAAAGATCAGACCGTTAGGTCCCAACTCCCTTGAAGCTAAAGTAGCCAAACAATCGGCGGCATCGTTACCCCGTCGAGGAATAAGAGAAAAGGATAGAAGACTTCGTTCAGCCATCAAACCAAAGATCATCAAGTAAGGTATGAAGAGACCAAGGACGAGAATTTAAGATTTTTCAAAGACAAAGTGCATAATACGAGATCGGGCAAGTCAAACTCTACTCTAGCGAGGTTGGTTCACCTATTGATTACAAAGGGATATCGCTTTAAATGTTGCTAGAAGCTCGCATGAACAGTGAAAGGTGCCTTTACTTTCTCAACCCAACCTCTAATAAATAGGCCCTACGATTTTCTCGCAAACAATTCCAATGCTCTCGCTCCCGTTCTTCTTACAAAAGGCTCTATCACAATTAATGTTGATTGAATCAGCCTGTGGTTTCCTCCACTGAAAATCTGCTTCAGTTGCCACAGGAGTAGGAGCGGGCTCTAGCAAAGAATTAGCATATACCAATAAGCCTGCATGCATTGTCATGTTAATTCAATCACAGCAGCTGGGGTGGCAATTTCCTGTTCAAAGATCAGCTTGCATCTAAGTTTCCAAACGAACCAAATTAAACACATTATATTGTTGCAATATAGGCTTTTCCATACTCCATGTCCCTTGAATCCAATAACAAAAAATCATCAATCCGAAGGTAATGTTGGGCAAAGGAAGGATTCATCATTAGACTCAAAGGACAACCAAACCAAGCAATCCTAACCCAGTTACACATCAAGAAAGGATGTTCAATGGTTTCCACCTCGATTCTGCACACCGAGCATATAGGATGTGGGGCACACTTACGTTTGAATAGAGCCTCTCTCGTAGCTAAGGCTTAATTCAGCATGCGCCAAACAAAATTGCGGATTTTAGGCATTACCTTCAGTTTACACGCTGCTGTCCATATTCTAGTATCCACCTTCCTTGAAGTACAAGCTCGCAAAAAGGACTTGTTGCCATCAGTAGAACATACAGCGTCCCTATAACCCTTCCTAACACAGTAGTTCCCATCTTTTGCAGCTTATCATGGGAATAGTATCGGGAGAATGTTTTTCACAAGATCAAGGAATTGTGGTTCCACAATATTACTCAAAGAAGATAAATTCCACTGCTTGTCTTGTACTAATTCTGCCACTACCATTTCAGGATTAAAAATAACATTGTCTCTCTTAGGCAAGATGAAATTCTCTACTCCAGGGACCCATGGGTCCTTCCATACATCTGTATAACGAGCTTTTACTTCCCCCGTGTGTTGCATGGATGATAGTATTTCAAGGGTTATTCAAACATATTTTACTTCCAAAGTGATGCAACCTTATTATCTTTAAAGAATATTAAAACATTAGTATCAATGAAGAACTACATATTAGAAATAAAACATCAATAATATTAAACGATAATATTCTTCAATCGATTCAGAGTACATATTACAAATGAAATCTCAACAAATTTTGAGAGAGCACTTTTCACATATTTAACAGTGAAGAATTGGCTCATTTGAGGGCTTGTATTGTATATCATAATCCCATTTATTCAAAAGTAACCAAATTCCCCAGCAAAAAGTACAGTAGCTTCAACATGAATCTAATTATTGAATCCAAGTTTCGTTACCACAGTCATTTTCTTCACCATTGATACAAGGCTCAATTAAGCAAAAAATACCTATATTATTTTTCCTTAAAATATCTCTTAAGAAAAAAGGAAAAGACCCGCCTCGGCTTCTACATCTTCCTTTTCCAGCCTGATCACAATGGCCCAAATGGCTACTAACAATTTGGTGTGATCTTCGCTTTGCCACAATGGGCTTTCTTGTTTTTGCTTGGCCCATTAAGACCTCTTCCTTAATAGCACCACCTTCACTGGATTTCATCTATCCATATGCCCCACTCTTCATTTAATACATAGTTTCTTTCTTTAGCAAAAGTCACAAGAAAAAACCAACATGCTCCTTTTTTTAAAAGCTCCAATTTGGAGCTTTAAATTTTTTTTTTTTAAAAGCTCATCTAAACGGGCCCTAAATTGACTTAACAGCACCAATTAATCAATCACAAACAACATATTTGTCAAGAAAAGCAAACATGACTAACCTAATTTTATTATAAACAAATCTTCGAATATCAATACGTGTCACCTTAATAATTTGTAAATCTTCATAGAAGATATTAAGTCAAACCAATTCATAGCATTAAAGCACATTTTAGGCACTAACGACATCAAAAATTTGAAAAAAAAATTATAGATTTATAAGTAGGTAGCTCTTTGCCATCATTTTCAATTTGGAATTCTACCTACCTATATGAATCCAGAGGAGTCCATAAACTTTGTCTATTTATGTCTAATAAATCTGCTCGCTCCATTCCAACACCGATTCTTCCATTTAGAGCTTCGCCTAACCATGCAATATCATATCCATTGCTGCACAAAAACGGAACAATTAATACCAAGTCATTATTATGTTCAGAACATTAAAACATATTTTTATCATTCAATCAAACACTATAAACGTGGTACAACCCCAAGCTTGCCTTGATTGTTGAGTCTTGATTTGATGTGTCAGATGATACACAGCAAAAGATGTTCTAATGTTGCCTCTCTTGTCCCCACTATCAATAATTCAGCCGCATAAATAACAAAGAAACATGAAAAACAAAGATTTTACTGCAGAGATTAGAAATGCGTACCTTTCAGCTTCAGCTGTGTTTTCTTAAGGCTATCAGGTTTCTTCAATGCTGTTCGAGATCTATGTTTCACCTGCATATAAGCAAAGGTTTGTGTCTACCGCGGAAATCGAAAATGTGGACAGCATAAAACATGAAAATGCTTTATTGAGTTTCCTAATTTTAAACTTGAACTGAAAATGGCATTTCAAAATTAATAATGACGACTTTCCTAATACTGTGAAAACCGAGGACGAGAACTTGTACTGCTTACACGACACACAGCAAATAAAACCAAGGACGACAGGAGGAGGAGTAAGGAATGAAGCTCAAGTTTAAAGTTCAGGACTAAATAAATCTGGACAAGAAAGCGATGATTTTTAGTTCATTACCAGCTTATGATTCTTCTTCGTCACCAATTTTGTCATCGTCCACTGTGATAGCTTATTCTTTCATTTTCCCTTTCTACATATGCCTCTCTTCAAAATGTAAACCCAAAGGAACGGTAAAAACCCTAAAAAATGCACACAGATTCAAAATACACATGTACAAAGATAGTTCATTGTAAAAGATTTACCTCGTTCTTCGGCGGAAAGCGATGTTCCTCTGAGTCGGTAAGAAAACCTAAAAGCTTTGATGCGAATGGGTCTGATTGGAAACCATAGAAAGAAAATCAAAACCGAAGCCGCAAGTGGGACTCTCGTAGAAGATACTGACGTCCAAATCTACAGAAGCGATGCCGACAGAGAACTTGAGCTCATCGTCGACGCGAGTGACGGAGAGAATGTCAATCCACAGAAAAAGGACCTTTACCTTAACACCTCTCCAATCGGAGAGACTGCCTTGGGAGATGATGCCAGTGATGGTAGACTGAAGCTTTCGTCGAAGCTTTAGACAACACAGAAGAAATGAGGCAGCTATGAGAGGAGAGGATTCAGGACTGAGAGGAATAGGGCATTGGGGGTTAGGGAGAGTAAAAAGGGGAGCATAGAGAGAAGGGAGAAGAAGGGATTCAAATTTTGAATTCCCGTGCGCTATGAGACGTGATGTGAGAGGAGGAAAAGACTTTACCAGTAGGAAATAAAAAGGATGGAGGAAAAGAGAGAGGAGAGAGATTAGAGGCTTTTGATTTATTGTGCCTTGGAGATGGAGATGATCTTACGCGGAGCCCAATAAGAATCGGACGACTTATGAATAGTAATATGTGAGACAAGCCACTGATAAGCCGTTTTCTGAATGGCTTGAAGAGATGGGTTATTATATATATATTGATGATCGGTTCCCACTTGCCAGCACAGTTTTTTCTTTAGAAAATCACACCCAGTTAGAATGCTATCCCAGACCCATGATGCCTTCTGGCCTCTTTTTTAGCTTTCATGAATAATTTTACTTATCATTATGTCTAGGAAATCATTAAATAATTATTGGCCAAACATGCTCTCTCCAAAATTGAAAACAAAAGGAAAAAACAAACTACCGAGAGGGCCATAAAATTTAATTATTATTTATATTTAATAAGTCTTTTAAAATTGAATTACTACACGTTTGAATTAGCTTTTGGAGAATAGCTTTTACGATTTACGAGATAAGCATATGAGAGAAGTTTTGTCTCGCCTTGTGGAAAAAGGCTCCTAAAACCACGGTGTTGTAGTTTTTCAAACACTTACTAGTTTCTCTCAATAAATTTGTGTAAAAAATTGGAAAAAAAAAAAAAAATTAAAATTAAAATGCTAAAGGATAAAAAGATATTTCGAATATTCATAATACCCTATTGATTCATAAATAATTTTTTTTACACAAATTTATTGAGAGAAACTAGTGAGTGTTGTTGGGAAAAAAAGGAAACCTCAAAAAAAGGTCTTTAAAACGATGAAAATTTTGTAAATAGCGATGGAAGACTTGTAAATAACGATGAAAATTTTGTATTAATGTATTATTTTTTTTGTTTTTTCCTCAAAGGTAAGAAAGGGAAACCTAAAAAAAAAAAAAGTTGTAAATATCGATGAAAATGTTGTAAATAACGATGGAAGATTTGTAAATACCGATGAAAATTTTATAATAATGCATTTTTTTTTCTCAAAGGCAAGAAAGGGAAACCTAAAAAAAAAGTTGTTAATATTGATGAAAATGTTGTAAATACCTATAGAAATTTTGTAATGATGCATTTTTTTTTTTCCTTAGAGGCAAGAAAAGGAAACCTAAAAAAAAAAGTTGTAAATACCGATGAAAATTTTGTAAATAGCGATGGAAAATTTGTAAATACCGATGAAAATTTTGTAATAATACATTATTATTTTTTCCTCAAAAGCAAAAAGGGAAACCTCAAAAAAAATTTATAAATACCGATGAAAATTTTGTAATAATGCATTTTTTTTTCTCGAGAGGCAAGAAAGGGAAACCTTAAAAAAAAGGTTATAGATACCGATGAAAATTTTGTAATAATGCATCATTTGTTTGTTTTTTCCTCAGAGACAAGAAAAGGAAACCTAAAAAAAAAGTTGTAGATACCAATAAAAATGTTGTAAATAGCGATGGAAGATTTGTAAATACCAATGAAAAATTTGTAATAATGCATTATTTTTGTGTTTTTTCCTCAGAGGCAAGAAAGGGAAACCTCAAAAAAAATTATAAATACCGATGAAAGATTTGTAAATACTGATGAAAATTTTGTAATTACCGTTGAAAAAATGTTTAGAAGAATGTATATATTTGTTATAGGAACCAAGTGGCCCAATGGATGTGTGGGGGTTGGGGGTTCGAACTCCACCCCCACACTTTCAATGAATTTTTTTTCAAAAAAAAAAAAAAAAATCTACCCCTTAAAAAAAAAAAACCCCCACCCCCCTCGTCGACGGGCTACGGCCCTCCGGTGAGGGTATTTTTATTTTTTAAATTTATTTAAAACTAAGGGCAAAAATGTAATTTTTCCCGAATTTGCATATCTCTCATAGGTCCTTATCACTTCTCGTCTCTTTACAAATTCGATGAACACAGGGGTTTTGCAAATTCATATGGTATTTATTTGTCATTTTCCCTTTATATTACTATGATAAATAATATTTTATATGAAAAATTTTATTTTAATAATTACATAATAAATTCATATATCATGATTAATTAATTTTCTTTTTCTTAATTTTAATATGAAAATTAAGATGTTACACAGGATTTTATCAGAATTAAAAATCAATAACTTCCCATTTCAGCAAGTGGTGACTTTTAAATTAGTATTAGTAAAAATCTTACCCAAATTTATTAAAACATTATCTGAATTTATTAAATCCCTATAAAATAAAAAAAATAAAAAAAATAGGAGGACGTTTTCCTGGCTCTAAATACTTTATTTATTAACTACCACCATAAGCCGCTAACCCTAATGCTCCTCCCAATTTTCCCAAAATCTTACCCAAATTTATAAAACATTATCTGAATTTATTAAATCCCTATAAAAAAAAAAAAAAAAAAAAAAAAAAAAAATAGGAGGACGTTTTATCTCTAAATACGTTCAGGCTAACCCTAATGCTCCTCCCAACCCCAGTATCGCTATCGTTCAGGTGCCCCAGAGTAGCAGAGCCGCCGTCTCTCTATCTCTCGCCCTCACAGGCTCACTCTTCCTCTATATTTTTCCTTCATCACTGAATCACCGTCTCTGCCTCAGTCTCTACTTCATCCCTCCGCTACTCATTGGAGCATGCAATAATGGAGAACGAGACGCCAATTCTTCCCCAAGAAATCATCACAAGTATTCTGGTACGACTTCCTGTAAAATCCCTAATTCGATTTCATTGTGTTTGTAAAGATTGGAAGAATCTGTTCAGAACCCCATCCTTCTCTGAAGAACACCTCCACCATTCCTCTCGGCAAAACTCTTTACTACTTATTGTCGATAGTATTATCCCTGAAGCTAATTCTCGGCACTTATATTCTCTCAATCGTGAGATGCAAATCCATGAAATTCAGAAATCACGTATTATTGGTCACTTAAAGCCGGGGTGTGTCTATTCCAGTAATGGCTTGCTCTGTGTGGGCCTTGACAATAAATGTCCCGATTCCCTTTGGCTATGGAATCCCGCTATTAGAGTGGTTGGACAAGTGCCAAAATCTCTCAACAACTATGAGTATGAGGATTTTTCCGTAGGATTTGGGTTCAGCCCAACCATTAATGATTACAAGATTGTTAAACTTTTTTTGTCTGGGCGTTTTGCTCTTCAATATTTTGTTGTTCAAGGGGAAGTTTATTCCTTAAAGACGGGCTTATGGAGAAAAGTTGAAGTTGGAAACGCAGAGGGTGTATATGTTTTCAGGGGTTGGAGCGCCCGCCCTTGTAATGAAACTATCTTTTGGATGGGACGAAAAGATAGCAAAAGTCATCTTGATTTGATAGTTTCATTTGATATAGCAAAGGAAGTGTTCACATTGACACCATTTCCTGCTATGATTTCTAGCCGACTTGTTTGCCATGATAACGAACTTTTTTGCTATGAGGACAAACTAGCTATATTTTTTTCCAATTCTGAATCACATGGGATTGATTTGTGGGTGTTGGAGGAGTGTGCAGATCCATCCAAGGGGAGATGGAGCTGGGCTAAAATATTTAGTAGCAGACCTTATCCATCCAGCCTTACCATTTATCCATTGATTATTTGGAGAAATGAAATGGTTTGCTTAATGCAAGAATTTCCTGAATACGAATTTGAGGAGGATTATGAAGGAAAGTTTGTCTTGGGCAGTCTCACTGCTGATGAACTCAACATTTTTGATGTCCCAATACGTAGCGTGAATACCTGGGTTTTTGATTATGTGGAAAGCCTTGTGCTACTTGACAAGATCCATTTTTGAAAAATGCTAATATTTAATACCAAATGTTTCTTTCCATATTGACCTTTTATAAATTTTTTTTTAATCGAAATTAGGGCAGATACTAATCCTCTTTCGCATTTTAGTAGTCTCAAAGGGGCATTGGTGTAGACTAAATAACCTTCTCCATACACATCGTCAAGAATCGAACCCCTGATTAGGTGCTAAAGGGACCTTTATAGTTGCTTAGTTTTATGTAATTCAATGGCTCGTTTGTGGATTATTTGGGACAAGCCAATTTGTCTCTGGTCTGGTTTTATATATATTGAAGGCGTTGATTTACTCTTACATTAAGTATTTACTCTATTTAAGTTATTATTATTATTATTTTTTATTTTTTTTTGGTAAATGAAATCACACACCTATTAGTCCATATCACTAACCTCAAGTTGAGTTGGTTGTTGGTATTTTTTCTGTTGTTCTGAGTCATCTTTGTATCAATGGCTCCATTTCCAATATTAGTAAATCTAATGGGACAATGCATGGAAGGAAGGCTAGCTGCTGAATTCTAGGATTTGCCTGATTGGGATAAAATGGGTATTAGAGTAATTGTTTGAATATTGCCTCCCTGATTCCTATTATTATGGTCATGTTGGACAAGAAGGTGATAATAAGTGCTCGTTCAACAATAAAAACAAGTCTTATTTCTTTAAGTAAAATTAGCCGCGTGAATCACATTATGGTTTTCTTTTTCTTTTGATAAACGGTCAAAATGCATTAAAATAATTAAATAACAGTTCATTAATTTTCTACAACCATGAGGACATGATGGTAGAATATTAAAAACAATCGATGAAATATAGTGTTAATGAGTTAGTATGCATGCCCTAAGCACTAAATCTAACCAATTAATGGAGTTTAATACTGTCTGAGCTCTAGTTGGACAAATAAGTAATAGGCACCTGTTTTCATATGATTTTAAATTTAAACATCTATGAGCTTTCTAACAAGAATTTGCAAAAATCCTTTGTTGGCCTATTAGTGATGGGGAATGTTGCTAGAATTACTTTATGTTTTAGTAATTAATTTAGTTTAAATTTTGTTTTCTTTAAATTATTGTAGAATAGGATCTTTTATATAGGTTTTAAACTAGTTTAAATAATTATTAAAAAAGATTATGTCTTGGGCTCAATGCCATCTTTTTTTTCTTTTTTTTCCTTCTTAATTCCTTGAATTTTACTCCTCGTTTTCAATCACTTTAAAAATAGGGAAAATTTTAATTTAACCAAGTATTACTATCTTGTTAACACGTTATCTTTCTCATGCATTGCACAAAAATGTAATTATTTTGAGTCTGAAAACATTTACAATGTTCAAAGGAGAGGATACCCAATCACACTGAAGCTAGGGTTCAACTATCATCCAATGACCCACACATTCAAATGGTTCAAGTTAATAAGCATTGAGTTCTAAATGCCCATAAAATAGGGTATCCAACAAGAGAACACCAGCTCCAGTTCAGAGCGAGAGAGAGAGACCTGCTGCATGTCCATGGGCACAAAACTCCTTGCATGACAGCATCAGAGAAATGCTCAATTTAAGTTAACAACAACAAATGTGAAAGGATTTCGCCCAACATCAAGCAACGGACCCTGCATGACAGCATCAGAGAAATGCTCAATTTAAGTTAACAACAACAAATGTGTTTGATTTGCAAGAAGTATTTTGATCTCCCTACCGTGTAGGCAGCTTCAACCAATTTATGGAGAGCCGCAGCCTCCTGAATATGCATTTCTGGTGCTTCTGTGCATTCACCAGAGGACTCTGAAGAACAAACACATCCATTTCTCTCCCTGAAGTTAAAATTTTTTTTTTTTTGATTAGAAGAGGCTAATAGCCAAATAAACAATACAGCAAAAAAACCAAACCTGAAGAACAAACACATCCATGTCATACAGCACAATGGTAGTATGATGCAGCTGCCATTTAAGTTAAAATTGGTTAAAATGGCAACACAAGTATCAATGTTACTTTCCTAAAACCAAGATCCCAAGCAAGCAACAGCCCCTCATAGAAGGCCCATTCCTCCGCTTCCCTGGCACTGCATAAACCAATCTGTTTGGAGAATCCTGCTAACCAATCTCCTTTATAGTCTCTGAGGACACCGCCGCACCCAGCCCTTCCAGTGCTAACAACCACAGCCCCGTCCACATTTAATTTCACCCAACCATTGGTAAAATGGCAACACAAGCAATGTTATTTGGATTACACATCCAGCAACATCTGAATCTCCCAACTTGATCAATTCTACCTGGGCCATGTTTTTTGTAAGCATGGTCTTGACTACTGGAGTACAGTAGCAGACAATAGATAATCAGGGCCAAAGATAATCAACTTCCAAAGGAAACACTTGAAGACTAGAGAACCAAATTACTAACACGTCAGACCAACATGTATTAGGCATACAGCTAATCATACTATCTCTTCGTGATCATGAAAACAAACGTTAAAGTAAAATATTTCATATAGTGAGCTATAACTGGGAGGATTAAGGCTAATCTCAAAGGCCTAAGAAAATGCATTGCTTTAAGCATTTCACTGTGATAAATTTTAAAGCTTCTTAATTTATGGCAAAGAGGAAATGCTATCATCCTTTGGTGTCTTTAGCTGACGAGGGAATCTCATACATAAAAGGGGAAATCTGTATCACTTGATTTGATATACGATGTGATACATTTTTTAGGTGCCTCTCAAGTGTTCAGTACGCTGATTCTCTCAGGAAATTTCCTCGGTAGTGGTATAAATGTAGAGAAATCAGCCACACCATGTTATGGAGAAAAGTCTTATACACCTGCCAAGAGCTCCAAATGCGCGGTGCCAGATGCACGATATGCAACAAGATCAACCAATAACTGGCGCAAGAATCGAATAGACTTCATCTTCTTCCATTGTACTCCTAGAGAATTGGGCGAAAACTAGAGATCAGAGCTAAGATATATCAAAAAAATTATTAAGAAAATCAAAACTCAGAGGAACAGACACGTATGTGAACCGACCTAGACAAACACAAAGTCTCCCGTAGGCCATGATCAAACACCTCCCTGTAGTGGTGCTTCCAAGCATTATCATGGGTTTCATAAAAAGTTCTCCATTTAAGAACGTCAGACCCGGAAAAGCACTGCACTAGGGCAACAAAACATATCATAATCATGAATGAAGCCAGTAACATCTGCGTCCCCCAGCTTGATTTCGAGTCCAGTCGCATTACAACAAAGGTGGCGAGAACATAACCGTAATCAGGTTCTCAGAGATATATGCTGGTAATAACAGTTAAGTGCCCCAACAAACTCTAAAGCAAAACATGAAAATATAGCCATTAAAGTAAACAATAGTTTTTTTCTAGCTGACTGGCGTTTTCTCTTTAGGAGAAAAGGTGGTAATTAATGGAATTTAAATGAATGTTTTCAATTAAGAACCCAAGCTGGTTTGCTAATATCATCAGCTCCTATAAGGTTGAGTGGATACTTGTTTTCCTATTAGAAGGGGCCCAAAAAAAAAAAAAAAAACAGCCATGTTTCAGTCGGTACTCAAGCATCAAACACAAAATAACACTTATATGACTTGACTTGAAAGATCCCTCACCACCATTAGGTGAAAGAGGTAAACTTGCTTAACAAAATCATATACTCCATCCGGTCCTAATTATAGGAACACTTTTGTAGTGTAAATTGCACTATAAAAGTGTTCCTATAATTAGGACCAGTAGTATTATACACAAAGAAGCATGAATTGATGCAAATATATGCATACGCTATCCAAATAGACGTATGATGCTTAAGCAGACTCAAAGTATTAGTTGAAAGCATAAATTAAGACAAGGAAGCATACGGGAACTCACCTTACCTAAACCACAACCACTTGATGTTCCATCTTTTGAGAAATATTTAGTTGTCTCTAATATAAGGTATGTTGCACACACAACTTGCAGCACTAAAACGACCATGGATAATCGACTCCACCATAGCCATTTCTTATACCTTATCTATTTCTCACAAATTATAAAATATATCATGTTAGTTCACACAAATATACAGATCAAATGGTTTAGGAATCATAATAATCAAGTTTCACGTATTACTTGAAAATAATGTGAATGAAATGAAAGATGTTAGACATAGCTCATCCATGAAAATCAACAGGATAATAAATATAAGAAAGCTAGGTGATATTCTGACCCAAAAAAGAAAGAAAGAAAGCAAGCTATATGATTAGAAAAAAACTGCCCACTGCACAATGCCTATCTGCGATTAAGATGCAGCTATAGAAAATATCCATATAGCCTAAAGACAACATCTGCCTCTTGTACCACTTTAGATTAGGAACCTACGGCACCGAAGATAAGCTAAAAGATTTTCCACCAGTTATGCGGATATTTTGTTAAATATATACTTCCTTGGTGACAACAAATTGAATTCTGAAATGACATTAAAATCAATCAAATCGCAATGATAGTAATCTACTCCACTTAGCCTGGTTTCATGAAGAAACACCAACAGGATTAAAACAAGATGCCCGTGGTATATAAAATTGGAGTACTTCCTTATCTAACATCCACAAATACTGAAATTTCATGAGCAAGTTGCTTGATTACCCGTATCTCCCGGCGAATTACTTGATCAGCAACAACGGTGCCATCGGATGGAGACTGAAGGATGCACTTGGCAGTAGTTTCTTGAGCAATTCCAGTTTGGATCATGACCCCAATTCTCACAAGCGCGGCAACAGATAAAAACGAGCACGAACGGCAGCACATATTGGCGATCGCAGAAAAATGGATTTTTTTAATCTTTTTTATATAATCAATGATGAGAAACCCCTTCTCCTCTACCTGCATCCGCCCATGATCATGACCCCAATTCTCACGAGCGCAGCAACAGATACGAGCACGAACGGCAGCACATATTGGCGATGATGACCAATGATGAGAAACGAATTGGAAACAGCCGTGAAAATGGCGGTACGTCTCAATTTCGTCAGCCTCGAGGCCCACATTGTCACCGCGATCAAACAGTGCAGTGGAGCGATTAGGATTGGGCGAAGGAAGGAGGAGTTTTGGTTGAGTGATTATGTGCGATTTTTCGGGGATATGCGAGCCACAGAATATATGGCCCCTTGGCTGGAGAGTTCTGTGCATTGTTGAATTGCAGATTCCGCCATTGACATCACAGTCCGAAATGGTTCCGCTTGGCGATTAATTCGACCCTCTTGATGTGAACGAAAATAGTCGAACTTACTAAAATTTCATGTTAAACACTAAATCCAACTTTATCTCTTAGAGCCACTGCTTCTCCCTCCTTTTCACACTCACACAGTAATGGATAGTACAATAAGATAGTCAGCTGCCCAATCTCGATCTACGATTGGAAACCTTGGAAAAGGCGGATGCCATCTTTTGGGGATTGGGTTCTCTCTGGGCTTGTGCTATTTTACATTGATGCTTTCATTGAGAGTTGATGTTTCGGAGAGGGCTACTCACGGAGGGTTCTGACCGGTTGGAGGCCAAGTGAAGTGCCGTGGAGTAGAACCGCCGGGGATGTCGACTCTTGAAGGGGTGACTATGTTATAAGTCCCGCATTGGGAACCAAGCTCTTGCATTACACATAGCAACATCATCAAATTAAAAATACTCGTTTATTCCCAATTTCTGTTTGATGCCAGTGTTCGATGGATTGCAATTTTCTTTGGTGCAATTTGGATTTGAATCCACAAATTCAGTATACTTGGACTTCGATTAAAAGTTACAAATAAAAAATGTTTTTCTAATCGAATGTGGCAAATAAAAGGAATTCAATTATACAATGGGTTTACTTATCATAAATAATTTTATGTCTAGGAAATCATTAAATAATTACTGGCCAAAAATGCTCTTTCCAGAATTGAAAACAGGGAAGAAAAAAAAAAAAAAAAACTACTGAGAGGTCCCATGCATAAAATTAAATTATTATTTATAATTAATAAATTTTTTAAAATTGAATTGCTGCATGTTTTTATTAGTTTTTGGAGAATAGCTTTTACGATTTATAAGATAAGTATGTGAGAGAAGTTTTATCTCGCTTTGTGGAAAAAAAGTCTTTTAAAACCACGGTGTTGGGTTTTCCAAACACTCACTAATTTCTCTCAATAAATTTGTGTAAAAAATTGCAAAAATCCAAAAAAGAAAAAAGATTTTTAAAAATGCTAAAGGATAAAAAAATATTCTGAATATTCATAATACCATAGATGTGTGAGGATCTAATTTATCCTTTTTCTATAAGGGTTTAACAAGTTTAGATTAAGTTTTAACAAGTTCTAATAAGATTTTTATAAATTCCAATTCATAAATCACCATTTGCTACCAAGGCAATGTATTGATTCCGTTGATAAGGGTTCACAAATTCAAATAAGTTTTAATAAGTTTTGATAAGATTTTTACAAAATCCAATTCAAAATCAGCATTTGCTACAATGGTAAGATATTGATTCCCACTTTTGATAAGGGTTTCATAAGTTCAGCATTTTCTACAGTCATCTGCCTTTACCGTTGTCTTCCTATCCTCTTCCCCTCCACTACCATCTCAACTTTTAGATTAAAATATGACTATGAGCGATTCAGATTTGAGTCTCATATTTTTTAAATATTTTTTTATTGCATTTTTAAATTATCATAACTAAAATTTAATATATTTTTTAAATTTATTTAATTATTTGATATTTTTTTAACATTTTTATAAAAATTAAATTGAACTGCTCATATATTAATCTAGAGGTTGAGATGAGTAGTTGGAGAAGAAGATATGAAGAGAATGGTAAGAGCAGATGAGCGTAGCTAATAACTTTAAAAAACTACCAAGATTTAAAACCTAAAAATGGAATATGTATATAATATATGGGGTTTATAACTTTCAAAAACTACCAAGATTTAAAACCTAAAAATGGAATATGTATATAATATATAATGTATTTAAGTTTAAGTGATAATTTATGATAATATTGTGTGTGGGTGCTTTTGTTTAATAGATAATACTCCTATTGTAACCTTTTTTTTATTTTCCTTTGATGGTACTCCGTCCGGTTCTAAATATAAAATAAAATTGATTTTTTTTAAGAGAAACTAAAGAAGCTAATTAAATTACTTTAGAGTATTTTTATTTTTATTTTCCCTCCAAATTAATTAGTTTGACTAATAAACTGGTATATAATCTAAGCACACACACCATATAATATAATTAAGTAACTTATTTAACTTCCACAATCTCTCCAAAAAAAAGTCAACTCGGTCTTATGTTTAGAACCGGAGGGAATATTATAATTATAATATAAATAGTATACTGTACAAAAAAAATAAAGTTATAATATATATAGAGTTAGGAATCAGGGCCGGCTCTTGCAGGGTTAAGGGTAAGAAAAACATCTGTTTTTCAAAGCGACCGTGAGCGTAGGGCCAAAAGTCATTTTTCTAAATTTTAATTATTTTTCCTACATTTTTTTCAAAAAAAAAAAATCATTAGTAAAGTACAACAATTAAAGTTCTAATTTAATAAATAAATGTTGTCTACATTAAAGTCATTAAGTCATAATCAAAGATAAACTATTGTCCACATACCACAATTACAAATATTTAATGAGAAGATTTAACAAAATTAAAATATTTTTTATAAATATGTCTTGGAAAGTGAATGTAATCAACAAAATAATCAACACAATATATGAACAAAACAATCACTAGAAAAAAAGAGAGTAAAAAGATACAAAATTAATGGGTGACAAATAATAATTAATATGAAATTAAAGTTTGGTGCAATTAATAGGGGCGTATTGAAAATTACTTAAATTTTAGGATAACTTTTTTTTTATTGTAAAATACGGGACATTAGCCTTAATTTTATGACAACTTTATTACTTTAATTATTTTTATTAGTTTGTAAGAATTATTAGTTAGTACATTTTTAATTAAGAACCCAAGCTGGTTTGCTAATATCATTAGCTCCTATAAGGTTGAGTAGATACTTGTTTTCCTATTAGAAGGGGCCCAAAACTTAAAAAATAAAATAAAAACAGCCATGTTTCAGTCGGCACTCAAGCATCAAACACAAATAACACTTATATGACCTGACTCGAAAGAGGTAAACTGGCTTAATGAAATCATATATTATACGCAAAAAAGCATGAACTGATGCAAATATATACGCATACGCTATCCAAATAACAGACGTATGATGCTTAAGCAGACTAAGTATTAGTTGAAAGCATAAATTAAGACAAGGAAGCATACGGGAAGTCACCTTACCTAAACCACAACCACTTGATGTTCCATCTTTTGAGATTTGGGTTCAGCCCAACCATTAATGATTACAAGATTATTAACTTTTTTTGTCTGGGCGTTTTGTTGTTCAAGGGGAAGTTTATTCCTTAAAGACGGGCTTATGGAGAAAAGTTGAAGTTGGGAACTTAGAGGGTGTATACGTTCTTAGGGGTTGGAGCGCTTCCCCTGTAATGAAACTATCTTTTGGATGGGACGAAAAGATGTGGAGGGGCACAGCAAAAGTCGCCTTGATTTGATAGTTTCATTAAATAAAATACTTCAAGATATTGATAGTACTAAAAAGAAAAAGGGAAAATTACATATAGGTCCCAAGGAAAGAGATATTTACATTTAAGTCCCTTGAAATTATTTTAAATTACTCGAAGTCCCAAGGGACTTCGAGTAATTATTTCAGAATGTAAAATTACTTTGTCACGCCCATAGTGAGACATGACAAATTGAAGGTTTTAAGAAGTTGTGGTTAATTTATATATTTTGTGTTGTTAATTTATGCATTTTGTGTTGTTAATCGCTTCGTGTGAAATATGCACTATGGGCAAGCAAAGTAATTCTACATTCTGAAATAATTACTCGAAGTCCCTTGGGACTTCTAAGTAATTTCGTAATTTCAAGGGACCTAAATGTAAATATCTCTTCTTTAGGACCTATATGTAATTTTCCCAAAGAAAAAGATACTTTTAGGATATTGAAAGTTATTGAAAATATATTTCAGGGTATTGAATAATACTAAAAAAAATACTTGAGAGTTGAGAGTACTGAAAAAATACTTTATGATATTAAAAAATTATTTTATGATCTTAAAAAAATATTGAATAATAAAATGTTTACAGTTTACTCGCCTTCTCTCGTGGAAGTCGCCGAAGATCTTATTAAGTTGATCAGTTAGCTGCCTGTAACCTTACGATATAACTACTCACTCACATGTAACTATTCAGTTTTCTCTCATTGGAGTATAATAACTGATTTAGTTAGGAAATAACCACCAGCACAGTTTTAGTTATTTCCAGCTGTTACTTAGTTATGCACTTGTATCACAATATTCAGATTTCCGTTTCTTTTCCTCCTGAACACAGAGCAAGTTTCTTCTCAAATTTTTATTTTTCTCCTTCAGCTTCCGCTTTACGCCTTTCTCTAAGCTTCGCGTGATTCTGATCATCTCTGACACATCACATCTTATTTGCTTTTTCCTATCAGAGTTCCACCAAACCTTTGGCATTTCACGTTTACTACCAAAGGAAAACGTTCATGGCATCATCATCATCATCGTCATCGAGAAGCTATCCTGTTTTTTCTGAGACGTTAGACGAGGTCTCCGCCGATCCTGCTGTCTTTTTGAAAACCTTGGTACGGCTGCACAAACATATGGATACCACCTTTAGGTAAGCTCTCTACACACACTCTACTTGGCTTTTTAATGTAGTATGGTTTTTTCCTTGTCCATATTTCGAAAATTTCAGTATGCCGTCATTCTGCCAATTTCTTGTTCTGTGTATCAATATCATGTTTCCATTTTGATATTTGCTTTTGCAGTGTCTGCAGAGGCGTCTTTGAACCATTATTCAAGGACTTTCGTCTATATGTTGTTTGAAATATTGGAATCCTAGATGAAGATAATAATTCCCTCATAAGGCTTAACTATATATGGTTCTGGTTTATAATCTATTGATGCACTTTAGTCTTTTCTTCACTGTTTAATGTAATGAAAGAATAAGTGACATAAGGCCGAGCTAACGGATGATCAAGTACCATTCTTTGACTTCAGTATAGACTTGGCCATGGATTTTGCAATTTTATTCTCAAATATTTTGTTGCGACATTGTTTCAGGATTCCCAGGGTAGCGGGACAAGACCTAGATTTCCATCGGCTCTTCTTGGCAGTGACCTCTCGTGGAGGCATTGACAAGGTAAGATGTCACTGACTGGTTTTTGTTTGTTTATAGTTAAGTAATATTTTTTTTACATATTTATTTTCTTTCATCGATTTTATGTTTAACCAATTTCTTTTATTTTAGCGAAGCGATTATTTATATATTTTGAATGAAGTACTTTTCTTGAATGCATCAATTATTTCATCATAATCATCCATAGTTACCCATAAACTTTTGTTCTTATTTGTATGGTATAAAAATGTGAAGGGCTCGTTTAATTTATTTCTTTTTCTTCTTTTTTCGTATTTGAAAAAAATTAGAGTGAGTTTTATATGAAATTTAGTTTGAGTACTTGAGTAGGATTCTTTACGGGTTAAAATGCACTTCATCTCCATGGTTTAAATCAAAAGGCACTTCGTATCTACAGAAGCATTTGCAATATAATTGAATGATTAAACATCAGTATTAGAAAAATGACATTATTTATGATTTAGAAATATAGTTTCTCGAATTTATTTTTTTAAAAAAATAAAAAAAAAAAAAAATTTATTTTAAAGAAACATGTTTTACAGGACTATATATTATCCATGCATTTTAAAAATTCAATTTTTTTTTAAAAATCTTGTAGCGAGTCAGCTCATATGGGTTGGATTAACTCAGATTTCTGCAACAATTTTTCTTAGTCAGGATGAATGTCTCAAATCGGTGAAGCGACAATTGACCGATCCACATCTTTTTGTATATACATTGAGTAATCCAGTTTGATTCATCATTTGGTGCATCTTTGAACCACATTTATGTCATTGCATATAAGAAGAATTTGCTTTATGATCTCTTTGCTCATTCTAATTTCAAGATATAGTCAATTTTTGTGGTTTATGCTGGCAAGTGTCTTCTGTTAACTTGGAAATTACTACAACAAGCTCATCTTAAAGAAACATCATTAAAATGTTTATGGTCTATGTCTCTTTTGGATGCGCACAAGAGCTCACTGGTTTAGTTGCCCTTCACTTCGTTTACCTGTCAGTAGCTTCATCAGCTTTGCATAGTGGATAAAAATTGTTCTGCCTCAACTTTAAAAGGATGGTGAAGAGAAATTACTTCAGAGTATAAAAATTTGACCTAAATAATTTGTTGCACAGGTTAGCAGTGAGAAAAGATTGAAAGAAGTAGCTGATAGTTTGGAATTTTCATCTCCAACTACTACAAATACTCCTTCTACGTTGGAGCGGCACTATAGGACATACCTCTACCACTATGAGCAGATATTCCTCTTTAAGGCCCTAGAATGGAAACCCTCAGGTTAACATTTTTAAATTTTGAGACGGCTTTATAGCAGACAATTATATGTCTCGGTTATATACAATATGGGCGTACGTATCTCCTAATTCAGACTAGCTAGCTGTTGCTATTAGACCAAACCTCTGTTGAAAATAAATCGATCACTGTTCTATGTTTTGCATATTCCTCCAAACAAAAGTGTTTTCATTCGGACATCTTAAACATATTATAACGTACACACATGTTAAAAACATTATTATTTAACATGCTTCATAAAAGAGTTCGTCCCAATTACGCAATAACACTCCATATTATCGAGAATATATCTGCTACGACCCGTTATTATTATTATTGTACACTGGTTTCACAGCGGATCGTACGTCTTGTTTGATTTTCTTTTTTTGCTCAGAAACGTCTTGTTTGATTTTCGAAATTCAGATTCAATCACAGAGATCGCGCATGTTTAATTAGGCGAGTTCAAATTTCTTTTTAGACAAAAGCTCTGTAGACAAAAATGAGTAGACCCAAAAACTGAATTCTGATTATTCAAAAAATAATACCTTGTTTACAATTTTGGATCTCTATTTATATCCTTTGGGCTCTAAAGAGAATTAAAGCCCATAACTACCAAAAAGATATTTACACACTAAACAAATATACACAATATCTTTATACATTGCTTTCTACAAGCTCCACGGATAAAACCGAAAAACCAAATGGTTTCACATCAACAAATTAACAAACTAGCTAGATAGGTAGGACGAACCAGATTTGACATATAGAGCTGACCATCTCTTGCTTTATAATAACTACTGATTATTGATTGGGTAATTCTGGATTCACATCGACAAAACACAGATTTTTGTTTACTCTAATGATGATATATTGAGAAGACATAGGAGTGAGTGTGAGCCTCAATTTATGACCTCTTTCTCGGAAGCCTCTAGAAAATATCTAATTAAGAGGGCATTTAGATTAACTTAATAAAGCGTAATAAATTGCCTTAACAGATTTACACACAATATTAAAACACCAAAACACCCCTGAACCATCCCAAACTCTCAATTCATCCTCTTCGCTGGCTGGTAGATCCTCAACTTCTAGAGGCTCAACATAAACAAACAATGTAACACCCCAATTTTCTAAAGCGTTTTCAAAATGGTTTGATCAGAGTAGAGCATCGAAATAATTTAAAATAGCTAGTATCTGATAAACATTCACTGTTGTTGTATCTGGTTGCTTATACATCGGTACAATTATCCGAATATAATACGATAATACAAAAATAAAATTCTCCGCTCGTGTCCTCACGCGTGCTGCTTACCCTTGTCCTCGGTCCTGGTTCCTCCGGATCCTGAGGCTATAGTAAAAGCTGAAGTCCAATGCCCAATGGACCTCAGGTAACGATTAACCTCATGCTTATGTAACAGATTATGTATGACAGATATTCATGACATTACAATAGTAATCACATATGAAAGATAATAATGAGAACACACGCCCACGCCTATGAATGTTATTATGGGTCCGCACTATTCACCGGTGCCACGATGTACATTTGTGTCCTCGGCGCTAGGAAAACTCAACGGTATTATCGTAACCATAACCCGTGTATAGCCTGAATGTGTACGAAAAACTTTAAGACAGAGTCTTAGTCTATGAATACATCTATCACATATAAGTATACAATAAGCATCAGAGTTAGTGTTACAATACGCGTCCGTACCTTCGTTGGTGATATCGGTACGTTTGTCGGTCGGAATGTGATCACGTATATCCTATAATGGTAATATCGCATTTATTAATTCACAAATATCCTAATAGATATCTTAGTCACTAATGACCATTTTACTCTTGGTGGAATTATTTTTCAACTTATTTTCCTTATTTTTCGGAAAAAACGCTGCTACAGTATTTTGGGCAGATTTTTCGTCTAACTTTGAAAAATTATAACTAATTCTAGAAAAATCGAAACGAGGATCCGTAAAATTCCTCAGAATCCTTAGGATGTCTATTTTTAAGTAAAAATATTTTTTTCCCAGATTCCTTGAGTCATTCCCAGTTTTAAAGTTTTGAGCCTCTGCCCAGAATTTTCTAGAAATTCGTAGCCCAACTTTGAGAATTTTTATCTCACCGTATAGAGCTCAAATTAATACTTTCTAGGCATATTTGAAAATCCTTATATGTCTAATTTAACCATGAATTTTCCCAGAATTTTATAACTTCATTTTCAACATAGAATTATGGCGTTTCTATTACTAATTTTCAGGAATTGCTAACTGATAAGATTTCGCCAGAGATTCGCTATTTTGATCATAATCTTCCAAAAATTTTACTATAACACCATCTTCATCAATTTTTCGAATTAAAACCACTTTTAACTATAAAAACATGATAACAAGAATATGTTGGAAGATTAAAGATCAAAACAACATCTAAGCTATAAACTAAAAACTAAAGCTTAAGAACTAGAGAACTTACCCTTGAAGAACCTTGCTACTCCTTCTTGCTTCCCACTAACTCTCACTTTCTCTCTATTTTCAGATGCTTCTTGCTTGTTTTGGTGTGAAGAAATGTGAAGAACCTAAGCTCCTATTTATAGTAAATTGTGGTGGCATTTTTGTAGTTAAATGGAACTTGTCTCTTCTTCATTCTCCACCCTGGGATCTGGGTTAATTTGAAGCATGAATCCCCACCTTCCCTTGCTCAAAACTGTCCCCTCTCTCTCCCAACCCTATCCTCTTCCATTTCATCAATGCATCCCATCCTAAGTACCTTTACATCTCTCCAATTTGTTCCCTCATTAATGCTAAGTTTGCATGTGCTAATAGGTCTATCAGTAAACAATTCTTGGCCCCTTATTCAAGCTTCCAAAACCGTGCCCTCTCCTCCTTGTCTCTTCAACTATATGCTTCAAGAATGAGTTTACTTTAGGTGCCTTAGTTGCTAGATGAAATTCATAGTTGGTTGTTTATTAAGCAAAAATACTTTTAGGGGTTAAGCTTAAAATTTATTCAAGTCTCTTCATCACTAATTAATTTCCAAAAATCATGGTCCCATTTAGAAACCTCTAATTTCCTTTTTATCATTTTAAATTTAATTCCAAAAATTGAGAAAAAGATTTTGGAGATAACCTATTCCAAGCTTAAAATATGCTTGTTTATAATAAATCCTTATATTTGATCTATGATTAACGTATCTCAGGATACAATGTATTTTGTATAGATTCTCATTTATTTGTGTCTTTAATTAATCCCAATGGTTTTTAAGTCACAACTTAATTAATTACACACTTTTCTCTCTCCTACACTAGGCTCACAACACTAGCGCGCGCGCGCACACACACATAACACCTCCCCCCTTTCTCTCTCATTATCCTCTTCCATGATCATTAAGTCTCTTAATTGAAAGTACTTTATCCTCTTCCACCATTAAGTCTTGCATGTGATTTAATTTTAGCATATGCATTTTGTTTATTCAATCAATTTGTATTCTCCACCCACAAGATATGCAAACCGTGTATGCTCCCTCATTCCCCCTTCATTTTGTGTTTTAATTATCTCACGACATCTAGAAGAAAGTTTTTTATTGGTTAATGTTTGATTCTCAAGGATTACACTTTATAAGGTTAAATTTAAAGTCTTTAGATTTAGCTTTATGAGGTTTAATCCTAGCCCTCCATAACTAATCTTAATTAGTATCTTCAATTAGAAAAATTTAGTCTTTTAATTACTTATGAAAAATTAATACAATTTCTCTAATTATTGCAAATTTAATTGTCCATTAGTTATTGGCAACTTTCCCTCTAATCAGTATTTTTAGGTCACTTAATTGTCTCTTATGAATGAATTAAGACTATGCTTAATTATGATAATTTTATGATATTTTATGACCCCTAATTTGAAACCTTACAATTTAATTTTAAACCTAACATTTGGTTTGTTCCACATCAAGGGAATATTGCCCAAAATTATAGAAAATAAACTACAAAATTAGAGAAAACATATTCTCCTATTTTTAATAGGCATTATTTGCCAAAATATAATATTTATGAGAAATATAAATTTTGGGTATTACAAACAACATCACCCAAATTATAACCTACGAGTTCAAATAAAGAAATCTCAGAAAAATACATAAGTAAAGAAATAAGTATTACTCTAAAGCTACTTTAACTAGATTCGCCAAGAAAAATTGTCTACAAAATGAATGTTAAATAGAAAGTCCTCAAATCGAAGAACAATGGACAATGGATGATTGCTTGCGGCTTGCGAGTTGAAGATGCAAAGGGAGCAAAGACGACGGCCAACACAGCATAGACGAAGGTCGACATTATGGAAAAGAGCTACATAACAAAAATAAAAGCGAGGCAGAGTGAAGTTATGAGCATAATATTTAAGAGAAAGCCACTACCAGATGAGATAAGATGAAGACGGAGAAGAAGGGAGAAATCACCACCAGATGAAGGAAGAAGAGAGACAGACCACCAGATTAAGGAAAAAGAGAGAAAGTCGATAATGGCGAGGCGAATGATGATTCGGCGGATCTAGAAGGAGACCTTGTTACGTTGGGGATGACTTCGATGATTCAGATCTACAAAGTAGAGTCGAGAAACGCCGCTGCTGTTGTTCGCCGCCATCACTAGCGTCTGAAAAGAAAATGAAGAGAAGAAGCAGGGTGACAGAAAAGAAAAAAGGAAGGACACGATCTGAAAAGAAAAGAAGAAGGATAGAGTCACAATCGAAAAGAAAGAGAGAAGGGCAAGTCAAGAAATTACAAAAAGTTAGGTATTTTTATTTTTTTAAATGGTGCAGGGCCCACCCTAAAAGTAACATTAGTCAAGGCATTTTTACGAAACAGGTAATTTTGCTCTTATTTTGGCAGCTAATGCGGGTACTTTTACACCTCCAATTAAGTATTTTGTATTTGATGCTCTTTAAATAAAAACTTATATACATTTTTGCACATTTCCCCTTTTAAATATGGGAAAAACACTTCTCATGTTGTAGGAGAAGTGTTTTTTCATGTCACACACATATAAAATGGTGGGACTCAAAATATATATATATAAAATTAGCATTATATATATGTGGGTCTCACTCTTTCATGTGTGTGTAGGAATCTTCTTCTTCTCATACAACATGAGAAGTTTAAATCCCTTTAAATATATCGTATAATGCCCAAGTAGTTAAGAGTTAAGACTCTAGTTTATGCATATTTCAAAATGTTCCATGGATAAAGGAACTTGTGAGGGTAATCATACGAGTCAGATTGCCGTAACTCTTGAAGTCTTTGACCACTGGCGCGTAAAAACACGGGGGAATTTGACTCGTTCATGATGATGATGATGATCTGTTTAATAATACTTCATTATTTCTATTGGATCGAACAAAGTCAGATGCATAAAAAATTAATTAAAATGAGGTCAGTATTTCCACGTGAGAACCTGATTTGGACCACGTGGGCCTCACTCCGGCTGATTTTGGTCGGTTCCTTTCCTCTCATAAATAATTGAAGAAATTAAATATTGAGATTGTTATAAGACACATAACTATTATTCTTTTCATATCTATTCAAATACTTTGCATTATTTATATTTGAATACTAGTGAAACTCAATTACATTATAGTAATAATTTCTGGAGGCGCCGTGCCTTTTTTCTTGGAAGATCAACAACGACATCAATAGGTGGACGCAACATCTATATATATATATATATATATATATATATATATATATCCTCGTGAACCACATTGCTGGGGCGTGGCTAAAATTCAACATCATTTAATTTTAATCACCTAAAGTATAATATCTCCTCGTTGAAAAATAACCACTCCTTAATCATAAATAAATAAAAATGGAGAAAATAATAGCAATTTAATTTGAAAAGGGGGGAAACGTCACATTCATACGATTTTTTCTTTGGATGCTTTGATCGCTCCATATGATGCAATATCATATTCATATGTTATGCTTTGGATGATTTGATGCAATGATGCCGTGCATATTATAAAATCCAATTCTCAGTATACATCTCTGTTTGATTTTCTGTTTGCTAATCATAACATATGTTGTTTATTATTTAATTATATACCAATTTATAAGTAAGACAAGTTAATTTTATATAAAAATATAAATATAAATACTCAAAAATAATTTATTTAGCTTCTTTAATATTTTTTTAAAAAAATCAATTCAATCTTATAAGACTGGAGGCAATAGCAAATTACTACCCCTTGTCAGTGTGCCTGTGAGGGAAAATTAGTATTTTTTTTGGGAAACTACCCCTCAGGACCTAAGTAATCAAAAAGTTTTCAAAAAAGACCTAAGAAAAAGTCACATGTCAAAAAAGGCCCTAGGGTCTTTTCTGATATTATTTCATGAGCGTTAACAACTAAATCAGTAGACGTTAACAACAATATTCTAACAACTATATCAGTACACGTTAAGAACTATATCAATACAACGTTTTCTGAAATAATACCAAAAAAAAACCCTAGGGCCATTTCTGACATATGACTTTTCTTTATATCTTTTTTGATCATTTTTTGGTTACTTGGACCTTAAGGGGGATTTTCTCTATTTTCCCCCTTCCTAAGCATAAGTCCCAATATTAAAAAAACACACATACTAAGGACATGAGCACGTAGTAAACTCTATACATTTATATAAATTAAAAGTTACTACCTCCGGTTTTAAATATAGGAGATATAATTTGCAATTTAGGACTGGAGGAGTAATATATATTTTATTTTTATTACTGACTAGAAACAAGTAGGAGTATTTGCTTACATAGAAATTGTATTACAACTAATAAGAAAAATACATTCCTACCATTTTTTTTTATAGCACACAAATATGTCTCGGTTATATACAATATGGGTACGTATCTCCTGATTGAGACTAGCTATTGCTATTAGGCCAAACCTCTGTTGAAAATAGATCACTGCTTAATGTTTTGCATATTCTTCCAAACAAAAGTGTTTTTTCATTCTAACATCTTAAACATATTGTAACATACACACATATACTGATGAGTAAGATAATGCAGCCGCGTGATCGAGTCCACAATCTGATCTAAACATGTTAAAAAGATTATTTAACATGCTTAATAAAAGACTTCGTCGCAATTATTTTCGCAATAACACTCCATATTATCAAGAATATCAGCTACATGCTGACCGGGTCAACATTATTATTATTATTATTTTGTACACTGGTTTCACATCGGATCGTCTCGTTTGACACGAGTTTGATTCTCGAAGTTCAGATTAAAACTAAAAAGAAAAAAGAAAAAAGATAGCTCAAAACTATTTAATCACAGAGATCGTGGATGTTTAATTAGGCGAGTTCAAATTTCTTTTTAAACAAAAGCTCCCCAGAATAAAACCGAAACCAAATGGCCGGTTTCACATCAACAAGCAACTAGCTAGCCAGGTAGGACGACACAGATTTGACATAGAGAGCTAATCATCTCGATCTTTGCTTTATAATAATTACTGATTATTGATTTGGTAACTCTGGATTCACATCGGCAAAACACAGATTTTTTGTTTACTCAAATGATGATATATTGAGAAGACGTGTGTGAGTGTGAGCCTCAATTTATGACCTCTAGCTAATTAGGAGGGGGTTTAGATTACAATTAATAAACAATAACAGTATGGACATTGAAAAGTTCAAGCGCCACGTCATAAAGCGTCAAAAAAAGGTCAACAGTAGTCCTATTCCAGCTTCCAGGAGCTTCTGATCAGTCCTTACAGGGCACTATCTCCTGACCAAAAAACATCCGAACAATAAAACGACAAACACCGTCGCAGAAACGACAACAGTTAAAGACGAAGCTTCATGCTTTTTTTTTTTGTTGCTGTACGTGTACTTCCCACCACAACAAGCACATTCCCACGGACACATATAAAGACCAGTACACCACAAGTGTAAAATATCACATCTTGCTGGTTTTACATTCCCATGCCAGACAGGGAACATTCTTGGAACTGTCCCTCAAATATCCAGCCAAACATTAATCTACCCACAAATCTCACCTCCACTAGTTAAGTATAGTTATATCTTTTATTACGTAAATTTTCTTTTCAGTATTCAACTTTTTCCATACCCATTCAAATTAGTAACCAAGCACAAGAGTGTTTTCCAGATTTAAACCTATGCAATTTGGTTTTCGTCTGCTGCTACTCCCACAACATTTTGGTGTTTACATTAAAAATATACCTACTAGAGTTCTTTATAACAATGAAACATTTTTTTGAAAAAAAAAAATTGTAGGGGAAAATATAGACACAATTTTTAATCGTGGTTAAATTCAGTGTATTTATCAAAATCAAGGTTTGGCAACGCCCTTTCAAAAAATTTCATTTGTAGGGGAAAAAAATCATTTGTGATAGTTAATAATATAATTCTGGACTGTCAACAAAAGATTGGTTCTCAATTATAATAGCATGGGTCCAAAGCAACGAGTAGTGAACTTTGATGAACTTTTAAATTTTAATAACTATACAATTAAATGTATAATGCCCCACGTCATAAAAAAGTAATTAAGTTGATTATTTATACAAAAAAAAATGTGTTGAATAATCTAAAATACCTTTCATTTTAATCATTTTTTATTAAAAATTATTCATATTGATATATTAGTATTGCACACATTTTTTATCCGTATAGGAATATGTAGCTTTCCATCATGCAGTACCTGATTCTGTTTCCTCTTCATATATTTTTAAGAAATATTGCCCACGGAACTAAATTTGAATGAACATTGTCGCAACATTGTTTTAGGATTCCCATTACAGGGGTAAAAGAACTAGATTTGCATCGGCTTTTATTGGAAGTGACTTCTTGTGGAGGTATTGAGAAAGTGAGATGTGAATGATTGAGGTTTATGCAAGCTAGCTTTCTCTCCCTGCACACACTTTATCATCCTCTATCTTTGCTATATTCCCTTCTAACTTTTCTAAATTTGAATGAACATTGTTGCAGCGTTGTTTTAGGATTCCCATTATAGGGGTAAAAGAACTAGATTTGCATCGGCTTTTCTTGGAAGTGATTTTCTTGGAAGTGACTTCTCGTGGAGGTATTTGAGAAGGTGAGATGTGAATGATTGAGGTTTATGCAAGCTAGCTCTCTCTTTCTGCACACACTTTATCATCCTCTCTCTGCATTATGTAAACAGCATTGCCTTGTCTTCAGATCTTGGCTCTTTAATGTAGTATATATATTATATTTGAAAATTGGAGGTGTATGGTTTTTTTCTTGTGAAAACTAACCACTCCACTTGTGCTCCCCGCCAAGCACCACTTGGCACATGAACATGATAGAGTTTAGACAAGGTATCATGTGTTTGTGCTATTGAACTCATAATTCCTCGACATGTACATACTCATATTTATTACTACAATCAACCCCAAACTTATGTTATTTTACTGAAAGCCCCTATCGTTTATCTCCATTAATATATCCTGCTAATGGTAATTATTATGGTTGGCAAAAAAGAAAAGAAAAGGAAATTGCTAATGTCATATTAATAATCATCACATGGCAATGGCATACTTGAAATGTGTAATATTTAGAGAAAATTAATTCATGACTTGTTATAATTTCACTTTTTAATTATTCCCACGTAATTTTTTAATCGAATTCTTATTATTTTTCAATTATATAGATTGATCCCTAAGCTCTCAAGTCTTAATTATATTATTGTGTTATAAATGACATTTTTGCACCATAAGTTTTCGCAAAAGATCAACAATGATTAATGATTACCCGGAAATTTTTTTTTTTTTTTGGGAGAGTTAAAGAAGTAGTAAAGGTGTAACAATATCACCTTGCTCTAATGCATTTAAATTTTGATAAAAAAAAAATCTAATATATTTAAACAATCAAAGTCAAACGTTAGCTTACCAATTAGTGGAGGTGGCATGTCCATATTTTGAAATTACATTATGCCGCCATTCTACCAATTTCTTGTTCTGTGTATCAATATCATGTTTCCATTTTGCGTCTTTGTCTATGATTTTTTTTGTTTTGGTAGCTAGGGGCTCTGCTTTTGTAATGTCTGCAGAGGCGTCTTTGAACAATTATTCAAGGACTTTCGTCAAAATCACCTGTGGACAATACTTTCTATATTTTGTTTGAAATATTGGAATCTTAGATGAAGATAATAATTCCCTTATAAGGTTTAATTATATATAGTTCTGGTTTATAATCTATTCATGCACTTTAGTCTTTTCTTCAGTGTTTAATGTATTGAAAGAATAAAGGTAAAGTGAAATAAGGCCGAGCTAACAGATGATAAAGTACTATTCTTTGACTTCAGTATAGACTTGGTCATGGATTTTGCAATTTTAGTTTGTTGCATTCCATTTTATTTCATTACCATAGATTGTAGTTTGGACAATGTCTTGATGTAGTTTGGAGTGTTTTTCCTGCTCTTATCCGTACAGGAATATGTAGCTTTCCATCATTCAATACTTGGCTTTGTTTCCACTTCATATATTTTTAAGAAAAATTGCTCACGGAACTACATTTGAATGAACATTGTTTCAAGATTCCCACCATAGGGCGAAAAGAACTAGATTTGCATCGGCTTTTCTTGGAAGTGACTTCTCGCCGAGGCATTTAGAGAGTGAGATATGAATGATTGAGTATTTATTATTGTTGGTGCTAAATATTTTCCCTAACTTGTTTTGCATTTGTGCGATTAGTGGCAATATCTTAAAACTGCAAGGACCTTTAGTATCATTCTTCAAGGATATTATTTTTAAATGCCATGAAGTAACTAACTAAAGGGAGACGTAATATTTGTAAGCCAACGCCCTTATAACCAATCAAATTTTAAAAATGCTCTAATTGATGAATTTTCTGAACTCACATCAAATATATAATCATCAATTATGCAAATGTTTCGTTGAATGGGAAAGATGTTGCCATTGATGATGCAAATTGTTGGTTTTTGTTTGTTTACAGTTGAGTAATGATAATTGCTAAAGAATCTAGTTAATTTGCCGCACAGGCTACAAGGGACAAAAGATGGACAAAAATAAGTTTCCAATTATTTTTGAGGCAATTTCAACGTACAGCTACAAGTGTTTCTTATATGTTGAGGCAGTACTATGGATCATTGCTTTACCACTATGAACAAATATTCTATTTTAAGGCTCCAGGATGGAAGCCCTCTGGTTTGTGTGTTTAATCCAAATTTCTTGATTCATGTTTTAAATTGTATAAAATAACTACTGGTTTCTGTCACATGTTAAACAGATTTCATTGCCAGTGCTGGTTATCGGCCCGCTCCAAATGTGCAGCAGTTTTCCATCTCCAAGTTAATGCCTCTCAATTTCCTGAAAAGGTATATCCTTTCCCATCTAAATATAAGATTGATTACGAACTTTGGAGAAGAAAAAGTTGTTGCAATCACAAAATTTGTTTGGCCCATTCATTAATTTTCTCTTAACAATGATGAAATGATTAAACCTTGTGGAGCAGATTCTTAGAATTTGAAGTCTACATCTCTAAGTCAAATGATTAATGTTAAACCAAAATATTTTTGTACGGTTTCTAACAGATCATGTTATTCTACTGCCTAGTTTTTTTTTTTTTTTTTTTTTTTTTTTTTTTTTTTTTTTTTTTTTTTTTTTTTTTTTTTTTTTTTTTTTTGAAGTATGCCTATTATGGGGTGATTGATGGAAAGTTCGAAAGTGGGTATCTTTGTTGCTGTCAAACAAATTAGCAAGTTACAACTTTTCGTGTTGTTCCCCAAAACCACAGAATCTTCATTTTGCTGTAAATTTGTCACGCTGCTATAGACATTCGCTAATGAAGCAATGAGTTGCGTACTGGAGGATTTTTGTTGTGTTGGGTTATCAAGCAAGAATCTGATTTGGTCACACGTGATACTACGTTATTCTTTAACCACATTATTGGGCAACAATGAATCTTTTGGCATGCTCTGGGGATTTTGGAATCTAAATCTCCCCCATTGTCAAGGAAATGCCAATCTTGCACTGGAAGTAATAGTAGTTATTGCTCAGACATTAAAATGAAATAATTTTTTTTAAAAAAAAGAATTCTACGTGCAACGATAAAGTACAACTGTATGCTGAGTTTGCTTGAAAGTACTTCATAGTATAATGTCGAAATCCTGCAACTTTATTGTGTGATACGAGGGTTACGACTTTATTCTAAAAAATAATGGAAATTATTAGTACAATTGTCTGTGTTAGCAGTCACGATTCTAGCTCCTCCTCTAGCTCTGTTTGATTCACATATAATGCTGGAATAATCACCTAATATAATTAACTTTGCTGCTCAAATTAAACCTCAAAAAGCAGAAGATCCCACGCCATCAAAATAAAGACTGGCGACCATTAATTACGTCTTAAGCTAAGTTTTTGATTCCCAGTCCCTATTTGCGCCCAGAAAACTACTACTACTATGAGAATCAAACTGATCATATATATATAAAATAACTCATACCTGCACACACATTTACGTGCATGGTAGCTGGCTGAGGCTATAAGATAATAATGAAGGTTGATGATGGAGTTTTGTTGGATTATGGCATGAAATTGAAGGCCAATGGAAGGAAGCTGTGGAGGCATACAAGAAGAACCCAAAAGTGTTGGAGGCCATCAACACCATAAAGTCCCATGATTCAGTAATATAATGCACGTGGCAATCTATGCAGGGCAGACACATTTTGTGACAAGCCTCCTAGATCGCATCAAACAAGAGCGTCTTCTTATGAGCAATATTCTGAGTATGAACAACTCAGAAGGAGGGAAGCAAGTGGCTGACGAAGACGGAGGATCCAACCAACAAACCAGCTAGCCTGCCTTGATTCCACGGACGTCCTCTGTTCAACGCCTTCACGGTGGCGATATGCTCGTCGGTGATGTCGTTGGTGATGTTTCATAACGGAGCTACAAGGTCTTCACCGATGAAATGAGACCCTCGGTATCGCACTGGGAGAGACAGACACAGAAAATTGCGTCATGAATTGAACTCCATGAACGTTGCCACCACCTACCGCCTTTAACGACATGAGATAATATAATTTGTGTTAAATTCCCTCTCTTTTTTTATATTGAGTTTTCATCTCTATTTTTCTGGAAATGAGTGTTTAGAGTTGTTTTGTAATGATAAGTATTTTTAATATTATTTTAAATCTTCATGTGTTATATACTAGTATATAATTAAAAAAGTTATCAATTGTATCATGTATTTCTCCTTTTCTGTTGGCGCATATACGGTCATGTAATTTACCATAATGAATTAATAATAATTATAGCCTTGTGTAAAGTTTATGTAAACTTTATGATATACCGTCACAAAAGTTTTGATTGCTTTTGAGGCCAAACAATATATAGAGTTGGTGAATGGCCGGTAACTGGCGAATAGTTAGAGAGGCATACTATGCAATAAGCTTTTTTTTTGGTAATACATGGGCAAGCCGAAGGCATACTATGCAATAAGCTTTGGCTTATACTAAAACAGCTCGCCTTGTTATTTTAAATAGGGTAAATGTGTAAAAATGCATATAGACTTTTACTTAAATGGAACCGAGCACCAAATATTTTTTGGACTCTTAAAATTGGTGCAAAAATAACATGACCCCGTTAAATTGCCTTAACAGATGTTACACACAATATTAAAACACCAAAATACCCCTGAACTCCAAAAAAAAAAAAAAAAAAAAAAAAAAAAAAAAAAAAAGCTCTCTCCCAAACTCTCAATTCATTCTCTTTGCTAGCTGATCGGTCCTCAACTTCCAGAGGCTCAACATAAACAAACAACATCACCCAAATTATAACCTACTGAGTTCAAATGAAGAAATCTCAGAAAAATTAATACATAGGTAAAGAAATAAGCGTTACTCTAAAGCTACTTTAACTATATTCGCCCAAAAAAATTGTTTGCAAAATGAACGTTAAAAAGAAAGTCCTCAAATCGAAGAAAAATGGATGATGGGTGATTGCTTGCGGCTTGCGAGTTGAAGACGCAAAGGGAGCAAAGACGACAACCGACACAACATAGACGAGGGCCGACATTATATGGAAAAGAGCCAAATAACAAAAATAAAGGCGAGGCAGGGTGAAGTCATGAGCATAATATTTAAGAGTAAACCACTACCAGATGAGATAAAATGAAGATGAAGAAGAAGAGAGAACCCACCACCAGATGAAGGAAGAAGAGAGACTGACCACCAAATTAAGGAAGAAGAAAGAAAGTCAATAATGGCGAGGCGGAGGATGATTCGGTGGATCTAGAAGGAGACCTTGTTGGGGATGACTTCGATGATTGAGATTTGCAAAGTAGAGTGGAGAAACGCCGTTGCCATTGTTTGCCACCGTCACTAGCATCTCGTGAGGTGGAGGATGATTCGGCGGATCTAGAAGGAGACCTTTTTACGTTGGGGATGACTTCGATGATTCAAATCTGCAAAGTAGAGTGGAGAAACGCCACTATTGTTGTTCATCGCCGTCACCAGCATCTGAAAAGAAAATGAAGAGAAGAAGAAGGGTGACGAAAAAGAAAGAGGGAAGGGCACGATCTGAAAAGAAGAGAAGAAGGATAGAGTCACGATCCGAAAAGAAAGAAAGAAGGGCAAGTGAGGAAATTACAAAAAGTTAGGTATTTTTATTTTTTTAAATGGCGTGGGGCCCATTGATAAATCCCAATTTTCATATATTTTATCCCGCCTTATTCATTTATTTTGGGGATTATTTTAGGCTAATTTGGATATATTAGATAAATTTGGATTGTTAGCCAATTTTAGGAAATAATATAAATATGAATTAATTATGAGATTATTGGGTTTAAATTATTAATATCCTAATTGATATCCTGTGATTGAAGAATATTTCTAAATATATGATATATCTTGATTTTATCATATTAGAAGATTCTATGGTGCAGAATGTTTACAGGAAGTTAAAAGAAAATCTAATGGTGAAATTTTATTGGGCTTCTTAAATTTTAATGGGTTCAAGTTGGTACCCAAAACTCTCTCTTCCTTGAATGTCTCTCTTCCTTAAATAAAAGTTAACCTAGCTGTTGTCTAGTAGGGAGACGCTCTCATTGAGAGCCGAGAGATTGACGCGGGAGACAAACGCTGAGGAAGACGCAACACAATAGCACAGGAGAGTTTAATTCATGGGAAAATTACACACAGGTCCCAAGGAATAGAGATATTTACATTTAAGTCCCTTCAAATGACAAAATTACGAAGTCCCTTGGGACTTCGTGTAATTATTTTAACGTAAAATTACTTTGCGCCCATAGTGCATAAAAAAGGAAACAATCAGAGCAAACATTTCAGAAGCGATTAACAACAGGAAAAGCAAAAATTAACAATAGAAAATGCATGTATGAACAACAACTTTTGAAAAGCCTGAATTTGTCTTCTCTCACTTCCAGAAGCGATTAACAACGAGAAAAAGTATAAATTAACAACAAAAAATGCATGTATTAATAACAACTTTTGAAAAGCCTGAATTTATCTTCTCTCACTTCCAGAAGCGATTAACAACAGGAAAAGAATAAATTAACAACAAAAAATGCATGTATTAATAACAACTTTTGAAAAGCCTAAATTTGTCTTCTCTCGCTTCCAGAAGCGATTAACAATAGAAAAAGATAAATTGACAACATAAAATGCATGTATTAACAACAGCTTTTGAAAACCCTAAATTTGTCTTTTCTCACTTCCAGAAGCGATTAACAACAGAAAAAGTATAAATTAACAACAGAAAATGCATGTATTAACAACAACTTTTGAAAATCCTGAATTTGTCTTCTCTCACTTCCAGAAGCGATTAACAACAGAAAAATCATAAATTAACAACATAAAATGCATATATTTACAACAACTTTCCAAAACCTGGATTTTTTTTCACCTATCACTTCCAGAAGCTATTTACAACAACAAATGCATGTAATAACAACAGAAAATGCATATAATAACAACAACTTTTCAAAACTGTATCATGTCCTGTGCGAGATGCTTCAAGAATCTTCGCCGCCTCGTTGCAATTCCTCTTTCCGGTAATCAACAAATTGCGCGACTCGAGATCCATAGTTGTTGAAACATCAAAGTTAACCGAGAAATGAAACTCTTCCAATTGTTGCGAAGCTGAATCGTGATGCGATTCTCTCTCTAATCGGAAATTGCATGGTCATTCCAAAGAAAGGAGCATGGTGATACAAATGGTCGAGGATGTAGAAGCGCGTCTTTCCGCTTGACCATCATAAAACATCGCACTTTACGGAGGCTCGACGAGATTTTACGATCGGAAGGACGGTGAGAGAATTGGGGTTTTGGCATTTGTTCTCTACTGCTCCACCTTCATCCTATCATTGTTCTCTCTCTCTTGAACTCCAATTGATCTTTCCAGTGTTCTAATTGGGATGGCCGGTAGGAGAGAAGAAAATGGAGAGAGGAGAGAGATAGGAGAAGGAAGAAGGAGAATGGAGAGAGAGAAGGTTAAATTAGTAATTTTACTTTCACAAATAATTACACAGAAGTCCCAAGAGACTTCTGTGTAATTTTGTCATTTGAAGGGACTTAAATATAAATATCTCTGTTCTTTGGGACCTATGTGTAATTTTCCCTTAATTCATTCATCCACTCATCCATTCATTCAATTCAAGTCGCGGGACCCACTGAATTTGTTGCATTCTCTATATATCAAGCCATCAATTACTCAATTTCTCTCCTGGGTGAATGCGTACAGTGAGGGTGACAATTAAATTTATCCATTCTTTTCCATATTTCTTCATGGCCGTGGCTAGTCTAATGCTTGGAGGAGGAATGATTTCTATGGTAGCTTGAGATTTTTAGAAGGTAACTTGGAAGGAGTATTAGATTTTATATTCGGTTTGGTTTATCTCAATGATCGAGTTTCGAACTAGGTTTAAGTTTTGCTGTGTGATCGCATAGTGAGACGCCACTATTCGAACATATTTTAGGCGATCGTCTAGTCGAGGGATTTTCTGGGTGAATGCAGAGATCTCAGTTCGTCCAGAGCCAAACGTGGGTTATTTATATTTTGTTTAATGATGGAAGTCTCTGGAATCCAAATGTTAGGTTGATCGATTTTAAACTGCTTCTCAATATTTCGTTCTGTTTCTATTTATTTCGTCTTACTCTGCTTGAATCAAAACCCCCCATTTTTAACGTTTTGTTTTGTTGTTATTTAGATCGGACCCACCGCGAATTCTTTGGGAAAACGATCCAGGTTCCTATTCGCAAATCTTTTATTGAATCGGTTGTTTTGAGGGACACGGCAAATCTCTTTCAAGTATGGAGGAAGCTAAAGCCTAGGAACTTACACTTGAAGATCACAATGGAGTGTTATTTTTTTTTTTTTATCTTTTTAATTCAAACTTGAGGTTATTTAGTTTTAAAGGATTTCGAGTTGTGTTAATTGAGAATAATCTAGTTTTAGATTGTAAACTTACTTCTTTTTTATTTGATTGATAATTTGAAGTTTTTATGCTTGAGAGTTGAGACTATTGCTAGATTTTTGTTTGCAATCTTTGGATTGTCAATTAAATTAATTAATAATTGAGTTTTCGTTATTAATTTAGTTGTCAATTTAGTTTATCATCTTAATTGTTTAATTGAGTTGATAAATTATCTAGTTGTTCAATTGGATAATTGTAAACAAGATTTTTAAGATTGTTTGTGATTGGTTTTAATGAGTTTAATTAGTCATCGCTTATTTCATTATGAGTTTTCTAATGGAATATGTGTTATTGAGCTAGAGGGTTTCCCATGTTCAATTAGGTAATTAAATTCATTAATCTCCCTTTGGTCTAATTAATTGGTTTAGACTAAGAAAGTTAACTCCATGCAATTCCTAAGTTGTCCCTTTCATCATTATAACTAAACTAAATCTTTGTTATTTGATTTGATTTTAATCAATCTTCTTCTTAGGATTTTAATTATTCTCTTATAACAAAAACCCCTCCAAATTTGCATCCGCATCTAGATTAGTTCCATTCTCATATAGGTTTTAGAGTCATTTTGATTTTACATTTAGTTAGTTTGGTTTCATTTCATTTCATTTTTCATCACCTAAATTCAACCTAAAGAAAAAACCAACAGATTGCTTCTTGGGAGAATGGCCTAGATTGACTCTAAACTGCATAATTAATTAGGACCTAATTTAATTGATTGCTTTCACGACAAAAAACAACTCATCACCCACCCTAAAAGTAACATCAGTTAAGGCATTTTAACGGCACAAGTATTTTTGCTCTTATTTTGACAGTTAATGGATACTTTTATACCTCTAAAAAATATTTAGTGTTAAATGCAGTAAAAACTCATATACATTTTTACTGTTTTATCCTTTTAAATATATAATATAATGCCTATATGACTCTACTTTATGCATATTTCAAAATCTTCCAGGGACAAAGGAACTTGTGAGGGTAATCATAAGAGTCAGATTGCCGTAACTTGAAGTATTTGACCACTGGCGCGTAAAAACACGTACGGGGGAATATGACTCGTTTATGATGATGATGATGATCTGTTTAATAATACTTCATTATTTCTATTGGATGGAACAAAGTCAGAGACATAAAAAAATAATTAAAATGAGGTCAGTATTTCCACGTGGGAACCTGATTTGAACCACGTGGGCCTCACTCCGGCTGATTTTGGTCGGTTCCTTTCCTCTCATAAATTGAAGAAATATTCAGATTATTATAATTTATAAAACAAAAAACTATTACTCTTTTCATATCTATTCAATACTTTGCACTATTTATATTTGAATACTAGTGAAACTCGACTACATTATAGTAATTATTTCTGGAGGCGCCGTGCCTTTTTTCTTGGAAGATCAACAACGACATCAATAGGTGGACGCAACATCATCTATCCTCGTGAACCACATTGCTTGGCTTGGCTTCAACATCATTTAATTTTAATTACCTAAAGTATAATATCTCCTCGTTGAAAAATAATCACTCCTAAATCATAAATAAATAAATAAAAATTGGAGAAAATAATAGCAATGTATAACAAGTAACAACAAAGTTGTCTATGTAATGACCTGTTTGGTGTACGAGAAGAGTTGAAAATGGGGGAAACGTCACACTCATACGCTTTTTTCTTTGCATGCTTTGATCGCTCCATGGTTTTGCAATGATGCCGTGCATTTTACGGTATCCAATTCTCAATATAAAACTTAATTGATTTTTTGTTTTGATTCGAAGAAGTTAAGGAAGTAAAATAAGTTTGTTATTCATAACATATATTGTATATCATTTAATTATGTAAATATTAGAAAATAATTTATTTAATCTCTCTATAAAAAAATTAACTCGATCTTCTATTAAAGATTGGAGGTAACAGCAAACTACCCTTGTCTCTGTGCTTGTGAGGGCAAATTAGTATTTTTCCCCCTTCCTAAACATAAGTCCCGATATTAAAAAAACAAGCATACTAAGGACCTGAGCACATATATAGTAAACTCTATACATTTATATAAAAGCTACTATATTCAATCTTAAATATAAGACATAGTTTATAATACAATTTGCACTACAAATTATGTTCTAAATATAGAACCGGAATAGTAAAATTTTTATTTTTATTTTGATTTTTATTTTGACCTTATTACTGTCTAGAAACAAGTAGGAGTATTTGCTGACATGGAAATTGTATTACAACTAATATTTAGGGCATTCCTACCATATTTTTTATAGCACACAAATATGTCTCGGTTATACTCCCTTCGATCTTAATTATAAGAACACTTTCATAGTGCAAATTGCACTACGAAAGTGCTCATATAATTAGGATCAGAGATAATATACAATATGGTCATAAGTATCTCCTAATTGCTATTAGGCCAAACCTCTGTTGAAAATAGATCACTGCTTTTATGTTTTGCATATTCTTCTAAACAAAAGTGTTTTTTCATTCTAATATCTTAAACATATTGTAACACACACACATATACTGATGAGTAACCGCGTGATCGAGGCCACAATCTGATCTAAACATGTTAAAAAGATGATTTAACATGCTTGATAAAAGAATTCGTCGCAATTATTTTCGCAATAGTAACACTCCATATTATCAGCTACATGCTGACCGGGTCAGCATTATTATTTTTATTTTGTACACTGGTTTCACATCGGATCGTCTTGTTTGACCCGAGTTTGATTCTCGAAGCTAAGTTCAGATTAAAACTAATAAAGAAAAAAGATAGCTCAAAACTATTTAATCACAGAGATGGCGCATGTTTAATTAGGCGAGTTCAAATTTCTTTTTAAACAAAAGCTCCACAGATTAAAACCGAAACCAAATGGCCGGTTTCACATCAACATGCAACTAGCTAGCTAGGTAGGACGAAACAGATTTGACATATAGAGCTAATCATCTCTATCCTTTATAATACCGATTATTGATTTGGTAACTCTGGATTCACATCGACAAAACACAGATTTTTGTTCACTCAAATGATGATATATTGAGAAGACGTGTGAATGTGAGCCTCAATTTATGACCTTTTTCTCGGAAGCCTCTGGAAAATAGCTAATTAAGAGGGGATTTAGATTAGACTTAATAAACAATAACAGTATGGACATTGAAAAGTTCAAGCGCCAAGTCATAAAGCGTCAAAAAAATGTCAACAGTAGTCCTATACCAGGAGCTTCTGATCAGTTCTTACAGGGAACTATCTCCCGACCAAAAAACATTCGAACAATAAAACGACAAACACTGTCGCAGAAACGACAACAGTTAAAGACGAAGCTTCATGCTTTTGTTGTCGTACTTGTACTTTCCACCACAACAAGCATATTCCCACGCACCCATATAAAGACCAATAGTGCAGCACACAAGTGTAAAATATGACATCTTGCTGGTTTTACATTCCATGTCGGACAGGGAACATTCTTGGAACTGTCCCTTAAATATCCAGCCAAACATTAATCTACCCAAAAATCTCAACCTCCACTAGTTATATCTTTTATTACATAAATTTTTTCTTATCAGTATTCAACTTTATGCCATACCGATTCAGATTAGTAACCAAGCACGTTTTATGAGTGTTTTCCAAATTTAAACCTACGTAATTTTTTTTTTTTTTTTATCGTCTGCTGCTACTTTCACAACATTTTGGTATTTACATTAAAAATATACCTACTAGAGTTGAAACATTTTTTAAAAAAAAAAAAAAAAAAAAAAATTTGTAGAATATTCTCAGAAACTAAATTTATTGGGCCAAATTCCGGCCCATCATGCGTTGGGCTATAGCGATCCAAAAAAATACAGGCACAATTTTTTATCGTAGTTAAATTCAGTGTATTTATCAAAATCAAGGTTTGGCAACGCCCTTTCAAAAAATTTCATTTGTAAAATAATTAAAAAAAAAAAAAAATCATTTGTGATAGTTAATACTACCTCCGATCGTAATTATAAGACATTGTTGACTTTTTTTGGAGAAATTAAGGAAAACTAAATAAGTTACTTAATCATTTTATATGTTGTGTATCTTTAAATTATATATTAGTTTATTAGTCAAACTAATTAGTTTGAAGAAAAAAATTAAAAATAAAAATACTCTAAAGTAATTTGATTAGTTTAGCTTTCTTAATCTCTTTAAAAGAAAGTCAACTAACACTTATAATTAAGACCGGAGATAGTACTACCATATCTCACTATCATATCTCATCTTTTTTATAAGAGATTTTTTATAAGAGACTTGAATGTTAGATATTATTTATTATTTTTACAATGCAAGATATTCATTATATTTTTCTTATACCATCCTTGTTAAACGTTGTCCTATGTTTTTCCAGCTTGGCTATAAAAAAGTTAAAAGAGTTTTAAGGCTCTGATTGGACCTGATGATAATTACGTACGTTAAAAGTGACTTGTCAAAAATGAGACCAGAAAGTATATAATTTAACTGGAATATTTGTTGGATGAGATTTGAGAATGTTAATTACTCATTCGCTCTAATTTTAATTATAAGACCTAATTTATTTTTTTTGGAGAGATTAAAGAAACTAATTAAAATGCCTTGATTATTATTAGCACTGCCCGTGGATGGCCGGCTGGAGAGAGAACAGTAATACTACCTCTAGTTCTAATTATAAGAGTTAGTTGACTTTTTTGGAAGAGATTAAGGAAGCTAAATAAGTTACTTAATCATTTCATATGTTGTGTATTCTTATATTATATATTAGTTTATTAGTCAAACTATTTAGTTTGAAGAAACAAATAAAAATAAAAATACTCTAAACTAATTTAATTAGCTTCCTTGATCTCTCCAAAAAAGTCAACTAGCTCTTATAATTAGGACCGAAAGGAGTAACATACGATGCTATCGGAGACCGGAAGGAGAGAAATTAGAGACCAAAAACTTCGCCGTAATTAGCTTCATTATTTCTTATATCCTGAAATTTAAAAAGGGTTAAATACCAATTTTGTCATGGAAGTATTGGTAAGGGGCACTCAAGACCGGAAGTTTTTTTGGTATCATTTTTGCCCTGAAAGTTTACAAACATAAAGATCTTGCCGATCGGTTGATCTTGACTGTTGGATTGTTGCTCTCTTTGTAAACTTCCAGGGCAAATTTGCTCTCCAAAAAAACTTCCGAGGCATATGTGCTCCCTTTTATTAACTTCCGGGGCAAAAATAATACCAAAAAACTTCCGGGTGCTGAGTACCCCCTTACCAATACTTCCGTGGCAAAAATGGTATTTAACCCTTTAAAAAATCCACACTATTTTTCTGGTCTTTCAAAATTCTATTTTTGAATATCCACCTTTGGAAAATACAAGACGAGATTCGTACCGATAAAATTCTATATGTTCCTTCAAACTTTGATCTGCCGATGCTGTTGGCATTATATTCTGCAATTTTAATTAATAAACCACACACACACATATGGGAATTTTAAAGCACGAATACGTATTACATAGGCTATATATATAAATATATATGGCGATTAAAACCTAGAAAAAAAATACTTTAATACCAATGAGTTAATATTCACCGAAATATAAAAACAACTGCTGTATATATAGAATTCAGTCTTCTGGGGCTGCTATGTAAATATCCCTGGCTTAATGGCTTTGAACAATTTGACCATTTTTTTGTTTTTGGTCTGATACTTTCTATGTAGCTTCCTATGCTTATACATGAATTAACTGATTCTGACTGGTTCTGTGTAATATACATAGAACATCTCACAAATTAAAGTTCATTTATATATGTCAAAAAGAATATATATATACATATAGTGACAGAAAAATAAAGAAAGTGGAGAGTAAGTTTTGAAAATTGCATGCATAAAGGTGCCAATTGGACTCCCACTGAGACTCAGTGTTGGGTCCATTAATTAATACTAACATTATATACGCACCACACCTAGCTCCTTGTAAGAACCACACATATCAAAGTACTTTAACTAATAATTTATCCAATCAATTCAATTATCCATTAATAAGTGGGCAGCTCCCATTATATATATATATATATATATATATATATATATTCAAAATTTTGAACAAACACAAGCAAGTCCTGGATTGAACTCTCAGAAGCAGCCAATAAATTCTGGTTATCTTACTTGATTCCTTCTTGCCTTCTCAATCAATGGAAAATGGAGCAGACTTTGACTAGTATGTATATGTGTTTCCTTTTACTTTTAACTTCTCACTTCTAGTTATATATATACTCCTTAATATTTAATATAAGATAGAGTTGACTTTTTTGGAGATATTAAGGAAGATAGTTAAATTCCTTTAAAATATTTATATTTCTCATTTTTTCTCTAAATTATCTTGCCTAACTTAGATCTAAGAATACACAAGATATGATATGATTAAGTAACTTATTAATTAACTTTCTTAATCTCTCCAAAGAAAAAAGTCAATTTTATCTTATATTTAAAATGGGAGGAATACTATATGTGAACATTAGTTTGAATAATACTTTATTATGAGAGTGATGGATGGAAGGAAATTAAAATTGACCAGGTTCGGTTGAGGCAAATTAACTTGCGAACTTGTATTTTTTTTTTTTTTTCTAAAAGTGATAAAAGCACCTTCATGCTCTCTCACTTTTCTCTTGGTCTTCACCATAAAGTATGAAAAGAAAAAAAAAAAAAAGATCTAACTAAGATCATGAATGATCGAGGTTTCACTAATTAAAGTGTGTATATATGTGAGAATCAGTCAAAGCACACAGACGTATAACATTGCATTAATCAACGTCGTATAATTAGTTGGTTAGGACTTTCAGGAAGAAGGTTAGAATTCTGATCTTGATTCTTACGTATGTAGAGTTCGATATAGAACAAATTTTGAACTCCTTTTGCTGGTCAGTGATACTTAATTTGCTTTTTCTGGTTTAACTTGCTAGATTCAATAACTAAAAGAGTTTGAAATTAAAGTTTAAGGCAAAAGATGTGGCAGCTATTGACCAGTGAAATAACAATAATGACAATTTGCAATAAATCAATTGAACCATTAACATCTAATAATCTGTATGCACTTCACTACTACAAAATGTGTTTTTTACATCTATTTTTAAATCCTTTTTGTATCCTTTTTTAGGGGAACGCCTATGTAGGAGGCATAGTAAGTGGAGATTTACGGTGTCCATAATTAATTTAGGATGCCGTAAGGTATTTTTTTAAAAATAAAATAATCAAAACTAACACTCTTTCACTTATGGCGGAGCGTTACGTTGGGGTTTCTTGTGATTCCGGTGGAGCATTACGTTGGAGTTCCGATGCTCGTCAGTGACGGTGGTGCCTTAGTGACTCTGATTCTTCCTACTCGAGCAAATGGATAGTACCAGGCATCAAAACAAAGGAAGGAGAGTGGAAAAATGAGAGAGAGATATAGAACGAGAACGAAGCACAAACCTTTCAAATCTACAAATTCTAAATTTACCAAATCTACAAGTTCCAAATCTACAAATCTTTCGACGGCAAGATGAGCTCGCGACAGTATTGGGTGAGCAAAGAGGATCGAGCACCGGGGGAGCTAAGAAAAGGGTTTGAGGAAGTGAGGGAGGCGCACTAACAATTTGAAGAAGTGAGGAGGGAGGCGTTATGCTTTAGAATTGGAATCATGATGCGGGAGTTTGAAATGCCTTTGGCGTCCTAAAATATATTTAAGACACCAAAAATATTGACTTTGGCGTCTTAAGATAAATTTAGGACGCCAAAAATATTACAAAACATTACTTTCAGCACTGAACGTGAAACCAAGGTTCACTTTTAACGTTCTAAATTTAAATTATGATGCTAAAATCTTCCAAATAATTACAAAAATGATATCACCTTTATTTTTTACTTCTATTTTTTTAAAAATGACGTCTCTTCAGAAAGTAAAACTCATTTTTTGTAGTAGTGTTTATACTTGTTTTCCAAGTCCAAGCCAATATAATTCTTAAGTACTCGATCTATTAATTTACCTAATCCATAATAGCCTCAACATATATTCAAATAACTAAATCGATCCACTATGATGTTGAATTTCAACTCATATATAGATCGAAGCACACACAAATACATCAATCTGATATTTCAGTTTATGTGGGGGAGCGCGCATGCACATTGATATATTATTTAAATTAATATATAGTCTTCCAACTTTAAGTTTGTCAAAGCTTGCTCACCCAAATATAACATGCATGCATCTATATGGTCTACCATCTCTGAATTTGAGTGTCTTGCTTGGTTCCTACTACTGACTCCAATGCTGATTCCTAATAGTTATCAGAATAATATGAATGATATAATGGTCGTTGATACCAGCATAATGGTTGATATCATGTGCATGCGTCATTTAGTGTAAATTAATTAATAAGTATATGGATATAGGTTTGGTGAGGCTAATTAAGAGGTTGGTTTGTGTTTAATAAGACTTCAAGTTTAGCGGCTGTAGTAGCCATTATATATTACACGCTTTGGGGGACAAAGCAGCAGGAAAGAAAAATAAAATAGCTTATATATGCACGTAATTTTGTAGGCCACAAGAGGATCGGAATTAAGAAATACGAGTGAAAAATAATAAAGGATACAACCTTATTTAATTTGTTTATGTAAGATTGAGCAGAGTAATTAAACTAGCTAGCCACAATGGTCATTAACAATTATAATCGTACGTCATCAGCATGATGAGCACATAATACAAGGAACTAGCAAGGGTTTTAATAATATAAAAACAAGTGACGCAATGGCATGTATATGCATGCCTAGCTACTTGTGCTTCCCATCCCTTTATGTGCAAAGGAGCCTAGTTAAATAAATTATGATTTTAACAAAATTAAAAGGCCGTATACGCCATTTTTTACTTCTAGATGTTTCACACACACACACGTGCACACATTTAAACTCTGAGTAAATTAAAGGAAGGTTTATCTCAAAATTTTAAACTAAGTCTGACCTTTTTTTCTTGTGGTGTGTATATATATATATATATTTGTGTGTGTTTACAAACTTAATTAAAATCACACAAATGCAATGATTCATTCCTTTATAAGAGTTTATTGACTACTTAGATAGATTAAAAAAATTAGTTATATCGGCTATTTGTAATAAATATAGGTTGGTTTTATTAATATATCATATTTTATTATTATAACTATCAATGAATAGTAAATTCCTTAATGTATAATTATGAGATTTTAAGAAAAATATTATAAATTAATTTGAGAGACATAATGGATTAATGTCTTATATTTAAGACTAAATCCAATCTAACCCCAACTAACTCTTAAATTATGTCAGGTTCTATGTAGTCCCATTGACACCGATTACTTCTCTTGGTGTCTGGTCTTCTTAAACGTGGGGTTGTACGTTATAATCTTATGTAGGTTATATATATAATGGATGTGTGAGTTATGAATATATGTTTGTATATATATGCGCGCGCATGCATTTGTGAATATGGTTTCTCTCTATCAAGCTTTCCACCAGCACATTCACTACAATTCATTGACTACTCTTGTTATTTTATTTTCCAAAATTACTTCCACGGCAATAGTGAATCAATTTGACGCTGTCTCGTTACTTTGATACAAACTTACTTTGAATTAGAAGCTAGATAGAAAATAAAATAGAATTTTGGTGTCTGGTAGCTAGCCTACTCAATTTGAATATATATTTGTCATTACTCACTTGTGTGTGTGTGGATAGTCATATGGAGTCTATCTCTAATCCAAAATCGATTCAAATCAAAGTTATATATATATATTAGGTGTACTGAAAGCTCCCGTGTTCTCATTCTCATAGATCCATAGTGTGTAAAATTATGTTAAAAGAAGTACTAATAGATACTTTTAGATATGTGTGGATGTGGAAAAGGTATAATTCTACAGTTGAAAATCTTAAATTACCTCCACGCGTCTTCTCCCCATTGGTGTATCATCAAAAAATGAGTATGAATATTAACTAACACTTTCTAATTCCTGTTCCAAATGTTAATGGATATGGATTTCATTCCCCACTGTAACAAGAATTGAAGAAGAAAAGGAGAAGGAAAAAATCCAAACATGTGAACAGGTGAAAAAAGAAAAAAAGGAAAATAAAGAGAAATGACATGGCAGTCAAAAGTTGACACCTCAATACAGAAACATCATCTACTCGCCGCGTTGAAAGTAGCCACGTGTTGCCCCACAAGGGTCAAATAGCAAGACCTCTCTCTCCCCCAGTGCTCTTTTGCAATTTCCTAATAATTTAAGGACGCCACTTTAAATTGTCGGCGCCCCACAAGATACATACACCTTCGTAAGTTTATACTCCCTCCGGTCGTAATTATAGGAATTATTTACCAGAATTTGGAGAGATTAAAGAGAAAAGTTAAAATAGTTAATTATAATTATTTTCTAAAAATACCCCTACTGAAAATTAAAAATTACATCAAGGCAAAAAGTAGAATAATTGCTCATATGTTTTTAAATAGCAACATTGTCAGATAAGGGAGGAGCACTTTATGGACAACGAACACTACATAATTCGAAATAAGTCACTTCAATCCTAGTGATTTATATATAGGTGTATTATTAAATTATTATTGATAAAGTATTAATAAGGATATTTTAGGAAAAAAAATTGACAAAAGTTAAAAATTGGTCTTATAATTATGACCAAAACCAATTCCAAAATATGTTCCTATAATTAGGGGAGAGGAGTAGTATCTAAAGTTCTTTGACACTAATGAAATGATATTTTGATTAAATTTTATTCTTTTTTTAAATTCATCACGCTCAAAAATTTCGTTCTTGCATGACAATTGCGAGGTGGGTGATGCTGATGTTCATAATAACGGGTTCCTTTCATAGCGTGATTTTTCACATAAACTTTTTGCATCTCAGTAGATCCACCTATTTGTCCCTTTTATGCTTTTCCGTTTTACATCTAACTAAATTTTAACTACCTTCTACTGTTCATGACCAATAACTATTTTTGGAGTACAATGATGTTATCTTTGAAAAACATTTCTTCGAAAATATCTATTTTTTAAAATTATTTTATTTTAGCAATAATTAATCTTATATATCTATATATGGTTAATTCATATTCAAGCATTGATACTTCTCCAACATGATTTAATTCTTACACACACACACACAAAAAACTCAACTTAATTAACAATGACAAAATAACATCTCTCACCCATCCTAATAATGAAAATATCATGACAATTAATCAAGTAGGCCCCTAATAATGAACTCTGATAAATAGTTTTTTCTCATGAATATTGTGGTTTGTTAGTGATTTGATGTTTTACATTAATTGATTATTAATTGCTCGCTATCTAGGATATCATAACATCTTTTTTTTTTTAACAAAAAAAAAAGATATGAACATGATTCTATTGAATTGGAAATCCTACCTAATTAAAAAGAATGCAGCAGGGGCGGAATCGGGGGGCTAGGGTGGCCCCCGCCCCCTAAAATTATAGAAGTTGACCTAAAAGTATAAAAAATTATGATTTAGCCTCATAAAATTTTTAACATTTTCAATTTAGTCCCTATTAAAAAGTCTTATAGAGGGACTAAACTGAAAATATTGAAATATGTATGGGGCTGAATCATAATTTCCTAAAATTTTGGGTCAAATTCTGTAATTTTTTCCCCCTAATTTCAAATACTAACTCCCTTGATTTTATTCTGTAATTTTCACCCCCCTATTTTCAAATCCTGGCTCTGCCCCTGGAAGGCAGGTGTCATATGTCATATGTGTGTGACTGTGTGTATTAATTTTAACATAATTTACAATGGCGTTATTCTCATGCATAAAAATATCATATAACATACATTAGACCTACTATATATCTTATCGTGGGGGAAATTAAACTAGCATAGTAAAATAAAGATACATACTTTTACACTTTTTAACCTTGAAAAGTTCACATTATAGTAACTAATCTTTAGTTTACATACTTTTGAAAAATCCATCTCATGACGAATCATTGAATGGTACTCCCTCCGGTCCTAATTATAGGAGCACTTTTGTAATACAATTTGCACTACAAAAATAGGACTGGAGGTAGTATTACAAGAGATTGACTTTGATATATACTCGTTTATGAATACCATTAATTAAAGACACATTGCATGCATGGCTCGTTAACTAATTAAGCGACCATGTCAAACCTAGAAATTTAATGAATACAAATTTAACAAAGTCAAAAACCAAATATGTACAGTATGAATGATGAGTTGAGAGAGCTACAGTTTTATGAGCAAATATATAATTGTGATGTTCACAATTCCTCGTATATATATTTATAAGAAAGATTATCGTGTGATCACTCTCTTTTTTTTTAATATAAAAAATTATATATTAGACTCGTATCTATTCGTCTATCTCCATCTTTAACGTATAAGATCCTCAGAACGAGAGAACTCCCGATTTTTCAGCACATTACGCCAAATTTTCTATTTGTTCACTCCACGCATACTGAAATTATGAGGAGACAAAAAATAGAAATTTTGGTTTAAGTCAACGTGATGAATGAATAAATTATAAAATAACGGGGCCACACACATGAATTTCTTGGTTTACGAGTTAATCAATTAATCTAAAAAAAAAAAAAAAAAGACCCAGATGCAACTCAAGCGACCCGACCCGACAACCGACCACAACAAAAGGAGCACTTTTGGAGATCCCGGTCAAACCACTCGCCGAACATGCCTTCTTCGGTCTCTCTCCTCCCTTCTCTCTCTCTTCCTTCCACACTTGATTTATAACTCTTACTGCTTCTTAACTCCCTTACCTGCAAAACCCCACTCTCTCTCTCCCCCCGCTGTCTCTCTTTCTCTCTTCAATGGCTTCATCGCCATCTTCGTCCTTAAATCGCATTACACTCAGAGATAGCTTCAACAACCTTCCAAAGTCTCAATCTCTTGGACGAGTTTCACTTCCCAACAGATCAAAAACCAAACTTGGTCCTTCTTCTACGTCCTCAGTTCAATTAGCTAATTCTTCTGATACAGTCACACCTGTATTTAAAACCAGTAGTAGTACTGATCATACACATGATGAAACAGATAATACTATCCCTCTTGCTTTATCTAATTTCTGGAGAGAGGTTCAAGGGTGCAACAACTGGGAGAATCTTCTAGATCCTTTGCACCCTCTTCTTCGCCGGGAGATTATCCGGTACGGCGAGTTTGTCACCGCGTGTTACAAGGCCTTCGACCTTGACCCGGCCTCGAAGCGTTACTTGAACTGCAAGTATGGCAAGAAACGAATGCTGAATGAGGTAGGAATGGGAGATTGTGGTTATGAAGTGGTCAAGTACATCTACGCCACTCCTGAAATCACAATCCAGAATTTCTCTTCTTGTGGCCGTTGGATCGGCTTCGTCGCCGTATCGTCCGACGAAGCCTCACGGCGGCTCGGCCGGCGTGACATCGTCATAACTTTCCGGGGGACTGTGACAAGCCAAGAATGGGTTGCTAACTTCATGAGCTCGCTGATTCCGGCTCAGCTGGACCCACATAATCCTCGACCCGACGTGAAGGTTGAATCCGGGTTTCTCTCTCTCTACACGTCTGATGAAGCTTCAACCTCAAAATTCGGAATCGTAAGTTGCCGGGAACAGTTACTGTCGGAGATATCGAGGCTGCTCAACAAATACAAAGGCGAAAATATTAGCCTGACGATGGCGGGTCACAGCATGGGGAGTGCATTGGCTCTGTTAGTGGCTTACGACGTGGCGGAGTTGGGACTCAACAAATTAGGTAACACTGTTAGCAGTCAAGAAACTGAAGTAACTGTCACGGTTTTCTCGTTCGGCGGGCCGCGAGTCGGAAACCTAGGGTTCAAGAATCGGTGTGATGAGTTGGGTGTGAAAGTGCTGAGAATCGCGAATGTGAACGACCCCATCACGAAGCTTCCAGGGGTTTTGTTTAACAACGAGAATTTTAGGGTTTCAGGTTTGGGGTTTTCGTGGTACGCCCATGTGGGAGTTGAGTTAGTACTAGATTTCTTCAGTGTTCAAAACCCTTCCTGTGTTCATGACTTGGAAAGTTATATAGGTTGCCTCCTAAAACACTCCAAGTCCGATAATAGAAGGGAAGAAGAGGGGTTTAATGGGTTTCAGGTTCATGTGGATGAAGTGATGAGTAATTTGAAGGAGAAGGGAAGAGAGTTGCTTTTGATCTCTCAGCAGAACATCAACGTGTTGCCGGGATTGCTCTCAGATGCCGGAAAGCACCACGGTGTTCTGGGATGGAACTCAAAAGATTTGATAAGTTCTTGGGGCAGTGAACTCCTATTTGGCCTGGTTCTTTTGTTATTGTAGTTAGTACTAGTACATAGCAACTATATATACTAATTATAAGAGAATTAATATACAGATGAAGTCATTGTAAATTGAAGACACTGGTGGGGGAAGAGAGTATATGTACAAATATTTGTGAAAGATGAGTATTTTTGTCATAAATGGATCATTCATATTTATTAAGAAATGACATTCATATTTATTAAGAAATGACTGCTTAATGAGGCTCCTAGTGGGGTCTTAAGAAAAATGTCTAAGGAAAAATAGATGTCAATAGTCTTACCCCTGTAAATGAAGAGGTGTTTTTAGGATTCATGTTTATAATGAATATGAAACTTATTAATTCATCAAGCGATCGTGTAGATAGAAATTAAAGCTGAGTTTTCTGGTCATAGATACAGCTAGTTTTTGTACTCATGAACTTGGTGAAGAAGAAGGAACACTGTTGTCGCACCATCAGTTGGTGGCAAGCATTTAATTTGGAATAGTTTTAACGTTTGACACGTGAAGTGGTGTGGTTCATATAGTCAGATGTGTTTTCTGTTGTTCATATATTGTTGGAGATCAGCCAGCTGTTCATAGACTTTTGTTCCATTTCTGAATTCATTTTCCTTTCTAATCTCTTCACGTTGACAAACATGCATGTTTTTACTTATGTAGGTGCTCAATACAGCGGAGCAATCGAAATCTGCAGAACGCGTAGGAGTGAGTTTTTGGCATATGATTTAACATTCAGAGATTAGTGTATAATTATAAACTCAGTGTGTATAATGTCTTTAAATTACAGTGATTATAGTTCATCTGTGAGCCTTCCAAGGTAACTTATGAAACTTCATCGTCCCAAGCTGGTACTATCATCTTCTAATAATTGGTCCAGGCTAGTTAATTATTTTGAGATAATTAATCCATTGGGGTATTCTTCTAAGCACAAGGTCAATGTGTGTGAACGCATCAACGTTGTTTCGAGTTTAGACTGCGATGTTATGATAACCGTACAATAACTTCTATTGATCACATATATATATAGCTTAAATTCAGAGCTTGTTTTTCTAATGGGAAAAGGCTTCGTTGATCTAAGGTGAATAACAATTAATATAGTATATAACTAATTTGTTCGTGGATCTTAAAGAAGTTAATTAAATTACTTATATTAACAAATATATATTAAAACCAACATAAAGTTGGTCTAATATTGTAAGGCCTTATATCTCTCTGGGTCTCCAGTTTGAATTTTAAAGGAGTCACTTATGTTGGAAGGAGCAACAACGAATTCCAAACTGAATACTGGATGATAATATATATATATAAAAGATAAATATATATTGGTTTGTGTAAAATATCTTTTTTAATTATATGCATTGTAACCACTCTTTGATGTTGTAAAAATAGGGGTATTTCAAAATATATATATATATATATATAAATTTGGGATATAAGGTGAATTGAGGTAATTAATATGCCTAGAACCAAAGTAAATATCTTGTTTAGGTCTTCTGTTCATATTTTTCGCTTGACTTAAGGTGTAGACTGGCCAACAAACTTTCACTCTAAGAGTATCCAAAGACAAAAAAACTTTTAAGTGGATCAAAAATACCAAAAAAACTTTTAAAAATGTAAAATCAGCACAAAAAACTTTTAAAAATGTGAAGTCGCACAACGCGGTTAGAAAAATAATCAACGGCCGTTAAAATGTAAACTTTTAAGGGTTAAGGTGTAGATTGGCCAACAAAGTTTTATTCCAGGAGCGTTGAACACAAAAAAGTCCATGTGTAATCCATTCAAAATCTGACTGTTACAAATCCTTGCCCGAACCTCCCAACCATGTGCATTGGGGTTAGAAAAAGTGAATGCAAAAAAAAAAATACAAATGTAACGAGTAGATATTTTAAGTCCACTTAAAAATCACAATCTGCATCTGCATCAGGCAAGTTCGAAAACTTACCATCCTTACTCAAAATAAAATCTACTTGTTACATTTATGATTTTTTTTTTTTTTTGTTGCATTCACTCTTTCTAACCCCAATGCACATGGTTGGGGGTCCGGGCAAGGAGTTGCAACAGTTGGATTTTGGGTGGATTGCACATGGACTTGCCCATACACACTCGAAAACTTACCACCTTACTCAAAATGAAATCTACTCGTTACATTTGTGTTTGTTTTTGTTACATTCACTCTTTCTAACCCCAATAAACATGGTTGGAGGGTCCGGCTAAGAATTTGTTACAGTCAGATTTTGGGTGAATTGTACATAGACTTTTTTGTGTTGAGCGATCCTGAAGTAAAACTTTGTTGATCAATCTACACCTTCATCCTTAAAACTTTTCATTTTAATGGCCATTGATCAGATTTTTTTTTTTTTTTCTAATGTGCCGACTTCACCTTTTTTAATTTTTGTATTTTGGGTCCACTTAAAAGTTTTTTATTCTAGATATTTTTGGAGTAAAAGTTCATTGGCCAATCTACATGTTAACCCTTTTTTTTTTTTTTTTTTTGGATATAACATGTTAACCCTTTTCGCTTTGCGGTTACTCGGTTAGGCTGCATTCACTTGTATGGCGCAAAAAAAGAAATTCTGATTGTGTATGATGTTACTCAAGCGGACGTAGGCTCCACTTGTTGACCCTAAAAAAAAAAAAAAAAAAAAAAAAAAAAAAAAGACGTAGGCTCCACTGCCTTCGAGTTTTTTAAAGAATATTTTCTGGCAAGTCTAGCCTATATTTATTAATTTTCTGACTATACTTATTTTTTTTCCCGTTATATAGAGTTTGAAGATATTAATAGCACTACATCCAGCTTGTTATGGATATTAATTATAACCTTATCTTTAGTTTTTACTACTCCTTCTGTCCTAAAAATACATACAAGTCTGTTTTTTAAAAAAAAAAATTTAATAAATTAAATCTTTGAAAAAAATTTGTTACTTTCAACTATCACTCCCATTAAATTCTAAGATGACTCTTTTATATTTAATTGCAGATAAAGATAAACCAAGAAAATAGCTGGATAAAAGAAATTGACGTAATTTAAGTTTGACTCATGTAAAATTATTTTTATTAACAAAAAAGAGGAAGATATATGATGTGTATAATTAATAATAAGTGCACTAATCATCAAATTAATAATATTTAATGCTGTAAATTTCTCTTCTTTTCTAATTTTATAATCATAGCATTATCTTCAATGTGGAACTTAGATCCGACACCTGGACGCCATTGTTGGACATTTGCTGCAGCTGTTTCCATAATGTTTCCAAATGCAGAAATTTACCAACTCTTTAATTACTTAGTACACTTGATCCCCCACAATCTCTTACTAATTTGAGTCGTGACTGGCTCACCTAATCTAAATTTGGCTTTTCAGTTTTCCAATGAAGTCGTTTTCCCCACCGGCCTTTTCCTGTGAGAAAATTGCATATTCACACTTTTTTTTCATCACAGAATTAATGATATGTTAAAAAATGACTACGGTATCACTAATATTAATAATAATAATAAAAAGTGAGCTTGCACTATGTAGTATGTACCAATGCGATATGAAGATGAGATTAGGTGTTAAAAACCAATAGCCTAATCTTCCATTGTTCTATATATAAATTATCAAAGGACTTAGTCAATGTCATTATATATGATAATTATGCATCCCTTCTTAAGTTCTAATCAGCTACTCGATCATTAACTTCTTTTTCGTCCAACACTTCTTTTTCGGTGCTATATTATATATTACACATGCATGATTCATCCATATCAATTATATATATAAAAGCTTCTAAATTAAAGTTGTGTAAAAACTAATTTTATGTGCAGGCTATTGCATATTGATCTGATATTGATTAATATTATTGGCTGCTGCACCACATAGCTGATTAAGTGCATTATGAACTTCCATGAGCCAAGTTATAAAAGCAAGTCAAGGTACAGAATCAAATTTCGAAGACATGTTGTATACATATATAACTATTTGAGCACTACAAACTTTTTAGTTTTGTAATGAATTAATGGGTTGGTGAGAAGGCTACTAGCTATAGCTGGATGGGTCATTATTAATTTTTGCTAAAACCTCAAAGTCTGGACACGTGTTGAATACTACCGCCAGTTCTTAACATAAAATTTAGTTGACTCTTTTTTTATAGGTTAAACAAGTTACTTAATACATTGTGTATTATATAATTATCTATTAGTTTATAAGGGAGATAAATTAGTTTGTTATAAAAAAGATAAACATCCCAAAAAGGTACATTATTAAACCTGCGCACAAACAGTTTAGACGTGTTCTTCAATTAATATATATATTTCAGCGTCAGTACGGCGTTCACTATGCTCTGCAATTTCCATGTGTTTGTTTGCCTTTCTATCAAATTAAAGCTGAATTTAGTTTGTCTAAAAAAACTAGAAGAAGAAGGATACTCGCACACACACAGATATTCATATATATATATATATATATATATTGCAAATTTCAAATATTAAACCAATAATATAAATTAGTTTGAGGCAATTTTATGCATAATCTAATATTTATATATATTATCATGATGAATTACATTGCAAGAGATAAGAATGACTATAGTTGAGTTTGTTTGTGTTTTTATATATATGATATCTTACTATTTAATTAATTAATTAACGTTGAAATGTGGGATAGAATATATATATATATATATATATAAAAAGGATCAAGTTGCTGATGAAAGTGGGGAATACATGTATGCATGGAGAATCTGAGCACTGGGAAGACTTTTTTATTTTTTAGTTGACTGACGTTTCTGGGGCAAATTCCATGGTCGGTTTGTTTTATGTCTGCCTTCTTCTTCTTATTTCCTTAGATTTTATATAATCTAGTCAAATTCCGTTCGCGGCTTTTACTTCCAAAAAGTTATTCCTTCCTAAATATAAAATCAAATCTATATATCTAAAAAAATTATGAACCTACATATAAGATCAAACCTCTCTGTCTTTCAGATTTATAATATTTTTAAAAAAAAATTATTCATATTAATTGTATATATTAAACGTGGGTTATCCATCCACATGCACGGTAAAGATTAAATTGGATATTTTAAGAATATCATTAGTTCATTACATATGTAGTACAAATAACTAATTTAATTATTAACTCGTGTTACTAATTAAGTTGACATTTTACGTGATATATAAGGTTGTAATTCTAAAAGTGGTGGCTCGTAATTTGGTCCGGTTTAAGCCTAAAAAAAAAATAGGCTAAAGTATACTTTTAGTCTTTTAAGTTTTATATAAGGCATACTTTTAATCTTTTAATTTTATAAATTATATTTTTGGTTCTAAAATTCTAATACCGTTAATATTGCTAACGGAAGACACCGAGGTGACTTAACTCAAGTAATGACTAATAGCATTTAATTATACAAATTTTATATATTCTTCAATTTATGCATGTTCTAAATTTAAGCTTAATAGCATTTAATTACACAGTCATCACTTAATTTACAATCGTTCTCACTTAAGTTTACGTTTTCCATATAGGACTAAAAGTATACTTTATAAAGTTAAGGGACCAAAAGTATACCTTATGTAAATTTAAACGATGACTAAAAATATAATTTAGCCAAAATAATAATAATAAATAACGATCTCTCCATATATTCCAATAATATTGTGAATTTTTTTATTTGCATTTAATCTTGCCATATTCATATCTCATAAGAACATATCATACCTTATTTTTTAATTAGAGTAGTTATATAAATAATACTGTTAAAACTTTTATTCAATTCATTTATATGTCATTATTTTTTTTTTTTTTATTTTTACATTTTGCCGAAATTAATTGAACTTTTGAACACACTTGGTATGCTTAATATGCAACCATGAATTATAAGGGAAGAATAAGAATTAATGGAAATGGAAATGAAATGAAATTACTTAACCTCTTATTTTTCACATGTTTTAGATGTAGGCATAATGGGGGTACTAATTTATTTGCTCTTACATGAATCGTTTTTCTAGAATGCATATATAGTGTTGACTCATCATCCCAACATTATATTATAGGACGGTAAGGAAAAGGGTAAAATGAATGTATTTCCTACTTACCAAAACAAACACTTTGATTTGGTTACGTGATTGAGATGTTTTTTTCATCAATTCCCAACTTCTCTATTATATCAAACTAATTAGTTAGTTGATGATATATAACTAATTTTTTATATTTATCTTTCTTCTCTAAACTAATTTTTTGTCTAATTTATAAATAAATATATAATCTAATGATATATAACATATGTTATGATTAAGTAACTTATTTAATTTTTTAAATTTCTAAAAAATAGTCTGCTGGCTCTTGTATCAAAGCCAGAGGTAGTATGATGATAATATATACTAATGTCATAAGGTCCTTAAATCATCAAGAAGATCTGAATTTACAACCTTATAAGTTAAGAGTCAAATCCTTACCAATTGGTCCAACATTTATTGGCATGATAGACCGATTTTTTTAATATCCATTCACACATTTAGAAAGATAATAATGCAAAAATGTCACTATACAGTTTTTAAATGTACTTATTATATATATATATATATATATATATATATATATATATATATAGTTATAGTTATTTTTATAAATGCAGAAAACAAATTGTTAAAACGAGGAAAAGGAAGTAAAAAATGAAACCACATAGTCCCTCTTCCTTAAATCAAAAAATAACCCCACAAGAGTATGTTTGACCTATTCAAAGGAATTACATAGTGCAGTAACATTCACTCGTTTCGAACGACACATTGTCTTCTTTTTCATCCATCAAAGCTAAAGAGTTCCTCATATTCCCATCATATGATCGATACAAGAGATAAACTTTACAGTTTTATCTCATATATAATTTTTTCATGTTGCCTTTTTTTTTCAAAGCTCACGTGTGAATGTGGTTATACATTTAAACAATATTGTTCTTGTCAAGGCAAAAAATTCAATAATTGGTTTCAATTAGCAAATTCACACCTTGATCAAATTGAGAAATGCGTGTCGTAGTTAAAAGCTCTAGTTCTTGTTCTATAATTAAAAATATTATATGCGTTCAAGTTAATGTGAGTCACGTACAAGTATGGGAGTGAGGTCAACTAGTTTGGTCAACTAGCATAGGAATGCACATACACGCATGCATGTGCATTATTGTTGATATTACTACTTCGTAATCATTTTTAATTAAGGTTATAGGTTAATTTGTTAACTTTGTTGTAGTATCATGAAACTATAAATTGTAAATTATCACATTTTATATGATATTGGAAAGGAGCCCTTATTGTAGTCATTGATCGTACGTACAATCTTGTGGATAACAGTTCGGATAAATTTATTCTATATATAATTGTGAAATAAGGGATGTGATTTATTCTCACATCCGTTAAAATATTTCAATGTCAAAATTTGGATACTGTAAAGAATTAAATACCTTGGTCAACATAAATTTTATTAGATAATAATAATAGATTCTTAAGAATTAAACTAATTTCAACTTCTGCTAATAATATTTAAAAAAAGATACTTCAAAATTATTTATAACTGTTCAATTATTTTTCAAATATAGTTGCATACTTCAAAATATGTAAGTTTGGAAGACAAGTCCAAGATTGAGAGGGAAACTATTAAATCGTAGGTTTCGAAAGGAAAACGTTGTTAAAAAAGTAAAATTTGTGTGTCAAATAGAGCGGCGGAATTTTTCTCATCCTCCTCCTGCGTTGTAGGAAAGGAAGCATACTCCATCATTAATTCATTATGTATGTTCCATTTCAATTTTCTATTATTCGTTTATTCATAATTCCTTATTTTCGTCCGATAATAATCACCGTCGTGGGTAGTACGTAAGCACTTCATATTTCAATAAATTTTTAACACATATATATATATACACATACATACACGCACTCGCTCTGATACCATCAGAATCAATAAATGGTAGTTAATTAACTTATTAAATATGCCTTAAATTGAAATTTTTTTAACTTTAACCATAGTAACTTAGGTTTCAAATTAAATTAAATGAGAGAGAACATATGAAAAGTTACATTTAAGCATTAACTACGTGTATATATATAGGCTAAATTGACAAATAAGCATTAATTACATACTCTCAAAGTGACTTATATCATCGACCAACACTTTCTTCTAAAGGTGACTTATATTGTCAACTGGAAGGAGTATATATATTATTTTGAACAAAAAAAATCTTTGATGGAAAATAAAAAAAGAATAAAAAATATGTCAAAACTCATATATTTCGGGTTAAGGTGCAAAAATACACATGTGCTTTTGTCCGAGGAGTGCCCAGTAGCAAGTGATTATTTTGGGTGCAAAAGTGACTATGTGGTTACGAAATAGGAGCAAAAGTCACGGTTGCCGTTTAGGGGATGGACGTTGACCGTTTAGTTGCAAGGTTTGACCGAAATTAATGACGTGGACGCTGACTAGGTGTCTGTAGGAGACAAGTGGAACTTGAGTAGTGGATGACATGGAAAATGCATGATTTATTTATCTTCAAAAATGTAATTTATTTATCTGTTTTTCCAAAACCTAAATAAAAAACATCTCAAAATCTAACACAAACAAATATAATCCATCGGGCAAATTGGGGAAAGCAAGATCTAGAGAAAAGCTAGGGTTATCGACGCGAAGAGTAAGGAGAGGAAAATCTAGGGTTGACGATGCGAACCTATACGCAGAAGAAGAAGGGATTGGGACAAAATTGCTGAGGGTAGGGTTTAATTCTTCGCGTGTCGGAGTGAGGGAGTGAACTTGTTGAATTCGCGACACACCACATCTACAGCGACGATAACGACGACGGTCACAGCGGCGATAAAGAAGAAGGGAAATCGAGAGAGTCAAGCCGAACTCTGGAATCGACAAGGGTGGCAATGGAAAAGCTGATTCGCATGTGAGTGGGGAATATTTGAAAAGCACGTGTAGGCGAGGCAGCGACAAAAAGTTTATCCAGGTAAGCAACGATTGGGACCTATACATTTTTGCTTGTTTGTTTGCTTTCGGTTATAGTGAAATGGCATGGAGGCCCCTGATATAATATTTATTCTATACTGTGTAGTGATAATGGCATCAAAAGGAAAGGAGAAAGTGGTAATCGAGGATGAAGACAGAAACATGGGCCAAAGGTCAGTACAAAATGTGCTTGAAAAATATGAAGCTACAATAAAGGGGTGGGAAGAAACTAAGATTAGGTTGCGAGAAGGGCATAATTCTGTAAAAGAAAGCATTTTAAATGCTGTTGGGGGTCAGGAAAGTGAAAATAGTCAAAATACAGTGAGGCAAGATGCTAAAAAAACAGTAGATGAGACCACAGTGAAAGGAAATGTGGAAGGTCTGATTGAGGAAATGGAATGGGTTGATGATTATGATAATTATGATGATATAGAGTTCCTTGGGGATGACATGAATGATGTAAGTAAGGAAACAGATAGAGTTGACCAAGTGTATTGTGATAACATAAGTGAAAAAGGGAAAGAAATTGTCCACGATGAAGAGGATGATAAAGAGGGGCATTGTAGTGAGGAATCCTCTAATAGGTCTGCCGATGAAGATAGCGATGATGGCACTTATGTGGGGCTAAGTTGTAGTTTAGATACAGAGGAAAGTTGTAGTTCAATGCCGCTGCGCCTTCTGACCTTCCATTCCAAGCTCGAGGTCTACAATGGAGGGGACACCCCTCTGTGACAACCTCACAGCTGTTACAGCAGACCCAGACGCAAATTCAGAGGAACAAACTCAGACCAAGGAAGTGTACTTAAATTTCTCTGTCACCAGTTCATTATTTTGGTTGCATTTTGGTTGGTTTTATTTTGGTTGTATCTTGGTGTAAAGAGGCATGGTTGCCTTCTATATATTTTGGGGATATTTTGGTTGCTTTTTGGTGTAAAGAGCCTAGGTCACCTTCTGTATGCTGACCCAAAACACTGACTTTTGTGGATATTTTGGAACAATGTTGTCACTTTTGTGTAAAGTGCACCAGGTGTTATTAATACAATGGATGCATGGTCACTGTTTACAGCTGTGGCTTCTGTAATGTTTAGAACAATAAAAAAAATTTGTGCCCAACACCATATTGGTGTATTGCTTATTGCACATCATGCTGATGATCAGGTTTGGTTGGCAATGCTATTTGTTTCTGCATCTCCGTTGTACTCTTTAGGACATGTTGATGCATTTGTTTCCTTTTGGGTGTCGATTTTTAACATGCGTTCAGGTTCATATTTCATAAAATAATAATCCAATTCCTAGTGTTGAATGCAGCACTTTGTTCTCAAGTTAGTTGTAACATGGATGGCTTGTTATGCATATTAGACATGTTGTTGATTGTTGAGACACAATGCAAGCTGAGTTATTTATCCTAAGGCTTTCTCGAAAAAGTGGTGTGCTTGGACTTGCAGGCATGCCTTTTACCACCACTTACAATTCCAGTTTGCTTGCTATCATTTTAAGGACCCATTTTGTGATCAGATGCTTACTGTCAAGTGTCAACAATCCATGTCTTACTATAAAATACATTACACTGCGCAAGATTGAACTATAAAATACAACACACTACGACATTTAACCATGGTCTAATCCCTAACACTAACAAATACAATACACTTAAACCAGTACATTTTAACAATGTTTTAATGTTCTAATCCCTAACACTAACAACCAAAATACAAATAACCCTTAAATTTTCATTACCACCAACACCACCCAAGTAAGTATCAGTGTTGCTAATGCAAGTTTCAACCTCAATTGCACCTTCTTCATTTCTCTTTCTTTCACTTCATCTCCAGCTTTCAAGTTCATCACCTCACCTTCAACTTGGACAAGCTCTTCGTAAAACCTCGCACACGCATTCCCTCTTCGAAGTTGGTTGTTCTCATCGTATAACTTGTCTATGTCTGTGAGTAAATCTTTGATAACTGCAATTTCCCTATCCCCAAACACACCATCGTGCCATTCAAAATATCCGCAACCTCCATCCTATGATTCAACATATAAACTCAGTAACTCACCATTCAAATTCATGAACCCATTCCATTTAAATTAATTCCACATCAACCAAATCTTACCTGGTAGTAGTTCGGGCAACCGTAAAACCTCATGCCTGGATTTCCTTCCGACCAAGACGTCCACCGGGGAGCCAACAAATTGTGATGGCAATAACGAATGGAACCTTCGTAGTGCTCCTCGCGACTGGGCCGTCTGAGGAAAACTACTTTCCTTCGCGATTTCTTCTTTCCCCCTCTCGTTGATGTTGAATCCGACTGCATCGAGCTCCCACTCGATTCCTCATTCCTCACACCTCGCCTCATGCTCGACGTTGTGCACCATCGGGGTTGCAGAGAATAATGGGGTTTGCAGACGGCAAGTTATGTCGCTGAGTATTGACGCCTAAATCGACAAGAGGGTTGCCGACGATAACCTACACGCAGACGCAAAGCTAAATCCACCGTATTGCAGACGAGGGTTGCAGACAAGATGAAGATGAGAAGCAAATAAGTCGATGTCCAAGGTTGGAGACGAGATGCAGATGAGAAGCTGATAATTCTGATTATATATTATTTCTTAGATTTTGGAGATTAATCAATTTTGAGATGCTTTTCTCCAGATCTTGCTTTCCCCAATTTGCCCGATGGATTATATTTGTTTGTGATAGATTTTGAGATGTTTTTTATTTAGGTTTTGGAAAAACAGATAAATAAATTACATTTTTGAATATATAAATCATGCATTTTCCATGTCATCCACTACTCAAGTTCCACTTGTCTCCCACAGACACCTAGTCAGCGTCCACGTCATTAATTTTGGTCAAACCTTGCAACTAAACGGTCAACGTCCATCCCCTAAACGACAACTGTGACTTTTGCTCCTATTCGTAACCACATAGTCACTTTTGCACCCAAAATAATCACTTGCTACTGAGAGCTCCTCGGATAAAAGCACATGTGTATTTTTGCACCTTAACCCTATATTTCAATAAAAATACATAAGTAACAACCCCAACTTCTTATGTCATATGAGAAATAATAACTTCTTGATGAACACCCAAACACATGAGATATTTAGTGTTACCTTCAATTTTTAATACAACAACTAGTTTAATTTGAGGTAGGATTTAATCTTAAATACAACACCTTGATCCTTTGTCTTGTGATTTATAAATTTTTTTTAAGTATTCACATTGATTACATATATTAATTAAAGGGGTTCTCATCCAAGTGCGGTCGTGATTTAAAAAAAAAAAAAAAGGCTTAAAAAAAGCTTTAAAAAAAACAACTCATATTTATTATAAATAACTAATTTAACTATTTTTTTTAATATACATACCCAAATCAGTTAAGTAACTCTTGTGTTAAGAAGATGGGGCAGTATAATATTATCATATGTATTTAATATTACTTACGGTTAAGATGCAATTCTAGCTATAAAGACACATTCTGTATTATAAATTTTTGTTGGATGCAATAGTATACATAAAAATTTGTTCTAAATAGAGCAAAAACGCCATTTGATGTAGACAACATTTGTTACTTTATGACGCTAAACACCAAAGGATCCCACCACATTTGTTACTTTATGACGCTAAACACCAAATGGATCCCACCACTCCAAAGCAGAAAGCGTTAGGTATTGGTAAATGACATAATGTTTTTGCTCCATTTGAGAATGTTTATGTGTTAAAACTATAAATAAAACTTCAATTAGGAACATAAATTCACAAGTATATATATCTACTAGTTTACACGTACAATGCTAATAATTGAGGGGTATATATGATTATGAATGAATACATTGCAACGAATCGTTTTGATCATAGGTTTTAGGAGGCCTTTGAGTTTTAAAGTGTCTTTTACGAAATCATTAGCAATTTTCAAAGCCATATATCCATTTTCATCGAGTGAGGAAACGCGTGGGAAGCTAGACTTTCATAGAATAGTACGTTCGTTTATATAGTAAATATAATAATAAATCATTATATAATAAAAAAATTGTATCGAACCTTATATATAATTAATTATAAGCCAGTCTGTATCAATAAAAAAATACTAAATATTCTGCTGCAAGTTATTGTATAGCCGCTATTTACATTGTGTTCGTCGGGAATTATTTATAAATGAGTTTATGCATATGTATTATTTTATATTCTTAATATCAAAGTCAAGTTTATATTATATTTATGAGTTCATATATCATCTGGCAATGCCCAAGGAACTCCACTACGACGTTCGACAAGGGAATAATATATTTGACTTCAATTTTTTATTTTAATTCCTTAATCACTGCATCTATTCTCCTAATGAAAAATTTTGGTTAAAAAATCTCAGGAAGTGTGAACTGGATTTTTATATTCTCTGAAAAAAATTGGAAATTTTAGTTTTTCGTTAAGAAATTGATAAAGATGATGATGAGCATTAAATATGAAATTTTATGGTTTTTCACCTCACTAATTTAAATTTTTCAGATGAATTTAAAAACTAATTTAAAGATAATTCCAATATATATGCGTGAATAAAAAAGGGAAATATATTATAACAGTATATTTGCTTCATGCCACTTGTTTAAAAGGCGAGAAATCTTACTGTGTATCACTAATATCAACATTTTCTTTATACACATCACTAATATCAGCCTTTGGCTTGATATATTTTAATTAATTATGAAGTATAGTAAAATGAAATGTTATGAATTGTATTAATTTATTTAAGGATTAAGGTGCAAATCGTCTTGGAAGTTTTTGCTCAGAACCAATGTTAATGTTACCCTGAAAGTTTTTCTACATTTAATATTGTCCTAAAAGTGTTAAAATAGAGTAATGGTACCTCTTACCATTAAAAAGTTAATGGTCATTCTGTCAACATCAATTTTTTTACAACTAACGTTAGTTGTTTTCCAATATATATAATGAAACATTGCTACGTTTTGAAACTTTTGGAGCAACATTGAATTTGAAAAAGCTTCTAAGGCAACATTGCTCCATAATGAAAACTTCCAAAGTAAATTTACATATTAACCCTTTATTTAATATATGGTGGTGTAAAACGCGATAATGGATTACGAGATTCCTAAAAATAAAATCGAAAGACTTGAATTTATGAGAAACCAACATATATAATTCGAGTGTTAAAATTATTTTGTACGTGGTCAACGTTAGAGGTTGAGTTCCACAAACTCTGCTAATTTGCCTCCTTTTACAGAAAAACTATATAATAATGTCGCTCCCTTACCTACACAAAACCAAAACAAAACAGTATAGTGATATGAGCCAAAAGCAAATTAGTAGTATTATAAACATTTTTTGTCTTGGAAATTCAAACCATATATTTTCATAAGTTGAATTAATGCGACGTAACTTTTGATTGACTTGACTTCCATTATATCTTTTGTTGGGTGAATTGATGATATATGGTTTGATTCATTAGCTAATTAATGAATAATTATTCATTTTGTATTAATTTTTCAACACTCTCTACTGTTCCACTGGTGGCGGCAGACATTATTGCTGATGTCTCAAGTCCTTATCATTGAATGATTCCTCATTTAAGTAATTTCCCTTTCTTAATTATAACTTCCACCCCAATTTTCTTTATGTTAATTCAATGTACATTAATTAATCAAATTAACAAATCAACAAATTTTCTCCTTGTTCCATCTAAGCATCTCATTCTTCTAAAAGCGAATCATTTGGATATGATGTTTGTGATTTGTGTGTCTAATGAATCTTTGAACCAGATATATGTGCGTTTAAAATAATTAGCACATCTCACATCATAATTAATTAATAAATAAACAATATCAAGCAATCGCGCTCACTAACTAGTTAAACAAATTACCACCGCTCTTTTAATATAATATTCATATTTGTCATATCAACGCAACCCAATCATGAACTTAATTATTTTCCTGAGAAAAATATCGATCACTACTTAATATAATTACCACAAGAATTTATGTATATTTATATATCAAACTATATGTTTGAAATCATCATCGGCTAACTACTTTTTGCGAGAGTATATAGTTTTATTGTATGGAAAATAAATTCTGATATGTAGATATAGCGAATAGTGCACTTTGATACCTTTTCTTGTGAGAGTGTGTGTGTGTGTTGTGATAATAACAGAGATAAGAATATACACAATAAGTTTATATGGTTAGTTAAATATGCAAAATAATGAAGTGGATTGTACCTGTGAGAGGGTAGGGTTAGGGGATGTATTCCAAAAAAGTGTGAGTCAAAGGGTTGATGAGTAATGTCATGATTTGTATATATAGGTAACCAAACTTTTGGAGTGTTTATATGGTATTACTCTGATTCTATTTATAAGTCATTTTTAACTAAATCATACATACTAAGAAGAGATAGTAACCTCAATAATTATGCGGTTAATTTTTAATTTTACCATTATTTATTAATGAGTGTTTTTCAACTCTTTTTTTATCTCTTTATTTTCATTCATTAGTATAATTAATATGAGCAAAATTGTTATAATTTCATTTACCACCCTGAAACTAGATTTATAAATATAATCAAATTTTTTAATAAAAAAATTTATAAATAAGATCATAATGCTAACTAATAAAAAGATCTCAAGATCATCATATACAGAGAGATAAAAAATTATAGGTAGCTACGAACTTGATGATAGCGAGATTCACATGGCCTACATAATTTCCCAATTCCTCTCTCGCCTTTCTTTCAAAACTTGTTTTCTAATACACTTTTCTTTTAAATTGTTCGGTGGCAGCTATGTATGACTAATTCCATAATATAATTGCCAAATGATAGAGAAAAGCAATACTTTTTAATTCAGTTCTGCCTTATTAATTATTACCATTCGGGGAAGGTGGGATTTAACCTGCAGTACATTAACTGTACGTGATGATTTTATGTGCCTAATTTTTAGCTGAACCCCCAGGAGACCAAGTAAACTCGCTTGTCACACTGTTCAATTAATATATTCAAGACAGTGTCATCCATCTAATCTTATATAACTCCTCCCGTCCTAATTATAAATCTAGGTTGAATTTTTTTTGAAAAGATTAAAGAAGTTAGATAAGTTACTTAATCATATTATATTATGTATTATTAGATTATATATTAGTTTAGAAAAAATAATAAAAATAGTCTAAAATAATTTAATTAGCTTATTTAATCTATTAAAAAAGTTAACTCAATCTTATAATTAAAACTGGAGGAGGAGGGAGGGAGTACTAGTTTTCTTGGGGTTATTGCTAGACACAATGATTAGAATCTTTGAATTTGTCTCTGAACAGTGTATTACCAGCTATTCCCAAGTTACAAGCCGAGTGGATTCTGGCCGGCAAGTGCAATGATATCACAGGATAGTGTTACTGTCATGGGTAAAATCTAACACTTAACTAATTCATCATGAGGACTCGCCAAACTCCGTTTTTTTTTTTTTAACTGCGTCTCCAAATTCAACAAAAACAATCAATTCTAACTTCATTTTATGATTTACAATTTTGTGGAACTCAAGTTAAATGCATGTGAGTTACATACCATAGGTAACCCACAACCTCTTTCATGAGAGGAGTTGTGGAGTGCCATTGAGCTAAGATATTCTTAGCGATTAAAGGTGTTAATGTATATAGGGTCTGTTTGGAATAGGGAGGGTAGAAATGATTTTTTTTTTTTCCGTTGGACTTTTCCGATGAGTTTTTTTCCCTCTTGGACTTTTTTTGATATGATTTATGTTCGGGATAGCGGTGCGAAGTGCCATTTTCCCGATATGGGCACTTGTTTAGCATAATTTTTGAAAAGATAGTTGAAATGAAAAATGATTGAAAAAGGCATCAATCATGTATATAAATTAACATTAAAAAAAAATTATAACACAATGAAGTAATTAAATAAACTTATCTCCTATAAGTTGGTTTCCGATTTCATCACAAACACAATTCATTTGTGTTAAAGATAAATAATGAGAATGCTTCATTACAAGAAGTAACTTCAGAAGTAACTTTGATGAAATCAGAACCTCCACCTATTAGCTTCAGCCAATAAGCAACTTCACAACTAAAAGCCTATCAGATGTTGAACCCAAGCCAAACACACAAAAATCAGGTTTTCACTTCCATTGGGCTTTTTTCAGCATCTGATGCCATCCCAAACAAGCCTTTTTATATTAGGTTACCTCATACTAGGTCATTTCTCAAGTAACTATGAGGATGAATTTATCATAAGCAGTAAATCTACTTAACCTTCGAGTTAGTTGCTTAATGAAGATTTTACTGTGATTAAGGAGGCCCATATAATCTTTCGTTCAAGTTTGCCCTCATTTTAGTTTTGATCTCTCAAGTTTTCAAAGAAGAGGTTTTGGTTTCTAAAAAGTAAAATGATCAAGATTTTTAATTTTTCTTTTATTTAAAAAAGACCCAACTTATAGTGTTTGAACTAAGTAAGCTCGATCACTATATTATTAGGCAACATTAGCCCACGCCAGTGTGATGCGTAGGTGAAATGCTAAATATTTATTAATATATTGTTATATAAAAAATCACTTAAATCTCTACAGGAATAATCAAAATATTAAATTAAATATTGACTAAATATTTTTACCTACCTCCCCCCTTATTAATCTACAAAATATTGTATAACTACCTTCCTCATTATTTATTTTTAATAATCGTCTTACTTTGTTTTTAGTATTTTGACCTGCCTTTTTGTTAATGTGTCGGTTAGGGAGACGCTTACAACTTTTTTTTTTTTTTTTTTTTTTTGAGAAAAGGAGAATGTATTAATGCTTCAAACGAATATTACAAAGGGAAATAAATCCCAATTTGTCTAGAGAGACTAAAAGCCCTACAGAATCAGGGCAAACATAAAAAAAGTTAGATAACGAAATACCCCTTTTAGCTAAATAATCAGCTACTCTATTGGAATGAACTGCCAACGTACCAACCAATCTTTCTTCGTAAAATCTTTTATGGGAGAATTACACATAGGTCCCAAGGAATAGAGATATTTACATTTAGGTCCCTTCAAATGACAAAAAATGACAAATGGCTTAAGCATACTAATATGGAAGGCGGGATACGGTGAGCCGGCTTTAAGTCCCTGGGACTTCTCGCGTGATATTATTTCATACGAGTAAAAGACCTTTTTGCCCATTCTCCTTCTCCTCTCTCCCTTTTTCATTTCTCACTTCCGGATCCGTTAAAGCTATTTACAACAACAAATGCATGTAATAACAACTGAAAATGTATATATTAACAACAACTTTTGAAAACTTGGATTTTTTTATCTCTCACTTCCAGAAGCTATTTACAACAACAAATGCATGTAATAACAACAGAAAATGCATATATTAACAACAACTTTTGAAAACCTTGATTTTTTCATCTCTCACATCCAAAGGCTATTTACAACAATAAATGTTATATTAACAACAGAAAATGCATATAATAACAACAACTTTTCAAAACCTGGATTTTTTCACCTATCACTTCCGTGAGGCTATTTACAACAACAAATACATGTAATAACAACGAGAAAATGCATATAATAACAACAACTTTTCAAAACCCGGATTTTTTCGCTTATCACTTCCAAGGCATAGCTCCACTCCAGAGGCTATTTACAACAACAAATACATGTAATAACAAAGAAAATGCATATAATAACAACAACTTTTCAAAACCTGGATTTTTTTCGCCTATCACTTCTAGAGGCTATTTGAAAAAATCCAGGGTTTTGAAAAGTTGTTGTTATTATATGCATTTTTTCGGATAGAACTACTTCTTCAATTCTTTCTTAAAATCTTCCCATTTGTAATAGTGCAAGGCCCTTTTCCATATCACGCATGTTGTTATTACATGTATTTGTTGTTGTAAATAGTCTCTCACGTACCTTGGAAGTGATAGGCGAATAAAAAATCCAAGTTTTGAAAAGTTGTTGTTATTATATGCATTTTTGCCTCCACCTTTACCGTCAAGGTTGTTATTACATGCATTTGTTGTTGTAAATAGCCTCCGGAAGTGAGAAGTGAAAAATCCGGTTTTGGAAAGTTGTTGTTATTATATGCATTTTGTTGTTAATATAGGAAGAAGGAGAACGGACAATAAGGTCTTTTACTCATATGAAATAACATACGTAAGTCCCAAGGGACTCCCTCGTAATTTTGTCATTTGAAAGGAGCACCTAAATGTAAATATCTTCTGTTCCTTAAGACTTGTATGTAATTTTCCCATCTTTTATATTCCAGAAGATCAGATCACCACTAGGCCCCTTATTATCCTTAAGCAGCAAGTCAATGAGTTCCTTGGCATCAGACTCCACAATGATCCTCCTACGGCCCAAATTCCAGGCCAACTCAAGGACCTTGAAAATGGCCCACTCCTCAGATTGAAAGGCAGCACACTGACGCTTACTACTTATATGTATGTGTGTGTGTATATATATAAAGCTAAGATAACAGCTTGACCCAAAACGATATCTTAAGAAAGGAATATTACGATTTCGTAAACAAAATAAACAAAGAAAAGGCCCAACACTTTAACCCAAAATAATAGGGAAAATGACCTCATAGGCCCAATAAGTCACTTCCCATAGTTGGGCTTAACATCGAGGATTAGAATACAAGACAGCCGAGCTAATAAACCTGAAATCCAAGAAATGACCCACAGCAGGAGATCCTTCATTCCGGGCCCATCTTCATATTCTAATCCAAACCTACACAATTTTGTTTTTTTTTAACCAACAACCCATATGCTAACTCAATGTTCGTTGTGTCACCCATGAGGGTTGGGCGTAAGCGTAAGTGCGTCACTGAAAACCGTTAGTCCCTCGTAACATGATAAATATAAATTTGTATTCTGGGGTCTTTGATAGGAGAATATCTATGTCTATTTTTTAAAAAAAAAAAATCATTTTGTTTTTGGGCTTGTGATTTCAAATAAAATTATTTAATAGATATGCTTACCCAAAAAAAATATTTTTGATTTATAAATGGAAAAAAGAAAAGAAAAAATATCAATCTAAATTAAAAATCTAAAAATATGTGATTTCTCATTGAAATAGAGTAAGTTCTGAATTGTATACCTTTAACTTTGAGCAAAAAAATTGCTATACCTTTACGGTTATGGGAACAAGATTAATTTATGATTTCAAAATTAAGGTGATATTTTTGTTGTTTTTTTTTTCCTTTTCAAATTTCATGATTTGTTATTGATTTTATATTTGATATTAATACCGTCCAATAATTAGGCGATGGAGGCAAAATTAAATTGCATTATTGAATTCCTAGGGGAAAAAAATGGGGTTCCCTCCACTGGGAATGTCCAGAATACAGGAGCTACTCACGAAAAAACAAATTGACGTTAGGGTCAGCGATTTTCATGTTTTTCAAAACGCTCCCTCTTCCTTGGCTTGCCCAGGAGGCCAGGACTGACTCCTTTCTCTATCAGGACCGCTCTCTTCCAAGTCTTCCTTTCTTCAACATCGTCTCGCGCTCTCTCTGCTTCTGCAATTACTCCATCCATGGCTCCCTCCATGAAGATCGTTTTTGGGCTCCTCACATTTGTCACTGTCGGAATGATTATAGGTGCTGCAAGTTTTTCTTAGCTCTGCTTTTACTTTCTTCCTCTGTATTTCCTTTTTTTTTTTTTTTTTTTTTTAAATTTTGCTAGTTTGATTTTTGGGTCAAACTTTTTTGTGTGATCCACTTGCTGAATATCGTTTGGTACCATCCCAACAAGGAATAGGACAGATTCCCCTTTTGTGCAATATCACAATCTTAGCCCGATCCTTTGACATCTCAATATGTGCTTCCTCCCAGCACACGGGGTCGCTTTAACCTGAAATGGCTCTTTTATGATAGTGGAACTCATAGAAAGAAATAAAATTGATACGAAATAAGTCCACGACAAATATTGATCCTTCTCAAAGAAAAATCTCAACTAATTGTTTGTCAGTAATCTCTAGTTGGGTTTTCCATCGTCAGAATACGATGCTACACTCTGGCCCAGGAAGTAAATGACTAGGAATTTTCGGGTACAGCTCATGTTGATTTGTGGTATCTCTGATATATATATATATGTATGTATATATATATATATATAGATGTCATCATCTTCAAGACTTGGCTGTAGTAGACAAACTGATAAAGAAGACTAGTGTGCTGCGATTTTGAAATTGTGATTTCTTAAGAATCGTGGTCTTTCTGCCTTCATTTATCTTATCTTTTGTTGAAGAAATAGTAGACACTAAGGGTGTGCGCTTCAGATACTTTTTTGAGGACAGTTCACACAGTAGATTGGATTTTTCCAAAGGTCTGAGCAGATGCAATGTTCTGATCTGTTTCTGCCTCTGGCTTTGCAAGTAGTTCAAATTTCTGATAGAGATTGGTACATTAGATGGAAGATTTGCAAAAATAGATATGGCGCTCAACATAGGTTTAGTTTTGAGCTCAAGATCAAAATGGTAATAGAGAAATAGCTTTGTGTAGCCTTTGAACATTGGTTGTTGTTTCTCTATGAATTTACTGCATGTTAAATTTGAATGGTTACATGATCTTTTGAGGAGATTGAGCTATTCAGTTATAACATGCCATGTTGATTACAATTAAGCAAATTAGAGTGATGTATGTTGGTATCCCCTAATGATTGATGAATGGAGTTTTAATAAAGACTGAATCATGAGTGGAGTTCTTTTTGTATGATTACAGGTGCTCTCTCTCAATTGGCGTTCATACGGAAGTTGGAAGACTCATATGGTATATATTTGCTCTTATTTTATGCCATATTATGCCTTAAGAATTTTAAAGATGTTGAAATCCGTGTTTATCCTTTTACATAATTTCAATTTTTGGTTTTCTATTATTGTTTGACATGTCTACCATTACTGTTACTGACATTTTGTATCAAAACTGTTCTGTTTAAGTGGGACCTCTTCAAGGTACCTGTTCTATTAGTAGTTTCTTGGTTGGTGCTTATTTGAATTGATTTTGTATTAGAATTTTGTCTTTAGATTTTTTGGGCTAGGATAATGTTTGGAAGTTTCTGTTTGGCATTCATCTTGGGGTTTCTTCTAGGGCTAGCCTTTTTTGGCCATCTACTTTTGATGCTTGTACTTATTTGTCGGATAAGAGTTTTTAGGTAGGAGTATAACTTTTGTTATTACATTCTTAACTAATATCTCTCATAAAAAATTGTTAACTATATATAATAATCTTGTTGTGGGAATCACTAATCAGACCTAGAACAAGAATTTGATATATTTAATTTATGTTGATTTCCTCTTTTCTGGTCTAACTGATTCATTTTAGGCACTGAATCTCTGGCGTATAGAAGATTGAGTGGATTTCAGGGTGATGGTTACCTTAAGTTGCCCAGAGGTCAGTATCATTTTTAAGTTTTATATGGGATATATGCTTTACTATTGTATTAAGTTGCACTACTTAGTTTCTTTTTTTCCTTTATTTCTAATATATTGCTATTGAATATTGGTGCCGTGGATCACATGGTTTTTACCATGCCATGCTGTTTGCATAAATGTCATTAGCTCATGATTAGAAGCTTTTCTATACATCTCTTTTTCAATTGCCTCTTCTTGTTGTCAGGTCTTCCTTTCTGGAATGACGACAAGGAAGCAGAAATCTTGCGCCTGGGATATGTGAGTCAATCCCCCCCCTTTTCTGTCTGTTGCTTGTATTGCTGTTGTTTTTAAGTCGCTGCCTTTAAATAAAGTATTTAGGGAAATATATCAGGTGATTGTAGGTATAGTGAGCTAAAGTTTTGGAACTTAATCAGGAAAGCAAAATACCATGTATAGATGGCTTGCCTTGCCTTGTTATTTAGCTGTATTATGTTCTTCCTTTCTGACTAATGAAATGTAATAACATTAGCCCAACTGTTTATTCTGCATACACTCTCACTCATAATGTCTGTCTTTCTGGGTCTATTTTATTGAGTCGAATCCTTCATTTATTTGAGAGAATAGAGATTATTTGCATGCTTAAAACTTGTTGATTACTCAGCTATTCTCTCGTGTTATGTAATATTTGATATAGGTGAAACCTGAAGTGCTAAACTGGTCACCACGGATTATTTTACTACATAACTTTCTGAGCGTGGAGGTATGCTTTACTCTTGACTGCTGGTTCTTGCACTCATTTATAAAGTAGAGATTCAACATGATGGACACAGGTTTAATAGTCCAACCATCATCTCTATCACATGCATTGATTTCATGTAAACCATTTATCGCATGCTGCTTTTCATCTTAAGTAATTGTAGCATCATTTAATTGGTGCTAGACAAACCATCCATACAAGTGTGAGAATATCATGGTTTGCATCTTGTTAATTAATAAGGTATTGAAGCGGTAAGAGACTTAGGGAACTTTGGCATAAATTTAATTGGCATGGTTTAGTGGCTGGGCCAAAATGATTATAATTATGACTAGTGGTGGAAATAGGCCAGACCTTTATCAGGAGGCCTATGGCTTGGCCTGGATAGGGCTGGGCCTGGCTTGTTTAACAAAAAGGCTAGGCTAAGGCCTATTTAGAGGCCTAAAAGTATAAACAGGCTAGGCCTATTTTATGGAGGTCTGGCTTGTAAGTCTTTAGATCCTGGCCTGTTTACACATTTTAAAATATAATTTCATTTATATTATATGTCTATTTTATATTTATATTTTTATCATTTTTTTATTTAATTTAAAAATAAAATTATTAAATTATCATATTGAGTTGCTTCTTTATAATTTAAAACTCAAATAATAGCTTTTGGAATTAATTTTAATTTAGATTTATTAAATTATAAGAATTAAGATTTTTTTTTTAATCACGTTGTAGATTTTAAATTATAGGCTTTTAAGCCTAAATATTTAAGCCTATTTAAAGGGCTACATTATAAGTAGGCCTGTAAAAAGGTTTCAGACCTAACTAAGCTTTTTGAAGTCGGGCTTAAGCCTAAAAAAAACGTATATGTGGCTCGAACCTATTTAGCCAAAGCCTGGTCTGGCTTGTTTCCATCTTATGATTGACTTGTGCCTGCCATGTTATTCTTATTGCATTGTGTCTGTGAAGTGCAATCCCCTTTATAAACCCGATGATCTGGCTATAAATATGTCAAACTCTGGGCGTTTGGTATAATGGAAAGGGAATGAGTTTGTCATGGAAATGACCCTTCTGCCCCCTACCAAAATAAGTAATAACAAGGAACAAACATAGTTGAGTAATGCTACATAGGTATAATAAACAGTGCATAAAAAGTAGTCTTGCCTTTTGTGATTACATTGTCCTTTATTTTCCATCCACCCCAACTTAAGATAGCCTCATTGGTTTGTTTGATGGCTCCAAGTTCCCTTAAAAGAAATTAACTAAGATCTTCACTCGTGATTCAAAATTAAATCCTGATATGGAGTTAAAAGCTATCATTTGCTCCTGATCTTTGAAGCAATTACATAGTACCTCACAAATTCAGGTTCTCAATAAAGTCATTGAGTTGTGCAACCTGCAGAAATGTTATTGAAAGTCATATTGCTTTCACAGGAATGTGATTATCTTAGGGCTATAGCCCTCCCTCGCCTTCAAGTTTCAACGGTGGTGGATGCAAAAACCGGGAAGGTATATTGACTTCTTCTTCATGTGTTTTTGCCATTTGATTGTGTTTTCATTGTCTGCATTGTTTGACTCTCGCCACCCATAAACTTTGGCGGCCTTTTTACTTTATACAATATACATCAGGTGGAGGCTAAATTTACCTTTAATCTGTTGAAAAGAAGAAAGATTAGTCAGAAGCATATTAATCTGCTGTCAACAAGTTCATTCTTTTGCTCATTGTATCTTGGGAATGGTGCGTCACATGCATACATACAACAAGAGTCTTTGCAGTTTGCCTATTCCAACAAAAACCAAAGACTCACTTTGATGCAGAAATTATTCAAACAATAAATGGAATACGAAGGACGCAATAAAAAAATTTATATATATAATACTGATCCTAATATAGCTTGATACAAAAGGAATTGTGGCATTTAGGTTTTACTATCCTTTTGAATTATTTTTTCATTTGAAGTGATTGAATGCCTTTGTTAAAAATCTTGATATATTTCTATAGGGAATCAAGAGTGACGTCAGGACAAGCTCTGGGATGTTTCTGAGTGCTGAAGAGAGAAAATATCCCATGATACAAGTAAGCTTCCTTACCTAAATCATTGTTCAATTGTTTCACAGAAGATGTTTTATAATTTATATGTTTATTGCAAATCCTCCTGAACATAAAAAAGTGATTATTTTTAGTGCTTGAAACACTGTAATAGGCAAAGAAATTTGAAGAACAAAGAATATTTATAAAAACGATGAAACTCATATAAAACATATGTGACTTGTGAAAGTTTAACAAGGTCTATTGTGCCATCTCAAACTCAACTCTATATGGGAGTATAGATGAGAAAATTTAGGGCGAAGCTTTTGCCAATTTAAAGCTCTCAAAAGGCTGTTTTTTATAGGAACCAGATGTTAAGGTTTGTTGGGTTGTTTTTGAACATTTTGCTGAAGTGTCTAAAACATCTTCACCTTGCATAACCAGGCAATTGAAAAGAGAATTTCCATCTACTCTCAAGTGCCAGTTGAAAATGGAGAGCTTATGCAAGTTCTAAGGTGAGGATTACCTTGGTTTCTGAACAAGAAGTTTTCTTTTAGTATCAAGGCTAACATCTGCAGCAGTACAGGTATGAGAAGAATCAGTTTTACAAACCGCATCATGACTATTTTTCTGATACTGTGAGTTATATTGCTCTCTCTGGAATTTTCACTATCTCATTAAGCATAAGAATTGCCTTGAAGTGCCTTGACTTAAATCCTTTTGCCATCTTGTGTTCTCGTGTTGATTTCCAATGCAGTTTAACTTGAAGCGTGGGGGGCAGCGAGTAGCAACAATGCTTATGTATTTAAGTGACAATGTTGAGGGAGGAGAAACATATTTCCCAATGGTAAGGAAAACTTTCTGTATCAGAATTGTTAACCTTACGTAAATTTATTTCATTAGTTCTTGTATATATGTCCCGGAAGCATGTTATTAATTGGAACTTGGAGGCTGTCGCAGGTCATGTTTGGGTCATAATTCTGGATTCTAGCTGAGATAAGAGAATGCTTGTTATGATGAATGCAATATTGGAAGACATTTGTACCCTTCGATATCATCTTCCATTCTTCTAGCATATTTGAAAATCCTGTTTCTTATGTCTCCAGTTGATGAATCGTCACTTTCTTGTCCATGTGGGTTTCTTTAGTTGGTGTAGACACCCAAGCGAAGTGTGTAAATATTCTCCAAAAGTTAGCCATTGAAGTGTGAGTGAGAACCAATTCACACTGACGTCTTACTATGCAATAATTGCAGGCTGGTTCGGGACAGTGTAGCTGTGGGGGGAAAATTGTCCAAGGACTTTCCGTTAAACCAATTAAAGGAAATGCAGTGCTGTTCTGGAGTATGGTTAGCATTCTTTAGTTTCTGTTCCCACCTGTTAAGTCAAAGGGCATAATTTGTGTCCATATTTACTAAATCTAGTTGATCTGACCAAACAAGCAAGTTGATATGTTTTTGGCTGGCAATGTTCAGGGATTGGATGGACAATCAAGTCCAAGTAGTGTGCATGGAGGGTGTGAAGTTTTGTCTGGTGAGAAGTGGTCGGCCACCAAGTGGATGAGGCAGAGAGCTCATGTTTGAATGAATATATAGTGGAGTGATTTAGCAATTTATATGGGGCTTGGGGCTCCCTATTATATTGGGTTTTTCCCCTATGCTTCTTATCCCAACAACAAAAAGAAAATTAGTGATTGTGATAGTAGAACATTCATAGTAATAATAGTAATTAAGTTAAGCTGTTGAACTTTATTTTGTAGTTGATTACGGCTGTGGGAAGTAATTAGTTACAATTTTGAACTCTTGAAAGCGTCATCATTTGAACATGCTTGATTACCGACATAACTGGGCATGTTCAAGGACAACCAAAATCATTGACTTGAACATAAAATAGGTTCACCAGACTCCAATTGTCTGCTGGACCATTCACACTACAATAGGGTTGGAACAACTTTCAATGACCTCTCCTTTTCACTTGTAACTACCCACTTTTTCTATTGGTACTTCAATCCCAACTAGTTTTTTTTAACTAAAAATTAGTGTCTTTCATTAAATTGTTACAAATTACCTTAATTGTTATATCCCCGGATAAATATCAAAATTGAAAGACGTATAAAAGAATCAATGCACCACAAATTCTTATATAGAATATGATTTATAGTAAGGATCATAAAACTGTTGTAAAATAATAACTCCATAAAGGACCATTGGGGTTTAATTATTACTCCCTTCCGATTCTAAATATAAGATAAAGTTTTTTTTTTTTTTTGAGAGATTAAAAAAGTTAATTAAGTTATTTTAAAGTATTTGTATTTGTCATTTTTTGTCTAAACTATTTTGGCTAACTTATACTAATATATAATTTAAGGATACATAATATATGATATGACTAAATAATTTATTTAGCTTCTTTAATCTCTCCTAAAGAAATTAATTATATCTTATATTTAAAACTGGAGGTAATAATTTATTATCACCAAGCCATACCCAACTATGTTTAGCCTTAGAGCTTACTCAAGGAGACAAGTAACAAGTCTCCATCTCTCCCAGAAATTATCTCTAAGATATTCGTAGTGCGGTTTATGTTTATCAAGAGAAGAATTGTATATCTTAATTTTTTTGTTGATTTATGAATACTGAATAGAATAAAACAACGAAGGCAAATGCAATTTTTCTTTTTAATTCGTATGAATAAAATATGAAGTTCTGACCGAAAATAAAATAAACAATGAATGTGAGTGGTCGGCCGTGGAGTTGAGAAACGATCAATATCATAATTGTTGACTTTATTTATTTTAATTAATTAATTAATCAATTAATAGGGCTACTCATCAGGTAAACAGTGACAATCAGATACTTGAGGCAAATCATTATTTTACAGCAATATTTACAGATCGCGAAGAGTGGCACATTCCCCATATTCTGATGATGACCAATGCACAAAGCATAAAATAATAAACAAAAACATCTTGTTGAATTCAATCTCATCCTAACATTTATTGCTAATCTCCTTCCAATTGAATCCTACATACATTCTCTTTTTTCATTAAAGTGTTTTTCTTTTCACATTTTCTTTCAATACATGAATGATTATTATTGGGGAGAGTATAAATACATTGAACATCTTCCATAATCTTCAAAGTTATTCAATTCTTTTGTCATTAATTAAAAAGGATCGATCCCAATAGCGGCTTATTGTTTGGAAGTGGTTTTACTAAAATCTGAATCTAGACAATTGATATTTATTTTTAAAAAATTATTTTAATATATATAATCTAAAATAAAGATAATTTCTTATTGGTTAACTTTTCAAGAAAAATATAAACTATCAGTTGAAAATTTTAAAATAGCATTTGGACAAGTAAATTTCACTGTAGGGATGAGTACCACAAAACATGGTTCCGGTTATTATTAGCAAATATTTAGAAATTTTTGTCTTGTGTCTGTTGTGGGTGAGAAAATAAGAATGGAGAGAGAGAAAAGAAAGAAAATGGGGTGGCTGGGAACCATCATAAGAAGGTGGTTAGAATAAAAATCTCTCTTAAAATTGGTCAAAGGGAATCATTTGGAGTAGTCTCAGTAATCCAATCCCGAAGAAGCAAAACGTTAAAGAGATTCAATGACAGAACTGCAATATATTTATATATATATATATATATATATATATCCAATCCCGAAGAAGCAAAACGTTAGAGAGATTCAACGTTAGAGAGATTCAACGTCGACAGAGCTGCAATATATATATATATATATATATATAAGGGCTTTATTAAATGGAGTATGATTTTGTGGGATATGAAATGAATTAATGAAGTTGCATTCCCATTTCCCGACTCATCCTCTCATTAAACTATTTCCATATTATGATCTCCCCTGTTCACACCGTACGCGTTACATACATATACATCTCTATCAATATATATATAGCTGCAATTTATACAATATCTTTGTCGACATTCACATAGAGAAGAAGAAGAATCCAAGATATAGAGAGAGATCAGAGAAGCACAAGATGTTATTGTCAGAATCACCAAGATTGGTTGTGAAGAAGGTTTTAGCCAAATGTCTCCAGGAATCCCATGGAGTTATCATCAGAGGCTTTACTGGAAGGTTTTATATATACAACATTCTTCTTTCATTTTAATTTCTCCTTCAAGTTTTATCTTGTCCACACTTGTCTCCGATGCTATGGGTCGATATTCATTATTGTTTTTTCACCTGTGACCCTGAAAAGAGAGCTGGAATGTGATCCATTTGTGTTGCTGATTCACTTCTCAGGTATGAACGTATGTATAATTAATGCTTATATATATAATTTTTATATGTCTGATCATTACTTCATTAGCGTCAAACATATATTTGTACATATATATTATTGATATAATGGTTTTTGTGCAGTGACTCCACCGGGAGGATTTCCCGATCACCCCCACAGAGGTAATCAATATTTACGATAATGCTTGCTCTTCTTATATTATTTCATTGGATTATCTCTGTGTAATAATTGATTGATATTGTTGATATTTTGATCTGACTTCAGGTTTTGAGGCTCTCACCTACGTGCTGCAGGTATCATCCTCACTTTAATTTTGATCATTAGTGAGTACGTGCTTGATTAATTGAAATCATTATGTGGGGGGCTAATGAATGAAATGGACATGCGCAGGGAGCCATAAGGTATGAAGATTTCGGCCAACACAAGGGCACTTTAAGAACCGGTGACGTTCAGGTGCGTAATTAATTAAGTGTGTGTGTGTATATATATATATCTCTTTTATTGGAGTAGCTATTTTGGTTTTGCATGATAATTAATTGAAGATTGAAAATGCAGTGGATGAGGGCGGGGAGAGGAATGGTTCACTCAGAAATGCCCGCAGAAGAAGGAACTCACACCGGACTTCAACTCTGGATCAATTTGCCTTCCCAACATAAAATGTACTATATCTCTATATATCATCACTACTCCTATATATCTTCCTTTCATTTATTTATACTTTACACACACACATATATACATTTATATATGAAAATGATGGTCAGGATTGAACCTGGGTGCCAAGAGGTTGTGAGCAAGGAGATACCAAGAGTGGAGAGAGATGGAGCAGAAATGAGGGTTTTAGCCGGAGAAGCATTAGGGGTGAAAGCTCCGGTGCACAGTAAGACGCCGATTATGTTGGTGGACGTGACAGTGAAGCCAAATTCACAAGTGCATTTGAGAACCCCTGAGTCGGGGTGGAACTACTTGGTGTATGTGATCGAGGGAGAAGCGGTGGTGGGGAGTGAGTCGGCGGAGGCAATAACGGCGGAGGAGGCGGCAGTGCTAGGGGGAGGAGATGGGGTCAGCGTGTGGAACAAGTCGGAGAAAAAGACGGCGAGAATGGTGGTGTTAGGTGGAGAGGCGGTGAAGGAAACGGTGTCTCAGAGGGGACCATTTGTGATGAACACAGAATCAGAGATAGAGGAGGCCATGGACGATTATCGTATGTTTAAGAATGGCTTCCAGATGGCTAGCTCTTGGAAATCTAATCATATGAATAATGCCTGAGTTTCTTTATCTTCTCATCACCCACAAATTAAACCCTTTCTTTTACTTTTTCTTTATTTACACTTAAAAGTATAAAAGGTTTTCATCACCCTCAACAAAAGCATTTTCAAGGATTTGAATTTGTTTCTTCTCGCTATGGGGTGAGACCGCTTATTAGCTCAATCAATAGCTTCTCGATTCACCACAAAGCCTTTACATTTATTATTATATCCCTCATCTTCCTATTAAACTTCATTTCTTTGTCTTTTTGTTCCATCCTCTATTATATATGTGCACACTAATTCTCGTGACATCAATCAATGTAAGGCCTTATTATGAGATTCAAGAAGTAAGATCTCTTATCCTATTAAATTGGGATATTAGCTTGAGATTATTCATGTGTATAAGGAAGGATTAAGATGTGTCGACTATCTAACCCGAATGACTCAGGAGAACAATCGGGATTTTGATGTCTTATTGACTCAGCCTTTTGCGTGTTTGGAGTTATTTAAGCTGGAATGTGGTGAAGTCTCTCAGAACCACAATAGTGTTGTCTAATTAGTATATCTTTGTACTTCTCAAGTTATTTGCTTGCCTTTGTATTAAAAAAAAAAAATGTAAGGCCTTATTAACTATTCAAACCAAACATTTCTTTTAAGCGTGTTTAGAGTTATTTAAGCTGAAATGAGGTGAAGTCTCTCAGAACCACAATAGTGTTGTCTAATTAGTATATCTTTGTACTTTTCAAGTTATTTGCTTGCCTTTGTATTAAAAAAAAAAAATGTAAGGCCTTATTAACTATTCAAACCAAACATTTCTTTTAAGCTTACTATTCTGTAAAATATGAGATTGAGAGTTTGAGGTCCATGGGAAGTCATGTTTTAAAACCCAGACTGAGCCAGCCAAACTGGATAAGAAACCGGCGAACCGGTCAATAAATCAGTCCGGCCCTGGGCAACAACCTAGTTTGGTATTTTAAAAACTATTTTTTTTAAAAAAATTTCTTTAGAATTTCATATTAATTACCCTAAAATATTTAATTTCTTACCAGTTTGGCCTCGGATTAGCTCCGTTTGACTTTGATCGACCCACTAACCCTTGACCCAATTTCCTGACCAATTCAGTGGCTAGTTTAGGTTTCAGAACCTTGATAGGAAGGATATCTATGGACAAAGAAAAAGGAAAACACCTCTAGTAAGCTTGAATTGAGGCAAATTCTTTTTAAGCCAACCCACCAAACTCAGCATTCCAGCGATTACCTCAAATCCGATTACCTCAAATCCTTAATATAAAATCTCATTTATAATTCAAATAACACTACAAATGATATTTTATACTATATAATTTAATTCACATTTTTGTCTTGAACTAAAGAAGTAAAGAGTTTGGAGCAGCTTGGCTCTTTTATGTTTTTGGTTTAAATCTTTTGATACTTAAAGAAAAAACTTTAAAAATTTAGAATAAAAAGATTGGGAGTTAAAAATTTTCATTGAATATTCAATTCAACACAAATACATGGCTCTTTATTAAAATGTGCAAAATCTAATGGATTTCAATCTTATAATTTAATATGTTGATTTTTTGGTAGTGGTGGTGGTAGTAGTAGTAATAATAATTTATTGCTCTTGTCCTTAAAATAAAATATATTTGAGGATTTAATTTTGGTTCTAAATATAAACACATTTTTTATATTTGTTAATTTTTTTTTTCTAATTTTTCCTTATTAATGTTCCCTCAACAATAGTCAATGAGATGAAAGAATTGAGGAAGATGACTAGGTTATTTTAGAACATACATATCATAGTAACTAACTCAACCAACTTCCTTAATATAATCATATTAAGTAAATATCTCTTATATTAAAGACCATGATAGACTTTTCACAGCAGATAGAAGAGCATGGGTCCTAGGAGGTGAGCCTACTTGTAGCAGGTGTGGAGGAGGAGTTGAGGACCTAGACCATGTTCTAAGGAGCTGCCCGGAATCTTGTCGGATATGACTGGTTCTAGAAGTGTTAAAGGTAAGGCCACAATTTTTTTACAAAAAATATGAATTGTTGGTTCTTACATAATCTGCAATCTGGAGATGAATGGAGCATTGTTTTTTCGATGTGTAGCTGGATGATTTGGGGTGGAGGAATATAATATTTTTTGAAGGGTTTACTATGCCTGAACCTCCTAAGCTAGTTATCCAAATTTTTGTTAGAGAATGCATTACCTCATCAAAAAAATTGATAGCTATAAATTAAGGAAAGAACCAAGGGAAGTCAAATGGATTTTTCTGAAGGGTGGGTAAAATTGAACTTCGATGGTGCTACTAAAGGTTGTCTAGATTTGGCAAGTTGTGAAGGGGTGTTGAGGAGAAGTGATGGTAGTTAGATTTGTGGGTTTGGTAGTAAGTTAGGACAATGCAAGGCTTTGGCTGTGGAACATTGGGAGGTTGTGCAGGGATCTTAGAATGGCACACGATTTGGGTTTCACTAAGATTATTACGGAGGGAGGTTCAACTGTGGCTTTACACATGATTCAGGAAGCTTGGAAACAAGAAAAGACTAGAGACAGAACAATGAACAAATGGTTACAGGACAGCAACAAGGAGATGTAGATTCAATTTTCTCGTACCTTGAAAGAAGATAATTTAATTGCGGATTGGTTAGCCAATTATAGCTTTAGCTGTAATAAAGATTTTATTGTTTTTTATTCTCCTCCTGTAGGTGTAATAGATTTTTTAGAGACACTGTGTTGTTTGCCCACATCTAGATTCTGCTAAAGATAGTGATGTAATGGCCTTTTGATCCCCTGTTTTTACCAAAAAAAAAAAAAAAAAAAACCAGAGGGAGCACGATATTGCTGCCTTATAATTCAAGCATTAATTTATAGTATAGCATTTACAATAAGTTGTATCATTTATATGTCATCAACAATTAATATATTTTCATTCTTTAGATGCATAAATATTAATAAACGATTCAAAATTTATATCGTATAGTATATACATATATTTGTACTCTCTTTTTTTCTTCAAATATATATATATTTTATTCGAGTCATAAATTAAGACCATCTACAAGTATGAACGCCAGTTTTTTTTAACAATTATAGGCAATATACGCAGACTCTTTGTTTACGGGTGCAAGTAAGACCTATGAACACCATTTTTTTTTGTTGGTTAACGTAGATAATAAATAAATAGATTCATCAACGTATACTTGTACAGTATTCAAATTTTATTTAATTTTCTATTATTCAAGCAGCTTGGGATGATAGGATCCATTCATTCCATAAAAATAATGTCAATCAAATACTTAGCCCCAGTGGGGATCTAGAATTAGCAATTTTTAATGCCCAACAAAAATTGCACATGAATAATATATTCATTTTTCTGTTTCTAGATAACAAACCATTTCTAATACACAAAGTCAAGGAAATCCTAATTATCTGGGAAAAAAATGATGTCGAATGGGATATTCGATTGCTTGCTGTATTACTTTTGACTTTTATGTCGATGAGTATTGACTTTCTTTTTCACAAATTTATAGAAATTATTTTTTACGGATTATATTCGTTCTTAAGAAAGCATTGTACTTATTTAAAGATTGAAAGTTGATTTTATCAGAGAAAAATCTTCAAATAGGGATATTTGCTTCGGTTTTAAGATAAAACGCCCAAAAAAAAAAAAAGTTTAATGACACATAATTAATATCGTCCATTGAATCCAAACCATAATTTCTGACAACGAAGAAACTTCCCCTAGTATCATTTTTTTGGGTGATCAACAATCCCATTTGCTATATTCACACATTTCAATATTTCATATCGCTTATGTTTTACACTGTGGGATTACGTGTTTATTTATATACTAAATCTCCCAGGGATAAGAAGATCATTAATTCAACTTTTGACTTTGTAACAGAGGACTGAGGACTCCCAAATTATGACGACAGAAATGTTTTCTCATTTGTTTTTTTACGATAAAAGAATCATCTATCGTTTACTTGGTCCAAAGCAGGCCTTGCATTTTCAGCTTCAATGCGTCAACTACTTTGAAAATCAGCATCCTCCAGAATATATATTTATTTCCAAACCTATAGGGATCACACACATGAGGAACATTCTGGGGTTCAATACTTCAATAGCAGAAAATCTGTCTCTTCTGTTAGAAATATCATGATGTCTCAGACAGATGAATCGCCTGTGTTTAGCAAACCCAGATTGGTACTCAAGAAGGTGCTTGCCAGAAATGTAAATCATGGAAGTCGTCTAATGGTGAACAAGAACATTGCAAGGTAGTCTTAGACTGTTAAATGTCTATGATCTGATGATATTTCTTGCTATTTATGTTATCTTTCCATGTGGGGTACTGATGGTTTCTCTCATTTTCCATTTTGGGGCATCTGATTCTTGAAGTGAGTTCAAGGGTTTGGATCCTTTTCTGAATCTGGATCACTTTTCAGGTACTATGGATTGTGACATACGGTCTTACTACTACTTCTGTTGGCTCCTAGTCTTAGAATTTTAAGCCCTTGACTTGTGTGAATTTTGCAGTGACTCACCCTGTAGGATTCACTGATCATCCACATAGAGGTACTTCATTGCTCTTCAATTCACTTCTTGATCTGTGCACCTTGTAGAGTCCATTTCTTGATATCTTATCTGCTTATTATTATTTTCAGGGTTTGAGACCGTCACCTATATGCTAGAGGTATACACATATTTGAAGCCCATGAACATGTCCTGTTTGATTGTTTGTTTGTGAGGGAGAATGAACTGGATAGTTTGATTTTGATTCTTTGTTTACCTGTGTGGTGGATCTTAGGGAGGATTAGTTCATCAAGATTTTATTGGCAATAAAGGAACAATAAGAGCTGGTGATGTTCAAGTGAGTATCATAAACCCATCATTTATGCTCTTGTCCTTTTCTCCAGAACAAACCAGTTGCTGCAGAAAATAACTCAATATGTTTGTTTTTCTGTGCAGTGGATGTCTGCAGGCAGAGGGATCATTCACTCTGAGATGCCTGCAGGGGTGGGTACACACACAGGACTGCAGCTATGGATCAATCTTTCCAAGAAAGACAAAATGTAAACTCATTCTTTGTTTAAGATAACACCTCTAAGTTCGAATCACCTTCATGCAACAAGTTTCAAATTTTAAACTCCTTTTTCTTCAAGGCTTGAATTCTGAAGATTGGGTCTAGACAAGAATTGAGCTCAGTTTTAAGATATGACTGATTCTAAATTCCAAGAGTTTTTAAGTTAAGCTAAGTCTGAATTTGACCCTTAAATACAGGTGTCATATCTAGCATGACAAACACAGACAGAGATCTTTTCTTTTCTTGAGTAAGCTTTGTACCACAACTAAAACTGGGTTTTGAAATTTGTACCGCAGGATTGAACCAAGCTATCAAGATCTGCTGAAGGAAAACATTCCAAGAGCAGAGAAAGATGGGGTTGAAGTAAAAGTGATAGCAGGTGAAGCATTAGGGGTTAAATCAGAGACACACACAAGAACTCCAGCCATGTTTCTTGATTTCGAGCTAAACCCACAAGCCCAAGTGCACCACAACATTCCAGACACTTGGAATTCCTTTGTGTATGTGCTTGAAGGAGAAGGAGTGTTTGGGTCCCCAAGCGCATCACCAATTGGACCTTCCAATGTGGTGTTCTTGGGGCTTGGAGATGGTGTGAGTGTGTGGAACAAATCTTCTGAGCCTCTTAGGTTTCTGCTCATAGCCGGCGAGCCATTGAACGAGCCAGTGGCTAAGTATGGTCCTTTTGTGATGAGCACGCAGTCTGAGATTGAGCAGGCCATGGAGGATTTTCAATACTGTAAGAATGGTTTTGAGAATGGCAGACATTGGAGGTCTCAGTGATGCGTGATTTCTGAGGCAGAGTCTTGTGTGAGAAATAATCTGAATTATCAATGTACTTGTATTTTCAATCAAGTGATTGAGGACAATAAGGAGGTTGCATTTGGCTGTTGGTCTATGCTACGTTTGTATAGTTGGTAAAATAAATGGGCACTTCGTTTTCCTTTTTTTTTTTTATGTATCTTTTTCTTTTTTTGAGCGAGATCGCCAACCGACCCCCAGGAGGCACAAGGAGGGACCTTTGCGGATCCGGGACGGGGAAGACCGAAGGCGAGCAGATCGCCATAATGACGATAGGGATCAGGAAAACCGAGATCGTGATCAGGACTCGGATGAACTGAACGAGGCGATCGCTACGCCTCGGACACGAGGATCGCCGTGGCAGTATAGGATGAAATACTTGGCCGGCGCAGGTGGGACCCCATTCTCGCGAGCAACGGCCACGGCACCTTACCCGAAGAATTTCGACCTAGCCGATCTCCCCAAGTATGATGGGACCCAGGATCCACGTCATCACCGGAAATCTTTGAAAAGTTAATGTGGGTAAGGTCAATAGAAGGTCTGGTCATACTAAGACTCTTCTCGGCCACGTTAACCGGCCGGCCCACAAATGGTTGAGTTCATTACCCAATAATTCCATTCGAAACTTTGAAGACCTTGGGCGTAAGTTTGAATTGCACTTTGCCACCAGCAAGAAACAACCGAAATCTCAATTCACGTTGAGTAAAGTAAAGCAAAAGAAGGGCGAAACATTGCAGAAGTATCTGGACCGGTTCAGAGATACGGCAATACAGGTACGATCCTTATCTCGAAGAGGTCCATGTACATTGCCTCGTCAACGGACTGGACCCGATGACCCGCTTGGCCCGACATCTATGTAAGAATCGAGTATATTCATTGACGGAATTCTATACCGAAGCTAAGAAGTACCTAGACGTCGAGCAAATGGAAATCGCCAATGCAGATGAGCCTGAGAAGGCAAGGAATTCATCGCCTGAAAGAAAGGATCTGACCGACAAACACAAGGCGGAACCCTGCAGACGTGGCAGAGAGAGCCGGCCCAGACCAGAGCGAACGGACAATAAGGGGAAGTACGGCAATTACACCCCCTTGAATGTCCCGCGATCCCAGCTGTGGAAGGAGATCGCCCAGACCGAAATGAAGAGGGTGACCAAGCCAAGGCCTCTCAGAAACCGGTCCAATACAGACCGGGGGAAGTTTTGCACCTTCCACGACTGCTCCGGTCATACGACTGACGAATGCTATGAACTCAGGGATGCTATTGAAAAATTTGTAAGAAAAGGGAAACTCAGAAGACCAGAGAAATGGGAAAAGCAGATAAGAAACCAGAGGATATCTAAACGGTAGGAAATATGCCGTAAAAGAGTAAAGACAAGGACGAAAAATACCTGAGTGAATACGAAGAAGATAACTTGAACAAGCGAAATGGAGGACAATGGAGTTTTCACGGAAAAAACTTAGAGCAAGTTCACTACAAAATTGTAGGCGGGAAATAATGAAAAACGCAAAGCAAACACTTCATATAAGAAGAAGGAGAGGAAACGCCGGGGGCAGCTCGGTCTTTAAACATTGATACGATGGAAAATGCACGATATGACATAGGCGCATTAAATGTGCACACAAATCGGCACTCGGAGCGACGCGACGGCTGCAGACCCTTTCCAATCAGGGCACGCCAGGTGTAAAGACGCAATGATGGCGCCTACGGAAAGAAGACCAAACGGCTTACCCACAAACAGGGGACTTACCACATAAATCCGAGGCCGCCCAATACGCCCCGGTCAGGCATGACCCAGGGCACCATCCAGAACGACATCATAGAGGTAAGTCGCGGCACAAGAAGCCGGGCTGGCCGAAGCACAGGCCCCGGTCACACACCGAGCCCGGAGGATCATACACCTCGGCCGCCCAGAAGCCTGAACAGCCAAGCTGGGGGGCATCTGTTACGGACCGGCCCAAAAGCCTCCGAGTCCATGGCAAGGCCCAAGCCGAGTCAGGAGGCGTAATCCGCTAATCATAGCAGGAGATCCGGAAATCTCGGCTGGACAGAATCCGCCCCTATCAAATCGACCCGCCGAGATACACGCCCCATTAATGACACGTCTCATTAATGGTGTATCTCGGGTATCCGCCCCATTAATGACACGTCTTATTAATGGGGTATCATCCAATATCCGCCCCATTAATGACCCACCATTAATGACGTGCCCTGGATATCGCACCAGACGCCTCTATAAATATAGAAGGCAGGTAACAAGGTGCACACACTCTAAACCTAGACTATTTACATACAGTCTCACTGTGCACACACACCACCCCTTTGTCGTGTACGGTGATCCCAAGCTCTCCTGGTTATCTCCTTCATAGATATCCAGGCCAGCCCATACATCCAAGATCAATCTATCAGCCCTCAGCTGAACATCTGTGTTCTATACCAGAACATTTCTGTTACGGACCGGCCCAAAAGCCTCCGAGTCCATGGCAAGGCCCAAGCCGAGTCAGGAGGCGTAATCCGCTAATCATGGCAGGAGATCCGGAAATCTCGGCTGGACAGAATCCGCCCCTATCATATCGACCCGCCGAGATACACGCCCCATTAATGACACGTCTCATTAATGGTGTATCTCAGGTATCCGCCCCATTAATGACACGTCTCATTAATGGGGTATCATCCAATATCCGCCCTATTAATGACCCACCATTAATGGCGTGCCCCGGATATCGCACCAGACGCCTCTATAAATATAGAAGGCAGGTAACAAGGTGCACACACTCTAAACCTAGACTATTTACATACAGTCTCACTGTGCACACACACCACCCCTTTGTCGTGTACGGTGATCCCAAGCTCTCCTGGTTATCTCCTTCATAGATATCCAGGCCAGCCCATACATCCAAGATCAATCTATCAGCCCTCGGCTGAACATCTGTGTTCTATACCAGAACATTGGCGCCGACCGTGGGGACCTTAAACTTCTATCCCCGTGACCACTAATGGCCAACACCAGAAGCCATAGGCAAAGCCAGCGATCGGACCGGCCGAATGAGGAAAGTATCGTACCCCCAAATCAACCTTAGGCCGGATCGAGCAGACCGCCGGCTCACGAACAACCCCCCCGAGGAAAGACGCCCGAGGGACACGTTACGGACGCGGAGAGCACTTCTCCTTCCCCCAACGAGTCTTTGCACGAGGGGCCCCCCAAAGTCCAAGCCCAGATGGTCCCGGCTCCGGACGCTCAGGTATTAGACACCGACGTCCGCATCCTAAGGAGAACTCAAGAGTCGATGATTCAGAGGTTCGAAAACAAGGAAAAGCTAGATCACCTCCATAGGCAGGAGGACTTTCATGCTCTGGAGTTAATGATAGAGGAGAAGCTTGAAAACCTTTTTCAACGCGGAACCCCGAGAGGCCCCCGTAAGGGGAAGGAGGTTGTACGCCTGGATAGCAATAGTCCGCGTACCGGCCCAGATCGAATCAACGCCCACGCGCGGCAGAATGAGGGGGACGCGAATGGAGCGAGATCGCCAACCGACCCCCGGGAGGCACAAGGAGGGACCTTTGCGGATCCGGGACGGGGAAGACTGAAGGCGAGCAGACCGCCATAATGACGATAGGGATCAGGAAAACCGAGATCGTGATCAGGACTCGAATGAACTGAGTGAGGCGATCGCTACGCCTCGGACACGAGGATCGCCGCGGCAGTATAGGATGAAATACTTGACCGGCGTAGGTGGGACCCCATTCTCGCGAGCAACGGCCACGGCACCTTACCCGAAGAATTTCGACCTAGCCGATCTCCCCAAGTATGGTGGGACCCAGGATCCACGTCATCACTTGGAAATCTTTGAAAAGTTAATGTGGGTAAGGTCAATAGAAAAAAGTTTTGGAGGGGTTCGACATCAGTCCCCCATCAAGGCCAGGGCACAGCCCCGGACTCTATGGGCACTTACTGGGGACTTACGAGATCGCCTACTAGAGGAGTCTCAGCGACGGCAGAGGGGATCGAACCCACGACCATTTAGGCCTAGTCCTGGACCCCTTACCATCTATGCCAACTCTCATTGGCTTTTTTTATGTATCTTAAATTTGAGTCATGTAGAAATTTATTGTGATTCTTTTTGGGCCCCGGACGAATTTAATCCTCCCAGTTGTGACCCATTTATCACGCATAATCACCATGCTAGCTGAACCATTGATGGGAGAAGAGAAATTGGGCAATTGAACCATTTTGGCCCACTTTAAGTGGGCTTGAGTGCCTAATAACGTATTTATTTGGCCCAAAAAGTGTAATACATATCATTGACAAATTTAATACTTCCTTTATTCCTAGAAGACTCAGCTCTGTTAATCGGGCATGTGGTGCGAAGTTGACTTGGAAGCTGAGTGCAGGCGAGAAGGGGCTTTAGATAGATATCCTAACTACTAGATACATGGGGAGAGAGGAGGATTCCCTTCTATCTGTCAAGCCTGGGGATTCAAGAATATGGAAATTTATTTGTAAGAAAGAAGAGTTGATTGATTGGGGTTCTAGATGGCAGATCAGGAATGGATGTAGTGTGAGTTTTTTCTCTGATTGCTGGATTGATGTGGGTGTTTATCTTAATAATTTTTGTATTCGTGACCTAATCGAGGAGGAGGAAAATTCTGTAGTGGCTGATTGGTCGGCGGGAGGGATATGGGACATTGACAGGATCTCTGTTGTGGTGAATCCTGCTGGTCTTGATCGATTAGCAGTTGTTTTGCCTCCTAGAACTGATGCTAGTTATGATTGTCTGGTATGGGGCGCTTCTGGAGATGGCAAGTTCTCTATCAAGAGTGCCTATTTCCTCCTACAGCCTAACCCATCACCTCTCAGGGATAAAGTGTTCAAGGACATATGGAGGTGGAGGGGTGCTGAAAGAATCAAAGTCTTTATGTCGAAAGTGGCACTGGATAAGCTCCTTACTAATGTTTGGAGAATCTCTTGGTCGCAATCGTCGGCCTTGTGTGGTTTCTGTAATGCTGGCTGTGAGGATATCCTTCATATTTTGCGTGACTGTGTGTATGTATCGAGTATGTGGACTAGAATCATTAAGCAGAGTTTTGTGCACACTTTCTTTTCCTTAGACCTTAGGGATTGGCTGAGTTTTAATTTAAATAATCATGTGGGTTGTATTTGGGATAATTGCTGGGATTTGCTTTTTGGGGTGGCCATTTGGAAAATTTGGGAGTGGAGGAATGCTTTTATTTTTTATTGTAATTTCCGTAAGTCGTGTCCTGCTTCTATACTTTCGGCCATTTGGCCAAGTTTGGTGTTTGCTCTTGACAGGAACAATCAGCCGGCCTTGGTGCATGGTGGCCCGGTTCATGTTTGGGAAAAAACCCCCACTTGGATGGTTCAAGGTAAACGTTGATGATGCTATGTCCCCCCATATGGTTGCCGCTGGCTGTGGTAATCAGAGACTGCGCTGGTGGGTGGCTTGTTGGTTTTAGCAGGTTGGTGGGTGCTTGTTCAGCTGAGGAGTGGGTGGTGGTGGAGGGGCTCCAATTAGTTTGGGACTTGGGATTGAGGAAAATAATTTTGGAATCAGATGCTTGTGCTGTGATTGCTTTAATTTTAGATACCTCATGTGTTTCTTGTAGGAATCTTGTTGTGAAAGCCAGAGAGCTTCTTACTTGTAACTGGCAGGTTGATTTGAGGAGCATCCCTAGGAATTTGAACCGAATTGCGGATGCTTTGGCTAAAAAAGGCATCTCCACTTCGGAAGTGTTTGTTGAGTGTCCCGGCTTCTTAAAGAGCTGGTTTAATTCAGAGTGTTTGGGATTAATTTCCCCTCGTATGTAATCTACTATTGGTAATATAGGCCCTGGGCCATCTCTTTTAGCAAATATATATATATATATATATATATAAAGGTGGTTGTATTTGCCAACGGATTGGGTGTAGCAGTCACAATTTGGTGAATTGATATTCGTTAAGAGAAGTCTCCATGTTTAATATCTAACAGTATCTTAATAGAATTATCTCCAATAAAAATATATATGTGCTTAGGAGGAAAAAAAAAATACTGTATTTTCAATTATTTTAAACATGTTAATAAATTAAGTATTAAAACGATCCAATTGTTAGAAAATATGATGATTAAAAAAAAAAAAAAAATTATACCAATCAGGTCCTTAATATATGACATAATCTTATATGTGTCATTTTTTTCTCAATTTTCCCCAATGAAATTAAGGATGATAATGACTATGAAAATGATATTTTAGAAATACATGTCATATTAACAAACTTCCTTAATCTAATCAAATTAGATAAGTATCTCATATGTTAAGAACTGTGAACCTGTGATAAGTGAAACATAGAGATCTGGAGACAATATATTTTAGAGAGTGAATAATTAAGAAGTTCCAAACAAGAAACGTAATTACTATAAAACGTAATAACTGAGTTTCATACCTGTAATAATAATTTTCCGCATGAAAAGTAACAAAGTATTCATTCTGGTTATTTATTATTAGTGTAGTTAATTGTTATTAAGATTTTTTTATTTTTATTTTGGTTAATTGTTATTAAGATTTTTGAATGAGTCATTTTTGGAGATTCTTACATTTTAAGAACGTGTTAATTAAATCATTAATGAATAAGATTTACCTCAAATTCTTATGAAACACGCAGCGTGATTCTGGTTAACCCACTCACAAAAATTCCACTTCATTTCTTCGCCATGTTCAATGGGCCCTTGCACACGTGGCATCCACGTGGGAAGAACACGTGGAGAATTAGGAAATATACGGAGGCTGAAAAGCGCCAGCATCATGATGACAAGAGCTTGACATCACCAAAGATCATTGGTCCATGGATAGGAAGTGAGCCCCACATCCCAAAAATGAATTTTCCATTCGTTTCGCCCACGCCTCCAAGCCAACCTCCAAAATGTCAGACCCAACTAATACCCCATTTCCTCTCTCCACATTCTCCTATATATACACCTATAGATTCATAGCTCCATACAGGTGCCTTTCTATCTCCATTATTCCCAAACACGCTTCTCCAATTTTATTCTCCCGCACACAATTGTGGTCTATGAGAGCCATCAGGCGCAGCTTTTCACTGTTCAATTGCCGACCTTCTCCTTCTTCCAACACCTCTGTACTTTCATCTCTCCCAACTATCATGTCACAATCAGATCAATCTTCGCCTTTCGAATCGCCCAGATTGGTTCTCAAGAAGGTCTTGGCCAAATCTCAACACGAAGGTGACGGTGCTGTTGTTCGAAGAGCCCTCGGAAGGTATGTTGTTTGTGTGATGTCCCCCATTTTTCCATCTCTCTTCATTAGACTTGGAAATTTGTGCTCCTGCCTTTGTTCTGTTATATTTCTCTCTTCCAATTGGTATTGATTGGTTTTCTGATTGATTTTCGTTTTATTAGGAGTGATTTGAAGAGTTTGGATCCATTTCTGATGATGGATCACTTCTCAGGTACGTTTCTGGCCTGACTACCAACTTTGGCTGACACATTTCATTATTTATTTTGTTCTCTTGCTGTCAACACATGATGTTAATTTTATTATTATTAGTATTTTAAAACCGGGAGGTGTGTTTGACTTTATTTTGTAGTGTCTCCACCTGGAGGTTTCCCTGACCATCCACACAGAGGTTTTGAAACTGTCACATACGTGCTGCAGGTATATTTGGTTACGTTTTCCGATAACGTATTTGATTTTTTTTTTTTTTTTTTTTTTTTTTTTTTTTTGACCTTATGGGTAAAAAGTAAAAACTACAGATATATGACACTGTTCTTTTTTGCCTTTGCTGATATCACAGGGAGCCATAACTCATCAAGATTTTGCTGGGCATAAGGGTACAATAAGAACAGGGAATGTCCAGGTAAGTGACATGCGCATGAATATGATTGATACTTTCTTTCCATTTTTTTTAATCTTTCCCTAGATAATTTATGTATCAGTAAGATGATGATGAACTAGATTGTTGTCACTGCATATTTCCTTTTTCGTAATTTATGTGCAGTGGATGACCGCAGGCCGAGGAATAATTCACTCTGAAATGCCTGAAGGAGAAGGAACCCACAAGGGATTGCAGCTATGGATCAATCTATCTTCCAAAGACAAGATGTAATTCATAAATCTCATCCATTAATCACAGCAAAAATTTAAACCACTAATTCACCTGAACTGATATTGGTCTTTGTTGTAACTCAGGATTGAGCCAAATTATCAAGAACTTCCAAAAGAGGACATACCAGTAACAGAACAAGATGGGGTTGAAGTGAAAGTTATAGCAGGAGAAGCAATGGGAGTTTCTTCACCAGTTTACACTAGAACCCCAACCATGTTCCTTGATTTCTCAGTCAGCCCAGGAGCTGAATGGCATCAGAAGATTCCAGAATCATGGAACGCCTTTGTTTATGTGTTTGAAGGAGAAGGGGTTTTTGGGTCACTGAGTTCTTCACCAGTGGCAGCTCACAATGTGCTGGTCTTGACCCTTGGAGATGGCGTAAGTGTGTGGAACAGATCTTCAAAGCCTCTGAGGTTTGTGTTGATTGCCGGCCAGCCACTAAATGAACCAGTGGTTCAGTATGGACCCTTTGTGATGAACACACAGTCTGAGATTGAAAAGACCATAGAGGACTATCAATATTGCAAGAATGGATTTGAGATGGGAAGATATTGGAGATCTCAACAGTAATTAATTAACATCTAGCGACAAAAGAAGGAAATATCTGAAAAATAATAAAAATAATATAGGATATATCCTTTTCACAATGTCATTATCTACATCTTCTGGGAGCAATCAAAGTAGTAGGAGCTGAAAAGAAAGATTGGTTTGCTAATTCTTTAGTAGCAAAAAAAAGCTTCTAGAAGATTAAGTTGCTGCTGAGGCAATCATATGCTGTCACTAGAGTCATGATGGGCCTGCTTATCTTTTAGTTCATTTCTCACTCTCTTTCCCTCTCTACCCCAGCTTTCTATAGATATGTTGATATATTTTAAGTCTTGTGTGTGGAAGTTCATGACAGAAATGGATTTCTATTTCAGCTTTCTTTCGATGTTTTTATTTTTATTTTTATTTTTATTTTTGCTTCAATTTATGATATATTTTCTCTTCTGGTGGTGGATTTGAGGGAAGGATGGGTAAGTTGGCTTTTGTTGGGTTGACAATCATGCCTTACACCCACAGTTGACCCTCCACCTAGAATTTTATTGCAGGGAGCACTTAGCAAAAAAAATAAAAGAAAGATTAGTGGGGAATAAATTTTTTTGTCAAAGTTATATAAGCTAGACAATTGTTTGTATTGTATATGATTTTCAAAATAAGATGGCCGGTTCATAATTCATAAGCAGCATGCCTCGATACAATTTTATTTTTTTTTTTTTATATTGATGTAGGCCATCATCCACTTCATTTCAGGTGATACAATATCAAAAAGATAGCATTCGTTCTTCCATTTTGTGATTTTTGACAAACTTCTTCCATTTTGTGGTAATCATTATTTGAAGTTTTTTTAAATAGTATAGTAAATCTGATCTTTGAACGTCCAATAGACCAATACTATTCACACTGTCAAATTTCAAGGTTTAAATTTATAACTTTTTTACATAATCATGATCATGATGGTTATAGAGAAAAAATAGAACTAACAATCTTATAAGAGCCAAGGGGGAAAAAAACCATTTTTTTCTTCCTAAAAGTCTATAACCATCATAACACAAAAGAAAACCAGCATCTTAAATTCAATTCAGTTTTATCTCTTTAAAGTTGGGATTTGTAACTTTTGGTGCATAGCCAACTTTATTCTCAACATACGATATTAGGTTCAGATTCTTTGAATAATGTACAACACGTGGTGCAGTAAGAGAGAAGTAGAGAGAAAAACTTAAGATATAAAGAAATAAGACTCAAAGAATGAATAGGGGCCTCTTGTATGAAAGCAAACCAGATAGTTCAAAAGAAACAAGCCTCATACTCCCATCTCCTTGTATCACTTTCTCTCCTATAGCAATACAACACAGCTGTAGAGGATCCAGAAGTATATATAGTACGTTGGAAAAGTCACAGTCACCCAAGACAACCATAAAGAACAAAGAATGAATAGTGGCCTCTAATATGAAAGCAAACCAGATAGTTCAATCAATTATGCATAAAGAAGTAGAGTTCAATGGATGGGGCAAAATTTCAACACAAATATCAGGGAGGAAAATCTGTGGGCAAGATTGTGGCCATTCATGGGGTACTGAACATTTATATTCTATGCTCTAATAATTCTTGAGGTTGAAGTGGTTTGGTAACGCAAGGCTAGTGGATTTGGCAACTTTTCATAACCTAAAGCGATTCTCGAAAATGAGATGGTCGGTCTATTGCTATCTGTCATATCCCTGAATGAATATATCTGCAAATGAGAATCTCTTTTGAACTCCCAGAATATATTTCTTGGCCAAAAAAAATATCAAAGGGAGGGAGGGAGGGAAAAAAGGTATGTGAAATCTGCTATAGACATACTAAAAAATAACTGTCCCCTTTAATTTGTTGAAAATTGCTGGGACAAGCTTCTTGTATCCCATTTCCCAACTATAAAATTATACTTATTTTCTTACAGCTGAAGACAACAATTTCATTTCTGTATCATGTCTTGTTTTTGTAACCAAAGAACATTTCAAATTATACCATGTCCATTAAGGAACAAGCCAACCCATTTGATCAACCAACCAACAAGCCAACAAATTGAATTAACAAACCAACTTGTATAGAAATAAGAATGAAGGTCATCTTGAACAGCAAGAAAAATAGCCTTGGGATTTCTTTGATGCGCCGGTCCCATCGTTAACAAGGCTCACCCTGTTGACTGACAACTCTGCCTTGTAGGTGTCAGAATTGATGACCTTCCTGCTGACATTGTTGTATATCTCACGAATGACCATCTCAAAAGCTGTATCAACGTTTGTTGAGTCTAGGGCTGATGTCTCCATGAAGAATAAACCTTCTGATTCTGCAAGGCTTTTGCCTTCCTCAGTACTCACATTCCGGATATCTACCATGTCACATTTGTTGCCCACAAGCATCATGGCCATAGTTGTATCACAATGAGCTGCATCATAGTTGTGGTAAAGCTTAGACGGTGAGAATTCCACAAAACGCAGAATACATGAAACTTCTATTCAGAAGAAGAAAATGCATGGAGAGACTTTGCCATGACACTTTGTTGCTTTACTGGCAACAAATCCTTTTTGTCACACAAAACATTGCACCTTGGTTAGCATGTCTAGACGATAACTCTAGACATGCATACAAGATAAATGCCATAACTATATTTAGCATGATCGCTAGGAGGAGCTAGTGAAAACCATGTACTCGTGATTTTTCATCACAAGATAAATTATTAAGCACAACAATGGAGTCATGCAACAAAAAATGAGAGTGCATACCAGGATTGACGACAGAGAATCAAGACTACATGCAGGGTGAAAATCTAAAAAACAAGAAAAAAAAAAATGACGAAATGCCGTTGGCGTGGTTTACCGTTTACCTAAGTAGCACATGAGATCAAATGGCTTCTTTTGTAATTTTTTTTTTTTTTTTTTTTTTTTGGGGGGGCGGGGTGTTAGTTTTTTCTTCCACTGTCAAATGAAAACTTGTAAGTATTTATTAATTTACAAATGGTCCCACCTTAAAGGAGCACAAAGTCTACAAACACGTTGACATTTACCAATAAATGTAAGGAAATAAGAGACAAACTTATAAAAACAGAGACCTCATGACAGCAAAAGAACAAACAAAGAAATATGGGAAGCTATTGAACCAAAGGCTTAAACTGCTGACAGCTAATGAAGAATAGGTTAAAGATTAACAGTTTATATTCTACTACATTTTCTTTTTTTTTTTTTTTTTTTTTTTGGGGGTGTTGGGGGGCTGGTTGCCTAGGGGGCAAAATATTGCTAGCAGATTGGTAGGGGGCCCAACCGGCTTCCTCATCTTTTGTGGAAAGGCGGGCAACCATAGAGATAAAGCTCAGGCAGTAAGATTCACTATTAAGTATACAGCGCGCTAAGCCGTTATATGTGGTCTTGACTGAAGACTTCTTCATATATAGTAAAGGTAAAAAATGCCAAAACTTTTAAAGGATGGTTCTGCTGCAAGGTTCAGCCAAAGCTTTTTACTTAAACTAGGGTTCAAAAATTTTAAAGGATGGCTCTGCCGTGAGATGTCATAAAATATAAATGTCCACAAACAACCCGATCTTAAAAACACACAGTATCCCGGTAAATTGCACCTTTGTGACAGCCTTCTATTACTGGTGGTCCTACAATTTTAGCAGAACCGTTTTAAATGCTGTAGGGAATATTTTGTATTAGAATAAAAAATCACTTGATAAACTATAAAGGTGAAGGTGATGTTTTTATTAAATGCAACCCCATAAACCAGAGGAGAATCTACAGGCTGCTTCTTATTATATGCCTCACCTAATCGAAGGTAGTTGCAATACATGAATTGAATTTTTGTGCTACTATTATACAACAGGTAGAGAAATGGGAAACAATCGCAAGCACTGATAGTTGGCAACCAGTATGGTAACGGAGGAAAAAGACAAAGACAACAAAGGTAATTTTTCAACTAGAAGCGTCAAAAGATCCAATCCAATCAGATCCCAGAATAGAATTCAATTTCAAGATGGAAACTGGAATTGCGTAATGACGTCATCTCTAGATCAGCTCCATGTATACAGAGTTCCTAATATATTAACCCTTTACCTACAGTTTTAAGTAGTGCCCCATCGAATCTTCTGTGTAAGTCCAAAATTATAGAATTCAGTTAGCTGTCTACGATTATAATCGCATCCGATGATCTGTATAGAAAAATTTTCAGCATCAACATCAAAGGCCATTTATCTAACAAAATTGATGCCACTAATGTTACCCAAAAACGGTTCTGACAAAATGGGTTCCTGAATTTAGAAGCAAAGAGCCTTTTCCTTCTCCCTTTTCCCTGTATCTTTCTCAAACAGTTTCATTACTAGCTTTCTTCTGAATGAAGTCAACTAAACACATCATAAAGATCAGATCTATTAGCAATACGAACACAATCATTCAATCAACCAGGAAATAACAAACAGAAAAGGCCCAAAGGTCAAATCATCAAGGCATTGCAGCTTAATTAAATAATTACTTTTGAGCTCATCAAGCCAGCGACCGACACTCTCGAATGTGGTTGTGCGGGTGATATCGTAGACAATGAGAGCACCAACGGCGCCTCTGTAGTAGGCAGAGGTGACGGCACGGAATCGTTCTTGGCCGGCGGTATCCCAAATCTGAGCCTTGACTTCCTTGCCGTCTATTTCCAAGCTCTGCGTCTGAAACTCGACGCCTATGGTGGCCTTAGAGTGAGGATTGAATTCATTGCGTGCATAGCGAGAGAGCAAGTTGGATTTGCCGACGGCAGAGTCGCCGATGATGACGATTTTGAAGAGATACTCTTCACCGCCCTCGTCGTCGGAAGACATGTTCACCAATGATACAGTCACTCACAATCTTCCCACGCAGAGAGAGAGAGGTGGTGGCTTTGGATTTTGTGCGTACAGAGTGACGATCCACCAAGTTGGCAGGTCACTATATGCGCATGGACTGTGGATTCATCATAGATTTTGGAGGCTTTTTTTTTTAATTTAAAAAAAAAATATATAAAATATATATATATATATATATATATATTTTTTCCATATTAAATATATATAGACACACACATACTGGTTTTGCAATTTTGGACCGGAATTTCCAAAGACTCGGGTATTATCAGTTGTTGATTCAATTCAACTCAAGTCAAATGGTAATACTACTATGTTTTGTCTCGGTACAAAAATAATTTCATTACAAAACTCAACTAATTCAACTATCAAATTATGAATGCCTTATCAGTTATTTGGTTTTTCTGAGAATTCATAGGAAGGTTTGACACCCCCCAAAAAAAAAAAAAAAAAAAAAAAAGAAAGAATTCACGGGAAGGAAGTTTTGGTTAAGGAATTCAGTTTATGCGTTAAAAATTAACTATAGATATATGCATGTCCTCTAATAAACTACTAATATTATTACTTTCAAATAATAATTAATTTAATAACACGTTTAATAATAAATATTTTTCTCTTCATTTGTAAAATAAAACATGACCTTCTACTGTATAACTTGTAATAGGGTCTACAGAAATATATAGCAGATCTACTTTACAGTATTAATACTAATTATACAGCCTTATTAGTACCTCACAAAAAAAAAAAAAAAAAAAAAATCGTAAAAGTACAGGGGAGCATATTATATTATTATATAACTTTAGTTAGTCTTTATCGACAAATGGGTCAGACACTCTCACCAAAAGGAGAGAAGTTCGATCTTAAAGTTGGTTAAGGTACTAGAAAAGGTATCCTTGGGGTTTGTGAAGCAATGATAACTCAAGCTAAGGTGAGGCATGTGTACTCTTGAAGTCTTGGTCTTAAATTTCATGTGAAGTGGGTTAAGTGTCCTACCTTTAAAACTATGGGTGGAGCCAACCCTGTTTTAAAATTTTTTTTTGTTAAAAAAAAAAAAAAAAAAAAAAAAAAAAAAACTTCAGCCATCGAATCTCCCAAATTTGTTTTCTTACTTCTCTTTCTCTTGTTTTTTTTTTTTTTCACCCGGGAGATCATGATTTCGGCCCATGGACTATTGACTTATTGTTGGACGTGAATTTATCAAAATGCTGCAAATGGCCCAATTTGCTTTTGGGGAATGCTCACCCCGAATACATTTTTCCTCCTCAATAAAACCTGGATTCCTTTTAAAAAAAAAAAAAAAAAAACCTGGATTCCTACATTCATAACTGAGATTACAGGACAAGGTGGTCTCTCATCACCCTTCGTCTTCGTCTCTTTCAAGTGAGTTAATCGACTAAATATCGGGCCATTTTTTAAAAAATCACCACCGCATTTAGTCGACTAAATCTTGGTTTTGATTAAAAATGGTGACATCGTTGGGAAATATTTTGAAAAGAGTAAGAAAATAGTAATTAATTATTAAAAATGTGACAAATAGGAAAAAAGCCTTAACATGTCGTGTCTCGCTCTCTCTCTTGATAAAAAGGCCAAATAATATTAATAACATAAGTAAAAGTACATCATAAAGAAAATATTAAAAGGTGACAAGGAAAATAAGTTAGCAAATATATATGAAGAAAGATTAACCATAGCTGCATCTAAACTAGGAAAAAAGAAAAAGAAATGACGTAGTATCCTCAAATAAGTTAAAACATATTATTTAAAGATGTTTTAAAAAATATATAATTATAACATAGTACTCCCTCTTTTGAATTTTTTTAAAAAGGTTAAGAGAATTAAATAAGTTAATTTACCATGTATCCTTATATTATATACTCCCTCCGGTCTTAATTATAAGAGCAAATTACCAGAATTTGGAGGGATTAAGGAAGGAAGTTAAATTAGTTAATTATGTATATTTTCCTAAAATATCCTTACCCAACTAAAAATTAAATTTTCACAAATTTGTACAAACAAATCGCGTTCAAAGTCCTGAGCATGCTTCGCCCAAAATAAAATCACCGACCTGCCATTCAATGCTTAGGAGTTAGTACCAAAAGACAATATACTGAGAAACCCTCTTTCTATAAATAATGAAGAATAATATTTTTCATTTCAATATTTTCTTAGGAAAATTTATTGAAAAGTTGTTGTTTAGAAATTTTATCAGTAAAAAAGGCACGATATTTTTTTTTGAGAAATATAATACTCCTAAAATTATAAAATATATCTATGTATTATTAAATTATTATTATCTTTAATTATTATTGAGAAAGTACAAATAGGGGTATTATAGAAAAAAATTGACAAAAGTTAAAACTGCTTCTTATAATTAAGACCAAAACCAATTCTAAAATTTGCTCCTATAATTAGGACCGGAGGAGTACTATATACTGATCATAATTATAAGCCTAGTTGATTTTTGTTGAAGAGATTGAGAAATTTAAATAAGATACTTAATCATTTCATATATGTTATGTATCTTTAAATTATATATTAGTTTGAAGAAAAAATAAAATAAAATACTTTAATGTAATTTAATTATTTTTTAATCTCTCTAAAAAAAAGTCAATTAGAGGAGGAGTGTTATAAGGAGAAAAAATAACAAATATTATTTAAAGGAGTACGGTAGTATTGTTGTTGTTGGAGATTGTGTGATAAAGCGAAGGAGGGTTGACGTGATGGAAATGAAAAATAAAAAAGGGGAGGAGGAAAGCGTCAATTAGGTTGGAGGTGGGTCCCATGAACTTTTGACGTTGGTCACGGAGGTGGCGGTGCCACATGCCTTTGTCTCCCCCTTCTCTCCGTCTTCTTCGTATGATCCAATTTTTCATAATCTTTTTTTTTTTTTTCCAACCAGTTTTCTATATTCTCAATTCTCAATTCCAATTTTGTTAGGGTCGTGATTTGCGTTCCCTGTTAGACTAATTCTCCCAAAATGCGCTTCACCTCAACACAGTCATGCTGGAATCTCTACCCCTCTCCTTCTCTATTTTTTTAATCAAACAAAGCCCCCAAAAAAAAAAAATCTTGATAAATTTCAGGTAAAATGGTCTTAAATAAGTTACTTAATCATACCATATGCTGTGCATATGATTAAATTATTTAACAGTTTATAAGTCAGATAAATTAATCTAAAAAAATGATAAATATATATATTTTAAAGTAATACAATATCTTCCTGAACCTCCACTAAAAAAGTCAACTAAGGCTTTTATTTTGGAATAGTAGTAGTACTAGTGTACGACAGATGGGCATATGGATTTTTTCCAGCTTTTTTTGTTATGGTGTTATTATATGTGAACATTAATTAATTTCTTCTTTTTTAGGTAGTAAATTTAAGGTAAGTGCCGATTATTTTGTTGGGTTTTTTTTTGGGGGGGGGGGGGGTGGATTTTCTTTCAATTTGTTGAAGGGAATGGAATCCATCAAAATATACAGTTAGGTATGAAATCACTGGCACTTGTGATTCTAGTATTTTTCAAATTCAGTATGCTTTTTATTTCCTCCAAATGACTATCAACTCAGCTCTATTTAGTTATTTAGTTATTTAGTACTTTATTTTATAGTGTAAATTATACTACAAAACTGTTCCTATTGACCTACTTTATTTCTACTACTTCTCATCTGATAAGGTTGTTTTCACATATTTAATTGTTGTTTGGAGTAGCAGTAGAAACAATTTTTCCAACTTGATTTACGATATACAAAGTAAATTTGTAAAAAAGTTTTATCTCAACTTGTATGAACGCGCTTCTTCAATACTAATTCAAAGAAGCCTTTACAAGAGTAGCTCAAAAAACACGAGCATGGTGAAAACTGAAGTATGATGTGCTACATGAATTATGCAACATGATCATTATATTAGATCGACACAAGTTTTAGGGGCGGTATAATATGATGGATTTGGGGTGACGTTGAGGGGAGGGGAGGGAGAAGAAAATTTTTGTGAGCTAGATTTTTCTTAAAAAAAAAAAAACAATTGAAGGAATAGAGTTGTAAAATTTCAATGAAGATAAACTGTAAGATAAAAGAGTAAAAAAATCAACTAAAATCTTTTAAATTTAATTTTCCATTTTTTTTTTAATTTAACTCATAAAAATTGTCCCTCCCTTTCTCTCCTTTTTAAATCCCTCATACCAAACAAACATTTATAAGAAAGTAAATTTAATTTAACATAAGTAAATTTGTATGATGAAAAAAATAATACCACTATTTGATCTTATATATGAGTTTAAATTAACTAATTCTCACATATCAAAGAGAAAACTTATTATTTATGGGTAAAATGTCCAATTTTCCTTATTTATGATTAGTTCCAAAAATTAACAAGGATAAATTCTGTTTCCTTATTGCAATTAATATGAGAAAAAAAAAACGTCTTCATTACTCTTGAACGAGACTTATAATGAAAATTAATTTTTTTGGTTAAAGTACATTTATCAGTAATTCATTAACAAAATAATATTTATTATTTTTGAAAAGAAGATGTAAAAAAGGAGGGGTTGGTCAAACAGGTGAAGAAAGAAAAAAGACGGCACCGAAATTCCAGTGAGTGTTGCAGCTCAGACATGAGACGTTGTCACCGAATTCTGACCATTCCAACATCCCAAAGTCCATTTAATATATAATCATTATAAATTAGCCAGAAAAATATAAAATTATGGGCGGCTTTTTACAACCATCAATGTTTCAGTGCAAATTGAGTTTCTCAGTTGCATTGTTTGTGCCTGTGTGCATTTAGTTAGTTTGTTATAAAATAAGGTGAAAAATCATTATCATAGTATACCTTTTTTAACATTTTGCTCACTCGGAATGTCATTTTATCTCTTTAAGTAAATTTATGATAATGATGTAAACTTATATATGAAAATAAATAATAAATCTTATAAGAGTTTACTTTTATTATTAAATATGTATTAATAGTATATATTAAAATATAAAAAATGACAGCATTTGATTTAAATATATTTTAAATCCATAATTAACATAATTAAAATTAAATCTATTAAAATTCATAATTTATTATATTTAATAAAGAAATTTCTATAAAATTCATATATAAAGTATGGTCCCTCAAACAACGAAAACCCTTTTTTAGTCCTTGAAAAGGATGAATAAGTTGATTGGTGAACATGACCAAATCAAAAAAATTAACACAAATTAAGAGTGAGTTATCTAATTACACAACAACCATGATTTTTGTAAATTAGTTTATTTTCCATTAGTAAAATTAACCGTGTTAGAGTTATAGGACTAAAAGTATAATTAATAAAATTAAGGGATCAAAAGTATACCTGATATAAACTTAAAGGACCAAAAGTATACTTTAGCCAAAAAATTAACACAAGTTAAGAGTGAGTTAGCACGATTTTTATAAATTAGATATGTAAAAATAATAAACTTGGTATGTAAACCTGTGAGTTTAACAAAGTTTATAATTGATATGAGTTTACCAATGACTCACTCGATTTAGTAAGATAGAAACTTTAAAACAGTAAACTAGCAAGTCTCACAATTACAACAATGCCGATTAAAACCCGAAAAAATTAAAGAAATGATATATAAATCCGCTCGTGATTAGTGCATTTGTATAATCCTTATCACCAGCTTTAAATCCAATCATGGAAAGAGCCTTTTTTTTTTTTGAATCCTTTTCCGGCGGCCAATGGCCTTTCTTTCCCAAAAAAAAAAAAAAAATGTCGTCTGATTGATTTTTATTTATTTTCCTGAAAATTTAGATTTTGTTTTATTTTTTGACACTGAAAATACGATTTATTTTTAATTTCCAATCAATTCAAATCCATAATTATTGTGTCAAAACCCAACAAGTATTGAATTTTTTTTTTTTTTTTTGCTACAGAGATGCGGGGAGGGGGAATCAGAATCGAACCAAGGACCGGGGAGATATTAAACATCTCAATACCTTTTTTTCTTTGCTTGAAAACATCTCAATACCACTTGTAGTGTCACTGTGAGGAATCATGGTAACAAGTATTGAAATTCATTACAAAGTTTTTCCATCTTTCCAACTGACTTTTTTGAGTGTTTGTACTATCTCCAACAAGCGCCATAGGCCTTTGACAGAGAGTTATTTTTAATTTTAAAAATAAAATAAAATATTTATATTTGTAAATAAAAAGAATGCCTCATGGAGCGCAATTAGAGGGAGGAATTAAGGAAAATAACGACATGTGGCACCGTAAAAGACGGTTAGGGTTCATATTTATAAGAGGGGGTGTTTTGTCTGCTTGTGGAACCTTTTCTGAGAGGGATCATTGCTGACCAGAGACATTCTTCTATTCCCTCTTGTGTTTGTGTCTGTGACTTTCATAGAGAGAGGGAGGGAGCTCACAAAGAAACCGATGGTGAACCTCATGGAATGGCAGAAGCAGCAGCAGAATGGAAATGCTAACAATGGAAACGGAGGAATGATGTACGTGAAGGTCATGACCGATGATCAATTGGAAACTCTTAGGCATCAAATCGCTGTTTATACCTCCATCTGTGAGCAGCTCGTTGAGATGCACAAGACTCTCACCGTTCAGCAGGATCTTGCTGGTCTTTTCCCCTTTCCTTTTTTTCCCTCTCTCTGCTTTTTAAAAGTAATTCTTGCTGTTTTTGTTTCTGATCATTGTCTGCTTCTCTTGCTCTCCATTACTACTAAATTGGTTTTCGATTTCTTGACAATTTCGAAACTTTCTTTAATTTTACCTCTTATCCCGCCTCCTTTTTGCTTTTTCTCCTCCGTGATCTGCATATTGGATAGTTTGGAAATTATCCAAGTTAAAATTCGTCAGATTATACCTTTTCTACGTTTCCACTAGTTTAAGCTTGGAAAGATTAAATCATTGGTTTTCAAGTCCTTCATGAGAATTATTTTGAAAATTGCTTGATGAATGGCCTTGGTGCCGTCAAACATAGGCTTTTGAAAACTGTTACCTCTCTATTTGACCCTCCATTTCAGTACTCTGTTCTATGCATCTTTTATAAGTCCTGCTCTCAAACTCAATAGCTGTTAATCTCTGTAGTCTGTTCTAATTATATTTGTAATATTCTCTTGTTCTTGTTTGCCGTTATCTACAAGGCTCTATGATAAGATTTTGGGTGTTTGAGTGCTCAATTGAGTTTCTCTGTGAGAGTATGGGCAGAGTAATGCATGGTTAAGATTAAATGCGCTACTTAATTACCATATGCAACTAGGAACTGCTAATCTGGTATCACATCTATGACAAAATCAATGCCCAAGGGCTTTGTCCTTGGATTTTCCTTTTCGCTTTTGCATATGAAAATGGCTTTAAGTTGTGCAATAATGTTTCAGCTAGTTTACTAGTTATTGATAAAACATAAGGCTTTATATAAAGTCTGAGATGCTTCAAGTAAGTTTTATATCATCTATAGATGTATGGATTAAGCAAACTTTTGAAATGTTGAGGCTTCAAGTAAGTTTTAGATCATCTATAGATGTACAGATTAAGCAAACTTTTGAAAGAAAATCTAGACTTTCTTCACTCAAATGCAATCCTGAGGATGAATAAAACCTCAATCGTTAGTTCAGAATAAACGTCTTGGACAGTTAGTCGCCATTTTCAGATCAGCTGCCACCCATGCATACTTTTCATTAAAACCCGGGATTCTCTAATTCTCTACATAATAATACTATGGTTTTCTATATCAGGAGTTAGGCTGGGAAATATGTACTGTGACCCATTGGTGACTTCTGTCGGACACAAAATAACTTCCAGACAGAGGTGGACTCCTACACCTGTGCAACTTCAAATTCTTGAGCGTATATTTGATCAGGGAAATGGAACTCCAAGTAAGCAAAAGATCAAGGAGATTACTGGTGAACTGAGCCAGCATGGCCAGATTTCTGAAACAAATGTTTATAATTGGTTCCAGAATAGGCGTGCTCGATCAAAAAGAAAGCAGCAAAATGTGGCACCAAACACTGAATCTGAAGTAGAGACTGAAGCTGAATCTTCCAAAGATAGGAAAGCAAAACCTGAGGAGTTTCAGTCCCAACATAGTGCATCAGCCAGGGCTGAAGATTTGTGCTTCCCGAATCATGAAGTGTGCTCTGACTTGCACTACTTGACTCCTGAGTCCTGTAAACCAGAATCCATGTTTCCATCAGATGCCAGTCTGAAAACTACAAGAAGTTTTGGCCAAATGCCTGTCTTTGATGGAATGCTATCAAACTCGAGTAAGTAGTCATTATAATTTGTGGTAAGCCGAGTAAGATAATTGTAACACATCGAAGCAATTAAGTTAACATTCATCAGCAAAATATTGGTTAACCGAGTAATATAGTTGCATAAAGTTTCCCTTTTTTACGGTGCTTCTTTCATAAATTCTGTGATAAGTAAGCTTTTCCTGATTTTCAGAATTCCAAATTTTTACACATTATCTCTATCTTTTGAATGGAATTATTAATAATAAGTCTTTGACCCACATGTTCCTTTCTCATGAATCTTTGCTTCTGATAAACACGGATCACAGTCTGGCAGTGGGAGGTTTAATTTTTTTTTTTCTTTATTCCATTATTTGGCTTCTATGAAAGTCAATTCTACTAGCAAATTTGGAAGTATCCTCACTTGTTATTGCCAAGGGAACATAATATTTACCCAGTGATTTGGGGCGTTGGTCCCTTTAATGTTGTTGAAGTCACCATTTCCTTACAAAATAGATGAAGTTATTATACTTTCCTAGATGATCCTTCTTCTCTCCCTCCCTCCCTCCCTCTTTAATTTATCTATCCTGGAATTGGCGATCAAGACTGCTATTACAACCCAAATATATATTTTGCAGGGGATGGCTATATGACTGGAAAAATGCAAGTCCCAGGAAGCTACAATTTATACCAGCAAGCTGGAGACTACAACATGACGGGTTGACATTCATTGTAAATTCTGACAACGACTACTATAAAGCTGTAAAGAATCCAGAGTAAGGGTCTGTTGGGCCTGTCTTGGAGTGGAACAAAGATTCGTCCAATGAAAATCTGGAAACTTAGAAACCTTGATTTAGATGTATTGTATGATAGATGTGGCTTCAACTTTGACTGGAGAATGGCGTATAGGTTTGACATCATATTGTGAAGTTGGTTTTCTCGTTACGTACTGGATACTGAAATATTGCAAGTATTATTTGCTTTTTGATTGATCTTTTGGGTATTTCGCTGGAAGAGATGCATTAGAACAATAGTATCTTGATCTTGTCAATTTTCTATTATCTTTTTGATGCCTCTGTTGGCGTAACTAAGCTGCATTTCTTTTTTTCTTGAACAACTAAGCTGCGGATTTTTATACACCCTCCAGTCCTATTTACTTGATACAAGATCCTCCAAAACATTCGATAAAAGTTTTATGACTTTCCTTATATTTTTACATTAGCTTTTCCTTCTTATCTTTCTAATAAGCTTTACCAATAATTTAAAAAAAAAAAAAAAAATCAGTTTTGAAAAAATTATTGAAGTTTGTTAACTTTACAGGACTTTATAAAAAGGATCAAACGAGTATCTATTAAAAAATATTGGATGCGTGTTCACGTGGAACTCAAAAACTGAGCTGAGGGATTACCTGAAAGAGGTAAAATGGGGGAAGCTTGACTCAGGCAAAAGATCCAATCCAATGGAACACAATTTGATATAGTTAGCCATATTTGACAGACATAGTTTTGAATAGCGGGTAGTGGCCGACCCCAAAAACGGCCAAAAACGGTATAGCAGTATAGCGGGTAGCGGTAAAGCCGCATCTTGTGAAGTTTATATAAATACTTATAATAAATTATATCACATATATAAATGCAATATAAGATAAGAAATCACTCAAAATATTACACATTCAAAACAAGGATTCAAGGAACATAAAGGAAGCCACATACTAGTTCATTGAATGTAACTAAATTAATAACATTCTAGAAACATAAACAATCCAAGTAGAGTCAAATACAAATTTTTAATGGCTCTTTCAAAGTCAAGCAGGAAAACAACTAATCAGAATCATCATCAAACATTTCTTCAAGGTCTTCTTCTCCACCCTCACTTTCTTCACTAGTATCAAATTTGTATATTTGTTCTTCTTCCTCATCTTCTTTTTCTTCATTATGACCTTCTTCAATCCCTTCAACCCTTATTCCCCTTGAGCTTGATGGCATAGAGGCAGCTTCCTTCCCGAATCTAGTATCTTGCCTAGTGAAAGTGATAGGCTCATTAGCTCCAGTTACATTAGCAACTTCTCCCCAAGTCAAGATATCATCATCAAAAACGAACTCATTTTCTCGCATCGTCATCCACTTCTCCCACCAACCATTCATTACTTTCATCAATATCGTTGAGGACAATAGGATCAATCAAATCACGACTCTCAAAACGTTCTTTAAGAGCTTGATTATACTTAATAAATACCAAGTCTTGCAACCTTTGATGCTCAAGCCTACTTCTCTTCTTAGAATGGATCTAGTTTACAATTTCCAATAAAGAATATTAGTTTCATAATTATGATATGAAACTCTACAAACAAAGGTCATTTAATAATTACTTACATGCTCAAAAGTACTCCAATTACGTTCACATCCTGAAGAGCTACAAGTTAAGCCCAACACTCTAATAGCAAGGTTTCGCAAATCCGGAATTTGTGCTCCATATGACTTCCACCATAAAGTTGTAATCCAAATTGCAACAACTTGTTAACATAAAAACGTTTTAAATAGAAGCTTAAAGTGATGAAATAAGCTTACCAGGAGCGCTCTTAGTCCTTTGTCTTATTCGCATTCATACCAAAAAGGCCTTCTCGCACGCCTATATTTTTCCAATTGCCCATGTATCTTGTCCACCTCTTCCTCATTTGCACTTAGCTTGTCAATGCATTTATATAATCCAGTTATCAATTCAAGCATCATCATCAATCTGTGGATTGGCATAAAAGTATTCGGGGTTTAGATAATGGCTGCAAAGATGTAATGGATGATGAAGTTGGCGGTCCCATCTTCTATCAATGATAGCAAAAATATCCCCGTATTTATCTTCATTTCCATTGAAAGATTTTTGAATTGCTTCCTTGGCCCTATCCATTGCTTCATAGATATATCCCATTGCGGGCTTTTTTTCATTATCAACAAGTCTAAGCACCCGCACAAGAGGCCCCATAACCTTTAAAGAATGAATAACATCATTCCAAAATCATGGCATAAGTACGGTGTAAAGGTCGCCCTTTTTCCCTTAGGATCTTTTTTTGTATTTGATTTCACCAATCATCGATGTGAACATCTTTCTAAGATTATTTTTTTGTTTATGAAGCCTTTGCAATGTGAGGAATGTTGTAGCAAATCTCGTCACTCCATGCCTAACCAATTCAGTCTTGCTTGTATACTTCCTCATTGTGTTCAATGCCAATGTGTGATTATAAATGAACCCAACAAGCTTGATGCCTCTTTGTATTGCTTTTTTAACTCTCTCAATTTTTCCAATATCTTCAAGCATCAAATCCAAACAATGTGCAGCACATGGAGTCCAAAACAAACGTTCTCTCTTGGCTTGTAACAATTTTCCTAAGAAGTAAGAACAAATTAAACAACCTAGAATGAATAACAATAAAAATTAAAAATTAACAATCAAATGAGACTAAATGGAAGTAATTATGTCTTACCGGCCAATACGTAGTTACTTCCATTATCGGTGACCACTTGAACAACATTTTTCTCCCGATCTCTTCAACAAAATTATCCAAAAGTTGAAATATTTTTTCTCCACTCTTGACATAAGAAGAAGCGTCAACGCTCTTCACAAACATAGACCCAGACGGAGAATTCACCAAGAAATTTATCAATGTTCTATTCTTTCTATCAGTCCATCCATCTGACATAATGGAACATCCATAGTTGGCTCTTTGTACGGCATGATCTTTTAACAAATCATTGGTGTAATCCAATTCCTTTTTAAGTAAAGGAACTCTACACTCATAATAACTTGGGAGCTTTAGACTTGGACCGTAATTCCCAATTGCTTGAACCATATATTTGAAGCTTTTTGAGCGAACAACATTGAAAGGTATACCATTTGTACACAAAAATCTTTCAATGTATTGAATAGTTCTACCCCTTGCTTCTTTATCACAAGCATCATTTATGCTTGTTTGCCTCTTTCCTTTGCCTGCTTTACAGCTTGCTTATGGTTTCTTGAAAAACATTAAATCCAAGGGGCCTTTAACTCTCTTGGTAGCAGTAGAATTGCCATCAGAGCCTTGACTAGAAGATGCCCTACTCCTTTTCCCATTTTTAATGTGCTGAATTTCTTGCATCTCTTCTAGTATATCATCATCTTCATGTATATCAACACAATACACATCCTTTTCAAAGAACCTTTTGCATATAAGCATCCTTCACCATTTTCTTAATTTCCGGTGGGATTTTTTTACAAGGACCCACATCCCCCTTTAACCCAATCTGGTGTTTTTTGGCTCTGGTGATGCCTCCAGTTGTTTCCTTCCCACAAAAGTCACATGTAACATACCTCTTATTGTTGATATCTTTTAGGCTATTCCACTGCCATGCCATATCCAGATTTTCACCAGTGGGCTTTACCAATCCGCAAGAAGCCACGGAAGCCGCCGGCCTAACTTCTTCTTGGACTTGCGATGCCATGACCATGAAAAAAAAAAAACCACAACACAACTCGGTGACCTTAATTCGCAAATGATTCGGGAACAAGTTGAGTAACATGTTGAGTAACATTTGCGAAAGCGGGGAAAGGTTTTGGAAGAATAGGAAGATATAAAAGAGAGAGAGGAAGGTCAAGAGGATTTGGATTCAGAGAAGACAAATCAGTGACGTATAAAAAAAGAACCACGAAAGCAATGCAAAGCATATGATCGGGGTCTATAAACGATGGAAACAAAACAAATGCTAGAACTTAAAATATCATTCAGAAAATCACCCAAAGATAAACTCAAAATGAACCAAGGAGCGACATAGATATGGATCACCAGCTATCAGAGTCAGAAAAATGGCTATTCACGATGAAACGAGAGATCGAAATGGCGGTTCATCGCCTATCACAAATCATAGATAACAATAAATAGTAGAAGATAAATTCCACAATGCAACAAAATAATACCCAACCATAGATCGAAATACCTCAGACCAGAAATAGAGAGAAGTCGGAAGAAGAAGAACTAGCGGCAAACACACAGAAGAGGAGGAGAAAGAGAATATACCTCGACTTGGAAGAGGGAAGACGGACGCACACAACGAAGAGGAAGACGGACGCATGTTGGTTATGATTAGTTTTGATGATGTCTTATATAGATGTCATTATCCAGAGCAAAAAGCTTGAATACTACAATCATGTTCTACTTTGTCTAATTCTTATATTTAATGTAGATGTGGAGTTTAATAATGAAAAATATTCAAGAAAAGAGATTGAAGAAAGAAGAACTTGCTCAATGGAATGAGAAAATCATTATACAAGTTCCTAGATTGATTCTAGAAGTCCCCACAATGATATGGAAGTTGGAACACCTCAATTCGGGGTTAAAATGAGTAAAAACGAGCTTCAAGACTAAGTAACTCGAGTTATGGACTAACTACCTCGAGTTAATGACTTACTACAGTGTTTTTGGGTATCTGGGATGATTACCTCGAGTCAAGAACATCCCCACCTCGAGTTTGGGTGATTTCCAAGTGATTTTCGCTCCCAGACATGTTTTACCTCGAGTCAGGACCTATTTGCCTCGAGTTTTTGGTCTCTGGGATGTTTACCTCGAGTCAGGACCTGTTTACCTCGAGTTTTGGCTTTCTGGGATGATTACCTCGAGGCAGGCTTCATGTACCTCGAGTTTCAGCCACTTACAACAACTCTGGTGTACTCTGTTCCACGTTCAGCTTCTGGCGACCTCTGGTAATTTGATGATATCTCCTAAACGAGGTATCGGATTGACGTGAAACCAGTGGCATATGAAACTAGACATCCAACGCGTCATTTTGATGTATAATATAAGCCAAAATGAGTTCATATCAAGGAGCTATGGATTTTACAAGTTGAAACAAACATCAGCGTCACAGTCCAGACCAAGCTTCAATGTTTTGGGTGTATCTCACAAACTACAAATCCAATTGAGCTAAAATCAGTGCCATTGGAAAGTAGACACACATAGCTTTCCATAAAGAGTTGAATCAACCAAAACGGAGTTCAGACCAGGGAGATATGGCCCTCTAAATTTGACACAAGAATTTCTGGAAAGAATTCAGCATAGCCTCGGGTTTCTTCTATAACTCACTTTAGAGAACACTTTTTACCTCGAGTTAAAGAGTCTACCTCAAGTTTTTGGAGCAGACAGAGAGTTTGAAAAATGGAGATCACTTTTTACCTCGAGTCGAAGTTCCACCTCGAGTCAAATGGCTAACCTGAAAGATTGAACAATGGAAAGCAGTTTTTAACTCAAGTCAACATTGCAGCCTTGAGTCTGTCTCTTCCAAACTCACACTTCACCTCAAGTCATCCACAATATAGCCTTGAGTCATCGTCACCTCGAGTCATAGTCTCTGCACCTCGAGTCTATGTCCTTTGAATTTCAAAACAATATTCATTCTTCACCTCGAGTCTCCACATATCTCACCTCGAGTCAGTCCTACCTCGAGTTGGGACGAAGCATAACTCGAGTCTCTGTGTTCCGATTTAAACGAAGTCTTCTATATTCATCGAAAACTCGAGTCGGTTTCGGTGCCTCGAGTCAAAAAGAGCTCTCTAAACAGCCTTTTGAATTCAATTAATCGATCACCTCGAGTCGGGAACCTTGTGCCTCGAGTTAAGATGCATCCTGGAAATATCATTTTGAATCTAATTAATCAAAGCAACTCGAGTTGATTTGTTTGTGTGCCTCGAGTCAAGGACGAGATTGTTGAGATTCACCGTATCGAAATATTGGGCTCTTATCAAGAGAATCGGATTAATTCCAAATGATCTTGTAAACATTATACAACATTTATTGTAAGAATATTGATCATAATGTTGAGTGATTTTCGAGATAAATCAAGCAACGGTTAGATCTTCAATCGGGGAACTTTGAGGAACGAGAGACAAGAAGAATCAAGACATTAAATCCAATTGAGGCGAGATTAGCGCGAATGGTTAAATGCTACCAACGGTCAAAATCAAACGAGACGAATTCAAATCCTACCAACGGCTATTTCTCCAACTATTATAAATTCACGAAGAAGAGAGTTCATCTACAAGAACCAAGCACATACACGAGACAAAAAATACAAAGTGTTCAATCTCTATTACGTATATATCTTAGGATATCATTGAGCTTCGGTGTTTATCATTTATCAACTTGTGAGAGAGTCTTATCATTTGTATTACAATTCATTCAAATCTCAAGATAGAGGTATCTTGAGTGTGGGTGTACAATTACAACTTGTAAGGGGTAGTGATTCCGAGAGTAAAAGGATCATCCTTCGTTTACAGAGTGTGTAATTGTGTCTGAGTTATTTGGTTACAACTTGTAAAGAGGGGTAAGTCCTAGTAAGAGGATTACTTGAGAGTTACGAGTGTGTAATCAAGGATTGAGATAGTGAGAAATTTGGACGTAGGTCAAGAATTGGACCGAACCGTATAACCTCTTGTGTTCATTGCTCTTCTCTCTATCTCGTTTTAAGTGTTCTTGAGCAATTAGCGAAAGAATTTTCATAATCACCTATTCACCCCCCTCTAGGTGATATTCCACCTTCAATGCACACGGCGTCGCGACCAAGAAAAAAAAAAGCCCGAAAGAGAGGAAGAACAGAGGGAAATCGCGCAACAAGAAAAAGAGGGAAAATGTGTCGGTTTCCCTCTTTTTTTTCAGACAGGAGATGGGTAAAATGACCAACATACCCTTCATTAAGTTGGTCATTTTCCCTTTTTAGCCCTCATTGGTGTCAAATTTTCAAATACATGCCACTGAGGGAAATCAGCCCACTTGCGCCCGGGATAGCGTCGCCTAACCCACTCCCGCGATTGCCGCCACCGTCCGCCACCGGAAACTGTAGCGTTGCGGAGCGGAAGTGGCGTTTAGGTGCCGCAACCCGCATCAGTACCGGTATAGCGCGCTATAGCGGCGCCATTTCAATCCTAGTTGACAGATCAAATGATTTATAAGACGACAACGGTACATCAGCGTTGTATTTGGTAGGAATAATGCCTGCTTTTACCTCACCTACCTAGGCTGACAGGGGACCACATGTGCCTTAATTTACTCAAAAAAAGACATTAACATCCACATAACTGCATGCATTTGATAGAAAACACTTGTAAAATCGTCATCTTTCAACGATATAATCCCTTTTTCTAACTTCAGACATAGGAGAAAATGAAAGATGGAAACTATTTTAATCTCAATATAGTAAGGGGCGAGCATTTGTTTGCTTCTGTTCCGGGTAACTTGAAAGACTGTCCCTCATTCATAACATCACCAACATGTTAATGCAATTTAAACTTTAGAAAGCAAAAAAGAAATTATACGCTCTACTTCTGCGAGAAGCATTCCAAATGAAAGCATTTGTACACAAAATATTTGCTCATCTCAGACTCAGAGCTATAAGAGTAATGCCAAAATACTTGAAAAAGGACCATAACAAAAAAAAAAAAAAAAAAAAAAAAAAAAAAAAACCTCGAAGAGGGAAAAATTATCTCCACTAAGATGTCGATGCCCCATGCTTGACGAGAAGATAACGACATACATTATGTACAGTTCTATGCACTGAATCTCTGTGATGGCTCCTACTGCGTTATTATTAAAATTAAAGTTGGTAAGGTACAAAATCAGTTGATCCTTTGGCATCAGAATCCATGAACTCTATCCATCCACTTTTTCCGCTGCAGCCTTTTGTCAAAACAAATACTATGAGCTTTGTTTACATCCACAGGTGCAATTGTCGAGTTCTTTGTGGAGATTCTGAGGGAGGAGAAAAAATGTTGGGCAAGGGAAAATGCATGAGCCAAACTTTAGCAAGAACATCAAAAAGATTTTATGTTGTGTTTGGATTAGGGAGATCTGAAACGTGAAATCCAAATCCAAATCCATCTATTTAAACGCATTTAAAGTTAAATTTTTGAGATCCAGTAAACATATGAATATTTCAAGAGATTAATTTGGAGTTTTTACACACCTGAACTTGAGTTTGTAGACCTTTGATATGTTGAACAGCCAAATCCAGCATGTCCGCATAGCTTGTTTGCTAGAATGTCATTTTAAACACAAGGTCAAGCCAATTGAAACCTATTAATACTGATTCAACATACAAAACATCATCTGAAACTAATGGATATGCTCCTTATTTCAAAGCGAAGAAACTTAGTTTTGCAAAAAGTTTGTATACCTCAAATCATGTATCTCATTGCATGACTTGTATATGAAGAGTGGAGGTTATAAAGTTACGTCTGCAGAAATAATCATTTATGAATTAAATAAAATTTACTCTGCATCGTTTCAAACCTTGCAGAGGAAACAAAATTGTGCTTGCTCTTAGACTCACTGCTGAGGAAGAAGAGACTTTAACGATGAGCAGCAAATGTTAGTGTGTAAACAGCCGTAATGAGCTTTTCTTTTGCAAGCCAGTTGTTATCTCATTATTTACAAGTGAGGCTCAACATCAATTCAATATTCATTTATTAATTTTTTGAAAAGCAAATAGAAAAAAGTAACATCGTTTTATTTGTAATCTAAGTAAATCAAAAGCAGCTTCCTTTTTCTTCTCATGTCCTTAGATATAAGCCACAATGTTGAGAATGCAGTAAGAAGGTGAAATTTCCAAGCTGATGACATGCCTTAAGCATCAATGATGGCTAAACTGAGGTAGTAGGAACAGATGGCATGATCGAAGAAGAAACTGCCATTACCTTATCCATATTAGGCACCAGATCTTGCAACTTCTTCAGCTTCCCACTAATTCTAGTTCTTCTCTCCTGCACACATGAACAATCATCCAAAGATGTAAATGGCCTTTAAAGAGTTAATGTAACGTATGAACTAAAATCAACCAACGCTGAAAGATTCAACATAAATGGCACCCAAGAAAGGGAAAACAATAATTAGTTTAAGGCTTACAAAATTATACAAAGGCTGCAACAAGGGATCACAAAGAAAATTGTGTTTAGTATTCTAAGTAGTTTTTCAAATATAAAATTCTTTTTATCATGCTTATTTAGCTGAGAAATGAGGCATGTCATCACGTTGATAAAATAACAAGGACCCTATTTCAAAGAAAATTTCCTGACCCGTTCAGCAATGCTTCTTGGATGAGTAGCACAGCCTCGCTTAGCACGAATTTTGCAAGGGACAGAATCTTCAGGAATATGATGAAGCAGCTTCTCCACTGTTGCCATTTCCAGAGTTGTTTGTGGCAGACTAAACTGAAATGGACAAGTCAGTCAATTAATATCACAATAGTGAAACGGCAAATTTAGTATAATTCAAAACTGTTATATTGTAGTATTGGCTGCCTCAAGTACAAGGGCTATAAAAAAATGTTGAATGGACATTAATCCCCCCCCCCCCCCCCCCCAACAAAAAACCCTCTATTGCTTATCATGTTATTATGAGCAAATTCAGATGTTTAAATTGAAATAAGCTCTCACTTCGGCACAGAAAAACACAACCCTGAAGATGTACTTCCTCATCCTCTTTCTCCCTTCCACTCACTCAGTTCCCTCCTAACCTTTCCCCTTTTTATGACAGAAGGAAAAAAGTTTCCATATCTTTTTTGACAGAAGGAAAAAAGTTTCCATATTTTAAAGAGTCAAGATCCTGTACAGTTACAAATTGAATGCATATAGTATCGCCAGATAGAACAAATGAGCCAAAACAAAATAGAAGAATTTGTGTAAAGATAGAAAGTGAGTCTCGTATGAATTTATAATTATAAAGTGCATGACTGCAGAGAATAAAATTTCATTTTGGAAGAGTCAAGATTGTCTCAGTTTGTGAAGCAAAAATGAGTCATTTTTCAAATTATGATGATCAAACTCATTTGGGAAACAAGGAAATAGACAAACTACATCAGAAAACAAACCAATTTTCTCCAAATGATTATAGTCAAGTTTCGCTTAAAATAATTCATTATTCCCCTATAAATTGAGATAATCCATACATTTTATATATTATGGTTCGTTGGTTCTTCTGCTAAACCCAGGAACATACTTTATATTAAGATTCATCTCCATTAAATCCTCCAAAAGAAACTTCTTACCTGAGATTCCAAGGCATTGATGCAGTTCATAATGTCTCCATCTATAGTCTTAGCGCGTTTACTAGAGGGAGCAGAAAACACAATGGAGTTGGAACCATCCCAGTTGTCCATTCCAAAGCTGGTTGTGGCATAAGAATGTGTAGTTCTGTGGTGGCCATTGTCAGAATTGATGCCATCAACATGTTCACTCACCTCCGATATCTGTGAAAGAGATTCTTGCCCAGTGAAGCTCAACTGAGATTTTAGCCTTGCTATCCCATGGCCGCTATTGGAGGCGCCTTGTGCACTATAGCTTCCACTGCCCCTTGAAATTGAGAAACCTCCTGCTCATTTAGACAGAATTAAAGTTTTCACATGGATTGCAATAACCGAGAAAAAGAACAACAAGAATAAGGATATTAAGTCATTCACAATTTTCCAGTTTAAAACAGATGCACAGTTTAAGGGTGAAGAGTTTCGATTACGTGCTTCGACTATTTGCTTCGGATAAGTTGGATGGTCAGGACTAGACAGGTATAAAGAGAAGTAGTTACTATTTATATATGCCTGCCCTATATAGAGGTTTGAAAAATTTATCAAGGAAGTTATATACTGTATTAATCTATAAAAGGACACGACCAGCTTCCCTCAGTTGATTGTTTCAGTCACAAAATCACATATACCTAGAGTCCTCAGTTTTCCCAACCACGAGATGTCAATATTTTAAAGGTTATTGAATTTCATTCACTGAGCACAGGCAGGTGGCCGAGTAAGAGAAAGAGATGAGGAGTCATCACTATCTTAGGAAAAAATCCTTTCACAAGTGTCCCAAAAAAATAAAAGGTCAGGAGTCAAGACTTGCTCAAGAAGCAGCATCGTAATGTAGGAATAATTCCTTTTGGGAAGTGGAGGGTGCAACTTGTTCCAGCATGTGTTACTGTTAGCTAGTGATACAGCTCAAGGATACTTCAAAAGTGAATCAAATCTTGATCAAATCCAGGGACGTAGACAACTCGCCAATCACTTTTGATATAGTAGGATAAAGCTGATCTAGCATTATGATTGGCTTGTACAGAAAAACGAAGCCAAGTTAAAGCCCGCATTTGTATGAACAATATCACATCAATTAACTTTTTTGAACATATTAAGAAAACTAATTAAATTATTTTAAAATATTTATATTTATCGTTTTTTTTACCAAACTATTCCATCCAACTAATATATAATCTAATGATACATAAAACAATAACATATGAAATGATTAAATAATTTATTTAACTTTCTTAATCTCTCCAAGAAAAAAAAAAAAAAAAACCATTGAATCTTATATTTTTAGTATCTCCGAATTGACCGATATAAAAATTGATTAGAGATAGGACTAAGTCTCGAATGCTGCCTTCCATAAATAAGAAGTAACTTGAAAACTAAACTAGATATTACACCTTCAGTCCTTAATATAACATATGTTTGGAGAATTGCTCTTAGTCCTAATTATAAGATATAGTTTTCATATTTGTTAATATTTTCTTAATTTTCCTCCATTGATACTCCCAAGGCCCCAACAATAATCAAAGAAGAAAATACAGGTGTGCCCTTGTTGACATAATAAATGAACTACCGTTAGGAGAGAATCGCACACGCTCAGATGTATAGACCAAGTCAGAAAAAATTTCAAGCGATAAAAGAATGAAAAGATGCCTAGATCGATGTGCTCCGCGTGAATGCTAGCCTGTGCGTCATGTCAGCCACGAATAAAAGGAAAGGTGCTATTGGGCCAAAAAAAAAAATACAAAAGGAAAGGTGCTATGTTTATGGCAGAATTTTTTTTGTTTTGCTTTAAAAAATATGCAGGGGGGCTTTTTTACTACTGCAACTTATAAAGGCAAAATTAATAAAATATCATATCCGCATTAGAATCAACTAGCAAGCCAAATGCTATTCCGTGTGCTGCTCTTTATAAACAACTAGTTTAAAATAATAAATACATCAAAAATGTTTCATGAAATGAGCATAGAAATGCAAATGAGTAGCAAATATGAGAGATTATAAGCAAAAAATAATTAAAGGAAAGAGAATTAATGAGATGATGGGTGACAGGTAATTAATATAAATATATGTACCTACTAGAGGTAGAAAAAAAATTGAGACACAATAAAAAATTGTTTATAAAAAAGACCAATCCCAAAAAAAAAATGGTTGTTTATAAAAAAAAAAAGAGAATAAACAAAATACCAATGGCTGCGATATACAGTAACGAAACAGCCATCGTAAGCTAGCCCTAGTGGGGGCATTTTCGTCATTCAAAGTTTCATGACCAAAGTCAACGATTTCCCGCTTGTCCCAGGACGAAGACGTTATGCGGTTATGGTTGGATGACACCCGCCATATTTACCATTCTATCCTCAACTCACAAGGCCAGAAGTATAGATCTCCTCCAATCATATTCTACTTTTCGTAACATCACCCCAAAAAAAATAAATCGATTCCCAGACATAGGAAAAGACCCAAAGCACCCTCATGCAAAAGACCTAACAATGCCTAAACCGAAGGGTATTACTGTCATTTAACATGTGAATGGTGGACCAATAAACCACTGTCGGATATAGTTGGGTTCGCCCACAGAGAGGCAGAAAAAGAATAAAAGTGATAAACATTAGGTGGAAAGACGAAAATATCCTTACCATTATCAGGTGGTGTAGTAGTGAGATGGCTGAGGAAGCCAGCTGGCGAGCTTCTCTGACGAAGCAAAGCCGAAGAGGAGATGCCGAAGCCGATGGCGGCGCCGTCAGGAGGAAGACCGTACGATCTCTGCAAACCGAGCCTGGGAGGCTGCTGGTCTTTTGGATCGGAGGATTGGCTGTTGACCTTGCAAGAGGACTCGGAGGATTCGCCGGGGAAGAAATGGTTGACCGGAGGGCGTGATCCGACGGCGTTAGTGGAGAATTCGCGGTCAGCTCCTCCGATAACGGCATCGACGGCGTTGGTGAGGAATGAGCCCGGGGCGGAACCGTAGCGGGTTAAGCCGCTTTGGGACAGGGAGGAGGACGACGAGGAAGAAGGGTACATATGGATTGGATGGGGGAGAGAGGGAAGAGGGTAGAGAGAGAGGGAAGAGAGAGAAGGGGGAACCGGGAAAGCAAAGCAGAATTACGAAAGAGAGAAGAATTGAAGATTGGGGAGGCCAATTGGGGAAAGGTCTCTGGTTATTATTACATCACTCGCTGGTGACGGTATTGCCTCATGTGCCTTGTGATTTCATAAATGTCTTCCTTCTTTACTCCATTCCTTTTTTTATACTATCACACCTCTTAATTTTTAATTAAGGGTTTAAGCACTTAAATTAATTGGATGAATTATGTTTTTATTAATAATAAGCGTTTTAAATTCTAGTGAACCCTTATACATCTGACTCAGCTAAACTTGTGTGTCTTTTTGTATGTGTTTTTTTCTTGCCAACGGAAACTTTTGTGTGTTTAAAGAAAGCTACAGGCAAGCAATAGGATGATAGATAAGGGAAACATTAAGAGAGTACTATTAAAAATGGATTTAAAGAGTGTAGAATTAACTAAGTTGGTTTGAGGAGTCCTATGTGGTTTTTTTTTTTTTTTTTTTTTTTTTTTTTGGGTCATCCAATAAGATGTATGGTGTCTAACTTTTCAGTGATGAGATTTTTAGCGGATTTTATTGTATCTAGTTATTTTAAACAATATATATTAATTATTTGTAGTCATAGTTAGAGTGGGAATTAGGGACGGACGGCCTGTCCCCGCCCCCTACAGGCCAGGGCCTAACAAGGTCTAGGGTAAGGAAAACATCTCTGTTTTTTCAAAGTTCTACCAATAACCATCTGCCATTAAGGCCGCCTTTACCGGCCTAAAAATTACTATCCCAAATTTTAACTATTTTTCCTTCGATTTTTTAAAAAATATATAATTAGTAAATTGCAATCATTAAAGTTCTAATCTATCAAATAAATTTTATCAACATTAATATCTAAACAATATAAACCATTTAACAAATAAACACATTCATTAATTCGTAATTAAAAAACAAATAAACACAAAGAATATGTTTTTTCCCTTTTTTTTTTCAAAAAATATTAAATAAAGGAATAGCTTTATGTATGCCCACCACAAAATGTCTTTCCCTCTCGTAATTTTGTGTGTCGCAAATTCCTTTGGTTCATGATGATTTTACCGGACATAAAAATAATTATACTTATTTTACACAAAATATATTTATAATTTATTACTTATATAATATTGTAATACTAAAGTATGTGTTTATTTAATATGAAAACATCCTTTCTTTAAAATTTATAATAACTAATTATGTGTTTTAATACATAATAATAATAAACATAAAAAACGGGTTATAGTTTAAACTATAAAAATCTAAGTAATTATAAATAAACACATTCATTAAGTGAAAGTCTAAGTAATTAATTTTTTAAAAAAAAAAATACAGTTAAACGGGCTCATAGGCGCTTACCGAGGCCCCGTAAGGCTAGCCTGGATTAAGCCCGAGGCCCTACAGAGCCGGCCCGCAGGGCAATTTCAAATTTCTAGTATATTTTTTAAGCTCAAGCTCAGAGAGGTCGTGGCTTAAACGGCTGGCTCGATAGACCCAGCCGGATTTCCCGCTCTAGTCATAGTAGTGTACATAGTAATCAACGTAGTGATAATACCTTTTTAATAGTCATAAGAATAACATATGCATCTTTAAAATAAATTTTAAGTTTTGTTATCTTTTTACTATCTGAATAAAATTGACTTTTTTTATAAAAAAAAAAATAAAATTTAAGTTAATTAATTCCCTATTTGTTCCCCCTAATATAGGGGTTATTAAACTAGTTAAGACGGATTAATTAAATGAAATGAATTATAATCTTATATTTTGAACAAAATAATCTCTTAATTAGCTCTTGTATACGTTATTGACCTATGTACATGGTATTGATTTAGGAAATCATTTTCCGAAACATTTATAATTATTTTTTCCAACCCTAAACATTTATATTCCGACAATAGTACAGCTCGTTAATTAATTACCCTTTTCACATGAGTTCGTGAAGTAGAGAGTTCATTAAATATCACTTTGTCATATTTGTTCGAAAATCATCTTATTTCGAAATATACTTTTTCATCGTATTAAAAATAATAAGTTTCTGCCATATTTAAAACACTCTACTACTTTTTTAATAAAAAACACAATTACTTTGATTTTTTTTTTTTACATAAAAATAAATTTATAAGAATTATCACCGTCTTACCCTGAGTCATAAAAAAACATTGTCAATAGTTCAATCCATACATAAAATTTGGAATAAGTATAATCGAATTAAATCACAAGATTATTCTTTTTTTAAAAGCAAAGGAAAGGTACGTTATTCATTTCTCAAATACTTCATGGACATTTAAAAATTAATTAAAAGGTGGCTATATGCTCGTGCAAGTTGCAAATATTTGAACACGCTAACTTATTAAAACTCTGAAAATGTCTTTGGTCATGTGCAGGATTTGCTTCTCTCCTCCCTCTTATCTCATTTTTCCTCTTACTCATCTCATCATCATTATTTCTTGTCATTTGAACAATTTAGATAATTTGTATTTTTTGTCAAATTGTTATTATGATTTTAAATAAATAAATTTAAACAGTTGAAATTTGATTTAAAGGCAAGGTTAAATTTGATATAAAAAGTTCATAATTATAAACTATCATTAAAAAAAGGAAAATCACACTTAGGTCTCTAAACCAGAAAAAATAACAAAAAGGTCCTATTGTAGATTCTCTTATAAAAAAAATCTTTATGGATTTCATTGATATAAATTCCAAATTTGAAATTACCTTCTTACCCTAAGTAAATTGATATTTTGATATTTTATCATATTAAGTTATATGACTAAGTTCAAGTACTTATTAATGTTATTCTAAGACTTGTCAATATAGGCATATTCACCTGTGAATGAGGGCTGTTTTAATTAATATAAATGAACTTGTTAATAGTCACTCTATGACTTATCAATATAATCATGTCCACTTGTTAACTGAAGTTGTTTTAAATTATACTAAAAAATGATAATAGTTAACATAGATGTGTCTTGTTAATGATCATTCTATGACTTATCATTATAATCACATAGATTTATCAAAATAGGTACATACATTTGCTAATGTATAATTGTCATTATAAACACTTAAACTTGTCAAAATAGGCACATAACTTGTCAAAATATGTCCATAACTTATGTATAATTATAAACTTGTTAGACTAGGTATATAAATTTATCATAAAAATGTCAAAATAGGCACATAGAAATCTATACTTACCAATATATGACTTGTTCGTCCTTGTGTGAACCATGGTTGGAGAATAGGGTCTTGACAAAAGGTCTATGTGTGTATCTTGACAAGTTTATGTGCCTATAATAACAAGTTATACATTGGCAAGTGTAAGTATCTATTTTGACAAGTTTATGCACAAATTCTACAAGTTTATGTGGTTATAATGACAAGTTATACATTGGTGTATGTACCTATTTTGATAAGTTTATGTGCCTATAATAACAAGTTATGCATTGGCAAGTTATGTGCCTATTTGGACAAATTGATATGTCTATAATGACAGGTCAAAAAATGATCATTGATAAACTCATTTATATTAACTATTGTCGTTTTTTTAGTACAATTTAAAACAACTATCATGGACAAGTGGACGTGACTATATTAATAAGTCATAGAGTAGTTATTGACAAACTCATCTATGTTTATAAAAATAATTCTCGTTGACAAGTGGATGTGTCTATATTGATAAATCATAAAGTGGCGGTTGACAAAGTACCTAAACTTAGTCATATAATTTATTATCATATAATATCCAAATATCAATTACTAGGGGTAAGAAGGTAATTTCACATTCGAATCTATACCACTAAATCCTTAGGGACTCTTTTTTATTAGGGAATCTACAATGAGACTTTTTTGTTATATTTTCTAGTCCTTGGGACATAAGATTCCCTTAAAAAAAATGCTCATATATTTATCAATGTAAAACATATATATTTATATAATTTGTAGAAATAAGTGAAGTTAAATAAATTATTTAATTATAACACATGTGACAAGATCTTTCTAAAATATATTTGTGCAATATTAGATTATATATATTTTATAAGTTAGACAGATTAATAAAAAAATGATAAATATAAAAATTAAAATGGAAATTTCACCCTAATTTATGTCTTACATTCAAAACATGAGGAGTATTTATTTGGAAAAATTTCACTAAGCTACAAATGATGTGATATAATATCAGTCAACTCTCAAAACTATCTGAAACTTCACTGCAGTCTATGGGTCAAGATGAAATTAAGTTTTGTAGATAAAAAGACAATGATATCTTTCTCTCTTCTTTTTTTTTTTTTTTTTTTTTTTTCAGAAGGGTATTCATAAGACAAATAAATGGATTAGAGAAGAATCCATGGAATTGAAAACATTTTGACCATTTACAAAATAAATATGAAAATTTACAAGATAGGTATGAGTATCTACAAGATAAATAAATATATTTACTAAACAAATAAAGGGATTACAAAAAGGACCTAGGGAATCAAAAACATTTTAGTCATTTACAAGACAAATATAAAAATTTACAAGACAAATATAAGCATTTACATGGCAAATAAAGTAAATGTATCATTGTTTTTTTCACCCCTAAAACTTAATTTCAGTCTTATCTAAGGAAATGCAGCAAAATTTTAAAAAGTTTCGGGGGTTAGTTTAAATTATGTCAAATCCTCAGGGACTGAATGAAATTTTCCCTATTTATTTTGGTCCAATTGTGACATGTGGTGTGCGTGCTACGGGTCATAGGTGGCGATCAGCTAATTAAACGTGACAGCTCATGAAGGCAGTCGGTGGTAACATTTTATATAGTTGACATTGGGGCAAAAAAAAAAAAAAAAGGTAATATAGCTGACATCTCTTAAGTGATATTTGAAATTTAAATTTCGCGAATAAAAAAATAATATATATATATATATATATATTATGAGAAGTGTTATGAATTACAGTATGCTTATGCATTATATTCATATTCAATATCCGTTAACTAGTATCGTGGATATTTGATGTTACGCAGGAAAAAAGTTTGGGCATTTTTCATTGAATTGTTAAATGGAGTAATATAATGTCACAAGTTGCTATTGAAAATGAATTCCATATTGCCATTTGTTAATGTTACGTCCGTATCAATAATTAGCTCAAAAGTATTAATCATCCTCGGTATACTATATTAAGTTACGTTGACCAACCAAAAAAAAGTTGACCTTAACTTATCAATGAATATCGTATAAATCAATCATAATAACATGTTTATTGTACTGTATTGACCCACGTAAGTGTTTTGTATTTATACATACGGTTAAATTAGAATAATCGTTCTTCTTGTATTTGAAGAACATCAATGTTCCACATATATACACATCTATACCATCAATTTATCAAGACTTAATTATAGCAAAATATACCAAATAATTATGGGATAGGTTATTCTACCTACTCTTATTTTACCTACCTTTGCCTACCTCTCTCACAACCATTGGATTATAATCTCATCCAACGGTGAAAATATGAGGGATAAAATAAACCTTTTTACCCCATTTCTCTCTCTTCCTCCTGCATCCCACCCTCTCTCTCTCTCTTCCTTCCTCTGACGATTTGCTCAAAAGAAATAGATTAAAGTCGGTACAACTTCAGATGAAGAACGAAGCAAAGGGAACAATATATAGTAACAAAAGCTGTTTCTCGCGTTGTGGGATTATTGGATTATGGACAATGGCCTTCGTAAATCTAGGGTTAAAAGATATTTAAATATTCAACCCTTTTGCCTGGAAGAGGGAATAAAATGCACGAGACCGTTGCGTTTGGTTGTTAAAATTTCTTCATTCTTTTTTATTCCTGGATCGTTTTCTTTTCCTGTTTCCCTTCCCCTTCTCTAGGGTTTTTTTCGTATTAATTCTCTAAGAGGTTTAGATTTTGCCAAGCAATCGGTTAAAAATATCGCCTGACCCATCTGTTTTAGATTCAATTATAGATTTAGGTTTAGTCGAATGTGGAATTATGGAGACTTTTATGAAATTTAAGGTTCAATGAAGCGGCAATGAGGAATATAGTGGGAATATGGATGTTAGATTGGAGGGTATGCAATGCAGTTGGGAGAGGGAGGAAGGGGTTTTATCCCTCAAATCTTCACCGTTGGATGAGATTATAATCTAATGGCATTGAGAAAGGTAGGCAAAGGTAGGTAAAATAAGAGTAGGCAGAATAACCTATCCCAATAATTATACAAAAAAACAAATAAAGTGAAATTAAATTATTTTGTTCTTAATTAATATGAAAAAAAAAATGTTATTTAAAAAGTAACAAAATAAGTTATACAATTTGAGATGTGAATATAAAATAACATCACAGCAGCTGCATTAATAACCGAATAAACTATATTAACTTAAGCATGTGGGAAGCGAACTGAGGTCACAATTGTGCCACGACATATATTATGAATATAATAATATTAGGAGTGTGGCCTAAAGTTGAATGTGCCGAGATGTAGATAAATAAATAATAAATAGAGCGACTAATGTGGTGATTAATGAATAATGATGGTGATAAGCAAGAAGCAAGTAGGAATAATATAATAAATAATAATTAAGGTGGCCACCTAATATTGGAGGCTATAATTTGAAGGCAAGTTGGAATTAAATAAATAGGTTCAGTGTATCCTTCACAAAATTACAAAAGCCAGAAATCACAGCCTCCACGCACTCCTCACAACCCCGTGATGTCGATCCCATCCTTGCTTTTCACTTTTCCTCTTCCCACTGTTTTTCTTTTTCTTTTAACTCTCCAAAGCAATGTACACTCGATCTAATACATTAATTAATTATTAATTATATGACGTGAAAGACCTTCATGCAGTATACACCAACGTAAAATTATTAATTAATTTAGTTGCATAATTAATGGAAGTGCTTCCCTCTTTTTTGAACATTATTTATTTTCCTATATATTAATTATTAAATTTACATGATTTTGATTATAAAAGAAAATTTAGCATCGATATATCTTTAAAGCTTAAACATAAAAAATAAAATAAAAATGAGCATAATATAAATATATTATTTCTGACTATTAACTACTCTATTAAAGACCAAAAGTATATTATAATAGTGCGGGAACCCGGAATAATTGCAGTGATTACATTTTAAAATAATAATAATTAAAAAAGCTACACTGTATAGGCCCATGGTTTTATTCCATTATTAGAAAGGATCACTGCTACAAGTTATGTATTCATTTATCCAGTGCCAGACAATATTATAATAGTGTAATTTTTATAATTTTGGATCTACGGAATCTTAGGTTGCCAAAATCTATAAAATACTGCACTCCTTATTGGTCGCAACTGCCTAAATAATACCATCCTACTTTTAAATAATAAGTTCTCTTTTCGTGTGTTTACCGCGATCCTCATTCCCATACTCTTACAAATAACAAACTTTTTTTAAAAAAAAAAAAAATACAAGTAAGTGATTTAGTTTTTTTTTTTAAAAAAAAACAGTCGATGTGGGATTAAATTATTCTTTTTCACAAATATCCTTGTTAACGGAGATATTATGTAAGAAAGATATTTTAAACAATCTAGATTTTATTTTGAATCTGTATTAACATCATTGATTTATTTGAAAAAATAAAAAAAGAATAAAATCATAGAGTTAATGAGCAGGCACTAGGCCCAAAACCCAAGTTGTGAAGAAATAGTAATATTTAAGATTCAAAGCAGGAGACTGAATATTCGAGTCTGGCATATATGCTAAGTTCAATTAACGTAATTAATTTTGAACCTGGGTGTTTAAATTTTGTAGGCCCCATGCTCCCACTTGACACTTGTTACTTTTGGAGCTTCTTCGAATCGCGCTTTTGCAATTGAGCCTTGGCCCACAATCACTGAGCGAACAAATACGAGCATTTAATTGGAGCATCAAAAAATAAAGGTAGGAGGCAATATAATTAATTTATTCCTGGCATTTCCAAGTCAAATATCATGTTGTTTGGCTACCAAGTTAGAAGAAGTGCTACTTCTTTGATCCAAACAGGAAAATGTACAACTCCTTAATCGTACTATATCTCAACACTATATCCAAACACATATTATACCATAATAAAAGAAAATACCATATGGGTTGAATATTAATGAATTTAATTGCCTTTAAAATTTTATTCCGCATGGATTCTTGATTGTAGGACAAGTGGGTGTGTGTGTGTGTGTAAGCGTAGCATCAATGTATAATGTCCTGTCAATATGTTGCTTAATTAAATGACTACTACTTTTATTAAATATTATCAACTTGCCAACTTGCTTATCTTTTGTCAAAGTTCACCCTATCAACTTGTGTCCTCTTCTCATACATGAAATCTGAAATTGTGCACGGCATATGTTTACATGCATCTATTCAATTAATTTTTTTATCTTTACAACTGTCAGGTGTCAGCTCTCTTCATACTTGATTTTTCTTCTTTCGAGCTTATTTATCGAGACCTCTTGTGTTCTCTTCTGATACATAAAATCTGAAATAGTACATATCACATGTTTACATGCACGTACTTAATTAATCATTATTTTTTTACAAATTTGTTAGGTGTTAGCATTTTGTCTTCTTACTTGATTTTTCTTCTCTCGAGCTTATTTATCGAGATGTTGATATATTATATAAATTTTATGAAATGTTATATCATTTATATAACATGTCAAACCCTATGGTAGGATAACCGCTATCACACAATATGTGAGATATCAAACTGTTAGACATAGACCTTTCACTTGATTATTTCTTTGTTATAATTATTTTCTTCGTGACCCATTATAATTTAGTTTCTCTTTTGACGTGTACACAAATGATGGATATAAATGTCCAAAATTTGCTTTCATCATATTCATTAGTCAAGTGTCGTTAAGTGAAGCGTTTAAGTTTGACCTCTGAAGTATCGTTACAAGTACAAGGTGATCTTATGAGCAAAAAAAAAGTACAAGGTGATCTTAGACACAATCGGAATTTAAAACAGAGACACAATTCATGTTATTGGGCCTTGGGCCCATTTCATTCAATCCCTTCAAAGTTCAAACCCAATTCCTTGGATCAGGATTCCATTTCCATGGTTTGTTTTGTCTTTTTCCAAAGTGAATCCTCTCATGAAATACGAACGCCTTTAGACAAATTACCTATTCTATCCCTATTTTCACCCGTGTGATTTGTGAATTAATTCTCATTCGGACAACTATGCCCTCTCTCAACTCTATTAATAAAGAGTAAAACTAGATCCCCCCCCCCCCCCCCAAAAAAAAAAAAAAAAGAATTTGTCACATTAAAACACAAAAGTATGACACACAAATTATTTGATTATTCTTAAAATTCAATCTTTAATATCCGACTTGGGGAATTAGACCGACGGGAAAATATGGTTCGTGTATGCATGACTTGTTCGGGAATTAGACCCCGACGGGAAAATATGGTTCGTGCATGCAATGGCGGAAGGTGTTTATGGCCAACTGGGGTTTTTAAATTTTTTTAAAATATATGTATTAATTATATAATATTTTATTTTTGACCACTAATTTGGCCAACTAGCCTTCTAAAATATTTTAAAATATGACCAATAATTTAGCCTAATTAATCTCTTATCTTCTCTATAATTTCACTATCTCCCTCTTCTCTTCTCTTTTCTTTTCTTTCCTTTTTCTTTTTTCATTTTTCCTTGGCTTGGCTTCCTCCACACGCATATTGAGTTTGACACTTCCATTCTTCTCTCCCACGTCGCCTCTGCTCTGACTCCTCTCAACATGGACAAGAACAACATAGGGCCTGTTTGGTGTCTCTGGTACAAAAGCGTTGGAGGCAAATAACACTGCTGGTGTAACGTCCTCCATTTTACATTAACGAAATTACAAATTTAGGGTTGATCAACGACTAAGTAATGCTTTATTGCTTGCCAAAATATACAATATAAATTAGAGTATGCAAAATGAGCCCTAATGTGGCAATATACAATCATCCAACGTATACCAGAAGATGGAAGCACTACTACCAGAAAGGAGTAGCCTAAGCTTCCGAAGTTTTCCCTGATGGACTCGGACGGGAATTATCACCTGGAAAAATGTGGTAACCATCAATCCAACTCATTACGAATACTAACATGTGCTAGTGAGGTGCCATGTGGAACAATTTATATAACAAGGTTTTTTTTTAATAAAAAAAATATATAATTTACCAATATCCACATCACAAAATTTCATATCGAAATTATGTATCACAATTTTCAATAACACAATTCCCAAGATACCTCCCACCAATCCAGCCGAACCGCCTTATTTCCTCCGACTAGACCCATGGGCTAAGTTACATCCATGTTTCTTGGTTACTCGAAAGCTCACCGGTCATGTGATGAGGACCGACCAAAATCCTCGAGCACATGTCCCGGACCATGGGCCTTTTCCCCTTATTGAACATGCGGGGTGTCGTATGCCCTCATTAAACTAGTGGGCCGGTCCTCATTGAACAAGTGGACAATAGTAAGCCAACCATCATGCATTAATGGGGCCTCACCACGTGGTGAAATATATTACTTCATTTCCTCCCAACTCAACCCTTCCCATAATTATCATAATGAATATCATAATATCAAAACTCTCAATTCTTATACATAAATAAATAAATATGTACAAATTCATAATTTAAATCATAAGGTTCCGTAAGGCAATTTATATTAAAAAAATTCATAATGATTTCACAAAATACTCACAAACAACATATCAATACACATAACAAGTGGAAAGTGGTTACCTCTCGCCGTAGTTAACTACTATCACACTCGCTTTCCTAATCCAATAGCTCAAACACACGCCAAAAATCAATCTACCACAACCAATTTACTAACCATTAATAACTTTTTCAAACTCCACATAACTAAAATTGTAATTTATAATTTCATAAAAATATACAAAATTTAATAATGAATATTATTAAAATAAAAACTGAAAATAACAATCCTTCAAATTTCAAAACTAAAATGATAAAAATTTCAATAATATCTTTATTAACCCAGAGGCTATTCTAAGACGTCATCAATACTTTAAGTTAGAAGTTTAATAAATACCAATTGTCCTACAAATTATGCTTTATTGCATTACATATAATATTTCTAAAAATTCCAAAAATGTATATATGTAACTTGACTCTTTACATAGGACTTTTTCCAGAATTTTTCTGATTAAACTTTGAAAATTCGTAATTAATTCTACAAAAATCTAAATAAGGTGTTTCCAAAAGCTACGTGCTCTTTAGCATGTCTACTTTCACATAAAAATAATACCAATAGCCATAAAATATTATATTATTCGCAGATTTTTAAAATGCAAACATTGTTCAGAAAACTTTCCAAAATTGTGACTCAACTTCCAAAAATCATATCTCGAGTTACAAACCTCCGTTCAAGGTGATCTAAAGCTCTTTTTAAATATTAATATGTGTAATATCAACACAAAAAAATTTCATGAAATAAATCAAAGGTTTCATATTCCAAAACCATGCCAGAAGATAATCACTATTCCTGGAACATAAAATTCGTCCAGATTTTCTATCAAACTTCGGAAAATCATATCTCCCTTTCTACATGTCCGATTTAGGTGTTCTTTGGCTTTTTAGAAAGGTCTAGATGTCTAATATTTACTGTAAAAATATCAAGGAAAAAATCAAATGCTTTCCATTTCAAAAATGAGCCCAAAATTTACTGTTCATGTCTGAAGCTGACATTTTCCAGTTTTTAGTGTCTAACTTTGAAAAATCATAACTCTCAATCTACAAATCCGTTTTGGCTGGGGTTGTGCTCGTTTTGAACCTTAGTGAGTCTATTATTTACTGTAAAAATTTCAAGGAAAAACTAAAAGGTTTACTTGGTCCTAATTGCCACGTCATTTTCATGCTCCAGAGGCATACCAGAAATCTCCAGATTCTTAGCTCAACTTCCAAAAATTATAACTGGAGTTATAGACATCCGTTTAAGGCGTTCTTTGGCTCGTTGGAAAGATTGAGATGTATACTATTTACTGTAAAAATTTCAAAGAAAAAATCAAATGTTTTCCATTCCAAAATCAAGCCCGAAAATCACTGTTCACCGGATGTGCAGAAAACGTTCCAGATTTTAGCAAAACTTTGGAAAATCATATCTCTCAATCTACACGTCCGTTTTGGCTGAGTTTTGACTCGTTTTAAACCTTATTGTGTCTACTACCTTCCATAAAAATTTCGTGCAAAAAATCAACCATTTTCCATAGAAACAGATCAGCGAAAGACACTCTGTTTGTGAGTCCGAAAACAGAGTAAAGAAAACACAGCAGCTTAACCATGCGTTTTTAATCCTCAAACTCAGAACTAATCATGTAGGAACTAGAAGGGAGGGGTTTAGAGGCTCACCTTGATCGATACACAGGCTTACATGCACGGTTCCAACCTTCTTCCTTTCCTTCCGACTCTCTCTTTCTTTCACTCTAGCTCTGCTGGTTTTTGTTAAGGGAGATGGAATGAAGGGGAGTCAAGGATGAATGATTTTATAGAGACTTAAGGGTATGATCTGAGAAATATAAAGAGCATAGACCGATGGAGAAGAAGAATAACCAAGAGGTATTCGTTGCGGGACTCGAGAGGCATGGGAAGGGTCTGGTTTGCTGATGAGAGAAACATGGAACTCTGTTGCGTGTGGACAGTTGTTGGCTGAAGATGAGATCTGGAGGTGGGCGTGATCTTCTTGCGTGTCTCTGTTTACGTGTGTAGCTGATATGTATCAGATAAAAGATGGTGGGTGTTGAGTATGTAGGTTGATATAATAATGGTTATTGGAGAAGTATGGGCTTTGCTGCTTCTCAATCTCTGTTGCGTGCATGGCCTGGTTCTTGAATTGGAGAATAATCAAAGTGTGTATAGGCCATTATGGGAATTGTTTGATTTGGGCCGAATGGATATTATGGTGTGGACAAATGAATATTTATGGGCTAATTTATTTGCAATTATTATATCAAAAAAAATATTTGCAATTATTAGATTAAAAATTTAATTCTTAATTCGATTTAAGGATTTTCTTCCTCAATAAAAATTTCTTTTGACCCCAAAATATTATCTCTAAAATATTTATGCCAAAATTTATTCCCTAATTATTTGTCATTATTTTATGGGGAAATATGCCTTAAATTTTAGTAATTAATTTCATAAATATTCTAGGGAAAATTTCACAATTAATTTTCCCATAAAATATCCAAATTCCAAATCCCAAAATTTGTCTCGGGCGTTGGGGAAAAGGTATCGTGAAAAAAAAGCCAATGGAAGGTGTTTGGGTAGGTTTATTTTTCACCGGGCTTTTTCCAAAACGCTTTTTTTTTTTTTTTTTTTTTAGTTGGGAGGGCGAGCTTTTTTTCAAAGAAGAGCGGCGCACAGAAGTCGAGAATTGGGAGTGATATGGGGCCTGTTTGGGTTGGCGGTGGGAACGATGGCTTAAAAGCTATCGATTTTTATAAAAGCTCGGTAGGAAAAAAGTTAGGTTGTAAATGATGATTTGTGTTTGGATTGCCGGTTGGCTTTTTACGAAGTAGTTTTTTTCTTAACTAATGAGTGTTTGGATTGTTATTTGAAAAGTCAGTTAAGATGAAAAATGACTGAAAAGGGCATGAATCATATTGAGTACTACTATACATATTAATTGTATATATTTAGATAATAAAAATTTTAATTTGGAAAAAATTTAAATGATTATTAAAAAAATTAATAAACAATAATTTCAACTTTGGAGTGCTTTAATATTATTTTGTCTTTTCATAAATAAATAAAAAGAAAGAACGTGTATGGTACGGAAAAGGAAAGAAAAGAAAATTTTATTTAGAACAGGATACAAAAAAAGAGGGAAGCAGGGAGTGAGGATTTAGTGGCGGGCCACGCGGAGAAATAAGAAGAGCATCTGGGCCCCATCACTACATCACTGCAAGCTTCTTCTTTTTTTTTTGATTGGACAAGATGAGAATCCGAGCCACCGCTGGCAAATAAGCTCCAAATTGGGGCGTTGAAGAAGTCAGGTGGCGTTGGGCTAAATGAGATAAATCCAGCCAACGTACTGGATATTCCAAACAAGGCTCATTGGACTTTTTTTTTGTTGGATCATTTGCTTTAAAGCTACTGAATTTTTTGCACTAAAAAGCTAGGGAAAAAAAAAAGACAACCCAAACAGGCCCATGGTTTGATTATAATTCTCACGTGGGCCCAACCATTTTTGTTTTTCATGGTGTATATATACATGGTGTTTATTGCGCCGGACAAATACCACACTAGTGTGCAAGTAAATTTTTTTTACTTTTAATTCTTTTCTTTTCTTTTCTTTTTTTTTTTCACAATTTCTATCATTTTTTTTACTTTAATTCTTTTCTTTTATTTTTTAAAAATTTCTATCATTTAATTTTTTTTTTCCAAATTAAATTTAAAATTTTTATCTTCAATTATCACTTGACCAAAAAAAAAATATATTCAATTATCATAATATATACAACTAATACATGGGGTTTAAACTTCTCATACTGCATAAGAAGAAGAAGTTTCCTACACACATATAATATATAGGTAATTATATAGCTAATTATATATTAGTCATAAAAATATATAATTAGCTATATATATAAAATATATAACATATAGGTAATTATATTAGCTAATTAATTAATTTGAAGAAGAAAAAAGAATAAAAGTACTCTTAAGTAATTTAATTAGCTTCCTCAATCTCTTAAAAAATATTAATTCTATCTTATATGTAGGTTTAGTGAGAGTATTTAATAAGATTCATACCCTTTTTAGTCATTTTTCATCTCAACTGACTTTTCAACCGTTAACCCAAACACTCATCAGTTTGGAAAAAAGCCACTTTTGTAAAAGTTAAATGGCAATCCAAACACAAATCACTGACTTTTTTCCTACCGGGCTTTTAAAAAGTTAGATAGCTTTTAAGTCACCGTTTCCTACCGTCAACCCAAACAGGCCCATAAAAGATGAGAAACTTTCAATGTCATCCCCATCCGCCTTTTCCACTTTGCATATGACGTCACCTTTTTTATTTGAATTTGAGTCTTCCTTTCTTGCAAATAATTTGGTTGTGTATATTAAAAGAGAGATTGCTGAAATATTTATTATTGATTGTATCCTTAAAGATTTTGTCAATTTAAAAGAACGCCGTCTATAATTTTAGGTATGCATTTTTCCTTTGATTATATTAAAATAATTTTATTAAATTTCATTATACATATAATTACAAGTATTATATTTGTGTTTGTGATATCTTTAGGACAATGGTTATTTCATTACTCATTAGACTGTGAGAGGAAAGTAAAATTCATGTTTGAGGTACCTACTGAAAATGTTAGTATCATTATATATGTTGTTTAAATTTATAATTGTCCGTTATTATTTATTTATATTTTTAATGTTAAGTCATACTATTTAGTAAGTAGTTCAATATGTTTATTTGTTGGCTCGGGCTAAAAAAAATTCCTGGTTCCGCCACTGCGTGCATGCATGACTTATTCAAGAATTAGCATTTGTTGGCCAGTCTTACAATGACTTATTCGGGGATTGATTACACGTATACATGTTTCTCAGATCAGATGAAATGAGATATCTATTTTTTTTAAATCAAGTTTGGGTCCTTGGATAGCAGCAGTAGAAGTGATTTTTTTTTCTTTTCTGATGGACTTTTCTCGATGGACTTTTTTCCCGATGGATTTTTTCGATGTGATTTGTATTTGGGATAGCGATGACAGAAGTGACTTTTTTCATCTTTTGTCCTTGGATTCAACTGGCGAAGGGGTCAAACTTTCTCATCCAAAGGGAGGGGGTTCGATCCTGGAGTTGGTCAAAACGTTGGGGAGGCATCCTAGGGGTCTATGAAGCAATGAAAACATTGGGTGGAGGTGGAGGCATATGTACTCTCCGGCCCAGTATGCCTTGTAGGCGGGCTCCAAGCGCCTTGCCGCTTTGGGCGACCGTGGGTGAGCCCAACGTCTTTTCTAATTTATATATATATATATATATATATAAGAAGTGGCTTTTTTCTTGAAGGGCACTTATTTGACATAGCTTTTGAAAAGATAAATGAGATAGAAAATGACTGAAAAGAGCATAAATAATATATATATATATGTGTGTGTTGTATAAAATGTGATAATTTGGGATAAAAATTTAAAATAAATATAAATTTACTAAATAAAATAGTAAAATTACCATTAAAAAATTACAATAAAATGAAGTGTTTAAATAAATCTATTTCTTATAAGTTGATTTTTAATTTGATCACGAAGACAATTCATTTGTGTTGAAGATAATGATAAGGATGTTTCACAAAAAAAGCACTAACAATTGCATTGAGATACGATGTGTTGTGATGGGATAAAAAGCATCAAAGCCTAGCTTCACAAAAAAAGGCGCATCACAGTGTGAAGCCCATCAATAAATGATGTCATCCCAAACATCTAATAATTGGACTTTGGCTGTGATTGAACTATAAATGAGTTTATTTGAGCTGTGGCAGCTATCCAAATAAGCTTTTTGATATTTTTTAATTGAAAATCTTCTTACCGGACCCACAATTTAAGGAGCCTTTCGAAAACATTGGACAAGAATTTAATTTTTTCTGACAGGGTAAAGAAATGTCAAGATCTCGCACTAAATTCGTTCCGAAAAAATTTAAAATAAAAATAGAAAACGCCTCTAAAGAAGCAATAATCCATTGAATGCTTTTATGTTTAACAAAATAAAAATCAACTTCATCATGATTTTACACAAACACACACATTTTATACACACGCGTATATGCATAGTCATGTTCTTTGAGTACGAGTTTTATAAATTGTGATGAAAGATCAAAGATGAGACTGGTGCTGTATTATATAAATTTTAGAAAACAAATTATTTAATTTAGTTTAATATAGAAAACAAATTATTTTTTAGTTTTTGATTTTATTTTTCGGGCAAAAAAGAGGAAAAAGACGGTCGGGGGATTGGGGCAGCTACGAGTAATTGAGAAGGTGCGTCCGGATGAAATTATCGGATCCGTCGATCTCCTGTCTTCGTCGCGGCACGGATTTCCCGTCAATGTAGGAGACACCGAATAAGAGCGAGCTCTTCCTCCTGGGATCATCAAACAACACATTCAGATCTCTAGAGAGAGAAGAGATTGAACCAGACACCATTTCTCTCATCTCTCTCTACCTCCTTCCACCTGAATTCTGAAACCTTCATCAGGTGGCGACCATGCCTTCCTCTTCTTCTTCCCACTCCCTTCTTCTCCCTCTCGCGGCGGCTCTCCTCCTTTTATTCTCCGTCATTGCTGGTGTCCCCTCCGCAGCGGCCGATGATGTCAAACATGATGACGACAGGGCTCCCAAGTCAGACTCTTGCAATAATGACTTCCAATTGGTAATTTATCAACTATCATATCCCTCTATTCTATTATTCAGCGAACCTTTTGTTACTTCTCGTAATTGATACGTTTGGTTTGGATATTGTGAAATTCCCATGAAGGAAATTGGAAATGGAATTAAGATTGAAATGGGGATGTTATCTTCCATGCTGGTGGATAAATATTAAACTCTGTCACGCATGCTCCGCTGGATTTCGTGTGATCATATATCTTTTTAACTGCTGTATGGGTTATGTTGCTTCTACTGGTATTGTGAAGAAGGGCCCTGTTATAAATGTTGTAATGCTGTGATTTATGTTACTAGATCTTTACACTCTTGTTTGAGTTTTCCCTCACCATTTTCGTTCTTGTTCATTACTAATTACAAAAGTTATGTGCCTCAAACAGGACTGTATTTAGCAAAAAGAAAAAAGCTAATCACTAAGTTTATGGATTGGTTAATGATTTTAGATATATGTAATGTTAGATGATAAGTTGATAACTATATGTTAGAAATAATTACTTTATGATTAAATCAAATAATAATTGATTAATTAGTAAAATTTGTGTCATGGTATAACTTTAACCTCAATTAATTAAATCATGTGATCAAATAGAAACACAAATTAAAAGGTACTGGTGTGTGACAGTTACATGACATTTTAAAGTTGGGTTGTACATTTTTTTAAACCACTACTGCATTGGCCCTGATTTGCCTCAAAGGCATTCCTGTGAGGTGCTTGGATGGAGGACTCTCACCTCAACCAGCAGGTTGAGATAAGGCCCTTTGAATATGCTGCTTCTGAATTACTTTCCTTTACTGTTGCCTCTGCTATTTACCTTCGCCTTTCTCTATCGATGTTGATTTTTTTTTTTTTTTTTTAACATCGGAATCTTGCAGGTTAAGGTGAAGAGCTGGATTGATGGCAAAAAAGGGGATATGTATAATGGGATGAGTGCAAGATTTGGGTCTATATTGCCGGAGCAGGCTAAAGAAAGCATCAGATCACCTGCTGCTGTTGCAAATCCTGAGGATTGCTGCTCCAATTCAACTTCTATGGTTTGGCTCTTTTTATTTCTAAAATTTCATCCTTTACATTGAGTTCCTTGATTGATGCTCTTATGGTTGTAGACTAATTACAGAAGAACATGCATGGAGAAGACTTCCCCAGTGATGTGAATATTACTCTTGAAATGTCACTTTGTAAATTTTTTATTTATCCTATTGCAATACACCAAAATTTTTGAGAACCTACAAATTTTCCAACTTAGGATAATGGTCATTATAGAATAGGGAATATCTGTTCAGGTCGCATGCTTTGTGTGTTAATGAATTTCCATTTGCAGTTATCTGGGTCAGTTGCTCTATGTGAACGAGGTAATTGTGACTTTTCAACTAAAGCAGCATTTGCTCAGTCGGGAGGTGCTACTGGAGTGTTGATGATAAACAGCGATGAAGGTTCATTTTACTGCTTGACACATGCATTGCTTCTATGGTTTTATTTAATAGTTACCTTTTTTTTCCTGTTTGACAGAAAGTATAATATAACATTGTTCAACTAAAGTTTCACTTGTTAGGCTTGTGAATTGTGATGCCCCTTTCATTTACAATGCGTTATGTGGTTATATTGTTCTCCATAGTCCATACACACAAGATTTCACTTTTGAAGGAGTATTAGGTTTCCAAAATACCTTGATGAATTTAGAGTTAAACTATCTCATCTAGATAAGTAGAAAGACAAATTAGATCTGGATTAGGTAAAAGATTTCCACAAGTTCATGAACTAACTTATTAGAGGGGTTTCTAGCAAAATGAAGATCCCAAGAAAAATATTTCCCTGAAAAGGCTGAAAACAATGAATTGGAACTAAGCAAGGGACACAGATGACGAGACATTGTGATTTCTTTTCTCTCATCTTCATCTTGTTTGATCTGGACATTATATACTTACAAATCATTATAGATTTTAAAACTAGAACTACAAATCTACAATTAACATAACTGGTTCTTGAAATAGATGCCTTTCTTCTTCTATTATGATTTTTAAAAAAAAATATTTATTAAATAAAAAGGGTTTAAATCTTGTTCTCACTAAAACATTTAGCATGATAACTGACTTGTTGAAACTTTGTTTTCATTGCAACTGTCTAGTTTTTGTTTGTGCTTGTAAATGCATAATTTTTTATCCACAATATTACCTATGATCAATTGTTTTCTGAGAACTATTGATTCAATTCACTCAGATCTTATTGAGATGACTTGCTCCAATGGCACTGCACCAAACATTTCGATTCCAGTTGTGATGATATCAAAATCCGCAGGAGAAAATTTGAAGAAGATAATGTCTTCAAAGAGAGGTTGGCTCTTCACCCTTTTAACTTCTACTTGTACTTTTCTTTTGCTTTTAGGAAAAGATTTAGGTGAATATATTCTTGAGCATTTGTTAAATGTATTTATGGTGCAAATAAGATATGCAGAATGAAGCACGTGCTCAAATGAAGTAATCACATACGGGTGTATTTTTTTGGGCATGGTTGGGTGTATTATTTAGATGTCGTAAAGTCATTGGCCAATGGAAGAGGTTAAGGGTGAGGTGGATGTTCATGGATTTAGCTGGGAATTGAGTCATCATTGTGTTATTGCTGAAAGTTAAAACATATAACACAAGTTAGCATTATAAATTGTAGGCTAAGTTACACTGAGATAACTAGCTGATCGGTTGGTAGTTGATGTTGATTGTTGAAATATAGACTAACATTTTCTGGCTTCTGTTTTATTTGTTAAAGAGCCAGAATGGTCTTGTGATTTTGACAGAAGTTGATATCACAATGCTTGTTATACTTTGCAATGTTGCTCTGATTTTATGGGAGTTGCTGGAGGGAGGAGAACAGATTGTGGATTTTCTTTATAGCACACTTTATGACATTGTCGAGATTTGTGACACTATGATGTCTAGCCATGCTACATGATTTTCCTTGTTTTCTTATCCGTGAATTTTGTTAGTTTTAAAATGGAAAAGGAAATGAAATACTGAAGCCCTTTATCATTGTACAAATACTGTAGATTGAAGTGATGGTTAAGTTTGATAAGTAGCCACTGACGAAATTTTCAATTAACTAGAGTGGTGAGAGGAAAGAACTAAGATGAAGGGTCAAGTTTTTAAGGTGAACCAGAGGTTAATGTGCTCTCTTTCTTCTGCTTACTAAACAAAGAAATAAAACTATTTAAAGATTAAGTTGCTCTCATTTTGTTAACTAGCACAATTATTGGCATTGCTAGGTTTTTTTGTATTGGAATTAGCATTTTAATTGTTGGACAAATCCACAAATGCTTGCTAGTTTTCATGCTGACACATATCTTGGATAAGTTAGATAAAAAGGGAATTGTGCTTGTTGGGTGTCAAGTTGATCTCCAGTAGATTATTTACAGATGGTTAATTTTGCGTCATCCATTGCAGTGGAAATTCTGTTATATGCTCCACTTCGCCCACTTATAGACTACTCCGTGGCATTTTTGTGGTTGATGGCTGTTGGGACAGTTGCATTGGCTTCACTATGGTCAGATTTGACTGCCCCTGAGCAGACTGATGATTGCTATAATGAGGTTTTTTGTTACAACCTATATCTGTCTCAAAGTTCATGGTTTGTGTTTAAGTGCCCCCCCCCAAAAAAAAAAAAGGGCGGTTGATGCCTCAGGGTGTTAGTTGTCTTGTTTATTGTTTGGGGCAATTAATAAGTGTTTTGAGCATAATTTTAGTTGAAGGCATGCTTTCACCCATTTACAATCTTTCATTATTTTTGCATGGTGATTTTATATTCTATGTTTCCTCTTACTTTTGCCTGCCTTTCCAATTAACTGTTCATTTTCATTAGTTGCTCTTAAAAAAGGAGCCAGGGTCTTTTTTCCTTTTTTTGTCCCTTATTGGTGGTTTATTTCTCATTTTTAACTCATCTTTGAAATTATTAATTTGAATACCATGTTGCCTCATTTTTTCCTAGGAATCTTCAAATGCCGCAGCAGCTAAAGATGAGGATGAAATTGTTAGTTTAGATGTGAAGGGTGCCATCATCTTTGTCATAACAGCATCTACTTTTCTCGTGTTAATGTTCTTCTTCATGTCATCTTGGTTTGTCTGGTTGCTGATAGCTCTTTTCTGCATTGGTGGTATGCAGGTAATGTTTTTGGTCATTCCTTTGGCTGAACTCTTACACATTAAGTAAAAATAACTTCTCATTAATTGTTAGAGCTATTTTAATAATTTGATCCCAATTATCTCATCATATCAAAGGAAAAAACTAATGCAATATGGTCAGAGTATGAAGACTTCTATTACTTGGCATATTGATCTGCTCAAAATCTTAGTGGCCGTAAATGCTGATTAAGTATTCTGTCTTGATTTCTCAATCATATTGATTTCATACTAAATTGTAGTTAATGTTCGCTGCTTTCCTTTTGCTAATTGAACAATGCTTTTGATATCAGGGAATGCACCACTGTATTGTGAGTGTGGCTTGTAGGTAAAATCAATACTCATGTTTTGTTTTTTTCCCTTAAAACATAGCATCTTCTCTTTCTGTATGTTTTATGTACTGATAATCTCTTATTTTCAAATATATGGGCAGAATATGTCCAAAATGTAATAGGAAGACTGTGAATATTCCTAAGGTTGGGGAGCTTTCTGTTTTCTCACTTGTAGTGATGTTATTTTGTTTGGTATTTGCAATTTCCTGGGCTGCTACTCGGCGGGAATCCTTTTCATGGGCTGGCCAAGATATTCTTGTAAGTTTCACTCTTAGTAGCTAGGATGTTCACTGGTTCCCTATTGTCAGATTTCTACAGCATTGTCGCAGGAACTGGCTTATTATCTTGATGTTTGTGGCTACAATTTACTGATGAGAATCTATAGTTGACTGTTTATTTTGTGATGTTCAGTTGTGAAATATGCTTTTAATCTTGACAGGGCATATGCTTGATGATAACTGTGTTGCAGTTGGCACAATTACCTAATATCAAGGTAGCTTAATGGTTTTCTTCTTGTTTTATTGATTATTATTTCTTTATAATTTGTTGTTTATATGTTATAAAAATTCACCACACTCAATTTTTGCATTTGATACCATAGGTTGCTACTGTCCTCCTCTGTTGTGGATTCTTCTATGACATCTTCTGGGTGTTCATATCTCCAATATTTTTCAAACAGAGCGTCATGATCACGGTAAAATCTTACTTTTAGTCAGGTTTACTTTTTTCTGGTTTGGCTGGTTGAAGTTTCTGGAAACAGCCTCTCTGCTTGCAAGGGTAAGGTTGCGTACATCTATCCCTCCCCAAACCCCACCTGATGGGTGTCTCGTGCATTGAGCCGCCTTTTTTTGTTTGGTTGAAGTTTGCATCTTCAAAATTGAGAACTTAGTTTATAATATATTGGAGTAAAATTCAGCACATCCAAGTCTGAAGTTGTTACTACCTTGTATGCTTTGGTGTGTACCAAATTAGACTATATATGCATGAGGTGTTGGACAGATTGATGTGGAAAAACTTAAGCAAATCTGCATTAAGATGTCTTCAATACACGTTGATAAGTTTTCTTTGCTAGGTTGCTCGAGGTGATAAAGCCGGTGGGGAAGCAATTCCTATGCTTTTGCGAGTTCCTCGTATTAATGACCCTTGGAGTGGTTATGACATGATTGGATTCGGAGATATTCTCTTCCCTGGTTTGCTTGTTTCTTTTGCTCACAGGTACTAATTTCTTTCTTATTTTTAACTATTTATGTATATGTGAGATTTATAAAATTGAACATCCACGCACAGCTTTTCCTTTGGAAATTTCTTTAACAAGTCAGTATGAAGGAAGAATAATGACCTTGTTGATGTTTGAAGGGAGAGGAATGAGAGAGTGACAATCTTTTTGATCTACTGACACCTCTCAGTCTCGTGTCATGCATTATGAGGTCTGAGCAGTGTAGTACATGAAGTGCAGTAGTGTGCATTTGTTATTTCAAGGGGTTAGCCCTGCCTATCATTATTATCATTCCGAGAGTATTTTATGTTGATTCTTCTATCAAACATCCTAAGAATATATTGCCTATATCATTTAGAACTACCTAATAGTGCAGATGACTTCTATCGAACATCATGTGACAATGTTTTGCCCATTGATTGAAATATTAAACTAAACAACTTAATGATCTTGATTTGCCATTCTTAGAGAACTGTTATCTATGTTTATGTTTGGGGCAGTTTTGGTTCATCTACCTATCAAAGATGCTTATTCTTCATTGTTTTGATTCTGGATTTTGAGTGTCTCAGATTTGACAAAGATCAAAAGAAGGGAGGACCAAAAGGATATTTTCTTTGGCTGATAATTGGCTATGGAGTTGGTGAGTTTTTTTGCAACATGTTTCTGTTGAAACCTTGCTCATTTTTTTGCCCCTTCACAAGTATTGTTTTAATTGAAAGTGATTTGTGCCTTTTCCCCTTGCATACAAAATGCCAGGTATTTTATGGACATCATTTAATCATTGATTGATGCGAGGTGGTACCAGTGGATAGTATGCTTATGCCTTTGGTTTCCGTTTCTTATGCATGTTTACCCATTTGTTTAGTTAGCTTGTCATTTTTTGTTAAAAAAGGATCTGTGCTTCCCAAATGGTTTTGCTGATGATTTTAGTTTCTGTCATTGCGTGTACCCCATGTTGATCTCTAACTTGTATGCCTTGTTTCACGTTAAATTTAATGCTATTTAGCTTTTAGTTGCTGATATAGGTTCTTTTCTTTTTCAGGCCTGTGTTTGACATACTTGGGGCTTTATTTGATGAACGGTCACGGACAACCTGCACTCCTCTACCTTGTTCCATGCACACTAGGTAACTTATTTAATGTTGTGCTTAGGTTGGATGTTAATGTCACTTGGATTTAGGCCCATGCACATGTGTTAATTTTCCAATGAAATCAACAGGCACTACTATTGTGTTGGCATGTATAAGAGGTGATATGAAGACCCTTTGGAATTATGGTTCGGACACGTCTACTGAATCTTCTGATGTTTAAATCATAGCTTTACCAGCACTCGATGATGAATTTGAACTTCTGCAATTCGGAAAACCGATTTCACTGCTTTGATATTAACATGATGCAATGAATATAATGGTGGGGAAAGATGTCCCATTTATCATCTATCGGCAACTCCATTTTGAGCCTCCTTGATTTTCTTGTGTAATCATTATAAACGAATGTTCTTGCTGCTAAGTTGTAGTCCTTGTGCATAGAAAGGCCAAAAAGAGGAGAGCAAGTTTCTGTTCTTGTGATTTACCGTTATGCATGTGTAGTTGTTGTTCCATTCTTCACTGCGGTTTTAGTGCTTTCTGCAAGGGCCAACAAAAGATTTAAAGTTGGTTGGGCTTTGCTTAGAAGTGCTCGGCTTCATGGGAGCTTGAGACTCTACTTTGTATCATTTTGACATCTGTGTATATACATGACTGATTTACATTAATTTGCTATACGCATTACATTGTTCTCAACATCAGTCATTTAGAGTCGCAGATTACTGCCCATTAACGTTAAGTGGGATGACTTAATTCTCAAGAAAAGCATTCAAAGATTATCAATTATTGCTTTAACTTAGATTCACTACAAACAAGGAGTCGTAATCACTACAAACAAAGAGTCTTAATAGTAAGGATCAGACGTAGTATCATGATATTATAGAGAAATCTTCAATTAGACTCAAATAACAAATATATTAAATCAACTCATGAAGTTGATATATGTACATATATATAAAATAAATTAATAATTGATTCGTGGGGACATTGATTTGTGTGCTCGCAAGTGTGTTGGTCATAATTCAGATATGTTCAAAACAGTTGTGTGCGTGTATTGCTGCTAGAATTCAGATATGTTCAATGGATAAGGAGCAATAATATTAATTCATATATTACTACAACAATAAATACAAACAGACAGAAAACAGGAGGGTGACCCTGAATTCTCAAGAGAAGCTTTCAGAGGCCATCAATTATTACTTGGACAAAGCATTAGACAACAAGGTAGACAGATACTAAAGCATGATCGGCTACCACCAGACATAATGATGTTTATTACAGGCAAGGGTGAGGGAGGAGTCAGCAGTGAGGAGGGTGAGGGAGGTTGCACTTGGCAGGGAGCTGCATGGCAAGGGTAGGGTCAATGCCAAGAGAAGGCAACAGCTTTGAGTTCTTGTAGGAGCAAAGGCACCGCATGTTGGCGTGAGAGAGCGCCGAGCAGCAATCCGCGGAGGGAGCCGCCGGGTTCGGAAGTGTCACTGATGGCTTGCACGCCATTAGGCCACTTATTGGGACGTTGCATATGCTTTGGCCATTGATGGTTGAAGCTGCCACTGTGAGCAGCAGCAACACCACCACTAGCCCCAAGCCTCTCACTCTCATCTCTCCTAACACCATCTCTTCACTGACTTCTCCTCTGGTTTATGATGCATGGTGGTCTCAGCGGATTTATATAATGGTTGGAGGAATTGGAATGATCACAAGGCAATGGAATGTTTTGTTTGTTGTTGTTGTTGTTGTTGTTGTTTAATTGGAAAAAGAGAAATGGGTCACTTTGCCCGTGAGTGAAAGGAGGAGCAACAACCACTGCACTATCACGGGAATGGGATATGTGGCTGCCCTCTGCCTCCCCAAGTGGAGCGTTCCATCATTTCTCCCTTTACCTTCCTCAAATCATATTCTGACCTTTTCCCCTCCTCCGTTACGCTATCTAATATAAAATATATTTATTTATGGAGGTTAGTTGAGTTCATTAACATCATATATATTTTTTAAAGCATCTATTTATCTTTCTTGATTATTGTTGAGAAGGATCAAGAGAGGTAAATTAGGAAAATGATCATAAATATGAAAATTATATCTTATATTTAGGATCAAGATCAACTATTTAAATATGTCTCGTATTATAAATCAAGAGGAATATTATATTTATATCTAATTTATTTTAATTTATCCACACCCTTCGTTTAATTATTATAACCCACTTGTGACGTGCTTTTAATTTTAGAAAAATCGCACTCAGGTAGGTCTCAAGGACCAGAAAAAAATAGCAAAAATGTCCTATAATAGATTCCTATATTAAAAAGCTCTGTAGGGACTGTAGTGATGTAAATTTCAAATGTAAAATTACCTTCTTGCCCCCATTGATTAACAAAGGAAAAGAGAAGCAATGATATATGATTAGGTACAGGTACTTGTCAATCGTCGTTTTATGACTTGTCAACGGGAGTTGTCTTAATTAACATAGATGAACTTGTCAATGAGCACTCTATGATTGTCAAAATAGGTACATACACTTTCCAATATATATAATTTACCATTATAAGCACATAACTTGCCAATATATAACTTATCAAAATATGCAAATAAAGTTGTCGAAATAGGCACATATACTTATAAATGTATAACTTGTCAAAATAGGTACATAAATTTTTCAAAATAAACATATACACTTGCTAATATTTATAATTTGTTAAAGTAGGTACAAACCATTGTTAAAATAGACACATACACTTATCAATATATAATTTGTCAAAATAAGTATATACACTTGCTAATATATAACTTTCTATTATAGGAATATAGGCACATAAATTTGTCAAAATACATCATTGAATTTATGATTGTCAATTGAATGTGCCTATTTTGACAAGTCATATTGACAAATACTTGCACCTAATCATATATCATTGCTTCTATTTTCCTTTTTTAATCAATGGAGGCAAGAAAGTAATTTCAAAATCGGAATTTATATCACTATTGTCGTGGGAGAGTTTTTTGATAGGAGAATTTACTATGAGGGTTTTTTACTATTTTTTATGGTCTTTGGGACCTAAATGCAATTTTCCCTTTTAATTTCATCTTTGAATTTTTGTGCATTTTATTGAAAATTCTTGCCATTTGGAGTTTTCTGTCCACCATGGGTTCGCTGGATATGTAGATCATTCTTATCTCTAAATTCACAATAAATGGTTTCGACCAAAAAAAAAATCACAATAAATGGTGTTTAGAGTAAACACCACTGATCTAATAGCTTATGTATGCATGCATGTAATATTTTATGACAATAAAATTAGCCCTTTTTACACGACATAAAACTATGATTAAATGAAAAAATGTTTGTGGCTATAACTTTACAATTTGAAAGATTTATGTGCATATAATCCAAAATGCAAACGAATTTTCGACAAAAAAAAAATGAAATTTATAAGAGTTTATTACTAAAGTATCATGATCTACATAATGGATCAATGAAATGGTGGATAACAAGAAAAGAAAATGTTTTGTGCTAGTTTTAACAGTCAAGGAATTATTTATATGGAAAAAGACAGATTTTTTTTTTTTTTTTTTGAATTGTAAAATCTCAAAATCAAATTTGTTACCAAGAGTTGATAACCAATTCAAAGCATTTGTAATTTTGCAAATTCAAAGTTATTTTTCTTTCCTTTTCTCTAATTTATATATAAACTTAAAATCAGTAAATTTTGTGTAATTTAGTGATAGCATGCGTGAATTCCAAAAATAGAAAAGAAAAACTATTAAGGAACAATGCAAATATAAAATATTTTGCCATAACATATATTCGAAAATACTACGTACATGTCATAACGTAAGCTATACCCCTGAAAGCCATAAAAACCAGAAGGAAAAAACCGCAGCTACGTGTATTATTCAGAGATACGTACCCTTTCAAATGATGAGACGATTATAATCGTAGACAAAAGAGATGGTTTATATATAGTCACTATTCAAAATAAACTAGTTTAAAGTAGCATAGTACTCTAATTTTATTTGTCAGTGGCATCCAGCACTCCAATATAATCTTATTTATAGTACATTCAGTACCCTAATATTATTTTCTTAGTGTATCTAGCGCACCCTAAAGTTATTTTCTAGTACATCCAACAAGTTTTTATTTATGGTTAGGAAAAATGAGGTGAAGGTGCCGGCCCCTACGAGGCTCGAAAATTACTATTCCAAATTTTAACTATTTTTCTTCCTTTTTTTTGAGAAATATAATTGTAAATTGCAATCATTAAAATGTACAAATAAACACATCCATTAAATAAAATTGGGGTGTTGGATGTAATAAGATAAATAACTCTATAATATTAGGGTGCTAGATGCTACTTTTTCCCGTAAACTATTTCATGGCTTTATGTAAGCAATGCACCTAATTTATATTCGCATAATGTTATGAAAATTAGCGAACAAGCGCGTCTCAATGAACAGAATGGAGATATAGACGCAGTTAACTATTGCTAGACTAATATATTGTCCATAAATACATACCAACACAAATTTAGACAGAGACGCACAGGATGACTGGCTAGATAATTAAACAACAATCTGCAAATTAAATAAGAGAGTTAGAGACAATATAGAAGGGATCTTCATCATCTATATACGGACCAGGCCTATACATATTCATGCACCTTATCTCTCTCATTATCTCTCACCACAAATGACAAAACGCACAATATACATACATATATTTTACTGCTGAAATTATAACGAATAACACATATATATGTATCCTTGTGTGATCTTTGTGAGAGAGAGATATATATGGAAGCAACCAATATACGTATGTGATATATGTGTATTGGTCATTTGGTCTCCATTTGTTGATATCATCATCTCATAAATAATGTTCCAATTTGGATTCATCAGTGTGATATATATGTGTGTGTGTGTGTGAGATCATCATCATCACGACCTTTTTATGAATGAATTCCTTAATATATTCAGGGTTGGCTAGGAATAGCGATGAGCTATGGTTTGCATGACGTGGACCTGATCAGCAAGGCAGGTCACAAAATGAGCAGTTTCCTCCAACAAGCTGCAAATATCCATCAACTTACCTCCTGGAACCACTTCTCTTAGCTTCTCTGTTTGCCTTTTCATTAGCCCTTCTTCGTCTTCATCATAAGAAGAAGAAGAAGAACAAGTTATGTTCCTCTTCTTCTTCTTCTTCTGCTTCTTCTTGGTCTTACCTAACCACGTTGATCTTCTGATCTTTCTCTTCATGGAGAAATTATGGTGGTGGTAATGTTGTTGTCTGCCTCGGCTCAGCTTCATCAGAATGGCTCGGCTCCAAGCCCTCCTTGAGCCAACAGAACGAGCCATACACCAATAAGCCGCCATCTTTAATCCCTCACTTCGCTTTTTCACACATACCGAAGATGGGCAAGAGGGTCTAGTTTTGCTCATCTTGGACAGAGATCTCAGGAACCTACGAGCAAATCTCAGCTTAGTCGCAGAAGCAGGATTATTAGCAGTAGGGATAATTGGTGTCATGTTTGGGGTATGGGCACGTGAAGAAGAACAGAGATCCAAAATTATAAATGGCAAAGAGAAAGAGAAGATATAAGTGTTGTGGTGGGGATTCAGAGGTTTGATCCTAGGACAACAAACTCTGACACAAATCACTTTTTTTCAGGGTTAGGATTGGAAGAGAAGAGAGACATGTGTGACCCTCCTTGAGGATTACAAGTTGGGATTTGCTTCTCACACAAAACAAAAGGGTCCTCTCTTCTCTCTTATTTCAAAGTACAAAATGAAAGCCTCAGTCCCAATATCTGATATAAGAACATAGAGATCGTGGGGTAAAGTAAAGGTGTGGTGGTTGAGGCTAGAAGAATAAGAATCCAAATAATGGAGAGAATAAAGGAATATGAGGAAGCTTGAGGGAAAAGGTAGATAACTAGTTAATAGCTAAAACATAAAATAAATAAGTTCTAAACCTATTGTACGTCTAATTAATTTTAACGAGTTTTGATTTTGATTAAAACTTGTACAATTTATGCAATCTCAAATATTAGTTCTTATAGTTTCATAAAGACTTGAATATGAACTTAAAAGTGCTAACTTCGCTCTATAATATTGACATCGTTAAGTAGGTTGTTGTAAACTACTAACTAGGATTGATATAACTTACATCACATATAAGGGCTAAAACTAAAAACTTGTTTAAAATATAGGGATTTGTATTAGGTTTAATCCAGCAGGAAAAAACAAAAAAAGAAGAAGGAAGGAAAGTGAGAGGTGTACGTACATATCATGCCTACATGTATGTATATTTATGTGTATGAGATAATTAAGTAGATATGTATATATATATTTATGTGTGATGATTATGAAGGAGAGGAGGGTACATATAGTCATATAGAGAGAAAGGAGGTTGCTTTGAAGAAGGGAAAGAATGTTGAGGGCACATGGGAGAGGAGAGAGAAGGTTGGAGAAGTGGGTTTAGGGGCCCACAAAAGAGCGCACATGGTTGAGTACCCCACCAACTTGCTTCTCAAACTTTTTTCAATGTCTTCTAATATAATCCCACCTCATTATCTTCTGATGAATCATATTATTAATATTCTTCTCTCTCTATCTCTCTCTGCTTTATTGAGGGGGTTAGGTTTTGATCTTTTCTTTCATCACTTGTGAACTGTGACGCTTAAGCTACCTTCATTTTCATTCCCTTCCTTCCCAAGCCACTCATCCTAAGGGGCTCTGTTTATGAAAGGAAGCAGAACTGTGTCGGCATATGGCTGTGTCCTCTTGTATTTCCTGCTTAATGTTTGCTTTCAGTTTCATAACAAAGACAAAGAAATTGACATTCTGTGATAACCCTTAAAAAAGGTTTTTAATTAATGGACGATATTAGATCTTTCGCGTGCTCTCTCTCTCTAATTGCTGAATCACATTCCTTACTACTAGCAATATAAGGCATTTATTTATTGTTTTTTATAGAGATTTTAAGAAAACTAAATAAATTATTTAATCATATCATATGTTGTGTATAATTAAATTATATATCAGTTTATAAGTTAGACAAAATAGTTTGGAGAAGAAATGACATATATAAATATTTTAAAATAAGTTAATTATTTTTTTAATATCTCTAAAAAATCAACTCTATTTTATATTCAGGATCGAAAGAGATTTTTTTTTTTTTTTAAAGGGGCAATTTTGCCCTAGACCAAGAGGTTATTTTGTCCAAGAAGTTTTTCAGGAGACAATTGTCTCAAAATGTAAAAAATGAGCAACTTTGCATTAGACGTTATTTCATTTAATTTTGAACATTAGTTAAGCAAATATGTTAAGCTTACAGTCCATATATCACTTTTGATAAGGTGCAAATGTGCTAGGGAAGCTTTAAATTTAACTTTGAAAATAAAATAAAATACATGACATATGAACTTTTAAGACAAATTTGCACCTTAAAAAAATAACATGGATGATATGTGGACTGCCGACTTAACATTTTTTATCAACTAACAGTCAAAATTAACTAGGATAAAGACATAGCAAATTTGATCCCTTTTTGACATTTCCGGGACAATATTGCTCACAAAAAACTTCTAGAACAAAATTGTCCCCGGTGACAACTTTTAGAGCAAAGTTTCCCCTTCATCCTTTTCTTTGTTAGACAGAATATGGGCACATTGTAAATTGTATAGATATTAGCAATAACTTTTGGCTTTTTCAATATCCATACAAAAGGACCAAAGTTGATAATGGCCGTGTGGTAGTGGTTCCCCATTCAAAATTTGGTCTTCACACAGAGATTTGTTTTCCAGACGGAAGGAACCGGAAAACACAGATTTCTCAAATGTTTATAATGACCAAATGAGTATGGCTCCACTAATACAATCCTTGCTGGATGGCAAGAATTGCTTTGTTTGATTCATTTCTAAACTTCTGGCTATAATTTATTCAAAATAGTTATATCACATCTAGATTAATTGGTTTCATATTGGAGAAAGCAAGATGTTATCCAGCCAAGCTGTTCCCAAACTAGTCAAATCTCAAGTAAAATATAATGTTATCACTAACCTCAAAGTGCTCTTTCATGTTTCTACAACTGATTTTACTTGTTTTCTGGTAATTTCATTGAGGCACAGACAATATTTTAGATGCATTATTATGATCAAGTTAATTTTGCTAGTAGTGAAATCATGAGATGGGATAATGTTCACTCTGTCTTCTCGCTCACCCCAGTTTTCTTGATAAACTCATCATCATAAATGGTATTGAATATAATATGTATAAATAATTTATTGCTCAATACTTTTTTTTTTTTTTTTTTTTAAAGAATAAATCTATTCACTTTAGTAAGTACCTCAAGCTGTTATTTTATATGTCAAAAACATTTGTAAACCATAAATAGCACAATGTAGAACCAGCAAAACTCTCCCTATCTTTAACAATAGCAATATACCAGAAGCATTATAGGCCATTACATTCAGTAGGGGGCTCTGATATATATACCCTCTTTACATTGGCTTTTATTATATTTTTTTAAAAAAACTGAAATTTATGTAAATGATAATAAATTTTTAAAAATAAAGTGGTTAAGAGTTCAACAATTGGTTATCAGGTTATAGTTAATAAAGACACATACAAGCTTGACTTTAATGGACATGTATACCTTTCTTTCAGAGTGCAGAAGTAGTGACAGCTATAATTGTAGTTATTGATTGGCAATAATTGTTGAATGGAAATAGGAACCCATTCTTATGGCACTTAGCCTAATCCAAAAACATGGTTGGATGTCAAGCCTTGTTTAACTCTAATTTTGGTTGGAAATATATATATCTGTTGAATTGTTCCCATCACTTAATTATAATTTGGCAGTTACATACTTAATGCCACAAATGCAACAGATAAGCTTAATGGGGACCAGGATAGCAACAGTTTAGCAAATAAAGCTTCACTTTTATTCACTTATTGTCCAGTTTTTGGGATGTAACCAATTATATACTTTGAAAAGCTTACACTTATTGTGGTTGGAAATGGACATAGCCAACACCCTAACATGCGCATTTAATTTCACTGATAATGATCGATTAACAACTAGATGTAGTATTCACTAAATAATATAAATCTTAATTGGACATGGTTTTAGTTTTAAATGGCTTCATACTTACTTACCTTAATCCAATAGAAGCTCTTATTTGACTTTTAATTACTACCCATTTTCGTAAATTTATTATCAGCTTATCAGTTATATAATATGAAGGATAACACTCATAGATTATCAAGTAGGTAGCTTTATTTGAGTTTGTGCATCCACCAATACTATATTCACCATCTAATACAATCATCGATATTCATGAGAATGGATCCTTCATTCCTTTGCAGTACAGTCCCATTCAGGGTTGCAGAGTAGTTTTACTTTACAGAATGATTCAGAAGTTTCAAAACAGGAAACTGCTTACATGTTAGTCCCACACCTTCAAACTGTCTCTCCAACTTAAGTCAATCTCTCCTTCAAATGCAAATAATGCACATGTCAAGTTCATCCCATCACCATGACTGTGTCTTCCACTGGCTCTTAAATACTACCTCCATCTGGTCCATAATATAAGAACTGGTTAACTTTTTTAAAAAAAATTAAGGAAGTCAAATAAGTTACATTAACTTATTTATATTTATCGTTTTTCTCTAAACTAATTAGTCAGTTATATAGTCTAATGATGCACATCATATGCTATAATTAAGTAACTTATTTAGCTTCTTTAATTTTTTTTTAAAAAAAAAAAAAAATCATACGACTCTTATATTAAGGATCGGAGGGAGTATCTATTATTATTAGACCCCATCTAGCATCCAGCCACGTAACATAGCTCATACTCCCTCTGGTCTTTAATATAAGACCCAATTGACTTTTTTACTTTTGGAAAGATTAAAGTTAAGTTAACTAGCATATGTTTTATGTCATTTGATTATATATTAATTTATAAATTAGACAAATTAATTTGGTATAAGAAAGATAAATATAAATACTTTAAACTAATTTATTTAGTTTCCTTAATTTCTGCAAAAAAATCAACTGATCTTATATTGAAGACCCGAGGTAGTAGTTCTTACATAACTTATGGTCACTTTAGAACCCAAGAAAGAAAATAAATGGTTAGAGTAGAAGCAATCCCAGCAAACCAATTCCATAAATTGAGTATAAGCCCTAGATTTCCATAAGAAAAAGACATTAATTAGAAAGACAGAACATTGCAAGGCTTAATCCAGAGAACAAAGATGCTTAATCTCCCCATACCCACTCTTAAGAGAAGCCAAAAATACTGCATACGCAAGCTGAGAAAGATGCAAGCATTCTACATTACCAGGACCCCAAGCAATGTAAGAAAATTGTATAGTTCCAGGGAGGCCAAAATCTTTGTAATTTGTTGAGACCATTGACAGCTCGTGAGACACAACCCACGGTTCTATACGAATTCCAAACTGCTTATCTGACATAACAGTTGCCACCCAACAAAGTAACAAGGAAAAATCAGTGAAAAGTTCCTGTTTGAAAATTTTATTGGCCATAAGGATTTGATATGTTTTTATCCACAAAAAATACTAGTGACCTGCAGGATTGACGTGATATGTTTTTATATACTTGCATATTTAACATAAAATTCTCTAATCATATACTGACATTGTGTTATTTTCCATACCTCACTAATATGGTCACCAGCTCTCACTTGACAGAAAAAAATATCTATCTAATTTCCACCCTAAAATCCTTAATTCCAATTCCATCTCCATTTACAAAGACCCATCTCAACCCACAAAGAAGCCACTAATCCCTGGCTCTTTCATATGAAATAAACTCAAAATGAGCCACGCTTCTCCTGCTTCCATGCCAGAAGTAGTACTTAACAGACTAATCTGGTACATCTTCAGAGCTTTCACTATCTCACATGCAAGATCAGTAATTGAAGAGTCCAGAGCAAGTTTAACTAGGGAGCCCCTAACATGCTCCCATTCTAGAGGAATGTGGTCTACCCTCCAATCACAACTCAGCATACTTCTGATCTCCATTAGGACTTCCCTCTCAAGATGTCCCTTTGACACTAGCAATAGAATTCTGCGAACTTTAACCAGAATTGGGATGGCCTAACCTATAGTGTCATGATATCATCTCCATATTGATAATAAGAACAGATCAGAATGCAACTTTTCCTCACTCCTGTTAGGATCCTTAGGATAGTAGAGTCCATCATATTCACAGATGTTGCGAAACTTTCACCCAGATTCCATAAGAGAATTAACAACATATTCCTGAACCTTTAATAATTTATTGACAGACTATTTGCATTATAGCCAAGCTCAAATAAGACCTCCTTTAACGTCAAGTCACATGAGATGTGTAAAGTACCAATTCCTTGTCCCCTAGTGAGTGTTTCATTAGCTATTTTAACATTCATTCCTCAATATCTTTAAGAAGAAAATCATATGATCCGTTGCACTTGAATCTACAATTCCAGTGTTACTAGGATAACCTTGGCATTAAGAGAAGTAGAAGAATTACCTATTTGTGCCAAATTTCCACTGGTACTTGACTTTTCAGGCACAAGTAGCCTCCTCAAGATCTCTCCTCATCAGATTTACCTTCACATGCTGGTCTCAACTTTCTCTTCAAAATTGGAGGCTTTCCATGGAGTTTCTAGCAAGCCTCCTTGTGGACAATTTGAGAGAAAAATATTATTCTAAATACATTAGTCTCTAAATAACAGAGAGTACATTTGGGCATTTATATAGGTAAACCTAGAGCTAACCCTAGAATCTAATTTAATTCAATCGAATCAAAATAATTAAGATATAATATATCCATATCTAATCTTAAGATATAATGAAATAATATCCTAAGATATAATATCAAACTTAATAATAAGATAATGATTAATCTAAATAACCCATAATAAATGTATAATATTCCCACACTCTCCCTCAAGTTGGATCATACATGTTAATCATGTCCAACTTGCTTATACAACTTTTAAATGCAGGTTTGAGGAATCATTTTGACGGGACGGAGGTCGTCGGACGAGGCGAGGACGACAAGACAGAGGTCATCGGACGAGTTGAGGATGACGGGACTGGTCGTGGAACGAGTTAAAGACAACAGGACTGGTCATTGGACGAGTTGAGGACGACGGGAGAGAGAAATGTCCCGGGAACGCACATCCAACGATGATTGAACAGAGGAATGCCATGGGAACGCAAGTCTGACAGTGACGGAACGGTGGAACGTCACGCGAACTTCAAGTTTGACGATGATTGAATAGAAGAGCTCCGATTATTTCTCCAGACATAAAGAGGAGACCGACGGATGTTGGGTGCGATGACGGTGGACCGTGGATCGCACAACGACGTTGGGTGCGATGACGGTGGATCGCACGACTAGATTTGAGCTTTTTAGTGCGTAACTTAGATTGGTGGTAGAGAGAAATTTTGAGAACGTGAAGAGATCAAAACTTGACAAGGAATTGACCTATTATGAACACGTTCAGATAATAAACCACATACTGAAGGATCGAACACGTGCGAATGGCGAGCTATGTCAAGGTCAACGCACGAACGTTCGGCGAACTGTGAACAGCTTGACTTTGTTGGTAGTCGACGATACTGACAGAGAGAGACTAATATGTGACAATACGGACGATGAACTCTGACGGCACCGACGATGCTGAGAAGGGGTTGACCTACTTGATAGTTGAGGACACTTGACAAATTCGAGAATTAACAGCGCCAATCGACAAAACGGATTTTGGGAAGAACTCCAATTATTCTTGTTCTTCTTCTTCTTTTTCACTAGCTCTGATACCATGTGGAAAATTTGAGAGAAAAATATTATTTTGAATCCATTAATCTTTGAATAAAAGAGAATACATATGGGGTCTTTATATAGGCAAACTTAGACTAACCCTAGAATCTAATTTAATCCAATCAAATCAAAATAATTAAGATGCAATATCCTAAGATATAATATATCTATATCTAGTCCTAAGATATAATATATGCATATATAATCCTAAGATATAATAAATATCAAACTTAATAATAAAATAATAATTAATCTAAATAATCCATAATAAATATATAATATTCTCACACTCCTTGAGGTGAACATCTTTGTAACAATCATCACACCATTTACATTTAGATTGCTTGTTTCCTCTTTGATATGAGGATTGTCCTCCTCTTACCACCAAGGCTACTGATTCTAGAGTAGGATTAAGATTAGAAGACACTCCTTACGCGAGTCCACATGATTTCCCCACTAACCTCTTCAAACATAGAGATTAGACCTAAAAGGAATTCATAGGTCCTCTTTCTATCCATATTCTGCTTGTATTTAGGTCAGTGCTACAAGCCCATTGAGGCAAAACATGTCTAGTTGCGCCCGTAGCTTCATCAAGTTGTGTCAACTTGCTTTAGCCCACGCCCTTCAGTTGGAACAGAGACATGTTTTCCATAGAGGAGAAAGTCCACTCGGCCACATACCAAATTTCCTTGGTTGTCTAGGTAAGGTTCACTTATCTCCAATGTCATGGAATTAACAAACCAGGTCATAACTAAGTCATTTTCAGCCGCCTATGTCCCATGCCTTGGATCATCTACCATCCTATAAAAGGCAGCCTAATGCACAAGGCTCCCACCACGTAGGGTCTGTAGAAGCAGCCTTACCCTGCAACTAGAAAGGTTGTTTCTAGGATTTGAACCAGTAGGCTCACCCTCTTATAAACAACCTCTCTTGTGCGGTATTTTCCTTTTACTCTCCCTCTAATGTATATGAGCATTGTTTGAAGCCACTGGTAATAATGGCTCTCCTTAAGTAATGCCCTATCACCATCTGAGGGAGAGAACCTATTGTCGTCGTCATGGGATAAAAGAGCCTTTAATTGGCCTGGCTTTGTGGGGTCGATACTGTGCGACAGCTATGATACCATAAAGCTAGCTGTCCAGAAAAACAGGTTTTTTGAATTCAAATGATCAACGGCGTTTACAATTACAAAGACAATCCAGCTATTCAATCCAAAGAAAGTAGAACAGGAACTTATAAATTAAATATGATAAAAAAAATTATAAAAATAAAATCCCAACAGATGTGGAGCAGCAAATAAAGAAGAATTATAAAAGTAATGGGCCTTTTATTAATCACCCAAAGTTTCGAAACATCAGAAATGCTTAAAGCACCTGTTCACCGTCTCTGATTGTTGCATGCTGGATTCAGCAAAAATCTCGAAAATCGTCTACGAAGAATAAGTGAGATAATGCCATCGGAAACTGCTTTGGGTAAGTGATATTGCATACTTTATATATTAGAGCACCGTCTCTCACTCTTGAACCTTCCACCTTCCTGCCAAGCATGTGGTGGGTGAATGGGAAAAGGCCATTTTCATCACAAACTAATGCAGGCCAATACTATCTGGATTGCGCTCCAATGCTTTGAAGAACATTATGCATTCAGAACCATTAAATCGCGTTATTTCTTTAAATGTTCTAAAGGGAATCGAATATATCTCAGGAATGATGCCAGGTGTGATCAACAATTTTCTGGTTCTTGAACCCGTGAAAACATCATGTCTATTGATTAAGTGCTTCTAAATAGAGTAATTAGGGAAAACTTGTATATCCGTTGGTGTAAATGTACAGTATTACCATGAGTTCACTATGCCAAATAAAACAAACCTAAGATGGATTTTTGGGTTTTTTTTTTTTTTTTTTTTTTTAATATTTAAAGTTCAAAATAAATAAACATGAACAATAAGCAAGAGTTTATAGCTTATGAGATTTAAAAAAACAATCGAATGTTCAGTCTACAAGTTTTATCATTTTAAGTGATCAAATATGTTTGATCCCATAAAAAATCAACTTACAAAAATAAAGGCAAGAAGTCATTGGTGTTCATTAGAAGTGCCTCAACTTTTGCATTGAAATTGAAATATACATTTGCAAGGAATTTGCTGACACTTTCAAATTTCTATAACCCGGAAAAGAAAAAGAAAAAAAGAAGCCAACTTGAACAAACTACTGTAAACTGCTCAGTTTAAGCTATGAAAAGTGAAAACAATGGAAGAATAGGATAAGGAATGTACAAAGCTGTCCATCCAGCGAAATTGCAAGAATTGATGACAAACTTGTTGGACAAGACATTTCGTCTTCAGAAGTACATCATATATCACAACTTTAGAAGGAAAACTCTGTAAAGAACCAAAAATAAACACACACAAGGAGACTAATCAGTCGAATGAGGGCACAATTTCTTTTAAACCAGTACATTTTCCAGATAAAAATTAGTAATGAAAGAAATCACAAACTCCTAGATTCATCAAATGATACAGAGAACATCAAGAATTTGACAACCAAGAAAGGAAACAAGGGTTTCTTGCCACTGACAAGAAGGATTGCAGATATACAAAGGTCTAAGCAAGTTGCTAAACAAATCTGACCACATTCGCACAGACATTGTGTTGTCACTCCCAAAAACTACCAGAAGACTGTCAATGCAGGGGCATATAGAAGTACAATCACAATTAATTGAGAAAGACTCACCGTGTCAGTGAGAGTGAGGCAAGACTACTCAAGATCCTTTGGGTCCAGTGGCGCAAAAGGGTGAGCAATAAGCAACAATTTACACTGACATACTTCCATTGGCGCACCCTTATTATAATTAACAATCATTCTCACAAAGGGGCAGATCGGGGGGAAGCCGTCTGAGCACAGCAGAGAAAAGAAATAGAAAAGAAGCAGCCGACTAGAAGACAAGAGCAAAAAAACACAATTATCAAGTTCAGAGAACAGGCAACAGCAACGGGCATGAACTATCTTCAATCATTAAAAAGAGTGCAATGAAAATAAATTCTTAACTTACAAACCAAGCATGATTTACTTTTATTAACTTTGTGCAGGGCCCCATTTGTAGCCCCCCAAAAAAAAACTTTGTGCAAGTTACTTATGTCAGACATACTGATACAGGGTAACAAGATTTGTGTATTGGAAAAATTGTATTCAATACCATGATATAGTACCGCATCGAGATGCTACAAATAATCCATATAGTACTTTAGGGGTGTGGTACTTCCTTCTTAAAGCTTGTTTTACAGATGGATCCCAATGTTTGCTTAAATTTCCATCAATTGGTATCTGAGATTCAGAGTTGGACCCAACTCCTCAAAATTAACTACATGAGAAGGGCACAACATACTGAGCCAGAGTGTGCACCACAGAGTGCAACAGTTGGAGATGTCAACTCTTCAAGGGTAGTGTTATGGCCGAAGCTCACTTTGGGAAGCCACAAATCTAATGGTAGGTTCCCGTGTTTGCTTAGTTTTCCATCAGACACTGATGAAAAAAATCCTAACTTTGCTTGTATGTCATCTGCAATCCTTAACTCATGTCAAATATCATAAAGTTGCTCACCTTATTCTCCTTCCCAATCAATTAATTCACTCCGAGGTACAGATAGCTTTGCAGCTCGCTCTTCTGCCTCTGTATCATTTACAACACCTCGGCATCTTGGGAAGCCACAATAACAAGCAAGTCGCTCATCAATTGAAAAAAACCTGTTACATGAATTCAAGAAAGTCAGAGCAGTAGGGTAACAGGAAAATTTAGATTATCTCTGTAAAGATGGTAAACCTATAATCATATGTGAGCTCCTCCCATTGTTTAATGTCCCTCTTTGCAAATATTATTATATGCTCATCACCATTAACACTGATAACTCTTGAGTAGCAATTTGGCTGCATGTGACAAAAAAGTAAATAGGTAAGCAATTGCTGAGTTCATTTCTTAAAGCCTACAGGCGTCGTTGAAAAAAAAAAAAACAAAAAACAAAGTTGTGCTGATTCTCCAGGAAACAAACGACTTGAATTGCAGCAATTTAAAACAAAAATCAATAATCATATTAATGCTCACATCAAGTCATTTGTATATCAAGATCATTATGCCCTGAAATTTACATGCAGTAACTTATTTATATTTGCATCTCTCAATTCGAACTTTTACTAGCAAATGACAATCTATCTGTGATCCAAATACATTTGATGATACAAAGTGACCAAAGTACTCTCATGCCAGAGAACATAAATCACAATTTGGATCAGAAACTTAAAACAGTCTGAGTGTGATCAACAAACAAATGAAAATTGCAAAAAAATTCATCAAGCTTCAAATCAAATATTAATAAGCCAGTACTTCAGAAGCAGTGAAACAGAAACATCAAATCCATGGACAATGTACATACTGCACAAGAATGATTAATCAAATGAGCAATGCTCCCTGCCCTGGTAGCATCAATAACTCGTTCATCATCAATTCGAAACATGTATGTTCCAGCACCCTGCATAAGGGAAAAAAGTCAAGTTGCTGCCTCCCGCATTTGCATGCACTGAACATTCTAACTCTAAAGTTATTACTCCCATTTTTTGCTAGTCTCTTGGAAGAACGTTTTAGTCACAGGCTTGTAGTGTCTATGAGTTGAACACAATGCAAAATGTTTTAATCATAAGTTTCTTCCAACCAATCCTTGGGAGAATATTATTTTCTTTCCATTCCCATTTGCTTGAACAAAAAAATTTTAGGTGTCCCTTGCAGGATTGCCCAGTTCTTCAAAGATAAAGTCTGTGTGTAGTCTTTCTAGTTTTTCTTTTTAAACTATGCTTCCGGAGACATCCTTTTGCTCTGTTGTTGCATTACTCTTTTCATCTCGTCAATTTAATTTTCTTTTAAAAACAATGCAAGCAACAAGAAACTAAAAATACTTACAACCAAAGAATTATATATAAAGTGCTCTCTTCGGTCAGCTATGGAAGGTCTAACAAGTTCGCCAGTGTATTCAATCACCTGAAGGAAGACAATGAACAGGTCGAATGTGAGAGCTTCAATCACTAACAACTCTCATTCAACTTACAGAATTTTTTTTACCATGTCACCGCCTTTATATGGATGCTTTGCAAAGATGCCAAATCCATGAATTCTAGATTTCCCTAATAAATAACATATGTCAAATCAGTTCAAACACAAATTTGAGGTTGTCTTAACGCATACATAATTCAACAAAATAAGAAATAATGCAGGGCAACAACTGTAAGAAATTCCCAAAACAAACAAGAAAAATTAAATTTGCCATAAAATCCCAAAGTATAACACATAATGCCAGTGATAGTCCATTTTCCACATTATACACAATAATACTGTTTCCCTTGATGGTATATGTAAAGTAGACAAATATTCTTACCAAATGCTAGCCGTTTCCTAAAGGTTTCCCTCATGTATACATATTTCTCAGAAATAGAAAGTATGCCATTTGAAGCATCAACCAGAGAGGTCTTCAGCCTTTGCTGGCTACAAAAGAATTTAGAGCAAACTCCCCTTCCTGATGGCTCTACATTTTCTGACACTCCATGTTGGCAATGTCCACCAACCAAATAAGATTGATTTTCTACAAACAAGCGTTTTAAGGACGCTGCTGCAAGTGCTTCAGGTTCTTTTCGCCCTCTCCTGCCAACATTGTTGTATGGTTCTGCTCAAGAATAAATACAGACATTATGGAGCATATTACATCTTTATTTCACTTAATGATTAGATAGAGGGGGCACATTGAAAGTAATCTTAGAGGTGTGCCAAAAATGAAAACTGGAGATCACAGAGAACAAAAGGTTAATCCTTTTTCCCACCATCCCTGCCACCTTTCAAAAGGTTAAGCCAAGTCCATGCAGTATTCATCCAAAATTCAGCAGTAATTAAACTATACTATACTTCATGCATGCTGCTTTCAAAATACTATAAATTGTTCATACAGCGGAAAAGAAAATGCTGCAGATCAAAACATTGACATCAAACAAGAACAAGTTTCATCCCAGTTGCCTACACCCAAATGCGAGAGAGAGATCATATATTGAAACTTTACAAAAAATTTGAATAGATAACATTAGCAAAAAGGAAGAATTGATGTACAGTAATACTGGTAATTAGTGGCAAAAAATGATGGAAGGGAAAATGAACTAAGGCCACAATTAGGCTAACTTAAGAAAGCCAACTAACTGTCAATATCATACCACTGCGTGCACAACCAGATGGGTTGGGTGGTGGTTTATATTCTGAACATTGACTGGCAACTCGCCCAATGCGTTCATCAGCAATAGAATGATCATTCGATGGATGCCTATGTTTCTTGCAGAAAGAGAGCAAGCGAATGCACTGATCTTCATCATCATCAACGGAAAGTAGATAGAGCCTGTCCTCGTTCTCAAGCTACAAAATATAAAATAAAATAACATGTACAAGTGTTCTTTGATGAAAATTTATTTCTATCCCCTAGTAATTTCAGCAGAGCACATGAAAATGAAATAAAATTACATATTCAATAAGACAAGCAGGAGCAATACCTCAACACACAGACCAGCAGCCCGGGCACAAAGTGGATGATATGCCACTCGACAAGAATTATTTGAACACTGTACAACATGGATATTTCGTGGGGAAATCAATATTAAAAGAGGATAAGGAAATAAAATTACTGAACATTGAACGAAGCTGTGCCATTGATAGAAAAAAAAAAAAAAGTTTAAATTTATCTGTCCTAAACTTTTGAAAGTGTAAAGTATCTCAAATAATATGATTTCGTTGGTAAGAGAATACTTATGTGCCTCATACAAATGACTACAAGGACAGATTACATATCTTTTTAATCATCAGAAGACTGAACCAAAGTTGCCTCCGTGAAACTGGTCATATAAATTCAAAATTTGCAGTTTTGGCAGGTCAGATGCACAAATTCAGTGTATGAGTCAATATAGTTTGATATGTTGCCAGAATTTTACAATTCTATGATTATAGTTTATGCAACTAAGAGCAAGCAAGGGGACAAGATTGGAAAATCCTTTACGAATAGAAAACAGTTAATAATACTATCCCATAGCATGAAAGCGAAGCCCCAAATTGGAAGTGCAGAGTGGTTGTTTGTAGGAGTTTGGTGAGCCAGAGGTGCTTAAGTAGTTCAAATTCATCCTCAAGTAGACCAGAATTCAAATGGTGATCAAACCTATTTTAGAATCCGCTAAATGCAGACATCACAAATATTCTAAACCTATTGCAGAGCAAGTTTATTACCACTCAAAGAATTCTTGGTCACAAAAGCTGAGCATTCAACAGCTTTCATGATCAACTACAACAAATTTTGAGCTATAAAATATGAATAGCCCTCTTTTGCTTAAAAAAATGGTAAGTAACTTAAGCAAGCCCATGCACACAAATGCCAAATTGGTTCCAGAAGAAGCGCTAACACCTAAAATTCATAGTATCTAAAGATCGGTGAAAGCAAAATAATTTTATTCAAATTGACCATCACTATTAGAGAACTTATAGAAGACCAACCTGGATGCAAGCACCATAAGGCACCCCACAAATGCTGCATAACAACTTCCAGCGGTCCTGCTCATAAAGAATTTAGGACATTAAAAAGGAATGTAATTACAATACTGTTAGTGGGCACTAATTCCTTATAGAAATAATCAAGAGCTTAAAACTCACAAAAATACAAGTATAAAATATTTATGAAACAAAGAAGCAGCAGAAGTTTTAGGGAAAACGATAATCAATGTTTACAGTACCAAAACAGACATAAAAACAATGCAGAAAAGCCTACCCTGCTGATTCTATTTATCCCATCAATAGGCTCCATCCGCTTGACATCAGCTAGGCAAGTTTCTGGCAAGAATTGCTACACTTAGCAAACATAAGCAGACAAAAGAAAAGAGTATAGAGATCAATTAATGAGCTAACGAACCAGGTATCCACATGGCACATGCCAAATGAGCCCATCGACCATCTGTTGTAGGCTTCATTGCACCTCCTAGAAGAAACTCAGTTATCATACTCGATCTCGTTTGATCATGTAACATGGGATAAAAACAAAAAAGATCTCTCCATACCTATCAGTGGACATAAGCAGCAAGGGGGTGGAGGTGAGGGAGCACCGGAACGACATAGGTTACACAACCACAGCACTCCATTAGAAGGTTCTAGTTCTCCATAACATCTGGCATGGACCTGATAGAACATCGCAATTTATGGCTCAGAAATCAATGAACTGACGAAGTAGCAGGGTTTACCAGCTGATCAAGCATTAAAACAGCAAATCTGCTTTAATTCTGAGAAAAAACATAAAAAAGCTGTAAGGAGATCATACCATCATTCTGCATTTGTCACACTGCAGAAACAGATTGTTCTCATATTCCTACAAAAACCCACATTTAGCAAGCAATTAATCCAATTAGATTATGGTTTAGACGACAAGAAAAAACAAAGTCTATTTTCCTTCAGCAATTTGAACAGGAAGCAAAATAGGAAATGCATGTAGGAAAAATCACACGTGAATAAAAATCCAGCAGACACTTGACATGTTAGAGATAAAAACTGTACCTCATCCATGTGACACACATTGCACTTATCAAGGTCAAACCAATCAATGTGAACCTGCCTATAACCAACAGGCAGATCACTATATCTTCCAGAACCTATCTTGCACAATAATTTTCTGGAAGAGGCGCTGCATTTATATAATCCCTGAAAGTGACAGTGCATCTCAGTTAAAATCTTCTAGAAGCTAAGAAACAAAAGATTGTCATACAGCGTACCTGTATAAGTTTAGCAACTTTAGGATTGGAAAAACCAAACATATCAGTTCCTGATTTATAGTCCCTTACAAGCCTACCATCTGCAGTGGAAATATCAGAAGCACCCTTTTCCATTTTTTTAATCCGTTTGTATATTTTATTCCAGCAAGCAGACGCAGTGGGACCATTGAACTGCAGCAGAACATTTGAGTCACATACACATCAAAGGTTCTTTTTCCATATTCCAAAAGGATGACAAGTAGCACATGCTGCGATACCTCATTTAGCATTCTAACTAATGATCCTTGCTATAGCTTAAATTAGCAAAAAGGTCAAGAAATGCATATATGTCCTAACTAGGACATGCCCAACATTTTAAGAAACGTGTAATCAATCAAATCATGTTTACCCCGTTTCCCATGCAAATACTTGAAAAATCCATTTCTTATGTAAATGTAAATTTGATCATTGAAGAAAAGAAAACCAGAACATTCTTGAGATTTATGATCAGAAGGAGAAAATAAGATTTTAAAAAAAAAAAATTGCAATTACTTGGAAAGGAGAAATTAAGATGCTAGTTCTTCATAATGGATTTGGTTTAAAAAATGCCAATATAAGGGGAAAAATTAAACATTAGATGCTTTGGAAGATATCTATCAGAAAAACATGTTTATGAGGGCAAAATCACTTGGTCATGCAGGAACTAACCTGCTCTCCACCATCCAACGTCACCCTAAAAAGTGGTCGAACCTTTGACTCTGGATCTCTCAAAACCTCCATCTTATATGATGTGCAGACTTTTGGGTCTAAACATCCCAAAAACAGACAAGGGGAAAATTAAGATGGTCTCCAAACAAACTAGTGCATGCCAAAGAATCAAGCAAGCATCCCAAATGAGACAGTTAAAATGTTTCACCAGTAATTGAAGTAAACTTCCTCACTGCCATGTAGCCCTCTGGCCAGATTACACTTCCATCTTGAAAATTTGCAAAGTCATGAACAATTCTTCCTGATAGAAAGTTTACATATTTAAGTAACAACACTCCCACTGACACCAATAAAAAGTGTACGTCATTGTAGAAATTATTTAGTAGTCACTAATAAAGGACATCAAGACTTCCACTAAAATGAACACAGTGGGATTTGTTGATCATTTATTGGATAAAAGATATAATATGAAAAGGTTAACCGGCATGGTCAATAGCCCATGACATGATAGACATTAAGATTCCTAATAAGTCATATCGCCAGAAAATAAAAATGATATTAATGATTGGATAAAAACAGAAAAGCCAGTTTCATACTTTAAATGTGTTGGCATCTAGAACTAAACATAGTCAAATAAGAAAATAAAAGATTTTGCTGAACGGTCCATTTGAGAATCAATGAGGGTAGTCAAGAAAGAAAATTATTTCCCAAAAAGGGAACCACAAAACATCTCATAACAAGCATGAATAGAATTAAAAAATGTTAAATCATCAGAAAATGAAGCTTGCACCAGCATAAAGGTAACCACAAATTAACCTATTTCAAGCATCAATAGAATAATAACATGTGAAATCACAAGCAAATTGAAATGTTGAGAGTTTACCGAGGCTTAAAATTTTCAAGTCTCCTACTACATAGGGAGAAGTTTCAATGTTTTTCAATGCTGTACGGGCCCACCCATCATCTGAACAATCTTCACCCGAATCTGTACATCCTTCATCCTCTCCATGAACATTTTTGCAGCCATCAGCCCTGCATCTTCTCTGTGATCGCAGCATCTCAGTAGGAAGCTTCTGTTTGCTTAAATAGCTATTCAAAATTCAATAATTGCAATAAGCAACAAATTTGAGCTACAAATTATTCAATTCTGAAGGACAAAACAGAAAACTTAAAATGCAACATGCTAAACAATGAAGGAGAAACCACTAAAATAAGCAGCCTTGAGAATTTCACATATAGTGGACTGCATACTAAGTTAAAACTGATTTCAGAAATTAAAACTTTTCCTTAAGATATATTGATTAATGAACCCACAGTGAGGAAAAAAGTATAAATAACATTACATTTTTGCCTCTTCTAGTCCTTCGAAAAAATGAGGTTTCTTGCACTTCAAGTGTAGACGAGAAAGAAGTCCAGTGAGAAATGATTTCACCTGCTGCAGTCTAACCCTAGAAAAAAAGATTAAAGGGTGGGAACTTCAGTTTCAAATGAGAAATAGGTCAAATGAAGCCAACAGCTCCTCAATGATAATTGAAAAACCAATTTTCCTTAATTTTCAAGATATTGAGAACCTTGCAAAGTCATGTGTGCCAAAAAATTGAACAGGAACGGATCTTCCGCCTGAAAACAATTTTAAACCTTTACAATTCCCAGCAAGTGATTCATCCATAACAAGAGCTGGCCACATTGCATGACCTACAATCAAAATAGGCAAAATGTTAATAAAACATAATCACAACAACAAATGATGAAATTCATGTCATATACTATCAACTAAAATTGCAAGGAAAATCAAACAAAGTAACCAGAAATATATATTGTTGATGTTCACATCACAACATAGAATTTTAAGATATATTTCAAACACACAAAAGTTTTTGTTAAGAACTGTAGAAGCTGAATGTTGCTTTGATATGAAAAATAACCACCCTATGCCAACCAAAATGGGAATAAAGTTAAATTGGCAGACTAAACAAAATATCTTCACATCAAGCATAGTCCCCTCTTTACCATGAGAAACAAGTGCTTAGTTAGGAATTGCATAAGGATTGATAACAATCAATCATGGCGCCCACAAATGTATAAATAGCTATAGCATATGTTAATTCTTCAATACAATTCATCTGATGTGTTCAATAATGCACTCTCCAACAAAAATTTATTCAAGTAAAACATTCCTTTCAACTGAAACTGATGATAGGTTGTCCCCCTAGCGCCATGAAAAAAGAAAAGAGAGATGCCAACAGGTGCATAATTCCCTAAACTTATCCAAAGCAATAAACTAAAAAAGTAGCAGCTAAATTTTGCCTACTAACTCATGGCATGAATTAGACCATATTTGACCAGTAAGCTTTAGTACATGGAGATATCAGTTGACAAGCCTGACCTTGAGAACTACAGTGTAGACGGCACATCAATAACATTTAACGCTATGCCAAATATAAGTTGACAATTTTTTATGCAGGAGACCAGAGGAATAAAATACTAACAAAACAAACAAATAACTTATTAACAGATAGTGCTAAAATTGGGGACCAATGAACTGAATTAAGGCATCAAACTCCAACAATCTACAACTGGAAACATTAAGTTAAATTGAGCATAAACCTGTTAGCTTGGCCCATACGACTTCACCGGGATCAAACTCTTGACAGTTATCTAAACTTGCTGCCAAGGCAAGAAGCTCTTCCGCATCATAATCAGAAATGTTACAACTACTCAAGTTTAATTGCTTCAGTTCATCACGAGAAAGATGAAACCTTATTTTCTCATTTGAAAGAATTAAGTTTTCTTCATCGCCATCTTCATATTTAATCTGCATGTTTGTACAAATAATAATACCATCAAGTCCAAAATTATCATTTTTACAAATAAACATAATTAGCAGTTTCAGGTGATTCTAGCCAATGAACTAATCATTCAAATAAGAGGGCCATACATGATGTATCTTTGTTTCTGAATCATAACCTATGACTCGACCAATATACCATTTCAAATCCATGGGCCAATAAACCTGCAGAAAATAACGTCAACATTGTTAACTTGTAATTATATGAACAGGCAGGGGAATCAGTTTTTCAATTAATAACCAAGAGAACATCAAAATATTGCCTTGCATCGTAGTCCAACCAATGTCTCAGGATCAGCATTATCAAAAGTCAACCTGCATTGAGTTCAATTAACATCATGTAAGATTTTCTCCTTCGTTTAAAGATGAATTTACACATCCAAAACAAGTATATCACATAACAATAATCAAAGTTAAATATCATATTTGATTTCAAGAAGCTTTTGTTTCTTCAGTACGAAGGAAGAATAGTTATCAATGTCAGATAAGTAAATGCAGTCGATGAATTTGCATACCCAAGAAAGGGAAATTTTTGTTAAAGCGTTCGAAATGAAAGGAGAAAAAACCACCTGACCCATCTCTTCACAGTGCGGGATGCAGGCAATAGCTTTGAAAAATTCTCCGAGGGGGCACGATTTTTCTTCATAGTAGAGTCACAATCACTGGTATTAGTAACATTATGATTTCGACAGTCCCTCAGCCGAGGCCCGTCAAGTGTACACAGCGCGCTCAAATCCACCCCCAAATTCACCAATTCCGCGCTCCCAACTTTTCTCTTCTTCTTCAGTGTTCCAGCCTCAGAATTGCCGTTCTCACGGTGCTCGCCAGAATCATCAGTTTTGCAAATATCCGAGGTGGGTCCACCCCGGCGCATCAAAGAATCAAAGAAGGACAAGCTCTCCGAGGAATGTCGGGGCCTCTTGAGGCGGCGATAGTAGACATGAAGAAGAGGGGGCTTAGCAAGTGAGTTCTTATGATCAGGGTCGAACTCGAAGTGGGAAAGATTGAGCTTTCGGGCCTTGACCTTCTTCGACATAACGTTGGAGGAACCACTGGCGCTGACACGACAGGGGGATGTGGCAGAATAAAGATGATCGAGAGGAAGATAACGAATGGGAGTTCCGTGGGTGGTGTGAATGTCGACGTTTGTGTCTTCTTCGGCTATTTGTGGTTGGGGAACAAACGCCATGGATGGGAAAAAAATGGCTGAGTGCGAGAAGAGAGAGAGCAAGAGTCTTGGCCCCTTTGCTCTCTCGCCCTCTCTGTACGTTCAAGGTATTGAGAATGGAGATTAGGGTTTTGCAATGTGCCGGGAGATACAGATTGGAAGATCGTTCGTGGGGAGGGAAAGTTGCTTTCGGGGCCAAAAAATCTGTTTCCCGCCGTGCAGTAACACAGATTGAAACAGAAGTGCTATTAAGCCAGTTGTGTATATGATGGTATTAGATAAGAGCCGTCCAAAAAGAAACTCCTTCAAAGTTAAGGAGGTTTTTTATTTTTTATTTCGCCATGTATTGTCTATATTTCACAAATCACAATCCAGCCAGTAACCAATATTTCTCACTCAGGAACGCAATTTGAAATAATAATTAGAGGTAATGATGAATGAAGATATGTCAGATTTAAAAGTTTTATAGAGTTGATCTATTTATCAATTCATGCTAGTGTTACGAGGAAGATCTAGAATGCATGCCCTTGCATGTATCACGGAGAATCTTAACTGCAAAATTTATGAAAAGAAAGAGAGTTTTTGTTTCATGACAGAAAGGAAGTCTTGCTTTGGCTTCAGTTTTTGTTTAATTACACACCTTAATATGTGTTTCCAATTTTCAAAGAGGGTTAGTGAGGAGTTCAGTAAATCCTTTGCAAAATTTTGCAGAAGAGGAAAAAAAGAGGGAGAGGCATTACGATTCAGTGATCTTAACTGCTTCAAAATTGACTAGTGAAAGACGGCGACAAGTGCGGTGTTGTGGCTAAAATTTATTTTTGCTGGTTTTTAAAATGATATACGTAAGAGGTTATCCTAATTTCATTATTTCAAGTTCTTGTAACCCCAAAAAAATATGGAGACAAGTTAACATGAGGGGAAGTTCAGAACAGGAGGGGGATATTGGTGTGGAAAAATAAATGACTAGAGTATGGCAGAATGAGTTGTCAGTGGAGATTGGGTGTACCAGTCAAAATTGAAGCGCTTTTCATGGAGAACCTCATCAAAGTGTTAGTTTAATGCAACAACAAAATAGGTTTAAATGGAAAGATAAGGTGGAAATGATGTCCAGTTTGCAGGATTGAGCGAGTAATAGTGAACGCCAGTTTTTTACTTGCAACAAGGCTTAAAAAGCTTGATCTGATTGCTGCCTGACCATGAATATGTGGAGTGATAATTTTTTTTTTTTTTTTTTTTTTTTTTTTTTGGGGGGATCAAATAAGAAATAACCAAACTCACAATGACACAACCAGAAAATACTTTTAGTCTGGATAAAAATAAAATATTGAATTATTTACTAAATATTATCACAAATAAAAATTTTACTTTCCTCTCATAATCCAATGAGTAATGAATCAATATACTAACAAATTTTAGAGGATCAGTTAGGGTTAAAGCCCAGTTGGCCAGCAAGTGTTGGACTGCACCATAAAGCCAAGTAAGAGAGGAAGGAGTAGTTGATAGAGGAACTGTGTTCTGTGGAGATAGCCAGTGTCTTGAGCAATTTGGAACTTTAATGAGGGATTGTAACCCAGATCACTGAGAGCTGTTCGTATATGGATTAGAGGCTTGTTATATATCAGTTTTAGAATGTGTCATTACCCCACACCTCCAAGGACATGACCATACGTATTTGGTACAAGTTGCGCCAAATGGACGTTTGAGTATTGTTTTGGAGGACAGGCAAGATGTCTACCAGTTGCTTGTGTATGTACTGCATTAGCGTTCGAGGTCTATTCACCAAGCTTTTGCTTGCCTTGGTAAATCTTCTTTAAAAAAGAAAAAGAAAAAAAGATTAATCGCAATGGAAGCTCTTGGCTGAGTCCTAATGAGGGGGGGCAGGAAAATAAGTGCAGGGGAATGAGACATTTTGGACTTTTCTTGATTGAGAATTGAGATACACACACACATACAATATATCAAGACGTGCATATGATTTTTTATAGCAATAATTATATGATATTTGTTAATTTGGATTTAGCTGCTTTTGAAGGAGATAGAGGTAAACTTAAGAATTGGAGCCTATCTTATCGAATATATATATATGTATGTATTTTATTTATCTTCTATTCAAAGCTGGTTTGATAACGAATACAGAGAGGGTTTTTAACTTTTTGATTTTTGAATTAGTGTTTCGAAGAGCATAGAATAAAGCCTTCGGTACCCATTGATCTAATGCTACGCCCTTTCTTTCCTTATTTCACCAATTTCCATAGAGGATCCTCCTTTCATCGTCTAAAAAAGGTGATCGATGTGGTCAATGGCGGAATCAAGGGGGGCTAGGGTGGGCCCCCGCCCCCCTAATTTTTTAAAAAAAACTTAGAAATGAGGGAGCCCATAAAATGAATTAGAGGAGTGAGACGTGGACTTGAATAAGCAATTTAGCTTCTCACAATATATTTTCCTTCCTTTTTTCCCCAAAACACTATTACTATTGTTATTTCTGACTTGTTAAATTCAAATGCTCTACTAAAATAAGGGTTTTTAAATCTTATGAATGAAAAATGTCATATAAGAAGAGCTATTAACAATGATGATATTTGCAAACTTATTGATACATTTTATTTTAGAGATTTCACACAATAAGAAAAATTGTATCTTTGAAGAGGGAGTTACAATAATTTGAGCTTGATATTTCTAAACATTTAGATTTGATTAATTTTTCAACTACATCTGAATTATGTCAAGGACTACCAAGATCTAAAAAGTCTATCACTTACTCTTTTATTGATAGAGTGATTAGACTATTACTAACTCTTCCGATTTTTCATAATTAATAAAAGATCTTTCTTTGATATGAATATAATTAAGAACAAGCTTCGAAATAAAATAGAAGATCAATTTCTTGATGATTCTTTGATTACATATGTTGAAAGATAAATCGTTTTGAGTTTTAGTACCGATTCAATTATAGATGGGTTTAATAATATGAAAACACGTAGGATAAGAGTCAAGTAAAATAATTTTATGTAATGGATTTCTTTCTTAGTATTTTTTATTTTCGCCTCCTGTCGATAAAATTCCTGGCTCTGCCCCTGGATGTGGTAATCCTGTTTGGGGTTGGCGGTAAAACGGTGTGGCTTAAAAGCAATCGACTTTAAAAAACTCGGTAGGAAAAAATTGAGGTTATAGATAATGATTTGTGTTTGGATTGATGGTGGTAGAAGTGACGGGGTCCACGTCAAAAAGCTGAGAGCTTCTTCGAAAAAGCTGGATTCTGTAGCTTTTTCCTTAACGAGCTTTTTGAGTGTTAGGAGTTTAAAGTCTGTAGCTTTTTCCTTAACGAGCTTTTTGAGTGTTAGGAGTTTAAAGTCAGGTGAACTTTAACGCCGAACCCAAACACATCACGTTGAACTTTTTCTATAGGCCCATTAATTCTACCGCAAACGCTCCTATCGCTCTCCTATTCCAAACAAGTTAGATAACAAAAGGATTTTCATGTCATCCATTTCCATTTTTGGTCTGTTTTGCTTTCCTTTCTGCGGACACCTGTTTTGGTCTCTTCTCGTTTTACGTTTACACATACAAGCTGTACTGGAATCCTTATAGAGATTGAGGAACAGGGATCAAGGATACATCTATCCGCTTTCTTGGACATTTGTTCTCGCTGGGCTCTCTGAGAAGTATCATGGCATATCCAATTTCTGGGTTTCAGATTGAATTACTGTATGCATCCAATGTTTCAACTTCGCAAGATTCTTTCTTTGTGGTTGTTAATTGCTGTTTTCGACATAATGTATCATTCAACAGGAGTGAGGGAGTGGAGAAATTAAGAGAGTGTTCACACAAAATCTAACCTTAACTCATTTCGTATCCAAGTTCTATCCCCTAACAATGCTCACGTTTCGATTCTCGCTGCTCATCTCGGCCAATACGCCCTATTCGCTACTTTTAATCACACACCGATCCAATTATGGCAGAAGCCCATCAAGTTCGAATCAGAAGCTTTATACAACATTCTAGTTTTTGCTTTTAGATTCTGGAATAAGTATACCACTCTGATTATTATTATAAATCAATTTTAACCAAAACTTATGATCGTTATTATAAGTTCCGTTTTAAATTAATAAATGCATTTATAACAAATTTTCCCTTATTAATTACAATAAACAAAAATAATTTATTGATGTTGACTCTTAAAATCAATCATAAATAAAGGTACAATTGGAAATTTAGCTTATGAGTTAACTAACTCTCATTGATGTATGAAAATTAGTTAAGTTAAACTTATAGGGGGAAATCATTTCTGCTTCAACTGTAGAAAACTTTTTCTGCAACGGTGTCATTTCTGCTTCTTCTTTTTTTGCCTCCTCTTATCTTCTTCGCTCGCTCTCTCTGTGCCTCTCATTCAACCAAGACTCTCAATGTGATACGAATATATAGCAAATTATTATACCTCTAATTGATCTATGCTAAACCTACGAGACAGGATCAAAGCTAGAGCGAATGGGCTTTAAACCGCGTTTATGAAAGAAACAGAGACTCTCAACAAGAAGTGAACTGCTATGATGATGACAGCAGAACAGAGTTGTCATGGCCAGACGAAGTTTTTTGGTCGTTGGATGATGATCTTAAGAAGAAATTAACCTGACTTATTATTAGAATGACGGTATATCTATATGATAGAAAACAACTACCTGCATAATCAAATTTCTTTTTTTGTTGTTGCTCGAAGCTTAATCAAAGTTTTAAGTTACATGTATTTGAGTAGATAGCTAAGTTAAACTGTATTTGTTTGCATAATGGCTATGTTGTCACGTCTCCAACTTCCTTGTAAACCTGAGAATATTACCTTTGCCAAAATGCAGGTCATGTAATTTTATTTCTTCAGGATTTTGCCGATCTCCATCTATTTATTTACTAACTCCAAAGTAAGTTCCAATCATTTATAAACATCTGGGCATTGAAGGATTTAACCCAAGTGAGAGAAATGCCCACCTTTTCTATCTCTTCCTCCTTCGCTTTCAGCCTCTTCATCATCCCAATCTCAATTGCCTCTATTATCCTCCTCGCCTTGACTTCTTTGAGGTCTGGTGGCCTTGACTTGGGTCCTACTTTTTGTTGCTGAGAGAAAAGACGCGACTATGGAGTGAAATTGGAGCATGTGCAGAAGTCAAGATTTTTGCGGATGGAGATGGCAAGCTTCAACGGCCATGAAAGGATTATGAGGATGGAGATTTCTTGCTGCAGGTACTATTCTTGTGGTTTCGCTTCCTTGTCTTGGGCTTTCTCTAATTCTTCCTCTGCGTTTTTTGGAGTGTGGTTCTTACTGAGAGTCTCGGTTGAATAAGAGGCATAGAGAGAGCAAGCGAAGACAACAAGAGGAGGAAAAAAACAAAAAAAAAGAAGTCGTTTCGGGTTCTATAGAAAAGTTTTTTTCTAGCGGTTAAAGTATAAATGATTTCCCCAACTTATAATAGGATAAAAATGATATATGATTTTAATAGTATTCCGTGCTAATTTCACTATTATACCGCAATGAACTAAGGTAAAGCGGTTTAATTGATGTGGGCAGGTGTTATTCTAAATGCTCCTCAAGTCTTAATAGAAGGCATACTTACGTAATTTAATTTTAAAAAAATTAGTTAAGTTAGTTAATGTGACATGTAATTTATAAAACACCCTAGTCATCCTTTTTAATTATCTCTCCTCCTTGATTATTGTTGATGGAGTATTAATATGAGTAATTAGGTAAAAATTGATAAATATAAAAACTATAATTTATATTTAAAATCAAAATCAACTCTTTAAATATATCTTATATTAAAGATCAAAGGAAGTACTAATCCAGCATTACCACCACAAAGGCGTTCAGTGATTGGGTTTAATTAGTATTAGAGCTCTCAATATTATCCGATCCTCTAGCTATATATGATTTGATTGTAGGATCTCAAGGTATATGAACACTTTAGGCTATATTTGCGAGTTTGGAGGGGAAGGGAAGGCAGGGGATGCAAGGAGAAAGGAGGGGAAGGGAAGAAAGGGAAATGAATGATATTTCCTCCCCTTGTTTGGGAGTTAAAAAAATAGCAAGGGAGGAAGATGGAGGATTAATGAGTTACTTTTATCATTTTGTCCCTTTCTTTAAAAATTAATATAATTATTATACTTTACAAATAAATTTAAATTTAAATCTTCTAAAAACATTATTTATGTAATTTTTATATTTAAAAAATTATTTATGTGGCTCGGTGGCGGTGACGGTGGTGGTGGCGACGGTGTGGTGGTGGCGCGCGGTGGTGGTGGGGTGGTGGCGCGGGCAGCGGTGGTGGTAACGGTGGTGGTGGGCGGTGGGGTGGTGGCGCGGCGGTGGTGGCGGCGGCGGTGGTGATGGGGGGTAGTGGTGGTGGTGGTGAATGAGAGTAAAGAAGTAATAAACATATTTCTCCTCTTAAAACCCTTCATATTGGGGGAACTTTATTTTTAGAAGGAGGATGATTTTGGAGGATTTGTAAAAATCCCGATTCCCTCCCCTCCTATTTTTAAAACTCGCAAACAAGGGAAGGGACTACCAAAACCCTCCATTCCTTTTTCTTTCCCTCCAAAATAGAACTCGCAAACATAGCCTTTGTGAATAAATGACCCCCCATGGTTTGGTTGTGAGTTTTGTGACTCTTCTGTTTTTTAAAATTGGAGGGATTGCGCACATAGGAGTATCCAGTCATATTAATTTTTTACAGATGTATTAATTTTCAGCCTTTAAATCTGAACATTTTATTTATTTTTGCTCAGTGATGTGAAAAATATGAGCTAACGATGAAACTCCACCCAATACCTCTTTAAATACAAAACATAATGATATTAAATAAAACGACAGCTTTACAGAATACGTACGTTTAAATACCTCATAAAAGAATTAAATTAAAAAATATATGAAAACAGCCAACAGGTATAAATATGCACTTCACAAAAAAAAACATAAAGCAAATCTAAGATATACTGACAATTGGTAATTGTTAAGGATGGGACTGAGGATCCGGAATGCACATGAAGCATTTATTCACACGACCATAACAGCCTCTTACATCTGAAAATAATTGGTACTTTTTTCGGTCCTAATTATAAGAACATTTTTTTAATATAATTTGTACTACAAAAATATTTCTATAATTAAGACCGGAAGGAGTATATCTCAACCCTAACATTAACCTTATGTCTGGACGGAATGAAAATCAGAAAAGAAAGAAAATTATGAGGAAAGACTCCAAAAAATAATAGTAAATATTTTTACCATTAATAGAAATTTTTGTTTTTAATATTCTCTGCTTTATTTTCCTCTCACTTTTTTTTCCCATCCAAATATACCTTTCAAGTGAAGCGTTTTAGTAAACTAGACATCCTAATATTTCATGGCACATGGTAATTGTAGCAGGCTAAGATATGGGTTTCTTCTTCATGAGTTGTTCATGTTGTGGGGCGCACACTTTAGCAAGATCCTTCTCAGGTCTGGTGGATTTGTTACTTATTTTTTTTTTTTTTTATTACTTTACTGGTATCCGATACTATTAACAACCGACTAGTTTGATCCGTGAGAATGTATAGCCACTATGGGGGCACTTTACCACCTCTAAGTAATTATCGAGGGTGTATATCTTATGATTGGAACACAAGACCACTGGTTAAGTTCAAATAATTGTTTTATCAGTTGATTTGTCACTTACTTTTAGTCTTCTTGATTGTGTTGTTGCCTTTCTTAATTTTTGTTGCACTAACCTTGTACTGGGTCCTCTTGCTTTGTGGTTAGGGAGCTTTTTTTTTTTTTTTTTTTTTTTTTTTTAAAAAAACTCTTTTGAGACTCCATAAAAGTTATTTTTTATTAAAAAAAAAAAAAGTAACCAGGCATTTTATTTAGTGGTGAAATCTTTATTCCTTCAAATAACGTCAGGAATAATGAATTATAACTATGCGTTTCGATTTACTTCTCATTTCTATTGCGCCCTTGCTGCCAACTATGCTGCCTATTGATGGCATTGTTGTCTTCCATGCGTTCACAGCCACCTTAGCACAATAAAGCCCCGTTTGTTATGAGAAAGATTTAAGGAAGAAAATGAATTTAAATGAGGGAAATGAATGGAAAGGAAGATTGAGAGGGAACTTTAAAAGAGTGTTCTGTTTGGTAGACATGGAAATTGAGATGGAAGATGATAATTTTTAAAAAAATTAAAAATATAACATCTAAAATGTCCAAAATACCCTTTACATTAAAAAAAAAAAAAAAAAAAAAAAAAAAACTCTCTCATTCTTCTTCATCTCTACCCCGACCACCGAAAGCAAACCAACCAAAAAAAAAAAAAAGCTTCGATCCATCACTCTCCACCCACGTCTCTCTGCAACTATTGCCTCTCCCTCTCTTAGCTACAGAACACAGAACACAGGCCACAAGATAAAAACAACAGAGCAGCATAAAAAGTAGAATAGAGAGGGTGACAAAGTCGGCGAGGGGGAGTGCGACGGAGTCGATGGTGAAGGAAGACGGCGTCGATGCTGAAGAAAGAACGCATCGATGGTGAAGGGACTATTTGGAAATTCCCAACTTGGGAAGATCAAATCCCACCAATTTTTGAAGGAAAGCACTCTCTCGTGTTTGAAGGAAGATCAGAGGTCGCTGGAAGATGGATTCCCAGAAGATGGTGCTACCAAACGCGTTTTCTAATGGAAGATTGTAATCTTGACTTTCCTTCGGCCAATCTTCAGTCTAACAAACGGGTCCTAAACAGGGTTAGTGCTAATTTTGAGTCCTTGCCTCAAAATAGAGGGATTATTTATTATTAGTGCCTGTTTGGTCTAACTTATTTTTTACTTAAAAGCCACTTATAAGTTTAAGCTAGGCCAAACAGGATTTTACATGCTCTTATAATTATAAGGCTATTATAAGAGCTTATTTTATAATGAAGAAAAAAGAGCTTAAAAATAAGCTCCTCATGAGCTTTTTTATAAGCTTTTTTTTTTTTTTTTTTAAAAAAAAAAAGAATGAAAAGAAAACTCATAATCTCTCGATTGACCACTACTGCCGCGCCGCCGCTACCGCCACCGCCACCACCACCACCACCGCGCCCACCACCACCGCCTCGCCACCACCACCGCCCGCCACCACCACCACCACCACCACCCCACCACCACCACCACCACCACCACCGCCACGTAATATACCTTTTATGATAATTTTTATTAGAAAAAGTGTTTATGACAAAAATTTTGTCAAACAAATTTTTATTTTTAATTTCATTTTTAAATAACTTTTAAGCCTAAAACATTTATATAATCACCAAATGACTTTTTTTAGCTTTTTTTTCCAAAAGCTCTTTTTTTAGCTTATACTTATACTTATAAGTGACTTTTAGTTTATACTCTCTTCATAAACAAGCAACAAATCCCCCCTAATTATCATACGGTTGCAATAATTCTATAATATTAAAGTATATCTGAACCTTCTACTCATCCAAATGATTAAGGAATTGAATTAAACACAAAGAAACATGAAGTAAATAATTGGATTTCAAATCTACTAACACAAAAATAAGTTGTAGACCACAATCATTACCCAAAACTAAAGTGTAACACTACTTGAGTTCACAATAAAAACATAGATAGTTCTAATTTCTACTAGGGTCCAACAAAAAACAAAGTTATAACTAAACATTCATATAAAAGACCCAAATTATAACACATCAATCAATATGAAGTAGAATTTCTCCTAATATAAAACATAATTTATATACCGTATATGTTATATTTGAAAATATACCATTTAATTTATATTTGTCTAGAAAATATACCAACTTTTCATGTTTTAAAGTTCTCTTATTATATATATACATTAATAAATATATATATTCTTTTCTTAACATTTTTTAAAGTGTAGCACTACTTGAGTTCACAATAAAAAAAGTATAGGTCTAGATAGTTCTAATTGCTACTAGGGTCCAACAAAAAAAAACAAAGTTATAACTAAACATTCATATAAAAGACCCAAATTATGAAGTAGAATTTCTCTTAATATAAAACATAATTTATATACAGTATATGTTATATTTGAAAATATACCTTATATTTAAGATTTTTTCTTTTTTATAATTTTACACGGCCGAGGACTCGGGTATATTTAGGCGCGCAAAGAAAAATGCAGGGAACGAGGCTTCTCATAGACGCTTGGGACACACCGTCTATTTTTGCTCGCCATTTCCTCATCAGCTCTTCATCCCTCCTTTGCCGTCCATTTTGTCAGCGCAGCCTTTTCACTGGGCAATGGATTTGGACCCCGATGATGTTTTCAGAGACGACGAAGATGACCCAGACAGTAGTTTTTTTCAGGTTTGGCGTGCATTATTGTTGCTCTGCTGCTTCTTAGACATTTCTACCTGGACTTATGCCTTTTTTCTTCCGCTGCTACTTTATTTTCTGCATTGGACAATTTCTCGATTCTGTGTTCATCAGGAAAAAGAGTCAATCAAAGAGCATGTGGTTTACCTGGTCGATGCTTCGCCTAAAATGTTCAACACTACCTGTCCAGCGGTTAGTTCTCTTCACTTTAGTTATTCTTGCTAAGCTGCTTCATACTGCAGAATAAGAAAGAATATAAGATTCTCAGGTAGGGATTGTTTAAGGGAGCGTAACGCACATCAATGTTTACCTCCACTGCAATAGCAATTGGGCCTAGTTGTCAATCAATGTGAACATGCATCTAACTCTGCAGTATTGTCTTTTATTTTTTAATGTTTTCTTGCTGTGATTTAATGCCTGCATAAATTTTCTGTTATGTTTTGTGTTAGTAGAAGGTTTGCCAGCCCCACATTTTCTTTGTCACGTCCAAATCTTATGCATCTTATGTAAATGGAAGGAAGTTGGACTTGTTCTGGGCCTTCCTATGCTGTGTCCTCCTTTCCCATAGTGACCTGTTGACATTGCTGTTATTAACATGCACAACTGCTGTAAATAATTAATTAGCCATATTTTAATTGATGCTACTTAGTATGCAGCTCTTTACAGTTTAGACTTCTGAATACACTAATTGTATGCTCAAAAGCCACTTCTTACTAAGTTTTTCCTCTTCTCAATGCTAGCAGGAAGACCAAAAGCATGAAACTCATTTCCACATTGCAGTGAGCTGCATCTCACAGTCATTAAAGACTCAGATCATTAACAGATCATATGATGAAGTTGCTATCTGCTTTTTTAACACAGTAAGATGTTAATTATGTAAGGCATATTTTATGAGATAATTTAGAATGCCTTACTTACTACCAATGTTCGTGATTATATGGTGCTTTCTCAAATAAATCAACAGGATGGAGCTTTTGAATTTAATATGGTTTAAGGGAAGAATTCTTCTTTCTATATTTCATGTGACTTATGAGGTTTTGATAACCTGGAATGAACATTTTAAAGATAATAGTAGAATGCTATGGTGAGATCTTTTTGGCACTGTTATTTGAAGAAGCATCAGAATAATAATTAGAACTGGTACATCTTTTACTGACCATATCTCAAGCCCAACACTTCAACTGTCTTATATTGTTACTTGCAGAAAATAATTAGAACTGGTATGTCTTTTATCAAGCTTGATTTTAAACCAGGAGCGCAACATTTTTTTATAGTTTTGATCATACATTTCAACGTTTTTTTTATTATATAAAGAGAGTATGGGGTTTTCTTGTTCTCTAACACTTATAAAGAAGTGAATTTCAGAGTTAGTAGAGTTCTCTAATGAGCTAAAATTCAGTTGAAACTATGCTGAGTTTCTTGTCTTGAACCCTTTCAAAATTTAATCGGAGTAGGCTTATTTTAATGGGAGTATATTTAGATGTCATGGACTGTTTGAACTCCACTGTACTTTCTTTTCCTTTTGTGCTTTGTGACATATTATTAAGAAACCTTTATTCAAATCAACCCATCACAAATACTCTTAAGACTGTGGTTCACTGAGCTGGATGACAAAATCAGGATTTGTGCATGACTTTACACATGTCTGTTTGGTAGAAAGTCAAGTTTCAGTCATGTAAGCCTTTCCCCTTCCAACTCATTAGTTTTTATTTTTTGCTTTCTGCAGAGGGAGAAGAAAAATTTGCAGGACTTGAATGGTGTTTTTGTATTTAATGTCGCTGAAAGAGAGTTTCTAGACAGACCAACAGCAAGGCTGATAAAAGAATTCGATAGCATAGAGGGTAAGTTTTGGGGCTTGTCGGGTTTGATATATCATATTGAGAATCAGAATAATAAACCAAGCTGATCTAACAATTTATCTTGTTCATCTTTGCTTTAGTTTGAGATGAGATTTTCATAATATTAAATCTTGCTTATGTCTCCCCTTCACCAATCAAATTAGAAGTGAACCAAATCATTAAATTCTTAACTCACCAGTTGACTTCCGTGCATACTTTGCGTTGATTTGAATTAAATCCATGTGGAAACATATATGATATTGGAAAGAGAGATTATTTGGGATCCTGATCTTACTCATTACCCCAAGTTTGTGTTTGTTTACATGTGATTAGGCTACAAAGGACATGAGCATGTAAGCCTAGTGGCTCTAGCTCACTTAACAAGATAGATACATTTTAATTTCAAGGAAGGTATTATTTACTAGATTAAAACCTTTTGTCTCCCAAACAACTTGGTGATTAAACATTTGATTGCTAAGCGATGATTTTTACATCTTCATAGTTATCTTTTTATAAGAATATCTTTTATGCATGTGATAACTAAAGCAAGGATGGCTAGTAGTTAAAGATGAGAGATCTTGTTACGGGTATTTGAAGCTACCACTCTGGTCTTATTTACAAGTTCAGTTTGACTAAATCTCACATACCAAGAAAAGTTAGTTGACACAATGATTATGGGGTAAATTTTCAACTTTGCCCTCATTTATGATTGACTATTTTTCAACTATTTTTTCTCTCTCCATCCTCATAGGTACAATTAATATGGGTAAAATTGTCACAATCTCATTTATTACTTGAAACTGGACTTATAAATAGGACCAAATTTTTTGGTCAAACTGGACTTATAAATAGGACCAGAGTGGTATATGATTTGCCTTTGTTGTCAATTTTATTTGGCTTGAGGCTAATGTCTCTATTGATATGTGGATTCTCATTATCTGTAGAATCATTTTTAAAAGATATTGGAAGCCAGTATGGGATTGATTCTGGTAATCGAGAAAATTCTCTCTACAATGCCCTTTGGGTGGCACAAGCGCTTCTTCGGAAAGGGTAATATGTAGTTCCTTCATGCAGATGTAAATTGCTCATAGTTTTTTCAAATTATTGTAACTTATGGTCTTTGGTGATAATAAGCAAAAATTAATCACAGGTCGGCAAAGACGGTTGATAAACGGATACTTCTGTTCACAGATGAAGATGATCCTTTTGGAGCCATCAAAGGGGCTATAAAACATGATATGACAAGAACCACACTGCAGAGAGTTAAAGTACCCAGTTGTATATTATTCTAGGCTTCTAGCATAGATTTAACTATTTTATTAGTTTATCAGTTCTCTTTTATTTTCTCTTTCTGAAGGATGCACGGGATCTTGGCATCTCTATTGAACTTCTTCCCTTGAGCTGCCCAGATGAGGAGTTCAATGTATCTCAATTCTATGCAGTATGTCCATGTATTTAACATACGAATTTTAAATATTTTTCTTATATTGTCCCACAACTTGCTAGACATATAACCATCCTTACTTGGCCGGCCTTATGCCTTTCAGGATTTGGTTGGGCTAGAAGGAGATGATCTTGACAAGTTTATGCCATCTGTAGCAAACCAGTATGACTTTTTTTTGTATCATATCAGGCTTTTTTTTGGTACCTGGAATTGTATGCTCATCACATATAACAATTTGTTGAAATGGGGAAGTAGCTATATATTTGGAGTGTGGCTTGATGAAGTCAGAGATAGTGGGTTTTTTGTAGTTTCATGATTTCATCATTGTCTTGTATTCTATTGCTGAATTGGTGAGAACTGAGTGTATATGCTGTTGAAAGTTCGAAATAGATGGAATTTAAGGCTGAGCGCTGGTTGTCTTCTATAGTAAACTTAAACTTATTTATTTTGTTTTGCTTTGCAAGTATTGAACTTCCAGGTAGAATAGTATAGAAAGAGCTATTTACATGAAAAGTTACAAAATCAATGCTTGATATTTGTTTACATAATTGTTGTGACAATAAGTGGTTTTCGACAGGAACAAAAGGAATAGAACATAATGAAATAAACTCATGGTCATATATCAATTTATTGATAACAATTAGGGAAGTATTTAAATTAACAGACAACCAAAATAAGAGTACAAAATATGAGTATGCTATGAAATGTGATAACTTATCCTAGCTCAAATGCATATGATCAAATCGTAGATTATCCCAACTATCTAATTTCATGCCTTGATGTCCTATTATCATTACATTATAATATCATATTGCATAATATAATTAAGTAATAATTTCATCTTCTTGTTCTATAATAATAGTAGTAGTAGTAATTATAATAATAATAATAAAGTAGTTGTTTAATTAAGATATGGCTCTTCCGTTTTCCTTTAGTGACAAATAGTAGGTGGGGTGTCAAAATGATGTTTCTTGGTCTTACCACTCGTGCACAAGGTTTGAGGGTCCATATTGGTTCTCCTAGACTCTATACATCTTCCCACCAATCCGAGTAAGAAAGTTTAGATACCTTTTGTCTCTAAAGCATGCTAAAGAACCAGCAAATGCAGTGTTGTTTCAAGTCATTTCTTCATTTTCAAAATAGAGAAAAGATTAAATAAGTAGAACAGTACAATATCCAATTGGACTTGTCTTATTTTATCTCAGTGATGATTTTGATGACGGTGAGTAACTTCAATTAATAGCTCTAAGCCAGGACTTGGGCATCTATATCAAGCTGAAGGTTGTTTTTATTTATTTGCTGGAATGGATATTTATATTGTCCGAGTAAATTCAATTACTTGTTTCTTTTTTCAGATTGGAGGATATGAAGGATCAACTAAGAAAGCGCATGTTTAAGAAGCGCATTGTCAAAAGGATCAAATTTACAATAGTTAATGGGTTATCAATTGAAGTAAATTCTTATGCTTTAATTCGTCCCACTGCTCTAGGTAAACATTTCCCAAATTTTTCTTGCTAAAATAGGTATCAGCTAGTCTAAATCCTTGTTTCTTCTCTTCAATTCTTCTGTCCTGGATCTTTTTATTTTTTATTTTACAAAAGAAATAACATTTTCAGCTTTCCTGTGACTTTGCATGCTTGGGTGTATAGGAAAAATAACGTGGCTTGACTCTGTCACCAATCGTCCTTTAAAGGTGATGAATGTTGTAGTCCTTTATTGAGCTTTGTTTGCATGTGACAATTTACTAGTACTATTTATGAGTTCCATGACCACCATGTTCTTGGTTATGCACAATGTGTGTATTGCAAGGTTTGCATCTTAAAATATTTGATAGTTGATATAATCTCAAATTCATTTCAAGTAAGGCTAATTCCTGTACCAGTTTTATTATAATCTCAAATATTAAAATAGTAGTAAGCACTTCTGAGGAATTTGATTTGGTATATAATTTGAGGTATTCTGTTCTTCTTTGCATAGAAAGTTGATTTCAATTGGGAATTTTAAAATTGCTGCTGGAATCAAAGCAGATAGAAGCATAGTTGCTGAAAGAAAAGGGAAAAAACTATGCAATTTGTTTCTTCAATTTTGACTAACTTGTTAGGGCCATAATAACTAGATTGTTGAAAATGTGAAACAGTACTAACATTTGTGTTGCTATCATCTTAGCCTTCGATTATAATTTTTTTGGCTGGATCATAAAGCCGTCAGGACTAGATCAGAAAAGTGTTTAATTTGTTTGATGGTGCAGACTGAAAGATCTTTCATTTGTGCTGATACTGGGGCGTTGCTGGATGTACCCACTAAAAGATTCCTTCCTTATAAAAAGTATGTGTTTTATGCTAATTAGTTATTACTATCTTATGTTTGTTTTGAATATCTATTTTCCCTTTATTCCTGTTTAACACTAGTGGGAAATTTGATAAGCAATAACTGTTGCATAACATAGCACATCATTTGGAAAGATGCATCTGGAAGATAATCAGTTCATTGTTCTTGGAGAAATTTGTCTTTCAAGGAAGAATGGGATTAATACAGTTGTCTGTATGCCATGTACCGAAGATGGTTTGAGAGTAAATGAAGTGGTTGGAAACATTTAAACATGTCTCAATCGCTAATTTAACTCTGGGATAGTTGTAAAATTTGTTTTGATTTAGGTGATGGCATTTGAGGATTCTTGGCTATACTTGAAAACAGTGCTTCTAGCTGGAAAGCTTCATTGAATGCCAAGTATAGATTTCTTTCTAATTGTCCTTGATGACATCTCTTATGATATGTGGCAAATCAAGAGCATACCTTACTAGTACCCCCTTTGCTTTGCAGATAAAAACTGAGCTAGCCATTTAGGAAAGTCATCCCAGGTTCTAGTTCTAGTTGGACATTGTGTCAGAAACTGAAAGGAAAACTAGGTTTATGGTTTACTGTTTACCTAAAGCTAATTGGGTGCAGATTGAAAACAAAACTTTTGGGCTTATATATAGAAATGTACCTTTTTTTGCCTTTGTGATATTCTTTCAAAAATTGTAGCTAGTTGAGAGTAATAACACTGGCCATGATCAAACATTTTTTTCGTTGCCTGATTAAATATGTGTCTGTTGAAGCTGATGGCTTTGTTGGGTAGGATGACATAATTTTACTAATTTCATGCCTATGAAAATATTGGTTTGCCTTTACTATAACCATAAAAGTTGTGTTGTTTCCTTTTGTTTTGTAATTAAATTATGACAGTTTTGTGTTTTTTTAGCAAGAATATAATAATCTCAATGGAGGAGCTATCTGAGATTAAAAGTGTTTCTCCTGGACAACTACAACTTCTGGGATTCAAGCCCCTAACTTGTTTGAGAGATTATTACAATTTGAAGCCATCGACTTTTCTTTACCCAAGTGACGAGGTTAGTGTTCAAATCATTAAATGAACTGCGAATTTAATCTCTTTGCCTGAGATGTGCCTGGGGAAGTCGTTCTCAAGATGTTTTGCCCTTGGCCTCTGACCCATCGCTTGCCAAGGACTCCAAACAGTCTAGCCATAAAAATGTAGCCACCTGAGACATGACAAGGCTGGAATAAATGTGTTGCTGATTCAGCATAAGATTTACACTTAGACACATCCAAGAATATGAGCTGTATTTGGCCATTGAAATCTGCATATATCATTACTATTAATCTGTTAGGCTATGCTATCCAAGCAAGCGACTTGGCCTTGGAAGCATTATCAGATCGCCAATTAACTTGTCAAGGAAAAATTGGAAATAACACTTACTAAAGATTGCATTGTAAGAATCACGAGTTCGATATCTCATAACTAATTCTAATCTTGCATTATTTTATTATTATTTATGTTATGCTCTTTTCCCTCCCATATGATGTTCTTGGCTTTGTACTGTTTTGAATCCTTTGAGCCTTTAAGCTTGGACATTAACAAGTGAAGGACATGAAATAGATCTCTTTTTATTTGGCCTGCCAGTATTTTTGAGACCAGTGTTGTGGTTGAACTCAAGTGATTTTATATGTTTCTGTATTTTATGTTATTTATGCCTTTTCTTTTTCGCAGGATATAGTTGGGAGCGTGCGCATCTTCATTGCTCTTCATAACTCCATGATACGGCTCAAGCGGTTAGTTTGTTAGCCACAAAGGTTCATGTACTTGTGGCATTCTGTGGTTAAATATTCCATGTTTTTAAAGTTGTTTTAGGTATAAATATAACTTATTGTTAGTTTATCTATGAGCGCATGGAATGCTTTTCTCATTATGGTGGTTTTCTACCATATGGATTTCATGATACTCGTTCAAGTTACCTTCTCTTTTATGAATGGTTTTTGCATTTTCAAAAGGCTTTGGAAGAGTGGTTGGGGCTTTATGAGTTTCTATAGATGGATCCTTTTGTTTCGGCTTGGTATAGAATGGAATAATTGGATGCCTTAAGAATAGCCATATGTGGGAATTTTCTTCATTTTGTACGGAGAGCCTACATGTTTTGGTGGATGAAGTCTCATTTTTCATTCTGGGCAATTCTTTTCCAGTATGTTATGTGAATTTCCTTTTCTCTGGGGGCGGAAAAGGTTCAACTTACTGATTCAATGGAATTTATATGCTTAGTAATGCAAACTTTACCTTAAGTTAATGGTATTTCGTTGGCAAAAAAAAAAAAAAAAAGAGTTAATGGCATTTACTTTCTTTCATTTTTGAATGAATTTCGGTTATCTTCAACTTCGTAACTACTATGAATTGCGGGAGAATGTTCCTAAGGGTGACAGAAGGTACTAGAATGCTGAGAACTGTGACTCCTCAACTTCAAAACGTGATGTCAATTCTAGGGAAGTGCATATTAGTCATTTTTAAACCTGTAAATGAGGTTAGTTCAACTTTTTGTTTTTGAAGGTTAGCAAAACATGTTAATTTGCACTTAACCTCGGTGCTTGGTATTCTTATGGTAAACTTATAACCTTGTGGCTGAACTCACAGTGCATGAGTTATGTTAAAACCTGCAATTAGGCTTCTTTTTTATATTTTTAATCTTAGATCATTAATATCACCTTGTTTTGATAACTATGTTCCATGGGATATTGATTTGTGATAATATTTTCTTGTTCATGAGATATCTTGGTGTGTTGTCTCAGTTTTGCAATTGCATTCTATGGAAGTTCTTCTCGACCTCAACTGGTTGCTCTTGTTGCTCAGGTATGGTTGGTTGGGTACTTCTATGACATGGCTATTTTGATGGGTTCTAGAATGATACATATACAGCCTGATGCATGTGGTGTTATAAGTTTGATTTGAATTAGCTTAATGATTATCAAGTGAGTGATGAATTGTGCATGATACATGTATGAGTTTATGTTTTAAGATTGTTCTAAGAATGATACATTGTAGGACGAGGTTATTCGGTCAGGTGGTCAGATTGAGCCGCCAGGAATGCACATGATATATCTTCCATATTCAGATGACATCAGGCATGTGGAAGAGGTATACCATTGCCCTAGCTGGATTCTTTGTACAAGGAAAAAAGAGAGATTTATTTAGTTTTCTTTTCCTTTTTTTTTTTTTTGTTTGGGGGGGTGTTTGGTGTGGGGTAGTGAGATTTGTTTTAAATATGATGTTTTTAGTGAATTGTGTAGTGTCATTTCAGCATTTTTCAGACAAACATACGGCTGTGCCCAAAGCAAGTGATGATCAAGTTGAAAAGGCTGCTGCCTTGATTAAGCGAGTTGACTTGAAAGATTTTTCTGTATGCCAGCTTTCTAACCCTGGTAAGCTTCTCATAGCTCAGAGGTATTTACTTTAAATAGAACAGAAATAAATTATAAGGAACACTCTCTTCTACCCTCTCTCACAGCAAGAATCTCACTGTTAAATAGCATAAGAAGCCCAAGAGAATCTCAAAATATCTGAAATACTGTTTCTTCACTCGTATCTTAGCTTTGGGAATGACTAAGATATTTATAGAAGAGGAATTACAATTGCAATAACAGACTCTCCCTACTTTCTTGGGAATTCAAATGCATAACAAACCTGAAATTACTCAAAGGACTCGCAACTGACTAGTGATCCTATTATTCTGCTAACAAACCCAAACAGAATTTCAAATTCAAAAATATCAATTAAATAAATAATAAAAGAAATCAGATTGACTAATTCAAACGCATGGACTGATTCTTTCGCCTCTGATAAGTGAGGTACCTATCAGCTTCCCCCAAACCCCCCAAAGAAAAAGAAAAAGGAACAGAATAATGTTGTGTATGCCCCTCCTCACCAAAATTCCTTTTATATACGCATGTACTGGCAAACTCCCTATTTCTATGATATGATGCCCCTTGAATTAAACTTATAAAGATGCTGGATTAAGCATTGAAATTTCAATGATTGCAGGCTGGTTGACTTTGAATGGATAAAAATGATTTTGAAAAGTTGCACAGCTAATTAGTGTTACTTATGGGCTTGTTTTCACCAACCGTGTTCAAAATGTTGACGTGTGAGTTTTCTTGAGCAGAAATTGTCATATTTGTAAATCATGAGTGTCAGATGATTAAGTTAATTATATTGTTGACAACATGGTCTGTAACATTATATGTGCCAACACATATCCTTTCTGTTGGCCGCCATACTGTTTCGGGCCGTAATTGTTGGTGTTATTTTGATATCTTATGATCTATGAAACCTCACTTATATAAATCTGTAGTTAACTTTGACAGAATCTGCATCATCATTAACTGATGTTTTTATCCAGTATTAGTAACACAAGTTCTTCAGCCTTGCAGAGACACTATGCGGTGTTGCAGGCCTTAGCTCTAGAAGAGGATGAGATTCCAGAAATCAAAGATGAGACAGCACCTGATGAGGAAGGCATGGCTAGGTAAGAGCGATGCTTTCATCTTTGTGTTGGATGTCATTGTGGGGCGGACCCACAGGCCTAAAAGTGAAAGAAGAAAGAAATTATATTTTATTTACCATTGGCTATGTAACTTTATGAGCAAAGTTAAACTCTTGGATATAAAATGATAACCTGTAGACCTGGAGTGTTGAGAGCATTAGAAGAATTCAAGACCTCTATTTATGGGGAGAACTATGACGAGGAAAGTGAACGCGGCAGCGGGAAGCCAACCGAAGCCGCCAAAAAACGAAAAGCAATGTCTGACCATGCAACACAAGAGTGTGGAAACTATAACTGGGAGGAGCTTGCTGATACTGGAAAGGTAAACTAGCAAGTTCCTTTGTCATGGTGCACAAATGTCAGTCAATACTGGGATAGGAAACAGCTTAATTTAATACTTTGATCAAATCTATAATAAAATACCCATTTCTATTGGAGGGCTAGTTATTTGACATTGAGATTGTTCTACGGGGAAATCCTTCCTTCTTTTCGTAGTTAAGAATGTTCATGTGGAATCTTATTGATGTTGTTTCCAGTTGAAGGATTTGACAGTCGTGGAGTTGAAGTACTATCTCACAGCTCATAATCTTCCGGTTTCTGGGAAGAAGGAAGCATTAATTAGCAGGATATTAAAACACTTGGGAAAGTGATCGTTTTGGGCTAAAATATTTATGAAAGATTTTGTAACCTCCCATGGCTGCTAGCAGTAGTCAGAATGCTGAGATACTTCTGGCTGGAAGAGCTGATGGAGTTGGCCTCAAGTTTTTGAACATTGCATTTTAGTGATTGATCAACATTACAGTACAGTGGCCAGTGGGAACTGGGAAGAGCTTAGCATGTGATGTATGTAAGTATTTGAATCACTTACTTTTTTGGGGAATCTGTTGACTTTTTCCAATTTGTTCTGTGCAAAGATGGTGTATGGTAAAAAGTAGGGAATGAGATGCTGCGCTACGTGTAATTAATTGGTAGTTGGTAGATTACTATTAAAATTGTCTTTATCTTGCTTGAAGTTATCATCAGTGATTTTTGAATGATTGTTTTCAACAATGGTTTGTTTTTTATTACATGATATTTAATTGCGCTTAATTTGAAAAATTGTCATTTTTTTAAACATAATGTACGTTTAAAACGATTTAGTGGTAAGATATTTTTCATTTTTAAAATAAAGATGCAACTAGTTTTTATGATATAAAAAATGCAATTATTAAGAAGAAAAAGAATCGGGCAATTCCCAAAATGTATATAAAATTAAAGTTTGTTCAATTTCGTCCCAAAATGTATATAAAAAATGCAACTATGTTACGCTGCCATAGGTCCCAAAAAAGGAATAGGAAATCACTGTCATCTTTTTTGTTTTCTTTTCTGCCTTTTGCCATGGAAAGGAAACCCTATTTCGTTCTCTCTATTTTCCAATTTTAGAAAATATATTCACTGCTCCTTTTCGGTCTTTCGGAAGGAAAATTGGAATTATCTACTAATGTTTCCGTGACGAGGATGATCTTAATGCTCGTAACAGTTTGACCCGCGACCCCTCACAATTGACATTTTGACCCAAGACTCCCAAATTTTAATACTATTCAAATATTTTGAACTAGCTCTTTTCGGCTTATCCTAGAGTACAAGTTATCCTGAATTTTTAATCACAAATGGTATAAAACGTCTGTTTTTTTAGAGTTTAAACTATTTTTTTGCTTCATGAATATTTTCAAAAGAGTTATGGGTATTTGGGTGTGATGCTTATGCTTCATATACACATTTTTTCCCCAACAATACACTCACACACATATATACTCATATAACACAATAAAATGAAATTGCAATACAAGGGATATCTAAACTAGCTGATGTCAAGCAAAACACAATCATTAATTATATTTTTATTCATAGAATCTCCTAAATTTTTTTTTTTGTCTCACAAATTAGTTTGTTTTTTTGTTTTTATATCTTTGAATACAACAAATTCAATTAAAAAATTTTACAAACTAATATACACCCTAAAATCAATAAAATGTTTAAAGTCAAATGATAAAAAGATATTAGCAAGCAGAGAAAACATTTATTTTCGGAAACATAAAAAATATATTTTGTGTCTAATATTTTATTTTAAAAGTAAAAGATAAAAGGGTATTTTTTTTTTTTTTTTTTTTTAAAAAAACAATAGCACAATTTTATATAAAATTCAACTTCTTAAAGAATGTCTGAAATATCGACTCATAATTTAGATGTATTAGATATGTATTAAAAAAAAAAAAAAAAATCAATATATCTTAAATCCATTTAAAAAATATTAGCATGTATGGGCATATGATACTATACGTGAAGCATTTTAAAGTATCAAGTTTCAAAGTATCACGTATAAACGAGCATATTAAAAAGATTATGTGACAATGACAATGTGACATTTAATTTTTTAAAATTGATGTGACCTTGAGAGAGGTGAAAATCCATTAACCATGTTTAATACAAAGTCCTAAGAGGTGGGGATTGAGATTTAACAGATGTTTAAGTTTTGAGGGAAACCTTATTAAATAAATAAAGATGATGTGATATTACTTTTCTTTTGTTTTTTTTTTTTTTTTTTATACATGTTACATCTCTTTAATTAGGTCTAAAAAAGGTCATTTGAGAAATATTAAATTATCGTTAAAATACTATAGTATTAAGGGAAAATTCCATATAAAGCTATTTAAAATAGAAAAATTCTAAGTCGGGTTGGTAAATTCAAAAAATCATTAATTAAGTCATCAACCTAATTTAGGATTTCAAAATTATATAAAATAACTTTAAATATCTCCTCTCTTTTTCTCTCCCCCTCTTAAAAGAAAGTATTTTCTTTATGACTTTATATAAAAGGATAAGTATTATTGCTTTATGACTTTATATAAAAGGATAATCAAGAATAATTCAAGTATGTCATGCCATAATAGTATCATTGATATCAATTAAATATATTTTAATTGAAAGTCAATTAATGGTGTTAATGATAAAAAAAAATAAATGTGAGGTTTTTTTTTAAAAAAAGAAATTTGTTATTTTTATCGGGTGAGATAAAAATAAATAAAAAAAGAAAAAGCATATCCCATACCAACTTCACCCTTTACAAAATTGAATTGAAATAAAAGTCATTTTTACCAATATTAACCTAAACCAGAATAATTTTCCTTAACACATAAATATGAGTTTTTAGATAGTAATTTATTTAATATAAATCATTAATATTATTTATCTTTTTTAAAAAGAAACATTTAAATTTCATATACTTATATGGATATTTCAGAAAAAAAAAGATGTAAAATGCATTTAAAATTTCATAAAACGGTTTACATCAATATAAAAATTTCCCAAAAAAAAACCTATATATATGTGTGTGAAAAATATAAAAAAATTCATACTTAATTAATATATTTACCAAAATATGTCCTTTTTATAGTGACATATATTATAAGTTTTCTTTTTAAAAAAATATTCATGTAAATAAAATGAACTCTTTTTTAAAAATATTGTAGGTTTTTATTCTTAGGATGATATACTTAATACATTTGAACAAATCATATTTTGTTGTATTAAAATTAATTTTGATATGCCGCAGCTTTCGTAGCCGTAGCGTGATGGCGTGGGAGCTGTCTCCTCCTCCCCCATGTCCAGGGTTTGAACCCTGTATCAATTTTTTTTTTTTTTTTTGATATATACATGGGAAACATAAGTTAGGGAGTAATAAAAGAGTATTAAAGTTATTTTACTCATATTTTAAAATCCTAAATTGAGTTAATAACTCAATTAAAGATTTATTGAATTTACTAACCCAAATTTAAAATTTTCTATTTTAAATAATTTTATATGGAATTTTCCCGAGTATTAATTGCATATCAAATAGATTGCTTATTGGTTCTTAAATTTTATAGTGATGTTTTTTTTTTTTTTTTATTGGTTCTTAATTATTATTATTTTCCAATATAGTGATATGAAGATTATTATTATTATTATTTTTTAATCTTTTGCCTTCGGAGTGATATGAAGATTATGTGTGTGTATATACTGTGTGGGATAAGATATTGTTACTACCAATATTACTACCATTTTTCCACCGTTAGATCAGAATCTTATCTACCTTTATAATTTCTCTCTCCTATTAAGATTCTGATCTAACGGTGGAAAAGTGGTAGTAACATTGGTAGTAACAAAAAATAGTAGTAACAATACCCTATACCATATACCGTATACATGTATATTTACCACCGTGAGAATCTTAACTATACCAAGCACCTCACGCGCTCAAAGGTGCGAATCAGCGATTACAACGAACCTTGGGGAGCCAACAGTAGAAGTCTTGCGTTAATTGAAGACTTGGCACGCAGGCACTCGGACCTTCATCCCCCCACCACCATTGGCTCCGCTCTGCATACTACACAAAGGACCAATTTTGATTTTCCCAGAGCTGACTGACTACTCTGATCAATTATCTTCTTCTTCATCGCCATGCTCTTTTTTAGACCCTCTTTGGCCTCCCTCCTCATTGTTGCTTTCTTCTTTCTTTTGATTTCCTCTGCTTCAACCAACCACGGTGTCTTCAGCGTCAAAAACAAGTACGCCGGCCAAGTACGCACCCTCGCCGTCCTAAAAGCTCACGACAGTCGTCGTCAGCTTAATTTTCTCGCCGGCGTTGACCTCCCTTTGGGCGGCAGTGGCCGCCCCGATGGCGTTGGGTCTGGTTTTCTTTTCTTACTTCTCCTGCTCTCGTTTTATTTCCGTTTTCTTTTTTCCTGTTTTACACAGTGCTCGTGTCTTTGGCTCTTCTGCGTGTGTCTTCAATTTGATCATTTCTTTACTCCCTGAGAGAAATTGGGAACTTAATTCTAATGGGTCGTAGTCTGAAACTTGAATTGGTGAAATGGGTGATTGGTCATTTTTGTGCTGCTATATTTATGAGTTCAGTCCTTTTCTATTTCCATTTATGTTTCAATTGCTGTCCTGAATTAGGTGTTATGGATTTTTGGATATGTTGTAGGCTTTATTATGCTAAAATTGGCATTGGAACACCTTCAAAGGATTATTATTTACAGGTAGATACTGGAAGTGATATTATGTGGGTTAACTGCATCCAGTGCAGAGAATGTCCCAGCAGAAGTAGCCTTGGTGTAAGCTGCTTCTTTACCATGCTAGTTTCTTTGTCATCAATCATCGTCTGTGTTTTCTCTTCATTATTTTTGTTGTTGTTGTTATCTAGAGTTTACTGTCATCCCTTTGCATGTCTAGACCCTGAATCGTATACTGCTATAATATGTTCTGATACCATTCTTCTTGTTCGTCTGCTTATTTCTTAATTCTTTTCTTACAAAGATTTCTTTGGGTACAACAGATGGATCTTACACTCTATAACATAAAGGACTCCTCTTCTGGTAAATATGTTCCCTGTACTCAAGAGTTTTGTAAGGAGATAAACGGAGGTCTTCTGTCAGGATGCGTATCTAATATAACCTGTCCATATCTCGAGATATATGGCGATGGGAGCTCCACTGCTGGTTACTTTGTAAAAGATATTGTGCTATATGATCAGGTGTCTGGAGACCTTGAAACTGCTTCCGCTAATGGAAGTGTTATATTCGGGTGAGCTTGTTATGGTGTTATTAGCAAAATCTTGGTTTGCATGCGTTTGGATGTTTTATTATTATGGATCTATTTGTGAACGTTCAATTCACGTGAACACCAGAACATAGTCTGAAATAATTTTTTTCCGCATGCACATTATCTCTTCTACATGGTTTTTAACTGTGTATTCCAGTGTGGCCTGCTCTTGTTTGCGCCTCTTTTTTATTTCACAGAAGTTATGTTGTTTTGTAGGTGTGGCGCTAGGCAATCTGGAGATCTAAGTTCTTCAAATGAAGAAGCGCTTGATGGAATACTTGGTTTCGGAAAAGCTAATTCCTCGTTGATTTCACAACTTGCTTCTTCTGGCAGAGTGAAAAAAATATTTGCTCATTGCTTAAATGGAGTAAATGGAGGTGGTATATTTGCTATCGGTCATGTTGTGCAGCCTAAAGTGAATATGACTCCATTGTTGACAGACCAGTATTACTCCTTATCCTTTAAGTTCATTTATTTTTATTATCATAGATTGATTTTAGTTTCATACTATCTTTTGTGTAATTATGGTTTCTAGTTTCCTTAACAGCATGCACTATCTGATCCTGAAAAAAACTTGTGGCTTAAATTAACAAGTGTCATATGTGAACAGTTTTGAATTTACAATTGGGTTTTGGATGAGTTCCATGAGGGTGAACACTGTTTTCCAAAAGAACTGTATACTTTAAAAATTATTTATAAAATATGGCGGAAGCAAAATCATTTGGCTTTAGCATGGTAAAAGGAAATGCACACGTCTAACACATTACTATGGTAGAAAAGAATCAAACTAAATAGTTAAGGGCCAAGCATGGTAGAAAAGAAATAAACTAAACAGTTAAAGTTCTACCATGGTTGAAAAGTTTGGTTTGTTCACAAAATGTATATAAATCGATTTTATTTTCCTCTTGGAGATTGGGGAAGTTATTATTACAAAATCGTTCATTTAAAATGATTTTATTACTCAAACTCATGATGTAGCGATTGTTACAATCTAAACACTAAGAGCTGGCTGCTGTGAAATGTCTATTTTCATAATTCAATATATACTAAATGTTGGCAGTTTTTTGTTGCACGGATATTTTATTTATTTTGACACTGAAACTTTCTCTTAAAGATAGATATTAGCTTACAGAATTCAAATTTGTTGTAGGCCACATTACAGTGTCAACATGGCAGGAGTTCAAGTTGGTCATGCTTTCCTTAGTCTACCAACCAATGCTTCTGAGGCAGGATACAATAAAGGGACAATAATAGACAGTGGCACAACTTTGGCCTATCTTCCTGAATGGATTTATGAGCCATTAGTAAATAAGGTATATAAGCATGACGATAAAGCTTACATTTTGATTTCACATTCAGGATTTTTTTTTTTGGGCTGACACACTGGAGTTTGAGTTATGCTCTTTTGCTAGATAATTTCTGGGCAACCTGGCTTAAAGGTTCAAACACTTCATGATGAGTATACATGCTTTCAGTACCTTGACAGGTATGATGCATAACATGCCTTCATAAATATTTTTGTATTGTATGTTTGATTTTTGTGATAAAGGAGATAATATAACTAGGGACATGTCAAACAGATACTAACGTTTGTGAGAAAGGATGTGATTTAGGGAGATATGTGATTTTAATGGTGGTATGGTTAGTGTTTTCAAGTGTATCTAATGACCTAAACAGTGCTGCCATTTCTGGTAGAGGATATCTGTTGTCTTGGTAAATTTTTTTGCTAAATTTGGGGAAATCTACATGATACTAACAATGTTTTAGTCTAAAATCATTGCTATTTCCTGTATCATGTCTGAAATTTATTCTCTTTTCCTGGAGTACATTAATGGGCTTACTTAAGTATGCTTCTATGAAGGGTTGACAGTCTTTTTTCTGTTGCTTTACCTCATGGTCAGGATATATACTTGGGCAAGATAGCAGTATTCCTAGCACTAAAATATTAACCGTGAAGTTAAAAAAATTAAGTAGTGTGGTCTGCTTTTCTAAGGAAGAAACAATAATCTTTTCAAATAAGTAATTCTTGTCACACGCCTTTCACAAAGAATATACTTATATTTATGGGAATTCTTGATAATGTTACTGATGCCTTTCGTGTTTGGTAGTTTGAACTTTCTCACTGAGCACATGCCAGATCGGAAAAGAAGGAAAAAGTACTTTTAGAGACATAACAATTTTAGACGTTTAAAAGATACAATGTGAAACCTGTTCTCAGAAAAAGGGTTTTCTTAATATCAAAAGCACCCTGTTCTGAAAGAAAAGCCCATTCCTATGGGTGCTATGTATTCTGGAGTTTTTCCACTAATGCTTTTAACACAGGCATTGATTTCTGGTTTTTGTTTCGTTCTATTTGCTGAACTGTTGGCCAAAATAACTAAGTTCTTTGCTTACTTAACATGTTATTTTCCCCCTTAACTTTATTATCAGTTCCATTCAGGTGCATATTGACTTTCCTTTTATGTTACAATTGTAGTGTTGATGATGGATTTCCGGCTGTCACTTTTTATTTTGAAAATGGACTCTCTTTGAAGGTTTACCCACATGATTATCTATTTCCCTCTGTAAGTATATGGAAGTGGAATATCCTTTTCTTTTCTTTTGTTCTAATTATTCAAGGCTCGTTGGACTTTGTTCTATTTGTAGGTAATCAAACCTAGAGCATATGACTTGTTAATGCGACTATGCTTATGCATGTTGTGGCTTATGATTATTGTACTTATCCACAGTAAAAGTCAAAACAATTGTGTGTAAATCATATGTTCTCTTAAAATTATCCAATCCCTTGTGACCTTTTCAACATGAATAGTCTCTCAATTGCAGCTTGAACATTTTAGTAAATTGTAACAGACATCTCGTTTTGATTTTTGTTCCTTTGCATGCGCCATAGTTAAATAATTTTTCAGAGGTCCATATAAGAACTATAATTATCTAAGAACTATAATTTTAAGTTTTGTATTAAAAAAAATGCGCTATAGGAGAACTGAAGATGTGTGATCTTTAACACGGCTCATAGTTTTAGTCCTTATCTCTCGTTTCTAGATTCATTCCATGTCAAAACACGTTGGGACTACATTTAATGCTATTTTTGTATTTCAAGATTTCTACTATTTACAATCAAATGAACCAAACTTAATTATTGTGAATATCTTTGCAGGAAGGTTACTGGTGCATTGGTTGGCAAAATAGTGGGATGCAATCGAGAGATAGCAAGAACATGACCTTATTGGGAGGTATTCTCATGAGAATTTTATGTACATGGATGTTACACTTTAGCACTAATTTGTTGAGTAATGCTTCTATGTTTAGTTTTTTTGTCTGGTTGTTTAACCAATGCCAAGATACGAATACCACACATATGCATCACATAACCTAGTTATGAAGTCTAAAATGGAATTTCTGAAGATACTTAAGCATCATAGCTTGGTAAATGACTACCAAATGGAGAGGGGAGTTTGATTTCCACTGGTTGGACCTGCAAATAACTCAATTAATGTGTCAAGTACATACACCTATAATTGAGTCGTTAAACTGAAATTTTAAGTTGGATCTCAATAAGCACCTTTGCAAAGCATCACAAATGAAATGCTAAAGTCACACTAGGCTCTATTACATGAAATTGAGGGAATAATTTGGAGCCTGGGGAATTAAAAAAGAGGGTTTTTCTGTGGGATGTAAGAGTTGGACCATTTGTATGTGGAGATGTGTCTCAACCACAATCCCATATGAGTAGTTCGTTAGCTTTAGTTCATGTACTTTTGTAAAATGGTTTAGCTACCTATCTCAAGTTTTATTGTGCTGTTGGAAGATATTTTCTGATAACCGTTAATGGAGATCATTGATGATGCAAAGTTTGCCCTCCATGACACTATTTTGTTGTTTCAACTATTTCGCTCTATCTGTTTCTGTTGCAGATCTAGTGCTTTCGAATAAACTAGTCTTGTATGACCTTGAAAAGCAGGCCATAGGATGGACTGAGTATAACTGTGAGTATTGCGTCTATTTCCCTTTTACTTTCTTTTCTTTTTGGATAGATCTTGAAAATCTTGTACATGTACAATCTATGTGGGACTTTGAAAATGCCAATACCTTCAGGCTATTCGTGCTCTTATGTGACTTAAGAAGAATTCATATGGGATTGAGCTGGGATGATTATTTCTAGCTCAGATATCCTGCAACACCTTGAAAATCTGAAGAATAAATTATTTTCTCAACACTTTAACTAACTCACAAGGAGAAAAATGAATGCAATAAAAATTGTTCCTGGACCATGAACTGAAACCCTCATTCGCTTGCACTAGCAGAGAGAAAAGTTCCTTGCCTCTATAGATGGCATTAGGTCCTGCACTTTTGAATGAGCACTGGAACTTTTGGCTTCTGTGCAAGAGTTTCTTGTTTTGATCTGTAAATTTTCTGCATTCAATGGTTTTTTTTATATATTTCGAGAGAGGAATGTTTACATTTTCCTTCTAGATTGTATAACTCACATGACATCAAAAGTGATGGGATTGATTGTTATCTTGTAGTTATTATTATGATTTTTTTTAGCCTGTATCTTGTAGTTATCTTATGTCAGATAGTGTAGTTATATCAAAATGTTTTATTTTAGATTCTTTACCACAGTCCACAGCACATCATATATTTAAAGGTGGAATCGTGTGTGTGTGTGTGCTTGCTTTTATTTTACTTATGCTTCTGCATGATTTGTTTGCTGTCATGTGACCTAAAGAAAGTTGGATATGATCAGTAAGAAAATTACAAGAAATCAATTATGAGTTACTTACTGGCATTTTGTTGTGTTTCTGTTGCTCAACTTTCCATTATTTGTGTCCGATGTTTATATCTATATAGGTTCTTCAAGCATCGAAGTGAAGGATGAGCAGACTGGTACAGTTCACTTAGTAGGTTCCCACTATATTTCTTCTGCCTGCACTTTATACATTCATCGGGCAATAATCATATTAATTCTAATCTCCCTGGTCAATTCATTGAGATGCGGCAGCTAATAAACATGTCATAGTCAAAATTACAGTACAAAGAATTGAAAATTAGGGGGAGAATCTTGAAATTATGGGAGAAACTTCCATGATTTGTAAATGTTATAATTTAAAGGGAAAACGCAGGACACTACCATAGCATAGCATAAACTGTGAGACACAGTAAAAAATTTCTTCCCATGGTGAATTTGTAAATCTCAGAAAGCTTACTACTAAAGCAGTGAGCACCAACTGTATATGATCTTAGAATGTAGCTGATTACTTGGCCTGGATCCTGATGGCAAATTGGCACTGTAAAATTAGATGCCACAAGCCAAAACTTGAGTTCTCTTTCGAGATAACTGTTTGTATACTTGAGGCATCATAGTTTCTTCATGCCTGCCTCTAGAACTTGTGTTTTGAACTATGAATTATAGCTCTTCTATTTTTTGTAACATTAGGAGGATTTGTATATTAGGCCTCTGTCCACGCTTCATCTCATTCTTATTATTTGAGTTTACCTTATGTGACATCTCATGATTCCAACCTCGCAAACTGAATATAATGCGAACGGAGGTTCTAAAATGGTTTGAACTTTGAGTGTAGTTGTTTGATATTTGAAAGGGGAACGGCAAAAAGAAGGGAAAAAACGAGTGAGAGGGGTTGTTGATTTGTTTTATCGTTTTTAATTAGTAAAACGTTTTATTAGCCTGAATTTATATATTTTTTTTTTAAAAAAAAAAAAAGAGAGAGAGAGAGAGAGAGAGAGAGAGAATGAGAGAGATTGTTATTTGTTGTATCGTTTTTAATTAGTAAAACATTTTATTGGCCTGAATCAACCAAGTTAAAGAATTCATGACATGACGTTTAAAATGATATCAATTATAAAAAGATTTATTTGACTAGTGCATCGCGTGATGTATACTGGATTATGAAGTCAAAGTCTCCGAACAAGTCGGTTTTTTCAGGCAAAATCATATGAGATTTGTTTTGGCCAGAGACGGGAAGTTTCTCTCCACTCTCTCTCTCTCTCTCTCTACACTTAATATCTTAATCATTAGATTATGTTTTAATGGGTGAGATTTAATACTATATGTTAAATAGTATTATAATTATAATATTAAATCTAATAAAAATAATTATAATATTGTTATATTACATTCAATGGTTAAAACATTAAGGGGAAAGAAAGTTAGTGGGGAGAGACAACCATATGATAATACACACATTAATCAAACTAGAGGATTCGGATGGGGCTGTGAATCTTTCTTGGTTTTGTTCTCAGTTTACTGATGCTCTATCTGGTGTTAAACTAGAAATATAAAATAATTCTAATCAATTTATAGTGTATCAATGTTTGGGCAACCATGAGTTTGACAACCTTAAATGGATTCGGATTTGAATCTTTCTTGGTTTTGTTATCAGCTTACTGATGCTCTATCTGGTGTTAAACTAGAAATATAAAATAATTCTAATCAATTTATAGTGTATTAATGTTTCGAAATGGATTTAGCTACGGTCCACTTCTCTTACCATCCACTTCTCATCCTCTTCTCATCTCGTTAGTTGGATTAAAATCGAACAGTTCAGATTTAATGTTTAAAAATATTTTTTTATATTAATAAAATATTAAATTATTAAAAAATATATAAAAATAATATTTTTATAAAAATATTAAATACGAACTAAGTTAAGATTTGAAGAACGATTAAGATGAGGAAGATAATGGGAAGATAATGATAAGAGAAGTGGACCGTAGTCAACCCAACTAAAACACACACACCCCTCCCAATCAAAACTATTAAAAAAGTGTCAAAACTCCTTAGGGTTAACAGCGCAAGATGTGCCCTTTATTTATAATAAGAGTCTTTAATTCACTACTATAAAATTTGTCATTGATTAATGTGATTTCTAATTACCCTAACTATTCTAAACTATAACATCATATTAATTCTACTCTTTTCTATCTTTTTTTTTTTTTTTTTTTTTTTTGGATATAATTTTGCTATCTTTATTAAATGTGGATATATATGAAAAAAAATTAAGTTATTGAAACTAGCAAATGTCTCTTAGAAAAAGATTAAGAACATGTAGAAGTCATTCAATCACGTTTATTTAAAATTATTTCTCTCACCTTAACATAAGACCTATTTACCTTGAAAAAATCTCAAAAAAATACTGTTAAAATTGGCAAAAGATAAATACGAGTGGCCAATATCTAAAATCTCAAATCAGATCTAGGGGAGGAATTTGGTATTTTCAAATCTCTCCAAATGACCAATTTGCTCTTAAGTAAGTTTTGAAGCCATACATGTTAGGCATAATTAACTACTTAGGTATAGATGATTATAATTTTAGAATCAGAAATAGAAACTTCAGACATATAGACTACTTACATTCTCAAATGTTGTCAGGTGTCATTAATAACTTTGTATAAATAATAACAACTTCAAAATTTTAAATAACAGCTTTAATATACATATTGGCTACTTGTCCTTCTCAAATGCCAACAAGCTTATTTTGAAGCCACATGTTAGGCGTCATTAACAATATAAAGTATAGATAATAACGACTTCAGTATATATATCGACTTCACTCTATTTTTCAAAACTTATTCAAGAGCAACAGAGTGGTCATTTGGAAAGATTCAAAAATCCCAAAGGTTATAGACTTAGGATTTCAGACATTAGCCTCCCTTATTTGTCTTTTTCTTATTTTAAAAATGTTTTTCTAGGTTTTCCCATTTATCTAATTTGAGGAGATTTAAAAAAATTAAAAAAATTACTTAATTCCAGCATATGACCTGATCTTTCCAAAATACGTCTAACATTAGATTACATATCCATCTGAAAATTAAATCAGACAAATTAATTAAAAGAAGAATTATAAACATGAGAAAAAAAATGGAAGAATATATTACATATACGACCAAGATTTAGTTTCAAACTAAGTCCTACGTTTTAGAACCAAAAAGATTTTATCTGCGTAGCGTGATTTTATACGCCTCTTGGTTATCCGATTTGGCGACCAGACTAGACACGATGGCCGCCCATGTGCCAACCCCGAACTCATTCAAACACGTTCATGGGAAAAAAATGAAGCTTTTAATATTCCTTATCATATTTGCTGTCTTTGTTGACCAAATCGGAAACACAGAAACACAGATCTACACTTGAGGACAAAAGTCAAAGATCAAAATTTTCACAAAAGGACCAACAAATTGACGAAACAGGACGAGGCATCAAACCCAACAACCAGACTAACAAAGCTACATATTATGTCCATACATAGACTTGGATTTACAAAAACTCCAAATCTTAACCAAATATACACTGAGAAGGAAGATCTCCGCCGAAAAAATAAGGCCAGAGCTCCCTTTTCCCTCCAAATATTAAAAAAACAGAAGAAAGAAGACGACCCTCACCTTCCTACCAAAAGCCTTTGAAGGAAGTGACGGTTTAATAATGAAAAGAATTGGTAGTAAAATGGACACAAAACAAAAGAATGGCCACTTTCTTCTTTCCCTTCCAGTGTTGGAATCTGGTTCTCCAACCTTTCAACAAAATAAGCAAGGGCAACTTGGGAAGAGACAGGAAGTAAAAGCTAATGCTACTACTGATGTACAGCTTCTACTCCATCTCCTTTCTTCCCAAGCATAGGAAAATTCTCAGGGGAAGCAATGGACTTTTCTGAACAGTTAACTCCAGTTTCAGGAGCAGATCCCTCAGATTGGTGGTTAGTCGATGCCTCGGGCATCTCCTTGTGTGTGGAGTAAACTGTCTTGACGTCTGAATCTGAATCAAAAAAGAGACACACTACAGCACAATCATCAATTTTTGAAGTCGGGTACTTTGTCCTCCATGCTCGAACAGCAGTCTCAACAAGTGTTCGAGCTGCGGAAGAGCGTGACACAGATGCCACAATGTCTACAGCTTCTTGGTTCGACAAAACATCCCAAATCTGTAAAACGAAAAAAGCAAAAAAGAAACAAAGAGAGTTAGAAATAAATAAAGTCTATAATAATAATCATTGACTTCTTCAAGAATCTTCATTATGGAAGTTGTGTGGAATTTAGGCATATATCTTAAAACAATGCACTATCAACAAAATATGCAGGTTATTCCATGATAGACCGTGATGTTTTTTACCCCATCTGTGGCTAATACAACAAATTCATCCTTCTCAGTAAGGCGATGATGGGAGACATCAGGAACAGATATCAGACCAAAGTCTTTAAGAATAAAATCTCCAAAAGCTCGTGCCATAGCAAGGCCAGGGGAGTCAGCATTGGGCAGCCAAACTCGAGAAACCTCAGGTTCATTGCGAAGAGCAAATACGCGTCCTCTACACCGCTTGATTCTCTCTTCTTCCCCTAAATGAAAGGAAAGCAGATTTTACATCAACATATCAGAATTAGATTTCTATTCTATCTGATGTACGAAAATAAATTCCAACTGAGAATCAGAGTACTACATAAGACACTGATCGATGCTACATAAAGCTGAACGGTACAAAATACAAACCCCTAGAGGTTCAGACAATTTTGCAGTTTGGCCAATTTAGGTGGTTAATATGCTATAAATGAAGGTGTAACAGATGTCAAAAACAATCAAACGGGGGGGGGGGGATATATACTTGGAAGATTTGGCTTCAAGTCGATGGTCAACTGAACAGCAATAAGAGAATCATCATGATCCCTAGTACCCAATATAGCTCTTGAATCCCCAACATTTCCAATAACAAGATCTTGCCCCTGTAAGAACACAAGGCACAGAAAAGTGAAAAAAAACAACAGTCAATGATTGAGAAAAAAATATTGCCTAGTAAGTTTAAACCTCTTACCTGTTTGACCAAGGTGACTGCAGTTGTCCCACTGCAAAAGCAATCAATATCAGGATGCAGTTTCAGTTCCTTGTCCATAATCTTGCAAGCCTTCAGAAGAGATTCCTTCAGCGCCTTCATAGTATTAGTACAGTTGTGCTCTTGATCAGTAAGACTAGATTTCTCACCAACCATTTTAAGTCCGATATCCTCTGATTTATGGTTCGCCATAAGATTTCTGTTATCACTTAGTCCATCCTTATTGTTATGATGCAATTCCCATTGGGCAATAAGCTTTAAAGGGAAGGAATCCCTGACTCTCTTTGCTACCCTATGACCACTAGGACCATGGCCATCAAAAACTCCACAAAAAATGGTGTCCTTTGTACAGAAGTTCTGAAAAAGGAGGGCAAAGAAGTTTTTGGGATCGTTAATACATATACCATCAGTTATAGTGTCGGAGTACCGATTTGGTTTCGCACACAAATCTAGTACCACAAAAGTCTATTGCAAATGACAAGAGGAAATTAACGGAAACCAGGCCATATCACGTTTAAAAGCAGATTAGAATAAAGTAAAAACTGGAACAGACCATTCATTAGATCTTTATTACCTTTCAAATAAATACAGGCCTGGTTCAGAAGGCGTTAGACCAAAATATAACAAGACCTTCAACTTTCATGTATTTTTAACAATTTCATAGCATGATAACGTGCTAGAAAAAGAAAGCATATCCTACAATATGTAAGAGATTGGCTAACCTCCCAAACAAGCATGGCGTCCTGGTTGATCCCTTTTTTGCCTTGCTTACAAAACAGGGACGCAACCTCACTGGATCCATTTACGAACATTCTCCCAGGGATTTTATGTAGGCCCAATTCCGTTTTATAATCAAACGAAGAGCTGCTCTTTAATCTCCTCCTTCGCTTCGCAGTTTCTGAAGTGGATTCTGGCGAATAAGGGAGGGGATGGGCCACAGAGAGGCATGATCCCATTCCCAGTGCCCTGACAATGTTCAGAAAGCATTCTAGACCGACCAAACAGTCTGAGCCCCCAACGTCCACCACGGTATCGGCAGCCTCTAACCGGTTTGCTATAACCGCTGCCTCTTCCTTCTCCTTCAGCAGCAAAGCAGTGGCTAAAGCCTACCATAAACATCAAGTATTCAATGGTCAACAATAATTTCAAAACGAAAATAGCATAAAACCCAGATTCAAAAACCAAATTATTAACAACCTGTGTCATGTTCGGATGAAATTGAATTCAATCCAATTCCACGATTCCTCAGAAACGTTTGTGGACCGATAAAAAACCCAAAACTACCCACTTCAATCCCACCAAAACGCTACTGCATTTGACAGAGAAGACAAAGAGATGTTAAATGCCAGGGGAACGGCCTCAGTGCTGACAACCTTAAGCCCGACAATAAACGCGTGAATCGAAGAAATTCAACAATCAACACGCTGCTTCTTGAGTCCGATCCAAGACTCGAATAACACCAAATAAAGAAAAGCCAATAACAATCCCCGATTGTTGATTCGCTCAAGCAGTTTCCTCGTGCATATGCTTCCTTTGCATAATCATACCATATAAATCACGTCACAATCACAAACCATAAAGCAACGAACAATGATCAGAGCCGCTGAATCGAGAAAGTCTGAGAAGCAAATCAATCGATCGATGGATTTTTCAATGAATCCAGAATTCCATTCAACCAGTATTCAAGGTTGAAACGGAAAATTTTCTCTTCTTTGGACCAAATCCTGCAAATTTTGGCGCAAGATAACTTTGCCTGTATTTTTTTCACCACTCCTGAACCTGATCCTTTCTGCCACAAATAGCTATAACTTTCGGGAAATGGAAAAGGAAAAATAAATTTAAAACATGGCTATTTTAGCGTCACGGGTGGGTCTTCTCCGATCACTTCGATTTAATTGGCGGTGATGCTCGATTCCGTTGAGCTTCACTGTTACTCTAGATTTTTTTACGCACCCAAAATTAGACTCGTTTCAAAATGAATTATAGCTGGAAAAAATAAATAAACCTAAAAATGAGGAATGGATTAGGATGTTTTTAAATAATAATAGATAATTGATGCCATTGTGTATTATCTATAAGAAAAATATATAGGTTTTAATTTTAAAAAAACAGTTTGGATAAGTTGTTTTTTTTATAAAAAAATCCAATTTACAATTTTTAAATTAGTAATTCCTACTAAAACCAATTTTGTTAATGAAATGAGGAAACAAAATTGGTTTGAGATTTTAAAATTTGTATGATATTTATCTGAACTTCGCTTTTTTGGCTGAGGTTGCAGTATATAACCTCGAGCCCTTAGTACCAACCCATTTAATTTTTTAAAAATATATTTAATTATAATTATGAGTTCAAGTTTTTAATGATTACATTACAGAAATTCACACATATTCTTTGAAGCATCGAGTGCTAGGGATCTTATGAACACACACATATATTTTTGAATTTGGTCTTTTTGAATAATTTCTCTTAAAATCTTGTGCAACTAAAATAACTAATAACAATATTTATATCAAATTTAATAAAAGTATAATTTAATTTTCATGTGATATTATATTTTGAGAAAATTAATCCATTGACCCTTATAATTATCTCAATTTTACATCAAATCTCAATTGTTTACTTTGGTTGAATTAAACACTTAATGGATGGCAAAAAAATAAAAGAATTAAACCCTTAATGTTTGATTGGATAATTTTAATTTATAGCCTTTACAAAATTTTATTTATAAAAATGCGCATAAGTTAAAATGGTGTTAAAAGAAATTAATAAAATTTATAAATTCCATAAAATTATATAAATTAAAAGTAAAGGTGTTGACGCTAAAAAATGAATACCTATAGTAAACTATAAGGACTCAATTCATTTAGAATAATCTATATGGACCTGATTCAAAACTGAAGTAAACAATAATTACAAGAGAGTTATTTTATCGTTATATTTGTTAAACACACCTTTTATTAATGTAATATAAAATTTAACTGTGAAAAAGTTGAATTTATCATTATGAATATAGAGTAATTATTAACCTTCAAATATAAAAATTGAGTATCTTTATTTTGAAAAATGTTTTATTTTTAAATTAACGAAATTTTTTTTAAATTAGATACCCATGTAGAAGGAAATAAATTTATTTCTGTTGCTATTTATGAGTCATTAACCATAATATTCAAATTTTTTTAACAGAAACCATAATATTATTTTAAAAAAACCCACATAAAGGATTAGAGCGACATGGATCTTGTGATGTCCGTACAGGTAAGTAGCACTCGATATGAAATGGATGTGATGTACGTGACATCCCTGAATAAATTTGATTTTCGTGATCCCAGCTGGTAATTTTAAAGTTCACTTTATGCGTCTAAGAATTATATATTTATTAGGTATTTATACTTCTAATTAGATGTATAAGTATATTTTTTTTTATTTTTTTATTTTTTTATATATTGTATTTATTTATATTTAAATTATATCTACTCCCTAAGATTTTTTTTTGTACCCAATTAATTAAATTAATTAATTTTTTCTATAATTCTGTATTAAGAAAATTAATTAATTTGAGATATTGGATACAAAAAAATATCTCAAAAAGCGGCATATAATTTAAATATAAATAAATACAATATTTTAAAAAAATATACTCATACCTCTAATTAGAGATAGAAGCATATAATAATTATATAATTCTAAGCACATAGTGTATGTGAACTCGTAATTTTATCATCTCTTTTTCTTTGTTTGGTTTTTTTTTTTTTTTTATTAAGAAAGAGACAGAAATAATCAAATTCTTTGTGAATGAATGATTCCTTCGATTGCGTATGAATTATCATGTTAGGAATATTGATTTGATTGGATACATGAAAATTGAATTAGTCATCACATTATCCAATTACGTACTAAAAAAGGGGAAGAAAACAAATTAATTAATTGTTTAAGCAAAATACTATTGTAGAGAATTAATGCTATATATGGTTGAGGTGGGAAAAAATACCTTATTTAAAAATCAATGTAGAACTCACGGAACTGTCAAATAAAATAAAACAGAGTTGAAGAAAAATCCGCCACTTATTATTTTAGTTCTATTTATAAGTTTTTTTATTAAAAAAATTTAGTTTTATTTAAGTCATCTTTTAGGTGATAAATGAGATTTCGATAATTTTGTTCATATTAATTGAACCTAATAAAAATACAAAAGAGATAAAGAGTTAAAAGATACTCATTTATAAATAAGGCTAAAGTTGCCTAGCGTCTTAGTAAGCGTAGTGGTATGGGGAGCTTGGCTCCCTTCCCCCATGTCCAGGTTCTAATCCTACCCCCTCCCCTACCATGTGTATAAAAAAAAAAAAGAGGCTAAAGTTAAAAATTTATCTCATAATCATTAAATTAAGTATCCATTATTGATATACATGATTTAGTTAAAAAAAGATTTATAAATAAGACAAAAGTGATAAGTTGAATTTTATGCTTGCCAATACACAATATTGTAATTTGGAAAAAAAAAAAAAGGCTATGGTGGACGGTGGTGAGAATTATTAATATTTGACAAACATGAGTTTACATTTTTTTAATATTTTGCCAGATTACATGCAACTGGGGAGATCATGTTAAGAGCAACAATGGCGATGAGACACGTCATCTGATTTTTTTTTTTTTTTTTGGCTATAAAACACGTCATCTGATGTTGTTCTTATCCGATTTGGTCAGATCTGTTTGTTAGCATATCATATTCACTTAGTAAAATGCACGGGACAGAAATAATTATTGACCTAATATAAGTATTAAACAAATCCCCGCAATGAGTTAATGGTGATTGAAAATTATAGTTTATTTCTTTATATTTTATGGTGGCCTTACTAAAAGTTGTTATATGCAAAAGTGACAAGTTTAAAATGATCCACGCAAGCCCCGGTGCTTTTGAGTCAATGCCAGTAACAGTGAAAGTTCTAATAATTATTACATTGAATGGTTTAGATTTAACTTCATATGAAAAATTATTTTTGTTTTCTTTATTATAATATTAAATTATTCATATTGGAATCTAGCAATTTGAATTTAAATAGCTATTTAAAAGAAAAGAGGAGGAGGGGTTCCAATTCCCTCTATCAATTTGTTATTAGCTATTCTATTACCTCTGTTTTTAAATATAGAACATACCGTAAATTATACTCCTATTTAGGACCCGGAGAGTATTAGGGAGTGATCGATTATAAATATAAAATCTATTCACTCATGCTATAAGAGAGTTATGCTAATTGACAAGTTAGCCATCAATTCTCCCTATAAATATGTCTCAGTACTATATTCTGATTCATATGGTTTTTTTTTTTTTTTTTCCAGATTCATATGGTTGAGTAACCTTATATCAACAAATTGAGCAAGTTTGGTATGCCTTATACGAGCCCAAGACCGCGTTTGAAGGGGGTAATTGGGCTTTTTGCTTTTACAACATGTTTAGTTTAAGTTTTCTCTTTAATTAAGTTGGCTTAATCCCTCACATGTGGGTTCCATGTTTAGAGATTTGGAAACCCTCATAGATGGATAGGGTTCGAATCCAGACACCATCACGATGTTGAGGGAGACATCCTAGAGTTTGGGAAGTAAGGGATAATCCAGACTGAAGTGGAGGCATGTATAGAGTAGGCATGAATCCCACTGTAAAGCTCCTTCAGACTATCCCCTCTCCTAAAATATATATATATATATATGGGATAGGTTATTCTATCTACTTTTATCGCCCATCTCAATACCATTAGATTATAATCTCATCCAACGATGGAAATTTGAGGAATAAAATAAATTATTTTACCTCTTCCTCTCTCTCCCACTGCTTCCCTCCCTTTCTCTCTCCTCTGCTGGCATGGATGAAGACATTCCTTGTGCAAATATCTTCCCGAAGAGTAGTTTGAAAATTTCTTTCTTCTTGAACGTTAGCTTCAAAATTTGGGGTGTAGTGGCTGGTTTGGTTTCAGCATAGTACAAAAATTTGACTAAGGAGAAGCAGCAACATTTATTGTCAAACCTTCGGATGTGAAGAAACTGAAACACCGTTAACCGAACCCATATGAGGGAACTATGAGTTGTGCAGACTAGTCATCAATAGATGGTTCAAGTAATCTAAATGAGGCGAAACCCTAGCCCGAATAACATTACCACTATGGGTCGACACGGTGACCATCTAATCCGTCAAAAAGGGGTCGATAACTTTGGGTATCGACAATTGAGAATTGGGACGAGGGTTTGGGGGCACCTCCAAACAGTTTTTTGGTGTTAATTATTTAATATTGATTTTGCTAATTTGCACTGTGTATCCTGATATTACTCATTTTTGTTAGCCAACTAAGTAATTCCTCTTCAACAAACCATATGAATTAACTAAGAAAGTTCAGTTTTGTACTTCTCTACTTTTGGCAAGGGATGAGTTCGTACATACCAGTGAAGGAGAGAGAGATGGCAGGAGGCGGTGGGAGACAGGAAGTGGTAAAAAGGTCTATTTTATCCTTCAAATCTTTATCGTTGAATGAGATTATAATCTAATGACATTGAGAGAGGTAGGCAAAGGTAGGAAAAATAACATATCCCTATATATATATATATATAAGTTATAAGTGGCTTATCCAATAAGCTCCAATTAACCGCTCATCACGATTAAAAGTGAATTTTTCACGTGATGGTGAGAGCATTTATCCGTTATTTACTTGAGCAACAACCTTACCAGCCGAGCTTCTATCCGATTTCTTGGGCATTGTCATCAAGTATTTTTTATGCAGCCTTGGTCCCGTTAGTCATTGTCTTCTCCTCTCTTTGTCAGCTGTTGTAATTTTGATTTTAATTTTTTTTCTTATAATTATCATAAAAGTCACTTATGTTACCGTTAATCTAAATAAGTTTCAGAAAAGTTATTTATAATATGGTCAATCCAAATATAAATAATATTTCATAATCTGACTTTTATCAATCTTATGTTTACATAAGTTGTAATGTAAATAAGTCATTTTTCTCACCGTTATCTCAAATATACACTTTAATGATGATTACCGTCTCAACCTCTGAAATTAATGCCATTGTAAAATACTGAATCGTCCACCTCAAGTTTGATGAAATCTTCAGCAATGTCATGTTTTCGGATATTTGATGATGTGATTTGAAATAGCTTGTTATAATACTCGTATATATTATTGTAGTGGTACTAGTACCGCCAAACACGCGCCACCATAGGAGATGATAATTCAATTCGAATATAAACGCATGCAACAGACAGAAATGAAATTATTTAGGTATCCGAATTTCTGATGGACATGTATCAAAGAATTGAAATGTCGGGCGGTTATGTATGATGATGATTGAGTAGATATCCAAAATAGTGGGTGAGTTTAATCAAATCACCATATCACAGGAAAACAATAAATAAGGAAAAAAGGGTGTGTCTTTAACTCTTATATATATATATATATATAGATAGATGCTGCTGGTTTTCCTGTAGAGAAAGAGAGAGCTGGAAAGTTGGAAATTGGTAAATAAACAAAAGGAAGAGAAAAATAAAGGCAACTTTTGATGAAATAATGACAAGAAAGGAAGATATGGATGAATAATAATGATGTGCTGGACGAAGGAATAAACAAGTTTTTATTTCTGGCTGGCGGTTGTGGGCGGCGGGAGGGTGGCGAGGAGCCGCATATATGTGATAGGAGATAGATATTATATATGGAAACTGCTTACTTCCATCCATAATATATAACTCAATTCAAGAAATACTATTGCAGTTAATTTTTTAAAAGGGTTTAAACTTTTCATGTTACATGAGAAGAAGAAGATTCCTAAACATATATGAAATAGTGGGACCTATCTATATATATATATATAGATAAAACCTCAAATATGGAACGTTGTATATATATATTGAACGAGGATATACTTCTCTTATAATGAGAAGTATATTTCCCTTTCTTAAATGTCTTCCATTGGAAAAAATGTAACTTTACCTGTAGGTATTATTGGAAAGAAAAAAAAAATATAATAAATCATATTTAAATATTAATTATTAGAGTAAAATTGACAATTAAGTATATATGAATTATTTGAGTACTATAATGTGAACCAAAAAAACTTCCTACGTGATCCCTCCGTTACCATTTTTTCTTAAGCAATGAGCTGAATATCAATTCATCCCAATAAAAAAGGCAGAAAAAAGTTTAACCACCTCTCATCAAGATCCACCTCATTAACTATGCGGAGATTATATTGATGGAGAATACAAACAAGTCCTTCTAAGCCATGCAAGGATTTCGCAGAAAAAATCAGTTGACTAATGTTTCCCCATATACCACTATGTACTTTAATTGCCTGTTTAGGTTAGTAGTAAGAGAAATTACTTATTTTTTATTTAATTTTTGTAGAAGTAAGATAAAAAAAAATCAGATTGTAAATAAGATTTGTGAAGGATTTGATAATAATAGAAGTGGTTTTTTTTTTTTCCCAAATGAAACATAGTTGAGATAGCGGTTGAAAGATCAGTTGAGATAAAAAATGATCAAAAGGAACATAAATCTTATTGAATCTTACATGTATTAATATTATTCGTATTTATTGTGATAATTAAAGATAAAAATTTAAATTTGAAAAAAAAAAAGTTAAATTATTATTTAAAAAATTACTATTCATGATTTTTTTTTTTTTTTTTTTGTATAAAAAAGTTTAGGTGGAGGTAGATACCGGTATCTCACCAGAGTCAGGGCATGTCTCTAGGCTCAAAGAGCGCTTACGGATCGCCCATCAATGAGGCCCTCACATCGATCAACGGTTATCAAACCTCCTCCCTTTTAAGATGAATGCCGATGCCTTAACCAACTGTGTCAATCCTCATTAGCATTACTATTCATTTTTTTTTTTTGGGGTTATAAACGGAGGCTAAGGCCTTTAAATTAAAATAAGGTAGGAGGGCAAAAAATTCTCATACAGTCTTGTAGCACTAGTGTCCTCAAGAAATCATAACAAACATCAAAAAAACAAAATAATTAGAAAATCCTTCCCTAGCTAATCTATCAGCTACTCAGTTTTGAGATCTCTCTATATGTTGAATATATACATTCCACTACAACTGAAGTAGACGTTGGATGCCAAAGATGAGCATACTTTTTTTTTGATTGCATTGCTTTTAAATACTTTCCTTGAGATTCAGATCCTCTCTGCGTTTGCTAGCCCAAACACATAATTGAAAATAAATAACAGTCAGGGGTTCAGGTCTCATTCCAAACTGGACAAGAGCCGAGGGTCCCAGAGTATCATAACTATCACGTATATCTTGAATTTGAATTTTAACTAAAAACAACACCATTCACTATTCAACAACATACCTTAGAGTTTGATTTGGATTTGTTACTGCTATGGTTAGAAACTGATGACTTCTCCTTTCCTTGTTTCTTGGCCATCCCCGTTACAATCTCAAATATTGTTGGAAGATCATTTATCATGTTAAACAATCGCTTCCTATCAAGATGAGCATACTAGGATTGGTAGAATTGCCATTTTTACTCAGCAAGTCAACCAAGTTTTTTGAATCTGATTCACAAGCCCACTCTTCAGTCTCATGAGAGTTACATAGTCCTGTTGGAACAGTGAAGCCTGCAATCCAGTTGCCAAGGGGATCTCTCAAAACTCCTGCACTATTTGATTTCATGTTTTAAATGTATGAGAAATCAACTTTTAATTTATTTTAAAGGAATAAGGAAGTCCACCAAGTGTTGTGTGTTGGGCTCCCTCTTCGACGAGACACGACAAATCCATAACACTGGTTTCAACTTTTTCCAGCGGCACAACTCTCCTCAAGTGTTTACCTACTGGGAGCCTTTTTTAGAAGCCCAGTTACATGAAAGTTACCCCAAAAATTTCCTAAGGAACTTTTCTTATTGTGATTTCCACTTAGCTTTTTTTACACAAACGTACGTACGCTGAACCTAAACACACCCAATATTATAAGTAAAAGTGTAAAACTCGCCAATAAACTAATACAAAAGTTAATGGCTACTCCTCCGTTACTTTTTATAACTTTAGTAATAAAAAAGTAATCCCAAATGAAATTTCTGATTTACGTGGAGGAGGGAGAGAGAATACGTCATATTATTATTGAATTATGATACAAAAACAGTTCTTAAAAAATCATGCATTGCTCTTATGGAAGATCCGTCGTCTTCTTCCTTTGCTCTTCTGATCTGCTCTGCAATTTCATTCGCCTTCTTCCTCATCTCTTCTCCTCTCTCCATCACCTTCTCTATCACCTTCTTTACTTCCTCCCCAGAAATCACGCTCTCTACGGTGCGCGTCAGCTCCACGCCCACCCCCATCTCCTCCTCCACCATTTTTGAATTGTAAGCTTGCTCTGCTCCTAATGGCCACCCTATTATGGGCACTCCATGGCTCAGACTTTCCAACACTGAATTCCACCCACAATGGCTCAAGAATGCACCTACTGATTTGTGTGATAGAATCTCCAATTGTGGTGCCCAATTTCGAATCAGTAACCCCCTTTTGGTTTCTTTCGTTCGATTTTCAAATCCCTCTGGTAACCACTCCGCTTCGAAGTCTCTGTTTAAGTCGAATCCAAAAGGCGGTCTTATAACCCAGATGAACGGTTTCCTGCTCTGTTCTAATCCCAGAGCCAGCGACATCATCTGCGTTTCACTGATTGAGTGTTGAGATCCGAAAGAAATGTAAAGAACAGAGCGCTCAGGATGAAGATTCAGCCATTGGATGCATTTTTCAAGAGGAATTCCTGGTTCTTTACCTGAGCGCTGCTTCGAATCCACGCAGGAATTTGTAGGAAGAAGAGGGCCGATGGTCCAGACAGGGGATCCGATGAATTTCCTCAGAAGTTGTAAACCAAACGGCTCGATTTCCTCGACGGTATTGCAAATCCACCCATCGGATTTCATAGAAAGAGAGATTTGGGTTTGGAAGAATCGGGACCAAGTGTCAGTGCCATCGGCTTGTCTTAAGAACCGATGAAGTTGAGAGCGGTGGAACCTATAATTTTCAGGGAATCCCGGAACATAAAACTCATCGGAGTCAGTCTTCCGATGAGGGAGGTTCAGCCAAATAGACATGTAAGCAATGGTTCCATAGGCACCACAAGTGGTAAAAGTAATACTCTTAGAACCAAAACTCTTGGCAACGTCGGAAATCCAGCCTAAGAAGACATCGAAGATGATGCAGAGAGGAGGACGGCCTTCTTCTTCAGTGATTCTGGAGATTAAAGTTCGAAGATGGGGCTGAAGGCTCAGAGCTGCAAGACCCAGATTTGGTAATAGAGGAGGAGGGAGTTTCTCTGCGTTCTCTATGTGGGGTGGAAGGCCATGGCTGGTGGGTTCGAAGGGCAAAGAAGCAAGGTGAATATTGGAGGAGGAGGAGGAGGAAGAAGAAGAGGAAATGGCGGATTGGAGGTGTTGTATGTTGAGAGGAGTGTTGGCTATGGTGATGGTGAAGGAAGTTTGTTGGTGAATTAAACGAGCTAGAGCTAGAAAGGGTATGAGATGGCCATGAGCCATATAAGGGACCATCACAATATGACCTTCATTCTTCTTCTTCTCTCCTTCTCCTCCTCCTCCGCCATTGGAGTAGTAGTATGTTAGGGTACAAACTAGGAGAGGGAGGCTGTCGAGATTGACATGAGCGCAAGGAATTATTGTGAATTAAATGAGTGGCTGGTTATTACATAACGAAGCAGGGAAAGGATGAAATCTGGAGCCTTAGACACGGGATGTGTAACAAAAATACCAACACCATTCCATTCTTAAATACTAAGACTAGACTTGGTTAGATTTAGTTGACCCTTTTTTTATTTTTAGTGATTAAGAAAATTAAATAAATTATTTAATTATATCATATATATTATATATTCTTAAGATTATATATCAATTTATAAGTTAGAGAATAGTTTGGATAAAAAATAAAAAATATAAATACTTTTAAAAAAATAATTTTATTTTATATTGGGAGAATTCGATAAAATACCAAATGAATTTGTAAAGCCCATATAAGTCCCTTGAATTTGTAAAATGACTCACAGGTGACACAGACTTATCAGGGATATGCAATTTTGTGGGAAATGACCCTAATGCCCTTCCTTCCTCTCTTCCTCTTCCCCTTCCTCTCTCTCGAACGAGAACCACTCGCCATTGCACATTCGTTTCGCCGCAGTCTACCTCCATGTCAACGCACCCTCCACCTTGACGCCGCCGCCCGCCGCACCAATGAAAAAGAAAACGAAAAACTGAAACACGAAAACGAGAGAAAACGAGAAACAATAAATTTTTTTTTATCGGTCGATCCATCTAGAAGAAACTTGAAGAAGAAGACGTGAAGGAAGGAAAGAAGGAAAGGAAGGAAGGAAGTAGGAAGAAGGAAGAAGGAAGAAGAGAAAGGGAAAAAAAAAAAAAAAAAAAAGACAGAGACGGCATTCTCCGTTTTTTTTTTTTTTTTTTTTTTTTTTACTTTTTCCTTCTTCTTCTTCCATTTTTCTTCTTTCGTCACCCTGTGAATCATCATCTTCTTCCTTCCTTCCTTCACATCTTCTTCTTCTACTTTATGAATGATATGTTATTATCATTCGAGGCAAGAAAAATAAGTTGTAAATGGCGATGATTGTTTATGTTTTGTAATTGAGGCGAGAATGGAAAAGCAGAACTCGAGTTGTAAATGAAAGAAGAAAATGATGATTTACGGGGTGACGGAAGAAGAAAAATGGAAGAAGGAGAAGAAGAAGTAAAAAAAATAAATAAATAAATAAATAAATAAAAAAATGGGAGAATGCCTTACATTAAGGCATTAAAATTTAATGCCTTGGGCATTCTCGAGAATGCCGTCTCTGTTTTTCTTTTTCTTTTTTTTCCTTTCTCTTCTTCCTTCTTCCTTCTTCCTTCTTCCTTCTTCCTACTTCCTTTCCTTCTTTCCTTTCTTCACGTCTTCTTCTTCAAGTTTCTTCCGGATGGATCGGCCGATAAAAAAAATTTCTTTGTTTTCGTTTTCTCGCGTTTTTCGTGTTTCAGTTTTTCGTTTTCTTTTTCATCGGTGGGCGGGTGCGGCGTCCGACGGCGGAGGTAGACGGCGGGAACGAATGTGCGGCGGCGAGTGGTTCGGTTCGAGAGCGAGAGGAAGGGGAAGAGGAAGAGAGGAAGGAAGGGCATTAGGGTCATTTCCCACGAAATCGCATATCTCCGATAAGTCTGTGTCATTCATGCAAGTCATTTTACAAATTCATTTAGTATTTTATTGGAATTCTCCCTTTTATATTTATGACCGATTGACTAACGAAGAGAGATCTGTTTTTGGCAGTGAGTCTCAGCTGCGGGTGTCTGTCGTGCGTTATTATGAGGGGCCTCTCCCATCAATGTTGGCATTGATAAGGAAGTAAGTAAGAAGGGAAAAAAAGTGAGGTTGAAGTTTAATGGAGCGGTGAGTGACAGACTGACGGGGTGCACATGGGGAGCCAAGTCTCATATATTAGGACCACTAAAACTTCACAATAACACACCTCTTGTCACACCGACACTTCATAAATAACCGCATTGGGAGCCAAGTCCCTTTGAAATAAACAAGTTCGAATTTTCAGGATTTGGCTTGCATCTGCAAGCTTATCTCTGCTACTGCATCCAACTTAACTGCGTTTTAACGTAAAAACTGTTGTATAGCTTTGACTTTTAAAAAAAAAAAAAAAAAAAAATATTTCAGAGTATTTACGGGTACTAAAAAAATATTTTAGAATCTTAAGAAAATATCCTAAACTATATTTTTAGTTCCAGTCAGTATTCTGAAATATTTTTATATTTCAGGATACTAGCTCATACCGAAAAAATACTATCTTCAAAAATTATTCTAGGATCTTAGGAAGACATTTTAGGATATTGACTATTATTAAAAAGATACTTTAGGATAGTGACCCGTGCTTGAAAAATATTTCATGATCTTGAAAAAATATTTTAGGATCTTGAAAAAACATCGTAAAGTATATTTTTAGTACTAGTCAATATTTGAAATATTTTTTTAAGATCCTAAAATGTCATAAAATATTTTTTTTAGTACTAAAGTGTCATTTTAGTACTAACCATTATCCTAAAATATTTTTCTAAGATCGTAAAACAATTACAATTTTCAAGATAATTATTTTTTTTAGTAACAGTCAGTATCCTAAAAATATTTCAGGGTACTGACTGATACTAAAAACATATTTTAGGTTATATTTTTAAGATCATGAACTGTTTATTAAGTATCTTAAAGATTAAGTATCGGTAAAGTATCTTTTAAATACTAGGTATGTTTGTTTGGTTGGAGGGAGGGGAGGGAAGGTGAATACTCTAAAATATTTATTTATTTTTTAAAAAGGCTAAAGCTGCACAGTTTTTGCGCCAAAATGACGCACTTGAATTGCAGCGGACGCAACGGAGATAAGCTTGCAAGGGATGCAAGCTAAATCCGAATTTTCAATGTTTGAGCTCTGTTTTTTCAAGAAATCACAGAGACAACCACTAACATTTGAGATTACAAGCAGGCTTTACAAGGAGTATTACAAAAGCACTAACCCAATGTCTAAACTCTGGAACCACCCACATGAGGTATATATGGCAAAATAGTACATCACGTATATAATAACAGAACCAGAATTTTCAGGTATTATGATGTAATGAAAAATGATCAAACAAGTTACCCACACACGCTATCGTATGTATGCATGTATATATAATGGAACAGCACACGAACCAATATCTGCAAAAGAATTTACCCCCCCCCCCCAACAAAAAAAAAAAAAAAAGAAGCTACCAAAGAACGACCTGTTTGAAACAATCTCCAATTTCCACACGCTGCAACCGCCGAATATATTTATAACAAAATAGTACATCACGCAGATTATTCCAACAAAAAAAAGTACATCACGTATATACCAGATCCAGAATTTTGACGTATAATTTAATAATCCAAAGTTTTTATACTTCTACACAGCAACACAGAGAAGCTACAAAAGAATCCACACAAACTGAATACAGTTGAACATCTTCGTATACTTGCAATTTAAGAATTCTTTATTGACCCTCCCCTTTCATGGGATTTTTCACAGCACCACCATATGCTACTTGCTCCCACCACCACGAGTTCAAGAAGCAGCAGTGGCGGTAGGAGATGATGGGTTGAAAGGAACCTGCTCGGCACAAGTAAGCAATTCATGGGACCCTGCGTCCTCACGGCCAACACCAAGCAGATCGAGATAATACAGGTAATGGGAAACGATGTTGTTCATGGAGTCAACATCACCTTGCCCACACACAGCATCGCCATAGAGAATGTTCATTGTGGTGCCAAAACCAGGAAGACGATTTGCTATCGTGTCGTTCTTGGTTGGCTTCCAGTTGCCAACAAAGGCGTCATGTGCCGAAGGTTGTTTCTTCTTGATTGGGGTCATCCACCTCCAAATTGCAGCCTGGAAAGCTAGGGTTGCATTCTGCTCTACATATTCTGGATGATTTAGCAGATCTACCTTCAAAGCTTCTCCAGCAGCACCGTAGTTGTAGTTCCTATAATCAAAACATCAGAAAGAAAAGAACTACAACCTCCGTATTCAACAAGCAAAGGGATGTATTCATATTTAGATTTGCAATTCTGTAACATAATTTAAACTTCTCTTGTTGCTTGTTGGTCATTCTAAATTACAAGGGATGCTTTCAGTACTAAATGGTGAAAATTTAGAAAGTTGTAGGCATGATTTGTTTGTAAGGGCTCAAGGAGTTGTGGGAATTGCATTTAGAACAGATCAATAAAAAATATCAAAATCAATATTAAATCTATAGCAATTCACGCTACCAACAAACCACAAACAATGTGATTCATTTCTTCTATGCAACTCATGGGAAACTCATCTAATTTGAAAGAGAAAAAAATAACCAAACAATTCAATAAGGCAATTTATCATGCACAGGCACTAACTTTTGGGATCCATACATCAAATAAAGCACCTCAGACAAATAATGAAAAGTAACAGATATAACCAAGCATGGGGAGGCGAAGATTCTAATATCATTCAAGTTTAAAATATAAACAAACCAGAAGATAGGTAGGGCACCGCGTCCATAATAGTCAGCACCAGGGGCACAAGGGTAGGTGTACTTGAAATAGTCATCACAGTATGACTGACTAGGACTCATTTCGTGATTGTAACAAAGACCCCAGGCCAAAGGTCCTCCAGTGGCCACTCCATAACCACCTGGAATTAGCATTAGCGGAACAATAATCAATAACAGAATTATACAACTTACAGAGAAATTAAGCCAAACGCAGAACTATTTTCCTAAAGCTCAAGTCAGATCCCCGGAAGAATGAATTTGAAATGAAGATATTAAACATTCATAGATCATAGATGCTGAACCCAGCGTTTTCTCCTTTAAGTTCATTTATAAGCAACCATGAAGCTATAAATGAACAGTTCATGTATAATCTGTTCACATAGATTCAACCCAACTCCAGAAGAAGTAAGCAAATCAAGCTTTAAACTTGACCAATCAAATCAGCCACCAATTATCAAGTTCATTGAAAATAACTTAGAGAATGGATCGTCTACAGTACCAATAAATCTATTATACTACTACTTTAAACATAAATGCAATTGGCTAGTGTGTACAAAAAAAGAAAATGCAATTGGCCAGTTCCAGCTGGGCAAATCTAAAGACTAAAATCTCCCAGGTCAAACCTCATGACAACTTGTTCATCTAAGCGGTAACTTTAGTGTCGGTGCCCAAATAGAAATAAGATTTCTTATGAACCTAACGGTTAATGACCCGAAACAAATTACGCTGATTCACATCACCAAAAACCCAGTTAAGATAAATAACAGGACAGTGAAATCCAACTAATAATCATAACAATGATAACCAAAAAACAAACAAACAGCAAAGAAGGATAAGATTGAAACTCACAAGAAGTTTTACTGCCGACATGACCCAAGAAAGCTGCAATTTCCATCATCTGCATGGTCTTATTACCGGTGGTGCCGAAGCCCAATGGCTCAAAAAGTGCAGCGGCCAAAATGAAAGAATGATAATCCCAGAAACCTACTGCGTGCGCCACAGGTGTGTTACGCTTAGAAAATAGATTCTCAAACTGGTAGGTCTGGAAGTAATCAGTGATAGTCAGATTACAGCAGTATTGGGACCATCCCTTGCATTCCCACCCTTTGTCGCAAAGCTTCTTCCCCTTCTTATACTTCACCAGAGTCTTCGTATTCTCATCCCCATTCACAACCAGCTGGTTCAGCAATACCAGAGCTAGAAAAAGCAGAACCCAACTTTTAGTTACCCCCATTCTCGATACTCACAGGCTCTATCACCACAGCTGATCTGGGTGGATCTTGGCTCAATAAATCAAGGGCTTTTTTTTGTTTGGGTGCCAAAATGGGGATGATGCAATGAAATGCAAGATAGAGGAAGAAGCTAAAGAGAATCAAATAGAAAAAAGGAAGTTGTTAGATGGAAGGTCGTCCTCTGGGGTGGAAGATACCAATGGCGCTGCATGGGATTAAATCTCGAGCATATTTTTTGATGATGTACGGTAGTTAGGTGCGTAATGACAATGGAAACTGTTCGATGTTTAAGCGAGAACAGACTGTCTTTGCGGCAAAGAACCCATGGCCCATCGTGCTACTCCACCGACAGCTGACGAAGGGGTTAAATGTCGATTTTGCCCTTATGTTTTCCTAATGGTGAATTGGGCCTCTTCGGTTGGTGGGTGTACTCTATCACAGTGGTCTGCCCTGCCCAATAAAAATTCCCTTACAATTCTAACAAAATTGTATAATGATTTATCCGTCCTGGTTTTGGTTAAAAAGGTCGGACTTTTCATCAAATTAAAAGGGAGGAGATTTGATCCTGAAGTTGGTTAAGACGTTGAGGAAGGTATCAGGGGTTTATGAAAAGCTGTAGAATTTGAAATTTAAGGTGGCGATATGTATTTTTAGTCTTAAATTCTTTGTGGAGTGGATTCCAAGTAGCTCTTGGACTGTGAGTGAGTCCAACCTATCTCTTAAAATTTCTTAATAAAAAAATAATAATTGTACAATGATTTATTATTCATGATTGTAAATGGTATGTTGATTATTGATGTATGATAATGCTGAATTTTCTTTACTAATAAGGTATTAATCATAGGAAATTTTATGATTTTCAAGAGTCAAAATGATTAAGCGATAAGTGAAAACTAATGCATTCATTTGTTTTATCGATCAGTCAAATTCAATTTGCTCCCAAAAGAACTGCCCCACATTTTTTTTTTTTTTTTTTTTTTTTTTTTGGTTTTTTAAATTGTGCTCATTTTCGACTTTATTGTTGTCCACTCTGTTCCCACATGGATTCCTCTGGGTCATTAGTGTGTCGTGTCATTTTTAATATAGTATTTTACGTCAAAACATGTATGTATGGTTGGCCAAAATCAATTATTCAATCCAAATCACGTTAATCTTGGCAACAAAAAAAAGAAAAAAAGAAAAGAAAAGGAAAAGATACTGTTAAATAAAAGAGGAAGACAGAAAATATCTTTGAAATTATTGCCCACAATTCAACATAACAGTATTTGAATTTGACCCAATCAAGTAGATATCTATATATATATATGGGAAAATTATTTGTCGGTATTTGGGCCAAGAGTTCTCGTGACCAAAACTACATCGTTTGGTTTAGTGAGAGTACTTGTAAAGATTTAAAAAAAAAACAAATATTGTGTCGCGCTTTTCCGATTGATTCTTAGAAATTGCGATCGAAGCATTAGTTGTGAGAATCAATCAAAAATTAGGGATTTGGAAAGAATTACTTCAAAGCATGAATTAAAACTTTATATTTAAATTAAGAAATCAAATCGCTAATGACGAAAGCGAATGAACCAAATCACAAATAGTTTCGCAATTTGAAATCAAATCGCAGAGCGCAGTTTAATTCTAAAATCAAATCGCTATCAATAAGGATTACAAGTGCAGAATAAATAATTATGGCTATTTCCAATTGCGAACAGTTGCGAGAATAAGTGTGATTTGAATTAATCGATTTGTGGGATTGAATTAGCGTGGGTGTCGTGCGCTTTTCGATTTATAGGCAAATGGTTTTGTGGGATTGAATTAGCGTGGGTGTCGTGCGCTTTTCGATTTACACACAAATGGGTTTTTTTTTTCATTCCAAACAAAAAAAGTGTCGCTCGCGCCTTCACTAAACTAAACGATGTAGTTTTTGGTTAGCGGGAGAAACTCTCTTAGGTCCGTCATTTGGACAAATCATTTTTATATATATATATATATATATAAAAAATATAAATTATGCTATTGGAAATTTGGGGAGGGGTGTTGTAGTAATAATGGAACAAATGATTTTAAATTTCGAACGCTGATTTTAAATAAAGAAGGCTTAAGTTAAATGACATGAGTAGAGAAAATATCATATCTACACAAAATGCTTATTTTTTAAGTCACAAACCTATTAAATTTAACTAAACGGACTAAATAACAGAAGAAGGTACCATTGGGTTTGAATTAGAAAGCAGTAGAGTACACACTTTATATTTTGTCAAACACAGGTTTCACCTAATTGATTGGGTTTTTGGCTTTCTTAAATTGGATTTTTATCATTTTTGGCAAAATATATCCTTCAATCACTTGTTGCATTCAAAAACAAAATTACAAAAAGTTAAGGTATAAATTTGCTTTAAAAGTTTTTTTAGATTTAAGTTTTCGAAAATTTCAAAAGAAGCAATATTTTCAAAAACAAATGTTTTTTTAGATTCAGGACCGCCCCCCAACTAATCACGATCCACCTGGCTTTGTTGGGAAAACTTTAAAGATTTTTTTTAGCATTCACAGCCGAAATTTTTTCATACCATTTAAAAACAAATGTTGATTGTTAAAATATTGACGTTGACTATAATTTTTTAACAATAAAGGCCTAAGGGTCACAATTACTCTATTTTAATATTTCAAAGCAACACTGAACTTAAAAAGAAAAAAGAAACATTGCTTATCAGCAAAAACTTCATAAGTAAATTTTTGCTTTTTTTTTTATCAATAAATTTTAGGAAAGAGGTTGGGTTTTCACCCATAATTCAAGGTAAATGCTTAGAGCCCAATCCATAGGGCATACTTTGGAGAATACACACACGCTTCACCTCCACCTAGCGTTTCCACTGCTTCATAGACCCCTAAGCTGCCTCCCCCAGCGCCTTGACCAACTCTAGGATCGAACCCCCTCATTTGGGTGAGGAAGTCGCCGTTCATTCACCAGGTTGAGCACAGGGGGGGGTTAAATTTCTGCTTTAACCCAACTAGAAGAAGGGCTTCGAATACTTGTTGGGCCTTAATCAATGGGCTAAATGGCTGGGCCACAGAAACGGATGGCATTGGCATTAATGAACTGACGAGAGATGTTTTTTTTATTTTTGGATAATACCGAATAGAGCGAAAACCCAAAGTAGATGGGGTAAGAACACAAACGCGAACAGCATATAAATACTTGAGGCAAGGCAAACGGCATGTTCGAAATGGATCCTTCAGGAGGCTAAGGCCGCCAAGCGATGAGTTGCTCGGAAGGTCGTCGCCGACCTCTGTTGATGGATCTGACAGTGAATTAACTGGCATCTCAGAAAGCCATTGCTCTGTTTTCTCTCAGCTCTCGGCTCGCTATGATGCCTACATTTTATACCCCTTATACTGACAACATTTTTTTTTTCCTTTTTGTATTTTCATTCCGTAGATTCTAGTTTTTGGATCTTTTTTGTTCCTTTTGCTAGCTCTATTCTTCGGTTGGTATATCACTGTGTAGTTTATTTCTACCTCGATAAAAAATGTGAACTCTCTTCCTCGTTTCGGTTTGTTGCTTTTTCGGTGGATTTTATAGGGTTCTGATGGCTGATTTGGTGATCTTTTTATTAAGCAGGTTTCGCTTTTTAAAACTAGTTATCCAATTTTTCTTATCGGACAATCCCTTCATTAACTGTTTAGTCTTTCTTGGAATCCTCAAGCTTAAAGCCTTCCAAGTTTGAACTTTGAAGTCTCTGTTTCTCATTTTTACAAACCACAAGTTTTCTCAAATGAGGTTTCCCTTTTCTTGTTATCAATATAATTTCTGTTATAAGATGAGTAGTGAGGCAGCATCGACTCAGTGATGATGTTAATTGCAAGATTCCCGTGACAATCTGCAAACTCCATTCCTGGGTTTCAAAGAGATTACAAATGTAGGATATCGTTGTGTGTACTTTTCAGACGCATGGCCATCAAACACTTACTTTCATCGTAATTAATCTACACAACAGAAGAAAAAAAATGAAGGAATGCCACAATGAGCGCCACAAATTTGCTAACCAAATTTTGAGTTGAGATCATTCATGGGAGGGTGGTGAGCTTGGGCAGCCATGGCAATCTCAAACTGCTTGAAGGAGATTGAAGAGAGAGACAGAAGTTCAGGAGGAGGCTTGAGATTGTCCCAGCCATTGTCATTATTTGTAGTGGTAGTAGAACCATCAAGTCCTATGTGTGTCAAGTGTTTCACGTCTGTTGGATATCCAATTTCCATCTCTGCTTCCATTTCCTCTGTTTCTTCTTTATAGACTGACACCCAACACAATAGAAGAAGAAACAGAACTCAATTCATGAAAAACGCATCACATTTCCAATTGCAATCAAGCAAATAGCTTTTCCAAATAAATTGATGTCATTGGGTTTTTTTGGGACCTAAAGTAAATTGATATGATATGAATTTAGATATAGATGCCAGCAAAAGGAGTTTGTTCTTTTATATAAAAAGCAATCATTTTCTTTACCACTAAGGAGGCTAAGTAAAACACACGTTATTTGAATAACATTTGCATTAAATGATTCATTCTGTAGGGATTAGACCAGCAGAAGAAATGTATGGCAATATTTGAAGAACTTGACAAATATACAATGTGAAATAGTGGTTAATGTTGAAATTCAAACTCTTTAGCATATGCATACATGTGTATATTGAAAAACTGCTACTCCAATGTATAATGTGCTAGATTATAGTTGAGATTAAATAAATTATTTTGAACGTCGATTATCTCTCATTATCTATTTAAGTAATCTAATCAAATCTTGACTTTGGAAGGACTGGCTATTGGCTTTCCTTAGTAATTCATACAACCACCTTAATTTCAAAAAACCATTGAGAAGTTTGACCATTAAAAAAATGATGCTTTATCATATACGTACTTTTATTTAGCATGATCTGCAAAAATAGTGGATATTGCATCTTATGTCTGATTATATTTATCTTTTGGTTGAATAAATGGTTGATTTAGGGAGGATCAACTAATAAGCAAACACGTTTAATTGACAATCTTCCTTAAAAAAACAGAAAAATTCAAAAATATCACGAACCCCCAGCATGTGAGAAATGTGCCAGATCAATGATAGTTGTGTATAAGAATTCACATTAATACGATCATCAAAGATGATCACATGTCAATCAAAGCTAATTTCATAATACACCCAAATTGGATTTGATGTAATAAGCCAATACTTTCAAAACTTCGCCAAACATCTCAGAAGAACGGTTAGAAAAAGTATCATGCGAGTGATTATTTGATCAAAATAAATGGTAACATCAGAAATCAATCCCCCAACACATGTCAATCAAATATAATTTCATGACATATCCTAATTGTATTGATATATTAGTTAATTCCAAATTTCCAGTAAACCAAGGCTTTTTAAATTTAACCAAGCATCTCAAAAAGAACAAAAAAATACCCCTACCGTACGTGTGAATTCTACTATCAGACGAGATCATAGCAAAAACATAATTTGAATTAGAAAAAGAATAAAGGGTAACATCAGAAATTAACTCACATAACAACTGAGACCAATTCTTGATGCCTCTGATCAAGTGTTGTATGCCACCGACAATGTTAGGCTTTGGAAGAGCATGCAGAAATCCAGAAGAGGACTTGTTTGTCTTTGTGATCATTTTGGATGATTTTGTTGAACTCTCTCCTCCTCCTTCCCCCTCTTCTCTTCCTTACACACCAAACATCCCAAAATTACAGATAGATAGATAGATAGATACTCCAATTGATGCCAAAAGAAACAGAAACAGAGAGAGAGAATACAAAAAAGAGTGTTTGAGAGAGAGAGAGAGAGAGTACTGGTAACAGTTGAGGCTTTTGAATCTGCTTTAGGTGCGCCTAACTCAACACTTGATTGTGAAGCACAGCCAAAAGAGAATGGCAGAACCATAAATCTATCCATCTTTCCTCTCATTTTTCCTTCAAAGCCAGCCAAACTTTAGGTATATCAGCTTCCACTTGATGAGATTGGCGAGAGCATATAATCAAGAAAGCATCATAATCTCCTAGAGCTAGCTAGCTTATCTATACAGGGGAAGGCTATATCACTTATGAGGGGTCTATTATATCACCAGGCACTGTTTATCTTTATGAACAAGCTAGAATGATTTACACGGAGAATTAAAGAAATATATGAGAAGTCAAGTTTGGTATGTGAGAGAGAGAGAGAAATAGTATACTACAAATATCATAATGGAGTGGGTGTTTGAGTTGTTAGTTGGTTAAGCTGTGCTACTCAAGACTGCTTTAAGTATGTATTAATTATAATTAGTATTTAGCTTTCTCAATTAAACCTACTTTTATTCCCCTAAAATGGGTCCCAAAACAATTATTATATATTCTCTCACGTGGGTACCGCCAATCTCTGCTTCACTTGTTTACTAAGGCACGGATTTTAAGAGACGTTGTCATGTTTGATTCTTCTGGGAAATACATTTTAAAAGCAGTTCTTTAATCCTTGTGTATTTGATTTTCTTTTTGGTGGTTTAGAATCATTTTTGTTGTTTAAATTAGTTGTTTGTACTTCAATTAATTAGGTAATTTTAATATAGTGAGAGCCTATAGATGACGCTGACTTTAACTTGCATCCATCCAGAAACGTCGTAGAGTAAATCACAAGGGAGTTCTGCAAATTAAATTCAAAAGGAGACTCAAGTATTTCTTTGTGTCCAAGTTGGGTAGCGCAAGTAACTTTCATGGGTCCTGGGCAAGCAAAGTCTGACGCTTTCGACCTTCCTAATGTACTTGTTTGTGCCAAGATTCATGAATAAGCTAAAGTATAAGGCATTCACATTTTTTATTGGACTGCAAATACAGAGTCATCAGTTTATCTGATGGAATGGTGTGATTTCTGAGAATAGAAATTAACCTTTTCGTCTAACGAACAGAGTGACAAGCATGCATTACCTGCCATGGGAAGGGAGCATCCTGAAAAGGAAAAAGACGAGTGCTTGGAAGGAGATGGGGAAAAAAATCTAGAAATGAAGGATTAACTAATCATGAAAATCCAAGTTAACTGAACAGTTATACGAAAAGGCACCATTTCCCTCTTTAACTAATAAATTGCGGCTTGATATTTGACTAGACACACCATATCTGTTATTCAAATTACCCGCCCCAGGTTTTTTCTCTTGTGAATAAGACTACACTTATCAATATTTGAAGATCTCGCAAGCAATTCAGCACCTCCTGGTAATGAATAAAGAATGCTCAATCTTGTTTTATCTCAGGGACATAATTTTTCAAATTTAGACTGTTAGATGGTTCAAATTTAATGTCCTATAAAAAAAAATATTTTCCAAATGTTAAAAAATAGCGGTCGGATCCGAAATATTTACTATAAATCTGTGGAGAAAGATAAAAAAGATGGGAAGCGTACTTCGAGATCAGAAAACTATTGGGGTGAAAGCAAGTTAGAATAAAGGATTGGGAAAATCAATCTCTATTAAGATATCTGCATTCTACATGTCTAAGCTCTTTTATGAAATTCTGATCCCTTTGTCGCATTTCCAACACCTTTTTGTCATAGTTCACCATTGTTTCTGAATTCTGATCCGTACTAGACAAATATTACTATACACCCAAGTAGAATAGAGGACCATGCTTGATCTCAAACACATATGATCACCATGTGTATAATCAGCTTGTCCAACAAACTCTTCAACTTCCATCAGAGTGATTTCGTTCCATCACATGCTGCTATACAACAGTGCACTTCCTCTCGTATGTCTAATGTCTTAAAATGATGAACCAAAGAGTGAAGCAGCTGGTGCATTAACCCTAAATCAACTGATTCAATGTCCAAAACTACAGGAATGCTTTTACATCTCATAACACCTGGGGCTGCCCGTCAAAAGATAGAGTTGAAGAGAGGTGTTTTAAAGGGGCTGCGGCCGAGTTTGGACAATAAATATATCTTTTCCAACAAGACATCCTTCCACATCTTGTGGGCAACTAAACTTCCTCTCAAGGAAAAAACCCACTGCACAAAGACGTTGACCAACTTGTCGGCGGAAAACTGGGTCAACTGTCAATGGTTTTTTGCTATAATCCACTGTCAAACGGATAACTTCGCCATCTGCAGGTCCTGCACCACGTACAAGCAATTCCTCACTGAAGTTTGCGAATGCTAGTGTTTGCACTAGCCCATTAAATTTCCCAGATGAGATACGCCACGGGGTTCCCCGGGTCCCAGAAGCCAGAGTTTCACCAAGGCCAGAAGCAATCTCTGCCTCTACATAATTATGATCCTGGTTTGTTGTGCTGAAAGTATGTAATACAAAAGATAAATCTGGTGAAAGCATTTCTTGGACCAGAACTGCCATTGAAGCTTCTTTCTGAGGCACACCGGCAGCACAACGGCTTAAGACTGCTCTTCTTGTGTACAATGAAGCCCAAACCTGGCTAACTGCAGCAGCAAAAACTGATGGATTTGAAGGGCTAACATTGGGTATTGATTCATAGAGTCCAGCTGCTGACATGCCGGCCAAGTCCTCAACATTGGCACTAGAACGAACAATTAAACGTGCACTGTCTGGAAATATCCTTCTGATGCTTTCAATAATATCTTTTGGAGGCTGAAGAGAAGAGATCAGTTCCTGGAGCTGATGGCATAACGTATCAAGTTCACCGTCTTCCAATTTCGATGTCTCTATCTTTTCCAGCATAGACCTAAATGTCTCCATGGACTTGCTCTGCTCCAGTGCCAATTCCATGGAGCCAAAAGGTATAACTGCCCCACAAGGGACTTGAAAAGACGCTGGCACCCCTTGATCACTATAAACTGTAACACCAGAAACATAATTTCAGAAGTTCAAGCACATTAAGGAATTGTTATGCAAAGTAAAATGGAAGGGAGCATTTAAGCGGTCAAAATCAAGGTTTAGGGTCTAGTTTCCCAATTGTTTAATTGTTAAATAGAATTCTGTTACCTTTTTCAGAAATTCTTGATAAAGAAGACAAGCGACCACAAGCTGCAGCCTTTGCACCAGAAGTCTGTGCCTCTGCATCTGGAAGCAGGATAATTCCAGCAGAAACACCCTGTAGATGTGAACAACAATTATTGGACCGGAAGCTCTGGATGTATAGATCAAAACAAGGAATTTGAAAACGAAAACAAGTCAATAGAGAACACGATTACAACCAAACGTAGAAGTTTCTGCCAAGGAACAGTCAAAGGCACCACCAAATCTACCGTTAAAAACACATTCATAGTAAATCAATTATCAACTCCAAGGTCTTTATCCCTTTGTTTATTAAGCTAGATCATTTTGCCTATACGAGGCCCATAATCCAGACTAGGGGGGATGAAAGAATAAAGTCAAGTCAGAATATATATAAATCAGAGAGATCAAAACATTCTCTACCTGGTTAGCATAGGAAATTCTACCAGCAGACGACAAAGGAATTTCAGTACTGGGTAAAACATCATCGGAAGAACTTTCAGCAAAAGAACTTCCATCTGTATCAACCGATGATGATGGCTTCAGATTAACGCCTGCAGTGGATGCTTCCAACCTAACAAGTTCAATCAAAGTAATAACAACAAAGATGAAAAACATCATGGAATTAAATGAGTTAAAGTTAGTGAGAGATATATGAGTTTAGAAAAAGAATTCACATCAGTAATTCAACCTCACACTTGTGCCCAGAAGTTTCTGTATATCAGCAACATTTTCTTCATCTTCACATGTGACAAAAACAACCTTCTCCTGTAGCAACAACTTATGGATGTCAAAGACGTAAGCATGATATAAACCTCATTAGGATTCGTGAATGTTTAGAAAGGAACTTGCCTGCCGGGCCCTAACACCAAGATGAGATAAGTGAGGCAGCTCTTGCTTAAGTATAACTCCCACTATATTCTTTCCTGCCACTGTTACCTGCCAGAATAGTTAAACGTGTTAATTAATACAAAAAATTCAAGTCAGTCATATAAAGTCAATATAAATCTTGCAAACCTCTTCATCTCCATCAGCTTTGTCAACTACAAGGATAACAGGTCCTTCTGTTGATGGTGGCAATGACCCAGGGACAATTCTTTCAACCTAAGTCAAAGAAACCCAAATGCATGTAATTCAGCCACATCTTTTGCAACAAACATGAGAGATGCAACATTTAAGAGCAAAAAGTTTTTGCCAGCACTAGACTTTCTTGTTATTTCTAAGATGTATGAATTGCAGACAGCAAGCAGAAGATGGGCTTTTGCAATATTTTTAGGTAGCGAGCACATCAAGGTTGGCTATTTTCCTTTCCTTTGTTGAAGACATCAAAATTTCTAAATATCCAGCAGGAAAGGGGGGGGGGGGGGGATTGGCTAGAGGATGAGCAAGGTTGAATAATGTGAAGAGAAGGAAAGTTAGAAAAACAAATAGAGTAGTCCAGTTACCTCAAAACCCAAATCGTTCTTCCCTTACTAAGAGACTACAGCCATGTCAATCAAATAATTTCTTTCACTATTCATTTCCATTATCAAATAGTTTTTGGCCACTAATGGCCTTGTATCCTAGTGGCATGAAAGCTTCCCGATAAGTGGGAGGTCGTGGGTTTGATCTCACTTGTAGCCTAGTGACATAAAAGTTTTTAGGCCGTCAGTGCTGGCCCCTATAATTCAAACAAAAAAAAAAAAAAAAAAAAAGTTGTTTGCCTTTGTTTTTTTTTTTTTTTTTTTTTTTTTTTGCTCAGAGTTGTTTGCCTTTGTTAACAATGAGGTTTTATGAAAAGTCTCCCGTGAATAAGTAAATGAGCTAATAAGAATATGCAAAAATAGGATCTTAAGAGTTACTAAGTCAAATCTAGATTACGAAGATTAAAGTTGAGAGCTATATTCCATATTGGTTTCTGAAAGATTTCAGGACCATCAATTTGGTCCTCGAAATTTATTGCCATCAACTTGTCCTCGTTTAGAAGTTTTCTAGTCATCAATTAAGTTCAAAATGGGATAGTAAATTATTCAAAGTATTGAAACTCACTGGGGTATCAATAGAAACAATATAAGAAAATCAGAGACGACACTACTTGATACAGCTTAGAGTACCTGAATCAATGTTCCCAAAGTGTTTCCAGGTACAAGAACATCCCAACCTTGGGAACCAAGAGCACTTCTCACAGCTTTCAGAAGCAGCGTACACAATTTTGAAACCTGAAAAATCACACTAAGATTTCCAAAGGAAAAAGTTAGACAATCTAATAGGTTCCTAATAGTTGCACTATTTATAAGTCATAAAAATGCAGCTTCTTTCAGGCTTGGCGAAACCTTTTTGTGGTCTTTCAACATTTTCAATAAATTTGATGGGGAACCATGAAACTTTGTTTTTATTACTTTAATAAGTCTTCACATATTTCAATAGGGTTTAAAGTTTAAAAAATGAGTACAATTTTTGAAACAGTTATTATCTCTTCCGTGCATCAGATAGTGAAAAAAATATCGTTTTACAGTCAAGAAAGAAAAATAAAAAATAAATAAAGGAAACCACAGATGCCCCTGAAAGCTACAATAACTTATGAGAATTTTCTGGTCAAAAAACGTGAAGCAAACAAATAACCATACCTAGCACGAATCTCAGCTTCAGTATATGTTCTTACATTGTTTTCAGGGATCCCCAGTGCTTTTCCTAGCACCTGGAACAGTTCAAGTGACATGTCAGTACACTTCAAGATATATGCATCAGAAGAACAACAGTCAAGATACACTATTAACTACTTACTGGAAGAGCAGCGTAAGACATATTAATGGTATAAATGCTCATTATTCTAGAGAGAAGGGAGGCCAAAAACACACAAAACCATCAAAACTTGTTGGAACAAGATAATGAAGTTCAGTCCTCCTTAAAAAGGTTCAACTCAATTTTAGAATTGGACCTTACAAGTATGAGGCCATGAAAAGAAAACTGTACTCCAACCTGAACTTTTTCGGGGAATATCTTCAAAAGTTCTTCAGTATATTCATTAGTGAGCCGCCTGGATCTATCAAGAGTAGCTTTCAGTCTCAATGCCCAAATTGTTTTCCCATCTTCATTTCCTTCAGAAATGGAGAACAGAAAGCAGTCAGAAAGGAGAAACGGCCAGAGACTATGTAAGGTAAATTAGGTAATATATCAAGACCCAAATTCAAGGCTTCAACAAAAAAAATAGCAACCTTCCATTTCGGAAAGGCCTCTTTTCTTCCAAGCAAGGAGCTCATTTTCAATAGCATCACATTCTTCAGGTTTCCAGCTAGATAACTTCAGTTGGTGTACTCCGATAATAAGGGCTCCAAGTGGGTCATTCCAAGCATTTACATTCTTTGATTGCACATTTGCTGCCAGCCAATGAGCGCCTCCCATAACATCAAGCACATTGAGAAACCTGAAAAGGAGAACAATGCATTGCCATAATCATACGTATCTGGCAAACCTTTAAACTTCAACAGCAAAAGTTTTGACACACAGGTACAGAAGTCAGATATTTTTTTAATAGGTACTAAAAACACCTGTTATAAAAATAGACATTTATCATGATTCAATTGTTCCTTTTCTGGAAAAATATGTGGAGCAGTGTTCCTAACAATATTTTTCTAAATATGGGCAAAATGCCAAAATGAAGGCAAAAAACTATTCTATACCCCAACAGATGAAAAGACAGAGATTTAATTAATAAAAAATTAGGAACATTTGGCTCCAACCAGATGCACAAAATAATGGCATACATTGCATACAAAATAAAGTCTTCCCGTGCTTCTTCCAGCCAGAAACTCTAGAAATTGATCAATAAGAACTGCTCAAAACAGAAAGGGCATATCCCAACATTTCCGGAAAAAAGGCCCAAACCACTCATCTATTGTTAGATTAGTTGATAAGAATTCTTCACTAAGCAGAATGCAATGCTCTCTTAACATACATCGCAAAAAAGTTTCAACACCTACCAATAAATGGACTTTTTATTACGAAAAGAGATACCACGGACATACTAACCTGCTTAGAAGAATAAATGAGTAGTCCTCTAGGCCAATCTCACAGAGGCGCCACTGTACATACAAGAATTTGAATCAAAATGTATTGAAAAAGCAAGTTCAAGCATGCATGAAATATGTATCCAATCAAAAGTGTTTTCTGTATAATCGGATAGAATCATTATCACCTTTTGACGCATAGCTATTGCAGTATCAGGAGCATCATTCCTAAGGCCACTTTCAAGACCCTTTACAATAATTTCTCTTAATGCATTCAAGGATTCCATGGTCTTAAATAGCAGAGTAATTCCTTGGTCTCCCTTGACATCAACTGAGTCTGCGTCCATATTCTGGAGATATATAATACAGAATCACTTATTAGTAGATGCAAGAATTACGCCTACTTTGGAAGCCAGAATCAAATAGAGGGGATCAACAGCACTTGTTCCTTCTAAAAAGGCAAAGCAATGGCAGTTTCTATGCAAACAAGAGCTTGAAAAACAACCACCAGATTTCATCTTATTTCCTCAATTCTACTGGAACAAATGTAACCATGAAGTTATTCTTGTAATCTTATTCCATTTCTATATTGCGGAAAAACATTAAGATAGAAAACAGAAAGGGAAAGCAGGAGACAAGTGGTTGAAAGAATCAAATATCACCCAAGATAGTTATTAAGCATTTTATATAATCAATTAATTCAGGGAGGCATATTGCTCAAATAATATTTGTGTCCTTTCCTTATTAATATACTTTCAATTGGGTAGGCAAAAGAGAAACAGTAGAGCGGTTTAGACTATAGCAACCATATTTCAGCGCCCAATCATAGTTAACAATAATAACTCTCAATATTTATATACTCACGAGTTTTTATCTGGTTCTGAAGAAATGTGAAAAAAGGCTTCAGAAAAGTGCCTCTGAATCTCTTAATTTTATTTGAAAATAAAAATGGGAGAGGAGAAGACAATTCTACCACTCAAATCCCTCAATCGCATCAACATAGAATAGAAAAGCAAAACAAATACACCTATGATACTAGGCAACCAGAAGAGGAAATAAACCCATTGAAAATGAATAATTAATATAAAAAATTCATATTATCCCACAAATGGCTTATTACATCTTCAAACTGGAGATACAAATACAAGGACACTATATTAATCAAATTACCTTTTTGCACTCCAAGAATGAACTAAGAGCTAAAATGCCATTTTCACCCAAAGAATCCTTGATGGAGTCTAGCTGTTCTGCGAGGCTGCAAAATGACAAAATTATAATTTATAAGCAGATACTTATTTACTGGCTATCATTAATTTACATACCAAGAAATTTGAATATCTACAAAGGAGTTATAGTGTAATTCCCTCACTTTGTTTTCTATTATCTTTACATTCATTCAGTTCCAGCATTTTCCTATTCCAGGATCCAAGAAGAGGGGTAATAGTTTCCTGATGGTTAATATAATACTGATCCAAGCAAATTTATCAAGAACTAATCCCCCTTCTCCAATGAAACCTTTAAATTAAGTAATCAAAAAATTCACTTATGGCTTAACAGGCTTGAGAAAATAATTCTATAATTTCGATTTACAGCCATGAGCAAATCAGACTCCTAAATTATGCTTCATCCTAAAACTTTCATTTTTTAGTTTATTTCATGAAATAGTTTGAAATTTCATTTCTAAGTCATGACCACTTGATTGCACAGAATAAAACAACTCAATCTTCATGAATTGACAATATTATCTCCTCTGATGTTATGGGCTAACAGTCAACGGTAATAGCATTTCCTTGGCATTCTTAGTACAAATAAAAATAAATACAAAAACATGCTATTGAAGCTCATGCAAGTCTCACTAATAAACACTTCTTGATCTTTTACAGAAGCAACAGAACTAAAATTTCATTAGCTAAAGTAAATTTTACTTTGTCCAGATACCACTTGATGATAACATAATCTGTTAAAGGTTAAAACAATCCAAAAGTAAGGTTTTAGTTTAAAGTAGTGATGATCTCTACAACGCAATAGAAACAAACGTAAATTTACAAAAGGAATGGAATGAGGCTGATGACAAAGTTCAGGACTTATAAGCCAAACCTGCCAGCATTGAAGAAATCTTTGAGTTCACGATGAAATATCTTAAACTGTTCAACAAATGGTTCGCTAAACTCTCCAGGATTCTTTGTGATTGTAGCAAGCATTGCTTCAGTAGCAACCAAATCTTCAGGGCCAGCATTTCTGTGAAGCTTGTTTTGTATTGTATGCTTAATTTGAAGCTGGAATGTAAACAAATCATAGAACAGAAAATCATTATTTAACTATAATAAGACTAGATATACCAAATACCTCAGGAAGGATTACCTTGATGTCTTTAGGGATATCATTTCGATGAGCAATATCTCTAATTCGAGTCAAAGGAACAGAAGCAGTGAATTCTGCCTTGAAAGATGGCAAACATGGATGAATCTTCCGAATGACTAGAATTTCCTGTATATCAATCACATATTAAATGTGAAATTTTAAGAGCGTCATAACCATGATTAAAACTATCAATTCAATCCATGGTGAAGTTTGGGCACAGTTCAAATGGGCAAATGCATCCTCAACATCTGTTTCAATGGTTGGAATATGCAGTGAAAAGGCAACTAGCTAGAAAATTAACCTTCTATACCCATGTTAAACAAATTAATAGACTACCTGCGGTGAGACATCTTTCCGACTAGAATGTCGCTCTAATTCACGAAATATGAGCCTTGAAATCTCAGCATGTCTATTTGGCCGGTGGTGGCCTCCATCTTCAAAACAGGCAATTTGCCCCGTGTTTATCCACTGCATAAGATAATCATAAGGGGCTAAGAAGAGCATGTATGAATTGATATCAAGAAAAAACGGGTAAGGGAGCAAAGAAGACCTTCAGATAGATAGCAGAGTATATAAGAGCCTCCAATCGATCTTCACCTTGCAAACTTTCAGCAACGATATCACGTACAGCATCAAGCTTCAAAACAAAATTGTAGATGAGTGAACATTGTAATCTGTTAGTGATTTATAAAAAATAAAAAAAAAAAATTGAAAGTTGCTTGCACAAAGTATTAATCCCTCCCCTCCTAGAACTAAAATCATAAAACTTATGGTTATAGAAGAATTATGTATGAAATATGCTAGGACAGTTTTAAAAACAAAGCCACATCCACACATGTTCAAACACTTTGAATTGGAACAATAGAAACATATCAGACAGCACCCTAACACTTTAGGTTTGGTCATTGTCGTTGCGTCCATGTCAGCATCCATACTTCTTGTAGGTTCTTAATATCAATGCAACTCTACCAATAAGAGAATACTACAAGAAAGAAGTCCTGTAAAGGAAAAATCCAGCAGAAAGAATAAAGAATTGTGTTACCTTTCTCCACCAATTCCTTGCTTTCTGATCCCCTTCAACCAACTTCAGAGCCAAGCCTTCAAGCCCCGTGAAGTCCCATTTTCTTTCTGTTTCATGGCTGCGTTGCTCCTTGGATTGCATGAAAGAGGCAGCTTTACCTTGCCACTGTCCTACAAAAGGACTTGGCTCTTCTTCCAAAACAGAATCACCATCATTCACTTCATGCTTTTCATCTACCAAATTCCTCTCGTCTTCTTCACCCTCAGCATGAACCAAAGGAAGCAACTCCAGATTCTCCTTTGTCGAATTCCATCTAGCAACAGTACTAAATTTCCCTCCTTCCGGGAGATTCAAAACCCTGTTCTCTCCATCTTCCCATACCAAACTTTTGTCCTTCTTCGCAATCACAAATTTAAACTCAATATTTTTACCTTTTGGTAACTCCAAGTCATACACCCACCCACTCTCCGTCCAGGACATTGGTACACTTTTCTTCCATGAGCCCAATTCTTTCGTTGATCCTAGAATCACAACATGCTCACCAAATTCAACTTGGCGATCCAATCTAATATGCAGTTTCACTTTCCCACGCCCTGAAGATTTCATCTTATCCTTCTTTTGTATTGCTTCCTCTTCCCTGCAAAAGCATTACAACATTAAAGGAAAAATATAAATTCCAAGGGCACTCTCTGGCCCAAAAAAATGACATTCAATCCCGTTATAGAAAAGGAGACTTTTTTAAAGGGGAAAATGAAGAAAAAGAAGAGCAGCGTCTCATAGTTGAACTGCTACAAAGTGATCGTTTCCAAATAATCACCAGCAATTGGCTTTAACTTTATCCTCCCTGTATGTTATAAGGCTTTGCAAAGCTATAGAGCTTTTTTCCTTGTTTTCCTTTTCCTGAAAAGCTTCCACACACTTCAACTCCCTCGAATTCATACTCGATTACCCTCGAATGCAAGTTCAAAAACAATACAACAAAATAAAAAAGAAGGCAAACAAAATGCAAAAACAAGGGAACATAGAGTACCTAGTTTCCGTGGAGACAGCTGAAATAGCTCTGCGAAAGTGTTTTTTGGGACCGTGGAAGTGAATAGAAATGGGGTGCCTGAAGAATAAGGAAGAATTGGGAAGCGGAGTTCGATGACATTGATGAAGGAATCTGAATGACTTGCGGGAAAGGTGGATCTGGGAAGAAGAAGAAGAAGAGCAGTGGAAGGCACGGAGAGAATCCATTAACGTTCAAGAAGAGAGAAGCAAAGGTTATGGTTAAGTATCGGAGTGAGTGTGTTATAATGAAGACCGAAGAATAGTGACAGGATTTCAGAGGAGCGAAAAGAGGAAGGCTCATCTTACGAACACGTGGATCAGAATTTAACGGCTGAAAGAAACGATGTATATGCAATGGGATCTTAAATAATCATGATTCATGAAGATGAAGATGACGATGACGACACAGACAATCCAAATAAAGCAGCTGCGAAAATATCCTGAAATAGTTAGATACTCGACAAAAAGATTCACCCAAAAATATATGCTATGCAAAGATATTTTCTAATTATGGTTTTATGATATCAATCCGTCAATTTTATTTTGTCAGTCTAAAAAGTTCAAGTTTATTCTAAAGGATGGAAATGATTCATATGAGCAGAAACATCCAATACAAATGTACCTGAAATACAAGGTCAAATTCAATTACTTTTTAGAACTTAATTAGAGATTTGTTACAAATCATCATCAGGATTTAAAATAAATATATTAGTTTAAAATATAAAAATCCATAATTTTTAAATTTTAATGCATTAGTATAACATGCAATAGAACATATCTATATTGGGTTAAAATGCACCAAAAGAAGAATTCTATATTTAAGGTAATCAATATCAATGTGATTCATCAAACACCTTAAATTATTTTTTTTTTGGGAAAATTGCACTTAAGTTTAAAATAAGAGAAAATACGATCAAAAAGTCCTTTAAAATCTTTAATTTATAGTGAAATCATGTAACACATTTTTGTACTAAATTCAACTTGTGAAAAGACCAAGATACCCTAAGTGAAATTGAGAAAAATGCACAAATTCAACCCCAATTTTGATTTCTCTCTCCCAATAGCAATTCAAATTTATTGTTAAAATGTCTCATGAAACTTCACTGTAAATTGGATACTTTAAGAGATAATTTAGTTGAATTTCTCTTGATTAGCTTAGGTGCATTTGTCCCTTAATTTTTTTTAGCAGCACCCACTATGTTATTGAAAAAAATATATTTTATATTAAAATTCAGACATAATATTTTAAGGTGTTAAAAAAACACGTATTAGTTGTGTTAGTAGGAAAAAACGCGGTGTAATACCCGTATTTTTAGAAATAATAATAATAATAATAGATTAATAATGATGATGATGATAATTGGTTAAAATAATAATAATAACAATAGTATATTAAATAAATATTTAGAATTTAATAATGTTTGTATTATTTTGCAATTTATTAATTGACAATAATTATATTAATAATAGAAATTTAAAAATTTAATTGTATTATTTTATAACTGGAAATAGCTAAAAGCCCAACCCATACTTAAACCCTAAGTTTTACTTATAAACTTAGGTCTAGCCATCGAAACCTTAAAAACGCTTGATACTTTTCTTCTCCATTGTTTTTCTTCTCAAATCCTCCTTCTATACTTTCATCACATCATATTAAAATTAGGTCGCTAGCAAGAACGGAGACGGGTAATTCTAATCCCCATGTGTAATTCTAATCCCCATGAGTAATCCTAATCCCCATGATTCTAATCGCCATAAATCTTAGGTTAATTTTATATCTTGATAGGTAATCCGATCCCTAGGTTATAGTAACCAATTGTTGTTTGATTCTCATACGTGTAGAGAGAGAGATATATATATATATATATATATAATGTATGTTATTGCTTGACTCGACTTGCGTGCTTCAATTACATAATATACTGTCATGCTTTTTTTTCATTGAATAATATTGCCTCGCCTCGGCCTCTGTGCTAGAATTGGACATGTATATGTTTTAGTCCGATCTTTCACTGAATCCAATTTGTACGTCTCTTGTCTTTTTCTTGAGATTGAAAACCATTGCTTCGCCTCGGCCTTCGTGCATGAATCATCTATATACTCATATATACTCATAAAACATGTACGCCTTCTTTTTGGTGATTAAAACTCAAATATGTCTTTCATATGTATCTGTGCGTTTTGTTTATGCTCTAGGTGTGTCATTTTTTATTTGGTGATTGAAACACATGTGTCTTTCATTAAAATAAATATAAATATAAACATATATAAATATATATATATATATATATATATATATTAAATACATGTACGCTTTAAATGGTTTTGCCTTAGTTGCTTCCGTAGACTTGAGAAAATTCCTTTTTGTGTGTGATTGAACTAAATTAACCGTGGGAGGATAGCTTTGGGATAGTACCTCCCAAAGTGATGAACTCAACTTTTGGGCTTTATGCCACCGATGTGAAAAGATAGTATCCGTTCTTCCCAAAGTGGTGTCGGCGGGTTTAGGGACACTAGTAGCAACTTTGGGAAGAGGTGTGCATACTAGGAAGAAATGTTGATATGTTTATGGCCAATTGATGATTGTGATTGGCGGGTTTCGGGTCACGGGTAGGACGCGGGTTTAGGGTCTACCATGGTTCTCTTCCCACTAAACTAAATAGACTGGCACATTTCCAGGCCTATACGAATTTAATAAAGATAATGAATTATATTTGATTCAGTGTGAATATATGTATATATATGGCGAATATTGGATTTGTTATTTGATTAAATCACTATGTGATTACGTATTTGATTTTATTAATATAATCGAGCCATATAAATTGTGTTTATTAGGATTACTTTTTTTTGATGTGTGTGTTCATGGTCGCGATGATCCTTCGGGAGCGAGAATTTCGTTGAAACAGTGTCAAGAGTTGGAGCTAGCGGTGGAAAGTGAGGAAGAATCTTCAATGAATCTAGCTTTTTATTTTATTTTTATTTTTATTTTTATTTTTATTTTTATTTTCTTTCTTTTTGAATAAAACACATTTATTTAAGTTCAGATTTTTGTTATTGTAATAAGTAGCCTTGCACTTATCCCAGTATAAGTGCGGCGGTAACACTTCCCAAGGTTGTTTATTTTGAATTTCAGTAAAATTTTAGGTTATTATAACTGTTAGAAATTGGGGGTGTTACACGCTGATTGTCCTGAAAATTCAAAGTGTACCTGAGGCTCTGTCATTGGGGTCTATTAATGCCGTTTGGAAACCCTTTTTGGAAAATAGCTTTTAGAATTTACGAAGTAAGTTGTAAGAGGAGTTTTATCTCGGCTTACGTAAGCTAACTTTTTAAAAGGGTTCCAAACGGGTACTTGTTCATTTATTTCAGAGAGTGAAATTGGACTCTGTCCTATTCCTATTCTGAATAGAGCCCATATGTAAATGAACGATAACATCTTGTATCATAATTCAAGCTTTATTTTATGACTTTATCTCTCTCACATCACACTGGCTTTCCTCTGATCTCACGCTATGGTTTTATACTTTGTACCTTCAAACGAGCCAGTTGCACATTGACGTGAAAATGCTAAGACTAATTCAGTAAAATTCCATTCCCTCTTATCTTATAATTCCTTTGATATTTGATATAAGATTCAGTTAACCTTTTTTATTTTTTTGTATATGCTCATTCAATTCATGTCACAGTTAATTTTTCATACATAAAATTGAAATGCAAGAGTTTGACTGACTTTATTACTTATAAAGTAACGTTGCTGGGAGGAAAAGAAAAAGAAAAAGAAAAAGAAAATTAATGGGCATAATTATATCACTTTTGAAAAAGAACAATCCCAAAATGTATATTGAGAGTAAAATGTTATTTTTATGGGGGGAAGAGAGTCAAATGATATTGTATTACTTTGAAGAAGAATATACAGAAGTATGACCAGCTGATTAATGTGAGATTATGAGAAATCAAAATCCCACTCAAGTATTGACATTAAAAATCTCTTCTCTTACATTCTCAACTCTCTTTAGAATTTCCTTAACGGCTATATCAAACGCATCTTCAGTGGTCTCAAATCTAGACTTTGGATCGCCATATATGATCCTGGGAATAAGCCTTGTAACCTCTTCTCTCAAAGCCATCACTTCACTCTTCGAAAATCTCAACAAAGCATCACTGATCATAACACCTTTCTCTTTCACATCTTCTTCTGGTATAAACACAGAGTATTTAGACCCATCCTTTGGCAAATGCCATAAATATTGATCATAAGCTGAGCTTGGATGAAAAAACACAGGAACACATCCTGCTAAAATAGAGTCAAAAGTGGATCTTCTGGTGTATGAATCTCCAGGAGGCTGCAAGCAAAAATGAGAACTTTGGAGCACCTTAGTGATACTCACAGGGTCTTCACATGGATTACCTTTACCATCATAGCAGCTAAGAAAGTTGCAAGCTTTGGAAGACATAAGACATTGTTTAATGAGCTCATTTCGGAGAAGCTGTGTTGAGTTTGGCCTTGGAGCACCTACAAATGAAAACAAGTAGGGCCTTTTCACTTTTCTCATTCTCTTTTGCCATTTCAGAATCTCATGGTCCTTTAAAGGGTGAAAGTAGGTTGGGTAGGGGATGGGGAAATCATTAGGGTATGAACCAGATTCTATAGGCAAAAAGGTCATGTTGGAAAATTGTGGAAGGAACATAAGTTTTGTTCCCCAGTCAGAATCATTCTCTGTTCTTCTTCTGAAATCCCAACCAATTCTTCCTCCAACAAGAAAATGGTCTCTACCACTCATTCTCTTCCATTCAGGTTTTGTTGAAAGCCAGTTTGAGAGTTCAATTGGAGAAGCATCTCTCACTGAAACATTGGTATCCCATAGATATTGACCCACATCAAGACCAGCATAATAAGGTACAAATACAGCAGAAGCCGAAGATGAATTATTGGTTAAGCATCTATAATGCTTCATCTTGTTGTGAAAAATGACTTCTAGTGAGAATTGGTTAGTGGCATACCAACGATTCTTCAGCGACAAAACTTGAGCTTTTGATCTCTCTGTAAGCATAATCTTAGGTCCAAGTCCTAAATTGGTCATGGAAGAACACATATCCATCCATTTCAAGAGCCTGTGACATCTTTTGAGTAAATCCTCATTGAACCTACTAGGAAGATCATGCATGTAGATATATTTGCCGGAACAAGGATCATACCAATCTTGTTCTTGAATCTCTAAGGGGTTTTCGTTTTCTGTGATAGTATCCGTTTGCATATTAGAGACCCCACTAGTTGGGAAAACCGGGACAGATATGTCAGAGGTAGTAGTGTTTTTTCCTGAGAAATTCAAGGTTTGACCAGAATTAGGCCCTTGGACTTGGTGGTGTAAAAGCAAAAAAGTGATCCCACTTTGACCATGATGAACAGCCATGTAATCCAAAAAGAACAACAAGAGACATAGTACGAAGGAAGTGATAAACACAAACCTAAGGTGATCAAACAACTTCTCCATCATCTTCTTCATCATTTGATATGGCCACAGAGAGAGAGAGATTGTGTAATGGGAATTATAATTGATCTTCCTTGTGTTATTGGTTGAAAGAGAGACTGCAATGGAGGAAAATGTGACTACTTGTGGAGGAAGCCATTAAAGACAAAGAAGGAATAACCAAAAAGCTGTGAAAAGCACTGTTCAATGAATCTGGTGAGTGAAAAAATTAAGGAATTTATGTTGTGACATTAATTAGTTATTTTTATTTACGTTGACAGGGTTTTATTGCATTTAATGATTAGTGATTTTCTCTATATACAGATGCTACTAAATGGCAAATATGTTTGATAAGTTGGGGTTCAAAATCTCGGTAACCGGCCTACTTATATTTACGAAAGGGTTAAGTAGTAATTTTGCTCTAAAAATTTTTTTTGATTCATTTTTTTTTTTTTAGAGTTGTTAACAGAGTGGCAACTTTGCTCCAAACAAAAACTTCCAGGGCAACATCGGGAAAAAAAAAACTTTCGGGGCAACATTGCTCTAAAAAAAACTTCCAGGACAAAAATGCTAATTAACCCTTTTCTAGGGTATTTAATATTTAATTTTGCAATAATGACTCGTTAATGAAAATGCAACCCTTTTTATCTCTGTCTTCCCTGATTTATGTAATTTGGCCTGTTTGAAGTAGACCTATTTTGCAGTGAGGCCACAGGCCCGTTAGTCTAATTATAAATTTTTTTAAAATATAGGCCTCCTTAACAAGGCACAAGCCAGACTCAGGCTGAAAAAATGGCCTCTAACAGGCCACAGGCTAGGTTTAGGTCACTTTGTTGCCGAACAAGCCTGGCCTGTTAAGGGTGAAGAAGTGAAAATTTGGTCATCTTGTTTCCACCCCTAGATATTGTATAAATAAGAATTAAAAATATATGATATCATAAATAGTAGTTTTAACTTTTCTTTTTTGTGGTTATGTAGCAATTTTGTCCCGGAAATTTTTTTTGGAGCAATATTGCATCTCCATTAACAACCCTAACGGTCAACGGATTGAACCCAAAAACAAATTTAGGGCAAAATTGTTCTTGGATGTGCTTCCAAGACAAATTACTACTTAACCCTTTACGAAAAGTGTTAAAGCTTGTCAAAGACGACGCTTCATATAAGCAAAAGCATTATTTTGTTGCAACAAATTCTGGGAATACTGGAACTGATCTTGAAAAGGGGGAATGAACGCAAAGGAAGGAAAATAGCCATTAATGTTGATAGGATCTGGTGAGTAATTAAAAATAAATGAATTTATGTTGCGTCAATGTTAAGTCATTTATGTTTACTTGTTTATAGGGAGTAGTTTTTTTGAACACTTTTTTTTTTTTTTTTTTTGAACAATTTTTGAACACTGTTTATAGGGAGTACTTCCTCCGGTCCTTATTATAAGGCACCAACTAATTTTTCTCACAAACCAATAAAAACAGTTAAAGTCAATAAATTTATCCTGTAATTTAAGTAACTTCAATATTACCCCTACTAATTGCACTAAAATCTAATATTATATTAATTATTAATCTCACACACTACCCTCATTAATTATGATGCACATGGAAACAAATAATAATGCTTATGAAAAACAAGTAGTAAGAAACGTGATATTGATCTCATTGCATTTAATGATAATGATCCTCTAATAAAAAAACGATAATGATCCTCTTTTAATACATGTGATATTTCTTTTAACAAATGAATTTTGTTTGGGCAAGAATTTTTTTTTTTTAGGGAAGAGGAAGAGAAAATTATATTTAAATACCATTTGAATTTATAAAATCCTCAAATGTCTATTAAATTTGTTAAAGAATTTAAAAATACCAAGGACCATATTGAGATTTTCAAATTCAAGTGAATTTATCCTTTTGCCTTAGTTTTTAAATAAATTAAAAAAAGAAAAGAAAAATGACTTTGCCTACGAGGACCGACCACCATAGGGAAGGCTTGCAACTCTTTGGAGGCTTGAGATCCGGTGATAGGATTTTTTTTTTTTGGGGGGGGGGGGGGGGGGGTGGGGTTGAATCTTTCCTTAAAAAAAAAAAGATTCATTGAAAATGAGAAAGATGGGGTTCCAACCCCCCCCACCTTCATAGGGCCAAATAGCCGGTTCCTTTAATTTATATATTCATTAACAAATATATATATTTTTCTCAATATTTTTTCAATCGACAAACATTTTTATAAATCCCATTACTGAACTTGTAAATGCCATTGAAGAATTGACAATTGCCATTAAAAGATTTGTTATAATTGTACTTTTTTTTTTGTTTCTCAGACACACGAGGTAAACCCGAAGAACACGTGGTAAACTGTTCGCCTCGCAAGTGTACGAGTTTCGCAAGTAATAAAGTGATAAATAAAGTATCGTTCCCACGAGGATTTGTTTAACAAATTGGTCAAGCAAGAGGCTTAGTGAATTTCATCAAGTTGAGCTAGAACAAAGTTTTGATTTGGAAAGAGAATTTTTAAAGACAATTTCTAAAACTTAGAATTGATAAAGGCAAATGACTTTTGACTTCAAGGATAAAAGAGCCTAGGATTCTTCTTCCCTTTTGCATTTCATAAAACTTGGTCAAATACCTCTCTAATAGCATTTCAATACATACATGTGTTAGTCTAAGGTTCACAAATACTTGACCCGCTCTCTCAAGTCAAAATCAAGTTTCTCTTCTCATTAAAATGCACAATCTCTTGCTACAATTAATGAGAATCAATCTTTAAGCAACAACCCTAATGTGACAATGCAAGGTTAGTAAATATATCTCTATTCTACCAACAAACCATCCATTTATCAAGTAAACTTCAAGACAAGCATGATTTCAATCAAGTTCTACACTTAGATTAGCTCTCTCGAGTCAAAACCTATGTGAATAAATCATCTAAATGGAGGCCAATCACTTAGAAGCATTAAGCCAAGGTTGAAATCAACACATGTGTATATTTATCTACCAAAAGAGAGGAATATTCAAGTTTTAATCCATACAAAGGGTAAGAAGAACCCTAGAATGAAAAGTTTAGCTACTCATATTCAAATACAAAGAGAGTCTAAGCAAAGGAACTGAATACATGAAGAAACTAGGAAGAAAAGAGAAGAAAAGAGGAAGAACCAAGGTGAAATCCCCAAAATCTCTCTTAGGTTGAGCACCCAAGCCTCCAAGATTGTCCAAATCTCTCTCCCAAGCTCTTCCCTTGTGTGCCCACTTGTTTCCTTAGGTCAAGAGTGTGTTTTTCGGCCCTTCCCTTTAGGTTAAATAGGGTTTTTTGTTTCGAAATGTAAAAACGCGCAGCTGTACTTTCAAGCATTTTTTACGATCGGCTACGGCCAGTTGTGACTTTCCACGGAAAGTATCGCTACGACTGGGTTGTGACTTTCCACGGAAAGTACCGGCGTGACAGTTGTGACTTTCCACGGCCGGTTGCAGACAGTTCTTCTAGCTTTGCACCGCTTCACCTCCTTTATTTCTTTCCTTGTTTCTTGATTCTTATAGAGCTTCAAAACTTGTCTCCTCTTCCTACAAAAGAGGAAGCAATTATCAATTCTCAATTGCATCATAAACTCCATAAGTAACAAGAATTTCTTTGATTTTTGCCTCATACTTTGATATGCACATTTTCCTCTATGACTTCATTTCTATGCACATTTTGAACCAAAAATAGGTAAAAGGAGAGAGAAAATGTGCTTTGGAATATTGTCAATTTCTAAGAGTTAACACACCCCCAAACTTAAATATTTGCTTGTCCTCAAGCAAAAACATGTATCTTCACTAAATTTCTTCAAGTATTTGTCATTGATGCATGAATAAATTTATCCTCATCTCTTGCTTTCAAAGGAGTTATATAAAACAGAAATCAACTAAATATGCACAAATGGACACTCCATAGATTTAAAACATGCTTTTCAAGAATTTCCACATGTGAGTGTGTGAATGGAGTTGACATGTACTCCTTTTGCACCTGCTAAAGTTAAAAGCAACAATTCAAGTCATATAACTATACTCAAACAATCAATTCCATCATTCTCTACTTTCCTCCTCTTTTCTTCTAATTCACTTCACTTGACTTAAAAATCAAAGGGACTTTTCAGCTTGTAATGGGGCCGGGGTTAAGGTTCTCAAAAGAAAAGGTAAAGGATAATCAACAAATACCTCAAGATAGATGATAACCACTTAAGGGGTTTCTTCCTTTTCTCATTAAACACACTCCCCCAAACTTGAACCAAATTGATCTTTTCCATATCAAGCCTTCTTGGACTTTCTTTCTTTCTTTCTTTCTCTTTTTTTTTTTTATACACCATTTTTTGTTTTTTTGTTTTATTTTTTTTTTGGCTTGATTTTTATACATTGTGAACCCTTTTACTTTCTACATTCTTTTCTAATCATTTGACACTCTACTCATCACTATACTCCACAACCCCAATAAATTATCATCTATCTCAAAGCAAAGGAATCATGGTTTTTCACATTAGCCAAGGTAGGTAGATGTTAGGTCTTTCAAAAAGAATCTATAATTGGTTTTTCAACAAGGCTCAAAATAAGGGTTCAAAGAGGGAATATAATCAATTAGGTAGGCTTGAAAGGCTCAATCGCATTTTATGAAGTGCCCTAATCCTTTCTTTAAATCTTATGAAATAAATCAAAAGCTTTGAAGAAGTCCAAAGATTATTTTGAAATCAACAGTTTGAAACCAAAGGCATATAACCTAATTTGCCACAAAACCCTTCAACAAAAACATCCGAATAAATTTCACTCCAATAGTGCTTTCTTAATTTGAAAATTCCTGAATGGCATGATTTATCACTACAATCTATCCATCAATACACATTAAACAAAATTTCCTATCAAACATAAAAGATTGAGCAGTAATTTCTATCATCGGATCATTCAAGCAACTTTAACAAATACCTAGAATTTCAGTTCATTTTTAAAATTCTTCACAAACAAGAATTTAAGCATGAGAAATTTCAAACATTCCAACAATTTTCTTTCAAAAACTGTTCAAAATTTTCACTGTGCACTCATCAAAGTTTCAAAAAAATTTCAGAATTGCAGAAAACTTTCACCCCCAAACTTAACATGGACAATGCCCTCATTGTCAACGAAAAAGAATGGGAATGGAGAAAAGTGGCAAATGTACCTAGTGCGAGTTCATATTCACAAAGAAGAACAAAGAAATGAAGCAGAAAATAGTCAGAATAAATCCTGTCGGGTTTCCACAATCAGCCAACAAGTATGAACAAAAACAACACCATCATGGTGGAAAGATGATCTGCGGAACTTGTGACCACTCAATTTGCTTTGTACATGAGAAATGTTTCAAAATATTCACAAAGAGAGATTTCAAACAACCCTAAAATCTTGAAAACATGTATATATCAATCGGCTCAACATAATCATGCTAATAAGTCCCAAAAACAAACAGATCCAAAGAAAGTGTCACGGTGACCATCGTAGTCACCACACCACATCCACAAGCATGCAACACAATTTCATATGCTAAAACAAAAACTATCAGTTCTCAAGGGATAAAACCCCACAACACACGAGAAAAGCAAACTCAACATTAAAATATTGGTTAGAAACAAGTAGCATCGGTCATCCTCCTCGTCGAGAGTGTATAGTCCGAATCGAATGATTTTTCGGATGCATTTCTTGAGCTCGATCCCGTGTTCCCCTCCCTCTCCTCATCATCATCATCCTCATCTCGTGCTTTGCGGATATCATCATCAAGCACTCTCATCTTGCTTGTCACCATCCACATTGTTGGTCGGTAGGCCATGATGATGGACCAGCGAGTAACAAGGGCAGTGAGGTGGCCAATGGCAGTGGTGAAGGTATTTTCCAGCCTATCAATCCGGGCAGTCATGGCCTCAAATTGTAATTCCAGTTCAGAGCGAGGCCCTTCCTGTCTAGCCCTCTTTGTCTCTCGCTTCTCAGGGGTTGGCTGAGATCCCAAATTGTTGTAGGTGAATGGGCGATCGGGTTCAACAAGGATGTCGTAGGCAATTGTTCAACCTTAGCTTGCGGGAAAAGAAGTAATGGTATGTGGAAAAATTAAGCGCGTACGATGTTTGTCCCCGCACTTGTAGAGGGCTTTGTACATGATTTTTCCTAGATTAATAGGTGGTTGTTTTGCAAAAGGTAGATGAGGAGGGCCAATTTTTTTGGTATGTAGGTGAGGTGGGAAGTGGGCTTAATATTATTACCCGCCAAATGAAGCCAACATTTTGCTTCCCGTGTTAGATCACTTCGAGCCGGGTATTTCTTCCGTCGAAACGAACAAACCAAGCGTTTTCCCCATTCACCACAATCTCCCTAGCTATGGCCTCATAGGGAAACGATTCCTTGTCGCAAGCAGAGATCTTCTGATACATACAGTCATCATCGGATATGCTAGGTAAGTGGTAATGCTGGTTCAGTGTAGAAGCATTGATGACAACTGACTTGTCCCGGAAGGTCACGCCTCCATTATAGAAGATGTGTTGAGTGTAGTATTGATGGACAAACTCAACATTCACCTTCCCCTTTCTTGCCATGAGTTTCCCAAGACGCCAGCAGCCTTGCTTATAAAATTTATATTGGGCCGTCTTCCGAAACTCCCGTTCCATATGAAGCTTTCTGGCACTTATCAGTTGTTGGACTTTGGCCAAGGTGAGTGGAGAGGGGTTACGGGTGCGTTTCCTTCGTTTCTTGCCAGGGGCTGTCATGATCTGCACACAAGAGAAGGAAAAACACACACAACACAATGCACACTTATCAACAAACAAGCACAACCACAAAGAAAATTGATTCAACCTATCCTAAAGAAAAAAATCCAACCAACTTAGGTTTAACTAATGCCCCACATCCAATCAATATTCCAAACCTAAACCTAATCTCACTACGTGTGAATAAAAACTCCAGTGCAGAAATAAGTCCCAGCCTAACCAACCCGCAGTAGTTGCTAATAGCTAATCCTCACATCAAAAGTCAAATTCAAGCCTAATTCTCAACACCAATTTAGAGCATTTTGTATCAAAACCAAATCCAGAAGCAACCTTGCGTACTCACAAATGCACAAAATTCAGAGTGTAAGACTTGGCAAAAAGGCTCAACAGGGCAGCAATTGAGTGTTTGAACTCACAGAAGTGCCAAAATTTGTGCAAACCAAATTTGGGAGTTTAAACCTCAATTCCTTTTTTTTTTTTTTTTTTTTTTTTCAAGAAATTTCAGCCCATAATAGCAGCCATAGTAAAATGACTTAACCACCACAAAGACACAAAGCACAATTCGAGTTAATGTTCGCGAGACAATATGCTATGCTAATCCTCAAATCAGAACTCATCAGTTCAAGCCTCAGCTAGCATTAGGAATCAAAATCATAGAACCATACCTACTGCCATCAAATTCAACTCTAACCTAGCCAATCACAACCCTAAACAAAATGGAGTAAGGCATAGGCTTTACCTCAGAAGAGAGAGCAACTCCAGAGCCACTGGCCGAAAAATAAAAGTCTGAGAAATGATCACTACCACTGGAGAAGGAGGCGCGAACGAGAGAACCCGAGCCACGGATCTAGAATGAAGACGCGAGAGAGCTCGCGAAGGTGTTGGTGGATGGGCGACGGTGAACGGAGGTTAGATTGGGGGCGATTGTGGAAGAAGAGGCACGCTATGGATGAAAGGGAGAGGGGAGGGACGAATGGAAGGAGGAGGGATGGGGGAAAAAGAATGGGGAAGCCGACGGTGTGGAGGTAAGGAGAGGAGGGACGAATGGAGAGGAGGGATGGGGAGAATGCCGACGGACAGGGGAATGACGGCGGTGGTGCTGGACGTGCGACGGTGAACGGAGGGAAAGCGGGGCTTTTGTGGTGCGTGGCGATGAGCGAATAGGGGAAGGAAGAGGACGTGGGGGGAGAAAAGGAATTAGTGCTACGGCGTGGTGGCCGGAAGGAGAACCGAGGCGGTGAATGGATGGGGGGTAGGAAGGCCGTCGACGGTGGAGGATGAATGGATAGAGAGGAGGAAGAAGAAGGGAAACGATGAGCAAGGAAGGAGAAGCTATGGAAGAAGGGTGGCCGACGGTGGGGATGAAGGGACGGGGGACGGTGAAGAGCGATGGAATTAGGGCTTTGATGAGGGAAGGGATCAATTGTGGAATTAGGGTTTCGAGAGGAATGGGAATTGAAGAAAGAAATTACAATTGGGATTTAGGGTTTTGAAATTTGGGGATGAATGTGGTCCAAATAGTGGGCCACATTCATTTGGGTAAAATGGGAATTGTGTAAATAATGAAGGGCAACGTGGGAAAAAAAAAATATTTTATTTAATTTTTTTTTTTTTTTTTTTTTTTTTTTTTTTTTTTTTTTTTTTGAAATCGAAGATATTAAAAATTTAAAAAATTTTTTTTTTATTTATTTATTTATTTATTTTTTTTTTTAGAGAGCCACTTTCCACGGCCGGTGCAAACTTTCCGCGGAAAGTGTGACACTTTCCACGGCCGGTGGGCACTTGACACGAAGAGCACGGCCGGTGGGGACTTTCCGCGGAAAGTGACACGAAAACACAAATCCAAGCACTTTGCAAAACACAAGAAACATTTCCAAATACCGGAATCACCCAATAAACTTTGGGATCATTATCAACCAAATTACTCAAGATCAAACACTTTAACCCATCCAAGACCATAAGGCACACATGAATAGCAAGTTTTTGCTATCAAAGACAAAACAAAACCAGCAAAATTTCAAAACACAAGGATCATTCCCAAATGCCACAAGAATCACCCAATAAACTTTATACCACCCAATATCAACCAAATTACTCAAGATTAAGCACTTTAAACCATCCAAGACCATAAGGCACACATACACACATATTCATAGGGAATACCACAACACATCAAATTTTGAGCATTCAAGTCATAGTCACAAGTGGATTTCACATAGAGAATCAACCATATGATCAAAATAGCCACAAGTATTACTCAAAATCAACTATTCAGCACAATTTCACGCTAGAATCATATATATATGAGCTTAGAGTCAAATGAACTTCCCTCAAAAGCATTTCCTTTATAGCTCATGCATTCTTCCTCCTTCATAAATACTCCTCACAGCTGCAACAGTCCAATGCTAAGTTGGGTACCTTTTCTTCCTACAAAACAAAAAGATCAAACATAAACCTACTAAAGAAAAATAAAGACATACACACAAAAAGGAAAAGATTTGGTTTAGAACTTGGGTTGCCTCCCAAGAAGCGCTTAGTTTATAGTCTTTAGCTTGACTCTTCATGGTGGTCACTCCTCATTAACTAAGTAGATAGTGGACACAAGCCTATCCACATCTCCACCCCAATAATGCTTCAATCGTTGACCATTAGCCTTGAATCTTTCACCTTTCTCATTTTCCAGCTCCACATCACCAAATTTGGATTTTGAACCACGGTGAATGGACCGGACCACCGAGATTTGAGCTTTCCCGGAAATAACCTCAACTTGGAATTATAGAGGAGAACACTTTGACCGGGTTCAAAACTCTTGGGTATGATTTTGCTGTCATGATCCCGCTTGGTCTTCTCCTTGTATATCCTTGCATTCTCATAAGCATTAAGGCGAAATTCATCTACCTCGTTGAGTTGAAGTAGCCTCTTCTTCTTCCCTGCTTGGGGATCAAAATTTAGCTTCTTGATAGCCCAATAAGCTCCATGCTCCAATTCCACCGTAGGTGGCATGCTTTCCCAAACACCAAGCGATAGGGGGACATACCAATAGGCGTTTTGAAAGCCGTTCGGTATGCCCATAGAGCATCATCCAACTTGGTAGACCAATCCTTCCTCGTAGTTCCCACCACCTTCTCAAGAATGTTCTTGATCTCGCGATTGGAAATTTCTGCTTGCCCATTACTTTGAGGGTGGTATGGCAATGATACCTTGTGCTTGACACCATATTTCTTCATCAAAGCTTGAAATTGGTGATTGCAAAAGTGAGAACCACCATCACTTATAATTGCTCTAGGTGTTCCAAAGCGAGTGAAAATGTTCTTCTTGAGGAATTTCAACACCGTCTTGGCATCATTGGTGACACATGCAGTGGCCTCAACCCACTTGGAGACATAGTCGACTCCAACTAAGATATATTCATTATTAAATGACTTAGGGAAAGGGCCCATGAAGTCAATTCCCCAAACATCAAAAAGTTCAACTTCAAGCATGCTAGTCAATGGCATCTCATTCCTTCTAGATATGTTCCCTACTCTTTGGCATCTATCACATTGAAGAGTGAAGGCATATGCATCCTTGAATAGAGTGGGCCAATAGAATCCACTTTGGATGACTTTCATGCAGATCTTCTCTCCTCCAAAATGTCCACCATATTCGGAAGAGTGACAACAATGTAGAATACATTCTTGTTCATTTTCTGGTACACATCTTCTAATGAGTTGATCAGGACACCTCTTGAATAAGTATGGCTCATCCCAGAAATATTTCTTCACTTCATGTAGAAACTTACGCTTTTGGTGAGAATTGAAATCCGGAGGTAACACTCCACAAACTAAGTAATTGACAAAATCAGCATACCATGGTGGGGGTGATGCATCAACAACGAACAACTGCTCATCCGGGAATGATGCATGAATCATATCTGAATCATCAAATTTAACTTCGTACTCAACCGTGAGAGATGGTCGGCCACTTGATTCTCGGTGCCTTTCCTATCAATGATGTTCAAATCAAACTCTTGAAGTAGAAGTACCCATCGAATTAGTCGGCCTTAGAGTCCTTCTTTGTGAGTAGGTACTTTAGAGCTGAATGATCGGTATAGATAATGACCTTAGTACCCACAATGTAAGTAGGAACTTCTCACAAGCATAGACTATGGCAAGTAATTCCTTCTCAGTGGTAGTGTAATTGAGTTGGGCACAATCAAGAGTCTTGCTAGCGTAGTAAATAGGATGAAATAGCTTTTCCTCCTTTTGCCCAAGAACAGCACCTACTGCATAATCGCTAGCATCGGCCATGATAATGAAAGGTAGAGCCCAATCTGGAGCTATCAAGATAGGAGAGGAAATGAGACATTGTTTCAACTCTTCAAAAGCTTTTAAACATTCCTCATCAAACTTGAATTCTACATCTTTTTCCAATAACTTGGAAAGTGGCTTGGCAATCTTAGAAAAATCTTTGATAAATCTCCTATAGAACCCAGCATGACCAAGGAAGCTTCGAATACCCTTTACACTAGTAGGAGGAGGCAATTGCTCAATGATAGCAATTTTGGCTTTATCCACTTCTAGACCCTTCTTGGACACCCGATGGCCAAGTACAATGCCTTCTTGCACCATAAAGTGACATTTCTCCCAATTAAGAATCAAATTTGTTTCTTCACACCGTTTAAGCACCGCATCCAAATTATCCAAGCAAGAATCAAAAGATGGACCAAACACGAGAGAAATCATCCATAAATACTTCAATGGTCTTCTCAATCATGTCAGCAAAGATGGACATCATGCACCTTTGAAATGTGGCGGGAGCATTGCAAAGTCCAAATGGCATTCTTCTGAAAGCGAATGTGCCATAAGGACAAGTAAAAGTGGTTTTCTCTTGGTCTTCCGGGGCTATAGCAATCTGATTGTACCCAGAATAACCATCTAGAAAACAAAAGAATTCTTGGCCAGCAAGCTTGTCAAGCATTTGATCAATGAATGGCAAAGGAAAGTGATCCTTCCTTGTAGCGAGTATTAAGCTTAGGTAATCCATGCACACCCGCCATCCGATCACCGTGCGAGTGGGAATCGGTTCATTTTTTGTGTTAGCCACTACGGTCATGCCACCCTTCTTAGGGACACATTGGTCGGGCTCACCCATGAACTATCAGATATGGGATATACTATTCCAGTGAAAGCCATTTAAGAATTTCCTTCTTGACCACTTCTTTCATAATCGGATTCAAGCGCCTTTGATGCTCAATGGAAGTTTTGTGATCATCTTCCAATAGAATCTTGTGCATGCAAGTAGAAGGGCTAATTCCCTTGATATCGGCAATAGTCCACCCAATAGCATGCTTGTGTTCTCTCAAGACTCTTAGTAGCTTCTCTTCTTGCAAATTAGAGAGGGTAGAAGAGACAATCACCGGTAGAGTGTTAGAATTCCCGAGATAAGCATATTTGAGATGAGATGGTAGTGGCTTCAGCTCTAAAATTGGAGGAACTTCAATAGAAGGCTTCAATGGAGTACTTAAGGCATCGACACCTCAAGTGGTTCAAAAGTCCTCGGTCTAGAGTGAGGAAATGAGTCAAAACGAAAGAGCTCTTCAATAGCATCTTCATCAAACTCTTCAAAGCTCTTCTCACCTATCAAGAATGCCTCTAAAGGGTCTTTAATCATGGAGGCATATGATTCTTGAGGAATAAGCGCATCCAAAATATCTACAAATGAGCATTGACCAGAATCATCATGAAACTTCAAGGCTTTTTGCATGTTGAATATCACTTGCTCATTATCAACCCTCAAAGTGACCTCACCCTTCTCTACATCAATAAGAGTCCTTGCAGTGGCTAAGAATGGACGCCCAAGGATTAGAGGAATTTTCCAATCAACTTCACAATCAAGCACTACAAAATCCGCAGGAAAGATAAACTTGTCCACTTTCACTAGGACATCCTCAATGATTCCTCTAGGTCTAGAAATGCTACGATCGGCCAAGAGAAGAGTTCTTGTAGTAGGTCTTGGCTCTCCTAAACCCAATTGGTTGAAAACAGCTAGAGGCATCAAATTAATACTTGCACCTAAATCACAAAGAGCTTTACCATTAAAGTTGGTCCCAATATTGCAAGGGATGTAGAAGCTTCCGGATCTTTAAGCTTAGCGAGGTAACTTCCTTTGAATAACCGCACTACACTCTTGATCAATGCCACGAGTCTCAAATTCATTGAATCGCCGCTTCTTGGACAAAACATCTTTAAGGAACTTGGCATATTTAGGCATGTTCTCTAAAGCTTGACAAAAGGAATGTTCACATGGAGTTGTTTGAACATGCTCACAAACTTTTTGAATTGAGCATCTTCCTCTTTTTTCTTGAACCTTTGAGGAAAAGGTAGTGGTGGCATAAGAGGAGGAGTAATTGGCTTTCTCGTTTTCTCATCATTCATGTCTTGCTCCACCTTCTTGTCTTTGCCAACATCTTGCAAACTGTCTTCAACTTGCTTGCTCTTCTTAGTTGCATCTTCTTCCCTCACACTTTCTTCTTCAACATCAACAATCACTTGATCATCTTGCCTTGCTTGAGGAGTACTTGAGCTAGGAGCATCCAGTAGCACTCTTCCACTTCTCAAGTTAACGGCATTGCATTCCTCTTTTCCACCTCGTTTTGGGTTAGGAATGGTATCACTAGGGAGACCGCTTCTCGACATAACATTCACTTGTGTTGCTAATTGCCCCATTTGCACTTCAAGATTTTTAATAGCCGTTTCATGGAGAGAAAAAGTAGCCTTAGAAGATTCTACTTCAGACAAGATTCGAGCAAGCATCTTGTCCGTTTTAGACTCCTCCTCCTTAATAGGAACCTGCCTTGATTGCATTTGAAAACCAGGTGGAATAGGCTTTGTGCCGGATCTTAGATCCATGTGCTTGATTCAAACTATTACCTTGACTCCAAGAAAAATTGGGATGAGTTCTCCAAGCACTATTGTAGGTTTGTGAATAGGGGTTGCCTTGAGGATTTTGAAACTTGCCCATGTAGTTGATGATTCGGTAGCCATGTAAAGAGGACAATGGTCAGGCATATGGACATCATGGCATTGATCACATGCAATTGGTGTAGCATGAATAGAATGCACACCTTGAGAAGTGCTCTTTTGCATTTGAGACTCTAGCACATCAAAACGCTTATTCAAAGCGGATAAGAGAGTTGCAATTTGTGAGGAAGAGTCTTCTTTTGCACTAGGCATGGTCGGGTTAGTCCTCCTATCATTGCCTTGAGTATTGTTTGCAGACAATTGATCCAACAATCGAATCACCTCATTCACAGGAACATTCCGGTATCCTCCATTGGTCATAGAATCAACCATTGCTTTAGATTGAGGATTAAGTCGAGTACAAAAAATTTGGACTACAACCCATTTGTCCACCCCATGATTAGGGCATTGCTTCATTAACATCTTATATCTCTCCCAAGCAGCGTAAAGATGCTCATCCGGATATTGTTTAAAGCTTAGAAATTCATCCCTAGCTTCCCAGATTTGTCATCGAGAGAAGAATCGAGCCCTAAACTTAGCTTCAAGATCGGCCCAAGAATGGATAGATCCTTACGGGAAGATTGTTGAACCAGTCTCTAGCCTTGCCTTGTAGAGAAAGAGGGAATAAACGCGTAGCCTCAAAACATCTTGGGGAACTCCATTTTGCTTGAAAGAATCACAAACTTCCAAGAAGTACATCAAGTGCTTATTGGCATCTTCATTGTAAAGACCATGGAACATCCCATGCATTTGAAGCATTGTTATCATAACCGGCTTGATCTCAAAGGTACGTGCTTGCATGTTCGGCATCCGAATGCAAGATTGAGGGCCTTGCATATTCCGACTAGCAAAGTCATTGACGGTAGCTCTATCATATTCATCATACGCCATGGTTTCGGATGATTCGATTCAACCTCTTCTTCAATGAGAGTCTCTTCTTCAATAAGAGGCACTTCGTCAATGAGAGGCACTTCGTCAAGTACCACTACCAATCCGTCCGGATGCAAGTTTTGCATATACAAAGATGGTACCTACAAGAGAAACAAGCAAGAGCGAGTATCAAACTAAAACAAAAGATCAATAAAGGAAAGAGAGAAAGAAAAATAGTAAACCTAACTAAAAGCTCAAGCAAAATTTACTAACACAAGCCAAAGGTTGACCAAAGGATTTGTTTGCACAAATCCCCGGCAACGGCGCCAAAAACTTGTTCGCCTCGCAAGTGTACGAGTTTCGCAAGTAATAAAGTGATAAATAAAGTATCGTTCCCACGAGGATTTGTTTAACAAATTGGTCAAGCAAGAGGCTTAGTGAATTTCATCAAGTTGAGCTAGAACAAAGTTTTGATTTGGAAAGAGAATTTTTAAAGACTATTTCTAAAACTTAGAATTGATAAAGGCAAATGACTTTTGACTTCAAGGATAAAAGAGCCTAGGATTCTTCTTCCCCTTTTGCATTTCATAAAACTTGGTCAAATACCTCTCTAGTAGCATTTCAATACATACATGTGTTAGTCTAAGGTTCACAAATACTTGACCCGCTCTCTCAAGTCAAAATCAAGTTTCTCTTCTCATTAAAATGCACAATCTCTTGCTACAATTAATGAGAATCAATCTTTAAGCAACAACCCTAATGTGACAATGCAAGGTTAGTAAATATATCTCTATTCTACCAACAAACCATCCATTTATCAAGTAAACTTCAAGACAAGCATGATTTCAATCAAGTTCTACACCTAGATTAGCTCTCTCGAGTCAAAACCTATGTGAATAAATCATCTAAATGGAGGCCAATCACTTAGAAGCATTAAGCCAAGGTTGAAATCAACACATGTGTATATTTATCTACCAAAAGAGAGGAATATTCAAGTTTTAATCCATACAAAGGGTAAGAAGAACCCTAGAATGAAAAGTTTAGCTACTCATATTCAAATACAAAGAGAGTCTAAGCAAAGGAACTGAATACATGAAGAAACTAGGAAGAAAAGAGAAGAAAAGAGGAAGAACCAAGGTGAAATCCCCAAAATCTCTCTTAGGTTGAGCACCCAAGCCTCCAAGATTGTCCAAATCTCTCTCCCAAGCTCTTCCCTTGTGTGCCCACTTGTTTCCTTAGGTCAAGAGTGTGTTTTTTTCGGCCCTTCCCTTTAGGTTAAATAGGGTTTTTCTGTTTCGAAATGTAAAAACGCGCAGCTGTACTTTTTGCATTTTTTACGACTGGCTACGGCCAGTTGCGACTTTCCACGGAAAGTATGCGCTACGACCGGTTGTGACTTTCCACGGAAAATCTTCGGGCTGCGACGATTGTGACTTTCCACGGCCGGTTGCACGAGTTCTTCTAGCTTTGCACTTTGCTTCACCTCCTTTATTTCTTTCCTTGTTTCTTGATTCTTATAGAGCTTCAAAACTTGTCTCCATCTTCCTACAAAAGAGGCAATTAAGCAATTATCAATTCTCAATTGAATCATAAACATTTTGAACCAAAAATAGGTAACAAGAAATTTCTTTGAGTTTTTGCCTACCATACTAGTAAATTGGAAGAATATGCTATTGAAACATTTTCTTTTTTTTTCTCATAACTTCATTTCTATGCAAAACTAGTAAATGTCATTGAACAATTGGTAATTGTCATTGAAAGATTTGTTATAATTGCATTTTTTTCACCAGACACATGTGGTAAACCTAAAGAATGAGTAAAAATGAAACTCATAAATGCCATTGAAAGATTTGTTATAATGCACTTTTTTTGTTTCATCAATTTAAACTTAAGAGTTAACATTGAGCGATGAAACAAAAAAAGTGCAACTATAACAAATCTTTCAATGGCAATTATCAATTCTTTAATGACATTTACAAGTTCAGTAATGGGATGTACTACGAGAGTGTTTGCTAATGGAAAAAAATATTAAGAAGAATATAAATATTTGTTAATGCATATATATATTAGAGGAACCAAGTGACCCAGTAGTTGGGCCACTTGACCCCGTGAAGGTGGGGTGGGGGGTTCCAACCCCAATTTCCTCACTTTCAATGAATCTTCTTTTTCAAAAAAGATTCAATGCCCCCCCCCCCCAAAAAAAAATCCATGGATCTCAAGCCGTCGACGGTTGCAAAAGTGTTCGGCGGTTGGTCCTCGCGGCCAAGCCACACCGGCCCTTTGGCGATGGTCATTTTTCTTTCTTTTTTTAATGTATTTAAATACTAAGGGCCAAAAGGTAAATTCACCCGAATTTGAAAATCCCAATATAGTCCTTGGTACCTTTAAATCTGTTAACAAATTTAACAGACATTTGGAGGTTTTGTAAATTCAAATTATATTTAAATGTAATTTTCCCAATATACAATCCTCTACTCTTTCTAACTTTCTTCCATGGTTACGAAACCCCGGACCGGACAGCCGATTTAGAGAAAGCCGTGACAGGGAAAACCGGTCCGAGTTAGTTTAAAACCGGGGTCCCGAGTTGACTCGGGGTCAACTCAGGAAACTCGGTCAGAACCGGCTGAGTTGGCCAAGTGAAAGCCAAACAGATTTAAAAAAAAAAAAAAAATTCAACTGAACGAGAAGGAGATGAGTGTGTCGGCAAGTTCGTTGAAGCCTTGAAGGTCGAAGATCGGCAACCAAATCCTCTATCCAGGAGGAAGTTCCTCCACCATGACAATAGCGAATGACCTCCTTCAGCGACGGCGGCAACGGACCTTCGTCTCCTTTAACCTCCACCCCCGCTTTAATCTAGGACCATTGACACGCGATGGCCCTCTAGCAATGAACACGTTTCCATCCTCGTCTTTCTCGCGGCAGCAACACCGACTTCATCGTTTGAGGGAGGATTGGAGGAGACGAAGAAGCAGGGAAATCCACCAACTCGGTGAAATACCCAGACCTGCGTGAGAGAAAGAGAGAGACTGGAGGTGATTTTTTTTTACTCAAATGACTAATGACCGAAGGTGATTGACGGATTTCTGAGCAAAAAGAGGTGAATGACGGATGGAGATCTTCAAAGATCTCTTTTTTGAAAAAATATAATATAATAGTATTTCAATGTCACGTGAAGAGCTCTTTTCTTAAGAAATATAATATAATATTCATGAGAAAAAAAAGAAATATAATATAATATTACAATATCACATCCTCTTATATTTTAACTTCAAAATTTTATTATTATTAAAATATGAATATTTTACCTATTTTAATTAAATTATCTTTTAATTAATACCGGTCGACTCCGGTTTGACTCGGTCGACCCACTAACCCTTAACCCAAGTACCTCCACCGATTCGGTGGACCGGTCGAGTTTTAACTTTGCTTTCTTCTCAAAATCTCATTTTTACCTTTAGATTATAAAATAGATGGTTTGGATTTGATATTTTATAAACTAAAATTTTGTTTAATTTTTGAGTAAAATACTCTTATTACCCTTCTATTTTGCCTTAATTATATAGACTTTCCATATATTTTGAAAATACATGCATTTAAGTCCAAACATTGAACTCTATTAAGAATATTCGAAAAGATTCCAAAAATATATTTTTTGATCAAAGTTTATATACAAATAAATTGTATTTACTATCTTACCTTTAATATTAAATCTCTAATTTTACTTAACAGTTTGTAGACTTCTAGTAGAAAAAACATGAGATGCAAAAATAGCTCTGAACAAGACAACGGTAACGGGTCATGAAAATAAAAAGATATAGAGGTTATCATATTCTATAGTCTTTATTTCTCATAAAACGAAGCATTGCGCGTGATATATAAATATTTAATTATGGGAAAATCCCCCTCAAGGCCCAAATTAGAAAAAATTATCAAAAAAAGTATAAAAAAAAGTCACATGTCAAAAAAGTCAAAGGGCTTTTTTATTATTATTTCATAAACGTTAACAACAATATCAGTAGAACATTAATAACTAAATCAGTAACCGTTAACAACAATATTCTAACAACTAAATTAGTATATGTTAACAACAAATCAGTACCTGTTAATAACTATATCGACTATCGAAGACTCGTTAACAACTAACGTTTTATGAAATAATATTAGAAAAGCCCCAGAGCCTTTTTTGACATGTGACTTTTTCTTGGGTCTTTTTGACATTTTTTTACTAATTTGGGCCCTAAGGTAGATTTTCCCTATAATTATTCACGATAAGTGTCCCATGAAAAATGCATTGATTGGGGCTTTTTTTTCGGGTGAAAAATTTGTTCTTTGATCGGGAATATCCGCTTGATTAAACAGGTTTATAAATATTTATGGAAAAAGTATTAAATTATAAATTTAAATGACACGTACAATCTCAAACTTATACTGGTATGGTTTATTACATAAGAGAGTTCCATATAAAGATGGTTGAAATAGAAAAATCCTATATAAGATCAGTAAACTCAACAAATCTTACTTTAGGTCGATGATCCAATCTAGAATATTTAAATGTTGGTTATTTTTCAATAATACCCCTAACTCATGGTCTAAGAAAAAGCCAGAAGTCGGATTAACAAAGAAGACAGAAATGTGTGATAAATGCATTTAATCACGATATCAAAGTGTTTTCTCTCTCTATTGTTTTTGTTGTTCGTTAATATTATAATTTCGTCTTATGAAACCCGCATGAACACTCTCTCCTCAAACTTTCGCAGAATCTTTTATGTTTTGTTGTGGCTGTGAATAGGAGGAGTGTATATTCAGGTAGCAATTCGTTGTTGATGGACCCTGACTGTGGAAATCCCTCCCTCAATTCATTGCCCCACGAAACTGATGAAATATAAGGTAGAAACGGTCTATTAAGCACATGTTTTTTGAGAAATTTCGGATGTTTTTGCTTCATGGGGCTCACTATCTTTAAATCATTAATGATTCCGCTGAACCTTAATCCAAAGTTACACAATAAATAATCCTTAATCGCTGCTCGGGGTATTTCTCTGATCTCTCTAATCATTGGATTCCAAAAAGGACTGATTGACTCGTCAATATTGAAATCAAATCCATCTAAATACATATAGCCTTCTTTGCCGATTTTTCGACTATGTCGAAGCCTTGATGAATTTTTTTGCTCAGTTAGGGTTCTTACTTAATGGGTAAACAATCTTGTTTTGTCTCCAATTTTGCTTCTCTCTCTCTCTCTCTAATAACTATGTTTTAAATCTCTAGTTGTGACACATAACTTAATTAATAATTTGTTAAGTTTAGTAACCCAAATTAAAATTTGGGTAATTTAACCCTCTTTATACAAGATTTTCCCTTATTACATCGATAAAAATATACATGTTTGATATATAATCTAAGTCAAAATTAATAAATATTTTAACAAATTAGAAAGTTAGAAAATTTATCAGAATACATTTTTATTAACCCATATATATCCACACATACATATTTGTTTAAATAATTCTAATACTAAAGAGGAGCATTTTGGTTTAAAACAATTTCAAAAATCAAACTTAACGACCAATAAACGGTAGAGTAGATGAAAATATAATCTCAAAATATAAAGGAGGATTGTGTAATATACATTTTAATTTTAAGGAAGGTTTGTATAAGTTTGTAAAATAGAAGGAATGTCGGTGTATTAAGGCAAAAGTACATAAAGAGGTGCTTAGAGTATTTTACTCTTTTTTTTTTTTTTTTTTTTTTTTTTTTTTATTGCAACTATAAACTGTATAGATGGGATTTTAAGAGTTTAAATGTATTTATTTATATAAAAATCCATACTTTTTAAAACATATCTATATTGGGTTAAAATGCACCAAAAGAAGAATTCTATATTCAAGTGGTAACCAATATCATCATAAATTAACATCTGATTCATCCAACACCATGAGTTAATTTTTGAGAAAATTGCACTTAAGTACCCCCAAAAAGGATAAAAAATGTTGGGTTGAGTCATAGTGAATTAGATTGGCAACGCAACTAAGTCACATGAATATATAAGCTTGAGCTTCTGATTCAGCAATGTTGGGTTAAGCATAATGAACTAGACCGGCGACACACCGCGACGCCAACCAAAATCGGCCACAGAGAACGCTATTGGAAGAAAGAGAGAGATCATAATTTTGTCTTATTGGTTGAAATAAAGTCTTTTTTTTAGTACCCTAAAAAATCTTACCTATATAAAAGCAAAACAGTAAGCAGCTCTCTGTGATTTTCTCTATATACAAATGCTAGTGTATGGCAAATATGTTTGATGAGTTGGGGTTCAAAATCTGGGTGACCGGGCTACTTATAATTTACAAAAAAGTGTTAAAGCTTGTCAAAGACGACATTTCATATAAGCAAAAGCATTATTTTGTTGCAACAAATCCTGGGAATACTGGAACTGATATTGTCTTATTGGTTGAAAAGGGGGAGTGGATGCACAGGAAGGAAAATAGCCATTAATGTTAATAGGGAGTATAATTAAAAATAAATGAATTTATGTTGCCTCATTGTCTTTATTAAGTCATTCATGTTCACCTGTTTATAGGGAGCCGTAAGAAATGGGAAGTGGCTTCCCTCCTCTTCCCCCCCCCCCCCTCCATTTTTTCTGGATCGGCGTCATTTTGGTTTAATAAGGGTGTAACTCGTCCTTTTTTTAAAATAGTTTTTTTTTTGGGTCTTTGTCGGATATTAAAAATATACTTCATGATACTAAATAATACTCTAAAAATACTTCATGGTCTTAAAAAATAATTTCAAGATCTTGAAAAAAATATTTCAGGATATTAACTAGTACTAAAAAGAACCTTAGGATATTAACTGAGGATACTAACTAGTACTGAAGAAATATTTTAAGATCTTAAAAAATTATTTTAGGTTCTTGAAATGTTTTTTCAAGATTCTAAAATAATTTTTTAAGATCATGAGGTATTTTTTAGTACTAGTCAGTATCTTAAAGTATCTTTTTAGTACCATTCCATTTTTTCACGATCCTAAAATAATTTTTAAGATCATAAAATAATTTTCAATATTTTCTCATTACCGGTTAGTATCATAAAGTATTTTTTAGTACCCTAAAATTATTAAAAAAGGGGACTAACTACATCATTATTAAGCCAAAACGATGTCATCTCAGATAAAAAGAGGTGACCGGAAGGGATGGTAGAGGAGAGAAGCCACATCATTTCCAACAGAACGGCTAGGGGTGAGTATGGTGCCCAAATGTCCAGTATGCCCGCCAAGCCTAGCGAAAGATTGGCCAGCCGTACCCTAAAAAAGTGGCCCAAAAAAAAATTTGGGCAGTTTTGGTTTGGGCCAGTAAATGAGCAAGGCAGGGGGTCCTCCCCTGCCCATAAAATTAAATATATTTAAATAAATATTGTTCTACATATATTATTTTATTTAAAATATATTATATTATTATGTTTAAATATATTATATTATACTTCCGTTATCTCCAAAACTTTGAAATTTTGTGAACTGTAAACTAAAATCTTTAAGGAGTAGGGCAAGACGTCACTTCTTGCACTACTTGGGTAAGAGTAGCCCGCCCTTGCCCAACTTGAAAATGGTTAGGACTTTTATCGGACAGATTGGACATCAGGCTGCAGTTCATTCTTCAGACTGGGCATCAAGTTGGGGTCCCGCTCTGCCCATACCCACCCCTAATAACGGCGATTCTGGATTTCTGGGATGGAAATGACTGAAATACCCTCCCACCGCCGGTTTCTTTCTCGCAATCTCTTCGAATAGAACTATTCTCTCTTTCTCCCAGTAGAACGCAGCGAACCAACCAGATTTTACATCGAAGAGAGGCAAGTAGCGGCTGGCAACTTTGAGGCTTATTATTCTATCTGTGAGTATAGTTTCTTTTAACTGAGAAGCTCCATTATAGTTCTTTCTTGTCTGGTGCTAGGATCTCATTATAAGAACTTCTTAATATGCTAAGTCAAGCGACACACTCGCATAGCAACGTCACATGATTCACAGCTCATAGAGCGACAAACAGAAATGGTTGAAAGGAATTACACCTATTGGTAGAATGAGCGAGAGGGTTGTTCATTTTTTAGGGCCTTGCCTGGTGGGTGTTTAATAATATTCAAAAGAATTATACCGGGTGTTTGAAGATAAAAACCTTATTATGAATGGCCAAATAATTGGAAGTCCACCTATTTGCCAGGGAGTAGGGACCAAAATTGGATTTTCCTCTAAAATTTAGACGAGGAAGGCTGGAAGCTTGTGATTTAAGCTTGAAAATTCTACTAGTTATTTCCAATTAAAAAAAAAACGTGCTAGTTTGTTTGCTTATTTATTATTCATTTTTATCATCTTGACTGAAAAGGGAAGAGCCTCTTCTTTATAAAACATTCATATTTGTCTTAGCCTAAAAGAGGAACCCTATGATTTTTTTATAGTTATATTAGTTCGTTACAGATTGGTATAACTTTGTAAACGTATGAATGATTTATCTTTTGGTGTTTGATGTTGTGAAACAGAGATTATATGGAGTGTGTGGTACAGGGCATTATAGAAACACAGGTTAGTTACTAATTCTACTTTCCTTTTTGGTTTGGTCGCTTTCTCTGAACAATTGGGGAGTTCTTCTGGTTGGATTAAATTGATCACTTTTTGTCCGTCTCTTGCTGTTGCAATTTCCTGATCTTGGATATCACAGATATTGAGTCTTGACCATTTTATGTTATTCTCCCGGGCAACGTAATTTGTGATTACTCAATTATTGCTTGTGTTTCGTATTTGAACTTAATCGATGAAATACATCCAAAACTTTGAGAACTGGCAGACACCCTGGAAGTTTATAATAGGCCGGGCAGTGTTTTGAGTCAATGTCTATAGCTTATATATTGTTATCTTTTGCAGCATGTTGAGGCCCTCGAGATTCTCCTACAAGGTCTATGTGGTGTTCATAAAGAGAGATTGAGAATCCATGAAATATGCCTCAAGAGTGGTCCCAACCTTGGTGAGTTTCTTTATTTCGCTAGATTCAGGATCTTCTTGTGTTTAGACAAAGTTGAGGTGGAACAATTCCATGACTTTTGATTTTTCTCCCAAGGCATTTCATCTGATGTGTCCATTAACACATGTAAATAAATTGAGAAATATTAGTTTTGTGCCTTTGTCAGGTGAATCATGATTCTATAATTTTCCTTTTTCAGGACCTGTAGCTTCAGAGGTTAGACTCTTGTGTGATCTTGAACAGGCTGAACCATCATGGTATTAAATTTATGAATTTTATAGCCATTTACTCTGGTTAGATCTCTGTTTTATGCCTGTGCATGCATGTCTTATACGCACAATGACTCAGTGCAGGACTGTGAGACATATAGGAGGTGCAATGAGAGGTGCTGGTGCTGAGCAAATCTCTGTTCTGATCAGGACAATGGTGGAAAGCAAAGCAAGCAAGAATGTACTCCGCATGTTTTATGCACTGGGATACAAGTTAGACCATGAATTGTTGAGGGTGGGCTTTGCTTTCCATTTCAACAGGGGTGCACAAATTACTGTAACTGTGTCATCAATCAATAAAATGCTAAAGCTGCATGCAACTGATGAGGCTGTACCAGTAACACCTGGTATTCAGCTGGTGGAAGTAACGGCTCCTGCTACCTCTGAAACCTATACTGAAATTGTTTCTGCTATGTCATCCTTTTGTGAATACCTTGCACCGTAAGAATCCTTTACTGTCTTTTGAATTGCATATTTTTCTACCCTTGTTAAGAGTTGCTGTATGTTGGCTGTTGTTGGTAAGACGTAGATTGCGCTAGAGTTCTAATCAAACCATTTCATTCACTCTTGTCATTGCTTGCTGATGTTCGTTGCATAATTATTGATGAAACTACAGGAATATTTTGTTAGGGATAGTCAAGTAAGGGGAAAGAAGAGGTTACATTGAAACTTTTTACTCGTTTGAGTGTTATTAAGAAAAAATATTGGATAATGCAGGGTGTTTCACTGACCTCTCAAAATCCTAGAAAGCATGTCCTGCTTTGTAATTTTATGTTACTTCCATTTTAGAGATTTTGGAAGAGAGTTCTTCCAAGCTATTCATTTCCCTTCTTTCCCTCCCATCAGGTTGGGGTGTCTCTAAATAGGGTGAGAGAAAGAGAGTGGCAGAAGAAATGAGGGTGCGTGGGGTCCATTTTTTTGGCAAATAAATTTTACAAACTTAATTTCGGAGAATTCAAATCATAAGAAATGATTGTCTGATGTCTTTCCGCTGAGAATTAGTCATAGGATCTTTTTAATCCAAGTGGATTGGCAGTTAAAATGAAATTTTTATTAGCATCATCAAGGTTAATCCAAGTGGACTGTTAGTTCAAATGAAATTTGCATTAGCATCATCAAGGTTTATGTATCCTTTCATCTAATCATTTGGGATCGAAATTTCAGGCTTCTCCATCTATCAAAACCAGGCATTTCAACCGGAGTTGTTCCTACTGCTGCAGCAGCTGCTGCGTCTCTTATGTCTGATGGTGGGGGCACCACCTTGTAGCTTCCTTGTTCTATTGTAATATCCTTTATCTCCAATACTTTATTGAGGGTATTTTTTTTTGGGTCAACAGTTTATTGAGGGTATCATAAATAGGATTCTGCATTTGTTTTGCTGTCTTGAAATGTATGACATCTATTGTAATATGTAATCAAATGGGGTGCCTTGGTTTGGCCCAATCCATCCCTCTCCATCTCTAACGGACCACCCCACCTAAAGGTGCTGGCCCGGTCCCACTTTAAATGGACTGATCGAACCATCCTAATGGCCTTGTGTGGGCCTGAGACTCAGATGATCCCAAATTGGGCTAGTGGCGTGAAATAGTACTTACACGGGATGAACGATGTCTAGTATACATCTTAAATGTACGTCCAAATAAAAAGTAAATTAAACCCTTTGTGCAGTTATTGAAGTACACTTATTGAAAAATGTGAAAATTGGTTTTAATTAAACAAAAAAACGTAAATAAAACTTGCATGGCATTATTTTCTTTTTAAAAGAGAAAACCACAAGGATCTAGTAATCTCTCATGGAATAATGCTATAGAATTTCCTCTTTTTTATTTATGAAAACGGAAACTGTGCATCACAATGTAAAATAAACTTTTACAAGATATCATAATATAGTATAAATATCACGAAATAAACGTGCGATTGTCAATGGGACGGTCTTAGATTTAGTAATAATCTTAATATGGCTTTCCTCGATCACTTTACACAGGAGATGATAGGATAGGATTGTGGGAATGAGACAAACCGTTGTTGTTAAGGTATAAAGCATAGCTTGTCTCAACGCCAACAGTTGTAATTGGAGAAGGCCAACTCCAGAATTAGGAGACAGACGCCAATGCTCAAAAAGTGCATTATGAAAATAGAGTTTACTGTGCATCTGATGCCTACCTCCCCGGCTTCTGCTAGATCGAAAACTTAAACACCAATGAGGCACAGTGGGTACAATTTCCTCTACAATTTTTCCACATCAGAGTACTTCGAAGGGTCAGTCCAAAAAAAAAAAAAAAAGTACTTCAAAGGGGACTGATAGATAAAAGACCAGAGAAAATTAATTACTACCTCCAGTCCTAAATATAGGTTATAGAACTATGTCCTTTATTTAGGACTAGAAGAGTAAAGAAGAGAATCTTGAATATAAAATGACCCAGTCTTTATTTTACTGGTAAAAGAAGAGGAGGGGTAGGACTAGTTGTTGGAAAAATCAGTTAAAATTTTTACTGTTTTTGTTAATGTAATCATGACAAAAAATCATAACTTATATGCATGATTATGATTGGCCAACAGAATATAATGCATAAATACAATAATATTTAAAATGAAACAATTTTTGAATCTTCATGGTAAATGAATTAAAAGGAAATTAAGCAGAGAGTTGTCCAAAAATTAAAATGTGTGTGTGTAATTGGGCTTTTTTTTCCTATTTGTCACTTTTTAAATAATTAATTACCATTTTGCCACATGTTTTCAAAATATTTCCCAATGTGCCACTATTTAGTCTATTAAACCAAGATTTAGTCGACTAAAACGCTGGGCGCCGATTTTTTGATTGTCTCTCCGTGATTTAGTCGACTAAACCAAGTGGCTTAGTCGACTAAATAGCGACATGGGAGTTTTTTAAAACCCCAATCGCGGCATTTGGAACCCTAATCCACCACAAAACCTCCCCAAACCTCTCCCCCTCTGTTTTTTTCATTAAATCCTCACTGAATCCATTCGTGGGTAGCGAAGGAAACTTCATTCTAGCATCATTTGCATCGATTTCGATATGTTCTCATCTCCATTTCGAATTTCTACCGTTGTTCTTTCGTTTATGTGGGGCTTTTACCTTTTTCTTCATCCGATTATTTATTTATTAATATTATTAATATTTTAGTATAAATTATAGGGTTAAACGTGAAACTCTTTATCATGTTCATGCGTGTATAACACGCTCGATAATATTGTGGGACCCGTTAGATAATCAACTCCTTTGTCATGCAGTTCGGATCCTATTGGCGTGTGGAGCTATAAAACAACCATAAAATTATTTTTTTTTTTATTAAGTTTTTATATTGAGGATTTTTCTGTTACGATTTTTAGTTATGTCCACAATTCTCTTTGAACTTTGGAACCTTGTAAAACTCATTTTTATTTTTAACTATTTGTCTACCTTATATTTTGGGTTTTTTTTTGTCTTCTTTTTTCATTTTATTCTCATAATATCATATAGACCGTTAGATTAAAACAATATATTATTGATTCAATCTTTTATAAAATTATTTCTATAAACATAAATAAGTTAAACTCTTAAAATTTGATCTATACCCTTCATAATTGCAATCGTAATAAATAAAGAAATTATAAATTATAAAATATTATAATAATAATTTTATAAAATATTAAATCTAAAATATACATTTCATTATCTAAGGATGGAGATGAGATGATGATATAAAAGAGGGTAATGAGGATATCATTTTCCTATATTTTGATATAGTAACTTTTTTATCCTCTATAGTCTCATATAGGATATCATTTTCCTATATTTTGATATATTATGAGTAACGTATGAATGCTTGCCGGAGGTAGGTTGAGTACCTCAAGAAGTTGTTGTTGATGAGTTTGAAAATGAGGACATCATTAGGGATTTTCATATCTATTTTAAATCAGTATCTTAACTAATCAATTTGATATTTTGAATGTAATCAATATAAATTATAAATTTTGAAAAATATTTCTTCATATTCGGGTTTAAGAAATCATAAAATTAATTTTTTTATTAAGATTTTATATTGGGGATTTTTTCGTTAGGATTCTTAGTCATGTCCTCGATCCTTCACGATCTTGGATAAACTTTGATTTTAAATATAAAACTCATTTTTACTTTTAATTAATTTGTCTACCTTCTAGTAAAATGGGGGTTCCCATAAACGAAAGAATAACGTCGGAAATTCGAAATGGAGATGAGAACATATCGAAATCGACGCAAATGATGCTCGAATGAAGTTTCTTCGCTACTCACGAACGGATTCGATAAGGATTTGGTGGAAAAAAAAAGGAGAGGGGGAGAGGTTTGGGGAGGTTTTTGTGGTGGATTAGGGTTCCAAATGCCGCGATTGGGTTTTAAAAAAACTCCCTATCGCTATTTAGTCGACTAAGCCACTTGGTTTAGTCGACTAAATCATGGGTAGTCAAAAAAATCGGTGCCCGCGTTTTAGTCGACTAAATCTTAGTTTAGTCGACTAAATAATGGCACATTAAGAAATATTTTGAAAACAGTGGCAAAATGGTAATTAATTATTTAAAAAGTGATAAATAAGAAAAAAGCCTGTGTAATTGTGCGTGCGGTGAGTGTGATGAAATTAGAAATTACAAGAAAATACGGGGGAGAGTACGCTAGGTTTCTTGACGAATATGATATCAAATCAATCATGTCATAATAAGCCATAATTAATTTAAGGTTAAAATACACTTTTAGTCCTTTAAGTTTTATATAATGTATACTTTTGGTTTCTTAACTTCGTAAAGTATACTTTTGGTCCTAAAATTCTAACACTGTTAATATTATTAACGGAAAATGCTGATGCAACAAACTCAAGTAGTGACTAATGACATTTAATTACACAAATGTATATATTCTTTAATTTACCCATATTTTAAATTTAAGCCGAATAACATTTAATTACAAAATCATCACTTAAATTTACACCGCTATCACTTGAGTTTGCATTTTAGTTAGCAAAATTAACGGTGTTAGAATTTTAGGACCAAAAATATACTTTATGAAGTTAAGGGACCAAAAGTATACCTCATATAAACTTAAAGGACTAAAAGTGTACTTTACCCTTAATTTAATTAGTTGATCATTCACATCACACCAAACTATATTTTTTTAAAAAAATATGAAAGCTTATATATGCAGGTCCTTATCATCGCATCTTGTGCCAAGAGACAGACGCAAAACTCCATAGCATAACATTGCAGCATTCACAGAAGCTTCTGAGACACCAATGAATGAAGAAAAGCAAATGAAAACCAATTTGTACGCAAGTATTCTGATGATTGATTATAAAAATCATCACATAAACTTTCGCATAGCACGCTTGATGAAACTAAGAAATAATAACGGTTACTCGTACAAAAGAAAAGAAAAAAGGAATCCATTTTTTCGTCAAATTTAAAGAGATGAACCAAATGAAGATCATGCATCTAGCTAGCTGCTGCTCATTATTGCTTGAAGCTTTAATTTTCTGAGTGACGAAATGTGACCGTCCAACCCAACGTGACCCCGAAGCATGCAAAAAGCTTTCAATCCTTACTTTCACTTCACTTCCATATCCATTACTTAATTCTCTTATAACAAACCATCTGTATATTTCTTCTTCTTCTTCGGCAATTAATATATACATATATATCATCTTCTTTATACCTCCTAATTCATTGAATTATCAATTATGAACTCCTCCATAACCATCCATGCCTGCACTCAAAACCCACCTCCAAGTTCGGATCATGAGTCGCTTTCCATAGAAATCCTTCATTCATCTATCCAAACTTTGATAACCTCGTGGCGCACAAGACAGAAATGGCTTCACCTTCTTTGCATTACCACCAAATCCATCAGAACCCAATCTATTCATCAAGATCAAAACTTTGGTCCAAATTGGCGTACCCAGTTGGTGAGTTTCCTAGAATCAACATGGCTTCACATGTTTTCAATCCTCCTTCTCGTACTAGACCTCCTCATCACCATCCTCGAACTGTCAAATTGCCATCAGAACAGAACACAAGATCAGAAAGCAGAACTGGTGGGATTTATTATGCACTTTGTTGGAATTGGAATCTTGGGTTTGCTTTCTGTAAAGACGGTGGCTTTATTGGTGGGGTTAGGATGGTCATTTTTCAGGCATGGTGGGTATGTGATGGATGGGAGTGTGATGATTGGAGCTTTGGTTTTGGAAGGATTCTTTGACAAGAAAGGAGGTGGTCTGGTTGTGGTAGTGATGCTTTGGAGGGTAATTAGAGTGCTTGAAAGTGCCTTTGAGTTGAGTGATGAAGCCATTGAAGCTCAGATTGAAGTTATAATTTGCCAGTTTGAAGCCGTTAGTGAGGAGAATAGAAGGTTATTGGAGACAATTCAAAAACTCAAGGACAATTTAGATCAATATTGCTGCCAATCCAATCCAAGCCAATAGTACTATTGTCTCAGTTTTAGGATATAGTTGCATTATATTATATCTAGTTTGTAACTAATCTGATGTAACAGACTTAGTTAAGTTCGATTGATAAGCTGTCACATTAGTTGAGGTCCAGCTGTTATGTGTGCTCTTTATATCCACAATGCTTTGAATAAGATAATTCACTCTAACTCAATTCTCCTTTCTCTCGATCTTTCCTCTCTCTCAGTACTCTTTCATAACTAGCTAGTTTTTCTTCCCCCTAAATGATTATTTAGCCAAGTTATTAGATCCATGAGACGTTGGTGCAGAAGATATAAGTGTATTTAATTTTGAATATACTCGTATAATGTTTAAGCGCTTCAGATTATATTAAAGTTTAAAAGAAAGATTATGGTTTTTTTAGTTTGAACTCTTCTCTTATACGTACGTACACAGAGATAGCATAAAATTATAATCCAAATAATATTCCCTCAGATAATTAACCATATATATATGTACGTTTTTCTTTTCTGCAGACATCTAAACTTTTTTAGGCGTAATTAACTGTATGTTTTATGCTAATTAACTGTAAGAAGTTGGCCAAATATTGAATATTGTGAGCGTACAATGTAATATATGGTTAATTAAACGCATTGTAATGATTGTATTAGACACGTACAATTCTTAATATATTTAATGAGGTTTGTCAATTTTTTTTTTTTTTTTTTTTTTTTTGAATTCATACAATAATCGAATAGCCATGACCTGATATATTCCCTTCTCTGCATTTCTTCGATCTCTTATATATTCCTTACAATGTTTTTGTTTCAGTTGTTCTATAAAAATAGATTTATCAGTACTCTCATTTTCTTTGATGATTGCAATTATCTCTTCATCAGTGCTATGGAAGTGTATATATATGTGTTTAATATATATACATACAACTTCCAACCCATGAATCTTGTTAGTAGGCCAGTTTAGATAGTCAGGTGTGAATAAGTTTGGCGGTTATAAAATCAGTATTATTTATTTTGCTTATGTATGTATATCATTATTGTTTTGGTTTGAAACTTCAATGTCAAGGGTCCATTCTTTTTGTTCTCCTTTTAAGAAACGTATTCATTATTCTCAAGAAGTAGTCTTTAGCATCTCTGGATTTATAATCTTGATTTGTTTGTAGAAGATAAGTATTTAAGAAAATCAGAGAAAAATATAGTTCTGAAAGTGCCAGAGAGGGAAAAAAACCTATATATATGCGCACAGGAATGTGGATGGTATGGGTTTTCACTATTAGATGAAGGCAATTTATACACATATTTACTCAGGTTTTCCAGCAATATTTATACTCCCACATCCTCGTATTGTACTGATGAATGATGCACTTTTAATTATTAATTGTACCTGTAAAATCAGCACAACAATAAGAACAAATTAGTGAGAGACAAATTGACTAACACAAGGATAGGAATATTGGGTCTGCAAATTGCAACAAATGTTATAGTATGGACTTGTTTTGGGGGGAATTAGGAAATAAACGACAATTATGTACAAAATAAAATACATTAATTATTGCCTGCCCATTGTCGCATGCTATATATACCAGTCATATATGTGTATGTGTGTGTGAATCATTTTACAATAGATAATGATAATTCCTTGGTTACAAACTTAGCTTGGTGATTCGCAAGAATAAGGATTTTCTTGATGATCTCATCGACTAAAATAATACTAGGTAGGTAGGAGAAGCATGGCAGAGGAAATGAAGTAACATAAAGGAAGCATCTTCTTGAGTTAATTACTGAAAACCCTGTCCAAAAGAAATTATTTATCGTTCATTGATCAAAAAGGTGACCCAGAAATATCACCTCTTTTAAGTTACGTACAATAACATATCTTCTTGCGATATGCGGCAATTATATTACTCTCTAGGAAATTAAAGTCAAATCCAACTATTGAAATCAAAAGATGAATATGTAGCCGGACGGAATTTAGTATTCTGCTTCAACGTGTGTGTGTGTGTGTGTAGTCGCATCCGAAATATGAAATGTGAAACACCCATTTGAATTTAATGTCAGCTTGTCATGATTCACGTTTCTATAGCAGAACGAAGGCATAGACGCTTGACTTGGCAAGTGCAATTTAAGGAATTAACACCTAAGTTCTCGATTCATGCATGCATATATACCAACATACGTGTGTGTGTGTTACATATGAACTCATGTAAAGAAATATCATATACAAGCATATCTCCCAAGTCTCTTGATATATAGAAATCTGCAGTATAAGAATTCAGATAACCCATAACTGAGAAAAGAAACGTTTGAAATATCCTAAAACTTATTACAGATGCATGTGTTTGATGTATCTTGATAAGTAGTTTTTGCCACAAAAAAATCATAAATCAAAATGATGTGATTCGAGATAAAGAGCTCTTTGTGGTAAATAGTAAATATCCATGCCAAAGACTTGAATTGAAGTGACTTGGGCTATGAACTTTATACGTAGAAAGAACGTATATATATGGAGATGATAATAAGCATCTAGCTAGCATTGGTTCACTTTCAGTCGGGCGCTTCTTTTCAGGAATCCGTTCCATCAGTTTAAGCTTTTTCTGCAGAAACTGTGAAGAAATAATTACTTTGCATGCATAATCACGGAGATAAATTAAACCATGGTTAAAAATTAAATGCCTGCTGCTGCTAAATGGCTTTTATTATATATTGGCAAAACCAGAAAAGCCAATGACTATAAGTTCTACTTTAGAATCAGATATAACCCATCGTGACGATGAGCTTCCTTCTGGTACGTCTGCTTAATTTATGTAGGCCTTCCAAAAAAGAAACTCAATGGTGTACGAATCAACAATGAAAAGAAACTTGTTCCTGCATATATTGCCACAGAGAGTACAAATTAGTTGTTTGTCGTGCTTTACTATAAAAATGGAATCCTGGAATCTGACACCCTCGCGTCTTTTCCTGCCCAGAATCTCTTCGCCAATTTGGATTTGCGATGCCCTGCATATGAAAAACAAAAAGGTGAAATCTTGATGAGTAATTAGGTTAACCCAGATTGTCCATCGATTTCATTCTGCCATTTATTTTTACCCTGAGTTCTGAAAAATCTTCACTTGTTTTCAATTAGCTAGTGTTTGAACAAGAGGTGTGCGTTTTCATGTTCGGAAAAGTCATGAACTTTGTTTTAAATGCCCTGTTTTTTTTTCCCCATATGACCAAAGACTATATAAAAGCAAAACCAAACCAGTAAAAGGTTAATAATATTAACGACATTAAATTCGCCCCTTAGTTGCGTTCGAAATGGTTAAAGCAAGCAAGTCAACAGAACTACAAACCCAATAAAAACACAGCAAGCAGAAAATAGAACGCCCTCTCTTGGTACTTTCACTTCCTCTCTCTCGCTTAGCTCCTTCTCCCTTATTCCAATCTCTCTCTCTCTCGTTTTCTCCTTTATCTTCCACTCTATGTTTTGGTCACGCATTTCCTCTTAATCCGACCCGTGACCCGTTTTACTTGACTCTTCCATTCCTCTGCAATTTCTAGGCTATTTCCTTGTTATCTCTCTCTGTCTGTTTATCATTGTGAGGAACCTTATTCTGTTTCTCGCTGGAAAACTCAATCAGCTGTTTCAGTTTCGTTCTTTTGTTTATGTTATTTTGAATGGATTTTCTTTTACTAGGAACCCACTTTTAGATTTTGTGCCTACGCATATATCTCTGGCTTTTCTTTTGCTTGTTCTAGGGTATCAATTTTACTGCTGCAAGTTTGTAATTTTATGAGCGTTTTGGTCTCCACTTAATATATAGTGTTTCAAAAGTCTTCAATTAAATCTGGGTTTAGAGTTTTGGTTAAAAATCCATCCTTTTACTGATTATATCCCAATTGGATTTCAATCTTAGCGGAAAAATGTTGGCTCAGCAACAAAACCCACATGCGGTCTCCTACTCTCTGCAACAGCAACAGATTGAGTCGAAGGAAATGAACAGTGAAGGTGAAGCCGATGTTAAAACATTCTCAATAAGGTACAACCTACAGCTCCAGATTTTGTCTAAACCAATATATCTGTGCCTGTGCTTTGTTGTAATCATTATTGCATGTTCTATTTACCCTAATCCGATCTGTTGGGCTTCATAACCTTTTGACTAAAATGATTTGAATTGCCGTTTTGGGTATAATTTCGTCATAATCTTTCAGACGAATTACAAGTCTGATAACTTTCTCCGCTCATTGCTGCTTTTTAGCCATTATATCTTCTCCTACACTTCCTTTTTGGCAGTGATTATACACATTTTTTTTGGTTCCAAATCATACCTTCATTACTTGTGTTTACTTTTCTGTGCCTTTTGGGTATAATTTGTCCATAGCCCTTGTACGACTCGCAAATTTGATGATTTCAGCTCAGTACTGCTTATTTACGAATGAAGTTAGAATTTGTTAACAATAAAAGAAGGATTTTTGATTTTTGAGTGTTTTATATATGCATTTGTTGCAGACAGTATGTTCTTGCCTGCCGTCAGAAAGGTCTCGTTCAAAGCTGGCCATTTCCAGAGAAATACCTGAAAATGTGTCTTGATCGTGGTCTGAGGAATGTGTTGCCACCTTTTGGGCTGAGTAGTAGTAATAATAACAACTCGGTTTCTGAATCATCGTCACATAATAATAATGGTATTATTATACCAAATTTAAATGATCCTTGTGATGATGAAGATTATGATGATGATAAGAATGTTGGATTTTTGAAATCTGAATCACCACACCATCATCATGTTCTCCTTGAACAGATGAAGGAGCAGAATATTGTGAACCTCAGTGATTCTGGTTTGTTGTCCAATAATGAACACAGATCAAAAGCGATTCAAGATGGTATGATTTCACCTGCAGATTGGGTTAACCAGGGCAGCCAAATAATAGTGAGGTGTTCATCAAAGTCATCAAGCAAGTTAGATAGAAGGAGAAGGAAAGGAAGATGCAAGAAAAGGTCAATGGCGGATATTTTAGCAGAAGCAAAGCATTGTACTTTAGAGGAAATCAATAGGATAAATCAGTTCTCTTACGCTGCAACTGGGAATATTATTGAAGGGTATTGTCTTGAAACAGCACCTGATCTTGAGAATGATCCTAAAAGCACTGAAAGATATTATGATCTTGAGGGAGCTGATTTTGATGTTAATGTAACTTGTTCAAGCTAGGCACAATGTTAGTGCTTTACATTTCTTCTATTTGTCGTCTTTCTATTAGACATCAATATATTGAGCCTTCTGATAATCATCAGATTTGCTTGAGGGTCCGCATGAAGCATTTTTAGCACTGTGAACCTCCATGGTTACAAAATATTGTGTTTTTTTTTTTTTTTTTTTTTTCTCGATGATATCCGGATCTAGTTCAAAGTTCGTGGCTGTCTCTGCCAACACTCCCAGCACATGTGTCTTCTTGAGACTTGAACTCGAGACCCAATTGAGGCATCTAGTGGGCCTTATACAGATCAATTCTGTGTTGGTTCTATAAAGAAAGAGAGGGGAATATGATTGTAAAAATAAAAGGCTAATTCAATCTAACACAGTGATCGAACTCTTTTATGTTATTTTCTCTGAAGTATAGTTTGTGATTTTAATTATAAAAATGTTCAATTTGCTATTTTTAATAGCAAATTCTACGGTAAAAAGCCAATGATATGGTATTTCATGAGAATTCATTTGGTGACAGGCAGAAACATAAAGAGATATCAATTTCCTCCTACGTACCAGTAAAGTTGATCATTATCTGCACTGCAAGACACGAGTTCGATCAGTGTCAATGATCATTATCTGCACTGCAAGACACGAGTTCGATCAGTGTCAATCAAATACCATCTCATCCTAAGAATTCAGATACAATCTCTATCATTTGGACCCTGGCACTGTTATACTTCTTCCGATTTTTTTCCCTGAATTAAAGGGATAGACATTAACGGTATGAGGCTATAAACAGGGTTAAACCTGTGACCTCTCACTTATAGAGAGTTTTCATATCACTAGGTTATAAGGTCATTGGCCACAAAGATAAATAACTCACTTTTTATGAATGGTAATTTGTATCCTTAATCTTGTCAAGAATATGCCAACTTTCTGGTTATTAGAGTTAATTGCCGTTGTGGAATTAAAAACAAGGCAATACACAACACAATTAAAATTCTAAATTCAAATTGGCAATAAATGGAGGGAAGAATCAGGAAAACTGTAAATATTACATGTCTCGTACTTATACCAAACAAGACTTTTATAATATATTTAGGACAGAAGTAACTTAATTGTATATTTAACAATATTAATTGTCGATAAAGTTGGAGTTCTCGTGCTCAGAATAATTCAAAAGTAAAATTCATGCCTCATTAACAAACATCTCTGGAGACGAATTAATTAATCTACCATTTACTAATCACAAGTACTGATATGATTTCCTGCACGGGCAACACAGCTAGCAATGTTGTCTGATTTTTTTCCACATCCAGTAGCTGTGGAAGTACTTAAGGAAGACACACACATGCATATGATATAAATTAAAGAAAATGATAAGAAAATACCACTTGAACTTTGAAATTCTAAATCAGTCTTGTTGCTTATAAGAGTATTGATATTAATTACAATTGATAACTCATTTTAGTAGTAAATCACTGATTGCGTAGAGATCGATATTGTAGCACCAGAAAAACACTGAACTAGTGTCAATGCGACTTGTCGCACATAAATTTAGTATCGATCCATTTTTCTCCAGGGTCATTCCCACGTACGATTACAAAATATCGTGTTTACTATTTATCGAGACAATTCATTAACGTACAGGCAGAAACATAATAAATTAGTATCATTCTCCTCAGTGTTCATGAATATATATATATATATATGCAACTGCAGGACACAAGCTAGTTTTAGTCATCACTGCCAAATACAATCTTATCCGCAGAATATAATATATCATATAAAAGTTCTTATCATTTTTTGTGCCTACCGGTATCTTATGCTCCGATCCTGTATATTTATATAGTCAAGAATTTGTGTGTGTGTGTGTGTGTGAGTAAACAGGTACGCTGAGAGAAATACTTGTTATGTATTTTATTTCGACCTTTGCTGATATAAATATTTGAGAATAATTAAATTGAAAACGGTATTATCCACGATTCTCAAATATTTTTCAAATTAAGGTGGATGATTTAGATCCTATATATAGTTAAAAGAAAATCATGCATGTTAAAGGGTGTTACTCTCGTTTAGAGAGACTTAAATGTTAAATCTATCTATATATCATAGCAATATCATCATCTGATTGTGTGAAACTGAAAGAACAGAAGAAAACCAACAGGAACTATAGAAAAGACACACACAAATATATATATATATATATATATATGATGATATGATAGATATAATTAAACAAGTACAAAAGCTTCTCAGAAAATTTTATGAGCAACTTCAATAATTCTTCTCTTGCCCATATCAAAAAACATCACTGCAGATAATAATGAAGTTAATTATACAGTTTTACGTACACCCACGTAAAATGTCCCAAGTCATGACTTGATATCTTGGTGAGAACGTACTGAGAAAGGAATCTGAAGTTAGAGGAGTCGAGAAGATCAAGGATATCGTATATATAGGAGTACTTCATACAACTAATTCCTGTCTGTACGTACGAACGTGTAGTTTAAAGAATTTGTTATTCTTAACTTTAACCGTGATGTGATTGTTAGTTAGACACTAACAGGAAAATAAACTAACCCTAACTATTATTACTCCTTACGATTAATGTAACCATGGGAGTCTTTTCACAAAATTCAATAGTTTAACTTGTTACTCTCTCTATCTATTATATGGTCCTTGTTATGAAACTAAGTAAAATACAATAGAGATTAAGATAAGGGAGATGAAGAAATGGAGAGCAAGGAGGGAGTGATTCTTCTTTTCTATTGTGTTCTTGCAACCTTTGATACATGCCTACTATATATAGGCAATGAATCCTTAACACCATTACAAGAGTTACATACAAAGGAGTAAATCTACATAATGGTATGTTATGAAGTTTTGTAAGTTACATATAAAACTCCCATGTCATTCATATCATAGGTTACATGGCTTTAGAAACTCCAAAAGACTCTTCTTGAAAAGGTTGTGGACATTCACACTAATATTAGTATATTCATAACACTCCCCTTGAATGTTCATTATGAATGTGCCTCATTAAAAACTTTAACTAGGAAAAACCCAAAGAGGATAAAAACCTAACCAAAGAAAAGAGTACAACATCCATTGATACTGTTTGTCCAATCCGCCTCATTAAAAACATTTCTAGGAAAACCCGGTGGGACAAAACCTAGATAAGGGAAAAAGAGTACAGCGTGTATCGAATCCCTCTTTTGACAACATCGATATTACTCCCCCGATGACTACATTACTTCCAATGTCTTTTGAGCATATCTTCTTTTTGGTCATCAAACATTCTATTGCGCACTGCAAGAACTAAATATTTCAAAGCAAAATCATAATAATACTAACATGATTTCTAGGCATTCTTATAAGATATATCTAGATGCATACCAACAGATATTCATTAAAACGATTATATCATACATGCTCTAATATTTTTAAGTCTTACAAAACTTCTTAAGTATTGTTCTCGAGAACTTTGAATTAGATGCTTCGGCATCTTGAGTCCTTCGAGGGGACATGTGCTACTAGCACTCTTGGATCATTTGAAGATTCTTATGCAATCTTCATAATTTAATAAGACATATGCATATGCGATATAACAATATCTAATAGACGCATAATTTATCATTCATAAATTGCCGGATTTATCGTATCCACCACAAAATCATATATTCCAATTTGGACTTGGTCTTTAACTATTATAATATGATTATATTTGCGTCACTCTCAATTTTACTTATCCTCTTGGCCAATAATCTTTATATAATATCCTCATTTGATCATGTGATATCATCATCAAAATTGTTGTCGACAACTTTATCTTTTCGGTTCTATTTTTCCAATTCGACATAACAATATCAATATTACTCAAGTACCTGAACCTCTCTTGAGGTTTTCCAATAAGTTATGTCTCGACTTTTCGGAGTACTTGCCTCCTTAATATGATCATCTTAATCATATGCTCCAATTTATCCATAATATTTATATTTGGAACCGAATACTTACTCATGCTTCAGGCATGTTACTAATTGGAGCATTTTTAGCTGGAATATGAGATTTAATAAATCTCATTTAGGTCGATAATTTATCCGGCAAATATATCATGAACGCATAACCTAATGAACTTCGGTTCATACTTCTTTATTCGAGGATATATACTTTGCGATAATGCATTCCATGTATTTTCTTATCCAGCTATTCAATTTCTCCCCCTTATGTTGAGAAAAAAATGTCAAATATCAATTGACTAATCATACAGTATAAGTTTCCTTAATCCATTTGTTTCCTTTAGAAACATTATTTTGTTTCATATATAGACAAACAAGAAGAAGAAGGTCCTTATACAACATTTATCTCAACTTTCTTTCCATATCCATCTCTGTGCATTGTGGTGGATTAATAATCATCGCACATACAAACTTTATAAGATGAAATTTGTCCGGCTCGACCTAAAACCAATTATATGGGGAGAATTTTGTTGGCTTATAAGTCTTTGCAATATGTATGATCAAACATACCAACATAAAAATTTTGTTTTCATAAGAATTGATCTAACTATTTATGGAGGCTTTACATGATCAATGATATTCTCATGGACAATTTGTTTTGAGAACAAGCAAGACATAATTCATAAATAATATGTTGGTTATTCTTGAAGAATCTTGGTTCTTCGATGGATGTAAAAATGTAATCTTATTTGTATTATATGACTTGGATGATCAAACAAGTCATACCAACAATAAATTTCTTTGGATTAGTAAACTTTTGATTTATTGTGACATATGTCTCAATCAATCATAAGCTTTTTTGAATCATAATCGACATCCATTTTGGGAGATCTATTAGACTTTATGTGAGAAGTACATAACTTTTCAAAATTTAGCTCATACTTGTATTTGAACTCACACTTGTTTTCTAACTATCTCCCCCTCAAGTGTGAGTCATATAATCATACTTCCTTTATATTTGTATTTCAAAGACAAATCAATCTATGATGGGCCAGCCAATTAATCTATATGTCACTTTAAAGCTCAAGTATTTTAAAAAGAAAAATTGTATTAAAACAAATTCAAAATACATGATGAGCAACCATGATCTTATTGCATATGAAAGCGGAAATGAAAGTAAAGCAAAAACTAAGGCGTAAAACTAAATTTAAAAAAAAAACATTAAAACAAAACAAAATATTGTTTTTCCAACCAAACTCATCTAATCATAAAAATCAACCACTTCCAAGTGTGCCATAGCATTACGACCATTAATACCATCATCATTCTTGTGTGCCTCAACATTGTCATCTTGAAAAATTAAGTTTGCTTCCACATTAGTTGCACTCTTTTCAATGGAGGCTTGATAAAGTTTTGCTAGATGCTCGGGTGTACGTGCAGTGCGTGCCCGGTGCCCTTTCATACCACACCGATAACATTTATTCTCAACAACTTTTGAAGGAGCACCATCGTCATTGTTCTCGCCTTCTTCATCATATTTCCTCTTGGTGGGTATTAGAGTTATAATCATTACTTCTACCACCATGATAACGGTAATTACTATGTCCTCTACCACGACCACGTCCACGTATGTGGCCACCTTTACGCCCACGTCCTCGGCCACTAAAATATTCATTAGTGACTACATTCACTTCGGGAATGGAGTCGAACTCGTTGGACGTGATTCATGATTTTTCAACAAAAGCTCATTATTTTGTTCGGCCACGAGGAGACAAGAAATTAATTCAGCATATTTCTTGAATCCTTTTTCACGATATCTGCGCTAGGAGCAAATTGGTTGCATGAAATGTGGAGAATGTTTTTTCTAACATATCTTCATCATTAACTTTTTCTCCACATAATTTTAAGCGAGAAGTAATTCGAACATTTTGAGTTATACTCGCTCACAGTTTTGAAATCTTGTAGACGTAGATGCATCCGGTCATAACGAGCTTTTGGGAGGATGACCATCTTGGTGATCATACCTTTCTTTTATATTGTTCCAAAGAACAGTGGGTCTTTCTTTGTCAAATATTCAATCTTTAAACTTTCATGTAAATGGTGGCGAAGGAAAATCATAGATTTGGCTTTATCTTGATTAGATGCTTGATTTCCTTCTTTAATTGTGTCTTCTAGACCATGGGCATTGAGATGGATTTCCGCATCCAAGATCCAAGATAAATAATTATTTCCAAAGCAATGTCAAGAGCCACAAATTCAAGTTTTGCAAGGTTGGATTTGTTGTGTTTGTCATGGTTGAGACTAATAAAAAAATAAACAAGAATTATTAACATAGAAATACTAATGATAATAATATGAAAATTTAGAAAGACAACAAGTAAAGTATAATAATAAGAATTAAAACTTTATGGCTTGGGCCATATAGTTCTCAGAACGAGAAATTAAATTTATATAGCTTACGGCCATAAATTAAGAAATTAAAATGATAGGACTTACTGGTCATATAATTTTAGAATAGGAAAACAAAGGTGTATGGCTTACGGTCATAATAATATTAATAAAATAAAAGAGATTGCATTAAATATAAAATAACATAACATTAAAAGTTAGCAACAATAACATAACAATAAAAGTAAAATGTTATGTTAGCAACAATAAAAATAAAATGCTTAATTTAAATGTTATGTTAGTAACATAAAAGTAAAAGCTTAATTTAAATGTTATGTTAGTAACAATAATATAAATGTTATGATAAAGTTAGTAATAATAATAAAATCTCAAATTAAATTAAAATAATAAAAAGGAAAGATTAAATCTAGACTTCCATGTAGGAGGTAGAACCTTCCATGTAGGAGTTAAATTACCACAATAAAAAGCGAAAAATTAAATCTAGCGCCATGTAGGAGGTACAACCTTCCATGTAGGAGTCAAATTACCACAATAATAATAAAATTTCAAATTAAAACAATAATAAAATGTTAGCAAGAAAAATAAATGTTAAAGTTAGCAATAATATAAGCAACAATATATAATATATTGTGCAATCATTAAAAATACTCTACATGAATAAAAATGAATAGTGATGTATAGTAAAAATAGTAAATGATCTCAAATCTTAACCATGGAACCACGATGTATAAAAACAATCGGTAAAATAATATTTTTAATTCCATATAGTGGTTTAGATTATCTCGGATATATAAATAAACATATAATAAAATCATTAAAGAAAGTAGATGAAATCGTTAAAGAAATTATACCTTCGTTATAGCAATCGTCTTGATAACGTGTTATGAAACTAAGTAAAATACAATAGAGATTAAGATAAGGAGATGAAGAAATGGAGAGCAAGGAGAGGAGTGATTCTTCTTTTCTATTGTGTTCTTGCAACCTTTGATACATGCCTACTATATATAGGCAATGAATCCTTAACACCATTACAAGAGTTACATACAAAGGAGTAAATCTACATAATGGTATGTTATGAAGTTTTGTAAGTTACATATAAAACTCCCATGCCATTCATATCATAGGTTACATGGCTTTTAAACTCCAAAAGACTCTTCTTGAAAAGGTTGTGGACATTCACACTAATATTAGTATATTCATAATGGTCCTATTTATATGATCTTATTCATTAGTATTTCTTAATATGAGACTTTTTACCAAATTTAATAAAACATCTATGACTCATTTTCAAAAGCCTAATTTTATTGTCTCTTTCACCCTTCAAGTTTTGGCTAAGGGTAAAAAAAGCTGTAAATTTGACACTCAACTACTTTCAATCCTAGTCATTAAAGTTGTTAATAACAAACTTTTAAGGATGAGAGGAATCATACTTTATTTATATTATATATTGACTCACTTTTGTTACTTTCTCATGTCCTAAATATAAAATAGAGTTGGCTTTTCTTTTTTTTTAGAGATTCATGAAGCTAAATAAGTTACTTAATCATCATATGATATATTGTGTATTAATTATATCAATTTATAAGTTAAACAAAATAGTTGAGAGAAAAATGATAAATATAAATATTGAGATCTACACTTCTCATGTTGCATAAGAAGAAGAAAATTCCTACACACATGAAATGATGGGACCCACATCTTTTTATAAAAAAGAAAAAACTCAAGCACGAAAATCGAACTATATATATGACATGAAGATACACTTCTCCTACAACATGAGAAGTGCATTTTCCATAAATAATAAAGTTTACACTTCTTATATTGCATGACAATAAGAAAATTCCTACATACACATAAAATTGTGGGACCCACATCTTTTTTATAAAAAAGAAAAAAGAAAAAACTCAAGCACGGAAATCGAAGTATCTATAACATAAGCGATACACTTCTCCTACAATATCAGAAGTGCATTTCCCATAAATATTTTAAAGTAATTTAATTAGCTTATTTAACATTTCTAAATAGTCAACTATCTTATATTTAAGGTAAGAGTATCAATTTTATAATATGTATTGACTGATTATTGTATTATCAAGTATATGTAATAAAACTATAAGAATTTAAATTGTGATATGAATATATTCTAAATTCTCATGCGTTTTTTGACTTTTTTCTTCATCATACCCGACGGTTATTGAATTGTGTGTTTTGAAAGAGGGAAAAAAAGATGACAGGGCTAGGGACGGGCTGCCCCAAAAAGAAAGGAACAAGGAAACGGGAAATTCGGCCCGGGGCGGGCCTACGAGAAAAGGGACCATCTGATTGAAGTTGTTGTAGCTGCCCGATATATATATTAAAATTTAAAATTAGTAAATGATTTAAATTTTAATATCATTTTACTGTTTTAGCCTTAGAAAACCTCATCCCATTATCCCACGCGGGCAAGAGAGAACGCAATCACGCGCGCCTTCGTTCTTCAATTCCCCTCCACCTTCAACCTTCGCCGGTTAGGAATTCGGATTCGGATTCATCCCTTCACGCAGAGACGCCTTCCCAGGTCCCAGCTTCGTTCTCTTTCAGCCTTCACCTTCACGCCTTATCTGAATTTCAGTTGGCAGTCTGCCGCCTTCCTTCCACCCTTCTCCTCCTTCGCCAGGTCTGCTGCTTCGGCTTAAGCAGATAATCACTTTTTAGTTTTTTTCATTTGAGTTTTCGGTTTTTTCCACTTTTCAATTTTTTGAACCTTGGTCACTCATAAAGCCAAATTGATTTTGATAAGCAGAGAAAGATGTTTTTGCCTGTTAATATGCAGCTTCCTGTTGCTCATTTGGTCGCTAAACGCCATCTTTTACTGATGATGTCTGCTTGCAAAATGTATTGCTTTTATGTTTATTAAATTGTTATGGTTTTCCCCCTTTTTACGTCGAAAAATGGAATTTTATGATTCTTAAGATTATGCAGCTTTATCTTTTCAGTTTTTAACATAATAGAATTTCAACTCCTTTACGTTATTTCTGTTTAGGCTAGAATGCTAGTGTATGCACAACCAGTGAACTTTAATTTTAGAGCGAAGTTTCTGATAGTCAGATTTTTCTCGCCACAATGGCACTTGTGAGCTTTGGTGTATCCTGTTGTATGTCAAATTAACTGCTGATAAGTTGAGAAACGTTGTTAACCATAACCTAATGGGTTCTGTCTGAGATCTCTTAACCTGAGAATGGTACACTACCCAATCACATGATTTCAAAATATTCATTATTTTTCTTCTTTTACAAAATTTTTTCGCAGGTTCTGAATATGTGATTGTTTGAAGCCCTTAAGGATGGCATTGCGCCTTCATTCTTCACTCATCAATGACAGGCTAGCTTCTTCCCCGAATTCCACATTTCTTTCTGGTGAAATTCCCATGTCCTTACCAATTAGCAGAAACCTAAGAAATGGTTACGGCCTAGGCAATGTTTCTGTTTCAGTTTCAGTTTCAGTTTCTTGCTCCTCTGTCAAACTTGTTCGGGATAGGTCACTTGACAGGCAAGTTGTTAAAAAGAATAGAATTCGGTTTGTTCAAAAACTGCTGACTTTACTTCTTTCTAAGCCAAAACACTATCTTCCACTTCACATTCTCACAAAATGCCGTTCATATCTAAATCTTTATTCACCTCGTTCCCTACTTGCTATGATCCACCGCTATCCATCCATCTTCGAATTCTTCACTATCCCATATCCTCCAACGCCACTCAATGCTACAAAGCCATATCCTCAACTCTGTGTTCGTCTGACTCCAGCTGCCGCATCTCTTGCTGCTGAGGAATTGAGTCTCAAGGATTCTGTTTCCACCACATTGGCAACTAAACTCCAGAAACTTCTTATGCTATCTTCTCATCATCGGCTCCTTTTGTCAAAGTTGGTTCACCTAGCTCCGGATCTTGGCCTTCCTCCCAATTTTCGATCCAGGCTGTGCAATGATCACCCAGATAGATTCAAAACTGTTGACACTTCCTATGGTCGTGCACTTGAGCTTGTATCCTGGGACTCCAGCTTGGCGCAGTCTTTGCCCTCTCCTACACCCCACTCTTGTAATTTTATAGTTGACAGACCTTTGAAGTTTAAGCAACTGAGACTTCGAAAGGGGCTCAATTTAAAGAGACGCCACCAGGATTTTTTGATAAAATTTGAAGAAATGCCTGAAGTGTGTCCGTATAATACCCCTATTGAAAGTCTGGAAAAAGAATCGTTGGTGGCAGAGAAGAGATCTTGTGCTGTAGTAAGAGAGGTTCTTGGAATGACGGTTGAAAAGAGGACTTTGGTAGACCACCTGAGCCATTTCAGGAAGGAGTTTGGGCTCCCAAACAAGTTGAGAGGGATGATACTGAGGCACGCAGAGTTATTTTATGTTAGTTTAAAAGGGCAAAGGGATTCTGTGTTCCTGGTTGAGAAATTTGATGAGAAGGGTGACCTGTTAGAGAATGATAAGCTTTTGATATTACAAGATCAATGGATGGCGTTGGCCAGGGAATCCAAAAGAATAAGATGGGAAAGAAGAAAGTCTAGGATGGACAAGGATGTTGGTCGTGTAAGTGCTGGTAATAATTCTGATATCAATGATAATGATGATGACGATGAGTATGAGATTGATAACTTCAAAAATGGCTATGATGATGGTTTTGAGGATTTATTTGAGGATTTGGATTTTGACGAGGAAGACGACGACAAAAGCAAGTTTGTTGATGGAGAGTTTTGGACTGCTGGATCTTCTAGTCAAAGTGGTTTTGAAGGAGCAGAAGTGCAACCTTGGTAGTACTGAACTCACACGACCATAGGCTCCCAATATTTTGAGACGGTTTATGTTTTCACAGCTTGCTGATAGATTATTGACTACTTGAAAGTAATTCAAAGAATCAAAGTAAGAACCTGTTACATGGGAGTTAATGGTTAGTTAGGAATCTGTTAAAGGGTGTTCGCTAGTTAGGAACTTTTCTACACTTCTGTGTGTGAGAGATGTGAATGGGTAATAGTTCTCTATTACGGTTACCATGTACAGGATATGTTTCAGAGTTCGAGTATCAGCATCTTTTTTTTTTTTTTTTACTGAAAAAGTATATGCATCTTTTTTTTTGCTACTAAAGTATATGCATCTTAAAAGGGTTCTGATTACGAAAATATTACTCGCCCTAACCTTGCCGACAATATTTATTTTCATTACGTCAGCTTATCTGTGTATCAAAAAGCTTCTTGTACAATCTGATAAAGCTAATTTAAATTTAGATAATATATTAATTATATTGTTTGAAAATAAATATAAGAAGTTTGGTTCGGGGTTTGTAATTGCTTGCTTGTAGGTAGAGGGCTCAGGAATTACATCTATACAAGATAAGAAGGCCAAATGATCGAAATACCATCATAAGAAACAAACTTATCTATAGGATAAGAACATTTTGTTACATGTGGTGAATTAGTGTCGACATTAAAAGTGCGCACACATAATCACTAGACCAGATTGGAGGTCGTCTATCCCTTATAGGGACGGACTGATCTAAACTATTTGGGCAATCAACAATCTGATCGAACCTTCATGACCCAGTTGTTGAGTATCATGTCTAGTAAGTATCATACTTATCCTCTATTACATCAGTTTGTATACAAGGAGTCTCTGAATCAAACCAGAACATCTCCCTTAGAGTAGGAAGCATTCCCTGTTGTGGTTGTGAGTTCGTATCCCTGAAAGGAAAGATTTGTTCTGCAAAACTAACATGACGACTTACAAAAAGCATGTTAGATTTCGATTTAACAACAAATAACCTTTCGATTTTCGGGTAACCTAGAAATACACAAGGAATAGCACGAGGTTGTAATTTATCATGAATCTTAAGGTCGTAGGCGTAGGCAAGAGAACCAAATACCTTCATGTGTCTCGAGATCTGGTTTCGCCATAGACCCTTTCGAATGGAGTCTCGAAAATCAAGAATTTTAGAGGGCAATCTATTAATTAAATATGTCGACTTTCACACATTCCCCCCAGATCGCATGAAAGATGTGACTGTAACATTAAACTTCTTGTGACTTGCATAATAGTCCTATGCTTACGTTCTACAACGCCATTTTGTTGTGGAGTGTAGGGACATGTAGTTTCATGCACTATACCTTTCTCTTGAATAAGCAATTTAAAGGAATTACTCAAGAACTCACTCCCATTATCACTCCTAATTCTCTTAACTTTCACATTGAATTGAGTCAGAACATAAACAATAAAATGACGAATATAAGTAAGTGAATCGATTTATGCCTCATCGAAGAGCCATGTAGCTCTAGAATGATCATCAACTATTGTGAGAAAATATCTAAATCCTTGATGAGTGGGTGTCCTATATGGACCCCATATATCTATGTGTATCAACTCAAAACATTGAGTAGTTTTAATGCAGGAAGAGGAAAAGGGAAACTTGGTTTGCTTCGATTGAACACATATGTCACATCTGTGATTTATCAACTCGGTGTCATCAATTGCAAAACTCAAACGTTTCATTACATAAAGTGGGGCATGGCCTAATCTCCTATGCTACAAACATACATCCAATTCGATTTCGAGTATTATTGTGTTTCGTGTAGTGTGATTTTGTGCAACATTGAGTACATGTGAAATGTTGTGCACTTTAAGGATGTATAATCCATCTATCATTCTACCAGGTCATCTTCGTCCTTCCATGTAGAAGGTCCGTATAACACAATGATCGAAAGAAACAAGCCATACATTCAAGTGTTTTGGTGATTTTAGAAACAGAGATATAAGATTGAACTTCAATTTTGAAGAATACAAACAATCTGTGTATCAAAAAGCTTCTTGTACAATCTGATAAAGCTAATTTCAATTTAGATAATATATTAATTATATTGTTTGAAAATAAATATAAGAAGTTTGAAATTACAAAATATTAAATATAAGAATATCTCATATTTATTTTCTAAGGTATATAAAATATCAATATGAGATACAACATCTTGACAAAGTTGAAATTTGAAATAATTTTTCACACAATAATCTATCTAAAGTTTAAGTTTAATTCATGCGATTCATTAAAGAGACGTGGCCGTAAAAATCGAAATTAAACATACGAGAGATGCTAATACGAGATATTGGAAAAGATTTATGATTAATTTTCATGTATGTTACTTTTTGCGAAATTTTTTAGTGTTTATTACTTTTTTAGACATAATAAAAATAGATGATATTTGGATTAAAAAAAATTATAACACGTCCTAATTATAGGGCCAAGCTTATTATGGAAATTGCACTTCAAACTTCACTAGGACCGGAAGTTTTTTGTTTCTTGGAGAAAACAAATTAGGACCGGAAGTAGTATTGATGATGACATAATATCCATTTGGGCTCATCATATGTGGGCCTGATAGGCCTCACCCTGTGACATTTGATATTGGGCGGGCTTCTTACTCTGTCCAATTTTTCAGTAAAACCACTGAGTTTCTCTCTCTTCCGCAACGGCCATCTCTCTAGTCTAGGGTTTCTTCTGCGGGGCACATACCGCAGATTCTCCCCTGCTTGGATCGCTCGTTTCATAGGACATTCCAAACATGGCTAACAGTGCGCTCCGAACGATCCTTTATTTCTTTTGCTATTAAAATACACACGCGCCCGATAATACTGTCACAAAGTCGTTCTCATTGGTGTCTTGTATTGTGCAGCTATGGCTAAGTCATTCCTGCAAGTAGCGGCAACTGAGGAGGCTGCACCCCCTCTTCGAGTGATCCAGATGGAAGGAGTGGTAAATTTTTTTTTTTTTCGTTTTTCTTCTGAAATTGGACCTCTTTTGCAGTTTAATTGCTGAGGATGATGTAAAAGGCACATTTACTCCAGAATATGCTTTGGAGAAAGGAAAAAAAAAAATACTTGTTGAGCTTTAGCAAACGTCATTTTATTTGGTTGTGGCGGATGTACTAGTCGTAATTGTCGGTCAATTTGTTTTTGCATCAAGGAGTTGAGGATATTAGAATAGCATTGAATCTTTTCGCATGTGCATGTTTATCAGCCCTTTTTTTCACTAAACAAAGGATTTAACACTACATTTAACTATTTAAGTACGTTCGAAGCTTATGTTTTTAATGGTAACTCTTCAATATATAGTCGTTTGTGCTCATGGTGCATCTATGATATCAGGCCTGAACTATATTTCTCTCATTTTTTTCTTTAATTGACTTGTGTTTTTTTGTTAATGTCATGGATATAAGTTTGCATAAATTTTTTAGGCTGTTGTTCAAATTGTAAGAGTGTATTCAATCATTCAACGAGTCTCTTAATGACGATACACTGATTGCCGTGGTTTCATCAGTTTTTTTCTAAATTGAATTATTATGGAACAGGCTATCTTGAAGATAATTAAACATTGTAAGGACCATTCACCTACCTTAGTCACCGGACAACTTCTTGGGCTTGATGTTGGCAGTGTTCTTGAAGTTACTAACTGTTTCCCCTTTCCGGTATTATATGGCTCCCTTTACCTCCTTCAGTTATACTATTATACTTTCTCTGCGACAATTACTAGCATTTTTATCGCTTAAATTTACAGATAAGGGAAGAGGATGAGGAAATTGAGGCTGATGGTGCCAATTACCAGCTTGAAATGATGAGATGCTTGAGGGAGGTTAATGTTGACAATAATACTGTTGGATGGTACGTGTGTTGATGTTTCATGGTGCGCACATGATGAGGGAGAAGGGGATAATTAGGTTTTAAACTTCGTAGTCTCTTTTGATTTCTTTTATATTAAAACTGTTCTGATAATTATAATAAGTTGCATAGTGTGAACTCTCACTTTTTAAATTTATGGGCAAAGGAGTAAATTACTTGTCTCAACAGGCATTTTCCGGTGGTTGCTCTTTTAAATCTAAGGAAAAAAGTATGGCTTGTCCTTTTGAGTTGCCTCCCTTTTTATTGCCATCCCCTTGGCCCTTGCAAACGCTTTATTTTATTTTTTTCTCATAATAACGTGGTCATGTCTTCTGCTGTGTTAGAGTATATGCTGGCATGTTTTTGGGCATAAGCTACATGTACTATGTGTTTCAATGAGTTCATAAATGCGTTAGGATATTGTAATTTTGGTCCAATCTATGTAAATTTATTATCTCGAACTGTGCATGGGATAATTCTTGGAAAATTTCTAGGTATCAATCTACATTGCTAGGCTCCTTTCAGACCGTGGAACTAATTGAAACTTTCATGAATTACCAGGTAATGGCTAAAAACTCTTGTTCTCATACTTTCAGTTTAGATGTGGTATTTTTTACAAATTGAAATCTATGTTGTTGAATGTAAATGTTATGAAGAAATCCTTTCTAATGTCTCTCCAATGATGAAATACGTGGTATGTTCTCAAATTAAAGTTCAAAAACTTTTGGATGATTTCTCATCTATAAATTTGGAAATTTCAGATCTAGTCTTGCACCTCATGGATTGTTGTGAAGACACCTTTTTAACAATCTCATCAATCTCAAATTTGCTTATGCTTTTCAGGAGAACATAAGACGCTGTGTTTGCATAATATATGATCCATCAAGGTCTGATCAAGGTGTCCTGGCTCTGAAGGCCTTGAAGCTCTCTGACTCATTCATGGAACTCTATCGCAACAATAATATTACAGGGGAGAAGTATGAAATTCTTTAGAGATCATGCTCACTAAAATTGATAATTTTGATTTCGTTGTATTAAGATAATAGATTTCTTATTTCTGTCATTTTGTGGAATAGACTGAGGGAGAAGAACTTGTCATGGGTAGATATCTTTGAGGAGATACCTGTAAGCTTTCCTAAATTCTCTAACTGAACAATTTATAATGATGTTTTTTCCGTGTCTGTCATCAGGATAAAATTGTGGTTTGTATTTTTTTAGCAATGAAAATGCATGATATAGTTTCTTGATATTCTGAATTCGTTGGTTCTTTGGCATCCTGATCAATTCTCTCATCAGATCAAAGTTTCAAATTCAGCCCTTATCAGTGCCGTTATGACTAAACTGAAACCTGATACACCGGTTACTCAGGTGAACTAATATCTGTACATGAATTGTTTTTGTTCCTTGAAATTTAAGTGATATTCTGATCTGTTGTTGTGCCATTGTAGTGTGATTATGATCGTCTCCGATTGTCATCTAGTTCATTGATGGAAAGGAATATGGAATTTTTGATTGAATGCATGGACGATTTGTCAATGGAACAGCAGAAGGTTTTGACTCGATTTCCCTATAATTTTCATGAAGCAGTTAACACTTTGATTTTCATTTGGAAATGTATTTGACTGAAGTTTCTTCAATTTTAGTTTCAATTCTACTACCGGAACTTGTCACGCCAGCAGGCCCAGCAGCAAGCTTGGCTTCAGAAGAGAAGGTATGCTTTAGGTCATCTGGTGCTTAAACCAATGGCTTTAAATAATTTTTTGACATGATATTGGTCTTTATCTGGCCTCATTTGAGATACAATGCCTGGGACTAAAATGGCATATTTAATAAATTGTGAGCATATGTTTTATAATCACCCATACCAATCATCAATCAATGAATAAAAAGGGAAACAGTTAATGTAAGAGTTTATTATCATCGTGATTTTAGTTGAGATTGAGAATCAAGATGTAATAGTGTGTAAATTTGACATATTTAGTTTGTTGAAGGAAAATGGAGGTGAGATTGAGATTTCTGCATCTGGTTTGGCTTTAATGAACTGGGAGTGTTTTGATGCAACTAACATAGTTCATTTGAAGGTTATTGAGGGATGAGAGGATTGAGGGGATACGTTTGACACATTTTCTGCAAGTTCTGTGAAGCCATGCTTTATGGTAATAGAATATTAGTCAGTTATAACCCACAAATGAGTGGATCATATCATGGGGAATTTGTGGTAACAATTTTGACTCAAGCAGTGATGGTTTCAACTGGATTAAGATTAGGGGTATTCTGGCCAATAAAATATTTAGTGTATGGACTAGAATTCTCCTTCAGGGATGCGTAGGAAACTCAATGGGGAATCAGAAGACTCTGGCAGTTGAGTGGCAAAGATTCCTTAGTGGGGATGGCATGGGGTTATCTTTGAACAACTTGGAAGTGCCTTGTTGAGTTGATCCATTGACTTGGCTGATTTTTAAATATGCTTTATTAGTCTAATGGAAATTCTATATCTGATTTGCTTTGATAAGCAACTGGGATTTCATTGGTGTTGTGGACTTGGTTTCATCTTGCAAGTAAGGTGCTGTAGCACTTGTTTTGTTTTGTGATTATAGAGCGGAAAACATGACGCGTAAGGCTGCTGGAGAGGACCCATTGCCTGAGGAAGATCCAACAAATCACATTTTCAAGCCAATTCCTGAGCCATCGCGATTGGACAGCTTCCTCATAACAAATCAAATTGCCAACTACTGCAACCAAATTAATGGGTATGTCATTAGATTCAGATGCTGACCTGGTTTTTCATTTGATCATCTGAGAAGCAAGGTTTAGATGTCTACTTCGCGAATTTACACTTAAATGCATTGGCATCTTTTATGGTATAGCTATAGGGTTCTTAGTTATGCATTTTCTGTTGCATGTTTTGCAGGGTATCAGGGCAGAGCTTGAACAAACTATATTTGATGAAGGCTCTTCAGGAAGATTGATAAACCGATTGTGCGTTACTGTTCCGATGCCACACCAATTGATTTCCATTCATAGGATGGAGATTTTTGTCTTTGATACATTAGTGGAAAATTTTGCTCTTAAGACGATGTGATAATACTCCAGAGTAATATTTATTTTCTGAATATTGGTCAAAATATGTAACGGTAGTTGATGTTTTTTTGTGTGAATATCATTAGAAAATGCTGTTCCAGATTGCCTAGCGTTCTATTGCCTTTTCTTAGGCCAAACGTTTATGCTTGTTAAATTCGTGTTTAATATAAAATGCTGATGAATGGAATCTTCATAATTGGATTGTCATCTCTAACGTGTTTAAGAAAGTCAATAGATGTGGTTATTGGCTTGCTCACCAAAGCAATTTATAGTGCACTTATATCACATACATACATTTTTTTCGTATGCTAGGGCAAAGGAAACATACATTTTTAAGACAATACTGACTTTGCCCTAGACTACATAGCAAACCCTACGCTGCTACTTGTAAAAGTGCGACGTCGACAAGTAGCGAGGTCAATGGTTAAAGTGGTGGTGGGGCTTTCGAAATTTCTTATTTTCAGTAAATACATTTTTCAATCGAAAAAAGTAAATACTAAATTTAAAATATAAATATCTAACTGTTTATTTAAAATAATAAACACTTTGGAATATCATATTCAAATATAAAGTTTGATCTAATGTATATATTTCATCACAATGAAAATTCATTTTGATAAATTTACTTGTCCCATTCTTGTTAAATCCTCAATATACTAATATAAATTTTAATACCCTCTAATGCTTTTTACTCCACTTTACAAGAATCATTTCAATTTTTAAGAATTCATTTGTCCTTACTATAAAGTTTTTCAAAATTTAGTGAACCATTGGTGCATAATTTCCAATAACCTTGATCTCTCTAACTACCCCTTCTCGTTAAAGGGAGCAAGTCATATATAAATAATCCAATCTTTTTAATTGCAATACATAAAACTAAGTAATGGAGGAGAAAACAGTTATTATTGAAGGACTAGGAGCACAAGGCTAAGACAGCAGTTCACAATTCCTGCTGGTGGCATTCACATCAACAGAAGGAAACAGAAGTTTAATGATCCCTGTAACTATAACTAATGAACTATACAAATGTGATCTCCTATAAACCAAAAATATCTTATGATGTTGTCGTTTCCAGGAATGAGACAGACAAACATCACAGAAAAAGAAGGAAGGGTAGGATTTAAGAGTTCTCTATGATTCAACATTAGTGATGCTTATAATCCTTCAGGTGAATGTTGCTCACAAGTAGGAATCAAGGTACCCATACGAATGCCTCCTATTGTACTGAAGCAAGCTGGCATAAGTACGGTCCCAGATTCCAATATGCATACACTCATCATCAGGACTGAGGGAAACCCCAGAAATTTCCCCAAAGAAATCAATCTCTTGACGCTTTTGGTAATCAGCCTTCGTACTATACACATGCACAAAATCTGCAGGTTCAGCAACCACCATAAATTGCCCATCTGCAGAAAAGCGAATAGATCGAGCAGCCCCAAGGTTACCCTTGAGAATGGCAACCGGAGATGCCAAGTGTCTAACATCCCATACTCTGCAAGTCTTATCCTGATTGCCCGTGGCAAAGATATGTCCATCAGGGTGCCATGCCGATGCGAACGAGTAATCCCGATGACCAACCACAGTTGCAACAGTCTAAAATTCAAACAAGTCAGAATCCCAAAAAGTTTAGTATTTTCTACGCTCAGCAGTATGTACAATTTGTTCAGATCTTAAAAATGGCGCTTGCTTTCCCCAAACCAAAGCCCAATTCTATCTCCTTCCCCATCTCTTATAGAATCTAACATATGATGAGTAGATTATGAAATCAATACATTGATGACACCCAACTCATCAATGAATATTAATACTCTGACTTAATTGTTCTTAAATTGGAATTACCTTCCCAGAAAAGCCCTATTTTGCACTTCATTCATTTTTTCCTTAAAAAAGAATTGCAATGATCTACATAGAGAAAACATCAATAGCCTGACAGTCATAATGAGAAAAATTATATACCTTGCCATTTTGTGGATCCACTAGCAATCCATCTAGGTTATCCCCAACAACAGTCATAAGCTTACAATCTGGGCTGATTGATGTGTGCTGCAACAAGAACATCAAGTTAGGCATCATAGCTGTGTACATGAAATTCAAGGCACTCACTATGAAGGGTCAAACCCTTTGATGTTTGAACTTGACTTTATTTGTCTTGTCAACATCAACTCTTAATTCATGTTGAAAGCAAGCACAAAAATTTGTGTTACTTAATTCATGCTTAAACATCTAATTTTTTTCTTTTCTTTTCTTTTCTTTTTTTAAAAAAAAATCCTCTAAAATAGAATTTAATACTAAAAGTTTAACTGAACGTAAAGAAGTCTAAAAAATTACTTTGATATTTATTCTCACACAATAAGAGTTGTGTTGCGTGTTAGTGAGATGTGGATTTGAAGATCACTGAAATAAATGATCTCTGATTCTAGAAGACTTAAAATATCAAAAGATCAGAGTAAATAGAGGATTTGTGTATTTGTGAAGATAAAACGGAGATGATCAAGGAAAATTAGTTGAATGTATAGTGCAATTATGTGTTTAGCATGCGAAGTAAACTAAATTGTGTCGAGAGATATAATAATAAAAGGAAACATGAAATTAACCTGTATGGAGATATGATGTCATGTATAGAAAAGAAAGAATAGCAAAAGAAAACAAACTGAGATAGCGTAATGGGAAGAAATAACTCACATTCACTGGCCAAGGAAACTGGAAGTGATTTAACTGCTGAAACTTTTCCATGTCATACTCTCGTACTCCACAATCATTATTGGATGCCATGAAATGAGTTCCACCCCTGCAAGAGTTTCAATGTCAAAAAACCTGATCCAGAATTAATGACAAATAAATGCTAACTATTTTATTACCATATCTTGCATCAGATTTGGTCCTTCACATAGAAAGGACCCCCTATACTCCACTTTCTTCTTAATACAATTTCTTATTTATCAAAGATGCAAACCAATATTCAAAACTTTGCACGAGAAATACCTCAAACTGTCGTATATTTCAATTGCATTTGTGATTGCATTCTCATCATATGTGGTCCGGGTACAAAAGCTTACTCCTTTCCTGTCCAAACGCTGCATTCAATGAACAGACATCAAAATTTATATCAAACCATCACAAGAAAGCACTGGAAAATACCAAATACATATGAGCCTCATCGTTAAGTGCACTATCAGCAGCCAAACAATCAATCCCTATGATAAGCTACCAATCATGCGGGCTCACCTTACAAGTAAGCTCTCCTTGGAACCCACCAGCAACAAGGAAATTTCCCTTGACAGCCAATGTGCTGATCTGGGTTTGTGAAAAGCCTTCCATCAAACTTCCTGCATGTTTCTACAAGGCAAAATAATAGGCTTAGCAGATAAATTATATATGTACAAGTCAGATAAGTAAACCACATATGTTTAAAGAACTTTTGTTGCACAAGTTTTCTTCCACTTGAATGGTAAGGCACCAAATACCAATTATAGCATGTTTGAAGTAACAGACTTCAAGGCCTAACATTTTACCAATCACATTTGTATTTTCTATTTTTCAATATATAAATGCGAAGACAAAGTATTATCATATCCTATTGAGTTTTAAATAGTATATGAGCCTAAAGATACATCTGTCAGCAGTCACATCAGGATTATTTGAGGAAAAGTTTCCTATTATTAAAATACAAATTCCCTTTGTGCTCCAAGACTTGAAAGGGGAAACCTTGAACAGATTAAAATATATATATATACAATTCCCTTCCTTTACAACTTTGTTCATGTTAATTTTTCACACTCCGCAGCTTACAGCATTTCTCTGGATGTATCTATTTGTAACTAACTCCTACCTCAATATAGCAAACTGAATAGAATGCCTAAGGCTTTCGCCCCATAGAGCACTCAATCATTCCTACCAAACAGACAATTGAAAGAACTCATTTAAGTGCCTCTAAATAATTCCAGGGTTCAGCATTTTGTTATTCAGCAACTACCCTCAATTCACAACAACCAACCTAATTTTTTTCAAACTCCAAAGGGCCCAGCGCAGCCAGGAGGCTGAAACCACTATAAAAATACTGCCACCCAGTAGGAGATTGTCTTGTGACAAAGGCAAGTAATCAAATTAAACTTGCATCAATAAGGCATGAAAAAATACAAATCTTTTGTTTCTTTCTTTGCTCAACAGATAAACAGGGTTGCTTAGACATCCTTACCTCAGTGGGTGCTACATGTCCTGAAAAATTGATGATCTCGGACAAATTGCCAGTTAACGAAGACCAGTGCATGACAGAGTAGTTTGAAATAAGATAAACATCATGCTTTGAGGTAGCCCAGACTAAATTCCTCAGCTGCAAAGTCATTGAGTGCCAAAAAAATAGTAAACAGCATGAATCTTTTGTAACACCATATGCTAAAAATGGGAAGAGTAGTATGGAAGACAATTTAGCAAAGTTGACATTATTTTAAGCTACATGAAGCAAAATAACTTGAATTCAACATCTGAAGGTTAAAGGAAAGTTACTTGTCATCAAATGAAAGAATCAAGGCATTTAAAGTAGCTTGCCTCATTGCCTATGTTGTGGAGGCGAGGTGTTATTCAAGGCTTTGTGTTTGGAAGGAAAAAAACCACCCAGAAAAATTTAAGACTACATAACTTAATCTCTCAAGTCCAACCCAGCCAGAGAGGTAAGATAGTTATTCTTATTCTAAAATATACAGGCTATTAGCATCTTATGACTTTATAAACACAATAAAAGAAAAGGCTAGACAGTTATTCTTATTCTAATAACTTAATAGGTGCTTTTAAGATTAAATTATGGCTAAGTATTATGTTTGACAAATTTAATTTATCTTTAGAATGTTATTCCAAATGCACATTTATATTTTATCGGCTCATATAGCATAAATTTTCTTACATTAGAGCCTCATTTCGCTCAGATATGCATCTTTCCAGTGCATCTTGCATAAGGAATTGCAGAAAGCTAGCACCTTAAGGGCGCATTTCACTTTTAACTTTTACAATAGTCATCCGTGCTGTATGCATTTAGCTCACAGAAGCCTAAACCTTCCATAATTGATGTGGAAGAGAGCAACAAGGGATTTTGACTTTCAAATGAGAAACGATGTGCCTCTAACCATAAATTTCATGAAGCAGATATGGCGAATGCTTAAAAGAAATTCAGAAAACATAAAGGGCTAACATGATGACCAGAGTAAACACATGAAAATAATCGTACCTGAAAATGAAGAATAGTAGGCTTAACCAATCTTGTATTATGAAAGAATTCATAGAAGTTTCCACCTTTCTCCATTTGTTTGCACTCCTGAGACAAAGGAATGTGAAAATTAAGACATTCGTCTTACTTCTCAGGATGCTGAGTAAACCGCTCCTCACCCTCTAAAAATCCACCATATTCTCAACAAAAGCAAAAGAGGAAAAAGGTTCAGGAAAGTAAGACCTTGTCTACAGATTCCCCTGATGATGGTATATTCTCATAATTTCGGTACTGTTCAAGCCTCGTCAATCTGTATCTTTCTCTCGTTATGTTCAGCCTCTCCCACTGAATACCTTGAATGTCCTTTCCTTTTCTTGCTTGAGCAGCGGATGTATCGGTTACCTTTGTAAGCTGCTCAAGTTAAGCACCAACAAATTGAAAAAAACAAAATCTGATTAAAATAAATAAATGAAATATTGCAAGAATAACAGTCCTAGCCCAAGAAAATAATACAAACCATTTCATATTCATCAACACCCACATCTTCGCCACATCCGCCGTAATTTTCATCTTCTATCTCATCAATGAAATCGTCCATTTCATCCGCTCCAGCCATATAATCAAATTCGTACAGGTTATTGTAGGACATGTTCTACCTGCACCAGGAAAAATTTTAACTTTAGCAAAGCTTCAGGCAGGAGGGGGAAAGAGAAGGGGAAGATCTTGCAAGAGAATAATTGCTCTGAACAGCAAAACTATTATCATAATACTATCACTGGAAGCACGAAGCAAAAGAGAGCATAGTGTGGGCAAAAGCTAACATTCCATTCCAGGCCCTGGCCAAGGGAAAAATTCCATTCCAGCCATAAAGATTATGCGCAACCTTTTCCCCTTAAAGAATACTCGATAGATTTCATGTGGATAATCGAATATATGCACATTAGAAACAAAACCCAGAATTTGAAAAATCAAAATTCACTGAAAAGAGAGTATTTCAGTAGTTTACGACAAATCCCAAATCAGCATACATGAAGCGACTGGAAGAGGGGGCGATTCTTCAGAAAGACAACCCCAAAAAATATCTTTACCGGGTCAGATATAAAATCAACTGAGCGAAACCGAGAACGAAGTGAGACATATTCCAGAAGAAGAACAGAGAAATCTATGAGGGAGAAAAGAACAGCATAATACAGAAAGCAAGCAAAAAAGCCATAGCGGTTTCAAGTGGCGACCCTAGAAGTTACTTTTCCTGCGTATTTATCAGAAGAGGATGAAAAAGGAAGCGAAGTAAAGGAACTAAAAAAAGGCAGAGGAAAGCGTTTACCTGTGACAGAAAGGCGAGTTAGTGATGGATTATTGTGTAGAGGGGTGAGTGAGCTTGAGAAAGAAGGGCTGGGGAGGGAAGAAGAGAGGTTTCTCTCTCAAATGATGAGAATGAGTGGGGGGCTCTGGTTGAAGGAACAAGAAGTGTATGGAAAGAGGCTCTGGGATATTTGAGGGTAAGATTGGAACCGACTTTATTGTGAGATTAGAATGAGATTGTTACTTGGTAAGGCACGCTATCACTATTATAGCTTTAAGAATCGCGATACTGGGGATTTACCCCAATCCCGTTCATTCCTTCCCATGCATGCTTCATGCTTCCTTCCTCAACTCTATCTCTCTTTCTCTTTCTCTATCTCTCTGTCTGTGTATGGATGGTAATTTGGTAAATGTGCCCCGCCATTGCCAGGGATCATGACTTACTTCTGTGGTCCCCACCTTCCCACCATCGTCTTCGTCTTCTGGATACATGTGGCCCCCGCTTCTCTCTTCACCGCCAGACTTTTTCGACATCAAAATCCCATCTTCTTTTTTGGTCAAAAAAAAAAAAAAAATCCCATCTTCTTGCTACGTACTTTTTCACATTAATAAATCAATCAATGCGTAATCACCTAATATATACGGTATATATTTGGTAGAAAATTGTTTTAAAAAACCCTCTTTAGCAAAATTTATTGTTAAAAAGTATAGAAAATATTAAATTGTGAGTAACGCACTTCTTTCCCTCAACTTTGTTAAATTTATCTTAATATATTCAGTTTGATCTTTAATATAAAATATATTTATCTAATTTAATTTTTTAAGAAAATTATTATCTAACATTTAGAAAATACTTAATTCAAGTTTCTTAAATCCATTTCATCAAATTTTCGAATCATATATAATAATGTGTCCTATTTTTAAATTATTTAATTAATTATAATTAATTATAAAACCATATGAAAAAATAGGATATTATATGGTCATATGTGATTAAAAAACTTGATAAGAAATTTGATGGAATATATAGTCATTTTCTCAAACACCATAATCATCTTCCTTAATTTCTCATTTTCTTTCCTTATAGTTGAGGGAGTATCAATAAAAACGAATTAAGAAAATATGAACAAATATAAAATATATGTCTAATATTACATTCGGTAAGTAAATATGGACAAAGTAAAATTTGTCTTATATTTATCACCCGAGAGAGTATTTAAGATCAATATTAAGGAGAATTATAATAAAAGGACCTAAGAAAAATAATATTTATTAAGAATGGACCATAAAAATGGTAATTATTTTGAAGGACCAAAAATTAAAACATTAAAATAAAAAGACTAAATTGCCCTTGGTCAAATTTCCTATATTATCTCTAATTAAATCAGAATCTGAAGTGATTGATTGAAAATAATAAATAGAGATCAAATCGAATCGGAATATGCAAATTAGAGTCTCTATTGGTAACTTTTTATCTCTTTGTGAAGAAGAAATCGTAGGTTCTTTCATCCATAAAAATCTCACAGCGTCCTTCCCTTGTTCTATGATCTTCAAGTTCTTCTTCCTAGTAATTTTTTATCTTGTTTTCCTTTAGTTCAATTCTTGTTATAATCATTAAAATCTGATTAATCCTTGCCCCTTTAGTATTGTATATTTTTCGAACTTCTATTTTGAATCACCGAAGCCAATTTGCATGATCAGTCACTTTTCTTTCTTTATGAAGGTTCCCATATATTATTGTTCAAAAACAAAAGGTTCGTAGTCATTGACCTGTAGGTTTTTTTTTGTTAATTAGATATTTCATTTGATACTTTTTGATTTTGAGACTTATTTAATTTTATTCAAGAAATTGGTTCAACAATAATATAGTCTAAAAAATAATGGATTGTCAGTATTCATTGGAGTTTTTGTAATTGTAGATTCTAATTGTACAGACTAACAATGTGAGACGCAAAAATGAGAAAAAAAGAAAAAAAGAAAAAAAAAATGAATAAATGAAGTGATCACAGGAAAAAGAACCAATCGTGCATAAGGATGGAATTTGGAAGGGAGCAATAGTTGCACCACAGTTCTAATATATGACATATTATAAAAAAACATTGAGCCGTAAGAGTAAAATGTTTTTTTTTTTTGTGAATTTATCTCTTTTCAGGTAAGCATGGAGCGGTAAAGGTATATAAGAAATTAAAACGTTTTTTTTATTTCTCACCTTTATGTAAAAATTGTAGAACCAATAACAATTTAGTCTTTTTATATTAATGTTCTAATTTTTGGTTATTCAAAATAATTACCATTTGTATGGTCATTCTTAATAAATATTATTTTTCTTAGGTCATTTATTATAATTCTCCACAATATTAACTCTCCAAATATGTTTTATATTAATCATTGGAGTATGAAACTAAATATATTTAGAGATAGCTAAAGACATAGTAGTATTCAATGGTCTGTTTGGGTTATCTTTTTTTTTTAGCATTGATGGGCAAATATTTCGATTGGCTTAAAAGCCACCAACCGAGAGACAAAAAGCCCAACTTGTCTTGTTTGGGATACCCAGTGACTTATTTAAAAATCCCCAAACCCACTGGACTTATTTGATGCTCCAATTTGGAGCTTAATCTCGACGTTATTTGCGTTTTTGGATGCTCCAGGAGGACCTTCTGATTGTCTTTGAAAGATGATAACCTGGGATTAAATTCCCTTTTGTACTTTGTTTCTTTCGTCTGTAATTAAAAAAAAGAAAAAAAACTTTATCCATTTTCAACAAAAAAAAAAAAAAAAACCTTTATCCATTAATTAATTTTTTTAATAATCATTTAAATTTTTTCCAAATTAAAATTGAAATTAAATTTTTTATTATCCTAATATTAATTATATCTTATATTTAGGTTAGTGAGAGTATTTAATAAAATTCATATCTTTTTTAATCATTTTTTAGGGTTTAGTCATTTTTTTATCTCGACTGACTTTTGAAATAATAATCCAAACACTCCTCAGTTTAGAAAAAACCACTTCTGTAAAAGCCAAATGGACAATCCAAACACAAATCATTATCTATAACCTGACTTTTTTCCTATGTTTTTTTAATCATTGGAGTATGAAACTAAATATATTTAGAGATAGCTAAAGATATTCAATATAGTTGAAGATGCAAGAACTTATGTATTTGGGGATATTATTGGCTAGCAAAATATTGCAACCGGCGTTTTTTCCTAATTTAGTAAGCATGAATAATCAAAGAAAATATGGATTATGTTGGTTAATAGTCTGGAGTTGTCTCGAGTCTCTTTAGCAGTGTTGTGTTGTTTTCACGCGTCATGTTTGTCTTTTTTAACTTCTGTAATTTCTATTGTTTAATTTCTTTCGCCGAACTTCTTTAGCCATTTGTTTGTACTGTTAACTTCCATAATGAAAACTAATATTCAGGTAAACAGAAATTAAAATATGGATTACCATGTCATGTGATATATACACAAAATTATATACTACTCTCGTTGCTCGGTTGTAATTATTAAACTAAGTTATTTTTTTTAAAGAGATTAAAAAAGTTAATTAAATTATTTTAGAGTTTTTTTTTTAAACTAATATTTGACTAATAAACTAATATATATATATATATATAATTTAAGGATACACAACATATAATAAGATGAAGTAAGTTATTTAGCTTCCTTAATCTCTCTAAAAAATTAACTTCATCTTATAATTAGTACAAGAGGGAGATTTAATAAGAAGGAATAACAGAAAATTAAAAATATGGTATTTTCCGGGGGCCGTCCCAATTTGACCAACACGTTAGATCGTTGTAATTTTAATATATAACTTATTTGGTCGTCCTATGAAGTTATAAAATATCAATATTAAATTATTAATAATAAAAAAATGAGGTGATTAAAAAACATGGCATGTGACTGGATTAAAAAAAGAAAGAGAACATACGAAAATGGAGTATAAATAAAGTGACCATGTCAACTTGGTCCGCTATCTTGTCATGGCCCCAACCTTGAACCTATCCGATCAACTTTTAGATTTTTTTAAGAATTAAGAAACAATAAAAAATCTTCTTTAGCAAATCCCTTCATGCTGTGGATCTTAGCTGTAATGGTACGTAGTTTATGACTTTGAATTATCAATGCAACTATCCTTTGACAAAAAAAAAATATTATTTTGTTTTGGTACAACTTTCTTCGTTATCATCAATACATGGTTCGATCAGCGGTAAAAGATACATGATTCGATGTATGATTGTATGAGATAAATATGTAATAGATGTTTTGTCTCGACTTATAAAAACATATTTTTAAAATATATATACAAACAAATTTAAGAATGAGTTGTGCTCGTTTAAGTCAGTCTTCGGTTCAAATTATATTTCAGAGAGATTATAAAGAAATATTGTAACAATGTCCTGGGAAGGTTCCACCATTTGAATCTTAGGGTGTGCATGGTCATGTCCCCGGAATTTTTTTTTTTTACATTTCTGTTCCCAGGAACAAAAATGTATAGGGATTGTATTTGGTAAATCCAGTTTTTTCTTTCTTTTTTTTTTTTTTGTTCTCCGAATGAACCAGTTTATTTTTTATATTAAGGAATAAAGGAAAGATGCAGAAAATTCCGGCTTCTCTATTCCAGGTCACAAAATCAAAATCATTTTCCCCCCTTCTCTCAATCGTGAAGCACAAAGTTCTCATTCTCTATTCTCAAACTGCCATTCTATTGAAATCTCCTCCTCTTCCTCGAGAAAGGATTTTTCAGCCGCGGCCGGTGACATTACGCCATTTAATTTTTACCCTATCTTAGTTAGTGGCGGCAGCGATTTGGAGGTGACCTTGTGAGCAAAGAATCCAAAGATTTGCCAACACCAGTGAAAAATATGTACGGAGGAATTAAGGAGGGTACGAGTGAATGCGAGGGTTTGAGAATGGTCGATGTTGTTGAAGAAGAAGTTGATGTGGTTCTACTGCGATTTGAAGAGGTTAAGGAGCGGAGCTTCGTCGATCAAAGGAAGGGATTGTTTGGACAAAGAGGAAAGAACAACATCTGAACATGGAGGCAGAGAACCCATCATTACAGCGAGAGGACTAGAATAGAATGGAAATGGATTCTCCAATGGTGGATCTTTTGAACACCAAGAGTGAAGAAGAAAATCAACAGAGCTACTAATTTATCTACAATTAGGGTTCAGCGGTGCTGCATAATGGCGTTCCTGGAAGACGGGCAAGGGAGAGTGATAGGATGAAGAAGAGATGAACTCGGGTTTTGATTTTTTTTTTTTTTTTTTTAAAAGGAAAGTTGAAAAAACTGATTCTCGGAATGGGGAAAAAGGTCTTAACAAACCTATTGATTCTCGGAATTAATGTGGGCCACTTAATAGAATTAATGGAATATTTTCAAAATTAAATATATACTAATATAATAATTAAAATTCCAACAATAACTTGATTTTCCTTTTTTATTTTTCTTTTTTTTTAAAAAAAAAGAGAAGTTGAAAAAACTAATTCTCAGAATGGAAAAGAAAAAAAAGAAAAAGGTCTTAACAAACGTATTGATTCTCGAAGCTGAATTAGAAAAAATGTTTTATCTCGTAAGCTTGACACTTTGGAGAATAGAATGGTTATACCATGCACCTTTCTTAGACTACCTACGTTCCATAAGACTATTTTTGTATAATGAAATATTCAATCTCTGAAAAATTAAGATATTTGTAAATGAAAGAGGAATGTAAAAAGAATATTATATGTATATGGTTGGCTTATTTTATTGAAAAAAATCACATTTAAATATAACCGAAATACTTAAGTAATGCCAAATGGGGCCATCAAACTCAACTAGTCTCTATAAGTCAATGTAAATTTTATACATGACGTCTTTTACCAAACTGTCCTCCTTTATTTTTCATAAAATTAAACCGCCCCTGTCCAGAGCTCCTGGCGTTTTATTAAAAAAGTTCTATTACGAATGACTAATGAGAGCTTGTGAATTATTAAAGTCAACATTTTGGTTGGATTTAAACGTGATTTCCCCTTCTTTTTTTTTTTCCCTTTTTAATTATTACAAAGACACTCACAAACAATTAATGTTGTCTGCACAATTAGACTTCAAAACTTACGCCGTCCGAAGATTTTTTAAATTAAAAAGAAAGAAAGAAAGAAAAAACTATGGTTGTTGAGAAAAATGATTACCACCTACTGCATCACGCACAGAATCTGCAAAATGATGAGAACAAGAGGTATCAAAAAGATATGCACGCCATCATGAAACTACATTTAGCTCGTGATTCACCAAACCAAAAATCAAAAGTCGATCTTCTTTCATCACCGTTAGGCATGTAAAGAAGTTATATCGGGTGAGATTTTAGCTAAACCGAGGCCTGAATGCAAGCTTTTTATTAAGCTAAAACTTGAGTTTTCATGAGATCTGGTTGAGCCTGAAACCTTTAAAAAGGCCTCATATTGCAAACTTTAAAGGTTATAAGTAGACTTCGATGCGATTTGAAAATAGAATATAAGAATTTAAAAAAAATATTGTGTTGTTTATATGATATAAATATAATTATATTTATTTAATGTATAAACAGATCAAGCCTAAAGGCTTACAAGTCAGACCTTAACAAATAAGTATGGCCTATTTACACATTTAAGCTTTTAAATGGCCTTGGCTTAACCTTTTTAACAAGCAGGATAGGTCAGACCAAGCCCTAAACAAGTCAGGATGCAAGTTACCTGATAGGGGTCAAGCCTATTCTCACCCCCTAATCACTGCATCAAATATATAAGCTTAAGTTGCTAAAATAACCTTCAACTTTTATTAAAAAGACAAAAGTAACAATAAACTATTTTTTAAAGTAAAAATAACCGTAAACTTTCAAAATTGATGCAAAACCGTTAAATGTAACTAACTTGTATTTATTACAATGATGAAAATCAACCTTTTAGTTCTTAAAGTTTTGATTTACTTGTAACTTAGTTTTTGATATTTTTGAGTAATCCTATGTCACCAAAAGAAAAGTTAAAATACTGTTAAAATTACTTAGATGGATTTTACATAAATGAAAAAAAAAAAAAAATAGCATCTCCATCCCACCAACTCGCATCCCCTCCGCCTATGTTTTTCCAAAACGCCACCGGCCATCCACAACATTCATGACAAATACTTCTAAAGCATCAAAGGCGGCAAAGAATGACTCAGATTGGAGAAAAGGTTGAATCACTTATGATGCTTTAATTTTAACTCTGATAAAGCACCTAAGTATGCAAGAAAAAACTATTGTGGCAAGAAAAATTTCTTAACTTTTGAATGATGATAAATGGTAAAGAGCGCTTGGTAGATGATGAGATTAGAAAAAGTCGAAGTACACCAACTTCCCAACATACCTGGCGCACAAGGAGCTTTCTTAACTTTTAAATGATAAATGATGAAGGCCCTTTTATATAAGAAATCATTCTCACCTTATACTTAAAAGGACCTTCTGAAGGATCTGTCATGGACGCACGGATATGCTCAGCGATATTTCTAGAAAACAGAAGTGTAAGAGGATTTATTTCTAGAAAACAGAAGTGTAAGAGGATTCAAGTCAGTAGGGATGAGGATAATGATTATTTATTTATTTATGTAAAATCCAACATTATTTTCATCACATCAAAAATATCAATGATTGAGTTGAACATGAGTCAAAAGTTAAAGGACAAAATTGTACCGAATCAAACTCCAAAGATCGAGTTATAAGTGGTCAAAATTTTGAGAGCCAAAAGATTAATTTTCCCCATTGTAATAGATGAAAGTTAGGTAGGTTTAATGGTTTTACCTTGATTTAGAAAGTTTATTGTTATTTTTGTTCCAAAATATAGTTTATATATAGTTACTTTTGGACTTTTGATAAAAATTGAAAGTTATTTTAGCACATCAATTCAATATATAAAGTACACACGTATATATTTGAAATTTAAACTACTCGCTCTAGTCCTAAATACAAAATAGTTTTTTTTTTTTTGAGAGATTAGAAACTAAATAAGTTATTTAATTATATCATATGTTGTGTATCATTAGATTATAACGGTTTATAAGTTAGCCAAAATAGTTTGAAGAAAAAAATGATAAATATAAATATTTTAAAATAATTTAATTAGATTTCTTAATATTTATTTAAAAAAAGTCAACTCAGTCTTATTTAAGATCAAAGAGAGTATATATATATACAAGGTGATGATGATCAGTGATGAGGGTGAAGATTGTTGAGGAGTGAGGTGGAGGAAGAAATGGCGCCCATAACTCCAAGGACCAGCCCTAAAGCTATAAGACACAGGTTAAATACTAAGAGAGTGTTTGATATTTGTCCCCAACAGATCTTAACGTAGAAAGCACAAGGGAGTATCAAGCTTATGAAAACTGTCAAAAGCGAGCCTGTGAGACTAAGCACGTCCTCAAAATAAGGCACGGAAAGAGCTAATGCTAGAATCACCAGTAGCAGCACTGAACCCACCGTCCCTCTTATCATCATCTTGCTTCTGTGACTCATAGAAGTGGGAAGCCTTTGCTGTAGCTGAATTGCAAATGGTGCGAACTCAAGAGCATATTTGGTCATTGGTGTTATCACTGTCGCCCACACTGCTATCTTGGTTACTATGAAATTCTTTGGCATGCTTAGAGTGATCTGTGACTTTACTTGTGGCCCAAACATCTTCGCTCCCATGAATCCCAGCGTTGTAAACAATAGTGTGGCTATTGAGAAGCTCAATATTATCACCTGAAATATTTCATCTTCGCGATCAGAGGATGAGACTAGCTTTTTAATTCCTATATTTCATTGTTATAAATGTACATGTAATGATATGTCCTATCAATTAGCTCAAGAGATTAGAGGAATGCCTGTATTGACCTCTCCATTCATTTCCTCTCCAATTTATTAATGCAATATAATTTCAAGTTTCAATGGTTAGGATTCAACACTATATAAAAATATTATTTCAACATTAAATATAATACAAATAAATCATGATAAATGGAATAAATTAAAATCATTAAAACTTAAGCTAATGGTGAATACATTAACTGGAGAGAGATATTATATATCTAAATCTCAACATGTATAAGAGACATTTGAATATTTTTAAAAACAAAACAAAGAATATTGTGGACATTGAAGCCTTTGAGACTTAAAAAAACTAAGCCTGGGTGAAAGAGGGGGAAAATGAAGATATGACCTGAGACTCGAAAAGAATTACAGACAAAAATAAAAAAAGAAGAATTTTAGAACATGTATCACCCTACAATAGAGACTCTTTATGTCTGCTCTAGAGGGCTTTTTAGTCGCTTTAAAGGGATTACATAAATTAAAGTGACGTAATAAGTAAACTTATTTATGTTTGTTTTGATTGAAATATTTCATAATATTCATGAGAAGATGAGACCAGCTTTTTATTATTTCATTGTTAGAAATGTACGTGTAGCGTATAATATACCTTGGTGAACTTGGAGGGGTCCTTCATGGATTTATGGAGATTAGGGAACACGACGTGTCCGCCAAAGCTGTAAATGAAGAGGCCAGAAACAGAAGGGACATTTTGGATCTGAAGAACTGGGATGTCTCGGTTAACCTTAACGCCTCCAAAAATGGGAGTGACAGCGACAGACAAGAAAATAACTAGAGACATGAGAACACCAGCAGAGGAAAGGAAAGAAATGGAAGAAAGGTCGGTGAGCCACAAGCTAGGCAAAGCAATAAGAACAGCAAGAACAGTGAGAAGCTGAGAAGGTGACAGTAACTTAGGAAGACGCAAATGGTTAAGGTGATGAGATCCCATGAAGACAGTGAACAAGTTGTCGTGTAGTGAGATGGTGTAGGAGACAAGGGCCATAAAGATCTCTGTGTAGATTAGGGTTGATGCAACCATTCTTCCTTTTTTCCCAAAGGCTTGTTCACCTATATCTGCGTAGCTTTGGAGCCTAGGGTTTCTGGTCATGCATTTTCCAAGAAGACGACAGCTATAAGCACACGTGATTGCAAGGCCTAAGAGGAATATTATTGCACATGCCCACCCTCCCTCTTCTACTGCATATGACGCTGATAATTGCCCCAACCCTACAAAATTCATTATGATCACAGAATACACGTGCATGCTTAAGATTCTTTAGGGGAGTTTAGAAAAGTTAATTAACAAATGAATACCCACAGAGATTATATATATTCCAGCACACCTTGCACTGTCTCTTAAATAATTTGATATCTCTTGATTCTTAATATCATATCTATTTATCTAATTTGGAAAGATTAAGAAAGTTACATATATTACTTAATTATAATATATGCTGCATGATCTCTCTAAAATATTGATATGTAACATTAAGTTATATATCAGTATATAATTTAGGTAGATTAGTTCAAAGAAAAATGATAATTGCCCCAACCCTACAAAAAATCATTACATGCATGCTTAAGATTCTTTATGGGAGTTCAGAAAATTAAGTCATTAACGAATAAGCACAAACAGAGATTATATATTCTCGCATATAATGTATAAATTATTTTCCTAATTTGAGGATATTAAGGAAGCAAAATAAATTATATAACTATAACTATATGACATGATCTTTCTAAAATTCTCTCATGTGTAATATTAGAAATATTATATATTAGTTTATATTTAAGTTGGACTAATAAATTAAGAGATAAATGACAAATATAAGAGATAAACTGGAAAAAAGGGTCTTACATTTGAGCTTGTTTGGGTATGAGGGGAGGGAAATTAGTTTTGAGCTAATGGGATTTTTAAAAAAAAAAAAGAGAGAGAGAAGTGGAGTTAAAAAAATTTATCAATTTTTTTATTCTTTTTTATTTTACATGTTCTCTTTATTAATAATTTTGAATCCCCTTCTCCATTTTTCTAATTTTTCCTCCCCTCCCCTTCCCTCCAAATCCCTCATACCAAACAAGCCAAGATCAAAATTCACGCTAGACTAGGTGTTATATTTAGAAAAACGGGGCAATATACATTCTCATATGTGATGGTCATGTGTGTATATTACGTACCTGTGAGCATGCCAACCATATTGATGACTGAATGAGCAAAAGAACTATTGGGTTCAGCCTCATCAGCTGTTTTGTTTCCATCCTCACGCTTACAGTATTGGTCGTTGTTGCTGAGCTCTAAGCACACTGCGTTGCAGTTTGAGCACTGAACACCATTCACTGATTGATCCTTCTTCTTCTGCACACACTTTGATCCAAGGTTCGTAAAGCTTTCCTTAACAGATTTCAACATCATATATACAGAAACTGATCGATGAAGGACAGACAGTTAGGAAGGGAATCGTATAGAGAGAGAGGTGGGTAGCAAATTAGAGAAGAAGATTGTTTATAACTAATGAGTGGTACGGTCATCAGTGACATGCAAAGATGCGTATTTATAGTTGAATTGAAGGCTAAATAATGGCGTACGTCATCAGCCACAATTACTATTGGCGAGAGAAGAATATAACCATCCTGCTGCTAACAGATTCAGTTCATATGGGAGAAATATTCCAAATTAAAGCTAATTCAGCATCGTATTCGTATACCTCTTTACTAAATGCTAAACCTCAATGCTTTAGTTGCAGTTTTCAAAATAGCTTATAAATTTAATCACAGCAGCTGGGAGTAATATTGCAATGACTATTGGACCTCATCAAGAAAATGACAATTGAATTGGATATAAAGTATAACTTTTATGTGTGATGAACTTATTTTTCATAGAAAAAGACACTTTGATAAAAAATAAAAAATAAAAAGATGAGATCACATAACTGAATTTTTTTTTTCAAAATATCAAGTGTTCTTTTAGACATGTTAGATCAATCTAGCTATTTATTTTAATCAAGAGCTAATTTAATTTGAACAATTTTTAGACTACAATTAACTGGCCATTGAAATATATATAAAGTCTAACTTTATTTCATGCATGAAAAGCTTATCATTCATAAAATAAGACATCTTACCATCAAACACTCAGATCAATTGTGGATTATTCTAGCTTAATCAGTGGTCTCGTGTTTGAGCCCAGGGTATCTGACGCGATAGTAGCGCTAGATACAAAGTGGATTAATAATAATAATATAATAATGGATTAATAATAATAATAATAATAAAAGACATCTTGGGGTACATGTTAGTAAAAGATTACAATCTTCTTTTTAAATTATATCAAATACTCCTCCGATTCTAAATATATGACATAATTTGTAGTGTAAATTATACTACATCCTAAATATAGGACATAGTTTGTAGTGCAAATTATACTACAAAATATGTCCTATAGTAGGACCGGAGGTAATAATTATTTTATATATTATATTTAGAATAGTATTTAGATAAGAGCGAGTGAAAAATCATTTTATTTATTTTGATAAGAGCTCATTTGAATAGTATTTAGAATATATATAAAACTATTTTAAGTTTTGTTTTTGTTTGAATCCCAAAAATTTTAAGAAAAAATCTCACTCAGGTCCCAATGACCAAAAAAATATATTAAAAAAAAACCTCATTATAGATTCCTTTATAAAAAAGTTCCTCCGGACCTTAGTAATATAAATTCCAAATGTGCACTTACCTTATTGATAAATATATGTGACTATTGATAAGTCAAAAAATGACCATTGACAAACTCATTTATTTTAATCAAACCACTCCCGTTGACAAGTGTTTGTCACTATATTGACAAGTCATAAAGTGGTCATTGATAAGCCTATCTATGTTAACAAAAATAGCTTGACTTTGACAAGTGTATATGACTTTGTTGACAAATCATAAAGTGACCATCGATAAACTCATCTATATCAATAAGATAAATAGGGACCCTTTTTTTTTATAAAGGAATCTATATTGAGTTTTTTTGATATTTTTTTTTAAAATATTTGGGACGGGAGTGGAATTTTCTCAAAATTTAAACTTTGAATGAAGATGAATTTAAAAAGATGTGTACTAATTAATATTAACAAAGTTTATAAATTTTAGTGAGTATTATGATATTAACAATCTTGATTTATCTTTATACTTGAAAGTATTGATTCTGTTTAAAAAGGTAATTAATACTTTAATTGGAGTATTAAACTACTCCCTTTGTTCCTTTATATAAGACATATTTAAGGAGTCGATCTTGGTCTTAAATATAAAACATAGTTTTTATATTAATTAGTCTTCTCCTAATTTACCCCTATTCACTACAAGAAAAATCAAGTTTTGCTACGGAAAAATTCCTTAGCAAAAAGGCTTTTTCCGTAGCAAAAAACGAGTTTGCTACGGAATTTTTCCGTAGCAAAAACGGGGTAGCAATTGCGACGGAAAATCAAATTCCGTCGCAATTTGCGACGGAAATTATTTTCCGTCGCAATTTGCGACGGAAATTATTTTCCGTAGCAAATTTGCTACGGAAAAAATTCGTAGCAAAATTTGCTACGGAAAAATATTCCGTAGCAAAATTTGCTACGGAAAACAATTCCGTAGCAAATTTGAAATTTTGCTACGGAATTTTTTCCGTAGCAAATTAAATTTTGCTACGGAATTTTTTTTTCCGTAGCAAATTTTGCTACGGAATTTTTTCCGTAGCAAAACCGATAAATTAAAAAAAAAAATATTTTTTTTAAATTTTTTCTTGAGAAAAGTGAGTACAAAAAGTAGTGTACCATGGATATAATAACAATTACAAAGAGTTTACAAATTTTAAAACAAAATATATATAATAATGTTGCAAATAGCAAATAGTAAAAAGTATCCTAAAAAGAAAGATTGTGATCATCATCATCACCAAGATGGTCATCATCACCAGGAGCCGACCCCGAACCCTTGTCTTTCATTAGAGACTTGAGTTGAAGCGCACCGCTTCACCATCTCCGCTTTCGAGTTATCTGCCGTCGCATCATCATCTCTCGTTCAAGAATCACTTCTTTGCATCATCTCCGCTTTTGCCGGGTCATCTCCGTCTTTGCATCATCTCTCGTTCTCGAATCATCTGTCGCCTCATAAACTCTTGTTCCCGAAGTCGCCGCCTCATCATCTCCTCGTTTCGAGTCATCGTGTTGCTTGCTCCCGCACCAAAGCCTTAATCTTCTTCACCATCTCGCAAAAACATTATGAAGTACATTTATTAGTTGAACTTCATTTGAATGGACAAAGAGAATGGAAATTATCTATATTAAATGTATTACATTTACCCGAAGAAACACCTTCAATGTCGCATAAGGAGCGCTTTGTTTGCTTGATCGGGCGGAGGAACCGTATCCAAAGACTCTCCCTTTCTTGTTAAATCCGCTGTAGCCTCAAAGAACAGACTCTCGTTATCGGACCGAGAGGATGTGGGGTCTCTCTCCGTGACAACTTCTCGAAAGGTTTCCTACAAGTACAAAAATACATAACAAATAAGACATGTAAAATGAAATAAATATGGTGGTGCATAAAATAAGTAATAAAGGAAATAAATGTCTAACCGCTACTTGCTGTGCGCCTTTGGGTTAATCCACCGCCTCTCACTCCCTTCGACTACGGAATGGGTGCGCTCAAAGGTAACCCACTCAATCGATCCTACAGAACTTCCCTAGACTCTAACTGCAAATGCAAATGATGACATTAATTAATCACTTCAAAGTACAAAATATTAGATACCTAAATAGAAAATAACGTGTACTTACAACTTTTCGTCGATGCTCACTAATTGGAATGGAGCCGCCAACATATGACGGTCCTTCCATTTTAGCCCTATTTTCCTTATTTTTCGCACTTGTGTCATGAAACTTCGCATCGGTGGCCCAACTCTCAAATAATTCGTCTAGCCGATCTGTGGAATCCAATCTTTCTTGCCTCTTGCATGTCTCAATGAATAAAGCTTTTGAGACAACCAGCGAGCTGCCCTGTGGTTATAAGCTTTTTTCAGATCTTCACGATGTTCAGGCAAAGACATATGATTATCCTGAAAATCAATAACGAACAATTAGTGCTCCAAATTTTAGAAGTACTTAATTAATAACCATAAAACAAATAACTTACCAAGAACTCATTGAACCAAGCATCTCGATTGTCCTTAGGAATCTCTTTCCACTTGGTCCAAGGATGATTGTAATTACGGAATAATTGGGCCGAGATGAAATTCCCACCGGATTGTGAGGCACAATGTGAAGACGAGAGGACATCATGCAAATATTAGCATACAAATCAATTAGAGTAGAAATTTGTAACATTATTGGTAACTTGGCATGACTTACTCATCGTCGGGACAGATCCAAAGCTTCCCTGTCGAAGGATCTGTTGTGCCCCATATTGGTGTACCGGAGGAACTCCATTCTTCCCCGACGTGGCTATGAGGCGACCCAGTGTGCTAAGGAAGAAATGTGAAATATTGAAGATATTTGTACATAGATGATTTCAGGAAACTAAAAATACGTAAATCAATCAGAAATGGTAAAGTAAACTGTTGTCTCCTTCGTGGATCGGTGTGGGTAGACGGTGGACGACATATGAAGCGTCGACGGTGAAGATGCAAAATAACCCGACGGTGAAGATGACATATCAACATGCACCTGCGGGGAAGTGCGACCCTCTACCTCCGAGAGGGAGCGAGATGGCGTCGCCCTACCCCCTCTTATAGGAAGGGGTCGGGCTCGACCACGACCACGTCCACTACTTGAACGTCCTCTGGATGCTCCATTTCGAACACTTATAGACATAATGTCAAAAAATATAAATAAAAAAAAGATATTTGGTTAATATTATAGTAGCGAAGTAACAATGTATGTAGTATAACAGATCGTCGAAACAAAGAACTAACACAAATCAACCGGACGATTCTCGTTCATCGACATCTGCTTGCACGGCTTCCTCTCGAAGTCTCATAGTCATCGAACTCGATTCACTATCGAGTACATCACTTCGCCTCATCGTCGATTCGATCGTCAATTTGTATAGGAATCAATTCTAAATCCCATGATAGAATCAAAGAGATTCCTTGGTACTTCATCGTCGAAGATGTTTATGGGCAATACATGTTCCACATCAGCTTGGAACGGTTCATTCATGCCGTCATTTGCTTCCGACTCTTTCGACTTAGGTATAATATTCCGTGCTTTGGTTTTGATAACTCCCACCCACCCTTGGCGGGATGTGGGGTATGATGTATAGTAAACTTGTTCTGCCTGTTGAGCAAGGATGAATGGGTCATAACTAACCGTATATCTCCTTGTCCAGTGGATCTCAATATTTCCATGTTTGTCCACTTTTGTCCCACGTGGACTGTTATCAAACCACTCACATTTAAAAAGGGTCACCACCTTGTCCCACGGGTAACTCATTTGAATTATGTCAACTAACTTCCCGTAGTAGTTAGTCTCCACCCCGCCAACTTGGTCACCTCGACAACATACACCGTAATTGCAACATAGTGTACTGCGTCCGCGTCAACGGTTGAAAATCGATACCCATTGATTATATATTTGTTGCATCGGGTAACACTAATTGCAGCTCCATAAGATAAACTCCACGCAACTTTATTGGGATCGGTCGATTTTTCACAAAATATTGACGAAACCATTTTGGAAACTCGAGTTCGTGTATTGATCAACTTGTGACGCCGACATTGAAGGATTGTCCGATCGGACCCAATTTGAGTAGAAAGCGTAACAAAGAACTGAAGTTAATACTTTAATATTTACCGTAATAGAAAAAAAAAATCTTACTTTAAGTCGGGCGACCTCTTCACGAGTTGTTTAGAATGTACCACTCGCTACTTGCTTATCTCTTCCATCAAGAGTTGACCTCCAATGTTTTCCCACGACTCGCCCGGATAATTAAATATTGATATTTGATCACTCGTATCACCGTGAGCATCGTTGCGGGGTACCCCTCTCCATCTTGTCATCATTTCAGGGGGATAATAGTATGACGCAAATTTTGCGGCCTCTTCGACTAGATATGCTTCAATAGATCCTTCAACGTACCTTGGATTTTTGATCTTGTGTTTAAGTGTGCGTAAAAACCTACAATGGAATATCGAGGGTATTTATAAATTAAAGCACCATGTCGGTCAATTAATAACGGCGCGAAAGAAATATATGTATTACCTCTCAAACGGATACATCCACCTATATTGTTGTGGCCCTCCTACCCTTGCTTCGTAGGCCAAGTGAACGGGCAAGTGTTCCATTGAGTCAAACATGCTAGGAGGAAACACCATCTCTAACTTGCATAGCATTATGGGCATGCTCGTCTCCAGGTGTCGTAACTTTTCAACATTAAGCTCAGAAGCACATATTTCTCTAAAGAACATGGAAAATTCAGTCAGAATAGACCATATATGATTCGGTAGTGCTTTGAAGGCCCACGGCAACAATCTCTCGGAAAAAAACATGACAATCATGACTCTTCATCCCGAATAACTTCCCCTCGTGCATGTTGACACATCTTTTCAAGTTTGACGCATAACCGTCCAGGGAGTTTCAGATCTTTAACCCATTGCAACAATTCTAAATTCTGCTCTTTGTTGAATGTGTAAGGCGCTCTAGGTTTGGAAATCCGTCTCGTGCCATTCGCATCAAATGCAAAGCAGGCCTTTTGCAAATCGCTTCTATGTCTAGTCTTGCGTTTTGTGTCCTTCGTCTTGCCCTTGGTGTCCATCACGATTGTACGAGAATATTGCAAAACACATTCCTCTCGATATGCATGACATCGAGGTTGTGTCTTAACAATTGATCTTTCCAATATGGTAGTTCCCGAGAAGATGCTGCGTTTGTTCCAATGATGATCAACGCCATATCCCTCGGGCCGGAAGCGGCCCCCTCTTCGACACTTTGAATGTACTTGACCCGTCCCATATTTCTTGGCCACTTAAACGACGAGGTTGATGCTTGTTCGACAACATTTCGCGTAAAGTCTTTTCTATTTCTCCCGAACGGATGATCGGGGTAGGAATCGCCGGTGCCTATCAAACCAACGAGACTTTGTGATCGTGTTGCAAGCTAAAACCCATGTTACTGTTCAAGACATACCGGGCATGCCGCTTTCCGGACGTTTGCCGGCCCACTCAACATACCATATGCGGGAAGTCATTTATCGTCCACATTAAGGCAAGACGCATTGTGAAATTCGGCTCAATGATATATCATACGTCGAACCCCTTCACTCCACAACATCTTCAACTCGTCTATCAAAGGCACGAGGTACACATCTATCTTCTTTTTTTGGGTTGGATGGCCCGGGGATTAACGCGTTAAGGAACAAAAACTCTCTTCTCATGCACATAGAAGGTGGGAGGTTGTACGGTGTCACAATGACGGGCCAACAGGAATAATTCCTGCCCGTATTGTCAAAAAGGAGCGAACCCGTCCGAACATAGACCAAGACGGACATTACGGGGATCCATAGCAAAGGAAGGATTCACCTCGTCAAATTTACGCCATGCTTCGGCCTCAGATGGATGCGTCACAAAGTTTTCATCCCTGTGATGCTCCCGATGCCATCTCATGTGAGTAGCTGTTTGTTCTGATGCATACAATCTCTGAAGTCTGGGCACCAGAGGAAAGTACCACATCTTGCTTAATGCTTGACGGGTCATTTTCCTTCCTTTCCCCACAACTTTATATCTATCATGTCCTGGAATTTACAACCGGTCACTCAAGCATCATCCTTGTAATACAACATACATCCTCTAGGGCAGCAATGGATTTTTTCACATCCAAGCCCAAGCTCTTTCACCTTTTTTTTTTGCTTGGTAAAAATCCTTGGCAAATTATTGTCTTTGGGAACAACCTTGCTTATGATCTGCATCATTTCGTTGTAGTTCCTCTCACTCATATGGTGATCAGTCTTCAAGCTTAGTGTTGCTAGGGTAGCCGATAGCGATGAATATTCACTATTTTCAAAGTGTTCGCAACCTTCCCATAACGGACGTTGCGCTTCTTGGAGCATTTTATAGAACCTATCGGCTTCCGGATGAGGATCCTCTCCCATGTATGATGGTTGACTATGTGTATTGGTCTCCTCTCCCATGTATGACGGTTCATCATGAGTAACAGGATCGAAATATCGGCCGATCGACGGTCCCGCAGCGTCCATAACTAATCGCTCATATTGATTAAGGTTGTCTCGATGACTAATGTCCCCGTAATAACCACTCGTGTTCGGTGTACGTCGGACTTCGCCATGACATTCCCAACACTCATAATCTTTCATGAAGCCCTTTTTACACAAATGGATTTTAACCTCCTCAAAATCTTGAAATCTTAAACACCTACATTTGACACACGGACACACCGATCTCCCTACTTGAATTAGATGAATGTGCCAAAGCAAATTCGATGAACTCTTTCAAACCCGCCAAGAATGCTAGAGTTAGTTGTCTTCTATCAGTTAGACGATTGTACATCCAACTTCTATCATGGTTGCCTTCCATATTTCCTAGCTAGTTCAAGTTACTAAATTAATTAACATCTCAACATGCAACAAATATATAAAAGTGGTCAATTCAACGGAATAAGTATTTAATATAAAATTTAAGGATTTTCAAATTATTTTAATAAATAAACCATTGATTTGAAATTTTAAAGTGCAATTGGTATTTTTTTCCATGTATACTTTTTAAGGAATATTTATAAGATATTTTTAAAAAGAATAAAGAATATTTAGCCGAATAAATTTTTTTCCAATTTTCGTTTTTTACGACTTCTAATGTTTATTGCAATTTTTTGCTCCTTTTTTCATTTAAGCGTGAGTTTATGTTGCAAACTTAAAATTCCAAAAAAAAATTAGTAAATTAATAAATTTTTAATATTGAAAATACTAAAAATGCCTTGAAAGTACAAACTTTCTATAAAAATATTTATAAAAAAAAGTATACTTTCACCTAACATTAAAAGTGCTAGATAAATTAATATCCTATACATTTGGGAATATTTTATTTTAAAGGGAACAAAAAAAAAAACAAATAACATGTACACAAAGTAAACTAATTAAAATAAAATATTATTACCAACATAGGGTTGGTTTAGCGGTATAATGCTTTGATTACTTTTGTAATTTATTTTCATCCCAAAAAACAATGCAAGATTAAAAAAATCAAAAATATTAAAACTCAATAATTAAAAAAATCATGAAATCTTCTACACACTATAACTATAATCCAAATTAATAAATACATTGCGTATAGAGATCTTTATGTAATTAATAGATTCAGCCAAAGAAGATACTAAAACAAAACAAAAAAATCTAAACTCATATAATTGATAATCTTCGCCAACATACATATTTCCACTATGTAATCTAACATAGATATCATATAACTACAAGCAAAAAAATATACTTCAAGCTAACTGTAAAATTATAAGTGTTAGGATTTGTTTGATAATTCCCTTGTGAAGATCTTAATACTAAGTACCTACAATAATTTTTTGTGTCGATAATAAAATCATATAGAAGTGTTTCAAAAAAAAAAAAAAAAAATTCACCCGAGGGCGAGCCGAGGCGAGATGGTGGCGAGCGAAAAGGGGGAGCCGAAGGGCGCCGAGTGAAGGAGGAGGAGCCGGGGCGCGCGGGCCGAGGCGTGAGCCGAGGGGGGGGAAGGAGCCGAGGCGCGTCGAAGGGGGGAGGAGCCGAGGGCGCCGGAGGGGAGCCGAGGGCGACCGGGGGCGGCGAGCGAAGAGGGGGAGCCGAAGGGCGCCGAGCCGAAGGAGGAGGAGCTGAGGGGGCGCGGGCGAGGCGTGAGCGAGGGAGGGGAAGGAGCCGAGGGCGCGTCCGGGGGGGGAGGAGCCGAGGGCGCCGGAGGGGGAGCCGAGGGCGGCCGGTGGGGGGAGCCGGGGGGCGACGCGGGGGTGGGAGCGGGGAAAATGCAGTAACGGAGGAGGAAGACGAGGTCATTAATGACCTCGTCATTTGCGACGGAATCAAGTTCGTCGCAAATCGCTTTTTGCGACGGAATCAATTTCGTCGCAAAAAGCAGCTATTTTGCGACGAATTGTCCGTCGCAAACAGATTTTTTGCGACGGACAACACGTCCGTCGCAAAAAATAAAAAAGGGCGCCATTTTGGCGCCCTTTTGCGACGGAGTTCAATATCCGTCGCAACTTTTGCGGCCGCTTTTGCGACGGAGTTCAATATCCGTCGCAACTTTTTGCGACGGATATTGAATATCCGTCGCAAGAGGTTTGAAAATGGGCGGCATTTTTGCCGCCCATTTGCGACGGAATTCAATTCCGTCGCAAACTATGAGAATGGGCGGCCTTTTTGGTCGCCCATTTGCGGCGAATGGAATTCCGTCGCAATATTTGCGACGGAATTTAATTCCGTCAAGCAAATCGGGAGAATGGGCGGCCTTTTTGGCGCGCCATTTGCGACGAATTCAATTCCGTCAAAACCGTGAGAATGGGCGGCCTTTTTGGCCGCCCATTTCGACCGAATGGAATTCCGTCGCAAATTTTCATTTGCGACGGAAAAACAATTCCGTCGCAAATTTTTTGAATTTGCTACGGAATAAATTCCGTAGCAAATTCCGTCGCTATATTTAGAATTTCTAGTAGTGATTGTTGCTCCATTAACAATAATGAATGGAGTAAAGAAAATGAAGAAATTAAGGAAGATAACTAGAATATTTTAAAAAATATATGTCAGATTAACTAATTCAAATAAATTTCTTAATCTAATTAAATTATATAAATATGTCTTAGAGGAGGAATATATCAAAATATTACATTGTTCCCAAATAGATGCTTTGAATATAAAATATTAACGAGTTAGATTAAACAAACTGATAGTTATGTTACTTGTTGAGATTTGAGAATGAATTATTAGAATTATTTATTTATAAAACTCTAATAATATATATATATATATATATATATTTTACCAAACTTTAATACTCCCTCCTGTTGACATAATTGAGAAATTGATTATGGTCCTAGATATAGGACATGTTTCTTATATTTGTCAATTTGTTTATAATTTACCTTTATGGATACTCCTTTAACAATAATTAAGTAAGAGAGATGTGGATAGAATGAAGGAAGATAATTAGCATGTTTTATAAAAAAAACAAGTCTTGTTAACTAATATAATCAACTTTCTTAATCTAATTAAAATAGGTAAATAAGTCTTATATTAAATATCGAAAGAGCATTTAATTTGACAATTTAAAAAGGTTAAATAATGATAGGAAAGTTACTCCCTCCGGTTCTAATTATAGGACATATTTAATCGATTTTGGAGATATTAAGGAGAGAAGTTAAATTAGTTAATTTTACTCATCTTCCTAAAATACCCTTATATAAATTTAAAATGACATAAGTAAAAGTGAATTAACAACCCCTACCCTACCTCATACCTCTCCAACTTAGAATTTTTCTTTCCACACGTTTTTTAATTGAAATAACGTTTTTGCTATATATACATATATATGTGTGTATATATGTACACACACACACAGATATAGATATAGATATAGATATAGACACACACACACATATACATATATATATCTACACACACATATATATGTACATATATGTGTGTTTATATATGTACACACAGATATATATTGACAGGCGCACACACACACAGATATAAATATATGTATACAAACACATATATACACATATACACACACACTCACAGATATAATGATATATATATGTGTGTGTCTATATATATATGTGTATTTGTGTATATATGTATGTATATTTATATATAGACACACACACATATGTAATCACAAAAAACCAAACACACTTGCGATAACAAAATAGGGGTATTTTAGGAAAAAGTTGACAAAAATTAGAATGTTGTCTTATAATTAGGACCAAAACTAACTCTAAATATTGTCTTATAATTAGGACCGGAGGGAGTAATATATAAGCTGTATTATTGCACTAGATTCTATCTAAGAACTTTGCCTAAAGTCCTGAAACTAGGTGACACTTGGCACGCCTTGAATAATGAATATGTGTTCATGGATGGCGACATGCATCGCATCTAAGCTGTATCCTGTATTGCAAGTTTGGATCACGAAGGTTGTGTTATATGAAAGAGACGTAGAAACAAGAGAGAAAATAAATTTTTATATATACGCACTGATTCATTGTTTCTTTATGCTCTTTGGAAATTCCACTAAAGCAAATAGTTTAACAAAAATAGAACTTTGTTGATGCCAAACGCAACACAACGTCCAACAATTAAACGGGTAAGATCACATTGCTTTATTTTATCCCATTTCTAAGATGCTGCCTGCAATTGGAAAACGACGTTAATTCTTGAAAGTGGAACATGACATATACTTCGGCATGCAAATATGCACTCATCAATTGATTCCTACTGCAATTCATACACACACACACTGACTTCAGGGGATTTGAAATTTGATGTTGCTTATTCAGCAGCTTATATACTTTGATTCCAACTTATCTGAAAGTGACGAAAAGATCCAAGCATTGAACTTTATTCTCAATCAATATCATCAATACTCTTAATATGCAAAAAGGAACCCACACACATATAAGTGGGGAGGATTGTTCTTCTTTTTATGGTACGCAGAACATCTCAGTGATCTGTTTCTTTCACCGGGAGTGTTGTTTCAACTCATTATAAGTATTTTTTCTCTCTATTCCAACCTCGGAAAAATTTAAAGTAAAGATATACATTTTCTATTACTATAAGGATGCGATTCTTTTACCACTTTGCAAGTTAATTGCATGCACATTCACATTATGGCTGTCATTATGAAAGTTTTCATTCATGGAAGAAGATGCTTGAGCTGACATTGAAGTGTTAGGGAATATATAACGTGTGAAATTAATTTGAGGAATCGTTACGTTCCTCTTGTGTGTGTATCTATATATAGATGCCATTCTCAGATTCTGCCACCACAAACTTTTGCCCTTTGGCATCAGCTATAGCTTCACTTTTGATACTTACAGCTTCAAGCCCTCACACACAACTAATTTCATCGCATCTTCATGATTTACTTTTCCACGATTGTTTTTTTGGGGTGGCTTCTGAATGTTTTGATGTTGGCATGCATACAAATCTCAAAGCTGTTTATGATTATCCATATTTATGGTTATTACATTTATGATTATTACTTAATGTGTGTTTAGAATAAAATATAAAATCACGCTCAATTCTTAATATAAGATATAATTTATGGTGCAACTTACAGTATAGACTAAATCCTATATTAACGATGGGATAGAGTAGTAAATACATAGATAGTCAATAGTTTTCAGTTCTAGTAAGGAAGTCTAAGAAGGGTTATAACCACTCGAACTCAAAGTCAGGGTAAAAAAAAAAAAAGTTTTTGGGACAACTATCTGAGCTTGGAATTTAACATGTACAGGGTTCAAATTTGGTTTGGGAGCATTGCATATTTTACACACACACACAGAGTATATATTATATATTATGTATTAAAATTTCATGGATAAAAAACAACTTTTGCATAAAGATTGCGTATCTTAATTTGGAAAATATTAACCGCTACACTGACGTTGGCGACAAATTTAGTGAAAATTTATTCTATGTTTTGCTAGGAATAGATTAGATCAGGACAAGGTCCCAAAAAAAAAAAAAAAAAAAAAAAAAATTAGAGAGATTTATAGATCAGATTAGGTCGGGTATATGTTGTAATCTTACACAGGCCATGCGGGGGGATTAAGGGTCTGGTTTGTTGGCTACAAATGCTCTGTTTATAGTTTTCCTACTCACTGTTTCTAACCTTTGTAACCATCTTTCATTGGAGTGTTTATCATAATATCACTTTGTTCTTGTTGAAAAAAAAAAAAAAAAAAAAAAAAGACAATCTGTTTATTTGGTTGCTTCATTATCAATTATCAATGTAAGGCCCATCATCACAATTATTTAAAAATAAGATCGTAAATAAGGGGTAGAAATAGATCAGACTAAACTAAGTTTTGGTCAAATTGCCTTGAACTTGGCTTCGAGCCTATATAAGATTTTTTTGGGGCCAAATCCTGAGCCCGCCAAACACCTGGCCCAGCCTACAAGCCTGATTCATAGTGAGGATTACATAATTGTCAAAATGTTATGATTGGCCCTTGCTCCTGTTTGCCTTCAGTCTCCACTGTCCATTGTTTCCTGACTCCATTGTCGGCCACTAATGGTGCCACCATAGACATTTTAGTTCAGTTCACCACATAAGAGTTTATGGTTTGGCTTTATGTCCTTGCTTAATTTGCAAATGTGACTTATTATTCACTATTCAGACCATAGATTTTGTGCTTTTTCTTAAAAAAAATGTTTTTAATGTATGTACAGAGTCAAGATCAGATCAAAACTTGAATTGATTTCATTCACCATTTTGTTCTCTTTGTTGATCTGTATACATCTCTAGTTGCTAAGGTACATAGTTTGCATTATTGTTATGCTTCTGAGGATCATATTTCATTGAAGGAGACGCTGTGGTGTACCTACCAATGAAGGTTGAAACTAGCAGCCTGCATAAGGGGATGAGCAAAGTAAGCTCCTAATGTTACTGCAGTGATTGTCAAGTATGGCAACCTGATAAACTCCCTATAGTAATCTTTCGGCAACTTTTGCCGGCCATCGAGGATTGCTGCGAAGGGGACTATGCTTGTTCGGGCTTTAACGGTCTCAAAGTCCTCGCCGTATCTTCTAGCCAGTCGCCTGTCTCCATTCCAAACACCAAATAAATGATGCGCAATTAAGCCAACAGAAGCAGCAACAGCCACAGAATTTCCAATCCAGACTGTGTGAGCTAGACACCATATAACCTGCCCAACCATCTTCAAGCAAAACAAATTTTTCTCTTTAGAGAATGCCAGATACATGTTTCACTTAGCCTAGATTTCAGAATACTCAAAACAAGAATTTCTGTTGCCATCAAGTCAAATGAAATTATTGCAGTTATTTTATGGCTACATGTCATTATGTCAGATATGGCATTTCTCAAAAATGACACATTGAAGGTAGTCAATACTTATGCATCAACAAAAGTAGGAGATACAAAAACAACAAACAACAAAGTCTTATCCCACCAAGTGGGGTCAGTAAACAAAAGCAGGAGAATCTTGTACTATAAACAGATTTGATGGTGTCCAAATCGCACGCAGATCCATCACAACATCATGCATAAATCGAATGGAGGCTGATGCAAAATGAAGATGTATACCTGTGGATGTCTGGTTATTCTCATTATGCCAGTTTCCCAGAGATGTATCTTAGGCTTGTCAACTGCTGCAACCTCTAGAAGATTAAATGTTGAAGGATATAGGAAAAAGAAGGAAATGAAGTTGGCCAGCCACAAAAGTTGGTGAACCCCAGGAACATTCTGGACTTGCCACAGTTGAAGTCCCTCATATCTGTGGTTAATAAAATATACCTGTGTCACAGAGAAGAAGATTTAGACACTAGTTATCTTGGACAAAGAAGCAGTTCTGAAGCTTTGGAGAAAAGCAAAAAGGAACTTACAACCATACTGACAGCCAAAGGTAGTGATATCCCAGCAAAAAGAACACGGTAAGCTCTTTCTCCAATGAGCTTCTCAGCAGTGTCTCGAAAGCTAGCCATGCCACTGTGGACACCAGCAAATATGAGTATCAGGATCAACATTACCACCTGAAGTGTGATATATCATGAGTCAGTTCTGATTGAAAAACCACTGTAATTATCATAGTCAGGTTGCACATGTCGAACAAAAGAACAAAAACAATAATCATGCTCATCATATTGAATGATACAGAGATGGAAAATAGATGTTGCTAAAAGAAAAGATCATTTTCGTGAACAACTTGTGATGGAGGCTTTATCTGTTGGCTAGATGAAAAACTGTATGATGATCCATAAGATTTTGTTCAGCAAAACTAGTGCCATTCTCATTTGACAAAAGTCAAGCTTGTATTCCGAAGCTTGTTGAGGATTTACTATTTCCATTCCAAAATGTTGTAGATTTTCTGGGAAGTAGTTGACTCGGGATGGCACTAGTTTTGCTGAACAGTGTCAGAAAAAATTATTTCCCATATGTTAAGTATGAACTATGAAGAATTCCTGGATTTCCATATATAAACTTTTCAATTCCAACTATGTAATTACTGACACTCCTCTCCTTCCAAGTCACAAAACTAGCCTGAATTCAAATTCAATTTAAATTTAGGGAAGCAGAAAAATATTACAATTTTTTTTTTTTTTTTTAAAAAATAAAATTTGTTCCCTATATAACTAAAGTGTGAGCTTTGGAATTTTTCTCAAATTCTTTCTCCCCCTAAATCCATAATTGCTAACTATTTCGGGCCATTGAGACCATAGCTCAACTAATGCCAGTTTCAATCTGATTAAATTTTCTAGCTTTCAACAAATGAAGGCATACAAGAGAAGCCGGTTTGTAGGCAAAGGCTTTTAGAAATAAAACCTATTGCAGGAATAGTTTAACCAATAGCTCCCATGAAATTCAGCAACTAGTGAAAGTAGTAAGAAATCACCTCATGACTATCTGAAAGTTCTGAAACTGCCTCAATAAAAGCTTTACCATACCCTGTGGAATTATCAATCCAAACTACATCAAGAACAAACAGAACAACTCCCAAAATCACCGTGAAATAAATCCACGAAGATATCTTCTGCTCCTCCAAATCAAACGCCGCTGAGTCCTCACCCACCGAGCTCGAATCTTTCGTTTCAGTGTCTCCAATAGAAGTACAGGCAATGAATTTCCGAGAAATTAACACTTCTTTCGAAGGTTTCTTTAAGGAAAAAATATCATTTTTATTTGGTTTTGATATGGGGTTCATGAAAATGGCAGTGGAGACCGAATTAGAGGGCAGAGAAACTGATCGGTGACGGGTTTTGTGGGCTATAGAAGAGAAGTGGGTTGAAATCACAAGAGGAGAAGCCATGGTCAGACCTACCGGAAGCAAAGTGAGTCCAAGAATTATATGCACTTTTAGAAAATTGTAGTGAAGGGTATCTGGTATCTGCAGAAGGCCATCGCTGGTGCTGGGTCATTTGGAGTTTTGCGGCAGATGACGCGTGGAATATTGCTCAGCAAATAAAATTTTAATGATCCTTGGTGGCAAAGCCGATGAGTTGAAATACATCTAGATTTTCGTTTTTATTACAATATATAAGAATAAATGTATTTAGTCATTTTTATAAGGTATTTATTTATTTTTAAAGATCATTAAATATTTTTTTAATGTATACTTATAATTAATAAGTGTAATTGGTGTAAGTAATAATTAATATAATATTAGATTTTAGTACAATTAGTAAGGATAATATTGAAAATTATATAAATTTTAGGACAAATTTAATGATTTTAACTTCTTATTGATTTGTAATAATTGTAAGTTGGTCTTTATAATAAGGATCAGAGAAAATATTTAAAATCCAATATTTAGAATCCAACAGGCTTATTCTTGTGAGTTGAGATAATTTTTTTAAAAGTTATTTTTAGAGACTTCAATCACTATTTCAAACAGATACCTATTTTGCCGGATCATTGATAAGGTAAAATTTTATAGCCTATAAAGTCCGCAAGTGCACGGGCCGTATCAAGTGATAAGAAAAATATCGTTTCCATAAAAACTTAGTACCTACAACTTCAGTTAAGTATTAATTTCACAATTTCGTTTAAGTTGAGCAAAAAAAATTGAATTTGATTAAGATAAAGGAAAAGAAAATCAAAACCAAAATAAAAATAAGAGAACTACCACAATAATCAAATGAGCAACCCGAAATCCTTTAAGTTGTTAGCTTCATAAGCATTGTTTTCACTAATTTAATCAGCTTCAATATCAATTTTGTTAGTTAGCTTCATAAACCTTGTTTTCACTAATTTAATCAGCTTCAATATCAATTTTGTTAATCTCAAGTATAAATACTTACAACCCTCTCACAACCTCTCTTGAGTATAACTTGTTATGTCTAACATAGTTACGCAATAAAACTCGGACACATTCTTCAACAATTATATGGGGCCATTAAGTATATGTCTATTTAAACCGTAAATTAAATCGTAATCTAATCTCATATTACTTAATCTCAGAGCCTAATTAAAATCTCATCCCCTTCGTCAAGATAAATCCTAATGCTCAAAATCATATTCAATGATGGGCAATCATTAAATAGATAAAACTAATCAAGATTAAGTAACAAAAATTAATATCAAATTTAACTAAACAATGAAAAAAAAAAATTCAATTCACCAACAAGTTCATAAGGTCTCTAGGTTGCAAAACCAACTAGCCACACATGACTCTAATAAAATCCATAACAAAAAGACAAGAATTTAGGTTCAAAGAATAAAGAGAAATAGGAAAGAAAGATTCTCCGTCGCTCTCCACATGATCCTTCCGTCCTTCCATGGAGATGGAGATGATGAGATGAAGAAGCGAAATCTTTCAGCCTCTACTCCTCGCTTCTTTGTTCCTTCTTGTTTCAGCGTGTCTCCGATCTTCTATCTTTCGCCTCCTCCTTCCTTCATATATATAACCTAAATATAACTTAGGTCATGGGATCATTGATTCTTTTTTCTTATTACAAAGATATCTCATATCTTGTAATTTACTCCACCAGATCACGTAATTGATTTTATTTCTATTTTTTTTTTGCGTGGGGACCATCAAGTTTGGTGATTGCATATCCTCTTAATTGCTTTTTCTATTTCATTCTAAATCGACAAATATTTACTGCACAATAAAAATAGGATATGAGTAAATTTTATGATGATTTATTCTCTGATTTTAAGTTTGATTCAATAATGGAAAAGTTCATAAGAGATAATTAAATAGGTATAAAATATTAATAACTCCAACTAATTCTCATAAAATATACACCTATTTAATCATAAAATATATACTTATCAATCATGTCCGTCAATAGAAGCTAAGTTTCATCATCTTCTGGTTTTTTTCTTTGGGGCCAAGTTCGTCATCTTTTGGTTACTCCTGTTATGAAAACATGTAGATATCACTTTTATAGGATATGGTACATGTCTATGTATTGTCTATTATGTTTATTGAAATGTGAAACTATTTCCAGCCATAACAGCATCTAAGAGACTAAGACAGAACTATAATGATGAAAATGTTTGGGTGAATGGTTTAGTTATTTGAGAAAGATCTTAACTTCGCATTATATGCTTTGCAATAGGTTTATTATCCATATGCTTTTGGTTGGTGACTTTAATTCATGAATTTCCGTAAGCATCGATTGCATCCAACGACATAGAAAGTTTGTCAAGAAATCACCAATTGAAATTTATTGGAAGACAGTGATCTACTACAAATTGCATCTCATTCTTAATCGTGAGATGTTAAATGTTGTCAACATAATTAAAAGTAGTGAGATAGACCCATCTTCAAATTAAATTCCAATGAGTGGCAAGCTACCTGTATCCTATTTGCGAACAATAATAATAAATTCTTGTAGCGTTCACTCGCATCTCGTGATCTATATTTAAAAGTAGGGCACAAGAAGAGCAAGTGACGTACAAATGGCCAAATGGGTAAAGATAAATGTAGGGCACATTAGTTTTTTCCCCCTTATTTTTTGTCCAAATCACCTTCACATGAGCTTTTTTTTTCCTCATTTCTTGTCCAAATCACCTTCACATGAGTTATTTTCCCCTTATTTCTTGTCCAAATCATCTTCTCCACCATTAGCGGTTTCTTGCTGCCAACTGTGCATCCATCACTTTTACTCCAACTGTTTTTCATTTCCCAATTCACTTTCATTTTGCAGGCCCACCCCATCTTCTCAAAATCCAACCTTTTTTTAACTGATTTGCCTACATAATAGACCTCTCTCTCAAGAAGATCCATCCTCCATTTCTTACCAAACAAGAGCTCTGCAGTTGGCACCCTGTTGAAAGAAAGAAAGAAAGGCTTCGCCTTTTGTTTTTTCCTTCAGGAATCACACATTCTGTTGTGACTTTTCATTGTGAGGGAAGATGTCTGCAGCCGTAGGAGCTGTCTCTGCAGCCAAAGACGTTACCTTTAATCCTCATTTGGAGGAGGAGCATAAGAACAATGAAGCTCATGACACCGAAACAGAGACTGAAGCAGAGGAAGAAGATGACTCCAAGTTGGATCCTGACAGAGAATTGGACCTTGGCCCTCAATTTTCACTCAAGGAACAGCTTGAGAAAGATAAAGTAACATTATCTTTTCTTTCTTTCTGGATGTTTCTTTGGCGCTATGATTTTGCATTTGCTTTTCTGATTAAAACTAATCCATTCATGTACTTTCTGTTTTTCCTTCATAGGATGACGAAAGTCTGAGAAAATGGAAGGAGCAACTTCTTGGCAGTGTTGATTTCTCTGCCATTGGAGGTACTTTTGGAGTTTTCCCTTTTCACTGTGTCAAGTTTTTCTCTGCTTTCAAGGAATATGTACATTATAGAGTAAACTTAAACTAACCCTCTTGAATTAGATTGTCTTGAGTATGATATTTCCCTTCAAATCTTAGAAAACATCTTAATTGGCCTTTTAACAAATAGAATTCTTCTGTCAAGTACTTCAGGGCTAAAATATCCAATGTACCAAGTTAATGAATGTGTTGAAATGTGTCATTAAAAGTTCTGGAACAAAAGTTTTAGTTTTAAGCGAAAATTGAGAAGATCCTGTTTGTATACATATAATATATAGCATAACTCTGCGTATTGTGTCGTCTAGTTTCATTTCATCTCTTATTGGATTTTTGCAAGCCATGAAAAGCTAAACCAACCCATTCATTTGTTGAAAACCAGAGAGCAAAGATCCAGAAGTGAAAATTGTGAGCCTCACTATACTATGCCCTGGAAGGCCAGATCTCATCCTGCCAATCCCATTTACAACTTCTTCCAAGAAGTGTCTCTTCATACTCAAGGAAGGAAGCAAATACCGCTTGAAATTCACCTTCTCTGTCTCTAACAACATTGTTTCTGGTCTCAAATACACCAATATTGTCTGGAAAACTGGTCTTAGAGGTGAGACAAAAGCTATTCTTTTTGTGTTTTCCCAGAATGATTGAGTAACACTGTGCTAGTCATTCATTAATGTCTTTCATGATTTGCTTTTTCCAGTGGACAATTCAAAAAGAATGCTGGGAACTTTTAGCCCACAGCAAGAGCCGTACACATATGTGTTGGAAGAAGAAACTACCCCTTCTGGCTTGTTTGCTAGAGGAAGCTATTCAGCAACAACCAAGGTAAGAAAACTAGATAACCTACAGAAAATTGATTCACATATGGATTATACCAATTATATTTGATCAAACTATCTTCATTATCATTTTATGCATAAAAAAGAAAATGAATGACTGAATTTTTGTTGTTTCAGTTTGTAGATGACGATGGAAAATGCTACTTGGATGTCAACTACCACTTTGAAATTCAGAAGAATTGGCCAGCAAAACACTAAGATTCAATCTATGTTAGGTTATTGGTAGATTTGCTTCCTCTGGCATCTTGTATCCATTTGAAACAGACAGATTGAAATCCAACATGTTGTTCATCAGTCATCATATTCAGTTATTGCCTTCATGCACATGCATGTTTGTACTCATCTTTCTACCCCTTATATGGTTTCTTTTCCCTTTTCTATTGGTACTCAGAAAAAAGATCTGTTTCCTCGTTACTTTCTGATACTTAACAGCATTCTACCTAAGATGCATCAAGACCCAATTTTGGGATCTCATTTCTAGTAATATTAATCTTCTAGGGGTAGCAAGGGACCCCATGTGGATAAAGATACGGAAATCAACAAGTGTCTTCCACTGTTACCTTTGTTTTCTGAAGCAAATGGCCAAAAGGTCCATCAATTCTTTGGTGGTCCAAATGCTTTACCCACATGATGAGCACATGCCTTTTGCTACATAAGGAATATAAAAAAGAAAGAGGGTTGGCAAGGGGGGAAAAAGATAAAGCAAAACTTCAAATGAAACCAAACTTTGACCCCATCCATTGTCATGATTCAAAATTTAAATATTGTGAATAATATTCAGCTTCAAGTCTTCAACACTCTAAATGATCGGCGGTTTGCATTTACTTATCATCTAAGTCCTTGAGTAATTCCTGATTCTTCTTCTATAATCATGAACCCATCTACTCAAATATCAACATTTTTTATACTATTTTATTTCAGAATCTATTCCCGGACAAGATATGTACTTTCATCATTATTTACATGTGTTTTTTTTTTTATAATTATTTACATGTTATGTGGGTGGTTTAGTTAAGAACACAATCAAGTTGGTCCAATGGGCCCTCATAATTGTTCTTTGAAACTGATAACCTGAAATGTAATCATGAAGGCTATGAAGCTGGTAGAAGAAGAAAGTATTTGGTGAACACAACCTTACCATTTTGCCGATCTAACACACAAATGTTAGTGCTCCATTAAGTAGTTGGTTAATTCATACTAAACCAACCATGGTGGTTGTTAAAAGCATCATTGTACATTTCTGGTATATGGGAAATAAATGAAGCCTAAGATGCAAATTATCATGGGGTCATCCCTTTGTTTAGTGTTTTGCAGTTAAAGACAAAGTAGGTGCTACTTCGAGGACTAACTTTTAGCAAATTAACCTCAGTTTATTAGAGCCATTCATGATTCAACTGCCGCATTTCTTAATATTTGTAAAGTTTATAAAGTTACTCTTCATATTCTCCTAATCCAAGCAAGACAATTACAAAAGATTGTCTGTAACTTAGATATATACATGTTACCCTGCATGCATCGCCACTATCATTATGCTCTCTCACAGTGCTGCGAAAAGTGCAAGCATCCACTTTATCTTTTAATTTGATTTATTATTTAATATCAGCTTCTCTTTTTCTCTTTTTTTTTTTTTTTTTGGGTATACCATCACCAATTGGATCATTATTGTTATGGTGGAAATAACCGATTCTCAGCAACATTTTTATTTTTCAAATGATATCATTATGGTAGTGGTTTGATAGAATGATGAAGTTTTGAAGATTTTCTTACCAATTGAGTGATGCTTTTAAGTCCCAAAAAGAGGACAGATACGTTTCCTGGCAATCTTCTTCGGTTTATTGCCCCCTAGATAGTTTTCCTTAGGCGTCAAAAAAAATTTGACCTACTAAATAGCTTTCTTTCCAAGTAAAGTTTTATTATTATAGTAAATCATGACCACAAGCAACGGAAAAAAGCAGCCAAGCCAGTGAGCCACCCTTTAATACATAGACTTTTTCTTTGGTTCGTTTCTATGGTATCTACCACATAATTTGATAGACTGTTTATACATAATAATTAAAAACAAAATGTTGAATACTATTACAACGATACGATAGAGTACATTCAAAATATTCTATAATGTTTATTGGCAGGTATGATCTACAAATAAAGTGATACTACCCATTTAAAAGGGGGAATGATATTTTTTACTAGACAAGTTTTTTTTTTTTTTTTTTTTTTTTTTTTTTCCTCTATTGAAGGCAATTCGGTTCAAGGCATTATCGAAAAGTGAATAATATTTAGGTTCTAAGAAATTAATTCAAAAAATTTTACTTGATTACATATATTGATTCAAATAATTTGAAAATATGATAATTTTAATTGCAAATCTCATAGGTCCATTCAATAATTTGAAACAAAAATCCCAACCCTATTACTATCTATATATACATTTTGTATCTCATCATTCAAATTAAAGAGCATATTTAAAACCTAATTGTCGTTCTCCTATTTAAAAATTACACAAAATGCAAATTTTGCCTGTCAGAAGAGAGCTAGGACAAACCCTTAATGAGGTTGAACTTTGGTTAAACTGCTTCCTTCATTATTTTACATTACTCATGCAAGTTATGTATGGAATATAGCTCTGTTTGGACCATTGACCTTGGTTAAATACCATCTCTCATTATTAAGATTGATGAAACAAGAACCTATCAACTCCAACCAAAGGCAGAATTGGTGTAAAGCCCTAATTCAATTTTCTATTACCCTATCTCAACAGCCACTCCTTTCTGTATTGTCCTATACAAAGACATTTTAGAGCATATGCACATGTGTCCTGTATTTTTGTAAAAGGAAAAATTTAGACAGCAAAATAAACCCAAGGAAAAAGAAAAATTACCAAGATTCCCCCCTATACAGTAAAGCACCCTGGCATCACCAATAATCTAACAAAGCAAACTTTACCAGCAATCCAATTTTACCACCCTCAACCACTAGCTTAGCAGCTGTTACCAGCCAATGTCCAGGAGCATCATGTGGACCTCTCACGACCTCAGATGTCTCCACATATTTAAGCAGCTTACCGGAGCGAACTGGCACGGGCGGACCTTCTGGATAAACACCAGAATTAAGTACGGTTGGAGCCTGCTTCCGGGGCCCTGTATTATTCTGTTGTGTGAATGTGAAGGTCGTGCTGATATTAGATAGGAAAGATGATTTCCTTGAAGCATCTGGTGCGGTAGTCCACTCTGTCTTTCGTATACTGCAGTTCGGAATATGAGTGAAGAGAAGTCGAAGATGAAGCACATTTCTTGGCCAACTCCCTTTGCTAAAGAGTTGAGCACCAATCACAATATAAACGCCACTAGAACCTTGCAACCAGTTAGGATCATGCTTTACTACAGATGTGCACACATTTGAGAATCTCTTCCATCTGACTCGCTCCAGGAATTGGTCACTGGATTCTTGATCATCAGAACCTCGCCACATGGAAGGCCTGCTCATGGTTGGGTTACTTGAGGAGAGGACCATAGTGTTAGGGAGGCTTGAAAGATGCTGTACATGTATTGCCAGTCTGTCACATTTTCTGCCCTCTAAGTACAAGCGGAGGCCAACCACAGGTTTTTCTTCACTTAGTACCTGGCATTTTGTCGAACATGCCAAAGTCAACAAGAGAAATATATTATCAATGTCAAGAATAAATGACGTAATGCATAAAGGAAGGCATGAGTCCCTGGAAGGCTATGTTAATCATCATAAAGTGATTTGCCAAGGCCAATACAAGATTTAAGTCTATGATAACTGCCAAAAACCTCAAGATTTATAACCTCAGTTTTTAAAATCCAAGACCGGTAAAGTCCAGACAAAAGAGAATAACAGAAAAACTGAAATATAAACATCAACTATAAGAAAGAACCTCGACAATCAAATGCCTGCCCGCTCAAATGGACGGTTTTATGTCTTACCTGTGCAGGGCTGACATGAAGTTTGGGGCCCATGAAACTAAATTGAAGGGAATGAGAAGAGCTCTTTCTCAATTGATGCCTGAGAGGCAGCTCACAAAACATGGGAGCCCACTGCCTAGGAATTTGAAATTCTAAGAAGTATTGTAAATCGTCAGGAGCAGGCTTATCTGAAAAAATCAAGTAAATCAATTAAGTGTTGTGCTGTGTGCATTAAACAGGGAAGATTTGAAGAAACAATGCACTGCAGCAAATGATAATATTAGAAGCTTATATGTAGGGAAAAATAAAAGTACATCTAATGAAGGCTTATCTGCCAAAAAGCATTTATTCAGGTGCAGAGTAACAGGAAATTTTATGAATGATAGTATGCAACAAATGATAACATAAGTAACTACAGTTATTTATTGAATAGCCAAGGGTGAAAAATATATGGAACACAGTGGCAGCTAATACAATTATTGTTGAATCTAAGAACAAGAGCTTACATCGCAAATACAAATTGATTGCATGACTAAGATAACCACTTCCAGGAATCCCCGCCAGTAGCGAGGATATAGGAACAAACTTGAAGAGAATTCCTTCAGGATTAGAAGGCACTGTCTGGAGCCAATTTGAGTGGCTGGGCTTAAGAACATCTCCTCCTCTTTTCGAGCAGATAATAGTGAGGCCCTGTTACACAATAAATCATGATAAGCACCACAGCCTAGAATTTTTATTCATTGTGAAAATAAGAATTTCCATTTTTCTGGCTTACATCTTTGCTTGATGTTTCAGATATATTGGTGAACTGCATTGTGCTTGGTTGCATCACACGATTGAAGACTTCAGGAACCTAAGTGGACATAGAACTCATATCAATAGGCAAGTCACTTGTATATTAGATCAAGAATTAGACAAGATAATGCATCATACTTTATGTTTTCCATCTGCCGTCTTCCTCTGTAGTAGAGAAGGACTTCTTCTATCAGAAAACATATAATCTCCAAGATCCTCTAAACATCTTCTGATATCACTAGGAGGAACCTTTGAAGAGTGTTTTTGTTTAACAAAGATTACATCTTGCCCTCCAACAGCCATACCCACTATTATGTGAGTGCCATATGTCCGGATGAACCTGCCTAACAAAATTGATCAGCACCATCATACTCATAAACTGAAAATCACAACCTTCAATTGATCCCAACATCAGTTACTATACATCCAACTAGATTATTCCGCTCTTTAAAATGTTCAGAGTTCACTCATATATTTTTGGCCATGGCCATGTGATGTGCAGACTACTCTATTACTTTTGAAATTTGATCATGAATCTCTTAGACTTTCAAGTTAATGTAAATAATCTCCTTGACATCAGTCTAATATTTCACTAACAAAAGCATGACATATAGCGAGGTTATGTGCAATAACCTAATGTTGAACGGATAATCTACACGAATTTGAGAGTTCAAGAAGTTAAATGTACAAAATAGTTTAAATTCTTTGTAACTAATGTGTCACACTTCCATCATTAAAATTATGATTAACTAACAGCAAGAGGACTACTACCTATACAAAGTTGGATTTTCAATGTCAAACTACAGAATTTAAGTGGGTTATTCGTTGGTGATCCAAAGTTAATAAAAATTGAATCCAACTTAGGCAAACTGGGTGTGGATCCCACACACTATACAGAGCCTAAAAATGAGAAGCAATATTCTTGACTTAAGAACTGTACAAAAGTATTAAAGTTTTTATATTGATCATAATGGTGAGAAGTTAAAACCAAAAAATGTGAACCTATTTCATGAGAAGCCAGTGCAAGTACAAATATGTTAAGTTCCACAATATACGCAAAAATACCTTCATTTGTCTATTAATCAAAGATTGAAATGGTGTTAGGTTTACCTAGACAATGAAGCTGGATCCCATTGGGATGGAACAGACTTCTTTACTTCCTCTCGCAGAACAAGTGGAGAAGCTATTAAGTGCAAATAGTACAGTGAAATGAAATAACCATCAAAAGCAAGATATTTGGTGTCAGCAGCATCGCGAAACCAATCTCCACTAAAATCAAAGAGAGCATTAAAATAGCCCGAAGGAATTTTTCCTTGTATTGCTGACTTTTGATTAAGTAACTCTGACATCTGCAAAGGAAGAAAGCCACATACAATGCTTTTATAGAAATAGAAGAAAATTTATTTGGTAGAGAACAGAGATTTACAAGGGAGAAAGTACGAGATATTGCATAGAAATTTATTTTATTTCTGGTGATATGGACATTGTTGTTTTAGAGGAGGCTACTTTTATCTAATGCATTTCACGGGATTTAGTTCTAAAGTCTTTGAGGGAGGATGTATGGAAGGCAATTGCAGATTACTTTATAGCTCCAAATTAGAGATTTTTAAATCTCACCGATCTAAGCTTCTTATATAAATCCAGAAATTTAAGTCCCCTGTTCTTTTCCCGTCCACTCAGGGCCAGCCTCGTCTAATTTCTACTCTCTTGGTGTAATACAAACTACTTTTCAAATTTAATTTTCAAATATACCAGGCATTTATCTCACCACGGTACTTGGCTTGCCCAGAAATAACGGTTCCACTGGCAAAGCTATGCATGAAAAACAAGAATGCAACAAATAAAGACCCAACCCATGCGAAAGTGAGAGTCGTATGATTGGATACACAAAATTACGAAGGGGCAAGCTTTTGCTAACATATATTATAAGTTAGCAAATTTGATTATTCCTCCAGAAAAAGTTGGCAATAAAAATTAAAAGATGTGAAGTCGTCAAGTTGCTCTCTAAACTAAACATATCTGAAAAAGTAGAGGATACACTAAACGCCTGGAATGCAACTGCAGAGCTCGAGTGTAAGTTAACTTCAATTCCTCGGGAATATTATATCTTAAAATTTGTTTTCAAACATTTTACATCAATAGCATTGTCTTCTTATGATATTTTAGAATCAAAATAGCACGTTAGAAGATCCAGCCTCGACTCGAAATCTGAAAAAGCATGAATTACTTGGGATAGAAAGAAACAGAACGGAGAGATACCCACCTGGTTGAATTGAAGTACATCGGATTTGAAGCGGATTCGATCCCCTTTATCACACCGGATATCCTCTGAAACTCCTTTAATAGTATTACCCCCAGGAATCAAAATGTCCCTTTTGTTCACTTCGTCCAGCTCGACCAACCTGCGGCCTTCGATTCCCTTGGCAAATTTCAATCGGAAATCACTGGTCAGATCAAACCCTTTACCGAGACACTCCAATGCTCTCATCTCAATGGGCAATTGCACACTATCCTCCATCGCAAACAACAAACAACCACGAGCAAAATCAACAAAATGAACAAAGAGGCGGCAGAGACAGGGAAGGCTTAATAAGCAGAAGCTTTAATTGTTAGGGTTGAAAACGATGGTTTCAGCGTGTATGGAGTCTTCTGACCAAAGGGGTTGCCACCCAAGACTGCAATTATTAAGCAACATGAAGGTCCTTAATTGCGGGTGGGTTAGCTTGTACTCGAAAAGACGAGGATTGAAGAAGAAGACAAAGATTTGTAACGAAGTGTAGGCTGTATAAAATCTTTATCCAAATAATGAGTAAAGAGAAGGGAAGACGAATCCTATGAAGGTTCGAGGAAGGAGCAGGGAGATGGGGAAGAGAGGACCCGCCGCAAGGTGTTGACTGGAGAGAGAGAGAGAGAGATAGAAGGTGGGAACAGAACAAAGGAATTTCAAGGGATGACAGTCAACTTTGTTTACCTACTCTGTTCCATCTTTCACAAGGCATCAGTTATCCACATTAGCAAACCATTAATTAATCGACTCGGCGGTCGTCTTTGAAAATAAGACATGGATCGACCTCATACGCGTACAAACCAAACCCATCTGCTGCTGTGCTCATCTTTGTATTTATTCTACGTTTTCTTTCCCTCAAGTAATTGTTTTATAAAATCCTAACATTTTAATATTAAAAAGATATTAAAAAAAAAAAGCATCATTTAAATTTTAAAATCATTTTGATAACAACAATAATAGGATTAATAAAAATAGTAAAATAATTGACAACTTATTTTATTATGAAATCACTTATTTAGGATTTTAAAAGTTTAAGTTGTATTTTCTTAAAAATTTTCCTTAATACTACCTCATAAATATTAGACTTTGTTTATAAGTGAGTGTAAGATCTTTTTTCTGATTTTATCTCTTATATTAATCAATTTTCTCCAAACCACTTTACCAAACTCATGAATTATAACTGATATATTAATATAATCTAATGATATACATGTAAGAAAATCATATAACTATAAAATAAGTAATTTATTAAATTTTTTTTTTTAATTTCATAAAATAAATTAACCAACTCGAATAAGAAGTTTGATAAAATATTCAAAATACAGAGTTGAATCCAAGTCAAACACACAAGGACATTTCCTAGCCCCAATGGGCAAAATGATATCTTTAAATGGGGGAGGTACGGATTCAATAGCCTACAAAATCAGTTGGGAAAATTACACATAGGTCCCAAGAAACAGAAATATTTACATTTAAGTCCCTTAAAATGATAAAATTACTCAGAAGTTCCAGGGGACTTCCGAGTAATTATTCGAAATGTAAAATTACTTTCTTCGCCATAATAGTGCATATTTCACACGTGCGTTAACAACACAAAAAAGCATAAATTAACAACACAAAATGCATGTATTAACAACAACTTTTGAAAACCCCGAATTTGTCTTCTTTCACTTCCGGAAAGCGATTAACAACACAAAAAGCATAAATTAACAAAACAAAATGCATGTATTAACAACAACTTTTGAAAACCCCGAATTTTGTTAATAAATAAAGTTTTTGTTAATACATGCATTTTCTCGTTGTTAATTTATGCTTTTTCTCGTTGTTAATTTATGCTTTTTTCGTTGTTAATCGCTTCTAGAAGTGAAAAAACACAAATTCAGAGTTTTTAAAAGTTGTTGTTAATACATGCATTTTGTGTTGTTAATTTATGCTTTTTGTGTTGTTAATCGCTTTCGTGTGAAATATGCACTATGGGCAAAAGAAAGTAATTTTAAGTTAAAATAATTACTTAAGTCCTAAAGGACTTCCGAGTAATTTTGTCATTTCAAGGGACCTAAATGTAAATAACTGTTCCTTAGGACCTATATGTAATTTTCCCAAATTAGTTTCGCCCCCTTATAATTAAAAGTACACGTTTAATAGCGGAGTTACATAAAGAGAGTCCCTGAAAAGAAGGAAATCTAATGTTTAAAGGGTTGAGAAATAATTTGGCCAACGAATTATTATCTCAAGAAGTGTGTAGTATAAATAATTTTTACGTGGATAAAAAATATCAAAAAAATATACAATCATCATAAAAAACTTTTATTTTATGAGCGCCAAAGACATATAACTTTTACTCTGAAGCACAAAGATAAAAAAGTTTTACTCTATTTTTTGTGTTATTTTACATTTTTAAAAGTTTTTTTGTATTTTTAGTCTACTAAAAAGTTATTTGTCTTCGGACGTTTTTGAGGTAATAGTTCATTGACCAAATTACTATTAACCCATGTTTAAAATACATAAAAGACAATATTATAAGTTTTTATGTGATAATAGTATGGCTTAGCTTGAGTTGGGTCATTAAAGGTGGTGTTATCGTTAGAACAACTGGCCATTAATAAAAGGTGTATATCTCATTTGATAATAGTGACAACTTAAAAATATATATAAATTTGAGAGATAAAATATGTTATATTTTATATTAGAATAAACACTTTAACTTACTCTAGCACTTATAATGTTTCGAGTAGGCGAGCAGTATAGCGATGAATCAGGAATTTAGCATTATCTGGGTAAATATTAATAATTTATCTTCTAAGCTTGGTGCGGCATAAACAAAACAAAAAAAAGTGCCTAAATGTAAGGAAATATCAAAACAATGTTGGACATTTTGGATGGTTATATATATATATATATATATATATATCAAATAAAAATAATTTTTAAAATGGGTTAAGGTCATTTTTGTCTTGGAAGATTTTACTATGGGCCACTTTTGTTCTGAAAATATAAAAAATAGAGCAATTTTACCCTGACCATTATCCTGATTAATTTTGACTATTAGTTGACTAAATATGTTGAATTGATAGTTTATATATTATCCAAATTGTTTTTGTTATGGGGTAAATTTGCCCGAAAGTTTTAAATGTAACTTTGAAATAAGATGAATTAAATAGCACATGGACTTCCAGTATAAATTTGTATCTTAACAAAAATGATATTGGTGGATTATCAGCTTAGCATATTTTGTTAACTAACAGTTAAAATTAACTGAGATAAAAATCAAGACAGAATTGTTCATTTTTTTCAATTGGAGACAAAATTATCTCTCGAAAAACTTCTGGAGCAAAATTATATTCCGGTGACAAAATTGCCCTCTAAAAAAAGGGAGGAAAAATGGGAGGTCCGTGGATTAGTTAAGAGTACACATACATGTTCCCTGGTCCTGATGGCATAAAGTGGGAAGGTTGACCATGCTCTTCGACCTCATTAATTCATTATATTATTTACTTTAGCGTCCCGATCTTTGCTCAATTAGAAATCAAAACCAATTCAATATATTCAATTCAAAGCGTGCCTCTTAATTTCTTCTTTAGAATATTCAAACTTGTCACATATACACAACCTCATGCCCGTGACCTTGTTGTTACTAATAATTAATAACAAATTATACTAAATGTGCATGTATACCATACAAGGAAGGTAACACTAATGAAAAGACATTTTTATTATTTTAACTTTTTTGTGTGTGTGTAGAGAGTAGGTAATGGATTAAGAACTTTTTCGTTTTTTGTTTTTTTGTTAGAAAAATTAAATGATTGAGACGTGAATCAATTTAAGGCTTGTTATACTTGGAACTAAGAATATCATAATCAAATCAAAATCAAATAGTAAAAGCCTCAAGAGCCAAAATAATGGACCCCGCACGTATAGTCAAATAAAAGAAAAGGTCAATGTAGTCGTGAGGTGTGAGTGATTTAATATGTTTTTTGGAGGACACATCACATGCTAAAGTCCTATACGTCTCACATCTGCCCATATTTTTTATGCGGGTCGTTGGCCTCCTTGTGTGATGCGTTGTGAAAGTGATATGTAATTGTTTTTGTTGTGTACGTTGGCAAACATTGATTACCCAAATAAACTCTGAGCAAAAGAAAAAAAAAAACAAACAAACAAAAACAAAGTAAAAAATTCCTATTTAAACATTTTATCAGCCTCAAAACACATAAATTAAATCTTGCAAAGTATCCGTATTTTCTATATATAAAAATATATTAGGTTGTCCTAACTAATAAAACTTTTGAATAGATATTATTCACACGACCCTTCTTCCTAAAAAATTGCATTTGAAGTTTATTTTTATTCTAAAATTTTCATGGATGATACTTTAGATCTCGAAAATGGTTTGGTTGTTTTATATAATCGTATGAACATTAAGATTTACAATTACATAATCAAGTTTATAAAATAATTATGGGTTAAGGTGCAAAAATAAATATGTGTTCTTGTGTCAAAATTGCTTCCAACACTAAGTGTTTTTTTGATATGTAAAAGTGACTACTTGGTTATAAATTAGGTGCAAAAATATTATTTGACCGTTAATTTTGATTTTTTTATTGATTGAATGATGACGTGGCTTTCAAGGTGCAAAAATACACGTGTGATTTGGTCAAAAGAGTATCCAACACCAAGTGCTTTTTTTTAGATGCAAAAATACAGTCTGACTATTAATTTGACTTCTTTTACTGACTAAACGATAACATGACTTTTAAAGCAACTTTGTGTGGGAAAAAAACATTAACCGGTCGCAAGTCTGAGTTGGCAAGAATTAATATCATCATCCCTATCACTTTGTTTGCCCTTGTAACAACACTGTATTTGAAAATCAAAACCTATCCAATGCGGATATATTTTTTATCCACACACCACTTTAGCTGTATGAGTTTCACGATGCTATTTCTAAGGCAACATTGGGTACACGTCACTCGATGCATACTCACTTCAGCCGACGCCCTGACGGTTCAATTTTAATGGATTGAAGGTGACAACAACATTGGACAGGTTTTGATTTTCAAGTATAGTGTTGTTAATTATAGGGGTAAACAAAGAGATATGGATAGTGAAATCAATTCTTTCCAACTCAGACTTGCGACTAGTCGGCATGTTTTTTTTTCCCACACAGTTGCTTTAAAAACCACGTCATCGTTCAATCATCAAAAGTTAAACTAACGGTCAAATGGTATTTTTGCATTTTTTTTAAAAAAAAAACACTTGGTATTGAACGCTCTTTGGCCAAACTATATGTGTATTTTTGCACCTTAAAAGCCACGACATCATCTATTTTTACACCTTGAAAGTCACATTATTGTCCAGTCAGCAAAAAAAGCCAAACTTAACAGCAAAAGTATTTTTTCACCTACTTTATAACTACGTAGCCACTTTCGCACCTTAAAAATGCACTTGACGTTGGATGCGATTTTAACAAAAATACATGCGTGTTTTTGCACATCAACCCAATAATTATTTATATGTGTTATAATTTTAATAAATAAATATATCAACACTTCACGGTTGAATGGGAAGAGGATTTCCTCATCGGCGGATCCCTCATTATCTCTCACAGGCAAATGCGGGCCGTCGAAATCTGATCCAAGGCTCCAAAATGATTTTCTTAAAAAGCGCGGTTTTTAAGAAAATCATTCTCGACCCCTTGGATCGGATTTCGACGCCGCATTTGTGATGATGAGAGATGGGCGGAAATGATAAGGAGAAGATCCGGACCCGGTTGAATGGCACTGGGGTACGTACTGTTGTAACTTTCAAGTGATTTTTCTCATTTATATGGTGGGTAATGGTATGCATAGTTTAATTCTTTAATTTGAATGAATGGTGTTTGGAAGCTTGGCTTTTATTCTTGGATTTCCCCCCCTCGGATACCTTGAATCAGTTCAATAATCTATTTTGATGTTATGAGCTAATTTATTATAAAAAGCTTGCACTATTGTTCATGTCTTCATGGATTTAAAGAAAAACAAATTAGAATAAAGTATATATTTGGTTCTCTGATATAATTTTAGTCTCTTAAGTTTGTAAAGTATATGTTTAGTCTCTTAATGTTAACACTGTTTGTCTGACTTAACGGAAAATACTAATTAACTCAACAATATTAAGCGATAAGCGTGCAATTTAATGTTGATCAAGCTTGCTTATATGTTAGTATTTTAATAAATTAATATTTTAAATCCTATTAATTTAAAAATATATTCAATCTTCTTCTACAAAAAAATATATTTAATCGTTATAAACTGTGAAAAACTGTAAAACAATATGTGAAAATAAAATATTTTTAAATTAATAGGAGTTAAAATATTAATTTATTAAAATACTAATATATAAACATGGTTGGTCAAGCATTTAATTATACAATTATCGTTTAAAATTGTTGAGTCAGTATTTTTCATTAAGTCAAACTAACGGTGTTAACATTAAGGGACCAAACGTACACTTTACAAACTTAAAAGACTAAAATAATACCAAATGTAAATATGAAGGACCAAACGTATATTTTAGTAAAAAAAAAATTATATATAGTATCCAGCAATGATACAAATATTTCTGTCGGATTGAAGCATATGATTACTTATATTAGAATTTATAATTTAACAAGTATTGCTAGCCGTAGGTTGAACAAAGAAGCTTTTATATAACATTTTGAGAATCCCAATCTTTCGCAAATAGAGAAGGATAGTTTATGGATATGTAAAATTTATTGTATAATTAAGTCTTTATAGGTGGGTTTTTTTATTATTATTGTATGCACAATACGCAATATTTATTTATTAATCATAATAAATCATGTAATTATTTTGCAATCATCTACTTTAAATGGTCCTTAAATTTTTATACTACCGAAAGGCCTAAATGTATTGCTTGTCAATATGATCTTTTTTGACTTCTCCTTGGCACTATTATTTTCCAATCAAATTGCCAAAGGTAATTAAATAAGAGATTTTACGTAAAATAATCATAAATGTATATTTGACCAAAAAATATATTCAAATATTTATTTTTCCAACAAAATATAATAGACAAAAGTTTTAGTCCCTAGCTACAAATCAAGGATTAGGGAGTTATTATAAAATTCACCTAAACATTTGTGAATCTCTTTTTTATCAGAATTTATAATCTAATTATCTGGTCAAATTCTGCTGCCTTAGTTAAAATCAAAATGCTAAAAACCTAAGAAATTCCTTCATATTCACTTAAGCTAAACTTGCAATCTACGTTCTTCAACCACATGTTTACAATACAGTATAATTATTAACTTAATGACTAAATGAATAACGACTTCATCATTAACAATTAACGATAACGGTTATTCCTAATAGGTTCAAGGTTCATCACAGCGTTTGATTCAACTGCAAAGTGTTCCATACTAATGTTCAACAGTCAAGCATCTGAGCTTTTAGGTTGTACGACAGCTGAGCTAATGAAGAAGATAAAGAAGGATTGGAAGTCTTATTAGTACTCATACAAATTTGAAAGTGGTTATATCTTTTTAATCAAAATGACCATTCCAACTTGCTTCCCAAAAGAGTTAACTATTGGATCTGTCGGAAGGGAGATTGTGGTTAGGCTAAAGGTGAAGAACTACAACATAAAATATCCCGCGAGGAGTATATGAATGGTTAATATTACTTCAGAGTATACTTCTCTTTCCATCCTCAAACTTTATCTTAACCGTTGGATTGAAATGTAACCGTTCAGATTTAATGTTTTATAAAAATATTTTTTTATTAATATAAAAATAACATTTTTATAAAATATTAAATCCATCAACATTTATCATTTATCATATTTAATAAAAAAAATCTATAAAAATTTCTATATAAAGAAGGGGATGAAAAATCAAAAAATGGGAAGAAAAGTGGTTAGAAACGTAAAAATGGTAAACTTGGTGTATAAATATGAATGTCTCATACTTTAGTTCAGAGAAAGACATTCTTGAAAACTTCAATATACTGGTGGTGGCAATATCATTGAAAAAGTAAGCAATCTACATAATACGCACATTAATAAATGTTTCACATTCACCCAACTCATCATGGTAATTTATAATAGTATTGAGCTTCATAGGTATTAAAGTTGTCCATGCGTAATTCTTTGATTTGAATATAATAAAGATAGTAAATTGAATTCAAATTACGCGTTCAATAAGGAAATCATAATTATAATAATGATTATATAATCACTATTAATTTCAAACGTGTCCCCGTGCGGTGAATATGATAACCACCAGTCCACCACTAATATTATGAGTTATCTTAAATGTTTATTCATGATTTAACCTCTCCAAGTTTTGAGCACTTTTATCGATAATGCTGATTAAATACGGAAGGAAGGGATTAAGTTGGATTTGAAGTTAGATGTTAATTAATTATAAATCATAATTTACGTAAACAAGAAATTTGCCTTGCATGATTATAGTATCTCCATAATTAATTTGGGTTTAGCGGGTTGAAAATCTATCACACCATAAAAAACCATGGTTATTCAACAACCGGCAAACAAGTTATAATTCTTATAAAAAACCCACCAACAAGATAAGATTCATTTTTAATACTTGATTGATTTAAGATTTTTAATCCTTGGGTGGCATCAAGATTTTAATATTTGATTCAGACAGAAAACCTACCATCAAAACAACCAATGGTTTATATAGAAATTTTTCAGAATATCATGCACTCCTCATTTTTTGTTGGAAGACTCTTTCGATGATATATTTAGTGAATAACCAAAACTGTAGTCATTTTGTCTCTGCTTTATTAAATTTTGTGTGGCACATAGCCTTCCATTTATTAATTTATTGACATTCTGTTGATACACCAAGATGATAATAAGTTCCCCAAAATAATACTCCCTGATAAGTTGATATATAAACATGTATTTAATCAATCCTTTATGCATTTCTGAGTTAAAAATTCAGTTTTAGACTATAAACAAATGCATTATAGTAATAAAAATTTAATTCTAGAATGTATCATTAACAGAATTAACATCTATGTGCAACGTACGGGGGTTAATACTAGTTTTTATACTGAAAGACGCAAATGTAATGCTTGTCAAGATGATCTTTTTTTGACTTCTCCTTAGCACTATTATTGCTGGACAATTAGAATAAAGGACCAAAAGAAAACAATATTTAATAGGAAGGACCTTAAAAAGTGTATTTATTTAAAAGGATCAAATACCTAAATTAAAAAATAAAAATACCGAAATGCCCTTATCATCATCCACTTCCACATCTTCCGATTCCTTTTTCTCTCATATTCACCAACTCTCACAACACGACTGAGTCATTTTTTTACTGTCAAAGATCTTGACATTGAAATGTAGAATCATATTAAAATAACCAACCAAATTCTAAAAACAATGTTGAACTGAAAAATCAAACAATATTCAACAAATTCTTAGGAGCGTTTGATATTGTGAGAGGCTAGCGAGGGGAGATCGAAAATTGCAGAAGATAGATGAAATCACCGTTGTCAACGACAAGGGGTAGCTTTCACTACCAAATCACAGTAAAAAAGTTGTTTTCATGGCCAAAGACGGACCACCACGCCTTTTGATCCCCATCAACTTGTAAAATCAAATCTCTCACTTTCTTAGCTAAGTCCGAACCTCATAGACTAAAGACCATGGGATTGAGGTGCAGATCTATGTAGCCCAACGTTAAATGGAGCCAATAATATTCTGTCAGATCTAGATTAAAGAGAAGATGCTGGTGGTTTGATAGAGACGATATGGTATTTTTAAATTTATATTTTAAGTTTTTGGTCCTTCTAAATAATTAGAGTTTTTATGGTCCTCTCAAACAAATATCACTTGCTCCAGGTCCTTCATTTTAATTTTTCCTATTATTTTTCAATCAAATTGACAAAGGTAAAAGATTAAGGGATTCTTTGTTAACTCATATTCAAATGTGTATTTTTCTAATAAAATATAACTGACAAAAGTTTTAGTCCACAGAATCAACGATTAAGGAGTTATTATAAATCCACCTAAATATATGTGAATCTCCTTTTTATTAGAATTTATAATTTAATTGTCTGGTCAAATTCTGCTGCCTTAGTTAAAATTAAAATACTAAAAACCTAAGAAATGCCTTCTTATTCACCTAACATTTTTTTTGCGATGAAATCACTTAAGAAATATGGATTATTTAAATTTGAAAATTTTTTGGAGTTCATGTTTCCTTTTCATGTGGAATTGTGATGGGAATCGGATTTAAATGAGTCAAATAATATATTTTAAAATCACACTTAAGAAGAACTTTATGCTCTGTGTCCAACCCTCTAAGACCTAAATTATATATGGGCCCCTCCAGCAACATCTTTTTAAACCCAAAAGGAATAAATTGAAAGTACAGGAATAATGTAGAGCCCATTTATTTAATTATCTCAATCCATGTTGGTCCGAAGAAAACCTAAAGTCCTAGGCATGCTCTTTGACCCTCTTTGAATACTTTGACTCTTTCGTTCTTCCCTTGACCAGAAACCTTTTTCTTTGTTCAATATAATCAAAGTTGCTTTTGAAATTCAAAATAAAAACTTACGACATTTGAACCACCTCCTCTTACTTCTCAGTGGTCACAGTGGTCCAACCTTCACTTTTGGACGAAGTTCCTGACTCGAGGAGCATATATGTTTAATTTGTATTCTATTAAAAAATCACCTTTTATTAATTGGATCATGCATGTTGATAAAATCTCGTTTTGGATTAGTCGGATGTTTACATATCTAATAATAAGAGTTTTTTTTTTTTTTTTTTTTTTTTTTAAGTGAAAAAACATTGGATATCGAGTGACCCAAAGGGTTATTAATTAAAAGTACCTCTTAGTATCTTTCCTTCTTAATTAAATTAATTATACTGGATACTTTTTCTTATTTTCTTCTATATTAAATACATATAACCTATTTAATTTGTTGGTATAAGACATTGAAGAGTATTTTTTAATGATAGCTGTTATATTTTCATAATAGTCATTTACTAACTTTATTTACTCTTAATTTAAAATTTGATGAAAAATCACTTATTCCTCATTTGTTAGAGCGCAAAGAAATTAAACAGAAATTTATGATTTACTTTAATTCATGCATCACTACCTCAAACTTCTGAAAGCAAAAAAGCCATAATATTTTTCTTAAAACAATATAAATTTAGTCTAACTTTTTTTTTTCAAGACTTAAATTCTCATAGCTACCCCAAGAAGTAAGCAAGATGGATGGGAGGGCCCTTTCCTCCATGTCAGGGTTCAACCTTGCCCTCTCCCCTACTATGTGTATCAAAAAAAAAATTCTCATATTAATTTTTAAACTAAATATATCATCACGAAGAAAATTTAATAGTCATAACATAGAAATTTATAGGACAATATAGAAATTTTCGAGTTTTGGCTAACAATCTACTATCTTCCATCTTTAATATAAAAGTAATTGACTTTTTTTGAAGGTTTAAGGAAATTCAATAAGTTAGTTAATTTTTTTTTTTAGTCAAATAAGTTAGTTAATTATAACGTAACATACGGTTGTGTATAATTAAATATTGAATATATTAATTTATAAGCCACAAAATTAGTTTGAAGAAAAACAATAAATATAAATACTTTAATGTAATTTAAATTTTTATAGGGTTAAGGTCAGTGTTGTTAAAACGTAGTGTCAACATTGAAACGGTGAGGGTGAGGAAAAACGTAAACACGGAAACGTAAAACGAAACGTAAGAGTTAACTACGTACTACAAAAAAAAAAAAAAAAATCCAATATATGTAAAACTAAAACACAACAATACATTAAAAACATCACAAATTTCAGTTTTTAGTTCAAAAACAAAAACTCAGTCATCAATCATCATAAAATACACATTAAAACCAACATCTCTAATTTAAGTCATCGGAGTTAAAGTCAATGTCAATATCATCTTCTTCATCCCCTCCCCCACTAGGAAATTGGGGATATCCAAATCATTCAAGTTCCTCAATTCTTCATTCAGATCATGATCATCTAAGCCAAGGGGATCTTGATCTTCTCCAACTCCAACATCTTCTCCAACTCCAACATCTTTAAAATATCTTCACATGATGGTTCCACAATCCACTCATCATCCGACTCAATGTCATCAAAGTTATAATCAATTTGAGGAGACACTCTATGTTTTGTGTTGCCTAATCTTGAGTTAGCCATCACAAACACGACATTATTCATTGTCTCTTGCTTCAAACGATTTCTTTTCTTTGTGTGGACCTAAACAAATACGGGAAAATAATTTAATACTAAAACTAATATCATATTTTGAAATGAAATGCAATTCATATTAAAAATATACCATCTCAAAAGCACTCCAATTCCGCTCACACCCAGAGGAACTACATGTCAAGCTAAGCACACGGATAGCGAATTTTGGAGTTACGGAACACCATCACCATAAGATTCCCACCATGTCTGCTTGGACTCTTGGTTTCAACTCCATCTATAGCAAAGGTAGTCCCAAAGAGGCACACGATGCTTGAATTCCTCAAGTTGCTCATCAATAAGTTTTTGAAGAGCCTTATTCGCCACCATCCTTTGTATACAATCATATAATCCAACCTTTACTTCATAATCAACTTTAAATGTAGGAGAATAATGTTGTTTTGGGTTAAGATAGTAGCTGCGGCATGCAAAGGCCTATGGAGTTGCCTCTCCCATCTCGCATCAATGACATCCCAAATAGGTTGATAACTAAAAAGGAAAGAAAAGATAAAACAATTGAATTAATTTTGAGTTAAAATGTCTTTAACTCGAATTAAATAAATCAAACGATAACTTACAATGTAGGTCTTTGTTTGAAATCCTTTTCAATTTTCTCCTTGGCACGATCCATTGCATCATAAATGGAGCCCATTCTTTGCATTATCTGAATCAACCAACCTAAGCACTTCAATCAAAGGAAGTGCTCCCATCAAACAAATCTCAACCCTTTTCCAAAAGTGTTTGTCCATCACTACATTTTCAATGAGCTTCCCATCGATGACTTTGCATATTTGGTCTTCTTCCATTCTTTTGACAAGAACATTCTTTTCACCGCATTTTTGTTGTCATGGAGGCATTTCAAAGTCAAATAGGATGTGGCAAAGCGAGTCATGGCGGGTCTAATCAAATCTTTGCCACTAGTGAAGTTGTGCAATATTGGAATGAGAGATCCTCTTGAATAGATGTAAGTCGTAATTTTTTTCCCCTTGAAAATTGTGTCTTTATGAATGGGTATTTTCTTCTCTAAATCTTCCAACATCAAATCAATGCGTGAGCGGCATAAGGTGTCCAATATATTTTCTTTCTTTTCTCCATCAACAAAGCCCCAGCTGACTTTATAATTTGCAGCATTGTCCGTGACAACTTGGACAACGTTTTCTTCACCAATTTCCACCACCACTTCATCAATCATCGAAAAATCTTGTCATTTGTTTTGGTGATGTGAGATGCATCAACGGACTTGAGAAACACAATTCCCATAGGGCTATGCACACAAAAATTGATTATTGATCTTCTTCTTTTATCGGTCCACCCATCGGTCATTATTGTGCATCCAATTTTCTTCCACAAAGCCTTATGCTTTTCAACAGAGACATTGTCATTTCATACTTTTGCTTCAAGTATTTTACTCTACACTCATGATAAGATGGTGGCTTGAAACCTGGTCCATGCTTAGCAATTGATTCACACATCTTTTTGAAATCAGGGCTATTCAAAAAATTGAAAGGAATTCCATTGTTATAAATAGCGGAGCAAATGTTAAGACATGCCTCCTCCCTCAAGTTCTTCTTAAATAAGGTGTTGAGGGTTACGGGAGTGGATGATCTACTTCTCTTAAAAAGATCGGAGGAGGTAGTAGTAGTAGTAGTAGCACCACTAACAACTTCCTCTTGTATTTGAGATGGTTTTCCTTGTTTTGCTCCAACAAGAAGATTCAGCATCTCTACTTTTACTTCCTCAGGCACCATTATACATGGTTCAACATCTTTAGATGTTCTCGCCAAATGGTGCTTCACACGAAAAAAACTCCCGCAAATATTATTTTGGGACAATACTTGCATTTAAGCTTTTTTGTTCTGGAATTTCAATTGCATGCTTCCATCCAGGATCTAACTTATTTCGGGAGTATTTCTAGCCAATCTCTTCACCCCAACTGCGGTAGCGTTATTTACACTTGGAGTTGCGAGGCGGAGTGCTACTACTATCATTTCCACTTGATGAGGCCATGTGATTTCAAACTATATTTAATACATAGAAAGAAGAAAACATGTGATTCATAGGGAGCGAACAGAAAAAATGCCTAGCAAAGGAGTCAACCAAACAACAACAATTGAACATTGCAATCATACAACACAAAGCCAGAAGTCCAAAACTCAATTTTACAATTTCCACTATGCATTTGCCAACAGAAGTGATAAATGGAGTAAAATCACACACAACACAAGCACTTCAAAAAGTAATCCAACACCCAAGTACCCAACAACTCTTCCCAAGCCAAGTTTCAATAATCAATTCTAAATTCCTACCACTCGGCAAATTAAACAAAGGAATCAAGCAAACGAATTAAAGACAAAACGAAAAAAAAATGACAAGGGCAAAGAATCGAACAAAAAACGCAACTATCTTCCCAAGCCAAGAACAAACGCAACTATCTTAACCCAAAATTCAAGTTAAATCATACGCTTCTTATTCTCGCATCAATGACAAAGGAACATATCGCAAGTCAAGTTGAATATATGATCTGAAAACAAAAAGAATATATGATACGGAAAAAAAAAAAATACCAAAGAAAAAGCACGAAAGCCGCGTCGCCGTCGATGAAGAAGAAGCAAGGAAAGAAGAGTGAAGCGTCGATCGCGTCGATGAAGAAGAAGCAAGGAAAGAAGAGTGAACCGTCGATCAAAGTCACAGCTCACACTCACAAACGGCAGTGTCGATCGAGCGAGTAGAAAAGAAGAAGCAATGTCGATTGTCGATCAAACTATCGAGATTGAAAGCACCGTCGATGAAGAAGCGAGTGCCGGCGTTCGATGTCTCGATCGAAGACGTGCCAACGAAGATCGAGCTTGAAGCATCGATCGAAGGGTGAAGGTGGTCGACTAGGTTTAATTTGGGGAAAAAACGGGATTTTACGAAAACGCCCTTCCTTTCACAGAAATTTCGGAACGCCCACCACGCCGTTTCAACGAGTTTGACGTTCCGGCATGGCGTCGCGACCGTCTCACCTCTGTCTTCGTCTCAGGCACCGTTCCAGAATGTTTTCCGCCGGGAAAACGTCAAAATGTCCGTTCCAACGTTTTGGAACGACGTTTTAACAACAGTGGTTAAGGTGCATTTTTGCCCTTAAAGAGTGCGCTTAGGCGCAATTTTGCCCCTAAAGTTTTCAGCGTAGCAATGTTGCCCCTAAAGTTTCAAAACAAAGCAATGTTGCCCCTCTGTTAAAAACCCTAACGTTGGACCGTTAGTTGACCATTAGGGTTTTTAACGGAGGGGCAACATTGCTGTTTTGAAATTTCGGGGCAACATTGCTACGCTTGAAACTTCAAAGGGGCAAAATTGCTCCGGGCGTATACTTTAAGGGTAAAAATGCACCTTAATCCATTTTTATATTAAAAAAGTTAATAACCCTCATATTAAACACCAGAAATAGTATGTTGAATGATTGAGTACGTGGTGACTAGCTGCATTTTCCTGCCACACTCCCCTGGAAGCAAAGCGCATAAGAAAGGGCGAAATCGCACCAGGTTTATTTAATTAAATGAAAACAAAAATTAAAATTTCCATATAATCTAGAAGTCATGCGAGTTCAAATCCCAAAAACATTTCTGGGAAAATCTATCTTAGGGCCCATATAATCGCACCAGGTATTATTTTATAATCGTTAACAACTAAATCTGCTAACAACTAAATCACTAGCATTAACAACAATATCCTAACAACTAAATCAGTCTCATTAACAACTAAATCACTACCTGTTAATAACTATATCTATAGGCATTGTTGTCACACTCGCGAGTTGACTCTTCGATTTTACCGTTTTTACGCTTCTAGCTTACAAAACGAGTCAGTCAATGGTACACTCGTGCTAGTTGTAAACTCGGTTAAACTCACGAGTTTATACATCGAGTTTACCGTTTTACGTTTCTAGCTTACAAAACCATAGTAACTTACTCTTAAATTCGTATTAACTTTTTTTATTTGATCACGCTCAACGTCTTTATATAGAAATTTTATAGAAATTTCTTTATTAAATATGATAAATGATGAATGTTGATGGATTTAATTTCAATTATTTGAATTTAAAATATATTTAAATTAAATTGTTGTCATTTTTATATTTTAATGGTTTAATTATATACTAGTAATACCTATTTAATAATAAAAGTAAACTCTTATGAGTTTACGATTTATCTTCGAAGTTCGTGATCGAAGTTTATGTCCACATCACGAAGTTTGCTTAAACTCATGAGTTTGACAACCTTGTTTGTAGGCGTTAACATTTAGCGTTTTATGAAATAATACTAGAAAATGTCTTAGGTTTTTTTTTTTTTTGACATGTAAGTATGCCCTAAGATGGATTTTCCCAACATTTTTCCCGTTGTAGGGGTCCGGTGAGGACTGCGGAGATACATCTAACCCTTCCCAAATGATGGAAAACATACGTTACAATGCTAATTGGATCTGATTCTGGTTTTTGCGAATCTCAGATTTTGAGGGAGAAAAGGCACGTAAGCAGATAGCCTCTGCCACGCGTGAAAATGCATGCAATCCCAATGCCATCACCTCCTCCTAACACCTTACCCTCCCCATGCAATAATCAATTATCAATCCCACCTATTAAATCTCATCACTCAGAGTTTCAGTTTCAACATGGCGGCGTCTAACAACGACTCACAAATCCCCGGCGAACCCACCGGCGCCGGAATCTCCCTCCTCGAGACCGCTACTTCTGCCATCCAAAGCTTCGCCCCCGTCAACAACATTCACCAGCACCTTTGCGCGTACATATATTCATTTAGTCTCTCTTTCATTCATATTTGAAATATTCCACTTGACGTGAATGTAATTGTGTTGAAGGTTCCACTTTTACGCGGATGACATGACGCGGCAAGTGGAGGCGCACCACTTCTGCGGCCACCTGAACGAGGAGGTGAGGCAGTGTGTGATCTTCGACGGGCCTGAGAAGACGAGCAAGCTGATAGGGGTGGAGTACATGATACCGGAGCAACTGTTCTTGACGCTGCCGGACGACGAGAAGAAGCTCTGGCACACTCACCTCTTTGAGGTCAAGGGCGCCATACTCTTCACGCCCAGACTTCCACGATCAATCGAGCTTCAGGAAATGGAAACTCTGAGTAAGACTTACGGCAAAACCTACCATTTTTGGCAAGTCGATAAGGGCGACCCTCTCCCCTTTGGCCTCCCTCAGCTCATGATGGCCTTCACCAGAGACGGCCAGATTGATCAAGACCTCCTACAAGGTACCCTCCTACCTTACAAACACTACTCACTGTTTAATTCTGTGGAACCGCTTTCCTTGCTAAGCGAAGCCCTTAGGAGGGAAACCGGTTCTATTCCGCTCTGTGATTAGTTATATTCATTCACATGGTTGGATTAATTAACGCAGATGCTGGGAAGCGTTTTGGGGTTGATTTCAAGAAAGAGAGAGAGGAAAGAGAGTACATCGCGGGGCCTGCACATGGAGTTCATCCTCTGGCAAATGCAGGAGGGAAGGGCCTTAAGACTGTGTTGAGGGAGGTCCCATTGAGCCCTGAGGATTCTCTTCCACCTGGCGCCGCCAGGATCTTTGTATGAATTGATATATCTCTCAATCACTACATATCTATATCTATATATATAACAATGCCAGAGACTTGAGTGAATGTTAACGTCCCATAAATAAATAAGATGGGTCTCCGCTGCTCTCAATTAAACTGATATGTACTTATATGTCTGAAGAGTACTCCTGTTAAATAGCTTCCTCTCTGTGTATTATTGTTCAAATGAACTTATTTATTAATAGTTAATGATCATCACATCATCTGTTTATATATCAGAACGATTTGTGTATTATTGGAGGTGGTGGCCTCCTAAGCTTAGTTGCTTGCTCGAATGAATAAGCAATCTGAATCAGTGTTGGTTCTGAGCCTCTCAAGCCTGAAAAGCAAATTCCAATTGGCGTGCCGTCATTGTAGCCTGCAGGCACAGTGATTCCTGGATACCCTCCTATGGCAAGTACTGTAGCAAACTCAAAGCCAGAGGTCACCACTGCGTCTAGTTTATTCACCTTCATGACTTTCTCTATTCCATTCTTAGACAAATATGCCAGGATTGCTATTGCTTCTTCTTCTTTCTTCCCAATTCCATTTGTCTTTTCAGCTGCCAACATAACGTCTTGGTCATACTTATCAGTTTTCTCCTGCAATTTCTGTAAATTAGACTCAAGCGGCTACTATATAAATATATCATATATAGTAAGAAGAAATGTATGTGCTTACCAAGTCTGGGCGTTTGTTGTTGAAGCGAATCACATCTGCCAAGGTTTTCACAGGAGAATGAATTAAAGCTTTCAGGTATGAGTTCAAGGCTATTTTAAATTCAGCATGCAATGCAGTGAATTCATATCCCGCATCTTCGATAGTTTCAACGTTATCTATCTTCAAATTGTCAATCAGTACTGCCCCTTGCTGCCTATATAAATGTGTGATTCCAAGTGTTAGCAACTTGTTGCAGCAATCCACTATAGCATGGTTTAAGCCATGCATGGTGTATATATATAGTTTTCATTACCTTAGTGTCTTTAGGTGTTGCTCATAAGTTTTCTGCAGAGAAGTACCGTTAAACCTGTAGTAGTATCTCACTATCCCCAGCCTTTTACCTTTTAGACCATCTTTTCTCAGAAACTGAGCATATCCACCTTTTGGGACATTTTTTGCTGCTTTAATTGTTGCCTTATCCCTATAATCAACGCCTGCAATGGCTTCAAGAACATATACAGCATCTGAGACAGTCCTGCAAATAGGCCTGCACCATCCCACAACAATATTGCACACTTGTTAAAGGCATTCCCACATTCAAAATCTTTTCTATATCGGAAACTCCTATTGCACTATAATATAATTTGCTTTAACATTTGACTAAATAAATGGCACCAGATCTATTTACTTGATTAAATCACTCGTTTCAAGAACATTGAGACGTGTGTGAAACTTGTTGAAATTAACTCACCCTACTGTGTCTTGTCTTTGGGAGATTGGAACTACCCCATCTCTACTAGTGAGACCAACAGTAGGTTTGATTCCCACTACAGAGTGATAAGTAGAAGGACATAAAATGGAGCCAAAAGTCTCAGTACCAAGAGACACTGCCACAAGATTTGCTGCGACTGAAATTGCAGATCCGCTACTAGACCCACAAGGATCACCCCTTGTGTATGGATTCTGCAGTTGTAAACACCATACATAATAGAAGCATCAATTTTTGTTATGGTGCTGTGTTTCAGCAATATTCAAATGTTAAAAAATGGACACATAATCTTCAGAAAAGTTAATACCTTTAGTCACTTTGACATGTATTGTACTGAAGACAACCAAACAAACATGGAATAAGGGAAAAACTAGAAGTAGATGATTACCTTGCCTTGTCCACCTCTAGCACTCCAACCAGGGGGTAAACTATTTCCCCTGAAATGAGACCACTCGCTTAAGGTAGCCTTCCCTAAGATAATAGCCCCAGCTTTTCTCAACTTGGAGACCACCCCTGCGTCTCTAGGCACCACAGAGCCCAGAAGTGCATATGACCCAGCTGTTGTGTTCATCTGATCCTTGGTTGCAATGTTATCCTTCACCAGAATTGGGATTCCATGCAATTTTGGCAGAGGCCGACGTCCTGCACCACGTCGTTCTTGGTCGGCCCTATCAGCTTGGGCCAGAGCATCAGGATTGAGCTCCAACACGCCCTTAAGAATAGGGTTGAGCTTGTGGATTTGTTGAATGTACAACTCAACGAGCTTCCTGGAGGTAAGGTGGTTTCTGTGGAAGGCAAGTTGGAGATCGTTCACAGTGGCTTCTCTTATATTTGAGAAGGAGAGAGGCTTGCTGTGTGTGGTTATGGAGAGAAGAAGAAGAAGGAAAGGGAAGATCAGAGAGAGGCTAAGCTCTGAATGGGAAGCCATGAGAGAGTGAGTGAAGCAGAGCTAGCAGGGGGAGTGAAATCATGGTACGTTTCGCAAATTTTATAGCCAATAACTCTGTAAGTACATGCCGTATCAAGTAATAAAGTGATAAAAAAGTATCGTTACTATGAGAACTAAGTACCCAAACTTTAGTTAAGATTAATTGTATACTTTTGTTTAAGTTGAGCAAACCAAATTGAATTTAATTAAGATAAAAAAATTAAAATAAACTAGCTACCAAAAATATTAAACAAGCAACCTAGAATCACTAATCTCTTATGAGTTTCATAAACCTTGATTTCATTAATTTAATTAGCCTTAATATCAATTTTGTTAATCTCGAGTATAAATAGCTATAAGTGCATGTCGGTCCACTTACAAGTTTTTCTTGAGTATAACTTGTTATGTCTAACATAGTTACTCAAGAGACAAAAAAGATCGAACACACTCTTCAACAATTACATTGGGCCATTAGGTATATGTCTATCCTAATTGCAAATTAAATCATAATCTAATATCATATTACTTAGTCTCAGAGCCTAATTAAAATCCCCTTCGTCAAGGTAAATCTTAATACTCAAAATCATATTCAATGATAATCAATCACTAAATAAGATTAAGTAACCAAAATTAATATCAAATTTAACTAAATAATAAAAACAAAATCTAATTCACAAATAAATTCATAGCTCCTCTAAGTTGCAAAGAAATTAGCCACACATGGTTAGATTAAAATCCATCGAAGCAACACAAGATTCAAAATTAAACCATACTGAAAATCAAAGGGAAAGGGAATAGGAACAAAATATTGAAATTAATTCAGTTGATGGTGAGCTATGGATGAAGAAGACGAAGCTGTCGACTGTGTTCTCTGTCGTCTCCACGGTCCTTCCGTGGAGATGATGAAGAGAACCGAAACGCTCAACCGCTACTCCTCTGCTTCTTCGTTGATCCCCCTCTTTATATATATAACCTAAATATAACTTATAGTGTGGGTCATTGATTCTCCTTTTTTATTAAAAAGATATCTTATATCTTGTAATCTTTCCACCAGATCACACAATTGATTTTGTTTCTATTTTTCTTGCTTGGGACCACTAAGTTTGGTTGATTGATATCCTCTTAATTGCTTTTTGTATTTCTTTCTAAATCCTAATATTTCTGAAAAATATAATAGGAAATAAGTAGATTTTATATCAAAATATCTTTTTATCCTATAATGATAGTAGAGTATATAAAAGATAATTAAATAAGTATATAATATTAATAAATCCAACTAATTATATAATAAAATGTACACCTATTTAATTATAAAATATATATTTATCAATAGAAAAAAGTCATATTAAAAAATATGATTTTTGTTTAAATTATCGATGGTATAAGTAGCTTTTCTCTAAAGTGAAATGTATTTGGATGATCATTTGAAAAGTGATATTAATTTGTTTTCCTAATTTTTTTTAATTTTTTCCTCCTACCTGCCTCCCTTTATTTTTCTCAGTTCTAGTCTTTTCATCAACTGAAAAAAATAGGTGGTTCTATCTCTGTTCTGTCATTTTCATGGTTCCTATCACCCATTTATGAATTATTATTATGGTTAGATAATTTTTGTATTTAGTGTCGGTGGCCTGAGTTTTTTCCAGATCAGGCAAAGCAAAAGGTTTCAGTTCCCTCTTACCTTAAAATCCCTTTTCTTTCTTATTATGGCCTGAGATCGTTCGCAATCATGAGCTTGATGCTGCGTCTCTGTTAGCAGCTTACCCTCCTCCTCCTTCATCTTCTGCTAGCAGCATACCTTCCTCCTTCATCTTCTGCTTCTTCCTGTTCTAGTAGTGTACTTAATAATCATCTCAAAGTTTATAAAAATAATATCCAAGTCGGCTTAAAAATAATACTTCCTCAACTATTATCCTAATTATAGGATAAAGTTTGTAGTATAATTTTTACTATAAATTTAGTTCTATAATTAAGACAAGAGGTATATTCTACTTGGAAGGGTCCAATTTGTAACACTTTTGTTTAATTGTAATAATTTATAGAGTAAAATACTTTGACCACCGTTTTTTTTTTTACTTTAATTATATAAACCTCCCTTCTATATTAAAAACTAATTTATAGAATAATTTATAATAAATAGCATGATGCAGGGAGATTAAAAACTATTTTTATTATGATTAAAAATAGTTCTTTTTATAATAAACATCATGATGCAGGTAAGAACATGTTAGCCAAAAAACTCAACAGTGTAGGACTTCTTGGAAAAACTAAAATTCATCCCACAAAGATTATTAGAAAAACTAACAAATATGGTTAGTTGCAGTGTAAGGTCCTACTAGATCCATTTGAATCTCAAATAAAACACTTGATATTGGATCATAATATAAAAAATGAATAATAGAAAATTTTCATGCATAAAAATAAAATAGAGTTCAGAGGTAAAAGGAATATACATAGAGAGAGAGAGAGCACAAAATCGATAAATTTTTTTTTTCCTTAAAAAAAAAAAAAATCCTGGTTCGGTCAACAATAGCCTAGGTCTAAATAGGAATAATGGACGAAAAATAGTACCAAGCATTTTCCTTTTAAATGATAAAAGGAGAAGACGAGGCAGTGGGTGGCCACGGCACAGAAGATAATGCCATGTGATTTAGAAGTGACATTATCATGGACGCAAAAGTTATAAGATAAGAAACACATTAGGATTGGTAAGGCTAAATGCCATGTTTGGTTATTGGTTGTTTACCACGTGGCTTTACTTTAGGTATAATTAGTAGCAAACTAATGTTAATATGCCAATCATTAATTACTAATGTTAATGAAATAATATGATATAATTATTAATTAATACTTTTCAGGTTTTATAGTTCAATTAACACCAAGCACCTTCCTTAAAACTTTCTTAAATGGGAGGTGTATAATAGATCGTTAAGTTATGACAAAAAAGCTATAATCTCTAGTTTTAAATGTAGGACCTAGTCTGTAGTGTGTACTATAATAAAAGCTATATTTAGGAGTTAATACTTGCTTAAAAGTGATTATACATTTATACCTTACTGTAAAGAGCCAGTTCCACTGTAAAATATTTGTAACTCTTTTATTAAACAACTTTTCATACCGTTAAAGCTAACATGTTTATATGTTAGTGCGTGTGTGGGAATCTGTGGAGATTTGCTTTAAATGAGCATTGGGCATTTACTTGCACTTATTAACCATTGCATTCAGATTCCTAACGATGACTACAACTTACAAATTCTGAAGAAGTCGCAAGTGATGACTACAACATCAACCACAATAAACTTAGTTATTTTAATTTAAGCTTATAGCTTATGAAGGCGTGTTGGTGGCCTCCTAATCTTAGTAGCTTGTTCAAATGAATAAGCAATCTCAATAAGCTTTGGCTCTGACCCTCTCAACCCTGCAAAGCAAATCCCAAATGGCTCGTCCTTGTTGTACCCTGCAGGCACAATAATTCCAGGATAACCTCCAATGGCAAGTACAGGACTAAAATTTGAACCAGGTATCGCCACTGCATCTAGTTTATTCTTTTTCATTAGTTTCTCAAATCCATTCTTAGACAACCTTGTCATGTTTGATAATGCTTCACTTTCTATTTTCCCCATTCCATTTGTCTTCTCAGCTTTTAGCATAAACTCCTGATCATACACATCAAGTTTCTCCTGCAATTTTCTCAACACTGTCAAATGCCTTACGTTTATTTTCACTATATCATTTTAAATTTGGTGTCTGTGTATCAAGTTGTAACTAAGCTACGGTTCAAACAGGTTATATATTAAACTTGAACGGTTTACTTACCAATTTTGCATGTTTCTTGTTGAAGGTAATTACATCTGCTAAGGTTCTCACTGGGGAAGCAACCAGGTTTTTAAGGTATGAGTTTAGGGATAGTTTGAATTCAATTGCCATTGCAATGCCTTCACCTGAATCAGTGAAGAGTTCTTGAATGTCATCTATCACCAAATTGTCAACCAAAACAGCGCCCCGTTGCCTAAAATATGAATCAAAGTGTTAATAGCTTACTACCTTCTACCTTCGGTCGTTAATATATGATTTAGTTTGTAGTTCAAATTTCAATATATACCTTAGCGTCTTCAGGTGTTGCTCAAATGTTTTCTGCAGGAAAGTATCGTTGCCAAGATCATAGAAAAACCTCACTATTCCAACTCTCTTTCCTTTTAGCCCATCTATTCTCAGAAACTGAGCATATCCTCCTTTTGGGACATATTTTGATGCTTCAGTGGTTGCCTCATCCCTAATGTCCTTGCCTGCAATGGCTTCGAGAACATATGCAGCATCTGATACAGTCCTGCAAATGGGTCTGCAACATTCCCCACCATTGTGTACATAGCACAAAAAGTTATGTAATTTGTGCAAGAACCATCAAGACTTGTTTAGGAAGATCAAAGGAAACGTGTTTTATGCATCACTTGAGGTTGACTTACCCAACTGTGTCTTGTCTAGGTGTGATGGGAACTACTCCATCTCTACTAGTGAGACCAACGGTTGGTTTTATGCCAACTACAGAGTTAGAATCGGAAGGACATAAAATGGAGCCATCAGTCTCAGTACCAAGAGACACTGTCACAAGATTTGCTGCAACTGATATTGCAGATCCGCTACTTGACCCACAAGGATCACCCATTGTGTATGGATTCTGCAGTAAACACAACACATGAAAGATATTAATATTAACAGAAAAATTACGTATCTTGTTAAGGTCTTGTTAATAGCACAGAACAAACACAACACCACCCCTAACCAATTCTCATAAGCCCAATTGATGAAGCTTCATGGTCCAAGACCATATTAAAATAAGGCGAATTCATGATATATCTCTTGTGAAACTCATCCAAATATACCAGAACAAACATGGGCATGTAATATGAAGGACTGATCCTAAGTAAACTGTATATATCACTGTAAGCAGAGGAAATTAAAGGAAAATGGCACACGTTATTGAGAACATGCAAGTGATTCACCTTCCCTTGTCCACCTCTAGCACTCCAACCAGAGGGTATATTATTTCCCCTGGCGTAGGACCACTCGCTTAAGGTAGCCTTCCCTAAGATTATAGCCCCAGCTTTTCTCAACTTGGAGACCACCCCAGCGTCTCTAGGCACCACAGAGCCCAGAAGTGCATATGACCCAGCTGTTGTGTTCATCTGATCCTTGGTTGCAATGTTATCCTTCACCAGAATTGGGATTCCATGCAACTTTGGCAGAGGACGATGTCCTGCACGACGTCGTTCTTGGTCAGCCCTATCAGCTTGGGCTAGGGCATCAGGATTGAGCTCCAACACGCCCTTGAGAACAGGGTTGAGCTTGTGAATTTGTTGAATGTAGAAGTCAACGAGCTGCCTGGAGGTAAGTTGGTTTCTGTGGAAGGCAAGTTGGAGATCGCTCACAGTGGCTTCTGGTATATCTGAGAAGGAGAGAGGCTTGCCTTGTGTGGTTATAAAGGAGAGAAGAAGGAAAGGGAATATCAAAGAGAGGCCAAGCACTGAGGAATGGGAAGCCATGAGAGAGTGAAATGAAATTTGGAAGCTCTGGGAGGAGGGAGAGGGATCTCACATATATAGAATTCCAAGGTGACAGCGGCTGTCCGTGGAACATGTCCACATGTGGGCTGTTGACTGTGACTGGAGGAAGTTCTCGGTAATTGCGATGAGGAAAGTGACAAGGAGGAGTAAGTGGGGTATTCAAGGCAGTATTGTATTTCTGTCTTGAAAATTATTGTATATGTTTGTATTACCAACATAGATTATTTTTCCAACACATTTAGGTGCATGAGAAAATATGTTAGGGTAGTTTTGTGTGAACGTCTTTTTGAAAATAAAATCTGAAACTTCACTGCTATAAAATGAAATTATGTTTTATAGATGAAAAGACAATAATATCCATTTTTTATTTTTTTTAAAGAGCATTTTACCAGACAAATAAAACAACAAGAATATTTTAGTCATTTATAAAAAAAAAAATAAAGGGATTAGAAAGAATCCATAGAATGAAAAATATTTTGGTCTTTACAAGACAAATAAATTGAGGGTGTCAGTTTTTTTCCACACACACAAATTTAATTCCATTTTCATCCAAGAGGTACAATGAAGTTTTAAATTTTTTTGAGGTCGACCAAAATAAAGTTAATGGGACTAACAATTTTTTCCTTTTTATTATGAGACACTTTTAACCAATTCATCAAAATCAAGTAGCAGAGGCTAAATTACCAAGTTGGTGTGAAAATAAAATAGAATTCTAAATTTACTCATTAAATATTATGAATTATATTCAAGAATTAATAGAAGAGGAAATTGATAATATTTTAAATAGAGCGAATGTTTTAAAAAAATTTAATAACATTCTTAATGACTTATAATAAGGAACAAGGAATGCGCCTATAAGATAAGGGATGTGAGGGGGTGATGATGGTTTCTCTGCTGTCCATGTTGCTTTGGTGGGAACTAAGGAATGATTATTTTTTTTGATACGAAAAAATTTTGGAGGGGTTCACATTTTTTATATGAATTGAATGATTATGCTTTTATATGAATGGCCCAAACAAACAAAACACAGAATCGTCCGATAACAAGCACTTTGAGATTGGGAAACCATATGATAAGGCCATGTGGATTATTTACTTTGATTATTAAATGGATTTTGATAATTTTTCATTAACATGTTGATCACCTGACAAAAATAAAAAAATAAAAATAAAATAACAGTGTGTAGACTTACTTGCTAAGGCTGGGAAGGGAGGTCTTAGCTTTATTAGTTCTTTCTTGTTTAATCACTATTTAGTATCTGGTTTTATCTTCTAAAATGGAGATAAATATATCTTTTGATATGATTTCTTTTTTCATTTACAAAATGGAAATGCTTAAGCTCATTTAAAGGGTATGAATGTATGTATGATTTTAAGGATGTAAATAAAAAACTTATTTATAAAGGAAAAATATATACAACTAAAAATAAAATAGAAATTCTATTTTTATTTTTATTTTTTTAGGTTTTGAGATTTAATATTGGTATTTCAAAACATTTGTAATAAGGGATTGCTTTAAAGTAATAAAAAATTATAAAAGTTAAACAATCATGTACTGATAGTAGGTGGAAATAATTTATAATTTAAAGTAATAATATCAGACACCATTGGTGACCACAAAGCCAAATGACATTATTGAATTGTGAAGCATTACTAAAGAAAGTGGGAGCACATGGTGTATTGATCAAGAGCAATCATAACCATGATGACAATTTAATGCATTCATATTCACTTTAATTTGAACTTTTTACAAAAATGCTAAACTTTTTAAATACTAGTTGTGTATTTCATATAAAGCATTTGTGAAAATCAGATAAATCTCCTAGTAGTCCTTGAATAAAATTTTAGCAATTGGAAGCATGTAATTGAAATTAGTGATTTAACATAATCCTTAATTATCATTACTCCTTTTTCTCTTCTTTACCCTAGTCCCATGAATATATAATAAATTCAAATTCGTAACGAAAACTCCGAAACAACTTTTGAGGCTTTTTTTTTAAAAAAAAATAAAATAAAAAAAAGCTGCATTTGTTGCAACACAAAAACAGAAGGTAGATAGTAGAGTGGCAATAAATAAATAAAACTAACAGTAACAATCACAAAAAAATTATTAGAAGAATATGATAGAACTATATATATTTCATATCCTTTCATGTATGATACAAACCATTGATATCAGCAACAGAACCTGATTCTTGATAATATTACAAGTGAATGTTAAAAAAAAAAAGCTTCCTGCTATACGAGGGACGCTCTCCGCTCTGCCACCGTCAAGCCAAAAAGGATAACAGTATCAGTAATGATATCGTATCTTCTAAAATCGGCTTTCCTTTTCATATTATTGCTCACATTGGTCTACAAATTAGATATTTTCCATAAAGAATCTAGAAAATCTCCCCACGAAAAGCTCCATAGTCGTTGCAGAAGCTTGAATCTTTTATGGTATGATATGATTAATGGTGACTTGATGGAAATTTCAAAATGATGCTTATAAACAAGCGTGGAATCCTCCATCCTCGATTCCTGACTCGGTCATACACTTGCTTGAACCCTACTTTTCTGCCCCCGTGCAACAAGCATCTCAGAATCCTACACATTTCAGGACAAGAATTCATGATATTATCACTGTTAGTCCTACCTTCAATAGAAAGTTCCTCAATATTCATAATTGTGAGCGCTTTGTTCATCAATTGCCTTGTAAAATAGTGTCCTCAGAAAATGTATTATTTTTCCCAACCCGGCCAATGCTATAATTCTAACAAAGCTTGTACAGATAAAAGAATTTCTGTATAATGATTATCATATTGTTGATGCAAGCTACTTAGACATTTCAGCTTCAGCTTTACCTGTACAATAGCCTGCGCACAGAGCTTGCCGGAAAGAACAGCACCTTCCATTGAAGCTAAATACTTTTCTTTTGTGTAATCACCAGCTAAATAGAAACCTTCTATGGGAGATCTTTGTACAGGACGGCAAGGCTCACAGTTTGGAACATTTTTGTAAACTGACCTGACAAATATATTCAGTATAAGTTCTTAAGTCAACAAAATGAAATAGCTTTCTGTTACTAGTAGACTAGTTCAGTGATAAATCTGTATATATCTAACACAAAATCTAAAAGGGGGCAAAAAAAACATTCCTCCAAAACCCAATTTTATAATAACTTATATTTTCTATCATTCAGTCAATTTTATAATAACTTATATTTTTCATCATTCAGTTAACAGGTAACAGTTAATAATCAAAGAACTTGAAAGGAAATAATCCTCTTCATGGAAAATCAATCAAACCTTGGTGTTTTAACAACATGGTACTTGACTATCTTCGCTTTGCTTTGGTCTGCAGAAATTTCATCCGGAAAGAGTTTGGAAAGTTCCTTCATTGTGGCCTCAATAATATCTTCATCACTGCATGAAATCCATTCTTCAGCTGCTGCAAAAACCAACTCCAGCATAGACTGGTTTGGGCTGTAGTATTCCTGTGTAAGATAATGAAACAAGAAAGGGTATTTTTCATACATAAATCAGAGGCAACAAATTCATCTCCTTACCCAACTACATCCTAACATGCAATCGTAACCATACATTGGGGTTATATGCAGATTAAATTATAAGGAATATGAATATGATAAAAATGAAAAGTGGCTTTTACCTTGCATGTTACTGACATGTCAGCATATACACTCAGAAGGTGACTTCTGCATGAGGGAAAGAAAATGTGAACATCTATGAGGGAGAAGTTCATAAACCATTGACACAATTTTTCTAATAAATAAATTCCTGGAATGCATTTACAATGCAGAGGAGGGGAAAGCACCTTATCCCAGAGAGAAAATGAAACAATTTAGTTTGGCTTTAGAATAGTTCTCTACCACTCCAGTTCGTGGGTTGACGAGACTGAAAAATGGCCATCTAGTTCAAATGTTTGGTTTTCTTAACATACGTAAAAAATTATGAGACATCAAGCGTAAAGAATTTGTATCCCTTCTAGTGAGACCAACAGTAGGTTTGATTCCCACTACAGAGTTATAAGTAGAAGGACATAAAGGAGCCAAGAGTCTCAGTAACAAGAGACACTGCCACAAGATTTGCTGCTACTGATATTGCAGATCCGCTACTGATATAAGTAGAAGGATCAGCTGTTGTGTATGGATTCTGCAGTAGTAAACACCATACATAATAGAAGCATCGATTTTTGTTATGGTGCTGTGTTTCAGCAATATTCAAATGTTAAAAAATGGACACATAATCTTCAGAAAAGTTAAGACCTTTGGTCACTTTGACATGTATTGTACTGAAGACAACCAAACAAACATGGAATAAGGGAAAAAATAGAAGTAGATGATCACCTTGCCTTGTCCACCTCTAGCACTCCAACCAGAGGGTAAACTAATTCCCCTGAAATTAGACCACTCGCTTAAGTTAGCCTTCCCTAAGATGATAGCCCCAGCTTTTCTCAACTTGGAGACCACCCCTGCGTCTCTAGGCACGACAGAGCCCTGAAGTGCATATGACCCAGCTGTTGTGTTCATCTGATCCTTGGTTGCAATGTTATCCTTCACCAGAATTGGGATTCCATGCAATTTTGGCAGAGGACGACGTCCTGCACCACGTCGTTCTTGGTCGGCCCTATCAGCTTGGGCCAGAGCATCAGGATTGAGCTCCAACACGCCCTTAAGAATAGGGTTGAGCTTGTGGATTTGTTGAATGTACAACTCAACGAGCTTCCTGGAGGTAAGGTGGTTTGTGTGGAAGGCAAGTTGGAGATCGTTCACAGTGGCTTCTCTTATATTTGAGAAGGAGAGAGGCTTGCTCTGCGTGGTTATAGAGAGGAGGAGGAGAAGAAGGAAAGGGAAGATCAGAGAGTGGCTAAACTCTGAATGGAAGCCAAGAGAGAGAGAGTGACGGAGAGCTAGCAGGAGCAGTGAAATCATGCTACGTTTTGCTGATATTCACGCGTGGTAGTGTAGTGCTGGGTGGCCTCATCCCTCCTCATTTATCGGTATCTTTTTCATCCTAGCTATTTAATATTTGATCTAAATATCTACAGATATGTCATCTACTTTTTGAAATTTCATCTCTATCACATACGATAGTTTTTACTGCATGAGGTAATTTGAAATAGATTATATATCTTTTTTTAGACGTTTAGATCAATATTAGATGATCATAATATAAAGATTTTGATATATGAGGAGAGATATGGAGCAGATTATCTAAGTATCTCATCTCTCCCCATCTCTAAATATCTTTTCAACCTAATCGTTCAACATTTGATCTAAACGTTCACAGAGAGACACATCATCTACTTTTTAAAATTTCATCTTTATCGCATGAGGTGATTTAAAATAGATGATGTATCTCTCTCTGGATATTTAAATCAATATTAGACGATCATGATGTAAAGATTCTGAGAGATAAGAAGAGATATGCCGTTGAGAGAATATGTATCCAGGTGGGAGCTGGTGCAAGTGGCACCAATAGGGCCCACTGGGTCCTTAATGTCTGTGTTGAAGAATGACTTATGCTAGTGAGTGATTGAGTATATAAGCCAAACAAAACCCATTTTATATACTTACCTTGTGGTTGTAAAAATTCTCTAAAAGCTACTCTAAAGACACAATTACTAATTAATCATTTTAGAGTTTATAAAAATAATATCCAAGTCAAGTTAAAAATAATATTCTACAAGGTGACGTTGATTGAAGGGGTCTAATCTGTAACACTTTTGTTTAGTTGTAATATTTTATAATAAACAGCATGATGCATATAGGGGTGGGCATGGGCAAGGCTGGGCAAGGTGAGACCCTTGCCAGCCCGAAGAATGAATGGGTTGCATTTTGCAGCCTGATAAAAGCCCTAACCATTTTTGGGCTGGGCAAGGGCGAGCTAGTTAAGGCGGACTTTCTTTGCCCAAGTAGTGACGTCTTGCCCTGTTCCTTAAAGATTTTAGTTCATAGTTCATAGAATTTCAAAGCTTTTTATAATATAATATATTTAGACATAATAATATAATATATTTTAAATAAAATAATATATGTAGAATAATATTTATTTAAATATATTTAATTTTCAGGAAGGACTCCTTGCCCGATGCCCAGTTATTGGCCCTGCACAAAACTGCCTAAAATTTTTTCGGGCCACTTTTTTAGGGCAGGGTTGGACAATTTTTTGCTGGGCTTGGGCGGGCATATTGGGTATCTAGGCACTATGCTCACCCCTAATGCAAATAATGACATGATAGCCAAAAAAACTCATAAGTGCAGCACTTTCTGAAAAAACTAAAATTCATCCCACAAAAGATTACTAGAAAAATTAATCAACATAAAGTTGGTTAAGCAATGTAAGTTCCTATTAGATCTCTTAGAGTATTAAATGAAACACTTGTATTGATAGAGACAGCTACAAACCCCAAACCGGATATATAATATCAAAAAAGATTACTAGAAAAACTTTCGTGCATAAAAATAAAATAGAGTTTAGAAGTAAAAGGTGTGTGTGTGTGTGGAGAGAGAGTATGAAATCGATTTTTTTTTTTTTTTTTTTATTTAAATTTCTGGTTCGGTCAACAATAGCCTAGGTCTAAATAGCAACAATGGACGCAAAATAGTGGCAAGCATTCTGCTTTTAAATGATAAAAGGAGAAGACGAGGCAGTGGGTAGGGGCCACGACACAGAAGATAATGCCATGTGATTTAGGAGTTACGATGGAAGGATAAGTTATAAGATAAGAAACACATTAGGATTGCTAAGGCTAAATGCTATGTTTGGTTATTGATTGCTTACTACGTGGGTTTACTTTGAGTACAATTAATGCCATACCAATGTTGATATGCCGATCATTAATTACTAACGTTAATATAATACTATGATATAACTACTAATCAATATTTTTTAGACTTTAATACTAAACTTTTTTAAAACTTTCTTAAACGTGAGGTGTATAATATATGCGTAAGTTATGACAAAAAAACTATCATATCTGATTCTAAATATATGACCTGGTTTTTAGGGTGTGTACTATAATTAGAGCTATATTTATGATCAGAGAAGTATAAATGATACTTTCTTAAAAGGGATTCTATTAGAGATACACCTCAATGTAAATAATCAGTTCCACTGTAAAATATTTGAGAGTTGAAACTCTTTTATGAAACTTCTTTTCATCCTTGTAAAGCTAACATGTTTATGTTAGTGCGTGTTTGAGAATCTGTTGATTTGCTTTAATGATCATTGGGCATTTACCTGCACTTATTAACCATTGGATTTAGATTCCTAGTAAACGATTACTACAAAGTACAAATTCTGAGAAAGTGGCAAGTGATGACTACAAAACGTAACAACAACAACAACAAACTTAGTTATTTTAATTTAAGCTGATAACTTAAGAAGGTGTGTTGGTGGTCTCCTAATCTTAGTAGCTTGTTCAAATGAATAAGCAATCTCAATAAGCTTTGGCTCTGAGCCTTTCAACCCTGCAAAGCAAATTCCAAATGGCTTGTCCTTGTTGTACCCTGCAGGCACAATAATTCCAGGATAACCTCCAATGGCAAGTACGTGACGAAAATTTGAACCAGGGGTCGCCACTGCATCTAGTTTATTCTTTTTCATAAGTTTCTCAAATCCATTCTTAGACAACCTTGTCATGTTTGATAATGCTTCACTTTCTATTTTCCCCATTCCATTTGTCTTCTCAGCTTCCACCATAAGCTCCTGATCATACACATCAAGTTTCTCCTGCAATTTTCTCGACACTGTCAAATGCCTTACCAAAACGTTTAAGTTCACCATATCACTTTAAATTTGGTGTCTGTGTATCAAGTTGTAACTAAGCTACAGTTCAAACAGGTTATATATCAAATGTAAACAGTTTACTCACCAATTTTGCATGTTTCTTGTTGAAGGTAATTACATCTGCTAAGGTTCTCACTGGGGAAGCAACTAGGTTTTTAAGGTATGAGTTTAGGGATAGTTTGAATTCAATTGCCCTTGCAATGTGTTCACTTGAACGAGTCAAGATTTCTTCAATGTTATCTATAGTCAAATTGTCAGCCAAAATAGCGCCCCGTTGCCTAAAATATGAATCAAAGTGTTAATAGCTTACCAGAATTGTTTTGAGCCATCATAATACTATCTTCTGTCTTTCATATATGATCTAGTTTGTAGTTCAAATTTCAATATTTACCTTAGTGTCTTCAGGTGTTGCTCAAATGTTTTCTGCATGAAAGTATCATTGCCAAAATCGTAGAAAACCCTGTCCCTCACTATTCCAACTCTCTTTCCTTTTAGCCCATCTATTCTCAGAAACTGAGCATATCCTCCTTTTGGGACATATCTTGATGCTTCAATGGTTGCCTCATCTCTAATGTCCTTGCCTGCAATGGCTTCCAGAACATATGCAGCATCTGATACAGTCCTACAAATTGGTCTGCAACATTTCCACCATTGTATACATAACACAAAAAGCTATGTAATTTGTGCGACAACCATCAAGACTTGTTTAGGAAGATCAAAGGAAACATGTTTAATGTTTCACTTGAGGTTGACTTACCCAACTGTGTCTTGTCTAGGTGTGATGGGAACCACTCCATCTCTACTAGTGAGACCAACGGTTGGTTTTATGCCAACTACAGAGTTAGAATCGGAAGGGCATAAAATGGAGCCACCAGTCTCAGTACCAAGAGACACTGTCACAAGATTTGCTGCAACTGATATTGCAGATCCGCTACTTGACCCACAAGGAAAACCCATTGTGTATGGATTCTGCAGTAAACACATTAGCAGAAAAATTATGTATCTTGTTATGGTCTAATTAAAAGCACAGAACAAATACAACATCACCCCTAACCAATTCTCATAAGCCCAATAGATGAAGCTTCATGGTCCAAGACCATACTAAAATAAGGCGAATTCATGATATATCTCTTGTGAAACTCATCCAAATATACCAGAACAAACATGAGCATGTAATATGAAGGACACTGGTCCTAAGCAGTGGCGGACCTATGTTAGTGTCAATGTGGGGAAGTGCAGACAAAAAATATATATAATTTTAAACAAAACAATGATAATGTGCATAGGTGGTGTAGATGGTTAACACTCTAGTCTCCCTCTTGATCAATGGGTCGCGGGTTCGAGCTGCCAATCCCCTTTTACCCCTTTTTCCCATTTCCGTCGTTCTCATTCTCTATCCTCTCTCGTCTTCAATATAATTTCACTCTCGCTCTCTCAGTCTTGCTCCCGCTCGTCACTCTCAAGTCTCATTCTCTCACCGTCTCACGTCTCAGGCTCACAGCTCGTCGATCTCACTCTCAGCTACCATTTTCGGTAACTTCTTCGTTGTCTTACCCTACTTGGACTGCTACATCGAGTTTCGACTGATTTCCTAAATTCCGATTTCAACGTGTGTCAGCGTCTTACATTTGTGGCTATATATCGGTAGAAACTTGTTCTTATAATCTCATTGTAAGGCTAGATTGCTTTAATATGACTGACAACATTTGTGCGCTACCTTTGACATTTTACTCGAAAGTATTACTATAAAATCTTGCTCTGTTTTATTAAATATGATTTTGTATCTAGTCGGAAATTTTCGTTATTTTTGTGATCCATCTTGAGATGGAGAGCTCACACATTTCTAGGAATGGTTCATATTGCCCTATTTCAAGCTGGTTTGGTAACAATGCCTGCCCATGCGTGTACCACCTTGCGTAAATTTCTCTAGTTTTCAAGTTCATTAGTTCCGTTGAGTACCTTATTCCACTATTTTTCGTTTTTACTCTTTGTGAAATGAGGGCTCACCTTGGAAAATTCGGGAAACTGCTCTTGGTGTTTTTTGACTAATATTAAGATGAACACCTTTATTCTTTTGACCTGAAGATTTTTTTGGTCAAAAAAAAAATCTTCAGGAATCTCTAGTTGGTAGAGAAACTTTGGCTTCAAGTTTTGGTATTGAATGCTGTGCTATTTTTCCTGAATCAGCATAACTTAGGATCCTTTTCGTAACTTCGCAGCTATATATTGGTTCTTACTCTCTTAATTACAAAGGATATGAGGGGTATATGTTAGGACCACTTTTGGAAACCTAGGACAATACATGGTAAGGGAAAGGCACCTTTTGTGGGTCAGAACCTTGACTTACCATTTTAGAGAAAGAAATAGAGAAGTAGATGGCTATAGGGCTGCTATAGTCTAAGTCTATGAGAAGGGGTTGTGAAAATCACTTTTTGGGGTCTTTAAATCCTCAATTTGATTGAGAGATGGGGAGGGAAGAATTTGGAGTTGTGGCTTAGGCCTTTGGAGTGAAGAGAACCAATCCTCTCTAAGGATTGGCAACCCTATGTGTTCTGTTTAGAATTTCTGTGATGTTGAGATTGTAGCGCTATTGTGGGTGGGTTGTATCTCTCTCTCTGTTTTGTGTGAGGTTCTTGTATTGGTATTGTGTATTGTTTCCGAGTAATGTGTTTGATTTTCCATCACTTTGTTTAAGTCTGTTCTTTATTTAACTGAAAGTTTTTATTCCTGCAAATATTTGTGGAGGCATGAAATTATATTTGTGCTTCACTGATATTTATGTGTCTGAACTGCAATTTACAACTCTTCAACTTGAAGAGTTAATTATTCATGGACAATGTTTTTCTTACATTGATGTGTAAACCTTGCCTATGTTTGGTTTTGCTCCTAAGTTGAACAATCTACCTTAGCCACATTGGCACTAGTGTGATTAGCTTTCATTGATTACCTTTCTTACATTTAGAATGGAAGAATACTTTTGTAATCGTTTTGATGTAAAGGTAGTTGACTCTCGATTATTATTTTTCTATGTTAAGTTGAAGTTTTCTTTTCTTTTATTGTTTATATTCTTTTGTTTTTTAATGCATTTAAAAGTTTACTTTGAAAAAAAATTCGGGGCAAACTCCCGAATCCCACTATTAATTGTGCACCCACAAATCTAAGATCCTGGGTCTGCGACTGGTCCTAAGTAGACTATATATCACTGTAAGAGAGGAAATTAAAGGAAAATGGCACACGTTATAGAGAACATGCAAGTGATTCACCTTGCCTTGTCCACCTCTAGCACTCCAACCAGAGGGTACATTATTTCCCCTGGCGGAGGACCACTCGCTTAAGGTAGCCTTCCCTAGGATTATAGCCCCAGCTTTCCTCAACTTTGAGACCACCCCTGCGTCTCTAGGCACCACTGACCCCAAAAGCGCGTAGGACCCAGCTGTTGTGTTCATCTTATCCTTGGTGGCAATGTTATCCTTCACCAGAATTGGGATTCCATGCAATTTTGGCAGAAGACGATGTCCTGCACGACGTCGTTCTTGGTCAGCCCTATCAGCTTGAGCTAGGGCATCAGGATTGAGCTCCAACACGCCCTTGAGAACAGGGTTGAGCCTGTGGATTTGTTGAATGTAGAAGTCAACGAGCTGCCTGGAGGTAAGTTCGTTTCTACGGAAGGCAAGTTGGAGATCGCTCACAGTGGCTTCTGGTATATCTGAGAAGGAGAGAGGCTTGCCTTGTGGGGTTATATTGGAGAGAAGAAGGAAAGGGAATATCAGAGAGAGGCTAAGCACTGAGGAAAGGGAAGCCATGAGAGAGTGAAATGAAATTTGGAAGCTTTGGGAGCAGGGAACTAACATACATAAAATTCCAAGGTCACTGTGTGTCCGTGGAACATGTGGGATTGAGTCTGTGACTATCAGCCATGGACGAAACATAGGATACGATACAAAGCACTTTGGGATTGGGAAACCATATGATAGGGCCATGTGGATTTACTTCGATTATTAAATGGATTTTGATAAGTTTTCATTAACATGTTGATCACTTACAAAAAAAAAAAAAAAAATCTTAAATATAGGACATAATTTGTAATATAAATTGTATTATAAATTATGTCTTATATTAAGAATTGGAGATAATAATAATAGCAATGTGAAGATAGACTTACTAAAGACTGGGAAGTGAGGTCTCCACTTAATTAGCTCTTTCTTGTTTAACCACCATTTAGTACCTGGTTTTATTGTCTAAAATAGAGATAAATATATCTTTTCATATGATTTCTTAGATATGCTTAAGCTCATTTAAGGGTATGAATGTATGTATGATATATCAAATTCCTGTCACCTCAGCATTTTTTTTTTTTTTTTTTTGATACAAGGTGAGGGTAGGGGGATTGAACTAAGGACCTAAAGGGGGATACACATTCCAATACCATTGCACTACAAGGAGTGCTGGTACCTCAGCATGTTTTTTGTACCATGTTATTTGGTCCTTTTATAAAGGAAAAAAATATACTTTTTTTTTTTTTTTTTAGTTTTGAGATTTAATATTGATATTTCAAAACATGTTTAATCTAAGGGATTGCTTTATTACGTACTAATCTAGAAGGTGGAAATAATTTATAATTTAAAGTAACAATATAAAACACCATTGGTGGTGACCAAAAAACCAATGACATTATTGAATTATGAAGCATAACTAAAGAAAGTTGGAGCACACGAGGGATTGATCAAGAGCAATAATAACGATGATGACAATTTAATAATGCATTCACATTCACTTTAATTTTAACTTTTTACAAAAATACTAAACTTTTAAAATAGTTGTGTATTTCATATAAAGCATTTTTGAAAATCAGATAACTCTCCTTGTAGTCCTTGAATACAATTTTAGCAATTGGAAGCATGTAATTGAAATTAGTGATTTAACAGAATCCTTAATTGTCATTACTCCTTCTCTTCTTTAAAAGGTACCAAAAACTTTGAAACAACTTTTTAGGGTTTTTTTTTTTGCCTAACAAAAAAAGGCTGCATTTGTTGCAACACAAAACCAGAAGGTAGATACAGTAGAGTGGCAATAAACAAATAAAACTAACAGTAACGTTCACCAAAGAAGAATATTATAGAATTATATATATTTCATGTCCTTTCATGTATGATACAAACTATTGAGAGACACTACTAGGAAAAGCGGTTTTGTGACGGAAAAAATCCGTCGCAAAGCGATTTTTGTGACGATTTCATCCGTCGCAAAAACGAGCGAGTGGCAATTGCGACGGATTTCAAACTTCCGTCGCAAATTTGAATTTTGCGATGGATTTGTATCCGTCGTCGTGAGGGATTTGTATCCGTCGCAAGCTGCGATGGATTTGAATCCATCGCGGTTGTGACGGATTTTACATCCGTCGCAAAATTAATTTTTTTTTCAAAAATTTTTTTTTTTTAAATTTCTCTATTTTTTTTTATTATGCTTTAATTTTTTTTAAATTTTTCTTGAAAAATTACATTCTTTTTTCCATTATTTTTTACAAAATATTTTTTTAAAATTTATTTATTTTATTTTTTAATTTTTTAAAAAATTATATAATAAAATATTTAAAAAAAGTTGTATAACATAAAAACCGAATTTTCATAACAATCATAAAGAGTTTTACATAGAAAAGACAAAATATAAATAGTGTTTCAACGAAGATGTACTAAAAAAGTAGTCTAAACAGCAGCATTGTGATCATCATCATCATTAGCAGGATCACCACCAGGAGCCGGCTCCGGACCCTTGTTTTTCATTAGGGACATGATTTGAAGTTGCATCTGCCTAACCATCTCGCGTGTCTTGTGGAGCTCATTTGTTGTCTCGCATTTGTTGTTGAATTGTCTCGTGTCTCCATTTTTTGTTGCCTTGTCTAGCCTTAGCCGCTTGCTCCTCCACCAACGCCTTCATCTTCTTCAACTCATCTCGTAAAAAAACATTAGGAAATATAATAATCTTTTTTGTACTTCATTTAAATGGACCGTAGAATAAAAATGTAACAATCAATATCAAATGTATTACGTTTACACAAAAGCAACACCTTCGGTGCTAGATGTGGAGCGCTTTGTTTGCTTAAGTCGGCTGGCAGAGGCACCAACCCGAAGACTCTGCCTTTGTTGTTAAATCCACCTGCAACTTGAAAGAATAGACTCTAGTTATTGGACTGAGAGGATGCGGGGTCGGTCCCACTTTGCAAGTCTCTCTCTTGTGTCAGCCTCTGATAGGTTTCCTACAAACAAAAAAAATACATCACAAATAAGCCATGCGAAATGAAATAAACATGTTGGTGTCCGAAACAAAGAATAAATGCAATAGAAATGTCTCACCGCAACTTGCTGCGACCTAGTGTTTAATCCAGCGCCTCTCACTCCCTTCAGACTGCTGGGTATGAGTCCACTCAAAGGCAATCTACTCAACATCTTCTGGAGGAACTTCCCCAGACAGTGCCTGCAAATACAAAGTATGACTGTTAATAAATTGTTTCAAAGTACAAAATATTGAATACTTTAATAGAAAATAACGTGTACTCACAATTTTAAGTCTATGCTCACTGTGGAATGGGGCCGCTTGACAAAGATATGAAGGTCCTTCCGCTTGGCCCTATTTTGCTTATTTTTTCGACTTCTATTATTAAATTTCTCATCGACGGCCCAATTTTGAAGTAATAGGCCTCAGTAGCCTCAAGGTTCAATCCAATCTTGCTTGCCTGTACCCTTTCTCAATTTATAAAACCTCTCAGTCAACCACCGGCTTCCCTTATGGTTAAAAGCTTTTTTCAGATTTTGACGATGTTAGGCAACGTCTTAAACTTATCTTGAAAATCAGTAACGAACAATTAGTGCTCCAAATTTTAAAAATACTTAATCAGTTTGTATTTGGATAAGAAATTAATAACTATAAAACACTTAACTTACCAAAAACTCATTAAACCAAGTATCCCGAGTCTTCTTAGGAATGTCTGTCCACTTGCCCCAAGGCTTATTGAAATTACGAAATATTTGGCTTGACATGACATCAGCCACCTGATTATAAGGCACAAATCTGAAGATAGAGGATATGATGCAAATATGAGCATACAAACTAAAGGTAAAAAATCGTAGCGTTATTAGTAACTTCACATGACTCACTCCTCGGTGCCTTCAGGATAGATCCAAAGCTTCCCTGTCGTAGGATCTTTCTCTCCCCATATTGGTGTATCAGAGGAACTACCTCCTTCGTCGACCTGGCTATGAGGCGACGAAATGTGAACTATTGAAGATGTTTGTACATAGATGGTTAAAGAAAACTAAACATATGTAAATCAATCAGAAATGGTAAAGTAAACCTGGTGTCCCCCTTACTGTGGATCACTGGAGGAAGACAGAGACGATGACATATAAACCGACGGTGAAGATGACATCTCAAATGGCGAAACCTCTGGGGAAGCGCCTTTGCCCCTGCCTATAAAGGGAGCAGATGGCGTTGCCCTACCCGCGCTGATAGGACGAGGTCGGGATCGACCACCACCACGTCTACTATCTGAACGTCCTCCAAAATGCTCCATCTTTGAACACTTACAAACATTATGTCAAAATATATATAAAAATAAGATATTTATTACTTAATATGACAAGTAGCGCGATTCTGAGTATGTAGTATAACAGATCATCATAAACAAAGAACTAACACAAATCAATCGAATGATTCCTGTTCTTCGACATTTGCTTGCACGCCTTGCTCTGGAGTCTCATAGTCGTCGAACTCAGATTCACTATCAGAGTAAATCACTTCTGTCTCATCGTCTGATTCCTCATCATCAACTTGGATAGGAATCAACTTTAAGTTCGCAGCAAAATCAATCAGATTGCTTGGTACATCGTCGTCGGCAATGTTTATGGGCAGTACATGTTCCACATCAGATTGAAACGGTTCCTTCATGTCGTCATTTGCTTCCGACTCTTTCGACTTAGGTATAATATTCCGTGCTTTGGTTTTGATAACTCTCACCCACCCTTGGCGGGATGTGGGGTATAATGTATAGTAAACTTGTTCCTTTGTTGAGCAAGGATGAATGGGTCATAACCAACCGTATATCTCCTTGTCCAAAGTGGATCTCAATATTTCCATGTTTGTCCACTTTTGTCCCACACGGACTATTATCAAACCACTCACATTTAAAAACTGTCACTACCTTGTCCCATGGGTAACTCAGTTGAATTATGTCAATTAACTTCCCGTAGTAGTCACCCTCCACCCCGTCAACTTGGTCACCTCGACAACATACACCGTAATTGCAACATAGGGTACCTGCGTTCACTTCAACAGTTGAAAACCGATACCCATTGATTATATATTTGTTGCACCTGGTAACACTAATTGCAGCTCCATAAGATAAACTCACGCCACTTTATTGGGATCTAATGGATTTTCCACGAAGTAAGATTGAAACCATTTTGGGAACTCAGAGTTCGTGAATTGATCAACTTGGGATTCCGACATTGAAGGATTTTCCGATCGGACCGAATTAGAGAAATAACTGCAACAAAAAAATGAAGTTAATACTTTAATACTTACCGTAACAGTAAAAAGAAAAGAAATTTTACTTTAAGTACTGGGTGGCCTCTTTACAGTTGTTTAGAATGTACCACTCCGCTACTCACTTCTCTCTTCCTTCAAGAGTTGTCCTTCAACGTTTTCCCACGACTCAGCCTGGAAAATCAAATATTGGTTTTTGTTCGCTCGTATTACCGCCACCATCGTTGCGAGGTACCCCTCTCCATCTTGATATCATTTCAGGGGGATAATAGTATGACACAAATTTTATGGCCTCTTCGACTAGATACGCTTCAGTGATAGATCCTTCAACATGGGTTGGATTTTTGATTTTGTGCTTAAGAGTGCGTAAAAACCTAGAATGGACAATTAGAGGGTATTTATAGACTAAAGTGAGCAAAAGAAATATATATATTACCTCTCAAACGGATACATCCACATATATTGTTGAGGAACTCCTACCTTTGCTTCATAGGCCAAGTGAACAGGCAAATGTTCCATTAAGTCAAACATGCAAGGAGGAAACACCATCTCTAACTTGCATAGTGTTATTGGCATGCTCGCCTCCAGGTGCAGTAACTTTTCAACATTAAGCTCAGAAGCACAAATTTCTCTGAAGAACTTGGAAAATTCCGTTAGAATAGACCATATATGCTTCGATAATGCTTTGAAGGCCCACGACAATAATCTCTGGAAAAAAACATGACAATCATGACTCTTCATCCCGAATAACTTCCCCTCGTGCACGTTGACACATCTTTTCAAGTTTGATGCATAACCGTCCGGGAGTTTCAGATCTTTAACCCATTGCAACAATTCTAAATTATGTTGTTTGTTTAATGTGTATGGCGCTCTAGGTTTGGAAGTCCATCCCCTACCATTCTGCATCAAATGCAAAGCAGGCCTTCTACAAATCGCTTCTATTTCCCATCTTGCATTGATTGTGTCCTTCGTCTTGCCTTTTGTGTCCATCACGGTGTACAGAATATTGCAAAACACATTGCTCTCAATATGCATGACATCTAGGTTGTGTCTTAACAATTGATCTTTCCAATATGGTAGTTCCCAGAAGATGCTACGTTTGTTCCAATAATGATCAACGCCATATCCCTCAAGTTCGTTGGAAGCAGCCCCCTCTTCGACACTTTGAATATACTTGACCCTGTCCCATATTTCTTGGCCACTTAAATGACGAGGTTGATCTGCTCGTTCGGCCACATTCCGCGTGAAGTATTTTCTATTTCTCTTAAACGGATGATCGGGGGTAGGAATCGCCGGTACCTGTCAAACCAACAGACTTTGTGACTGTGTTCCAAGCTAAAACCCATGTTCTGTTCAAGACATACTGAGCATGCAAGCTTTCTCGATGTTTGCCGGCCACTCAACATCCCATATGCAGGGAAATCATTTATTTTCCACATTAAGGCAGTACGCATTGTGAAATTCTGGCTCAATGATATATCATACGTTAGAACCCTTTCACTCCACAACATCTTCAACTCGTCTATCAAAGGCCTGAGGTACACATCTGTCTTCTTTTTTGGGTTGGATGGCCCAGGGATTAACGCGTTAAGAAAGAAAAACTCTCTTCTCATGCACATAGATGGTGGGAGGTTGTACGATGTCACAATGACAGGCCAACAGGAATAAATCCTGCCTGTATTGCTGAAAGGAGCGAACCCATCTGAACATAGACCAAGATGGACATTACGGGGATCCATAGCAAAGAAAGTATTCGCCTCATCAAATTTACGCCAAGCTTTCAAAGATCGGATGGATGCATCACAAAGTTTTCATCCTTGTGATGCTCCCGGTGCCATCTCATGTGAGCAAATTTGTTTGTTCGATGCATACAACCTCTGAAGTCTGGGCACCAGAGGAAAGTACCACATCTTGCTTAATGGTTGACGGGTCATTTTCCTTCCATTCCTTACAACTTTATATCTATCATGTCCACAGAATTTACACTCGGTCAGCTCAGCATCATCCTTATAATAAAACATACATCCTCTGGGGCAGCAATGGATTTTTTCATATCTAAGCCCAAGCTCCTTCACCTTTTTTTTGCTTGGTAAAAATCCTTGGGCAAATTATTGTCTTTGGGAACAACCTTACTCATGATTTGCATCATTTTGTTGTAATTCCTCTCACTCATATGGTGATCAGTTTTCAAGCTTAGTGTTGCTAGGGTAGCCGAAAGCGATGAATATTCACTACTTTCAAAGTGTTCACAACCTTCCCATAGCGAACGTTGCGCTTCTTGAAGCATTTTATAGAACCTATCAGCGTCCGGATGAGGATCCTCTCCCATGTATGATGGTTGAGTATGTGTACCGGTCTCCTCTCCCATGTATGACAGTTCGGCATGAGTAACGGGATCAAAATATCTGCCGATGGACGGTCCCGCGGCATCCATAACCAACTGCTCATATCGATTAAGGTTTTCTCGATGACTACTGTCCTCGTTATAACCACTCGGTGTATATCGGACTTCGCGATGACATTCCCAACATTCATAATCCTTCATGAATCCATTTTGACACAAATGAATTTTGACCTTGCCCACATCTTTAAATCTTAAACACCTACATTTGGCACATGGACACCTGATCAACCTACTTGAATTATTTGAATGCGCCAAAGCAAATTTGATGAACTCTTTCAAACCCGCCAAGAATGCTTGATTTAGTTGTCTTCCCTCAGTTAGACGATTGTACATCCAACTCCTATCCTGATTGCCTCTAGCTAGTTCAGTTACTAACCTAATTAACATCTCAATATGCCACAAATATATATAAGTAGCCAATACAACTAGCCACTTATGCCAACCAATTGCCACTTAATCAAGAAAGTGAAAAACAAACACATGCATTGAACAAAGAACATATCCCAGCAAGCAACCAGAGAATGAGGATAGCACACTAGAACATGGGGACATGCTTGTAGAGGGGGCAAACAAAGAATAGAACACTATAAGTATTTTGGAGTTTCTAACATATAAAGATTATTTAAGACTTAATCAAATTTATATAATCTACAAAATCAACTTTATCTTTTGTATTTATAATTACCTATTTATCTAAACAGTATTTATAATTTTGTTTTTTAAATTATCGGTCTTTATTGTATAACTTGTTTATTCAAAAAATTGAAATGGAATATTTTTTAAAAAAATTATTACCTTATCCCTAAATATCATTTCTCTATACTTCACTTTTCTAATTTCAACACCATCCTATTTATAGATTTATGTATCATTACCAACTAATACAAAATCATAATTTTATCACACCAAAATCAGAATTGGAATTTCTAAATTCCTAACAAATTCATGCCATTAATGTTATTCATGTATATTTTTTATTAAAAAAAGAAAAAAATATCATTTAAAATTCAAAATCTTAAATCATTTTTGTGGCCTACAACATAATAAGTATTTAGTATAAAATTTAACAATTTACAAATTATTTTAATAAAAAAACCATTGATTTGAAATTTTAAAGTGCAATTGGTATTTTCTTTTCCCACAAATATTATTCTAAATTGGAATGGAAGCAACACAAAATATAATTTTTCATAAAAAAAAAAAAAGAAAATGAAAAAACTTCACATAAAATAATTTTATACGTTTATTAACTGTGTTTACTTGTAAAAATTACTTTTGTAATTTATTTTCGTCCCAAAAAACAATGCAAGATTAAAAAAATCAATATCATTAATAAAAATAATTAAAACCCAATAATTAAAAAAATCATGGAATCTCCTACACATTATAAGTATAATCCAAACTAATAAACACATCAAGTATCAAGATCTTTATGTAATTAATAGATTCAGCCAATGAAGAAACTAAAACAAAAAAAAATTATTTAAACTCATGTAATTGATAATCTTCTACAAACATACATATTTCCATTATGTAATAAAGCAAACCTAACATAGATATCATATAGTTATAAAAAAAAAAAAAAAAACACTTCAAGCTAACCCGCAAAATAAGAAGTGCAAGGATTTGTTTGATAATTCCCCTTGTGAAGATCTTAGTGCTAGGATTTGTTTGTTATTTGCTTTCTGTTGTGTTTTCCGAACGTCTTCAAGCTAACCTGCACTTGGGCCTCTGTATGGTTTTTTTATCTCAGTAATGAAAGAAATAAAAAATAGAAGAAATCAGACTTTCATGCAATATCTTAATTGAGTTATATGTAATGATCAATAATTTAAGTTTCATTCTATATCTACACATATCAAAATTCTAGCAACAATTTATTCTATAGATATTTGGATTGGAATTGACGAACAACCAATATCAATAACTGTGTTTAGTAGTGTCCAATAGAAAGAAAAATGGGACATGGCCAACTTAGAAGTGTTAAAAAAAAACAAACCTAGAAAATTGGAGGTGACGGTGGCTGAGAGGCGACCGGAGGAGGACCCGAGGGTGAGGGGCGGAGCGGGAGGCGAGCTAAGGGGGACGCGGTTGGGGGATGGAGGCAGGGGGAAATGAGCCGGGGTGGGGAGGGGGGAGTTGGGGGCGGGGGGGAGGCGAGCCGGGAGGGCGGAGGGGAGTTGCGGGGCGGAGGGGGAGGCGAGCGGGGGGAGGGGCGACGACCGGGGGCGGGGCGGCAGGGCGAGCCGAGGGTCCGGGGAGGTGAGCCGAGGGAGATCTCGTGCGGGGGGGGGGCTACGACCGAGGGAAAGGGGACATTAATGAGTTTTACGACGGAATAAAATTCCGTAGCAAAACCAGCTTTTCGCTAATTTTTGCGATGGATCCCAGATCCGTCGCAAAGGCGCCCACCGGCGCCTTTTGGCCTCCGGTTTGCGACGGATCTGCTAAATTTTGTGACGGATCTTGGATCCTTCGCTAAATTGTCGCAAAAAGGCGTCCACTGGCGGCCTTTTTGGCCGCTAGTTAGCGACGGGTCCAAGATCCGTTCGCTAAGATCCGTTGCAAAAAATGATGCACTAGCGGCCTTTTTGGCCACTAGTTAGTGACGAATCTTAGATCCGTCGCAAAAAATCAGCGATGGACAAGGATTTTCGTCACTAATTTTTGCGACAGAAACTTATTGGTCGCTAATTTGCGACAGATTTTTGTATCCGTCACAAATTTCCTAGTTTTGCGACGGAATATTTTTTCCACCGCAAAATTGCGACGAAAAAAATTCCGTGCAATTTCACTTTTTTCTACTAGTGAGATTAATATTAGCAACAGAACCTGTTTCTTGATAACATTACAAGTGAATGCTCAAACACAGAGCTTGTTGCTATACGAGGGAACCTCTCCGCTCTGCCGTTGCCAAGCCAAAAATGGAAACAGTATAAGTAATGATCTCATATCTTCTAAAATCGGCTTTCCTTTTTAATTATCGCTCACATTGGTCTACAAATTAGATATTTTCCATAAAGAATCTAGAAAATCTCCCCATGAAAAGTGTAAACATATGTAATTAGAGAAGTAAACAGAGAAATAATATGGAGAAGATGAAGATTCTTGTATTATCAAAAAAAACAAAACAATACAAAGATTTCTTCATAACAATCTTCTTCCATTCTTCTTTTCTTCAATTTGCACAAAAATGATATCTTCATGACACTCTCTTCCATAATGAAGAACAACTTATCAAAATCAGGAACCTCTCCTTCCTTCCAACTTTACTGAATCTCAGTAACTCGGTTTCACTAGACTTGCTTCTCCATTAATGTACTCATCCTCACTGTCTTCATCGATGCTACCAAGCGAGCGCAATGCACCACATCTCTATCTTCATTAAATCATACCCTAGATCATATCCTTCTACATTGAGGATAGGGATATAATAATAAGAATATCATCTTATTGTAATATTATGTACAGAACTATATAATAGTAATACCAGGAGGTAGGATTTCATATTTCAAGGTTCTTGATTGAATAAAGCTTCAAAGACTATCGTGATAGCCACCATAGGTTATGTGAGCTCTACTAGAGGAACACCTGCTACTGCAGAAATTGCCTCATGCATTTTGTTTGCCTGTTGCATTACTTGCCTAATCCTCTGCAATCTTTCAGAGGTTTGGATCAACTTCAAATCACAATCCATATTATAAACACAAATATGATATACAAAAGATATAGATATAACAAAGCCGAAAAGAGTTGTAAGAAATTTTAGGGACCTGGTCATCGACATAGATATGGAAACGAATCTTGTGGTTGTGGTGGAGTTTGTTCCTTTGTTGGCTACCAAAGAACAAGATGCAGATTCTAGCAACACCAACACCAAAGGAACATATAGCTCCAATCCTTGTGGAGCTCCATTTCCATAAATTGAACCCATCTTTGTTGTACTCACAAGTGCAGTCCTCGTCTTCTTTGTGGGTAATTGTTTCTTTCTCAATTTTGAGTCGCAGAGAGATCATGACTTGGGCGAGTCCATTTTCGCGTCAAAAAATTTGTAAGTGAGGTCGAGATGAGGTTGAAGAGAGTGTAAGGTGAGATTTACAAAGTCAAAGAGAGGTTTAGAGGGTAAAATTCAATTTTCGGCGCAGGAAAATAAAATATCAATCTTTTAGACTTTTAAGACCGAACTTTTTAAACATCCGATCTTAAAAGTAAGACTTTTTTTATATTTACAAAATTGTAATCGGTCATACTTTTTAGACTGAACTTTTAAAATATTAGGTCTTAAAAGTAAGACTTTTAAGACCTCATATTTTACAAGTCCGGTTTAAAAAGTTCTTTATATATTTACAAACTGCCAACGGTTATACTTTTTAGACCTGATCCTCTATAATCCGGTCTAAAAAGTTCTTTATATATTTACGGAACTGCCACCGGTCATACTTTTTAGACCTGGTCCTCTATAATCTGGTTTAAAAATTTCTTTATATTTACGAAATTGCCACCGATCATACTTTTTAGACTTGATCCTTTATAATCCGATCTCAATGTGGCGGTCTTAAAAGCTTTTTTTCTACTAGTGATTATTTGACCCTACCAAAAATAAACAACAACCAAGAACATGTCATACCAGGCCCAAAATCCAATTCAACTTGGCAATGAGAGATTGATTTCACATAAGGGTATGAATCATCATGACGTCGCGAATGACAACAAAAAAAGAATAGATATTGGGTGCCCCTCCTAACTAGAGATCTGAATCTTGAATTTTGGCCCAAGCATTATGGCTCTAATACCATGTAAACATATGTAATTAGAGAAGCAAATAGAGAAATAATATGGAGAAGATGAAGATTCTTGTATTATCAACAAAAGAGGAACATCCCCTTACAATGAGTAAACAGATGTGACAAATATATCCAGTATAAGTTCTTAAGTCAACAAAATGTAATAGATTTCTGTTACTAGTAGACTAGTTCTGTGATAAATCTGTATATATCTAACACAGAATCTAAAATGGGGCAACATTCCTCCAAAACCCAATTTTATAATAACTTATATTTTTCATCACTCAGTTAACACGTAAAGTTAATATTCAAAGAACTTGAAAGGAAATAATCCTCTCCATAGAAAATCAATCAAACCTTGGTGTTTTAACATGGTACTTGACTATCTTTGCTTTGCTTTGGTCTGCAAAAATTTCATCCGGAAAGAGTTTGGAAAGTTCCTTCATTGTGGCCTCAATAATATCTTCATCACTACGTGAAATCCATTCTTCAATTTGGTGCGAAAAACAACTCCAAAGATCTGCATGGTTTGGGTCGTAGTATTCTTGCGTAAGATAATGAAACACAAAAAGGTACTTTTCATACATAAATCAAAGGCAAAAAATTCATCTCCTTAACCTAACTACATCCTAACATGCAATCGTAACCATACACTGGGAAAAAAAATGAAACGTGGCTTTTACCTTGCATGTTATTGACATTGTGACTAATAGTGAATGAGGGAAAATAATATTATTGATGATTGTATCTACTTATATACACAATTGATGAAATACATAAGAAAGGAAAAGTACACTAAGTAGTTTACATAACTAAATATTAGTTACACAACTGAATATAAATTATACACAACAAATTAAACAATTACAAATATAATTTGTTATGTGACACCTGTCACCCCCCGCCCCGCGCAAGCTGGAGCATGGATATTCTTGAGGCCTGGCTTGGATGCAAGTTCATGAAACCTAGTAGCATGCAAAGGTTTAGTAAGGATGTCGACAAGCTAATTAGAGGACCGAACTGGGAGAAGATGTATAACCTTTGCTTGAACTTTCTCCCGGACCAAGTGGCAATCAAGTTCAATGTGCTTGGTCCTTCCATGAAATGTAGGATTGTTGGTAATTTGAATGGCAAAATTATTATCACAATACAGAACATCAGGAGTAACATGAGAAATATTGAAATCATTTAAGAGATATATCATCCATTGTAACTCACACGTTGTTGAAGACAAGGCACGATATTCAGCTTCAGAAGAAGATTTAGAAACAGTTGGCTTGTTTCTTGGCTTTCCAAGAAATTAAAGAAGAACCAAGAAATATAGCAAAACCAGTTCCTAAGTTAAAGATCTCCGAGTATCTAAACAGTCAGCCCAATTAGAATCACTAAAACTACATAATTGCAAATCAGATTGAGCTGAAAAGAAAATTCCAGCACCTGGAGAAGGCTTAATATAGAGTAGAACCCGATGAGCAGTAGAGAAATGAGAGTCACGAGGGCTGGATAAGAACTGACTTAACTGTTGGGTGACAAAACTCAAATCTGGCCTAGTAGCAGTAAGATACTATAAACGACCAATTAGCCTTTGATAAGGAAGAGAATCAAGCAAAAGTGTACCATTGTCTTTGGAAAGCTTCAAATGGGGATCCACAGGATGGCTAGTTTACAAGCCAAAAAACCAGAATCTTCAAGCAACTCAAGAGCAAATTTGCGTTGGGATAAAAATAAACCATCCTTAGATCTAGCAAGTTCAAGGCCAAGAAAATAACAAAGCTCTCCAAGATCTTTAATGGTAAAAGCTGAATGTAATTGCTATATTACCAACTTAATTTCCTCCAAATTGTTTCCAGCAAGCACCACATTATTAACATAAACAAGAAGAATAGTAAATGTAGTGGAAGATACTTTATAAAACAATGAATGATCAGAGGCTGATTGAAGATAACCATAAGAGATCAAGGTAGATGACAATTTAGAATACCATTGACACTAGCTTGTTTCAAGCCATAGAGAGACTTTTGCAACTTGCAAACTTGATTAGGTTGAGAAGGTGTGAAACCAGGAGGAAGGGTCATATAAACCTACTCATGTAAATCTCCATGCAAAAAAGCATTATTGACATCCAATTAGTGAAGATGCCAATTTTGAGCAGCAGCAATAGACAATAATAAACGAAGAGTAGTCATTTTTGCAATAGGAGAAAAAGTGTCAAAATAGTCTATACCTTTGGTTTGAGTATAACCTTTGGCTACAAGACGAGCTTTATACCTTTCTATGTCACCATTAGCCTTGAATTTGGTGCGAAAGACCCATTTACAACTAATGGTTTGCTTCCCTGGTGGTAACTGAGTAAGAATCCAAGTCTGATTTTGTTCAAGGGCTTGAATTTCTGCATTCATAACTTTTCTCCAAACAGAGTTTTTCACAGCTTGCTTAAAAGAAGTGGGATCAGGATTCACAGTAACAGCATGCACAAAGGAGTGATAAGAAGAATAAAGAGAGGAAGCCAAAGGGTAATGAGGAACACCTTTACATGATGATTGATCAGTAGACATGTTGAGAACAAAATGAAAATCCTGCAAATAGGAGGGGGATTATGAAGTCTAGTGGAGACGAAGGATAGGAGAGGGAGAAGAGGAATTATTAGGCAAAGAAGGAGAGGACGAGGGTAGTGAAGAAGAGGAATCAGAAACATAAATGTCATCAGATAAAGGGGAGCAAGGTTGCGGTTCAGGCCAAGGGGAAGAAAGTGATGTAATGTTACCATTTTTGAAAGGAAACACATGTTCATGAAAAGGAAGAAACATCACGAGAAAGAAAAATTTGATTAGTAGATATATCTAACAATGTAAAAGCTTTTGAACCATGAGGAATGCCCAAGAAAAGCTTCATGCTCTAGGATCAAATTTTGAACGATTAGTGGACAAAGTGGAAGCGAAACAAAGTGAACCAAACACTTTAAAAGTAGAATAAGAGGGAACGAAAGCATATAAATGTTCAAAGGGTGTTTGATTTTGAATAATTGGAGAGGGTAAGCAATTTATGATATAAGTGGCATGTAGAACCAAAAAGGACCTGTAAAAAAATGGGAATATGAGATTGGAAAAGAAGAGCTCAGGCAACATTTAAAATATGTTGATGCTTATGTTCAACCAAACCATTTTGTTGAGGAGTAGCAACACAAGATTTTTGATGAATAACACCATTAGAGTCAAAAAAAATTGAGACATTAAACTCAGCACCATTGTCTGATCAATTTTGATAGAGGATGAAAAATTGTGTTTTAACAAGGGCAAAAAAAAATTTAATATGACTTTGAGCCTCATATTTATTGGTCATCACAAAAAACCAAGTATAACGAGAATAATCATCAACAATAGTAAGAAAGTAACGATGACCATAAACTGAAGGTATAGAAAAAGGACCCCATATATCAACATGAATCAAATCAAATATTTTATTATATGAACTTGTGCTTACAAGGAAAGGTAAACGTTTTTGTTTAGCAAAGTGGCAAGCATCACATGTAAAAGCAGGTATTACAAGAATGTCTAAATCTAGTTTATTTAAAATGGAAATAGTTGATGCAAAGGGATGGCCCAAACGCATATGCCAGAGAGTGGATTTTGAAACAGGTACAATATGATTCATAAGAACCTAAGGAGGTTAGGATTGAAGAGACATATTTGCAGTGAGAAAATATAAGCCCTCATACAGTCTAGCTAAATCAATCATCAACAAAGGTTGAATTGAGTGTATCTGACAAAAATGAGAATCAAAGGTTAAGAGACAATTATGTGTAGCTATTAATCTAGAAACAGACAGGATATTGAAAGAAAAATTAGGAAGAAAAAGAACATGATGCAGAATTAAATAATCAGATATTCTAACTGTTCCAGAGAAGCTAGCAACAGCCTTAACACTAGTCGGAAACTAACATGAATTGGGGAAATGGATTTATAAGCCGAAAATAAATCCAGTGAACAACAAACATGATCAGTTGCTCCTGAATCAATAATCCAGGAGACATAAGATTAAGATATTGAGTTACCTTCAACCGAAGCAGAAACAGAAGCATAGAGGTGGTTGACTGAAGGTGATGAAGACGTAGAGTTTAAGAGGTTGGGGAGACGATTATACTGGTCTAGCGAAAGTTGAGGCAGAACAGTGGCTGGTGAAAATTTGGAATATGGAGATGAAGCTTTAGCAAATGAAGTTGAGTGAACAATACTAGAACCTGGAGTCCCAACCTGATTGACCGCCTGTGAGGAGCCGGTGGATCGAAATTTGAACCTAGGAGAGAAACCGTGCTTGCGATAGCAAGTAGCTTTAGTGTGGCGAGGTTTACCACAATATGAACAGAGTTTCTGTGATTGTGACTGACCAGGGGGAGTATACTGTGGAGTCTTCGCCATGAGCACTTTGGAATTAGTGGAAGCCAGTGGATGAAGCTCTCGTTCTTGTTGAACAACAAGAGAAAAAACAAGAGTGATTGAAGGCAAAGGATCGAGCAACATAATTTGTGACTTAGTAGAATTATATTGCTCATTAAGGCCTTTAAGAAACCGAATCACCTAGTCTTCATCTCTGTGATGTTGAGCAGTGATAATCAATCCGTAAGAACAGGGTTGCAATGGACGAATATTCATCATCTCATCCCATAGAATTTTCAAGCGAGTACAATATTCACTCACACTGAAATCACCTTGCCGGAGGTTACATACCTCTTCTTGAAGATCAGAGATTCGAAATAAATCTGATTGAGAGAATCTTGAGCGAAGATCATTCTAAATTTCAAAAGCAAAGTCGAATCAGATGCTCTCAACAATTGTTGGAGAAAGAGAGCGAGTAAACCAACCTTGAACCAGATTGTTACAACATTCCCATGCCGGAAATTGAGGATCTGTCAACGATGGAGGAACTAGAGAAGCATCCATGGATCAAAGTTTGTTCTTCGAAAGGAGGGCCATGCGCATAGACCTAGACCAACTGTGATAGTTTGCTCCGTCGAGAGGAGAAGCGATGAGCACAAGAGCTGGGTTCTCATTGGGTGGATGTAAAAAAGGGAGAAGACGGATCAGTGACAAGGATAGGAATGGCTGAAACGACTGGAGGAGAAGGCCAATCTGATGTGGAATCTGACACCATTAAAGTCGACAATGGAGATCGATGGTGGTGGTCGATGGTGGAGGTCGATTTAGGAGTGGCGGAGAAAGCAAGAAAAGAACAAAGAAAAGGGGAAAAGTGGGAGATGGGTGGACTCAGGAAAGAGAAAAGGGAATTTGGGAGGAAAAAAAAATTGCTTTGGATACTATGTGACTAACAGTGAATGAGGGAAAATAATATCCTGAATATTATTGATGATTGTATCTACTTATATACACAATTGATGAAATACATAAGAAAGGAGAAGTACACTAAGTAGTTTACATAACTTAATATTAGTTACACAACTGAATATAAACTATACACAAAAAATTAAACAATTACAAATATAATTTATTATGGGACACCTGTCAGACATGTCAGCATATACACTCAGAAGGGGACTTCTGCATGAGGGAAAGAAAATATGAACATCTCTCAGGGTAAAGTTCATAAACCATTTGATACAATTTTTCCAATAAATAAATTCCTGGAATGCATTTACAATGCACAGGAGGGAAAGCAGCTTATCCCACAGAGAAAATGAAACAATTTAGTTTGACTTTAGAATAGTTCTCTACCACTCCAGTTCATGAGTTGACCGGACCGAAAAATGGCCATCCAGTTCAAATGTTTGGTTTTCTTAACACAGGAAATTATAAGTAAAAAATTATGAGACATAAAGCGTACAGAATTTGTATCCCCTCTAGACATTGTAATTCATCCAGAGTGAGAGAAAGACCTGCTAAAGAGTAGGTGATCATATGTGTTCTTCAGTTTTCTATCAAACCTGCACGAGGCATAATGTACGTTACCAAACCAGTGTGGAAAGAACTTCTAAGATCATAACATACTTTTATTCTTGTTGTGGGAAGCAAGATTAATCATCAATATATAAAAAGAAAAAAATGAAAAGTAATATTTCACACACTGCAAGGGATGTCTGAGAACCCAATCTCTTATGTTCCTCAGTGACTAAATTGGGAGTATTATATTAAACTCTACATACACATGCCAGCAACAACAATGAATAACAATGACCATAACTATAACAATTAAATAACTATAAAGACAAACAGATGGTTTTCCACAGTGAAAATCATCACTAACCATATGTGAACATTTATGACCGGAACTCCAACCAGTTTCTCCAATTTCCTGAAATATGGAATTTCTTTCCAGTCGTTGGGCAGAAGAACATTCACCAGCACCTTTTACGCGGATGAAATGATTGTGTTGAAGGTTCCATTTTTACGCGGATGAAATGACGCGGCAAGTGAAGGCGCACCACTTCTGCGGCCACCTCAACGAGGAGGTGAGTCAGTGTGTGATCTTCGACGGACCTGAGAAGACGAGCAAGCTGATAGGGGTGGAGTATATGATACCGGAGCACCTGTTCTTGACCGGAGCACCTGTTCTTGACGCTGCCGGACGACGAGAAGAAGCTCTGGCACACTCACCTCTTTGAGGTCAAGGGCGCCATACTCTTCACGCCCAGACTTCCACCATCAATCCAGCTGCAGGAAATGGAAACTCAAACACTTATGGCAAAACCTACCATTTTTGGCAAGTCGATAAGGGTCACCCTCTCCCCTTTGGCCTCCCTCAGCTCATGATGGCCTTCACCAGAGACGGCTAGATTGATCAAGACCTCCTCCAAGGTGCCCTCCTACCTTACAAACACTACTCACTATTTAATTCTGCGGAACCGCTTTCCTTGCTAAGCGAAGGCCTTAGGAGGGAAACCGATTCTATTCTGCTCTGTGATTACTCATAATTCATTCACATGGATGGATTAATTAATGCAGATGCTGGGAAGCGTTTTGGGGTCGATTTCAAGAAAGAGAGAGAGAGGAAAGAGAGTACATAGCGGGGCCTGCACATGGAGTTCATCCTCTGGCAAATGCAGGTGGGAAGGGCCTTAAGACTGTGTTGAGGGAGGTCCCATTGAGCCCTGAGGATTCTCTTCCACCTGGTGCCGCCATGGTCTTTGTATGAATTGATATATCTCTCAGACACTAAATATCCATAGATATAGATATAACAATGCCAGAGACCTGTTGAATGTTAAAGTCCCATAAATTATATGGGTCTCCGCTGCTCTCATTAAAACTGATATATACTTATATGTCTGATGATCACTCCTGTTAAAAAGCTCCTCTCTGTATATTATTGTTCAAATGAACTTATTTATTAATAGTTAATGATCATCACATCATCTGTTTATATATCAGAACGATTCGTGTGTTATTGGAGGTGGTGGCCTCCTAAGCTTAGTTGCTTGCTCGAATGAATAAGCAATCTGAATCAGTGTTGGTTCCGAGCCTCTCAAGCCTGAAAAGCAAATTCCAATTGGCGTGCCGTCATTGTAGCCTGCTGGCACAGTGATTCCTGGATACCCTCCTATGGCAAGTACTGTAGCAAAATCAAAGCCAGAGGTCACCACTGCGTCTAGTTTATTCACCTTCATGACTTTCTGTATTCCATTCTTAGACAAATATGCCAGGATTGCTATTGCTTCTTCTTCTTTCTTCCCAATTCCATTTGTCTTTTCAGCTGCCAACATAACGTCTTGGTCATACTTATCAGTTTTCTCCTGCAATTTCTGTCAGTTAGACTCAAGCGGCTACTATATATATATATATATATATATATATATATATCATACATAGTAAGAAGAAATATATGTGCTTACCAAGTCTGGGCGTTTGTTGTTGAAGCGAATCACATCTTCCAAGGTTTTCACAGGAGAATGAATTAAAGCTTTAAGGTATGAGTTCAAGGCTATTTTAAATTCAGCATACAATGCAGTGAATTCATATCCCGCATCTTCGATTATTTCAACGTTATCTATCTTCAAATTGTCAATCAGTACTGCCCCATGCTGCCTATATAAATGTGTGATTCCGAGTGTTAGCAACTTGTTGCAGCAATCCACTATATAGCATGGTTTAAGCCATGCATGTTATATATATAGTTTTCATTACCTTAGTGTCTTTAGGTGTTGCTCATAAGTTTTCTGCAGAGTACCGTTAAACTTGTAGTAGTATCTCACTATCCCCGACCTTTTACCTTTTAGACCATCTTTTCTCAGAAACTGAGCGTATCCATCTTTTGGGACATATTTTGATGCTTTAATTGTTGCCTTATCCCTAGAATCAACGCCTGCAATGGCTTCAAGAACATATGCAGCATCTGAGACGGTCCTGCAAATAGGCCTGCAGCGTCCCACAACAATATTGCACACTTGTTAAAGGCATTCCCACATTCAAAATCTTTTCTATATCAGAAACTCCTATTGCACTATAATATAATTTGTTTTGACATTTGACTAAATAAATGGCTATTTAGTTGATTAAATGACTTATTTCAAGAACATTGAGGCATGTGTGAAACTTGTTGAAATTAACTCACCCTACTGTGTCTTGTCTTTGGGAGATTGGAACTACCCCATCTCTACTAGTGAGACCAGCAGTAGGTTTGATTCCCACTACAGAGTTATAAGTAGAAGGACATAAAATGGAGCCAGAAGTCTCAGTACCAAGAGACACTGCCACAAGATTTGCTGCTACTGATATTGCAGATCCGCTACTGGACCCACAAGGGTCACCCCTTGTGTATGGATTCTGCAGTATTAAACACCATACATAATAGAAGCATCAATTTTTGTTATGGTGCTCTGTTCAGCAATATTCAAATCAGTGATGGAACCACAAATTTTTTTAGGTTGGACTAAAAAATAAACATATTGAATTACTTTATCTGGTTTTTATTATAAAGCACAAACTAATAAGTGTATTTGATTTTATAATGCACTTACTTGTTTCGAAAGAGTATTAAATTTTTTTTCATGTATATTCATACTTAAAAAAAAGGTAGTAAGTGAAAGTAATAATTAATATGATATTAGAGTTTAGTGCAATTAGTAAGGATTATAGTGGAAATTACTTAAATTTTTGGACAAATTTAATGATTTTAATTATTTTATTGGCTTAAGAGAATTATTAATTGGTGCCTTATAATTGGGACCAAAGGGAGTATTTACTAAATAGTATCACATAATATTGAAAATACAAATAAATAATAACCAAAAATTATAAATTAAAATTAGATATAAGATGATACTAACATTTTGGTAGGTATCTCAAACAATAATTTTACTTTCCTTTCACAATTTAATTAATAATGAACCAAACATTGCCCTCATAAAAAAGATAAGAGATTAGCTAAGCCAAAATTATTAAAAAATAAAATATTATATAATTAATATATATATATATATATAATATATATATATATAATTAATATATATATATATATTTTGCCCTAGCTCAGGTCAATGCCCCAATTGGCGAAGGTGTACTTCGATTCAAATGTTAAAAAATGGATAGAGTCTTCAGAGAAGTTAAGACCTTTAGTCACTTTGACATGTATTGCGCTGAAGACAACTAAACAAACATGGAATAAGGGGGAAAAATGGAAGTAGATGATCACCTTGCCTTGTCCACCTCTAGCACTCCAACCAGAGGGTAAACTATTTCCTCTGAAATAAGACCACTCGCTTAAGGTAGCCTTCCCTAAGATGATAGCCCCAGCTTTTCTCAACTTGGAGACCACCCCTGCGTCTCTAGGCACTACAGAGCCCAGAAGTGCATATGACCCAGCTGTTGTGTTCATCTGATCCTTGGTTGCAATGTTATCCTTCACCAGAATTGGGATTCCATGCAATTTTGGCAGAGGACGACGTCCTGCACCACGTCGTTCTTGGTCTGCCCTATCGGCGTGGGCCAGCGCATCAGGATTGAGCTCCAACACGCCCTTAAGAAAAGGGTTGAGCTTGTGCATTTGTTGAATGTACAACTCAACGAGCTTCCTGGAGGTAAGCTGGTTTCTGTGGAAGGCAAGTTGGAGATCGTTCACAGTGGCTTCTCTTATGTTTGAGAAGGAGAGAGGCTTGCTCTGTGTGGTTATGGAGAGAAGAAGAAGAAGAAAGAAAGGGAAGATCAGAGAGAGGCTAAGCTCTGAATGGGAAGCCATGAGAGGGTGAGTGAAGGAGAGGTAGCAGTAGCAAAGAAATCACCGCACGCCTGGCAGTGTAGTGCATGGTGGGAGCCAGCGCATGTGGTTCCAACAGGGCCCACCGGTTCATTAATCTCTCTGTCGAATGAATGACTATGCTCTTTAGTAGGGTACTTACTAATCATCTCATCTCAAAGTTTATAAAAATAATATTCTACAAGTTTGATGTTGATCGAAGGGGTCCAATTTGTAACATTTTGTTTAGTTGTAATATTTTATAAAACTATTCTTTTTTGATAAAAAACAGAGTTCTTTTTATAATAAACAGCATGATGCAGGTAATTACATGATAGCCAAAAAAACCTCGAAAGTGCAGCAGTTGCTCGAAAAACTAAAATTCATCCCATTAAGATCACTAGAGAAACTAACCAATATTGAGTTGCTTTACCTGTTAAGTTCCCACTAGATCCTTCAAATCTCAGATGAGTCATGTGTGTTGAGAGTGATAATTACAGACCTTAAACCAGATACCGAATGAGAATATCAAAAAAATTACTAGAAAAACTTTTCGTGCATGAAAATAAAATAGAGTTCAGAAGGAATATATATATATATATAGGGAGTACAAAATCGAATGTCCCCCCCCCCCCCCCCCCCCCAAAAAAAAAAAAAAAAATTTCTTGTTCGGTCAACCATAGCCTAGGTGTAAATAGCAATAATGGGCGAAAAATAGTGGCAAGCATTCTGCTTTTAAATGATAAAAGGAGAAGACGAGGCAGTGGGTAGGGACCACGACAAGGAGAAGATAATGCCATGTGATTTAGAAGTGACATTATCATGGAAGCATAATTTATAAGATAAGAAGCACATTAGGATTGGTAAGGCTAAATGCCATGTTTGGTTGTTGGTTGCTTGCCACGTGGGTTTACTTTGGGTATAATTAGTAGCATCCTAATGTTAACATAATACTATGATATATATAATTAATAATTAATACTTTTCAAGTTTTATAGTTCAACGTGATGTGTATAATATATGTGTAAATTATGATAAAAAATACTATATTTCTTGTTCTAAATGTATAACTTAGTTTACATCATGTACTATAATCAGAGTTATATTTAAGACTGGAAGAGTATTAATTGATACTTTCTTAAAGGGGATTCTATTAGAGACATCCCTCACTGTAAAGAGCCAGTTCCACTATAAAATATTTGTAACTTTTTTATTGAACAACTTTTCATCCTTGTAAAGCTAACATGTTTATATGTTAATGCGTGCGTGTGAATCTGCAGATTTGCTTTAAATGATCATCGGGCATTTACTTGCACTTATTAATCACTGGATTTAGATTCCTGGTAAACAATAACTACAACGTACAAATCCTGAGAAAGTGGCAAGTGATGATGACTACAACATACCACAACAACAAACTTAGTTATTTTAATTTAAGCTTATAGCTTATGAAGGGGCGTTGGTGGCCTCCTAATCTTAGTAGCTTGTTCAAATGAATAAGCAATCTCAATAAGCTTTGGCTCTGAGCCTCTCAACCCTGCAAAACAAATCCCAAATGGCTTGTCCTTCTTATACCCTGCAGGCACAATAATTCCAGGATAACCTCCGATGGCAAGTATAGGACTAAAATTTGAACCAGGGATCACCACTGCATCTAGTTTATTCTTTTTCAAAAGTTTCTCAAATCCATTCTTAGACAACCTTGTCATGTTTGATAATGCTTCAGTTTCTATTTTCCCCATTCCATTTGTCTTCTCAGCGTTCATCATAGACTCCTGATCATACACATCAAGTTTCTCCTGCAATTTTTCAACACCGTCAAATGCCTTACCAAAACGTTTATTTTCACTATATCACTTTAAATTTGGTGTTTTGTATCAAGTTGTAACCAAGCTACAGTTCAAACAGGTTATATATCAAATGTGAACAGCTTACTTACCAATTTTGCATGTTTCTTGTTGAAGGTAATTACATCTGCTAAGGTTCTCACTGGAGAAGCAACCAGGTTTTTAAGGTATGAGTTTAGGGACAGTTTGAATTCAATTGACATTGCAATGCCTTCACTTGAATCAGTGAAGAGTTCTTGAATGTTATCTAGTACCAAATTGTCAACCAAAATAGCACCCCGTTGCCTAAAATATGAATCAAAGTGTTAATAGCTTACTAGAACTGATTTGAGCCATTCATAATACTACCTTTGATCTTTAATATATGATCTTGTTTGTAGTTCAAATTTCAATATATACCTTAGAGTCTTCAGGTGTTGCTCAAATGTTTTCTGCTGGAAAGTATCATTGCCAAAATCGTAGAAAAACCTCACTATTCCAACTCTCTTTCCTTTTAGCCCATCTATTCTCAGAAACTGAGCATATCCTCCCTTTGGGACATATTTTGATGCTTCAATGGTTGCCTCATCCCTAATGTCCTTGCCTGCAATGACTTCCAGAACATATGCTGCGTCTGATACAGTCCTGCAAATTGGTCTGCAACATTCCCCACCATTGTATACATAATACAGAAAGTTATGTAATTTGTGCAAGAACCATCAAGACTTGTTGAGGAAGATCAAAGGAAACGTGTTTAATGCATCACATGAGGTTGACTTACCCAACTGTGTCTTGTCTAGGTGTGATGGGAACTACTCCATCTCTACTAGTGAGACCAACGGTTGGTTTTATGCCAACTACAGAGTTAGAATTGGAAGGACATAAAATGGAGCCATCAGTTTCAGTACCAAGAGACACTGTCACAAGATTTGCTGCAACTGATATTGCAGATCCGCTACTTGACCACAAGGATCACCCATTGTGTATGGATTCTGCAGTAAACACAGCACATGGAGGTATCAAGTATTAACAGAAAAATTATGTATCTTGTTATGGTCTAATTAATAGCACAGAACAAAACAACACAACCCTAACCAATTCTGATAAGCCCAATTGATGAAGCTTCATGGTCCAAGACCATACTAAAATAAGGCGAATTCATGATACATCTCTTGTGAAACTCATCCAAATATACCAGAACAAACAAGTGCATGTAAATATGAAGGACACTGGTCCTAAGCAGACTGCATATATCACTGTAAGCAGAGGAAATTAAAGGAAAATGGCACACATTATAGAGAACATGCAAGTGATTCACCTTGCCTTGTCCACCTCTAGCACTCCAACCAGAGGGTATATTATTTCCCCTGAAGTGGGACCACTCGCTTAAGGTAGCCTTCCCTAGGATTATAGCCCCAGCTTTCCTCAACTTTGAGACCACCCCTGCGTCTCTAGGCACCACTGACCCCAAAAGCGCGTAGGACCCAGCTGTTGTGTTCATCTTATCCTTGGTGGCAATGTTATCCTTTACCAGAATTGGGATTCCATGCAATTTTGGCAGAGGACGGTGTCCTGCACGACGTCATTCTTGGTCAGCCCTATCAGCTTGGGCCAGGGCATCAGGATTGAGCTCCAACACGCCCTTGAGAACAGGGTTGAGCTTGTGGATTTGTTGAATGTAGAACTCAACGAGCTGCTTGGAGGTAAGTTGGTTTCTGTGGAAGGCAAGTTGGAGATCGCTCACAGTGACTTCTGGTATATCTGAGAAGGAGAGAGGTTTGCTTTGTGTGGTTATAATGGAGAGAAGGAGGAAAGGGAATATCAAAGAGAGGCTAAGCACTGAGGAATGGGAAGCCATGAGAGAGTGAAATGAAATTTGGAAGCTTTGGGAGGAGGGAAATGGGAACTAACATATAAAATTCCAAGGTCACAGTGGGTGTCCATGGAACATGTCCACATGTGGGTTGTTGACTGTGACTTTTGAGGAAGTTCCCTGGAATGCCGATGAGGAAAGTGACAAGGAAGGAGTAACTGGGGTATTCAAGGCAGTATTGTACTCTGAGTTAAATTATACTATGTTTGTATTACAACATAAATTATTTTTTAAATTTGATTTATGTATATGAGGTAAATATATAAGAAGAGTTTTATCTTAACTGACATGGATATGCTTTTTAAAAATAAAATCTGAAACTTCACTATCACCCTGAGGTCAAAATGAAATTGAGTTTTATAGGTAATAAAACATTAATGCCCTTCCATAATTTTTTCAAAAGAGCATTTTACAAGAATCCATAGGTTAAAAATATTTTGGTCTTTTACAAAACAAATAAAATAAGGGTGTTTTTTTTTCCCACACACACACAAACTTAATTCCATTTTGATTCAAAAAATACTGTGAAGTTTCAAATTTTTTTGAGGTCCGACTAAAATAAAGTCCAATGGGACTAACTGAAAATTTTTCCTTTTTATTATGGGACACTTTTAACGAATTCATCAAAATCAATTAGCAGAGGCTAAATTATGAACTTGGTGTGAAAATAAAATAATATTATAAATTTACTCATATTAAATATTATGAATTATATTCAAGAATTGATAGAATAGGCAATCAATAATATTTTAAATAGAGCGAATTTTTTAAAAAATATAATTAATAACATTCTTAATCACTTATAGTAAGAAATAAGGAATGGGAGGGAGTCATGTTTGTTTCTGTGCCTCCAATGTTGAGTTGGTGGGAACTAAGGAATGATTATGCTTTAATATGAATTGACAGTTTGACACCACAGCGTGGCCCAAACAAAAGACAGAATCATCAGCCATGGATGAACCATAAGATAAGATAAGATAAGAAGCACTTTGGGATTGGGAAACCATAATATAAGGCCATGTGGATTATTTACTTTGATTATTAAATGGATTTTGATAATTTTTCATTAACATGTTGATCACCTGGCAAAAAAATAAAATAAAATAACAATGTGAAGACTTACATGCTAAGGCTGGGAAGGGAGGTCTCGGCTTTATTAACTCTTTCTTTTCCCTTGTTTAACCTCTAAAATAGAGATAAATATATCTTTTGATGTGATTTTTTTTTTTCATTTACAAAATGGAAATGCTTAAAGCTCGTCTAAAGGGCATGAATGTATGTATGATTTATCAAATTTAAAGCAACAATATCAAACATCATTGGTGACCACAAAGCCGAATGACATTATTGAATCGTGAAACATAACTAAAGAAAGTCGTAGCACACGATGGATTGGTCAAGAGCAATAATAAGGATGATGACAATAACATAAAGTTGGTTTAATAGTGTAAGGTCCAGTTAGATCTCTTTAAATTTTATATAAAATATTTTATTGAAAAGGACAGCCGCATACTCTAAATTGAATATCAAATAATAATATCAAAAGAGATTGTTAGAAAAACTTTCATGCATAAAAATAAAATAGAGTTAAGAAGTAAAAGGAATATAAATATATATAGAGAGAGAGAGAACAAAATCATTTTTTTTTTTAATTTCTGGTTCAGTCAACAATAGTCTAGAGATGTGTGTGTTTTGATTAACTTTTAGAAAATAATTTTTATAATTTATGAGATAAAATGTGAAAAAAATTTGTCTCTACGAAAAATGACTACTAAAAGTACTGTTTTTAGATGTTACCCAAACAATCACAATAGTAATAACAGACCAAAAATAGTGGCAAGCATTCTGCTTTTAAATGTTAAAAGGAGAATACGAGGCAGTGGGTAGGGGCCACGACACACAGAGTGATTTAGAAGTCACATATGTATGGGATATTTTTTAGGGTTTTAAAAGTTTTTATTTACAAAAATCGAGATAAAACTTATCTCGTATATTGTAAATTACGATTAAAAAACTGCTTTTAAAAATTCTAATTACTATTTCAAACGAACTAAATGCTAAAAAACACCATAGGATTGGTAAAGCTAAATGCTTTGTTTGGTTATTGGTTGCTTACCACATGGGTTTACTTTGGGTATAATTAAAATTACCTCCTGCTCTAAATAATTTGCATTATAAACTATATCCTATATTTAGGATCAGAGGAGTAGCGTACTAATGTTAATACATAGATCATTTCCAACCCCTCAAATGCTGAGACTTTTTTTTTGTTTAATATTTTAAATACTGAAGGGTACTAAAAATATCTTTAGAATACTTGATCGATCTTGAAAAAAATACTTTATAATCTTGAAAAAACATCTTGAAGTATATTTTTAGTATCGTTGAGTAAGACGAAATATTTTTTAGGAGCCTAAAATAAATTTTTAAGATTATGAAGTATTTTACGGTACCCATTAGTACCTTTAAATATTTTTTCAATATAATGAAATATTTTTTTTAATACCAGTCAGTATCTTAAAATATCTTTTTAATACTAATTAATACTTGAAATATTTTTTGAAGATTCTAAAATAATTTTTCACGATCATGAAGTATTTTGGTACCTATCAAGTATCCTAAAATATTTTTTTAGCACTTGTCAATACCTTTATTTTATTTTTTTAAAAAGGCATCAGCTTCATTTTTTTTATGCCAAAATGACGCAATTTTGTAGAAAATGAGGGCAGCGAACAATAAAGGTAGAGGAGGAAAGCCGGTCTGGTATGGGTCCGGTTTCTCTACTTGGCGGAATTCTCCTCATCCCTCCTTATCTCTTATATTTTGTTACCAATCAAGTATTCTAAAATATATTTTTAGTATCGTTAGTATCCTAAAATATTTTCTTAAGATCCTAACATAATTTTTTAAGATCATGAAGTATTTTTTAGTACTTAGTCAAGATCTTGAAATATTTTTTTAGTAAATAGGTCGATATCTTGAAGTATTTTTTTAGTACCAAGTTAATTACGGTAAAATATTTTTTCAAGATCCATCTTGAAAAAATATTTTAAAATATCGACTAATATTAAAAGATCTTGGGGAGAGAGCAGTTAAGATTAATTTAAATCAATGGTATAGATTGATTGAGGAGAAAAATTAAGGGTTGAGATTTAATGAGGAGGGATGAGGAGAAGAGTGATATGGAGAGGATCCTCTCCCATCTAGTATCCACACTTAAAGTTATGGCTGGATGATGTGGCTTTGTCTAAACTGTTAAATCCAGTATACGGTCAAGATTTCAAGTTAATGAGAGATGATGAGGGGGAAAAAAAAGCTAATAAAACAAACTGTTGTTTGGATAGCTTGACTTTTATTTTTGGAGTTCCATAGTCTATTTTGATGTTATGAGCTAATTAATTAGAAAAAGCTTGCACTATTGTTCACGTCTTCATGGATTTGAAAAAATAATATACATATAGTATCCAGCAATATAATGATATGAAAAATGGTTCTTATCACGGTCATTTTCATGGTTCCTATCACCCATTTATGAATTATTATTATGGTTAGATAATTTTTGTATTTAGTGTCGGTGGCCTGAGTTTTTTCCAGATCAGGCAAAGCAAAAGGTTTCAGTTCCCTCTTACCTTTAAATCCCTTCTCTTTCTTATTATGGCCTGAGATCGTTCGCAATCATGAGCTTGATGCTGCGTCTCTGTTAGCAGCTTACTCTCCTCCTCCTTCATCTTCTGCTAGCAGCTTACCCTCCTCCTCCATCTTCCGCTTCTTCCTGTTCTAGTAGTGTACTTATTAATCATCTCAAAGTTTATAAAAATAATATCCAAGTCCGCTTAAAAATAATACTTCTTCCTGTTCTAATCATAAGACAAAGTTTATAATGCAATTTTTATTACAAATTTAATCCTATAATTAGGACTAGAGTTAGTATTCTACAAGAAGGGGTCCAATTTGTAACACTTTTGTTTAATTGTAATAATTTATTAAGTAAAATATTCTAACTATCCTTCTATTTTGTCTTAATTATGGAGACTTCTCTTTTATTTTGAAAACATAAACTTAAGTCCAAACAATTAACTTTATTAAGAATATTGAAAAGAGATTCCAAAAATAAATTTTAAATTTAAATTTATATAAAAATAAAATTTATTGACTATTTTACCCCTAATAATATCCCTAGTTTTACTTTTATCTTGCATGTATTTATTGTCTACACATTTTGATTAAAATTGTTTTAAAGAATTTAAGAGTTCTTTTTTTGTTTATCTATTCCTTAATTTCTAAAGGCTATGTTTGTAATTTTAGGTGAACTAATGAAGGATGCAAAATTACAGAAACACCATTCATTAATCCAAAACGACGTAGTTTTGGGGGTCAATTGGAAATAACTTATCTCTAGTGATTTGGAGAAATCTTTTACCCATATATATATATATATATAAGTCAAAATTAATTTATACTATCAAAACAACAGTAATAAATTTTTTAACAAATTAGAAAGTTAGAAATTATGTTAGAATAAATTTTTGGTGGTATAAATTTGGTTTTATAAATTTTTAGTAGCTCATATATGTGTGTATAATTCTAATACTTAAGAGGGATATTTTGGTAAAAAAAAATTAAAAGTCAAACTTAACGGTCATTTAATAGCTTCGATGGATGGAAATAGAAATCTTGAAACAGAAGGGAGGATATATTTTTATTTTAAGGAAGGTTTTATGAGTTTTAAAATAGAGATGAGGTATGTGTAATTAAGATAAAACAGGGATGATCGAGTATTTTTGCTTTAATTTATAATAAAGAGCATGAAGCGGGGAGATTAAAAACTATTTTCTTGGATTAAAAAATAGAGTTCTTTTTATAATAAACAGCATGATGCAGGAAATTACATGTTAGCCAAAAAAACTCAAAAGGGTAGCCGTTCGTGAAAAAACTAAAATTCATCCTACAAAGATTAATAGAAAAACTAACTAAGATGGTTTAACCGTGTAAGATCCATCTAGATCCCTTCAAAAGATAAAACACTTGATACCGGATCATAATATAAAAAATGATTAATAGAAAAACTTTCATGCATAAAAATAAAATAGAGTTCTGAGGTAAAAGGAATAGAGAGAGAGAGAGCTCAAAGTCGTTTTTTTTTTCATTAAAAAAAAGATTCTGGTTCGATCATCAATAGCCTAGGACTAAATAGCGATAATGGACAAAAAAAAAAAAAAAAAAAAAAAAAAAAAAAAAAAAAAAAAAAAAAAAAAAGAAAGGAGAAGACGAGGCAGTGGGTGGCCATGCCACAGAAGATAATGCGAAGTGACATTATCATGGACGCTTAAGTAATAAGATAAGAAACACATTAGGACTGGTACTAAGCGCCATGTTTGGTTATTAGTTGCTTACCACGTGGCTTTACTTTAGGTACAATTAGTAGCATACTAATGTTGATATGCCCAGTGATGGATCCGTAAAATTAATGAAGGCACCAGTGGTGGATTTGGGGCTCGGATTTTTTTTTAAAAAAATTTAAATGCATTAAAAAAAAATATGTAAATAAGAAAAAAATAATATCAAAAAAAATATTCATGAAATCAAGTGAATCTTGATGATGTAATAAGAGAAAGGCATTTATTTTACAAACCTGTCATTTAGAAAAGCAAGGTCAAGTGCTCTAAAAAATACAACTACATAAGTTATAATGAAGGGTGGCCACTCAATAAGTTCAAGAACATATGTTTTAATAACAAAAGTATATTACACTAGAAATAATTACAATATCATTCTTTTAGGCCTTATTTTTTAGAATTCTATCATAATTGTCATATTATCAATGCTATTATTATTAAGGGGGCACTTGAATAAATGGGCACATCTTTAACAAAAAAAATTTGGAAGAGACAAATTCAAGTGCCCCCCTTCTCATGCACCTAGATCCGTCTCTGAATATGCCCATCATCAATTACTGATGCTAATATAATACTATGATATAACTATTAATTAATACTCCCTCCGGTCCTAATTATAAGATATAGTTGACTTTTTTGAAAAAAATTAAGGAAGCTAATTAAATTACTTTAGAGTATTTTTATTTTTATTTTTTTCTTCAAAGTACTTAGTTTGACTAATAAACTAATATAAAATCTAAAGATACTCAACATCTAAAATGATTAAGTAACTTATTTAGCTTCCTTAATCTCTCTAAATAAAGTCAACTATGCCCTATAATTAAGACCGGAGGTAGTACTTTTTTAAGTTTTATTGTTGAATTGACACTAAACATCTTCCTTAAAACTTTCTTAAACGTGAGGTGTATAATAGATACGTAAGTTATGACAAAAAGGCTATCATCTCTGATTCTAAATGTAGAATCTAGTCCGTAGTGTGTACTATAATAAAAACTATATTTAGAACCGGAGGAATATTAATTGATACGTGCTTAAAAGGGATTCTATTAGAGATATATCACACTGTAAAGAATCGGTTCCACTGTAAAATATTTGTAACTTTTATTAAACAACTTTTCATCCCTGTAAAGCTAACATATGTTTATATGTAGTACGTGTGTGTGAATTTGTAGAGATTTGCTTTAAATGATCATTGGGCATTTACTTGCACTTATTAGTCATTAGATTCAGATTCCTGGTACTACAACGTACAAATCCTGAGAAAGTGGCAAGTGATGATGAGTGATGACTACAACATACAAAAACAAACTTAGTTATTTTAATTTAAGCTTATAGCTTATGAAGGTGTGTTGGTGGCCTCCTAATCTTAGTAGCTTGTTCAAATGAATAAGCAATCTCAATAAGCTTTGGCTCTGACCCTCTCAACCCTGCAAAGCAAATCCCAAATGGCTCGTCCTTGTTGTACCCTGCAGGCACAATAATTCCAGGATAACCTCCAATGGCAAGTACAGAACTAAAATTTGAACCAGGGATCGCCACTGCATCTAGTTTATTCTTTTCCATAAGTTTCTCAAATCCATTCTTAGACAACCTTGTCATGTTTGATAATGCTTCACTTTCTATTTTCCCCATTCCATTTGTCTTCTCAGCTTTCACCATAATCTCCTGATCATACACATCAAGTTTCTCCTGCAATTTTCTCAACACTGTCAAATGCCTTACCAAAACGTTTGCTTTCACTATATCACTTTTAATTTGGTGTCCGTGCATCGAGCTATAACTAAGCTACAGTTCAAACAGGTTAACAGGTTACTTACCAATTTTGCATGTTTCTTGTTAAAGGTAATTACATCTGCTAAGGTTCTCACTGGGGAATCAACCAGGTTTTTAAGGTATGAGTTTAGGGATAGTTTGAATTCAGTTTCCATTGCAATGCGTTCACTTGAATCAGCAGTGAAGAGTTCTTGAACGTTATCTATCTCCAAGTTGTCAACCAAAACAGTGCCCTGTTGCCTAAAATATGAATCAAAGTGTTCATAGCTTACCAGAACTGATTTGAGACTACCTTCAGCCCTTAATATATGATCTAGTTTGTAGTTCAAATTTCAATATATACCTTAGCGTCTTCAGGTGTTGCTCAAATGTTTTCTGCTGGAAAGTATCATTGCCAAAATCGTTGAAAAACCTCACTATTCCAACTCTCTTTCCTTTTAGCCCATCTATTCTCAAAAACTGAGCATATCCTCCTTCTGGGACATATTTTGATGCTTCAATGGTTGCCTCATCCCTAATGTCCTCGCCTGCAATGGCTTCCAGAACATATGCAGCATCTGATACAGTCCTGCAAATTGGTCTGCAACACTCCCCACCATTGTATACATAACACAAAAAGTTTTGTAATTTGTGCAAGAACCATCAAGACTTATTTAGGAAGATCAAAGGAAACATCTTTAATGTATCACTTGAGGTTGACTTACCCAACTGTGTCTTGTCTAGGTGTGATGGGAACTACTCCATCTCTACTAGTGAGACCAACGGTTGGTTTTAGGCCAACTACAGAGTTAGAATTGGAAGGACTCAAAATGGAGCCATCAGTCTCAGTACCAAGAGACACTGTCACAAGATTTGCTGCAACTGATATTGCAGATCCGCTACTTGACCCACTAGGATCACCCATTGTGTATGGATTCTGCACTAAACACAACACATGCAGGTATCAAATATTAACAGAAAAATTACGTATCTTGTTATGGTCTAATTAAAAGCACAGAACAAACACAACACCACCCCTAACCAATTCTCATAAGCCCAATAGATGTAGCTTCATGGTCCAAGGCCATACTAAAATAAGGCGAATTCATGATATATCACTTGTGAAACTCATCCAAATATACCAGAACAAACATGTGCATATATATGAAGGACACTGGTCCTAAGCAGACTGTAAATATCACTGTAAGCTGAGGAAATTAAGGCCTAAGAGGAGGGAGGGAGGAGAGAGAAATTTTTTCTCTCATATATACTAAATAGCCTATAAATTTTTTTCAGTATTTAGAATATTCTTCTTTAGCAATTTGGTCAATATCCTCACTCTTCCCCTCCTATCCCCTCCCCTCAAAACAAATAGGCCCATTGGCACGCGTTACAGAGAACATGCAAGTGACTCACCTTGCCTTGTCCACCTCTAGCACTCCAACCCGAGGGTATATTATTTCCCCTGAAGTTGGACCACTCGCTTAAGGTAGCCTTCCCTAAGATTATAGCCCCAGCTTTCCTCAACTTTGAGACCACCCCTGCGTCTCTAGGCACCACTGACCCCAAAAGCGCGTAGGACCCAGCTGTTGTGTTCATCTCATCCTTGGTGGCAATATTATCCTTCACCAGAATAGGGATTCCATGCAATTTTGGCAGAGGACGATCTCCTGCAAGACGTCGTTCTTGGTCAGCCCTATCAGCTTGGGCTAGGGCATCAGGATTGAGCTCCAACACGCCCTTGAGAACAGGGTTGAGCTTGTGGATTTGTTGAATGTAGAAGTCAACGAGCTGCCTGGAGGTAAGTTGGTTTCTGTGGAAGGCAAGTTGGAGATCGATCACAGTGGCTTCGGGTATATCTGAGAAGGAGAGAGGCTCGCCTTGTGTGGCCATAATGGAGAGAAGGAGGAAAGGGAATATCAAATAGAGGTTGACTGTGGCTGTTGAGCAAGTTCCCTGCCACGCCGATGAGGAAAGTGAGAAGGAGGAGCAAGTGGGGTATTCAAGGCAGTATTGTATTCTGGTTTAAATTAGTGTATTGAATTAACGGTAGTGTATAAAATTAAACTAAAAGCTATTTTTCTAATATGGTTTGGGTGTACTAGGTATTTATGTAACTGATGTCAACGGACTTTTTCAACGTTTTACTCTGCAATCAACTTATTTTTATTAGGGATAATTTCTGTTAGCCCCCACATAAAGAACCTCATTTCAGTCAATCGAAAAACATAAAATCTGAAACTTCTTTTTTGAGTTAAAATGAAATTAAGTTTTGTAGATAAAAAGACAATGATGACTTTCTTTTATTTTTTTTTCAAAAGAGCATTTTACTAGACAAATATAAATATTCAAAAGAAACCAGGGAATTAATAAAAATATTTTGGCCATTTACAAGATAAATAAAGAGATTTTAAAGAACCCATGGAGTTAAAAATATTTTGGCCTTTTATAAGACAAATAAGGAAATTTAGAGGACAAATTGAGTAAGGGCATTATTAACCTTCCACACACACAAATTTAATTCTATTTTGATGCAAAAAGTGTAGTGAAGTTTCAAATTTTGTTGGGGTTGATTAAAATAAAGTCCAATGGGACTTACTGAAAATTTTCTTTTTACTATGAGACACTTTTAACCAATTCATCAAAATCAACCAGCAGTGACTAAATCATTAACTTGATGTGAAAATAAAATACTATTCTAAATTTACTCATACTGAATATTATGAATTATATTCAAGAATTGATGAAAGAGGCAATTAATAATATTTTAAATAGAGCGAATCTTTAAAAAAAAATAAAAATTAATGGTAACATTCTTAATGACTTATAATAAGAAATAAGGAATGCGCCTATAAAATAAGGAATGGGAGGGAGTGATGGTTGTTTCTCTGCTTTTACTGTTCTCTTTATGTTTTTATGTTATTTTGTCCCTTTAAGGATGTAATAAAACACTTATTTATAAAGGAAAAAAAAATAAAAAACAATATTTTTTTTAATGTTTTGAGATTTAATATTGATATTTCAAAACATTTTTAATCTAAGGGATTGCTTTAAAGTAATAAGAAAAATATAAAAGTTAAACAACGTACTAATATAGAAGGTGGAAATAACTTATAATTTAATGTCCATTGGTGACCAAAAAGCCGAATGACATTATTGGATTGTGAAGCATAACTAAAGAAAGTGGGAGAACACGATGGATTGATCAAGAGCAATAATAACGATGATGACAATTTAATGCATTCATATTCATCACTTTAATTTGAACTTTTTACAAAAATACTAAACTATTAAAGTAGTTGTGTATTTCATATAAAGCATTTGTGAAAATCAGATAACTCTAGTCCTTGAATAAAATTTTAGCAATCGGAAGCATGCAATTGAAATTAGTGATTTAACATAATCCTTAATTGTCATTACTCCTCTTCTATAAAAGGTTACGAAAACTTCGAAACAACTTTTTAGTGTTTTTTTTAAAGAAAAAAGGCTGCATTTGTTGCAACCCAAAAACAGAAGGTAACAGTAAAACTAAGGAGAATAAACAAATAAAACTAACAGTAACAATCACAAGAAAATTATAAGGAGAATATGATAGAATTATATACATTTCATATCCTTTCATGTATGATACAAACCATTGAGATTCGAGAGATTAATTTCAGCACCAGAACCTGATTCTTGATAACATTACAAGTGAATGCTCAAAATCAGAGCTTCCTGCTATACGAGGGACCCTCTCCGCTCTGCCATTACAAAGCCAAAAAGGGTAACGGTATAAGTAATGATGTCATATCTTCTAAAATCGGCTTTCCTTTTTATATTATTGCTCACATTGGTCTACAAATTAGATATTTTCCATAAAGAATCTAGAAAATCTCCCCATGAAAAGGCTCCATAGTTGTTGCAGAAGCTTGAATCTTTTTTCCTGGTGTCATATGATTAATGGTGACTTGATGGGAATTTTAAAATGATGCAGCTTATCCACAAGCGTGGAATCCTCCATCCTCGATTCCAGACTTGGTCATACACTTGCTTGAACCCTGCTTCTCTGCCCTCGTGCAACAAGCAGCTCAGAATCCTACACATTCCAGGACAATAATCCATGATATTATCACTATTAGTCCTACCTTCAATAGAAGTTCCTCAATATTTATAATTGTGAGTGCTTTATTCATCAATTTACTTGTAAAATAATGTCATCAGAAAATGTATTGTGTTTCCCAACCCAGCCAATGCTAGGATTCTACCAAAGCTTGTATAGATAAAAGAATTTCTGGATAATGATTATCATATTGTTGATGTAAGCTATTTAGACATTTCAGCTTCAGCTTCACCTGTACAATAGCCTGCGCACAGAGCTTTCCGGAAAGAACAGCACCTTCCATTGAAGCTAAATACTTTTGTTTTGTGTAATCACCAGCTAAATAGAAACCTTCTATGGGAGATCTTTGTACAGGACGGCAAGGCTCACAATTTGGAACAGTTTTGTAAACAGACCTGACAAATATACCCAGTATAAGTTCTCAAGTCAACAAAATGTAATAGCTTTCTGTTACTAGTAGACTAGTTCAGTGATAAATCTGTATATATCTAACACAGAATCTACAAGGGGGCCAAAAAACATTCCTGCAAAACCCAGTTTTATAATAACTTATATTTTCCATCAGTCAGTTAACACGTAACAGTTAATATTCAAAGAACTTGAAAGGAAATAATCCTCTCCATGGCAAATCAATCAAACCTTGGTGTTTTGACAACATGGTACTTGACTATCTTTGCTTTGCTTTGGTCTGCAGAAATTTCATCCGGAAAGAGTTTGGAAAGTTCCTTCATTGTGGCCTCAATAATATCTTCATCACTGCGTGAAATCCATTCTTCAGCTGGTGCAAAAACCAACTCCAGCATAGACTGGTTTGGGCTGTAATATTCCTGAGTAAGATAATGAAACACAAAAAGGTACTTTACATACATAAATCAGAGGCACTATGGATATGCAGATTGGGGTTATATGCAGATTAAATTAAGCAATATGAATATGATAAAAATGAAAAGTGGCTTTTACCTTGCATGTTACTGACATGTCAGCATATACACTCAAAAGGGGACTTCTGCATGAGGGAAAGAAAATATGAACATCTGTGAGGGTGAAGTTCATAAACCATTGATAAAATTTTTCTAATAAATAAATTCCTGGAATGCATTTACAATGCACAGGAGGGGAAAGCAGCTTATCCCACAGAGAAAATGAAACATTTTAGTTTGACTTTAGAACAGTTCTCTACCACTCCAGTTCATGGGTTGACCGGACTGAAAAATGGCCTTCCAGTTCAAATGTTTGGGGTTTTCTTAACACAGGAAATTATAACTAAAAAATTATGAGACATCAAACGTACAGAATTTCTATCCCTTCTAGACATTGTAATTCATCCAGAGTGAGAGAAAGACCTGCTAAAGAGTAGGTGATCATATGTGTTCTTCAGTTTTCTATCAAACCTGCACGAGGCATAATGTATGTTACCAAACTAGTGGGAAAAGAACTTCTAAGATCATAGCATACTTTTATTCTTGTTGTGGGAAGCAAGATTAATCATCAATATATAAAGAGAAAAAATGAAAAGTAATATTGCACACACTGCAAGGGATGCCTGACAACCCAATCTCTTATGTTCCTCAGTGACTCAATTGGGACTTTGGGAGTATTAAACTCTACATACACATGCCAGCAACAACAATGAATAACAATGACCATAACTATAACAATTAAATGAAAGCAAATTTGGCGAGCATAAAGACAAACAGATGGTTTTCCACAGTGAAAGTCATCACTAACCATATGTGAACATTTATGACCGGAACTCCAACCAGTTTCTCCAATTTCCTGAAATATGGAATTTCTTTCCAGTCGTTGGGCAGAAGAAGCTTCATGATATCAACTAATTGAAAAAAAGAAAAAAGTAAAAGTAAAAATGTGAAGAAACATAAAGTAAGAATGCCAAAAGGAAAAAAATAATTATTAGGATATTAAATAAGAAAAATGATACCCGGAGTTGCAAACACATACGCGTCTCCTTCAATCACCTTTCCATTATTTAATAACAGATTCTTTACTGTCCCTTCATCATTCAGCTCAATTTTTTGAATGCGAGAATTGAGATGAACTTCACCACCCAAGGATTGAATATGATCAACAATTGGCATACAAAGTCTTTCTGGGGGATTCCCGTCCAAAAAGGCCATTTTTGAACCATGCTTCTCCTATTGAAATATTTAATAATACACAAACGATTAAGCTTTGCTTTGCAAAGGTAGTGATTTACAGAATCGACTATACTCCATTTTCTCTATTCATTCTGCCAATCAAAATCTGTGCATAATTATTAATATGCATCCATTAAAATATGATCCGTGGTATGAATTAATTTTTTGAAACAATGTTATTTGGGAAATGGAAATGATTGCACCTGAAGAAATCGGTTTAAAGCTATCAAGATACACTGCATGGAAAGTTCATCAGGGTTGATGAAGTTTAGGGCTTTTGACATTGCTATGAACACCTCATCAGTTACTCGTTCAGGTACACCCTGCAATAAGGAGAAAATATGTTACACCTGCTTTCTCATGATCTTGGTTTGTGAAATGAAAGTTTGCCAACAACCAACACCCCAAAAAATTGTTACACCTGCTTTCTCATCCACTCTTGAACAGATAAACCATCTTGAGCCATAACATAATCCTGCCCTCCAAGAATAGCTGGCAGCAATCCAATAGCAAACTTGACTTTCTCTGGCCAAGTCAGCATCTCACTGTTCTTCAATATTGCCCACACTCCTATTAATCAAAACACGCTAGTAAACACAATATGTTAATCATAGAAAGAAAAAACTCGAGAAAATGTAACAGAAGCCCAGAAGAGGAATGTGCGCGCCCACACACACAATGATGTGAATAACACAGAAAACTAACTTCAATAAAAAAGTAACCAACTATTTGTACTTCACTTCTGTCTTAAGTTATTGGACAACTGAAAGACTGAACCATTTCAAACGCATTCTTTGAAGGGTTAAAAAACCCAAATATTAGTAGCAATGCTTAGATAGACTGGATACACCAGATAGCCCTTCTGAAAAGTTAAGATATGTTTAAAGTTCAAAAGACATGGAGCAGGGAGGACTTTTAGTATTGCAGTTTTCTAGCACTAGAAGGACACAGACAACATTCCATATCAAACCTATCATTAACAACTTATATTTCAAGTTTTACAAAGGTAAATGCGAACATCTAACCATTCAGAGGAGCAGGGAGGACTTCAGGAAAATCAAATCGACTGAACTGTCCAGGCTTATTCGGCATAGCAAAAATCATAGAATGCTCCTTCCACTGTAGCCGATCATTAATACCCAATTCTCCAAATAGGTTCTGAACATTGGGGTATGCTCCGACTTTGGCAACACAAAAAATATTCTTAGCATATGATTAACTACAACCAAACAGGATTCAGATAATCACAATAATACAATTTACCAAATTTAGAATAGATCGCTTCTAATCAGATCAACTTAGAATGAAAACATCAAGAAGGGACATAATAATAGCTTACAGCAGATATGCAGTTTACTAAAAAATTATTAACAAAATTTAGTGAAAGTTCTTCATACCTTTGCACAAAAATCAGAATTTGGAACTATTGGTTTGACAAGCAATGCTCTTTGATTTATCCAAATAACTTTTAGTAATGAATAAAACATAAAGGAACAAATTTATGGGATAAAAAGGCCCAATCCATTTCCTTTAGTAAGATGGCTTTATAGGTAACCATTTTCAATAATGATCAGTTCAACTGCAAGAACCAATATGGAAAAAGTAACCATAAAACAAAAAGAACAGAGAAATAGAGATTACGTCTGACATGAAACATTGAAGAAAACAAATAAATACATAGTGTAAAAAATCTCTAACAGAACAATGTTATTGAGGCAAAACCTTGTAGAAGAGCATACAGAAGCAATTTAAGGAAACAGATAACATAGATATATTAATAGTCTCTAAGTAAACACATTATCATCCAACTTTTACGTAATCATATGACAGAAAAACTGAAGGCCATAAGTTGAATGAACTTACAGAATATGTGTAGGCCAGTCTCATACCAGTCTCCATCTTCATCTTTCCAGGCAGCAACCTTAGGAAATAAGAGAAAAAGTAAATCCACAACATTTAAAATTGCAATATAATAAATGAACTTCATGTATGTGATTAATCTAACAGGTTAGACCGCTCCAGCTAACTACTGCCAAGTCCTTTGTCTCCTATTAAGTCACAACTACCCCATTAATTTGCTATTTTACCCTCCTAACTAATTTTCAGTTATATCATACAATCATACAGTAGTAATCAGCAAGCAAAAATACGTGTATGCTGTCGAGCTCAAAAACAAGTTAGTAGGATAAAATTAGTAGGAAAACCTTTCCGCCTAGAACATCTCTTGCCTCCAGTAGTATAGGTTTATGACCAGCATCTGCCAAATATTTTGCAGTTGACAAACCAGCCAACCCTGTGACAACAGAACAGTATGATTTGGAGGTGTTACTGCGTTACAGATTTGACATAAGAAAATATAAGTTTGGACTACTGGCAGACACATAGAAGAATAAAGAGCAAACTATGCCACACTCAAAATGACACCTGAACAAGTGAATGTCTTCCTTTGTTCATGCCGCCAGAGAAAGCACAAACTCGCTTAATAGAATTATTAGTAGTAGGAAGGAAGAGCCTTCCTTAATCAGATAAATCGTATAGTTCGGCAAAGAAAACAATAAATTAGCCACATAAGTTAAAAGTACTTTTTTTCTAAATGGGCAAAAACATTACTTTCAGTTGACATAGCCTCTCATTACCTGCACCCGCAATAATAACCTCTAATGGTTTGGTTGGACGTGATGAAGCGCGAAAGGTCGAAGACAAGTAAGCAGCTTCTAAGAAATTAACAGTATTTTCAAGCTCTGGCCTTGGATAGTCTAAGCAAACTACCTGTGTTGCAAGACAGCCGTTATTATTTACTGAATTCGACCATTCAATGAAGAACGGATCAAATAACAGCCAACGAAGCACACAAACCTGCAAGGGAAAGCCATTCTTCCTCAGACTGCTTTTAACAGAGCGTGTGCAAGGAAGTCTCAATCTAAGACCCATGGACTCGCTTCCTCCAAACGCTAACGAAATCTTTTGGCTTGATGTATTCCGATAACCAAATCCCGGGGTAGGTACTATATCTCTCGTTCCAATTATATTACTCTGCCAATTCATGTGCACCGTAGTCATACACCCACATACAGCCATTATATTGTACCCAAATTCCGAGCTGGTAATGGAGCTTGAAATTTAGTTTTCAAAGGCCTGCATATAGCGGAGCTCAAATATTTAAAAACCAATACAAGAGGAAGACAAACTTATCATCTTAATTGGCATCGATAATCTGGTAAAATTTGGGATTTTTCATATGAAAACTTTCAACAAGAAAAATCTCGAAAACTTGCACAACTGCATGGCTCGAGAACTGAATTCATGAATCTAAGAGGAAGTTGAGGATTACTCGAGAGCAGATGGGGATTCAAGCAGAAATGGGAAGCCACAGGAACTGCATCCCTAACAAGAGGAAGTATGAGAAAGCAAGAAAGCTGATGGCAATTGTGGGGATAGCACCAAACGCAACTCTATATTAATGGGGCGGTTTGGCCTTTTAGAATATTCTTGTGTGGATGGTGAGCGAAGTTGCCACAAAGTGCCAAACTCATCAACGACAGTCCAGTACCTAAATAATCCATCAAATGCTGTGTTTCTTGTTTAGAGGATCGTGGATGTCATTCACATCACAAAGTGCCAAATTTTTAATTTAATCCTGCTGAAAGTCTCTCTCAAATGAATAAAGTAAAATTTTTTCCGTCAGTTTCAAAATGAAATATGGCTCAAAGAAAGAAAATAATGAGTAATGACACCAAAGAAAGGAAAAGCCGTAAGAAAGATGAAGATGTTATGAATATATTTATTATGTGGATGTCTATCGATAAGAATCCTCGCCTATAAATGCATAAATGAAGTCTTAAACATTCAATACACTTGAAATGAGAATTCCTCCATCTCTGCAGAATTTCTCTCCGACTTCTCTCTACTTTCCTTACATTTTCTTCAGTTTCACAACACGTTATCAGCACGAGCCTCTAACTAACTGAGCCTTCTTCCTTTCTCCTTCTGGCGATGTGTGTGTAGAGTTTCAGCTCGTCTTTTTCCATTCCTTCACCTTCTCCGTGCCGCAACAGTAAAAGAACCAACCTAGCTTTCTCAGCTTTTTATTCTTCCACATCCTCACTCCTTATCATCATCTACCACCACCCTTAGTCGCTACGAGAACCAAAAGCACCGTAATTGGAACACCTTTGGCCAGTACCTCCAGAACCACCGCTCGCTGTTGACGTTGTCTTGATGCAGCGGCGCTCATGTCCTATAATTCCACCTGTGCCAGAGGTATGCCGGAGACAAATCTTTTTGGTGCTCGTACTGTGAGGCTGTATCTCCGAGAGATGTCATATATAATGGCAAGAAGCCTTTGTTTATCCTGAAGATAAACAGTTGGAAGCCATCTTGATTTAAATGGCATGAAGATATATGACAAAAGTTGGTTAGAAAGCCAAAAGAAGGCATAAATTGCCCATATGCTCTGCCCATATGCCAAGAGAGCATAAAGTTGGCTAGAAGCCAAAAGAAGGCACATAATTGGCCTGAAGCCATGATGATACATATTGGCAGCCTGGAGGCATAAATTGGCATGAAGCCATGATGAAACATATTGGTGGCCTGGAGCCATAAAATGGCTTGAAGCCATGAGATAACCTGAGTGGATCCTGAGTGAAGTCGGATTCATAATTTTTATATGCCACCAATATTTGTATTAAGGCCTCAAAATTACTATTTGGACCCCCTTGTTCTTTAGAACAAATTGGAGGGATTGTATAACCACCAGAAGATGGTTGTTCTTCTAAAAGCTCATTATAAATTGATATATTCAATTTGCTCCTACAGTAGCAATATTGTGAAAGAGGTTTTGAGAAATATTCTGAATTAATTCTTGACCTCATATGTCCAAACAAAACAATGAGTTTTTATTGTAAGAATCATGAATCATGAATCATGAATATTGTCCAAACTGGCCCGACTCCATTCCCAAAAGTGGATGTATGTGAATTTAATTATGGCCATGGATATGACAGAAAACATGGCTACAATTGAGGGTGTAGTCATTGTTGTTATCATGTTGGTTCAAATTCCCACCTAAAGTGGAGAATATTATTTATAAGAACCACAAAAGTGAAATTAGTGGGTATAATAAACATGATAAAAATTCATGTTATTGTTATAGTGGCAAGGGTTATTAGTTTTGTATTTATTATATGCCATGAAATATTTGTTAAAGGTCAAATATTGATATAAACTATCTCATATTATAAGTATTATATGTAAATCAGCCTCAAAATCAATTTCAATTGTTAGAGGCGTTGATTTTCAGAAAATGGGATTAATTTGGAGTTTTAATATTTTAGGGTGTTATTCGTAATTTTACGTGGTACTAAAATGTTATTTATTCTAGGGTCAAGTTATGTAATTTTCCCTAAGCAAATTTTTCAAAACTCCCACATGAAGGCCGAAGGAAAAATTTGTCCGCGGGTCCCACATGTTTATATTATTTAATTACTATTATTACTATTTGCATAGTAATTACTATTTGAAAAAAAATATAAAAAAAATTGTTGATATTTTATTTCATGGCGGGTAGCTATTGTATTATGATTGTATGACAACAAATTTTATTATTTTTATTATTGTCATAAATTTATTATTGGATATTAAGAAGTTTATCAATTTTATAACTGTTCTTTTGTACAAGAACAATATTGGTTTAAAGAAATGGCATGACAAGGAAAATTTTATAAATTATGAAAGATCCTGAAGGTATTTGTATCAAATATTAAATGATACAAAGAGTTTTAAGTTATTGTCTTACAAAGAGTTTTAAGTTATTGTCTTAAAGACAAATAACTTGCATAGAAATTATGCCACATATGAGTAATAATTGAAAGCTAATAGTCTTGGAGATTAATTAGCATAATTTGCCCACTTAATTTGAAAGTCCACTATATTTGGTAGTATAAATTTGAAGCTAGGAAGAGCTATATGCGAGTATAAATTTGATTTAAGGCTCCGGAAGGAACAAAATTATGCATTGATTATGCATTTATTCTACCAAGTATGAAAGAAACCTGTTGATATATGCAGAAATGGATATTATATAGAAAAGTATTGAACCACGTACAATTGTAAACCAAAAGTTTACAAATAATTATGCAAGGTTTGTAAATGTAAACTAGAAGTTTACAGTATGACCATTTAGGTCATATGTGGTCAATAAAGATATGAAAAATAATTGAGAATTCATATCTTGATGTGTAAACAAATATTACAATTCCATGATCAAGAAAAATAGAAAGTGAGTCTTCATTTTTTTAGAGCATATACAAGGAGGAAATATTTGAGATATTTTCCATTGGGTGTGCAAAAGTGCTTGTAGCACTATTATAATGCACTAATTTAGTCCTCAAAAGGAGGATAAGAATATATGATGGGTATAAATTTCCTTTAATAATAAATTAAAGGATTTGAAAGTGATAACACAGATAACCCATATTTGGATTGAAATCCATGAATGTATGTGAAGTATTTTTCAAGGACTCACACTTGAGGGGGAGATTTCTATAATACAAGTGTGAGTGAAATTTTAAAGAGTTATATACTTCCTACATTAAGCCTCTTTTATGAAGAACAAAGTCCTTGAATTTTAAGGTGAAAATCTGTCTCACACTTAAGGGGGAGATTTGTTAGAATACAAGTGTGAGCTAATTTATGAGGTGTCATACTTATATACTTCCCACACATTGACAAATATGATCTCCCAAAAATGGATGTCAAATTATGATTTGAATCATAATGTTACAGTAAACTAAAAGTTTGCTGAGTTGAGATATATGTTATAGTAAACGAGAAGTTTACTTATCCAAACAAATTTATTGTTGGCGTGACTTGTTTGATCATCCAAGTCATATATAATACAAATTAGATTATGTATTGACATCCATTGAAGAATCAGAAAATTCTTCTTGAACAGTTTGCTTGTTCTCAAATATAAATGACTATGAGAATATCATAGGTCATAATTGGTATTGGATCTCGGAAATATATCAAACATATTTATATGGGCCCATTGAAATAGCATGTAAACCATACAATGATATGAGAAATTTGAAAGATGCATCTATAAGATGGTTACATGTGAGATTATTTGTTTGCAACATGAAGTTTGCAATAATGTTTGATGTTTAAATAAATTAAGCGCGCAATTTCAGTTATATGATCCAAGAACCATAATTAAAGCCTCCATAAATAAGCTGGATGAATGCTTATGAGAACAAAATTTAATGATGGTATATTTGATATTATATAGCAAAGCATTTATATTAGCCAACAAAATTCTCCGGTAAAATTGGTTTTGGTCGAAGCCCGACAAATTCCATCTCAAAAGTTTTGAATGTGCAATAGTTATAAATCCACCACAATGCACATAGATGGATATAGAAAGAAGTTTGTGATCAATGTTGTATAAGTACCTTCTTTTCCTTGTTTGTCTCTATATGAAACAGTAAGATGTTTCTAAAGGAAACAAATGGATTCAGGAGACTTATCTTGCATGATTAGTCAATTGTTGTTTGACATTGTTTTACCATGAGGGGGAGAAATTGAAAAGTTGGAAAAGTGAATACATGGAATGCATTATAGCAAAGTATATATCCTCGAATAAAGAAGGATGAACCAGAAGTTCATCAGGTTATGCATTCATGATATATTTGCCAGATAGAATTAATGACCTAAATGAGATTTATTAAATCTCATACTCCAGCTAAAGATGCTCCAATCAGTATAGATATGAATATGACATGCCCGAAGCATGAGAAACTATTCGGTTCCAAATATAAATGTTTTGGATAAATTGGAGCAATAATTAAGATGATCATATTAAGGAGGTAAATACTCCAGAAGAGTATCGAGACATAACTAATTACAAAAACCTCAAGAGAGGTTGAATTTTCGAATAATATTTTTGATAAGTTATGTCGAATTGGAAAAATGGAATCGAAAAGATGAAATTGTCGACAACAATTTTGAAAATGATATCACGTGATCAAATGAGGATATTATATAAAGATATGTCACAAGAAGTTGACATAAAAAAAATGATTGGCCAAGAGGATAAGTGAAACTGAAAAGACGCCAATATAATCATATTATGACAGTTATGGACCTGAAGTCCAAATTGGGAAATATGAATGTTTATGTGAAAATAAAGATTTTCACAAAGTCTAATATGATTATGATGTGATATATGATTTTATGATGGATACAATAATTTTGTATATTGTTAATGCGCGGTTTATGAAAGGAAAATTATGCGTCTATTAGATATTGTTATAAAGCCTATGCATATGGCTCACTAAATTATGAAGATTGCGAGAAAAATCTTCAAAGGATCCATAAGTGCTAGTAGCACGTCCTCAAAGGACTTAAGGTACCAGGAGCATATGTCCAAAAGGACTTAAGGTGCCAGGAGCACATGTCCAGAACGACTTAAGGTACGAGAAGCATATGTCCCCGAAGGACTTAAGGTGACAGAAGCACCAAAAGATTTATTGTGCCTGAAACACGAGTCCCTGAAAGGACTCACGATGTTAAATACATCTAATTCAAGATGTTTGAGAATAATAATCAATTAAAGGGGAAGAAGTCTATGTAGGACTTGAAACAATCAGGGCACAGTAGTATAATCTTCTCAAGAAATATGTTGAAAGAAGGGTATAAAGAAAGTGAATCAATATGCCCATACATCTTTATGAAAAGATCTAGAAGTAGATACTATAATTGCAATTTATGTTGATGATATCAACATCATTGAAACACTAAAGAGCTCCAAAAGCGCAATTAATTGTTTAAAGGAAAATTTGAAATAAAGAACTTGAGAAGAATGATTTTTTGTATTGGATTACGGGTTTAATACATAAAGAATGAGATCTTTTGTTTATACAAAGAAGGTCTTAGATCGATTTTATATGGATAAGTCATATCCATTATGTACATAAATTATTATAAAATATTTGCAGATTGATAAAGAACAATTTCGACCTCAAGCAAAGAAGTTGAAGATGGGCACTAATGTATCATGCTTATTAGCTTGAGATAATTCTTCACCAACACAAAGATATGTAATGTAGTCATCGGGGAGTAAATCGATGTAATTTAGAAAGCCAATTTGATGTACTGTACTCTTTTTCCCTTATTTAGGTTTTGTCTCATTGGGTTTTCCTAGAAAGGTTTTTAATGGCGAGCATTAGAAAATCGATGTAATTAAGAGGGGGGCGTCGATACACGTTGTACTCTTTTTCCCTTATCTAGGTTTTGTCCCACGGGTTTTCCTAGAAAGGTTTTTAACGAGGCAACATTAGAAAGTGTATCAATGGATAATGTACTCTTTTCTTTAGCTAGGTTTTATCCCATTGGGTTTTCCTAGTTAAATTTTTTAATGAGGCACATTCATAATGGACATCCAAGGGGAGTGTTATGAATATATTTATTATGTGGATGTCCATTGCATAGTAATCCTTAAAGGTCTATAAATAGAGGTCTTCTGTAAACATTCAATACACACTTGAAATGAGAATTCCTCCATCTCTCTAAAATTTCTCTCTGACTTCTCTCTACTTTCCTTATATTTTCTTCAGTTTCACAACAGAAGATTAAATCTGACGCGTTACAATTAATTGGATAGGATAAATTTCGGCCACTGTTAAGTACTCTAAAAATAATTGATCCATCGCGCAACATCTTTCATCACAATGAAAACGAACTAAAATTAAGAAAAAGATGAATTTATAAATTTATAAATAAGACTAAAAAAACAACATAAAAGAAATATATGATTGATATCATATACTCCCATTTTTTAAAAAAAAACGCATGTTAATTATATTTTACAAAGTAGTTAGAATTGGTTATGTATTAAATTTTATACTTTTTCTTAATTACCCTTAAGCATGTAAAACAATTAAAGACTTTCTTCTTACCATAAGAAGATGGTTATAGTTGCCTTTTTTTTTTTTTTTTTTTTTTTTGGTAAATGAATCATAAATATTACATTAAATTTTGTAAAAAAAAAAAAAATCTATATAAAAAATCAATAAAAGTAGTCCTGCAAATCGAAGTGGGGGAATTATCTATCAATTTTTTAATCCCAAAATGATTTTTAAAAAAAAATCCTTTTACGTAGCTCATGCATCGCGGAACTCTTCAGCAGCTACCTTTTGGCTGGTTGGTTTGGCAGAGAAGCGTGAAAGAAATTCACACACACACACAGGGATATTACATAATTTTTTTAAAAATGATTATTTTTAATTCAGTTATATTTCCATTTCTAAAATTTAACGCAATACAACTCAGTGCTCCCTCAGTCTCCCCTATTTGAAGCAGGATTTTTTGCCACCTTTACATGCCATGTGAAGAGGGCTTGCACTTCTTCAGGGAAAAAACATTGCCTTTTTTTTTTTTTTTTTTTTTTTTTTTTTTTTTGGTGATGTTACGAATTTTGTAAGTTAGACAGAAAAAAAGAAATAACATGTTATGAAAAACCAAATTCCTCTATCGAATCCTAAAAAATATTATCATAACGAACACGAGAACCACTTTTTTCAAAATTTAAAAACAATGAATAAACATATTTCCCTGCCTCAACAGCTTAACCTTGAGCCATTTCTACACGGCTCTCATTAAATCATAGTACTTTCAATTAAACGACACCAACATGCTCCTCACATCAAGTTCAATACGTGACAAGTGACAAAATTGACAGAAAATGAGAAAATCCATGTACATTCAACCCATTGCAAACAAGTACAATATTCAATAATGCTACAACTGTTAACCTCCTGCAGGTGATAATAGAGAAAATGGAGTGAATGTCTAACAAGAGATAAGGTTTGCACGGACCAAATTATATATTCCTTTTTTTTTCTTTTTCTTTTTTTGTCAACAACCAAATTATATATTCAAATAAATGAAGCAAAGGATCATTCAAACCGAAGTGCAAATTCATGCCATAACAATGTACTTCTGGGAATTGACAAGGACATGAAATATAGTCCTTAAAAGTCTCGGAAACTCATTTTTGGGTCAATCATTTTCCCTCTACCACGACCTCCCCTTCCCCTCCCCCTTCCCCTACCTCTCCCTCTACCTCTTGAACTGAAACTCTTGCCATGTTTCATCTCCACAAGGGAATGAAGCAACTCATCACAGAGAACACAACCACGGTGCAGCGTAGCTCCATCTTCCAAAGGACTTGTTTTCTTGTTGAAGTCCACTTCTATGATTGTAGAGTCACAATCAGGGCATTGTTCCCGAGTTGTGGAGATTCTATGAGCACCTTGAGGAAGAAGAACAAGGCAATTGCACATATTGCAACAGAGTCGCCAGTTGGGAGCGCTTACTGGGTCCAAGAAAAGTGTCCCACTACACTCAGGGCAAGCACAGACCCCTTGAGAAACCAGAGAGTTTGGGCAAGTGGGATGGGGACAGAGGATGCATGGCATGCCAGCTCCCTTCCCTAGCTTGCCAGAAGCACCAATTTTAGCCGTATTGATGAGCGCTTCAATGCCCTCAAATGGAGGATTGCTGTAGCAGTATGGGCAGAGTGGGAATGATTTGCCCTCTGGCCCAGGCATGGAGCAGATCAAAAGCTCAAAGTTATCCAGAGGACAAGCCAGTTCCTTGTACAGCTGCGGAAGAAGATCAATTGCTTTGATAAATCTTCAGTAAACTCAATGTATAATTACACAGATGTCGGACACAACAAAACAAAGCAGAAAAGGCAATCTCAAATAAATAGAAATAGTGAAGCACAGAAAGGCAGATACAATCATTTACGCCAAGAATTACTTTCAACATCTAACAGAAAACTTTCCAAAGGTAGTAAAAGGATATTGGTTTCTACCTACTGCATTAGTGCATTTCGCTCTATTGTGTCTTCATTGCAGTTTTGAACCGTTTAAATCAAATTTTATTATGGTATATATTAACTTGAACTCTTAAAAACTATTAAATATGCACCATCAAATTCAATTTAACAATCCACAAAAGCAGTAATCTCTAGTGGAGAGAAGTGGCTTCTAAAAACAGAAGGGCAGCAATATGCATAGGGAATGTAGAATTAGAGAGAGAGAGAGAGAAAGGAGAAATATAATCTCAATTGCTTGTATATTCATGTACATAGTATAGGGTATTTATACACAAGAGAGGGAATAAGAGAATTAATGAGACATAATGACTAATTACTATAATCCTGATTGTCTCTATAATATCTTTCCTAATATAATATACTTCCTAATATAATATACTTCCTAAAACATATATTTCCTAAAACATATATTTCCTAACACTCTCCCTCAAGTTGGAGCATAGATATTAATCAAGCCCAACTTGTTACAAAGATATTCAACCCGAGTCCCACTTAAAGCTTTCGTTAGAAGGTCACCCAATTGGTCACTAGATCGCACATGCCCGGTGGACACAAAGTTCTCCTTGATCTTATCGCGTACAAAGTGACAATCAATCTCAATGTGTTTCGTACGTTCATGAAACACGGAGTTGGAGGCTATGTGTAGAGTAGCTTTATTATCACACCACAACTTCGCGGGTAACGACGTGGCAAGACCAACCTCCTTCATTAACCTGGTGAAGCCACACAATCTCTTGTGTAGATTGAGACATGGCTCTATACTCAAACACGCACTCGACTTTGAAACCACATCTTGCTTCTTACTCTTCCACGATACTAAATTTCCACCAACAAACACACAATATCCCGTGGTGGATCTTACGGTAGCTGTGACCCGCATGATCTCGCATCACGTAAACACTCAATCTTGTTGTGGCCATGATTCGTATAGAGAATACCACGACTGGTGAGCCCTTCAAATAATATAAGACATGTTCCAAAGCTTCCCACCGAGCAACGGTTGGTGCGTCATGAACCGACTAAGCACACTAACGGGAAAGGTCACATCGGGCGGGTTACCGTAATATAGTTCAATTTCTCAACTAGCCTACGATATCTCTCAGGATAGGCAAATGGCTTGATCTTTTCTGGATCAACTTTCTTTCGTACATCCTCAGGTAGCTCATCAAATGGTATGCGGTCATCCATGTCCAAGAAGGGATTAGGAATCATGGGAACGCTACTCGGTCTGCTCCGAGTTTCCCAGTTTCTTTTAACGAGATCAAGAACATACTTCCTCCGTGTCAAAAGGATGCCTTTCTTACTTCTCATAACTTCTATCCCAAGAAAGTACTTCAAAGGACCCAAATCCTTTGTTTGGAAATGAGAATTGAGGAAGGCCTTAAGTGATGAGATTCCCAAAGCATTGCTACCCGTAACAACAATATCATCAACATATACCACCAAAAAAATCATCCCAGCATCTGTGTGCTGATAAAACACAAAATGGTCGCACTTACTCTGACTCAGACCAAATTTCTTAACCACAGAGCTAAACCCGTCAAACCAAGCACGAGGACTCGCCGGGCCATATAAAGACCGTTGAAGGTGGCATACCTTCCCACGCTCCCCCGAGCAACAAAACCAGGTGGTTGCTCCATGTAAACTTCCTCAAGAAGATCACCATTTAAGAAGGCATTCTTAACATCCGGTGATGAAGGTCCCAACCATAATTGGCAGCCATAGAGATGAAGAGACGAACAGAGGACAATTTTGCCACGGAGAGAAGGTTTCCGAGTAATCAACACCATAGGTCTGAGCATAGCCCTTGGCAACCAGTCGAGCTTTCAACCGTTCCAAGGTGCCATCAGCTTTTGTTTTGACTGTGAACACCCACTTACATCCGATAGCCTTCTTTTCTCGGGGGTAAATCAACGAGAGTCCGGTACCCGGCCTTATCAAGGGCCATCATTTCTTCTTTCATAGCAAAGACACCAACCGGGATGGGCTAAGGCTTGGTGGAGATTAGTAGGGACGAGTAATAGATTCTAAGGAGGCTATGAAAGAACAAGATGTAGGGGAAAGATGATTGTAGGAAGCAAAAGAAGAAATAGGGTAGGTGCAAGATCGGCGACCTTTACGGAGGACAATGGGCAAGTCAAGAGAAGTAGGAGAGTCGGGCACGGGGCTTTACGGTGAGGGAGAGTCGATCCACAGTGCGGGTGCGGGTGGAGAGAGCTGGAGAAGGGGCAACTACCGCGGGATCGGACTCCGGCGATATCGGTGGGGGGTGGAACTGTTCAATGCCATTACTTGCCTTGGGACGCTTAGATAAACATGATAGATAGGTGGCTTAGCCGGTTCCGGGTCTGACGCTTGCACTGGTGGTAACTGAACCGTATAGATCAATATATCATCAAGACTATTGGTGATGTCAGGGGATGGAGAAGGAGCAGATACAGGAAAGAACGGGGTTGACTCATGGAAGGTAACATCTGGACACAAGATAACGCTAGAAGAGTGGGAGAATAACACCTATAACCCTTTGGAACCCTAGAATATCCCAAGAAGACACATTTAAGGGACTTGGGATCAAGTTTGGTAGTAGTAGGACGAACATCACGAACAAAGCAAACACACCCAAAGATCTTGGGGGAAATGGGAAACATAAGATGAGAAGGAAACAAGGTGGTGTAGGGAGTGGCTCCACTAAGAACAGGAGAAGGCATACGATTAATGAGAAAACAAGCACTGGACACAGCATCAGCCCAGAAGGGTTTGGGAACTGTCATTTGAAACATGAGAGCTCGGGCCACCTCTAATAAGTGCCGGTTCTTTCTTTCGGCAACACCATTTTGAATTTGGTGTATCGCACACGAGGACCGATGAATCATGCCATTTTGGAGCATATAGTTTTGAAATTGGGCGAGACAAATATTCTTTAGCGTTATCACTCCGTAAAGTTTTCACGAAACACCAAATTGAGTGTTGATTTCAGCACAAAAATGACAAAAATGAGAAAACACCTCGAACGATTTTTCATTAGATAAAGCCGGGTGGTTCGAGAGAAATCATCAACAAAAGTAGCAAAGTACCGAAAACCGAGACTTGGACTCAAGCGAACACGGACCCCAAATATCCGAATGAACTAAATCAAAAGGGGACGCAGTTCATGACTGCACCAACCGTTGGGGCGGCGCGTGGACGTGGAGCAGTAGCGGAACACAGAACCCTAACTCTACCTCTCTTTCTCACTGTCACCGGAAACAGACAGCAAACTCGCCGGAAACACAGAAGTTCAGGCCGTCGAACCTCACCCGCTTTGATACCATGTAGAATTAGAGAGAGAGAGAGAGAAAGGAGAAATATAATCTCAATTGCTTGTATATTCATGTACATAGTATAGGGTATTTATACACAAGAGAGGGAATAAGAGAATTAATGAGACATAATGACTAATTACTATAATCCCGATTGTCTCTATAATATCTTTCCTAATATAATATACTTCCTAAAACATATATTTCCTAAAACATATATTTCCTAACAGGGAAAAATAAGCAAGTTTTACAGGGATAGAGAGGGAGAGAATTAGATGAAGAGAAGAATATATACAATCTGTTACATAATAATAAAATGTGAAAGTTAAGTAGAAGCAGTTAGCATTAGCCGTTAGATACCTGACTTTTTTTTTTTTTTGCTCAAAGTTAGATACCTGACTTATCTAGGCCAATAAATAGGATACCCCTATCAATTGTACAGAAACAGATTGTGATGTAATATGGATTAATGCATTGCTCTGTTCGTCTTTCTCTCATCTCTCCTCTGTATCCCTTCACTGTCTAATCCCTCTCGGTTTCTCTTTTCCTTATTCCAATACCATAACACAATCACTCTAATAATATATCAAAAGCTGAGAACAGAGGGTGCATACTACGTAATTAAGGGGGCAGTTTTTCATCTTTCACAAACTTGAAAGTAGATTCGAGTTCATGTAATTTGATAGGTAAAATATGCCTGCCTTTTTCGGCGATAAAAATGCATTACCTTGATTGTTCCCTTCTGTGGAAGATAATAAACCTCCTCACATGTATTACAATACAATCGTGGTGGCTGAGAAGAAATGAACTTCATATACCGCAAGCATTTACCACATTTACTGAGAGTACGCCCTGAATCAGTAAGCGCAGAGAATTGTGCTTCAAATAATGCATCCATATTTTCAATCTGATCCAGATAGAGGGAAAACGAATATACTTAGAACATTGTAACCGTCCATCCATGAACTCTGCAATTTACTGGCAAATGTTATGCTGGACTAAAATTAAAGATGACCTAAAAGAAAATGGATCAGAACTTTGAAGCACATAAGAAACATGAGCACCACAGTCCAATAAAGGACTACCATATGAAAATTGAAGAATGATATATAAAGATAAATATCACCAAAATTTTGGTTCTTTAATTAAACAGTTCAAAGTTGCATGTTGTTAGAATGGGGGAAGAGGAAGATGTAGACAAATAAATTTTGGTTTAAGTTAATAGAAAATAAAGAAATGAAAATATATCATATTCCGAAAATTTAATCAACGATCCATATGGTGACCAAAAATATAAAATCGATAGTTGGTTAGGTCAACCAACCTTCTTAACAAAGTAACTAAACTTCTGCATGAATTGTTGTAGTACATGCTGCACAACACGAGAATGATGTATCTGACCCTTAGCTATAAGAGTAATTTGCTGCTCAATGAAGCTACGGATATCAGGTAGGCAGAGGTCTGGATCAATAGACTGATAACCTCTTATCAAACTCACACCTAATGGAGTTGGGACAAGTTTCCTGCCTGCTTGTACCTGCAATTTTGGTATTGGAGTGAATAAAACCAATGTAAAAGAACATTCTACATAGACATTGCTATATTCACAACCTGCACATAATTTCGTTCACAGATGTTGTTGATATGTACAGGAATTGATGCATCAGTTCCAATCCCATTCTTCTCCATAAGGGAAATCAGCTCACTTTCACTTAGATAATCTGGAGGTGTGGTGATCCCCTGTAAAATTTATTATCTCAGATGTCAGATGCATGTTCAAAATAATAGGCTCTCTTTATGTTTATTCATAAGATCTCATCACTCTGAACTTCCATCCCAACTGAATCCAAGCTACAACCCCATCTTGCTGCAAAGTACAGGTAATGGATGCAATACTAGATGCAGGACATAGTAAATTTTATAAAATATAAGGATAAAATTATCGCATTTTTTAATGTTTAATTTCAAAACTTCAAGAGCTGATAGATTGCAAGCACACTTGCCACTTATGTAATTTATTTATTCATGCCAGAATAGAACAATGTACAACAACTGGTTGTGAAACCAGAGCAAACTACAAACAAAGGAAGTAGTAAAAAAACAGAGCAGATAACAGTGGGACTAACACAATTCATGTAATTCTAGTATGTAGTTAACGCAATCTTTTTGTTTAGTCAAGAATTGCTTGATACTTATTTTCAAGTACCCATCGAAGTACACTGCACATACAAGTACAACTTGAATTTAGAAGCACCTATGCTCCCCATATAACCCTAGAACAGAACCCCTTCTTCCCAAAAAAAAAAAAAAACACCCCAAAAAGGAGAGAAAAGTCTAACCCTACAACAAAAAGGATCCAAGTCAGAATTAAAACGCCAGACTTTGTATGGACACTGAATTTGGGTAAGGGAAATTCAAGTTACCTCATAAAGCTCAATTGTTGACACTCCAATTTTCTGCCCTTTTGTAAAGGATGGAATATTTTTATCATTTACCGCTAACCAAGGCATAATAGTTGTAAATCCTTTGACAGTAACATGTATCCCTGTACAATGAAAGGACTCCCCACCAACTGAAAATTCTACCTTTCTCCTGGAATAAAAGGCAAAAAAGGCATCTTATTTCTGAATCTGAATTCAAATCTTTCAAGTCTTAAAAATGCTTGTCCTAATTGAACTAGGATATGGGCTGCCTAATCATTTGGTTTGAATAGATTATCAAATGCCTCAAAGCATTGCCTGTTGATTTGGGATGTTGCCCTAAGTCAATTGGTATTAAAGTAGAATTCAATTCACTTAAGAAAGCATTGTTGGACTGACAAATATGATTTTACAATTGTTGCCATTTACCAGCATCATTATTGGTTATCTACTTTTTTAAAAAAAACAATTTTTACTAGGAAAATCATCATGCATTAATTAGCATTGTTTTTCTGATATCCACTAAAGATTCTAAACTGTGAATGGAGTCATGAATCAAAATTACAATAGAAGAAAGAGTGAAAGAGAACAGCTTTTACCTCGTATACTTGCAATCAGGGGAAACTGTCCCCATGAAATGTTGACAGACATATTGGTATAACTTCCATGCGTCGCTTCCTACCACATCCTCAGAAGTTGACCGCATTGGGGTGATAGGAGGGTGATCACCGACATCTGTTCCTAATCGAGGTTTGTGATAACCATTGGTGAGTAGCGCCTGTACATAATGACCCCATATTGGATTATTTGCTTGTGCAGACAGTGCACCCTGAAAGTCAAATGAAGGTGGGTATGCTGTGCTTTCTGTGCGCGGATAGCTTGAGAAGCAGCAAGCAGAAACCAATCAAATCTTCAATATCTGCATTACATGCGACGTTATGATAAAAAATACTAAACATATCATGAAATAACCTGATGAAACCTTGAGTATACAAGCGCTCAGCTAGTTGCATAGCCATCTGAGGTCCAAATCCTAAAGCACTTGAAGCAACCTGGATAGAACAAACATTGTATTCAAGCAACAATTTACGACAATCAAACAAATGAGGGTACAAATTAAAATCATAGATATTCAACAAACTTAGCCTTGAAAGTAAAGTTTCAATCTTCACATGCAAACATTTGAACTTCTTTTTTCCTGGAAAACTTTGAACTACTTTGATGACCCAAGGAAAAAAAAAAAAAAAAAAAACTTCTTGTTAATGTCACATCTTTCAGATGGGCGATATACACGACTTTCATTATTATTATTTAAAAATGATGATTTCACATTAGTTTTGCAATGAAAAAGAGGCATTCAACCGGTCAATAATGAAAAAACTTACCTTTCTTCAATTAGCTGACACAAAAAAGTGTGTATCAAACATTAGTTGGCTACAAAGCAAGCAAATCCGCAATTATAGCCATGACTTGTTGGATATATACAGGCACTATTAATGTTTTAATATTAGAGGAAAAAATAAACCTATCTTCTCCAGCTTTTTTTCTAACCTTCAGAAGATTGACTGTATTCAGACCAACAGGGCGGCTTTTGGTTTTCTGTTCTTCAGATATATCAGTAACTTCCAAAAGTCCATTTTCAGTTACTATCTTTTGAAACATAATAGCAATCTGCAAAGACGTTTAAATATTAAAAGGACGTCTTCCAATATTTTTATAAAAAAAGTACAACAATGCAAAAGAATAGATTTTACATCCATGTCAAACAATCTGCCCCGGTTCCATTCTAGCTGAATTTCATAGCCATTGTGTATTATGTAAGGATGCAGAGTCCAAAACTTTTCTGGCTTGAAGGTATTTATTTGTAAATACTGCTGCACACAAAAGCCTAAGGTAGGAGTTTGACATGGCCCATAGCTGAAATGTGCATGCAATTGACAGAATCAATCAGTCTAGTAATGCTAAAATTTGAATTGAGATATTAAGACAAGAATGCCGCTGAACAGAATTGAATAATAATAAAATAAAAAAAAGCGACTTAGTGGGTGTTTGTGGCTGTCACCAATTTGCAATGCATTCATAGCCTAAAAATTAGAAAAACTACCCCCTTCCAGGGGCCCAAACACATAACTGGAGATGAACAAAAAAAACAATGAAGGCAGAACGCTGATATAAATATAACAACTATATTGATATGGCTTCTTGTTGTGAGCCAACAAAACCCAATGAATATACTAGGTCAATTGCCTTTGGTGCGAGTTGTAGGTCAGTGATACTCAGAATAGTCTGATATTATTTCAGTGATCCAGTTTTCAGTCCATTTCAAACCTAGACGAAGCAGACCTCAGTGCACTCATGTTACCCCACTAACTTCAACATTAGCTTGGGGCATGGTTTATGTTGAAGCACCAAAGGAAGGAATTACTATAAGGTTCTATTAAATTAAGTCACTATCACTTTGCTGATGAGAAAATTATAATCTGGTATATGCCAAAGTTGGATAATTCTGCATCTTGGCAGTTCTAAACAAGAAAGTGAGACTACCTGTTAGGACTAGGAGATATATAAAGCTACCATTATTTATGAATTAAAAGAAAAACTATAGGGGAGAATAGCACAACAGCATATAGAAGATAAGTCAATCAAAAAAGAGAAGTGGGCAGGAAACTAACGATATAACTCTGGCATCTAGATTCCCATATTTTCCCTGGAAATAACTAGTCTGAAATCGAGTAAAGGCAACTCCAACTTTTAAATCAATCTCCTGCCTAGCATCCACAGCCAGTGCCTCATCTCTGTTGGGTTCCACAAGTTTATCCAGAGCCGTCAGAATATCCTTCTCTGTAACAGAAGAAAAGCGTGCACGAAAAATCCTCTTCCGAGCTTCATTTACATTGAAGCTAGTTGATTCTATAACTGGGGAAAAATGATATTCAAATGTTTCAAATTTTGAAATTCCTAATATGATTCAAAATATAAAGCATATCATATAGAACAGGTAAGCATGAGTTTAATTCAGGGACGAATAAATTCATTCAATATACTAGAGTAAGATTAAGCAGCTCAACTATTCACTAAGCATGGAGAAGGGAAACTTTGAATTCAGGAAGGACAACCTCTAGCTACATAAATCATGCACATCATAACACAAAATATATCTTTATGTTCCCTGTGTATGCATAGGTATTGACATTACTGCACGAGGCATCTAACATTTTATGTTGATCAGCAGTTAATGATATTTAAAATAGCCTCAATTCAAGGTTTGTTCAAAGAGTCTTGAATTTTTTCTGTTGGTTACATTTAGTAGTCTAAGTCAACATAAAGAAGGCAAGGCTCTGAGAAAATACAATTATTTTCAACAGATAGTGGTCGTGATTGAATTAATGAAAGCAAGGGTTGACAAAATTTGAAGGACAAAGAATAAAAGACCAAAACAAAGCAGTTAGCAATAAAGGCAGCTTTCTCCTACTTATAAGCTCGCATTACCAAAATAATATGTTTACATTGCAGTGACAAGGTTCATTGCATTAGGCCTACTAAAATATCAAGAAATGAAGGGAATAAAGAATACAAATGACAGACATATACATTAATAGAATTAATTTATAATTACCCTCAAAACATATACTTTCTCCTTCACGATCACAGTCTAACCACAATACCAAATAATGGCATCCACGAGCTTCTTGATTTAGATGTCTACATATATGTGCCTACATACATGGAAAGAACATTGTGATATTAATAACATATGAACATGTATAAACAAGACCAAATGCAGCTGACAAACCATAAGCATTTGTTTGAACTTATACTTGACAAAGATTAAAAGAAGGAAAAAAAACGGCTAGCTAGAAAAACAATTCTGGTTGGCTATCCAACAACAACAGAGGTGAACTAAAAAACTAGAGTTAAAATCCTGGCACTTCATCAAAATGCATCAAACACCAAATAAAAGTTATAATTCCAAAGCACCTTACTCTACATTTTCCCAAAAACCTCAAAACCATCTAGGAAAGAGATGGCTTTTCATCTGACCGCATAATAAAGTAAAGGGAAAAGGCCCATGTGATGTCTATACATGTGTAAGTCCATAACAAACAACGCATTCAAGCATCACATTCCAAACAAAAGTTAACCTGACAAAGAGCTTTAAGCTTCCAAAACAAAGCTGTAACAACTTGGCAGTTATTTAGAAGGAAAAAAGGTCTTAAACCTTTGCTAATGGAAAGGCCAAGGGAGGCAAAAAAGGCACCTTGCCAACAGATTAAGCTTTAGAGTGTTATTTTGACATGATATTGGAACCTCTTTGACCAAGTAACCAACAGTTGAATTCTTTTATTAAAGCTTTATTTAGAGATTTATTCTCAAAGCATATAAAGTATGATCAATTGGCTTCAAGGATTACCTTTGAACAGTATAAGAAAAAGGAAAAAAACTTATTTTTTCTCCAAATTTGAACAGTATAAGTGTAAGAAGTACCTTTGGGTTTGATTCATTCTTTATCACTGGAGCTTGAAAAAGATCTGATGGATCTGTAGCTGACCAATCCTGATATTTAGGGGGAAAATCTACACTAAATTGGCAAGAGAGGCAGAGAGACAGTGTTAAATATTGAATCAACGAAAGCTTAGGCTTGTACAATATGCAAACACTAGCATGGCCAACACATTGAGTAGAAAAGCAGGGATGCTTTTGCTTTCCAGTAGCTGCACTTCCAAAGGCAATTAAGTTTTTCCATATACCAGAGATAGATATTCAATCTAAACAACTCAAGCCACTTAATTATCACTGGATGCACTATTGCTTTTTCTTTCTTTACCAGATAGAACAGAATCGTAAGATTCATTCTCAAGCTCGCTTGCATACCTCAAGACTGCAACTTCTTTTCATTCCAATTTTCTACAACTTCCATTAACGTTTAATCCAATAGCACTTTCCCCTGAAGGGAAATGGGGGGAATAAGATCACGGGTTCTATTCCACCAAAATATGTGCCAATGTGCTGATTACCAATGAAGGTGATAGTAATACATGCAAGGCCTTATCCCTCTCTCACACACAGTCAACCCTTTAAATAGATTGGTAACAAGTTGTATATTGCTGGAAAGGATGGTACATCGACACATAATCAGAGTCTCAGTCCACCAATTTTTTCCAAGATAATTTCAATTTAAGCCTATCTTCCCATATATAAATTATAAGTTTATTTTATTTTCTGCCTCTATCTACAGCCTAATTCCAGCAACGTGATCAACATTAAAATCCAGTAATGGATGCAATCCAAGGGATCCACATAAGACAACATAACACCTATGTATGAGCATAACCGACTCAATAAACTAACCGACACAGTTGACTAACTTCCAAAAAACCCAACACAGTTTACAAATTTTCCTCCATGAAAAGTTTACTTGGGTTAGCAGCCTTTGAAAAGTTAAGTATTTGGGAAGGCAAAAAGGAAAAGAGAGAGAGAAGTTTATTTGGACTTTGTGGAGGAGTACAAGATCAAAATACCCTAGCATAATGCCATAAAGTATCCAGTACCAGAAATTTATTCTGAAGGAAAGAGAGAAGAGTCTGTCATGAATCAGAAAGTATGGATGCAAACTTATTCTTGTTGAGTCAGGAATGAATAATGACGAAGTAAATACCAATATATAATGCAATATTTATAACAGTCCTAAGAATTAAGTATTTAATTTCCAGAGTTGATCAGAAAAGGACCTAAATATATGCCCAATAACCGATGTTACTTTAAAGTGTGCAGGGGATCCAAGAAATATCCCCTCAAATTCGTGAACTTCTGTGCTTCCTTTTCTTGTAGACATCTGCATGCACACATGTCCTTCAAAATTCAATGACACTTTCAAGAATAATGTGCCAAAAAAAGGACAATCTAAGCCACGAAATGGAACTCATTGACTGTTAAAACGTGACAGCACAAAGCCACACTGGTATGAGCTAACTCAAACTTAAAAACAAAGAGGCAAAAGTTAAGAGACCGATGAATGAAATTTATTTCATAAACTAATGAAAGCTTAAATAATTAACATCTTACAAAAAGATTTCTTCTTTCGTTGTTTACCAAAGATATAAATCCCACTAAAATAATACACTAAAAATGAATCAAATTCCAGATGAAAGAGGACTTGAAAATAAAGAGTTATTACTAATTGCAAAGTGTCAATATATCATAAATATTACCAATACAAATACAAGGCTAAAAAGAAATGAAAGTAATTAACGTAGCAACCTTTCTTTCCCACAGCCCCATCCTCCCCAGTCCAATTTTTTCATGAAGACAAAAGCTTATATGCTAAAGTTAAAAAATGAAGCTCTATTAATTTCCGATCCCCAATTCTCCGGTGCTCAAAGCCCCAGACAGTTTAGACTCGCGCAGTCCCTCTTTTTACTTATGATTGCTGTATTATGAAATCCGTAGTGGACTAAACTGAAGCTTAAGGTTTCAACATCGCGAGCATGCAAGTAGAGGAATAGCATAGGCCAGAGTACCTGACCGCGGGAGAGAACAGAGGCAATAGAAAGAGCAATGCTAGGCTTCTCTGCGACCTGTAAGCCACGAAAGCCTATAAGCGCCAAAATTGTGAAGCCATTAATGAAAACATGTCAAAAAAAAGTTCAAAACTTGGATTACTGACCATGAGAACTTTAGGAGGAGCCATGTCGATTATTGAAGAGATTTGCTTTTCTACTCCCCTTGTGGATGAATCTCTGTATGTACTTTCTAGTTCCTAGTTTGCTGCTCAACTCCTTTATTGCCCTTTGCCCGTCGAGGGACTGTTCATCCTCAGTGACTGACAGGAAAACTTTTTGTCAATGGAAGGATTCTTAGCCCCAAAAAAACGCGAGTATAACCAAAAAAAACCCGGAAACATAAAAGTGACAATTATTTATTGCAAAATAATTTAAATTTTATATTTCTTAGGCTGAAAAAAAATTAAAGGATTATTAATTTTTTTCCCTAAATTATAAGAAAAATTAAGCATCAATGCCAAGGAAAAATGAATGAGGAGCATGCAATTATCTAACATATAGTACAATTGGAATGAAATTGATCTTTGTTGCGTAATTTTTCTAATATAAATATTTTCATTCACATTATTATTTGAATCTTTAGTCGTACTTGGAGAGTATTACAATTTTTTTGGTTAAAATATACATCATTCTATAAAATGTAAGTTGTATATAAATAATAGTTGATTTTTATAGCTTTATAATAAACACTTTTAAACTCTTATATTAATGAAAATAACTTTTTTATCATTAATTTATTTGTAATTCAGCTAAAAAATATAATATGGCTGGGCTAATGACTTAATAAAGATATTTTTTACTAAAAAATAATAAATGTAGTTGGTAATTCATATTTATAATGTTTTTGAATAAACAATTCATGTTTAAAATGTTAAACACATTTTAAAAAAGATTATTTAAGGTTTCTTTGGCCAGGTGATTATTTAAGGTTATTAACTTTTTTTTGCCATCATTTAAGGTTATTAACTATTGGCAAATGATATAATATTACTTGTAATTATTATTATTTTGTTGATATCAAACTTTTAAGAGAGGAGTTAGGCTCACTTATAAGCAAGCGCTTGAACATATTGTACAAAGCAATCCAAGGCTCAAAGTACATAAGGGTGTGCACGGTAACGCTTCCAGAATGACTTTTCTCTTAATTTCTGTGCCCCGGAACAAAAATGGATGGGAATTGTGTTTGGTAAATCCGGTTTTTTTTTTTACTCCCAGGATGAACCGGTTTATTTTTGTGCTTGGGAGTACAAAAAAGAAGCTAAAAATTTCTGCTTCTCTCTTCCCGGGCACAAAATGAGAATTTATTTTTCTAAAAAAAGAAAAGACTCCTTCTTCTTTCGAAATTTTTCGTTCACCACCACCGTAAATTTACCCTCGTCGCCGCCACCACCACCACCACCGCCACCCCACCATCACCGCCACCGCCACCACCACCACTCCCGCCGCCACCACCACCACTACCACCACCGCCACATAAATAATTTTTTGAATATAAAAATTTTTTGAATATAAAAATACATAAATAATTTTTTTAGGACATTTAAATTTAAGTTTATTTGCAAAGTATAATAATTATATTAATTATTAAAGAAAATGGTAAAAATAACTCATTAATCATCCATCTTCCTCCCTTACTATTTTTTTAACTCCCAAATAAGGGGAGGAAAAATGTGTTACCAAACGTAATTTTGATTCTTGAAGTAAAAATAAAATGGGTTAACAAACGTAATTTTGATTCTCAGAACTCTTCCAAAGCACAGAATCAGAAAAAACTCTTTTATCTCAAAAACAGTGCTGGGCAACAGAATGGTTGTCATGCACACCCCATCCATACCAGCCTGGGTTACCCTTGCATCCCAAGCTTTAGGAATTGAACCCTCTCTATTTTCCAACCCTTCAACCATTTAACACACAGACGATGGGTGTTAATTGCACCAACAAGGGTATTAATTGTAATTATTGTTATCAAGTGAAATGGCTCATATTATATCTGGGCCTCCTAGACCGAATTAACAAGCAAAATTACTAACCAAGTCCACTTTATAAGTCAACAGGAATCGATATGTTGGCGACTGTTGTTGATTTCAGGCCCACAAAATATTGTTAGCGAGTTTTTTTTCAGTAAATTGATAATTAAAAGCTGTTAATCAGATGACAAATTGATTCAAAAGTATAGTGATGCAGTGCACAATACGCAATATAACTACCGATGCTAGAAAATCCTTTTCAGAATTTTGAACTAGAATTGATTCCTCACTATCCATATTCTTCTAAGACAGATTTACTGAATACAATTGATATACGCTCCCAAAGACCTTGGATCCTAAGGGCAAACTAATGCAGAACTTGCCAAGACTTCAGTGTGAGAAGTCAGAGATGTGGGAGACAAACTCATTTATGTTGCTCACAAAAATTAAAGAATACAATCATATCTTCACAATCACATCATATGGACACAAATTAAAGAGTACACTGATTTATCAAATGTGATTATCTCTATATGTTGCATTTGTCATAACCAGAAAACCATGATGGTTCTGCTAATTTTGAAAGCTCACCATCATCTGCATTATTATGGGGCTCAAAATGACCATTAAAACTATGGGGCTCAACTGTCTCAACATAATTCGGCATGACAGAATTGTCATCATCATAAGTGGGTTGCATTGCTTCTTGCATTGCTTCCTTATGCAAACGAGCTTCTGTAAGGGGTTCATTAAGAGTGTTAATTTCCTTCTCATGTCTCCTCTTCAGCTTGTCAATCTGTTTGAAGGCCTTTGCAGCTTCCTGCTCCGCATCCATAGCCCGTTTCTGCAAATTACACCTCGAAGTCAAACTAGGATAATGAAACTAAACTTACCCGCCACTCTACAATATACCACTGCTACAGAAATACAAATATTATTTGCAGAACATTAAATTTACCCTGCTGCTTGTTAGATCAAAGAGCCAACAATTTATAGCATGTGTTCAACATCTCAACCAACGAAAGACAAGTAATAGAAAATGGCTTGATACACTGAATGTAATGGAAGAAAAATAGTTCACGAGAACGTGAATCATAAACTTTACTTATTGCGCATTAGGCGTTCATGTATATTTCTTTAAGACTACGCATAAATGCACAAAGCGAGAACATGAGCTTTAAGTATTTGAAGACTGTTCAACATTAGGCTAATTGTCGCCCATCATTGCCAATGCATTTCAAATGAATCTTTAGATCTAAGATCAAAGCAAATATTTTAATTCTTCTTCTCATACTTGTCTGTTTTTTTTTTTTTTTTTTTTTCAGTCAAACTTTGGGCCATATTCCTTTTCTCTTAATTAACAGTCGCTTGAAAGTGGTATTGGGGCAAAGCTGCAATTCACAACAAACTGTCTCTTATGGCCCCAGTTGCTCTACAGACAGGTGCCTTCTGTTTTGTCTATACTGCATATAAAAATCTGAATTTGAAGCCATTGGAAATAAGGGTTTCACTGATGCTTCGGATTTGGTGACATGGACAAAGTGATGATTAATCACAAAAATTTCACTTATCAATCATTATCATTTGCCTTCATTCTCATTTTTGACCTTTGAATGACTATTATCCTTTGCTCTCTCTCTAGCAAGAGAACAGGTAAACAAACGGGTTTGTGAGCATAAAGATCCCAAAAAAAAAATTCTAGGAATAGACAAGAAAAAAGTTAGGGAAGCATCAAATCCTAGTATGGCCCTAGAGACTTCAATCCGCATAATGACAGCAATGAAATCAGTATTTTAAGCCACTTGATGACATTATAAAAACCATGGAAATACAAAGTACAAATTTTTACTCACCTGTGCAGAACTGACAGCTTCTTCTGCTTCTCTGAGTCGAACAAGTAGTTCACCTGCAGCTTGGACTGCTTCGGCAGTGTCCTTCAATTGGGCCTGAAGCCCTCTATTCTCATCTCTTAAGAGCCGCCTTTCTTTTTCTCTTTCTTCTTTTAATGATGATATTTCTGCAGCAAGGGCATTAATGAACTTAGACTCTGCACCTCTTACTCCTGCTCTGGAAGCTGCTTTCTTGACATCGTCAATTCCATCCATGATCTTTCTATGCCTTACAAGAAGTTGGATATGTTTCTCTTCCAAATCGGCATACTGTTCTAGAAGCCGTGCATGACCTTCAAGAGCCATGTGCATTGCATCCCTGAGTTCCTCAGCACACTTTTGTTCTGCTTCTAGTTCCTGCTTCCTCTTCTCAGCTAGTGCTCTGTTGGCCTCAAGCTCAGCCTTCAGTTCCTCAGAAATCGAAATCCACCTGCTTTCTGCCTCAGCCCATTGAATTCTTTCCTGTTCAAGTCGTATTTCAAAGCTGTCCTTATTTGATTCTGGGTTCGCATTTGGCTGAGAACTCTCATCTGTTGATTGTGGAATAGTATCAAGGGTAGATGACAAACTGGGTTCAGATGGATAAGTCAATTGCAATAATGGATATTGCTTCCTTGCTGGCGTGGATGAAGAGTCGATATAGAGTTGAAGCTGGCTTCTTAAACTCTGAATCTCTTCCATCAAAACTTCCCTCTCCCCTAATTTGTAAAAATTCCGATATTTTTCTAGCTCATCTTGTACTCTTTTTAACTCTAATTTTGTTCTCAAAACTTCTGGATGGTTCTCGTAGTTCTCCTTTAAAAGCTGTTGATAGTTTCAAGAATCAGCATATAATATAACAACATTATAAAGTTAGCAAAAAAATACTTTATTCCACCTCATGCTCATGTGTGAGAGACACCAGTTCTTCTTCCATAAACTCCTCAGTAGGTAAAGCACCATCCATAAGGCTCTCGAGGCGACGAATTTTCTCTTCTCTTTTCTGTGCTATTATGGCATTGCATTCCCTTTCATGTTTGTACTGTTGCACCTGTACATATAATCAAAAATAGTCACGCTAAAGGATGGGGAGAATAATGGCCAGAGATGGTTGTTAATAAACAAAGAGACGCCTACCAAACGATTGAGCAGCATTATCTCAAAAGTTTGCTTTGCACAGAACTCTTCAAGTGCCAGTTCTCTCCTGATAGACCCTGCCACAACCTTTTCTACCGCCTTAAGGGAAAAAAAAGATTATCAATCAACAATCAGCATCAAGTATTATAAATAATTTAAATACAGATTTGATACTGAGAAATATGTCCAATGTTCTTCTACTTACTTTAAGAATTTGCTTTTTTGGCTTATCAGTTGACTCTGGGCAATCAACTGGGACTAACTGCAGGTTTGAGTTGTCAGTCTCATCGACATCAAGTTGCATTTTGTTTTTACAGTAATTACAGGTAAATGCTAGGGAATCTTCATCTGTGATGTTTTCCTCAATAAAGGTCTGCACACCCACGTCAACTTTATCAACTGGAATAAGTTGCCTAGACTCTGTGGGCCTCAATGAAAACCTAAATGATGAACGCCTCGGAGCTGCACTTTGGCGGTGACTTTCAATGATCTCAAGACCATGGCGGATACTTGCTGCCAAATGTTCAGTTCTAGTACGAGCATTTGGAGCTGTCTGACTAGACACTGCAGTGGTTATGCTTTTCTGACACATGCTCTTGGTGCCCAAGTTACTTTCAGCATGAAGATTCTCAGAAGCCGACAATGTCAATGAGGTCTTGAGACTTTTCCTGCTGCTGTTGACTCTAGGTGAAACACTGGGTGTTGGGGATTGGAGGACTGGGGATACATCACTTTGAACTATGTTGAGACTATCAGGGGAGACACAGTCCATTAATGCACTGGGAGAATCACGAGATGCATCTGAGGCTGAGATGCCAGTACAAATACCATTGTTAAGTGCGCCAATGGGGGAAGAGAAACTGTGGCCTAGCATTACACTGGATGATTCTTCATTCAGCAATTTATTACCACAGCAACTAGGATTACTTTTATCATCAACTGTCTTAGCCACATCCTGATTACCTGTGTCGACTTCTTTATCATTCTTCTCCATGTTATTACAATTATTCAGCATATTGGCATTGTGGAATATTATGGCGTGGTCATCAACACCTTCCTCATCAATCTCCATTTCCTCATCACCGTCATCATCAAAACAAGGTAAAGGTGGTGGTCGATTGAGGCTACCTTGAATTAGGTTCAAACTTCTCTTAATCCAAGCTGCTGAATGACCTCCACCTGAGTCAGTTGGAAACCCATTTGCCTTAATTCGATGCAGCTCATCCTGTTGAATCCTTCCATTTTGAGTCAATAAAATTAATTAAAATAATGGCAAAACAAAACATTACTAATCCCTTTAAGATAATATACCCTTAATTGGCGTATCACTTCCCTCAAGTGGTTCACATCATCATGCATAACTTCATTGACAACGGCCTTGTTCTTAATAGCCTTCGCACGTTGTGCAAATCTCAGTGTACTGAAAGTTTCACTCCTACAGCTTCAATACAGAGTCAAGTCAAATCAGACGACAACAAAAAATCAACGGGAAAAAGTTTTAAATCACCAGTAGTCTATTTGCTACCTTTGCGCTGGAGAAATAGCACAAACCATTGCTAATTTTGCATTTCCTCCAAGAGACTCCTGCAATAAAAATGTTAATCTAGAGTCTCTATAAGGTATATGCCGTTGTTTTCCTGTTTGAGAAATTTCAGCGAGAATGTTTATCAAATTCCTGCAATCCAGTTAAAACTCTGTGAGCACAAGAACTACATCATGAATCCCCTAGAGGATAGCCCTTAAAATATTTTCCTTCAAGTTTAAAAAACTCATTTTTAAAAAAATAGATTTCTGATGCCAAAATAATATATATTTATGAAATTATGATACCAAAATGGTCCGATCTCTGAATAGCTTCACCATATCTAATATCATCAATGTTGATATACACATTTAAACCTTACCCAAGCTGAGAGAGTGATCTGTTTATATTGCCAGCTTCCTTCAAGCGCTCTCCTGCAGCACCAGTTAATTTTTGTCGTTCTGACCCAGCCAAATCAACAAGGTTGATTCTACTAGATTTAAATCTGCTTACACCATCCGCTGTGCTCTGCAAACATGATATTACGTTAAAACTCTTCCAGTAATGTGTGCCAAGACTAAGAAGGGAATATTATGCTTAAAAAAATTCTATTGTCAGGAAGAGTACTGTCTTCCCTATACAAGTTCACGTGTCAAAAACAAGAAGCTCATAATGGCTGGGATTTTCAGTCATTCTAAAGTTAGTTTAAACCATCTGGACTTGAACCCCATCTCATGAAATTTGCTACACAATGTAATAAGAGAACTTCACTACTATTACCAACTCAACAATCTTCAGACGTGAGAGGGGTGTATTACCTTGCACCGAGATTCAACAACACAAGTAAAAACAGTATGCGAGCGGGAACTCTCAGAATTTATGCTGGTTGCACCAATTCTCCGATTTGACAATCCCTGCATTATTGTCTTGCATTTCGTCACATGGGGATACTCATAACTCATGTTGAAGTCATAGCAAGAACACGTTTGTATTAAAACAATGAGATAAAATAAGTATTATGAAGCAAACCTTTAATAGAAGTCGAATTACATCCTTCATTGTACACACTTGCTCCTCTGTAAGATTTTCTACATAGATACCAGATTTGACATCTTCTCGAATCTGAAAGATGACAATAAGAAATTATCACTTCTGGTATAAAGTGATTAGAAATATGAAAACCTAGAATAACTTAGATTTTACCTGAAGATTTCTTTGATTTGGGTCTAACAAATCTGTGATTTGCTCATTATATATCTGCAAAAACGAAATGTTGAATCAGATGGAGCAAAATATTGAGATTAAGCGGGTTAGTAACAAGAAAAGAAATACAGTCATTGAACCTCGAGAAAAGAGCAGTGGCACTGATAATTGAGTTGTTTGTCAGAATGCTTAATTTGCTCCTGCGAAGGAAATGCAAGAATAAATATCATGATACAGTGCATACAGAGTACTTTCATAGGTATGGAACATTAAGCTCACTTCAATCATTCGGGAAAAGAGTCGCTCAAAAACGCGTGGCGTAAGGCCTTGTTGATCATTTGTTAAATTGTCTTCAGACAAAGCATTAGCAGGACCCCACATGGTGTAAGTCTTCCCGCTCCCCGTCTAATAACATCGGAAAAATTATTCAATATCACTATTAGTCTCAGCAACCTAAAAAATTACAAAATCAAAGAGGTACGCTGAAATAACAAATGGCAAGTGTAAATTTGCGTGCACCTGTCCGTAAGCAAACACTGAACTATTAAATCCAGCCAAACAATTTTCTACCAGAGGTACACCAACAAGCTCGAAAATATCTTGCTGGAAGATGAGATGAAAAAAAAAAAAAAAGAGTGTTAGCCACCAAAAATCGAGTAAATATGATTGGTTAAGTATCACTTCACTAGAAAACATGCCTGTGTAGCACAGGGATCAGCAACGGAATCAAATGTGAAAGTCTGGCCGTTGATTGATAAGGAATCGCTGGAAGTCTTCTGTACTATAAGATCTCCTTCATTACTATCTTGGCACGGTGGCCTCATCCTTACAACCACCTAATAAATAAAAAGGGAATCTTGAAATCCATATCGTCCTCCCTTTTTTCCGCAAGCATAGACAAACCTAGCCCATCGTACCGAAGACAAAGAATATAAAATTGGACAAAGAAAAGATACCTTGACACCGGAATCAGAGGATCCCAGAATAGGATTCTCATGGTGCGTATCCATGTTGAGCTTCCGCTTAAGGGGATTAGAAGAGGGCGGCCTTGGGGGCAGCGGACTCTTCAATTTGGCGGCGGTTGCCGGCGAGGGTTTTGAATCTAACTGCATAACATTGAGATCTAATGGAGGATCATTCTCCTTGGAAGACTTCTGCTTCCGAGATGGCCTCGGCTTAGCATAAGAACTAGGGCTCGATGAAGAGGGGAGCTCGTGGGAGGGAGAGTCCCTCAAGATTGCATTTCTTGGCAACATGAAGTGCTTCATTGTGGAGATTCTGGAGAGAGAAAAGGGGAAGAGCAGAATAGGGCTAAAGCAAGACAGTGAAGCGAGAGAGATGGAGGAAAGAGATAGAGAGAGACAGGGAAATATAGCCGTTGGAAAGCTTGGGGTTTTGAATTTATCTGATCGGGGTAGGGACGACGACTTTTGAATTCGTTACATCTGGAGCGCCCCGTTGAGCATTATTTTTTTTTTTTTTTTTTTTTTTTTTTTTAACCGAAGTCGGCTTTAGCTTAGCCTACTTTCCCCCCATAATATTGCAGACAATAAATCACTTTTTTTAGATCAACGATATCGTCATTTTGGGAAATAATTGTAATAAAATAATAATAATAATTGTTAATTTAAATATTTTTAATAAGAATAATAAAAGTGCGAAGTTCAATTAATAACTCTAATTAGGGTACACAATTTTACACCAGCGACTTAATTCCCTTTTTCATGCATTTGTATGAAGTTGCTTGTTTTTTTATTGCACACGAAGTTAATTGTTAACTAGATTCGAAGGACCAAAAAAATTGTTAACTAGATGTTGGTCGAAACATTGTTAACTAGATCTTTCACAATTCACACTATTTATGGTTTATGCCTTTCATCTATCTTTTTTTTTTTTTTTTTGGATATAAAAGAAGGCTAGAAGCCAGGATTACATAAAAATAAGTTAAAACACAAGGGAAATAAATCCCAAACACTCTTGGTCAATCCAAGTTCTCAAACTAGAAGGGCAATCCTTTAGCAAAGCAGATCCAGAAATCCCCATTTTTGCTAAAGAGTCAGCAATCTTATTGATCTCTTTGGGAACATAGCAAAAAAGCACCTGCCAATCTCTATGCTTCATTTCCTTGACCTGTTCCAAAACTAGGCTGCCAAAATGAAAACTATCATCCAGAATTCTAAGAACGAGGTACTTGGAGTCAGATTCCAATACGATCTGCTTTAACCCCAGATCCCATGCAAGCCATAAGCCCTCAAAAATTGCCCACTCCTCTGCAGAGTTGGCATTACACACTCCAATATGCTTCTTAAATCCAGCGACCCATTCCCATGACTGTTTCTTATAATACCTCCACAAGTCGCCCGGGAGGAATTAACCATAACGACGCCGTCCAAATTGAGTTTATGCCAACCAAAAGCCACCTCTTTGCTTCAACATGAGGATCGAAGGAGGTCAAGAATGAACCATCTGGGACCACTTCTTGAGACAATGCAAAATTCCGCTACGTATGAAGAACCACAGTAGCCGGCTTAACAGGTTTAACACAGGAACTGTCAAAACTGAAAGCATTCCTCCAACTCCACAATTTCCAGATTGCTACATCGAAAACCAAAGGCCAACAATCTCCTACATTCAACCCTAAACTATTTTTCAAATTTAGAGCCAACCAATCACGAATAGGGGTGGCAAAGAAGGCAGAGATATACCTTGGGTTGATGAGCTGCAACCACATTTGACTTGCATAAATACAATCTCTCATGATATGCATGGAATCTTCCACTTCCAAATTACAAAAATCACATAAGGCTTAAGATTGTGACCAAGAGCTTCTCCAAACATTAGTAGGCAATCTATGCAAGGCAAGCTTCCACATAAAAACCTTAATTCGTTCCACCCCTTTCCAACTCCAAATGGTCTTATAAAGCTTATGTCTCAAATGAGGAGGGTTTTTTTCTACTAAGAAATAAGCACTTCGAAGGGCAAATTGCCCACTACTATTCGCTCCCCAAACTAAGAAATCGCTGCCTGCATCAGATGATGGGGGCAAATGCGCAATGAATCTGCTAATGACCATCAGATCAAAGAAAGATGATAAATGATCCCAATCCCAAATCCCATTCCAAACCCAATATGCAACGAAGGATTGCTCTTCATCTGCTGAGGGTTGTCTAGTACACCAAACCTTTAGGGGTTGTCCCTCAATCAACCAGCTGTCGTTGGAAAAATTCACCAAACTGTCATCCCTGATTTGCCATTTCGAACCTAAGTCAACAATATCCTTTTGGGCACAGATCAATTTCCATATCCTCGAGTCGTCCTTCCTAGCAACCAAAAGGGAGTTCTCTTCACGTAACATGTACCTTTGCAGAAACATATCTGACCAAAGGCCTTGAGATCCCACAATAAGTTGCCAAGCCAATTTTGCACCGCAGGCTCTGTTAACCGAAGCAAGTCTCCTAAACCCTAGACCAACAAACTCTTTAGGTCTAGTTATATGTTCCCACCCAACAGGATGAAAACGATTAGAAGTACCATAATGACCCAGATAAAGTTTCGTTGTAGCCTCTCAACTTCCTGCATACACTTCAAGGAAGAATAGCTACCTGCATTGGATACATAGGAATAGAGCTTAACACCGACTTAGCAAGGGTAATCCTCTGCAGTCGATAGACAATTAGCCTTCCACACAGATAACTTAACCCGGACCCTGTCGATAACATACTGGAATGTCTCCCTCCATTTCCTGTTCCGAGTCAAGGGAAAACCCAGATACCTCCCAATTTCATAGGAGATTTTAAACTAAGTCATATCTTTAATTCTCTGTCTGGATTGAGCCAACACACGGGGGGAGAAGAAGATTGAAGACTTCTCTCTTCTTACTTTGCCACCAGAGGCATTCATAAACTTATCAAGGCATCCCATCATGCAATGAGCCTGCTTTTCCGAGGCAACCCCAAATAATAGCAAATCATCCGCAAAAAGCAAGTGAGACACTTGGGGACCAGAACTAGAGGTATAAATAGGCCTCCATGCACCCTCTTCCACAGCATCACAAATTAAGTGAGAAAGCTTATCCATACAAAGAACAAAGAGAAAAGGTGAGATAGGATCCCCTTGACAGAGACCCCGACGAGGAGAGAAAAACTCAGTTTGAGCACCATTCCAAATCACGTTATAGGAGACCGAAGATACACAAGAGATGATAAGATTAATGAATCCTGAGTCAAAACCAGCCTCGAGAAGGACTTGTTTCAAAAAGGCCTAGCTAATTCTATCGTAAGCCTTCTCAAGATCAATTTTCATAGCCATAAGCCCTTTTTTACTTCTATTTTTACTCATAATGTGGAGAAGTTCCTGTCCTACAACAATATTATCCTGAATATGTCTACCTTTAATGAAACTAGCTTGAAAAGGAGAAATCAAGTCATTCATCACACCTTTAAGACGTTGTGTAATAATCTTAATAACACATTTATAGTGAACAATGCACAAAGAAATAGGTCTGAAGTGACTTACCAATTCAGGAGCATCCCTTTTTGGGATCAGGGAAATGAGCGTAGCATTAGACTCCTCAAGAGAAGAAACACCTCTGAAGATGTCCTTCACAAAAGAGCAGAGAGGAGCTCCAACCATGTCCCAATTATTTTTGTAGAAGAGGGGGGAAATCCTTCAACCCCAGGGGCTTTAAACGATCCCATGGAGAAGAAGGCCATTCTAATTTCCTCATCGGAAGGCACCTTGGCAAATCCGGAAACAAGAGCTTGGTTAATAAGAGGGAACTTAGATGTCGTTACAAGAGGGATCGTATCCTGAAAGCAACAATACAGAGACTTGAAGTATTGTAGGACGAGCTCCTCCAAAGCTGCCTCATCCTCAATCCAAGTTCCATGCTTATCTTTCAGAGACACTATTCGGTTCCTCCTCTTCCTTATCTTTGAATTTAAGTGATAAAATCGAGTATTCCTATCTCCATTCCTAATTCATTCAGTTCTGGATTTTTTGAACCACTTTATCTCCTCTAAATCCAGAAGTCTACACAGATCCTCCTGAAGCTCCTTCTCCAAATTGCAAAGAAATTCGGAATGAGGATAGGCTGGAGAATTTTGGATACCCCCAAGCTGTAACATCCTAATTTTAATTTTAGGATTTAATTATGATTATGAAAGAATTATATATGATAAATGTATTTATCATATTTAAAAATAATAATAAATATAATAATAGAGAAGAAAGAAAGAAAAAGAAATGTAATTTAGAAATATATATATATATATATATATATATATATATATATAAAAGAAAAAAAATCCTCATTATATCTCATTTGGCAGACACGCAAAACACACAATAAACAAATAACAGCGTTGTTCACGGAAAAACATATCACGCAACCACGGTAAACGGATCACATAATCGCAACGGAAGATTTGTGAGCCATAACGTGTGCGTCAGCTGGTCAGCGTCCAGACCCTTCCCATGCTTTTTGAACTCAACGGAAATACCCCCTGGACGTTCCCTTTCGGACCAACATATTCATGAGTCTCGAACCGTAAATTTTTCCTTTTGAACTAGACCCTCAAAACCTTTATAAAAGCCATGCTTCTGGACTCCTATTTATTTCCATCCTCTTTCATTCAGTCCAAGAGAGGAAGTAAGTGTGAAAGAGGGAGACAAAAGAACATAGTTGTTCTTGCTCTGTTCAGATCCAGCAAAACAGAGGCAAGAGTAACAGCAAGTCTGAGCGTAGAAACCTGAAAGTTAGCAAGGTAAGATCATCAAGTTATAAAGTTTACTGTCTTATTATATATAAACGAAACTAGCACTGCTCATACACTAAAGAGAAAGCTTGCTGTTAGTTGAGGTGCATATGTATATGGATATATGCTGCAAAATATATGAAGAAGGAAGAAAAATGTTGTTTTGCTGATATATACACGCATGACGTTAAGACTGGGAAAGATTTTGATGTGGGTTTGCATGTTGAATGAAACTAATGATATAGATTTATATATATATTTACACCAGCAAGCAAAAGTCACGTCTCTGAGTTATGGGTCCCTGGGCCTTGCATCATTTTTCTTATATATATATAAATACATATATTTGCTTGTTGTTATGCTTATAGATATATCAGGTGGCTTCATAAGTTTAGAAAATAATGGGATTTTAAAGCCCAAATATTTTGGTAGGTATATACATATATAAGAAGAAAACCTTCCTGTTATTTACATGTTGCGTGGTGACTTGGAAATGAAAAGGGAATATTGCTTTTTCTATATATAAAAATACACACACACACATGCATGAGACGCTGCAAATAAGAAAGGAAAAAAAAAAGAGAGAGAGAGAGAGAGAACTCACGGTTATATGTGTGTGTATATGTAATCACTATGTATTATTGTACTTGAAAGTTTTTATTTTATTTTATTTTATGAATCTTTAGGAAAAATAATAGGGAACTTGTTGTTATGATTTAGATATAGATATCATAACTTATCCATATTTATATATATTAATCTTATGCATTTAAAATAATAAGATACTATATTATGAATATCCAAAGAGTATATTTGATTTTAGTAATATCTAAAGAACATAATTTATATAATGACTGGTATTGATTAAACTCCTAATTTAAAGTATGGAAATAAGCTCTAAAAGTTTAAATTAATAATAATAATAATAATAATAACAACAAAAATAAATAAACAAAATCCCAAATTGTCATTTTCAATTTTTGCTATTATAATATATTATTATTAGAATTTGTATTTTTTTAGTTATCGGAAATTATAAGTCATAATTGTGATAATGTAGAGCCTTCTTGTAAGCGGTGATTGTACGGGTTGTGTTCCTTGAGCTAAGGTTAAGCTTGGAGTTGAGGTAAGCGGGGTTAATTTATTTTATATGCTTGTTTTGGACTATGAGGTATTTTATTAAGCTTAATTTTCATATATATTACTTGTATGTGTTTTGAAAAATTATGTGTAGGTTTGAATGTGAAAATGTATTCAGTGAAGCAGTGTATTTTTCAATCTATGTATTTAAGTGATTATTATTTTTGGGGATTGTTATTGTTGTGATGGTTATAATGTTTGTTGTGAGATGACCTATATGGAATATAATTTCATAAATTGTTGTTTAAAATTTTAGTATTATATTATTTCTTCTGTTGTGGGATATGTTGGGTTGTGTGGAAGAGATTTAGGGTAAAATTGTGCCCATCGGCTCTCTCATGTTCCTGGCCCGGATTTGAGTTGAGTGTTTTGGGTGGACACCTCCCTGTTACGGTATTTTTGTGGTGGCACGGGAGGGGACGGTATCCTTGAAGTGATAGCTAACCTTGGCGGGTTACTAACATCGATGGGGCGATCCGCGTCCACGAGGAGATAAGGAGGAGTAGGATGGATGAGTGGGGATGGTTTTAAATATTGTTAATTATTATGTATTATTTAATTATTATTGATATTTTAAATATGACAATAAACCGCTTTCTCGACTTGCAATCCTTTTCGCATATGTGATAAATTAATTTCGGTTACGGGGACTTTATGTCTCACCCCGTCATCATTAAATTTTTCAGGCGAGACCTCTAACCCTGGAAGCAGCCAGAGGCTTAGACATCGTAAAACTTGTAGGCCTCTTTTTGGTACTAGTGTTGTATTGATATATATATTGCCATCTAGGGCCCTCATATTTTTGAAAAAAAAAAAAAAAAAAACTACATTAACTACTTTTGGGTGACTTTTGAAGGCCTTATTTTATATACTATCAAATTATGGTGGATCCACTCTCCTATTTTGTGCGAACATTGTTTGTGAAGACCCTTTGTTGTGGGGTTAGTGTTGTAAGACTCGTGGGCTATGTATTTTTCTGTTTTATAATTGTGCCCAGAGTCATGGATTTCTTGTAGTGGGTTTGTGGGCAAAATTTGTGCCCTGGACTCTTGGTTTGTGGGCGAGCATTGTGCCCTGAACCCGATATGTGTATTATCAGTAGAAAAAGTTTCTCTATTATCACTTGTTAAAAAGATTTTTTGTAAAACATTCATGAATAATTATTTTGTTAGAAATGGGGTCTTATCACAAGCCTAGAGAGAATATGATGCTTCTGCTTCTCCACTAACCCGAACACCTCTCTGTTCCAAATTTTTAAGGAATCCTGAAACTTAAACAGAGACGAGTTAATATCCTCTTCACCAACCCAGTTTTCAGCAAAGAAGGTCTTGTAACCATCATGCCTAATCCACATGGCCTCAAAGTGGAAGGGCCTATCTACTACTCGGCCAACCTCATCCATTAGACAGAGTACAATAAGATTATGGTCAGAAAATTTTGTGCGAGGTAAAACCTGAATCTTTGAAGAAGAGAATTCAAACAAGAATGGCGTATTCACAAGCGCTCTGTCTAATCGTTCATACAACCTAGAACAATTAACCGAGCGAGGACCTCACCAGGTGAATTTAGGGCCATAGTAACCCAAATCCATTAACTGGCAACTTTGAACACGCGCCTGGAATCTATCAATTCTGCCAAGATTAACGCGTGCTCCACCTATTCTCTTATCAGGAGTCAAAATATCATAAAAATCTCCTGCTACAACCCATGGTCTGGATGTTGAGAGGGAGATATTTAGGAGCTCTTGCCAAAGGGATTGCTTGAAAGATTCACGAGGAATAGCATAGACCGCAAATAAGTAGAAAGGTTCCTTACCATTGAATGAGCATAGGAGATGAAGAAATTGCCTATCGCTTTGGACTACCGAAACATTAATCTCCTCCTTCTTCCACGTAGCCACCAACCCGCCAGACCTTCCAACACTTGGCACAAAGGTAAAATCATCGAAACCCAATTTAGTAAGACAGCGAAAGTGCGATTCTTCTTCACTCTTCGTCTCTGAGAGAAAAATCATACTTGGACAGGATGCTTGCACACTACCTTAAGGTTCTATAGAAGACGTCGTCCACAGGCACCCCTGGAGTTCCAAAAAAGAACTTTGGCCATTGGGCTTAAGATAGGAGGCCTGAAATAATCAGACAATAGGATCTTGGGTTTCGGGCACCACAGTTCCACACGCATCAACATATTCGGCCCCATCTTCCATTGCATTATCTGGGTTCAGCGAAATGGGCTCAGCCCAAAACTTGCCTTCCAAGTTTGAAAGAGGCCCCATGACACCTCGATCAAGAGGCTCAGAGGAGAAAATCACCGCCTCAGGACGTCCATATCGATGGGTCCCACTTGCAGTTGACCTACCCCCTGCACACTCTTGTCTTATTCTCTTTCCCCCTTTTCAGCTTCCTTCCTATATGTAATCCGCAGGATCTCATTTTCCTTAACCCCCTTTTGCATCATATCTCGGTTCCTTTTCTCTATGCGTTGATCCTGTCTGCCGTTTTTAGGCCCCCTGCTGTCACTCGTCGATGCTTTATTCTTGCCAATTCTCTTCTTCCCACCTCCTCGTTTCTCTCTCGGACCGAGCACTACAGCAGAACGACTCTCATCGAGCTTTCCACCTGACCCACCTGGCACGATAGTAACAGCTGCTTTTGAAGTTTCTCCCTTGTCACCATCGATTTCCTCCGCCAACATATCGTACCGTGAGCCACCACCACTCTGCCGAGGGTCCGCTGTGTTCTTCTCCTTCCCTCCTTTACGCTACCGTCTAGGCTTAACGACCACCTTCTAGACGTCTTGCTCCGACGGTTGACTCGCGCCAGGTATTATGTGCTCCTTAATCTCTTTGTTAATGCCATCTCTGCACTACTCCCCTACCTTTTGAGAGACCACCCCTGATTTACATTCCTTTGGAGTGTGGTCGTAAACTCCACATTTGGTACAGAGTAAATGCAACCCTTCATACTCCAGGTAGTAATCCACATCATCTAAGGTGAGTCCCGACATTAGTTGCTTATCAAGGTCGACTAAAACGCAGATCCTTGCATAATGCCCACGGAGATGGCCAGATGTGTTCATATCTATCTTGATGATATCCCCTATACGATTCCCTAATCCAGGTAAGTGCTTCTCTATCATAATACTCAAGTAGAACATTAGGCAGGCTGATCCACACCGCCACCTTATTAATTGTAGCTCTTCTCGGATGAAACATAGGCTCCCAGGGCCGGACCGTCAGATAATGATCAAATATCATCCAAGGTCTTCCAGTCAAAGCGTGCAGGTAATCTTCTTTATTTGTCAATTTAGCAACAAAATACCCATTGCCAATGTTGATGAGGCTGATGGTTCCTCTTTTTGCCCATAACGATTGAAGAATCGATAAAAGCAGTTTATAGCCAATGTCTTTGCCTAATAACTTAACTATTATTGCCTTATTCCAAGCCTTGTAAAGCCTTTTTTCATTTTCTTAGAGAACGAGAAGGTTGGAAAATTCCTGGTTGGATCGTCCTTGATGATGCATAGGGGCTCATGGTTATCTTTCTCAGAATCAGAAGCATCACTAACTGATATAGGATCATCAGATAAGTCTTCCTTGCTAGTACTCACTTTATCAACCTTTTTCTTCTTGTTAATGCCTTGTAACTTCTCCGCAAAGGACTATCCATTCATCCACTGTTTCCCATTAGTCTCGCCCACTTTAGGCCATTCATCATCTACAGCAATGTTATCCAGATTCTTCATCTTTTTTGAGCTTCTCCGAAGTAAATCATCCTCCTCACTAGACGAAGCAACCTGTGCATAAACTTTCTTAGCTAAAACGAGCGCCATTTGAATAGTTCCTCGAAAGTAAGAAAGTAGCTATGCCTTTCATCTATCGCAATCTCGATCAAAGGGCTTTTTTTTTTTTTTTTTTTTTGGCCGCATCAAGGTGCTGGAATGGACTGAAGAAGTTGACCTTTTTTTTTTTTTTTTTTTCGGTTGCCCATCCGGTATCCAGAGCTTCGTCCTGACTAATCCGAATCCGACCCGGGTCGCGCACCTAGCTATGGTGGGTGAGTCTCCTAGCGGGACTTTTCTGCATTCACAAGGCTCGAACTCGAGACCTTGCTTAAGCGACACAAGCCGCTTACCACTTGAGCCAACCCCGTTGGTCTTTTTTTTGTTTTTTGGTTGGGGAAGTTCATGTACTGTACAACAAGAGCAAGATGAGTCCAGAAATTTTGAGTGGATAATCACGGCCCAAATATCAAGCCCATGTGAACCAAATTGTCTAGAGAATTCCTTTCTTCTTTTTTACAATAAAAAAGTGCAGCTGATATTGGAAATCTATTATATGAGGGGATTAATCATTGTTATTGGCGGTAAATATCCTAATCTACCCAAAAAAAAATTGCAGCTAACTAGAACTTCTTTAGATGTTCTTACTAAAATTTATAAATCCCTGAATGCATGTTTTTCGCTTATAACGTGGTTATTATAGCTGAATTAGGAGTAGAGGTTAACTCTCGGCTTACGTTATCGATAAGACTTTAGAGTTAAAAGTAAAGTAGAACATATGCATTACAGTTTTAGGGGAAGCAAGTTAGTAGTGTTGTTTTTGGGTGAAAAGTTAGTTAGTAGCGTATCAAAGTTCAGGCATGTAGGATGAATTATACATAAAAATGGTGAAATTAATGGAAGTGTACTGTTTCACCTAAAATACAAAATAGGCTACCTAAATACAGAAAAGTTATCAAAGTTAAGCAAACACCTAATAAGCTTAAAACAAAGTTTTTTATTAGACCATTTTTTAACTGCTATTAGACCAACAACCAACATCATTGTTATATGGTGAATGTTATGCTCTAAAAGAAGATAAACCCAGAAAATTGGGGTAATAGGTAGACGATAGATAAGGTAACTTTCAAAATGATGATATGCCACCATTTTAAAAAAATGGTTGAAAATCGTTTTCAAGAGGTTGACGCATGGAGTATAGAGTAACAAGGGCTAGAGCACGACACTGTTTAATATAAAATCATTAAATAGGAACTTTATAACAAGCTGTATATTTTAGAATTTAACTGTACAATCTAAATAATCATCCCCACTGGCCATATATATCTATTAAGATATGGCTTAACGATACTGTTGTTTAGTTCATTAGAACTTGTTTTTCCTTTTTCATATAAGGTGCAGTATTTGGAATCCAAAGGAAGAGATGAGTTACGTTCCTGAGTTCATAATTTATTTCATGGAAACATACGAATTAAGATCAAAATACTCGGCACCGCGTTAAGCCATAAGCCCAACCAAAACCACAAATTATTATATTAACAATTTACAATTAAGATTATTAAAAAAGCTCAGCGTGGGCCCAGAGAGTGGGAGAGCTAGTTCAGATTTGTGCCGCGGAGCGAGAAGGACCAAAGTGAAGGAGATGCTTGGAAGGAAGCCAAGGCTTGACCACCACCTCGGAGTCGAACACACTCTCATTCCCGTCGTGTGAAGCTGAGATCTTGAGGTAGTACTTGATCCCCGACACCACTTGACTTTGCGCCTCCACCACTTGCCTGAACTCCAGCAGCCGGTCCGCTTGATTCCGTCGCAGTAGTCTCAGGCTCCGGTTGTACTCCTCCACCGAAAACCTCCCTAGCTCCTGCACCTCCGCGTTGGACTTGGCGTCGGGGATGTCCGTCTTCGCTCCCACGAGTTGTCCTCTGTAAGCATGAGACACCGTAAGAAGAGAGAGAAAGACGACGAAGAAGGAGATGGGCAATGAGTTCATGAACGCCATGATCGACGAAGCTGCTTCTGGTGATGATGATGGGAGTGAAGAAGAGAGAGGATGGTCTGTCTGTATATATAGGGTAAGAAGGGTGAAATGATAGATGGACAGGTGGCCGGGGCGACTCAAACGGCGTGCCGCGTATTGGAGAGTGGGAGAGTAAACGACAGAGAGGGATGTTCGCGTTTTGTTTTGAGTGAGAAGTAGTGATCGAGGCGGGCGTATGGGGAGGATTTGGATATGTATGTGACACTGATTGGAGCCTGAGGGACTGCCACGTCAGAGAATTTGCATGCTGCGAATGCAATGCCACGTTCCTCTCTGCCATCTCTCTTGACGAAAGTGATGATAGAGGATTAGAAAGTAATAAAAATTAATTTTGATTGAAGTAATTTTAAGAAACATCAAGGCTATTCTAGCATGTCTCTATCTTATATGTGCTCATATATTGTCATTTCTTAAAGAGTAAATACTATTTCTGATCCCTAACAAAAAATACGGACCCCATTTTAGTCCCTTATAAAAAATCGACCTTTATTTATCCTTTTTATGAACTAAAAAGGATCTTTTAAAAATTTGTGAGGGATCAAAATGTCAACCAATCGACCCATATTCATCCTTTTTATGAACTAAAAATGACCTTTTTTTTTATAACAGACCAAAATAAGGATCGCGTTTTTTGTCAGAGGCGAGAAAAAATATTTACTCTTTCCTAAATTGGAACGTTGCCACCCACCAGCTTGCTTGTGCATTGGAATATTTTGGTAAAATTAACCAAGTCGTTGCCACTCATTAGCTGCACCTTATACTACTCTGGTGTCGTTGAGCTAGCATATCTGTCAAATTATTCCGTTGACATGTATCCATGAACTAAGTATTTAAAAGCACTAGGAGGACTGGACTGCCAAGGACAAGCGAGAAAGATGAAATATATGAAAGTTTCATTTCTAAATATATATATGTATAAATATAATGCAGGATCTCGTATATATCTGTCTATCTTTATTTATGAATGTCATACGCACATCCATGAGAGAGAGTGCCAGGCCAAGGCTATATATCGGCTTATACATAAATTTTAGAGCCCCATCCTCGTGTTCAGTTTCTCCATCTTCTTCATCGGTATCCATTCTTTAATTTTCTTGATCTTCTGCAGTCTCATCAATAAAACAAGCAGTATAATAGAAACAAGCCCAAGGGTACGTACGATAAATACGTTAAGTTCACATGCAGAGACAATTATTAGAAGCGCTTTGATCGGTGCTCTCATTAATATAATTAAATCCTGATTTAGTCCTTAGCCTAGTTAGGTGCAGGAAATTACGACGGAATGGGTCCAGTTTTGATTAATTTCCATTAATTATTTTGATCATGGAGCATTTCTGCTTCTTTAGTTTTTATTTTTTCCTCTTGTCTATATTTTCCAGAATCCCAAAGAATTGGATAGATCCCTTTTAAATGGCCAGCAGTGATGAAATTTTTGTAAGTAGTATAGCAATAATGAAGTGACGATACTTTGTAAATCAAGTTTCTTTCTATTCCAATTTACCATATCTGATCAGAGGAATTAAATAATGTACCTATAAAGCAAGGAAGGCGCGTGAGTAAATTCCAACAACTTCAATCCAATTAGCTGGAGTGTAGGAAGCGAGGTATATATGCAATCGTACGTGCTTCGATACACGTAACGATATGGTTTTAGGTATCTTGTAAAATATTGCTGCAGCTGCATGTTACTTCGGCGTTATGAAGGTTATTCCGTTGATACTATACCGTGTACAAAAAATACATATATTACCGGGTTATTAATTGAGATTAATCCCCTTTCAATTATTTAAAAGCAACACAAGCAAATCAACATCAACTAAGGCGCGCGCTCAAGGGTGCCCTGTTATATGGTAGCTGTGGTTCATCATAGATATCATAGCATCGTCGTCCATGTCTTTGTTGATATCATCAATGTCATTTATATAAAAACAGCCTAACAATATGCAAATGGGGTTCGTCAAGAAACCTTATACTGCGAGAAACTAGATAATAGCAACTGTTTCTTATTAGATTTAGTATTCATGACTTAGGAAGGCAGTCTTTCAAAAATTACAAAGACCTTATACATGATAAGCATTCTTCAGCCCGAACCACTCAAGACATGAACAAAGCCTCTGATTTGATTATTACACAGCAGGAACAGTAGCCATTTAAGACAGGCTTTTGATTGCCCTCTCATGCTTTGCCATCGATAGTCACGTGCTGTGCTTTTGCTGCTGTATTCTGCGTTATTCAGGATCACATCACGTGAGAAAATAAGGTTTATGGTACTGCGATAGAATTGTCATCACAATAGATTGGGCTCAAAAACACTTACTGCTCCTCTAGTTTGTTCAAGCTTGTTCATTTTCGCAAATATGCTGCCATAGAACTGTGCATCCTTCTTGTTGTATTCTCTCATTTTCTCCTTCAATATTTTGTACTCCACTTTCAACTCCCTAATTCCAGCATTCCAAATAAGGTTTCTGCAAATGAACATAATACCAACAAATATCAAACATACAACTGCTATATAGCATACCTATTGTCTGGCTCTATTTCAAGGGCCTTCTTGATGTCCATTTCAGCAAGGTCCAGATCCGCAAGTTGAATATATGCTTGTGCCCTCCGGTACAGAGCTTTCACATTCCCACCATCAAGCTCTAATACCTGCGTGGTCAAATAAATCTCCAAGCTAGTAAGGAAATTCCATTCAACTGAAAAATTACAACCATGGAACAAGAGAGACAATACAACCCAACAAACCTTTGTGCACAACTTCACTGCTTCCTTGTAGTCTTTAAGCTTCAGCATGCAGGCAGCATTATTGAGGTTGATTGAGATTTTCAGTGCCTTAGTCTGCTGCTTCTCCTCATCAGTAAAACTGGAGTCAAACTCAATAAACCTCATGGCCTGTCCCCAATAGAAAAGGGCAGCTCTTTTAAGTTTTTCCTTTCCACCAATAGAAACAGTTTTCACCTACAAATTATTGTGTGAATTTTTTACATTAAGTATATATACCTTCTTGTATCTCCTCGTCGCTCTATCGTATTTACCAGCCTTGAAGCATGCGTTCCCTTCTTCCTTTTTCTTTCCAGCTGCCTCAATCTTCTCTTTTGTGTTCATCTCCCATGATTCCTTTTCCTATATATCCCATGCAACCCAATATTCAGTTGCATTAGCAATACCCAAGATGATTTATCCCCCAGTTAGAATTAAAACCCATAGAAAACTTAAGAGTTTCTACCTTCTGAAATGAAATCAGCTCAACTTCATAGTATACAGTTGAATTAGGAGGAACATAAGCAAATTCTTCGGGAGAACCAGAGGCGCCAAAGGCATATTCAGGTTGTATGGTCACCAATGCAATTTCCCCTTTCTTCATGTTCTTCACGGTTTCATCGAGTCCCTCAATTACTTGCCCTGTAAAACGGTTCCATTCAGATGTCTTCAGCTTAAAAAAAACACCCCAAGGAACCCATTGGATATGTGCCACAATTATTACTTCATCATACCTTCATCTACTTTGAACTCGAATGGCTGCTCCTCATCATAACCCTTCTTGGTGAAGACAGTCCCATCTTGCAGCTTGCCAATAAGTCTCACTGAATTGTTAATAAATAAACTCGCTCAGTCAACAGCAGCAACAAATTTGACAAAGCAAAAGAAGGAAAAACATTAATTGCTTTGGAGGTATTTAAAACAGAAACGTTGGTTAAAGCAAAAACTTTACCTTGGACAACAGATCCATCATTTGGTCGTTCATATTTCTCCCCTTCCTTCAAAGTCTTTTTGACAACTTTCTTATCCCTAGTAATGTCAGTTACGGTCTTCCAAGATATCAATTCAAGATCAATTTGAAGTGATGAATCAGGAGGTACAGCACCTTCGTCACCACACGCTGGCCTCCCATTCTTGCCAAATGCATCTATAGAACTCAAAAATGTCAACAAGAACCACCTAAGATAAATAAAAATTTCATAACTGATTTCTGTAGGGGGCAAACAAAAAAGTCTATCTTACATCGTGGCTTCACAGTCAAAAGGACTTTCTCTCCTTTCTTCATTGTTTTGACAGCCTTAGCCAAAGCAGGACAAAAATAGCCTAAGCATAAAAAATGTCGCGTTAAGCATTATTACACTCAGAGAATCCAGTTAACAAACATGGTTAAAGTTTCAAAAGTTAAGCCCTTAAAACACTAACCATCTTCCACGGTAAACACCACACCATCAGATTTAGAAATGACGGTCCCATTATCGAGCCTGGCTTCATACTTAACTGTAGCAAGAGAAATTTTAAGTTTAGAGACAATAATGAAAAATGACTACCCAACATGTCAATCTCAAAGAACATAACACGTTACCAGATACTTCATCTAGATCATTGGGTTTTTCCCAACTCTCTCCTTCGGAGAGGATTTTTTTCAAGATACCCCCATCCCTGGTTATGTCATCCACACTGGTCCAAGACAGCAACTCCACATCAAATTGGAGGGTTGCATTGGGGGGAATAGTCGGAGGTGATCCAGACTCTCCATAAGCCAACTCTGGAGGTATTGTGAAAATGGCATTTTCACCTAGCTTCATGGTTTTGATGCCTTCATCCCATCCCTTGATTACATGCCCTAAAAAGCATGAACACATGAATAAATTTTTAATTCATTTACTGCATCGCATAGAAAGAAACCAAAACTGATCGGAGCTGCGCTTTTAAAATTTTTCAATAGAATCACACATTAATCACTAACCTTGCCCAAGTTTGAACTTAAATGGGGTTCCTCTCTCACGGCTAGAATCAAACTGAGTTCCATCCAACAATGTCCCGGTGTAGTGAACTGCAACAATGCACCATTTCCTCAATTTATTCCACATTACAAACCAAATTCAAAATTGGCAGTTAAAAAAAAAAAAAAGGATCATGGTAATTAATGGAAAATTGGATTGTTATTATTCTTATTACCTTCCACCTCGTCTCCAGCTTTTGGAGTCTCCCATCCTCGCCCCTCCTTAACCAACTTCTTCTTCAGGCCATTCTCTCCTATCCCCTTCTCCTCCCCGACCTTGAGAATTGGGCTAACAGAGTCATCCTCTGGAATCCCCATATCTTCGTCTTCGTTGCCCATGTTGACCGCAGTGGGGAACTCAAAGTCATCATCCATGGCGGATTCTAGAACGAATTCAGTACGTTGAATTACCAACGGTGATCGTAATATAAGGAGAATGCAGAGATGCGCGATCAGACGACGAATGAAGCAAACGTGAGTGAGATTTTACAGTGGTGGTGATGATTTTAAAGAAAATGAGGGAAGGTCTAGAGAGTTCCACAAGTCCTAGAGCATTGAAGATGATTCCAGAAAGACCACTTCTTTAATCTTGATCATTGGTTCGTTCTTTCTATACCTTCAAAGATAACTCTCACCAAGTTCGGTACACAAATAACGGACACATCCAACTTTAAAGCCATTGCCGTTATTTCGAATCAGGAAATCGTTGAACACTTCTTTCTCGCACCATAATTCTGCTGCTTTTGTTTTTAAGCAACAATCACGTGTTATTATCTCATCGGAATTGCGTGGTTGGTGAAATTTTTTTGGTGTCAATAATTTGTAAAGATTAGCACGAAGTGAGAATGAAAATATAGATGTACCATAATTTTTAATTTGCAGTTAATTTTCTTCTGATTAAAGTAAGTCAAAAGTTCATTTTGATGATAACAAAATAATGTTATATTATACTCCCTCCTAATTATAATATAACATTTAAAAGTTGATTTTATTTCAAATTATAAGATAAAATTTTAATTTTTGTTAATTTTTTTCTAAAATACCTTATTTTATTCTTTCAAGTGCGTTTAGTTTTTGGTGAGTGTATGTATGTAGGTGCGTAGACTCTTCCAGTTAATAAAATTTTAAATTATTAGATTTTAATTTATGTATGTATATATGTATGTATGTGTGTGACTGTGTGTTATATGTGTCTGTGAATATATATATGTATGCATATATGTACAATATTTTATATTTGTACACACAATTAATGTATGCTTTCTTGGTTTATTTATAATTAAGAGTGAAATTATATATGATAAATGTATTTAATTTATAATTTTTAAAAATATATACAAAAATTGGAAATAGTGGTTGGTTATAAAAAATATATATCTTTTTGCATTGTATATCCTTTTTTTCACTTTTGTCTCGTTCGATTAATGGTTCTTGTAATGTTGTTTTGTAACCACAAATGAAAATACTATTGTAAGTGTTTTTTATAAGGATGCAAAACTTAAAAAGAACCCCAAAAAAATAAGACCTTTAAACATTTTCTGCATTATATAGCATTTCTTCACTCTTGTCTTGTATGATCAATGGTTCTTTTAATGTTGTTTTGAAATCACAGATAAAAATATTGTTGCATGTCTTTCTCATAAGGAGGAAAAACTTCGAAAAAAAAAAAAAAGAAATGAAAAGGGGCCATGCGTTTGAACTGGTGACCTATTAATATTCAACAAAATGAAAAAGGGCCCATCTGCATTCAAACTAGGGACCTCTTAAGAGGTAGCAAAATGCTCTACCACCGAGTTATAGACCCATTGATGCTAATAGCTAAAAAATATATGTATATATTCTGAAACTTTTGTATCTGCACTTACCCACACATACACTAATGTGGCTCCGCCACTGTATATCTATGTGTCTACACACAACACACACACATGTCTGTCTGTACATATATGTTTGTTTCTATATATGTGTCATATATATATGTTTGTGTCTACAAACAAATATACATAGACATGTACACATATGTGCGCACTTGTGTGTGAATATATATGTGTGTGTGTGTGTGCACGTATGTACATATATAAATACATATGTGTGTGTGTGTGTGGACATATATATGTGTACACATACATACATACATACATATGCGTGTGTGTATTTATATCTATGTTTATACACATACACATATGTATATATAGTAAGATTATTATTTCAAGTAGAAAGCATGAGAGGTATGTTGTAGAAGCTGTTGATTCACTTTTACTTATACCATTTTAAATTTACATAAGGACATTTTAAGAAAATGAGTGAAATTAACTAATTTAACTACTCTCATAAATCTCTCCAAAATTGGTTAATTATGTCCTATAATTAGGACCGGAGGGAGTACCATCTTGGTCCTGTTTATAAGTACACTTTGACTAAATCATATATACCAAGGAGAGGTAGTTAGCTCAATAATTATAGGGTAGATTTTTAATTTTGTCCTTATTTATGAATATGTATCTTTCAACTTTTTTCTTCTCTCTCTATTTTCATTTGTACAATTAATATAGGTAAAATTGTCACAATATCATTTATTAACTAAAATTGAACTTATAAATAAGATCAAATTTTTTGATCAAAATAAATTTATAAATAAAATCACACTAGTATATCGTAAATTAAAAGCTAAAAAGTGGAAGCCATTGAAACAACTTCTTCCTTAAATAGCAAATCATTTTACTAGTTCACGTGGTTAATATAAAAACTAATTGGGGTTGGATTTCATCATAAATATAAAACTATTTGGTTTTAAATATAATATCTCTTCCACTTTATTTTTTCAATTATAAATCTTTCTCCTAAATATTCATATTTATTATATATATTAAGGGGTTTCTATATAAGATTCCAAGGGTAATATGGTTAAAAAGGGTACATTAGAAAAATCAACCCATATTTATTAAAAATAACTAGTTTAACTTTTTTTCTTAATTTACCCAAGTCAATCAAGTAACTCCTATTTTAAGTACTAAATATAGTATCGCTTAAGTTTGTGGTTGTCCTCTTGTCACTATATGTGTCTCCTATGGGATTGAAATTCAATATTCAAGAGGATCCAGTGAAGTCTTACTGAATCAAAACACTGGGACATTATAACTTTTTAGGTCTCTCTATCTGTTCTGGTATAGAACGTCAATGTCCAGTTGTGGACTGGTACTTTGATGTTTGGATCAAAGGACTCGCTCCAGATATCTAAGGGGGAGATATCTAGAGGAGGTTGGGATCACCGTATACGTATTGGGGGTGAGGTGTGTGCACGGTGACCGAAAGTAATAGGTCCGAGTTAGAACGTAGAACCCGGTTAACTTGTCTCTCGTATTTATAGAGGCCACCGTGATGGTGATCATGGTTCGGCATGATCTCCATGCTGACTTGGTGGGAGGGGCGCACGTACTGCAACGGTAGCGTGAGTGCGCCCACTATGCTATAAATCCGGAACATTCAGTCCTCCTGTATCATAACCTGTACGGTGATATTGGATATGCCCATCATTGGGCCTTCGTGGAATTGGGCCTTAGTGGCGGTCCGTAACAGTTGCCCCCCAGCTCGGTAGGTCGGGAATTCCGAGCTGCTGAGATGTCCTATATCCCGTGCTGGCTTCATTGGCCGAGCTACGCTAACTTTCGTGTTTCCGAGGCGGAGCCTCAAGGAGCCGAGGTAGAATCTTTGGGTCAGTTATCCGAGGCTTTGTGCAACGAATATTTCCGAGCCGGGGACGTATGTGGCTTAGCGAGGTGCTCTCGGCTATATACCGGGCCGGTTACGATGAATCCATGCTTCTTTGACGAGCGGGACTTTCCGCATTCGCCATCATTACCCCCGACATCCGGCGACTCAAAGATTGGCGAGTGTACGAATCCGCCGCGCCACTCCATGCATTGATCTTCGTGCGCATTTAATGCTATCTGCACACGCAATACGCCATTTCCTTGATCGGGGTGAAAAGACGCTTCTGTCCCCGTCACTTCAGTTACCCACGAGCCTATACAAATCATCTTTCCCTCCATTTTCTTCATTTCGCTATTTTCATTGTCATTGTCTGTTCTCTCTGCTCTCTGCCATTTTTCTGCGATCGCCTGCTCTCGCGCTCTTACATCTTCGTCCGCGGCTCGCTCCTTCTACAATACTTCAGGTATATTATTTCCCCTGCTTTTGGACTGGTGTAACTTGGTGGTTTCCGTTTATTTTTACCGGATAGTTTTTCGTCGTGGCGATTTTCGGGTAGCCTTCCTTGGTAGCTTTCTCTGCGTTCCTAAGGTCGAAATCCCCTTCAACCCGTCTTGTAGCCACAACATATCTTTGACGATCCTTCCCCTTATTTCGCCTTCTTCACATACCCGTTTGTGCCTTTATAGGTTTCGTTATTTGGCGATGGTTGGGAGTAATCGCTTACCCCTTCTAATCCACCATTAACCCCCGAAGAGGAGGAAGCCTTGCGTTCCCGTTACCCCGTACCTCCTTTTGGATTCTCGGTTCGAACTTTCCGAGGAAGAGAGGTCGGCGTACGTGCTGGGGAGGATCCGCCAACGGAGTGTGTCCGGATCTCGATCCGCTCGGGCTCGGGCTCCAAATCCGACGCCGGTTCGTGCTCAATCCGAGGCTACTTCAAGCGTTCAGTGGGAAACTGCTGGATCGAGTAGTATGGCTCGTGCGGAGGACGACGCGCTGTCTGCTCAACCTCTTAACTTTTATCGTTCATCCTTGGCTCAAGGTTCGGATGTCCATCCGCCGGGGTATCTCGGCCCTTGCTGGGATTGCCTCGCCGAGAGCTCCTTCCTCATCGCCCAGGGCGAAGATTCCCAGGCTTCATTAATTTTAAGTTCTTGCCGCCATTTGGCCCCTTCCAATCCTTCTTCTGGCAATCTCCGTCCCCCGGGTCCACTAGTTTTCCCGCATGACACTATACTTCATTCAGGTATTTTTTTCTCTTCGATCCTAGCATTTTTTACTTTGCTTATAGGTGAATGGCTTCACGGTCTTCTCCGCACAAAGATTCAATCCGACGGGGAGTCGAACTCTTCTAGTCCTCCCGAGGCGCTATGTAGACAAGTATTCCTGGGTATCCCACGATATCCTAAAGACACGGTCGCTGATGTCCAAGGCCGACATTGCTCGTCTTAAGCTTCCCGAGATGGAAGGCTGTACTGTCAGTCCCCCGGATGAGGGTGAGACGACATGCTCTACTCGGTCAGTGGGGCGCACCAACTTCTTTTTCTTCTATCGAGACTACCTAACCCGTGTTAAGGTTCAATTTCCTTTTACCCAGTTTCAAATGTCGGCGTTGATGGCTGCGGCTAGCACCGTCTCGCTCCATCCCAACGGATGGGCCTACTTAGTGGCCTTCGAGCGCCTATGCTCTTCCTTTTCGGTCCCCATTCCTTGCACCACCTCGTTGTTTTTCCATTATTTCGGCCCTTTTACTTCCCCCGGCCGTCTAAGGAAGACGAGAGATTGAAGGGGTTGGTTTCCCTTCGTGTGGACCCGGATAGGAAAATAATGAGTGCATTCTCGGACTCCTTTAAGCACTTCAAAACGGCTTTCTTTAAGTCGAGGCTAAACCTGGACAGCGGCCCTGGTTTTTGAAAGGGCCCGAAGGAAAGGACGTGGAATGGGAGTTTCCTCTTTACTGGAACGACACCCATTATGATATGAATCCTTCTTCGTACCAAATTCGGATTGAGGACCTTTCGCTGAAGAGGCCGCCTCTATACCTCGGTTTTTGCGCATATGTTGAGAAATACGGGATCCGAAGTGCCGCCTTCTTTATTAACGGGGTTGGGGCTACGCCATTTGTACGTTGATTGTATGGTTCCATACCTGCTAATTATTCCGCTTTTTGGCTTTTCCCTTGTCATAACATTTTTTGCACGAGTCTTACCCCTTCTTTTTGATCTTTTTTGTAGCTCAAGACATGTCGGAGCTTCCCCGCTATCTGGCGCTTGTGAATCCGACGGTACCCGCGCCGACTCGTAAGCGCCCTTCCTCGAGCTCGGAAGGAGAAAGATCACGGGCGGCGTCTGGGTCGTCAAGGACCAGGAAAACCAAGGCCTCGGACACTCCGGCTCTAGGCGTTCGCACTCCTCCGGATATGCCCCGGCCCTCACCAACCGTACCCGGGAACACTGCCCCCGAGGGGTCTGATCCTGCCCCGGATACTGTAGCTCCACAGGGTTCTGCTCCGACCTTGACCGGCACCACTGCCTCCCCGGAATGTCCTCCGGCCCAGGGCGTGATGACTGCGAATGCTAAGGGAGCCGTTGCGTCTGCTTCTCCCGTGGCGGCTGCTCCTCCCTTCCGAACCTCTGCCAGTTGCTCATCCGTGCCTATGCTTCCCCGAGGGCTTTCGTGGGAGAAAGGGGTGACCGAGGAGCTCAGTGTCGCTTTCCTTCCGCCAAGGCGATTTATGAATGGAGTTCCTTTGTCCGCCACGGATAAGTCTGTCATTAATGAAGCTCAAAGGTTCCTCGTAAATCCCTCGGTCTTCACCAAGCGCTACTTATTTGAAGGAGAAGCACGTGGCGGCCGAGGTAGATATCCCGTCCGAAACTTGCCGAGGAGGAGGCCTTGACGAGAGCCAAGGCGCGGAAGAGGAGGCGGCCAATGCTAAGGCCCTGGTCGGACAGTTGAAGGCTTTGGAGGATGAGGTAGCTGCCGCCACAGCTAGGGCTGATCGAATGATAGCTTTGGACGACGAGCTATCTGTTGCCAGAGCTTCATGTGGAAAGGCGACCGAGGAGCTTCTGATGACGAAAGAGGCACTGGATAAAAAGACATCAGAGTGTCATCGTCTTCAAAAGGCTCTTGATGAAAGCCTGGATGCCGTGAAGACTGTCCAGCAGCAACGAGGCGATCTGGCCGCCGAACTTGGGTCGGTTAAAGAGGATCTTGCTGCAGAGCGCCAAGCCAATATGGAGTCTCTCGAGACCCCGCATGAGTCGGCCCGAGAATGCTTCAAAATGGCGTTGGATCAAATCCAAGTCCTGAACCCCAAGTTATCCTTAAACGTCGACGGCTATCACTACCGAGCATATGTGAAGGACGACGTGTTTTACCCGACTCCTCCCTCCCCGGAAGATGAGTCCATATTTACTGAAGATGAGGACTGCGGGGAACAAGCAGATGGGGAACAAGGAGAAGGCGCAAGGTTAAATACCGAGGCCGAATCAGGAACTGCCGAGGTGACTCCATCCGGCGAGGCGGGGCCCTCGAACAATCCGCGCTTAGTTTCTTTTCATTGAGGCGTTTCGCCCTTGTAAACATGAATTTTCCGGCGTCGTGCCGGTTTACAAATGTTTTAATGACAAAGTAAATTTTACAAATTTGTTGTCGTTTGAATTCTAAACATAGTTAGAGATTCGTCGGCGCAAGGGGGGTGCCGAGCTATGCACTCTACCGGATGTGAAGTCCGGGGAGTGAATGGCGTGGTTGTCGTTTTAATCGTATGTGGTATTAACCTAACCGCGCTACCGTGTTCCGAGTCGTTGGCGGGATTATAACCGAGGTAAGGGCGAATTGTCACTTGTTTAAACGAGGTGTCCGTAATCGTAATACCCGGATTTTTAGAAATAATAATAATAATAATAAAATTAATTAATTAAGTTTCGGGGACGAAACTTATTTTTAGGAGGGTAGATTGTAATACCCCGTGCAATAATAGAAATAGTAATGATAATAATAGATTAAAATAATGCTAATAAAATAATGATGATTAATAATAGAAAAAAATAATAAAATAAAATAATAATGTTGTATTGTTTTTGGAGGAATCATATTATTTTGTAAATAGTATTATTAGATTAGTCAATATTAGATCCAAGAATCTAGGAGTTAGTTAGATTAGATTATATTTTAAATTTTTGAATTCATCATCGGAATCAAAATATATCTAATAATAAAACTCTACAATTTCTTTTAATTCATTTTATCGGGAATAAGTAAGTAGCCCAACCCAATAGCTAAAACCCTAGTTTTAATTATAAATTTAGGTCTGACCGCTTAAACTTAGAAAACACTCGATACTTTTCTTCGCCGCTATTTTTCTCTTTCTCTCCGCTACTACATCCTCGTTGCATACTCTTGTCAATTGTTCTCCTAGGAGGTTAGCAACACGGAGACCGTGTAATTCTAATCCCCATGTGTAATTCTAATCCCCATGTGTAATTCTAATCCCCATGAGTAATTCTAATCTCCATGTGTAATTCTAATCCCCATGAGTAATCCTAATCCTCGAACAATAGGAGTTAATTGTTGCATGTCGATCTTGATCTTTGTGAAAAACCCTTAAATGTGTATTTGCATTTGTATATGTATATATATGTTTTCCTTTTCGGTTATGGTGAATTACTTTATGAAAGCAAAACGCCTCACCTCCTTGTATACATATATTTCTCCTTCTTGATTTACGTTTAACTTTCTTTTAAAACCCTTTATCATTGAATATACATGTACACTTTGGGTGCCTCGGTTTTCGTGATTGAAACTTATATATATCTTTCATTAATATATATAATACTTTTTGTACATCTTTTGCCTTGAGTGCTTCAGCTTTTGTATGTATGTATGTATATATGCATGTGAGTGTATACATATATATCTTTTTTTTTTAATTTGTTCAATCTGTACCTATCTTTGAAATATATACATGTTCTCTTTTAAATGGTTTTGCCTAGGTTTCCATAATTAACAAATAGCAAAGTATATATATATATATATATATTCATTTTGATTCCATAAATTTGATAAATCCATTTTGTATGTGATTGTTATATATGAAATATATTATATGTAATCCTAATTCCCATGAGTCTTAGGCTAATTTTATATGAATCTTGATATGTAATTATGATCCTAAATATATCATATGTAATTGTTATATGTGAATTATATTATATGTAATCTTGATCTCCATGAGTCTTAGGTTAGTTTTATATAAAGTTTTGATAGGGTCTGTTATATATGATAATATAATATGCTATATTATGTTAGTTGTGTCGATGCTACATTAATTGATATTTCTTTTATTTATTCATTCTTCATATAATATCTCCTCACAATAAAATAGGATATGAATAGATTATATGTAAAATATCCTTTTATCCTATATTCGATTAAGTAATATGATTATTTATAAATTAATTAAATTATTTGGAAACTTTATGGGTGGGTTTCAACCCTAGAAAATAATGGGATTAATTATATAATTATATATGAGTGTTATTGGAAACTTTATTGGGTTTTAATTCCTAGAAAATAATCGTATTAATTAGTGATGGTGTTAGATAACATATTATAGTGTAAATTTTATTATTGATAAAATTGTGGAGAATTGATTATGTGCGACAAGAGTACGATATGAAGTCTTATTGAATAATTGAAGAATATGTGATCTTGATACAAAGTATAACTTATAGTTGAATTTGGACTTTACTCGGATAGATATTTGAATTATAATAATGATTATGAGTTGGATCTGATATCGAATATTTGAATTATTATACTCTTGAAGAGTTTGGAAACGCCCTTGAACAACGGATATATGCAATGAAGGAATTTTTAAACCAGATAATTGTGACAAGATTGATTTGTTTTCGATTGTATGTGATTGTAATGAATTAATGGTGGGAGGATAGCTTGGGACGGTACCTCCCAAGAGATGAACACAACTTTTGGGCTTTATGCCACCGATGTGAAAAGATAGTATCCGTTCTTCTCAAAGTGGTGTTTGGCGGGGTTTCAGGGACACTAGTAGCAACTTTGGGAAGAGGTGTGCACATTAGGAAGATATGTTTTATGGCCAATTTGATTGATTGTGGCAAGGGTACTAAGGGTCACGGGGTAGATTGCGCAGTGGTTTCCGGATCTACCATGGTTCTCTTCCCACTAAACTATATAGGCGCGGGGTTTCCTGTGCGGATAAATTTAATTTAAAAATGATAATGAGTAATATTTGATCCGATGGGAATACATGATATGATAAATATTGAAATTGGTATTTGATTCAATTACTATGTGATTATATATTTGATTTGATTAATATACTTGAGCTATATCATCCTTGTTTTTATTAGGATTAGCTTTTTGCCGATGTGTGTGTTCATGGGGTGTGATGATCATTGGGGAGCAGAATTTCGGTGAAACGGTGTAAAGAGTTGGGGCTAGCGGTGAGAAGTGAGGAAGCACAATCACCACTTTGTTTATTTTTATTTTATTTTATTCTAATGAAAACACATTTATTTAAGTTCAGATTTCTGTTATTGTAATAAGTAGCCTTGCACTTGTCCCAGTACAAGTGCGGCGGTAACACTCTCCATGGTAGTTTATTTCAAATTTCAGTATTTATTTATGAAAATCATTTAAATTTTGTCATTATATCTGTTAGAAATTGGGGGTGTTACAGTAACGCACAACTTAAACATTTTGACCGGTCGAGTAATCGGAATGACAACTCGAATGCTTAAATCGGGCGAGCGTTGACATGTCAATTTCGCGAAGGCCAATAAAAGGCAATTTCGCCAAGCTCTAAACCCGGGCTGGTTTGCCCGGTGTTAAATCATCTAGATGTGTCGTATTTGTGACTCGGGTTTTATATACCTCGGTGTAATGCTTAAGCGATCAATTGTGCACGTTGGCGAAAATCCGCTGAGGAATCCTTCATTAAAATGAAAACGCTCCAAAGAGCTAACACATAATCGGGGAAATTTTAAGAAAGAAAGATAAATTCTTCAAATAAAATACTAAAAACAAGCAATGACCGATCTCCAGCGGGATGTGTCCGGTAGTCCCATCCTCGAGGCCGATGTCTAATCGTGGTAAATCTTCAACTTGTCGGCGTTCCAAGTTCTTTTCACGGGTTTTCTAGCCAAGGTTTTGAGTATATAGGCTCCATTGCCCAATTTCTCTTTAACCCGGTAGGGACCTTCCGGCTTGCCGCCGCTTGCCATCTCGGCGTTCTTGTTGCCTATGTCGGCCCGTCGGAGGACAAGGTTACCTCGGTTGAAGGACCGGGGTCGAACCTTCCGATTATACTTCACCGCCAGAAGTTGCTTGGCGGTGAGTTCTCGGCAGTGCGCCGCTACTCTGACCTCGTCGATCAGCTCCAAGTCTCGTCGCCAAGCGCGTCGTCATTGGACGCCTCTCCCCGGGCGGGCTCTCATCCTTCTCCATGATGGTTGTCCTATCTCGATCGGGATCATGGCTTCGCATCCATATGTCAACCGAAAAGGGGTCTCTTGGGGAGAAGGCGGGACGGTTGTCTGTATCCCATAAGACGCATAACCGCTCGACCGGTTGGATTCGCGTCTTGCATTCGTTTTTTCAGCCCGTCAAGGATTATTTTGTTGGCCGACTACTGTCCGTTGGACCGAGGATGCTCAACCGAGGCAAAATGCAATCCGACGTCGAGGTCTCGACATCAAAGTCTTGAATCTTTGGTCCGAAAAGCTAAGCGTGCCGTTGTCGTGATAGGTACCCCAAAACGAGAGACGATGTTGTGTCCGAAGAATCTCCGTATGCGTGCCGAGGTGATTGTCGTCAATGGCTCGGCTTCGATCCACTTGGTGAAATAATCAACCGCCACAATGAGCCACCCGAACCGTCCGGGGCTGCTTTGAAAGGTCCGAGGATGTCCATGCCCCATTTAAAGAAAGGCCAAGAGGCCGAGATGCTTTTCGATTCACGTTTCGGGGTGGCCAAATGAGTTGGCGTGCTTCGACAACTATCGCATCTTCTTACGGCCTCCTTGGCGTCCTCCGTCATGGTCGGCCAATAATACCCGCGCGCAGTGCTTTCCTAGCGAGTGCCTTGCCCCCGTGGTGGTGGTGGCCGTTGATGCCTTCATGTATTTCGGCTAGCACATATTTCGCTTCCGCTTCGCCCAAGCATCTCATCATCGGAGAATGTAAGCCTTTTCGATACAACTGATCGTCGACCATTGTATAGATGGCGGCCTCCCGCATTAGCTTCTTGGCGTCGGTCGAGTCAGTTGGGATAATGCCTCTCTCTAGATAATCTTCTATGGGCTTCCTCCAATCCGTGGCTGCCGAGATGGTCATAATGCAACTCGGCTCGGTCAAGTTTTGCTGTATCACCGTTCTATGATTGTCGGCTTCCTTCGTGCTCGCGAGCTTTGACAGGATATCCGCTCTGGAGTTTTCTTCCCTTGGGATATGGGCGGCAATTACCTCTTGGAATTCTGAAATAATCTCCTTGGCTTTGTTGAGGTACTTGGCTAAGAGTGGACCTTTGGTCTGGTAGGTCCCTTCGATTTGCTCGGCTACAAGCTGTGAGTCGGTGAAAACCTTGACCCTCTCGCGCTCCATTCTCTTTGGCTGTAGCGGTCAGGCAAGGAGAGCCTCATACTCGGCCGGTTATTTGAGGTCGGGAATTTTAACTGGAGGGAGTGCTCACGCCGACGCCCTCCGGGCTCTCGACTATGATACCTGCTCCACTCCCCTTTGCATTGGATGAGCCGTCCACATACACCTTCCAGATACCCCCGTGATCCCCCTCGTTCGCCTCTGCCGGGGTGAGTTCCATGATGAAGTCCGCCAGTGCCTGCGACTTAATTGCGCGTCGGGCTTCGTATGAGATATCGAACTCGGACAACTCAATCGCCCAGCTAGTCATTCTCCCGGCGAGGTCCGGCTTGTGTAGTACTTGGCGGATCGGTTGACTAGTTCGGACCACTATCGGATGTCCTTGAAAGTACGGCCTTAGTCTTCTTACCGTTGTTAGTAGGGCGAAAGCCATCTTTTCGAGCTTCGATATCGCAGTTCGAGCTAAAGGGCCTTACTTACAAAATAAACGGTGCTTGTTGTCCGGTTTCTTTTACCAATGCGGCGCTTCTGACCCTCTTCTCCAACCGAAAGGTACGAAATAAGGTCTCCCCGGCTCGGGTTTTGTGAGGACCGGGAGGGGTTGCCAAGAATTGTTTGATCCTGTCAAACGCTACTTCGCGCTCCGGGCTCCAACCCCCGGGTTTTCTTTTAAGAGCCTAAAGAAAGGGAGCGCTTTCTCGGCCAACCTCGGTAGGAATGGTCAAGGCGGCTAATCGGCCGGTCAACCGCCGAACTTCCTTCTTCGTCTCGGGGCTTGCATGTCCAACACCGCCTTGCATTTATCTGGATTTGCCTCGATCCCGCGGTTGGTCAGCATAAATCCTAAGAATTTCCAGTAGGGACCGAACGCGCACTTGGCCGGGTTTAACCTTAGCCGATGCCTCCTTAACTTTTCGAATGTTTGTTCCAGGTCTCGGATGTGGTCGTCGGGCGCTTTGACTTTACGATCATGTCGTCAATATATACTTCTATGTTTTGCCCGATCTGGTCTTCAAATACCCTGTTCATCATTCTCTGGTAGGTAGCTCCGGCGTTCTTCAACCCAAAAGGCATGACTCTATATCAGTAATTGGCCTTATCGGTCATGAAGGCCGTCCTCTCCTGGTCATCAGGATGCATGGCTATCTGATTGTGACCGGAGTATGCATCCATGAATGATAGCAATCGAAAACCGGCCGAGTTTGTCAACCAATTTATCGATGTTTGGCATGGGGTAGGAGTCCTTCGGGCAGGCCTCATTGAAATTGGTATAATCCGTACATACCCTCCACTTGCCATTTGGCTTTAACACCATCACTACGTTGGAAAGCCAAGTGGTGTATTGTATCTCTCTGATGAATCCAGCCTCCAGAAGCTCGGTCACATGCTTGTCGAGGGCCTTTTGCCTGTCCGCCCCGATGTTCCTTTTCCGGGGGCGACCCGGCAGACCCCTACGGATGGCTAACCCGTGGCAATGAGAACCAGGATCGATACCGGTACCTCGACGAGGTCCATGCGAATACGTCCGGTTGTTCCTTAAGAATTGACTCAGCCGGGCTTTTAGGTCGCTATCCAGTGCCCCACCAATCTTGGTGGTTTTCGAAGGATCCGAGCCGAGCACCAACTCCTCCAACTCTCCCTCCGGTTCCGGTCGTGGTATCTCGGGCTTGTCCCTAAGGTCCAGCTCTACCATGTTTACTGATCGCCGGACCCTTTGATGTCTTTCGGGTTCGGCTGAATTCTCCCTTCTTCCGAGGCGAGGTGGAGACGAGGGCCCTCCTTCCCCAATTTGGAGGGTTTCGAAATAGCATTGCCAGGACTCCTTCTGATCCCCTGTGACCACTATCATCTGTTCCTTCTTGTTAAGCATCTTAAGTTTCTGATGCTTAGTTGACACCATCATGTCCCATTTGTGAATAGTTGGTCTGCCCAGTATCACATTGTAAGAGGACGGAAAGTCGGCCACTATAAACCTGACCCGTTCCGACTTGAATGCCTCCCTCGTACCTAGTGTCAGCCTGAGGTCTATGTAACCCTTGGGGAGGGAGCGCTCTCCGTTGAACCCAATGAGAGTCGTCTTGCACGGCTTTAAATCTTCAACATCCATCCGCATCCTCTTATATGCATCCCAGCTGATAATATCGGCTGAGCTCCCTGCATCTACAAATATCCTTTTGACAAGGCAATTAGCCAGGGTTCCGGTGATTACCAGTCCGTCTTGATGCCCTAGTACGACATCATTTAATTCTTCAATGGTAAAAGTTAAGGGCGGTGGTGCCGGCCTCCTCCGTTCGTCCTTGACTTTTGGGAGGTCTCTTATTGTCTGGACTTCTCTCAGGTACTTCTTGCGCTGGCTCATTGTGTCTCCCCCGCCTTCAAATCCTCCGCTGATCCCATTGCAACGGAATTCGGTTTCTGGGAAGGCGTCCTGGGAGTTGGACCTTCTTCTTTTTTCCTCTCTCCTCGGGTCCGGCACAGGGCTCGCGCTCCGGCCTCCTTGAGCACGCGTGCCATTTCTCTTGCCCTAAGTTTTAATTACGTATTGGCGCAATTTTCCTTCCCTGATAAACTTCTCTATTGCGTCTCGGAGCTCATAGCATTGCTCCGTTGTGTGTCCCGTCGTCATGAAACGAACAAGTACTTTGACCGGTCCGTATTGGGTCGGTTTCGGAGGGCCTCGGCTTTCCAACTCTTCTCATCTCCGTCCGAGCCACCTCCTTCCGTAGCCGCGCCCGAGGAACGTTCAATGGGGTGTAGTTGTCATATTTCGACTTTCCTTCCAGTCTTTCCCCCTATTCCGACTGTCTCGGCTGCGTTTTCTGGATTCCTCTCTTCGTTTAATTCCGGGTCCGGAGATGTCTTCCTGCCTCTCTCGGGTTCCACGGTATTGGCCGGCTTCATTTGCTCGACGTCCGAGATATTACCGTGCCCGGTGTAAAACTCGGTGAGAGTGTAGACCGGTTCTTACATATGTTCTTGGCCGGGGTCGCGACGTGGATCCGTGCCATCTACGAGGCAATGGACATGGACTTCTTCGGAGCGAGCGCACTTGCAGAGCCACCTCCTTGAATCGGTTAAGGTATTTCTGCAATGTCTCTCCCTTCTTCTGCTTAATTCGGCTCAGTGTGTACTGGGACTTTGGCTGTTTTTTACTGGTTACGAAATTCAGCTCGAACTTCCGCGCCAGTCTTCAAAGTTGCGCACGGAATTATTCGGCAAGGAGTGGAGCCACTTCGGGGCCGTGCAGTCAAAGTCGCCGCCAACAAGCGTAGGATGACCTCCCTTTGATCAAACGGACCCACATGAGTAACTCGAATGTTTCGAGGTGCGACCGTGCGGATCTTGTGTTCCGTCATATTTCGGGAGATCGGTAAGATCGAAGTTCTTTGGATAGGGTGCCGTAGCGGCTTCTCGCGAAGGGGCTCGCGTCGGCTCCGTCGGGTACTTCATCCGTACACTCGGGGAGATCGTCGAGACCGTGGTATCCTGGCTACTTCTTTGTCTTCACCTTCCGACGTCCGAGACCGGGATCTTCTCTCCCTACCTCGGCTTTCGTATTCCGCTTTTCGTTAAGGGCGCACTTTCGTCTTCTCCTTTCGGCCCCAGTTTTTCGGTGGGATATCGAGTCTGAGCTGCGGGACGAACTGCTACCATCCAGCGTAGCTCTCTTTTTTCCGCGTGATCCGTCTCGGCTTCCTTGGTGCACCCAATCTTGGAATCTTTCAAGCTGATCGTCCATCATCTGTTGGATCACTCGAAAATCCCCCGGCGTTGAAGCTCGTCCCTTTCTCCTTAGTCTCGAACTTTTCGAGGATCAACTCCCGAGTTTTTTGCGAATGCGGACATCGGGTTTTGAGCCGAGGTGTCCGTGGCCGTCTCGCCTTGCGTTTTGTTGGTCTCGGGAGGAGAGGATGCCGTATCCGACATGTGACCCTCAGGAGCTCCTCCTTGGTGGGATACACTTTGATCGTGCGGCTTGTTTGCCTCGCTTTGTGGTTGATTAGGTGAATACTCCGACGTTGTTTCCGGTGTGAGCCATCGGTAGTCACGGGAATCGTAATTTAGCGATCCCCACGGACGGCGCCAATGTTCTGGTATAGAACGTCAATGTCCAATCGTGGACTGGTACTTTGATGTTTGGATCAAATGACTCGCTCCAGATATCTAAGGGGGAGATATCTAGAGGAGGTTGGGATCAGCTGTATACGTATTGGGGGTGAGGTGTGTGCACGGTGTGACCGAAAGTAATAGGTAAAGTTAGAACGTAGAACCTGGTTAACTTTTGACTTTTGTAAGTATCTATAAAACAATATGCATTTTGATGACTAATTATAATTGTATTTAAACGAAGTTATTAGAAAAACAACTTAATCAAAACACTGGGACATTATAACTTTCTAGGTCTCACTATCCATGTTGCAAAGGTTAAAACTTACCTTTCTTTTGGGCCATTAGATATTGAACAACCTCAAGTTTTGCGTATTATGTGATTGAGATGCTTTTGAAATATGAATGAACGAGAAGAATCCAAAGACGAGGGAAAAAATAAGGAAAGAAATTTTTTAGTGCTTCAACTTGGGGAGTCAACCCCAAATTACAAATTTACTGTTACGATTTGCGAACAGTATGAAAGTTGATCCCAGTTGGGATTCCGTGTCGACGTTACAAATTAAAGCTTTTAGAGTGGCGATCCTGCAATTCAGGTAGAGAAGCTCGGAGATTTGAAACTTGTATTTAACAGTCCCCTCTCGCCCTCGCCTTCCGGTGACCCCTTTCGCGCTCAATTCTCAAGGGGTCGCCTCTCTATCTCTCTTAAAACCCTATTACATTTTAGCGCGAAGGCTCGTCTCCAATTCGATTCCTTTAGCTTCATCCAAGAACCAGACAACAATGTCGGAATTGGCGAACACAGATCCCGAAGGTATCGACGGAGTCCGCATGACATGGAACGCATGGCCTCGCACCAAGGTCGAAGCCAGCAAGTGCGTCGTCCCACTTGCTGCCAACATCTCCTTGATCCGCTCTCATCCTGACATTCCCCGCCTCCCTTATGCCCCTCTCCGCTGCAAGACCTGCTCGTCCATTCTCAATCCCTTCTCTCGCTTTGATTTCACCGCTAAGATCTGGATCTGCCCCTTTTGCTATCAACGCAATCATTTCCCCCCTCATTATAGTGCGATCTCAGAGACCAATGTCCCCGGAGAGCTCTATCCCCAGTACACCACTGTTGAATATGTGCTTCCTCTATCCTCTAACCCCAATTCATTCGGGAACCCCAATCTCGATCCAGCCCATCAGTTGCAGCCTTCCCCTGTTTTTGTCTTTTTGCTTGATACATGCATGATCGAGGAGGAGATGGAGTTTGTGAAATCCGCACTTAGACAGGCGATCGGTCTGCTACCTGACAATGCTCTCGTGGGCTTCATTTCTTTTGGTACCCAGGTTCAAGTTCATGAATTGGGTTTCTCGGACATGTCCAAGGTTTATGTTTTCCGGGGTGGTAAGGAGATTGCGAAAGAACAAATTTTGGAGCAACTGGGTCTGGGTGGGTCTGGGAGGAGGCAGGCCGGCGCATATCAATCGGGGTTGAAGGGTGGATTCCCCCCTTCAGGTGTAACGCGGTTTTTACTGCCTGCATCTGATTGTGAATACACTCTTAATTTGGTGGGTTTGAAAGCAAATTTGCTTGTTTGTTCAACAATTTTTCCTTATGGATGTTTGTGCCATTGATTCTTGACAAGTAGGTTGCAACTGTTGTGATTTCCAGCTACTGGATGAATTGCAAACCGATCAATGGCCTGTTCCACCAGCCAGTCGTCCAGCTCGGTGCACTGGAGTGGCTTTAAGCGTCGCAGCAGGACTGCTTGGTGCTTGCGTTCCAGGTACTGGGGCAAGAATCATAGCTTTGGTTGGGGGTCCGTGTACCGAAGGACCAGGCTCGGTAAGCCCCCCTTCCCCCCAAATCATTTGGTTGATTCCTAGAATTATTTCTTGTCATGACCATTTTTTGTTAATCTATACAAGTAGCGTTTAAGAATATTAATTAAGCTCTAGTTATAGGAATAAGCGGCGATAGGAAAGGATCATTTCTTAGCAAATGATTGGGCATTTGGGGATTCATAATAAGTTCTTTAGTATTAGTTTTCACAGTTTTAGACTTTGTGGGGACAGACTCAAATCAGGGCAAATTTTATGGTAATCTCACTGGGTTCTTATTGAAAATTAATTGAAGACAAACGCAGATAAGCTCAAAACTATTGGAAGGGAAGAAGAAAGTGGGAAGTGCTTTTGTACTTTTGCTTTTATTGACAAATTGTAATTATTTCCCTTGGGATTCGTGGGATAGATGATAATTTTAGAATTTTAGAGAGATTGTATTATATTTATTTTTTAAAACATCTAGCCCTGTTAAAATATGTGGAAAAGGATTGAAGGAATTAAAAAATTACAGATGAAATGTGCGGAAAAAGATTGAAATAATATATACATGGAGTGTATGAAGAGGCGCATTGTTCATGGCATGTGAATGTGACTCACTGTAGTTTTTATATTTTATATTGATTGATAGTGATTGCTGAATATTAGATCCACAAATTTTCTATGTTGAGAATGATGGTGTTGATTTTTAAAGTTGTTTTCAGATTGTGTCCAAAGATCTATCTGATCCAGTGCGTTCTCATAAAGATCTTGATAAAGACGCAGCACCCTACTTCAAAAAAGCTGTCAAATTCTACGAGGGTCTTGCAAAACAGCTGGTTAGCCAGGGTCATGTTTTAGATCTTTTTGCATCAGCCCTTGATCAGGTACTTATCAGCTTTTCAAGCTTCAAATTTTGTCTCTGTTTTGATCTTTATGGATGCTTGCAAGCTTCATTGCTGATCGTTGGTATTGATAGGCCAAAATGCATATCATCCCACTGGACATACTCTCATGCAGAGAGACCCATAGTGTTTAAGGTTCAGTGATAGTTGTTGATGGATGCTTATTGACATGAACATTGTTTGCGCTATAAAATAATTTTTAAAAAGAAAACAATCGGTTCTTAACAATAAACTTTAAAAGAAAAGACCAAGAACGAGAGAAATGTCCAGTTTCATACTTGCGGGTTCAAGTCTCAGATTTTCTATGCTTCTGGTTCTTAACATTGACTTTCGGCCTTCATGTACATCTTTTCATTGAAAGAACAATCATTGTTTACCTGTGACTCTAGCACTTTTTGATAGATAAATTGCACTGTCATAATGACAACTGCTATCTCGACTTTGTTGTCAACACTCAACCATGATTCTGTCTAACTTGTTTGTAAATCTTCTGCTTACATCCTTGTGTATTGAAGGCAAACAGAAGTCACACCCTTCATTCTTGTCATGAGTATGTTATTGAACGTGTCTTGGAATGTTTTATACTGATGTATGCCAGGATGCTTAGTTATTTAAAAGCATGTAAACTATTTTATAGTTAATATTTATGGTTTTGTTAGTACGTAATTCAAAGTCAAAGCGAGACTTCCAAATGCATATGGTTTGCTAATTATACAATTGTGGTTTTTGTCTTGGGTAGTAATATTGATGTTGTTGATGACTTTTGGATTGTCAAGCACGTTTTACCTGCTTAAGTCATAGGGTCATGGCTTTTCAATCTTGAATCCTTTCAATGGCCTATGTTATGCTATCTTGACTATTATTCAGAAGGCACTTGAATTGCATTTGATATTTCTGTCATTTATTTGAATGATCAATTGAAGGAATTTAGTATCTGTATGTGCACTTTCTTCTTCTTGTGCTGATTCTTTTATGTATTGAATATATAGGTTGGAGTTGCAGAAATGAAAGTTGCAGTTGAAAGGACAGGTGGCCTTGTTGTTCTTTCTGAAAGTTTTGGTCATTCAGTTTTCAAGGACTCATTTAAGCGTGTTTTTGAGGATGGGGAGCAGTCACTTGGTCTTTGTTTTAAGTGGGTATTCCTTTTTCCAAAATATTTTCTGACACTTCCTTTTATATTCAAGTCCAGTTTCCTATGAAATAATTTGTTATGCTTTTTATATTATTTATTTGAGTCCAGTGCCTAGTCAATTTTTGGGGTTCTAGGGAATGCAATCACGTTTGATCAATTTGATTGGTGTCATTTGAGTTTGGAATGACTTGGGATCTTATTTCAATGACTGTTGTGTGAAGTTGAAATAAAATTTTGTAATCCTAGAACTAAGTTGGTTTGGGGTTTATTCATTACTAAGGAAGAAAGAATTATTATTGATGTCAACTTTCATTTTTTGTTGACAGCTGATAAATAGGTTTTCTGCTTCTTTGAAAAAAGAAGGCTTTCCAGTCTCTCTCTCTCAATTTTTATCACTCTTTCTCTCTTCATCTTGTTCTTTTACTACATCGGACAAAAAACTTACTGGCTAACTGATATATGTTGCAGTGGAACCCTTGAGATCAACTGCTCGAAGGAAATAAAAATTCAAGGAATTATTGGACCTTGCACATCATTGGAAAAGGTTGGATCACTTGATGTTTCAAACTTTTTATTTTCTGTGTTCATTAAGACACCAGATTTGGAGTTTGTGTTGGATCTTCAAAAACAGGACTAAATTCAATTTAAACTTATAATTCTGGACTTTGGTGGTGTCAACTGCATACTGTAGAAAGGGCCTTCAGTTGCTGATACTGTGATAGGAGAGGGGAATACAACAGCATGGAAGATGTGCGGCCTTGACAAGAGTACTTGCTTGACAGTGATGTTTGATCTTTCATCAAGTGATCGTTCAAACAATCCAGGAACCATCAACCCACAGTTTTACCTACAGTTTCTTACAAGGTAAGACGGACAATCTTTTTCCCCCAGAAGAAAAGGAGAGGGATTCAAGACAACAGTTTTATGCCTCTTTTTTATTCCTTGATCAGCATCTAAAATTATTAGGTGATGTCATTATTGCAGTTACCAGGGTCCTGATGGTCAATTAGCTCTTCGCGTAACAACAGTAACTAGAAGATGGATAGATAGTCCTGCTAACTCTGAGGTAGTTGTAGTTTATAAAAAGAAGCTTGATTTTCTTACCCCTCACTGCATTCCCCCCCTCCCCAAAACAAAAAAAACAACACTGCAGAAAGTCCTATTCTCATTTACTCAATTGGATATGTTAGATGTTACAGGTGGGCGTATTCATTGTGTGAGACAAACTATATATTAGCTGAGCCCTTACATTGTGAGGGCTATCTTCTCTTAGTTTGCCTAATTATGCCCAGATTATAAAAGATGGTCTGTTTTGGTTCATGGAATCTATGTGACATGTCCATTTATGCTGAGTTTTAGAAGATCAAAAGTTGGCTGAAATTGAACTATATCAAGAGAGTTCATGTTATAGTCTAATCAATGTTTCTGCGACCTTTGAGAGATCATTGGGTCTTTTTGCTCTTGCTAAAAATTGAAAGTATTTGGGTTCAGGAATTGATACAAGGATTTGATCAAGAAACAGCTGCAGTTGTAATGGCTAGATACGTTTCTCTGAAAATGGAGATGGAGGTACATCTCAATTTATGTTGTCATGATCTCCTTGGTATTTCTAAAATGTATTACACCATTTGTTGTTCCATGGTAGATATCTTTTTACTTGACTTTCAGTATTGTTATGTTCTTTCGTCCAGGTGAGATCAAAAATTTGGAGAAATGTTTGATATTTTTGCTGTGTAAATTTCACTTTTGGGACCACTGATTATATCTTCTGAGACTCCAGTATTTAGCCCCTTTCGAATTACAAATTTGAGTGATCAAGTTTGGTGCCACTTTTCTCTACCTTTTTCTTTTGTGGTCATTACTTTTCTGCATTCAACTGTGTGTATTCCTTATTTTTGTGCCACAAATAAGTATTTTTAAGCATGCCCTTGTTGGGTATATATTAATGCTGGCTAAATTTATGTATTTAACCATTTGACTTCTTCAGCTGAATTGCTTTGCTAAGCATCCTTTTCTGTTTTTTCCAGGAAGCATTTGATGCCACACGGTGGTTAGATCGACACCTCATTCGTCTCTGTTCAAAATTTGGGGACTACCGCAAGGATGACCCATCATCATTTACATTGAACCCATCATTTTCATTGTTCCCTCAGTTTATGTTCAATCTGCGACGATCGCAGTTTGTACAGGTTGCCATGTGTAGTGATTTTACTCCTTGTCTAGATTTTCAAACTTAGTCTGTAACTTTGTGACATCGAGGTGAACTGTATTGGCAGGTTTTTAACAATAGTCCAGATGAGACTGCCTACTTCCGCATGCTGTTGAACAGAGAAAACATTAGTAATGCTGCTGTCATGATTCAACCATCTTTAATATCATATTCATTCAATTCACTGCCTGCACCTGCGTTATTGGATGTATCTTCCATTGCTGCCGACAAGATTCTGTTGCTAGATTCATATGTTAGTATCGTCATTTTTCATGGGATGACAATAGCTCAGTGGCGCAACTTAGGATACCAGAACCAACCAGAACATCAGGTATATGCTGGCACATGTCTAGCAAACTAAATAATTGTCACATGCCGATTCTGCTGTCAAATTGGTCTCGGATTTTTTTAAATACTCCCTTTGGTTCTTATTATAAAGCACCAACTAATAAGTGTTTTTGGTCCTTTTTATATGACACTTGTTAGTTTCCAAGGAGCATTAAATATTTTTTTTCCATGTATATCTATATTTAATAAAGATAGTGGGAGAGAGTGATAATTAATATGATATTAGAGTTTAGTGTAATTGGTTATTAGAGTTTAGTGTGATTGGTAATTGGTAGGGGTAATATTGTAAATCACTTGAATTTTAGAACAAATTTAATGTTTTAAACCGTTTTTATTAGTTTATGAGAGTTATTAATTGGTGCCTTATAATAAGGATCAGAATGAGTATTCAAATGGGAAGCTTTACTAGCTTACTGTCTCTGCATGATGGAAATTGGGTTCTGATCAGAGCTTCATCTTATAGTTATGTACTTCGGTTCTGGGGTCTCATTTGCCTTTGCTCTTTTTTTTCTTCCCTAATAATTTTGAAATTCATTGCAGGCATTTGCACAACTATTACAAGCTCCACGTGATGATGCTCAAATCATTATTAGAGATCGTTTTCCTGTTCCTAGACTGGTAGTTTGTGATCAACATGGTTCCCAGGTCAGTATTTGAACCAGAACCGGTTTCAATCTTCATCTATTGTAGTTAAATTATTGGTGCATTCTGATTGGGTTACAAGAGCCTTATTGGGGGGTTTTTGGATGTGGAACAGGCTAGATTTTTATTAGCAAAGCTGAACCCCTCGGCAACATACAGCAATGCACACGAGATGGCTGCCGGTTCGGATGTGATCTTCACTGATGATGTGAGCCTTCAAGTCTTTTTTGAGCATCTTCAAAAGCTGGCTGTCCAATCTTGAAGAGGTGATCATAAAGACTGACAATGTTTACAAGTCTTGGACTTTGGCTGGAAAATTCATCCAGGATGTGTCCTGTCGCTTTGTGAATTATGATGTTACATTCAGTTATATTCCTTTCTTTGTTCCCAGAGAAAATTTGAGGCCCATACCAATTGAAGAATAAGGAAAGTAAATCTGAAACGTGTGATTCTTTTGGGGTTCCGATCGGGTGGTTTGAAGAAATAAAGGTTCAAAAGTTATTTGAATTTGGGGTAAAGATGTGGAAGGAAAGGATAATGAGAATGCAAGAGCATACAATCAGCAGCAACTAGGTAGATGAGGGGATGGTTTTGGTCATTATTATAGTTTTGGCCCAATTATGAATTTTGGGGTTTTTCCTCTCTGGATTTTTATTTTTATAATTTGTGTTTACTCACAGGGTAATGAAATCATGGTCTTATTATTGGAGTTTGACAGAATTCATTATCATTGCATTAAATGAGTTCGTTAAGCTTTTTCTCCTTGGGAATGAGCATGAGGTTAAGTTGTTTGGTGCCTAAGAACCTTTGTTATGCGGCGAAATGCTTTGTTGTCATAATTTGATAGCTTTGTCGTATAATTATGATAGCTTTGCCTAAAAAATCGCTGAAATTTATAAAACCCTTTCTAATAATCACTTGGGGTCAAATAAACCATGCTGTCAAGTCAAAGCCGAGCAAAGTTCCTGAAAGTTCTATTTCCATTGTATCCTGAAAAAGGTTTTCTTCTCTTATTTTTCGTTGCAAGTGATTCCATTTTATGCGAGCACTTTTAATTTTTTGACATGGAATCAATGAATTTGCATGTTATAAATATCATCACACTATCGTATAAAGTTGAGATATGATGTTATGTTAATGTCTTTAGTGGAGTTACAGTTAATCTTTGTCTTGAACATTTTCAGTCTTAAAAATATTTAAAATTACTAAAGATAGAGTAAGGATTCTTGGTTAACTTTTTAAGTATCATTATTGCAGCGTTTATTCTCTAAATGCATCTGGTTGTTCTATCCAAGATTTCAATAATCAATAATATTAATAGCAGCAACGCCAAGAATAAAAAAACGGAAAATAAAACATAAGAGATGAAAGAATACTATTTTTCAGTTTAAACTACAATCAAATAAAAACAAATAACATGACATTAAAGAAACGAGGATTAATGTTGTTGCATTAATGGTAAGGTCACAACAGTATGACCACAAGCACGAAGTGTATCTGAAAAAGCAATAAAGCTCATCGCATCATGTTTATGTTCAAATCCATGTTTACAAATCTCTTCAAGCTTCATAAAATTTTCTTGCCTCAATCCATATCCATAGATCTTCTTCATCTCCGTGGCGAAAATCAACTTATCCCCATTCATAACAATGAATCCTGTTACAACAACAGAATCTTCTTTTTTCACACCCATGGCCTTCACTCTTATCTTTAAAATCCTTCTCCACTTGTCAATTTCGTAATCAACTAAAACCCATATGGTAAAAACATTCTTTCTTAATCTCACCAAACAAATTGAGTCATATGAACTTGTTGGTTTCCCCCACTTATAAATTCCCATTTGGCAGGTCAAGTCATGGGAACCCCTTCTAGCTTCTTTAGGGATTCTAATCATCCTTGAGCTTCCATTTTTAACATTATAAGCCATTATATATGGCCTGAAATAAGGACTCTTCTTGCTGATAAAAGTAGAACAATCTGATATAAAGTGAAGAGCTTCCCTATAATAAACATGCATGTCAAACCTCAAAGGTCTTTCCCCATGGAAGAAGCTTGCTTCAACTGACTTCCACATACCCTCCTTTACAGAGTAGAATTTCAAATCAATATATTGAGAAGCCCACTCATCTTGAACCTCAAATAGAAATAACATGAAATCATTTGAGTCTTCCACATTACAATCTAAGACAACTTTAAGATCACCATCTGGGCATTTTTCCAGGTAATATGGGGTTGGGATGGGAAGCCATGATTGTGTAACTGGGTTGCAGATGAACAGCTCTATATTGCTACGACCAAGAATCAAGCCCTTGCTTGAAGCAATAATTCTGCAAGCTGGGTAGTGTTCTAAAAATTGAAAGAAACCATGAGATACACCAGAGGTTGTGTTCTTTGAGGATAGGTGATAGAACTCAGGTTTTGCACTACATCTCTGAATCCAGTTTGGTTGCAGAAAGAAACAAGAGTCATCCCTTAGTAAGGCATTCTGAGATTGCTTCTCGTTGAAATAAGTGTCATCTGATGAAGATATAGTGTTGCAGAATTTGTTGACACATTTGAACTTGTGGACAGATTTTGCAGGTAACCATGAGAAGATCTCAATTACAATATCATGAGGCATATCCATGGCTAATATGAGGAGAAAACTATAAACTCTGGAGGCAAATTAAAGTGGACTGAGGTTTTATATTTAGGATAAAATCCAATCACCAACTAATTTTTATATTGGGTCATTCGTTTGAAACTGAAACCGGTAGCTGATTAATGCAGGTGGGAAGAAGCCACTCTTGTCGGGAAGGAAAAGAAAGATGTTGGTATAAAGAAGGGCGCTGGTTATAGTTGGATCACTGTAACGAACCGGGTTCATATATATCGAGCCAAAAGAATAATGTTCACGAAAGGAACAATGAGATTCAGGCGATGTCAAGTAAGCTGAGAAGGGAGATGAAGGAAGCAGGATATGCACCTGATACGAAATTATCACTCTTTGATTTAGAAGAAGAAGAGAAGGATGTAGAAAAGGAACGAAGAGGACTGTTTGACTGAAGAGGCTTGGATCGTAAGTCTAGCGAAAAGGAGTTATATAACCCCACTCATCGGACAAAAAATAGGAAACTAATGAGCCTGAATAAAACATGAACTAACGACTACGATCAGTTTGAATCTAATATTTAAATTATTTTTTATATTCATTGATCCACAAAAAAGATAAATAATTATCCCTCCAATGCCCAATATCTTCTTACGACATGACCCAATAAATCTAATTATTGATTCGATTTGATCTATCTAAATTAAATTTAAATGATTTAAATAAAATTTCCTAAATAGGAATGACGAAAATGAATTTTTAAATTTTGTTTTGATCAATCTAATGATATGCTTTCCATATTTTCAGAGATACCTAGAAGATCCCCAGGCAAAAGATTGATACTTTCCAAAAATTTACAGCCAAAAAATCGCGTATATATTTTATTGGTATAGTAAATTATAAACTAATTTTTTGAAAACAAGTGTAATTTATAATAATAAAAGTGTCAAATATATGGATAATTAAATAAATAAATAAAATTTTTAATCAATTAATAGTTATCAAAATCACAAATAAGGTTTATTTGGAGTAAAAATGACTAAATTTGAATCTATAAAATATAAAAAATAATTCAGCCGAACTTGTAATTTCGTCTTTAAAAAAAAAAAAAGGGTCCACGTAACTGAATATTACAATTTTGCAACTAAGATTCATTAGATTATCATACTACCTATTTTAATTAACTTTTTTATAAGATTAAAGGAAACTAAATAGGTTAGTTAATCATAACATTATTATGTATCTTTTGATTATATATCAATTTATAAATATGACAAATTAGCTCGATATAAAAAATATAAATATTTTAAAATAATTTATTTAACTTTTTTAATCTTTCTAAAAAAATCAATTGATTTTATATTAAAAAGATGAGGTAGTATCTTCGAATTTTCACGAAAATATTTAAGGAAAGGACAAAACATGAATTCATTAATTTATATCAATTATGTCTATTTTTCAATCAAGTCTTAGCACATGAATTTATTACGAAAATTATGGCTAAGATTTTAAGACTTTATCAAACCATTATTAATGATAAATAGTGATTAATTGTTAGTTTGTATAAGGAAAGTAAATCTGAAACGTGTGATTCTTTTAGATTTCAATCGGGTGGTGTGAGGAAATAAGGGTTTAGGGTTTACGATCAGCAATTGGTGATTATAGTTTTGGCCAATTATGAATTTTGGGCTTTTTCCTCTCTGGATTTTTATTTTTATAATTTGTGTTTACTTGCTCCCCAATTCACAGAGTAATGAAATCATGGTCTTAAATGAGTTCGTTAAGCTCTCTCTCCTCGGGAATGAGCATGAGGTTAAGTGGCTTGGTGCCCAAGAACCTTTTTATGGTTAAGTGCTATTTCCTTAGATGTTTTTTAGGTGTTATTTAATTAGAGGGAATAGAAATTTTATTTTATTTTTTTATATATTCTATTTATTTAGATTATATTATATGTTACATCTTGAAAAAAAAATTTACACCCAATATCTCAAATTAATTAATTTCTAGGATATTGGAGTTACGGGGAAAAATATTTCGAATGTAGGATTGAAAATTAATTAATTTGAGATATTGGATACAAAAAAAATTTCTAAATGCAAAAGATATAATCTAATCTAAAATTTCAGGCAACATTGTTACGTTTTTATACTTAGGGGCAACATTGAGCCAAAACGAAACTTTCGGGACAAAATTGTTCCACAGGTGTATACTTCCAGGGCAAAATTGCTACTTCACCCATAAAAAAGTGACAAAGGTGCCATGTAGACAATCCACGTCAGCATAACGGAGTCAACTAACGTTGACCATTAACGCCGTTAACAGAACCCTAACGGAGGGGCAACATTGCTCTCAACTTTACTTCCAAGGCAAAATTGCTCCTGGACGTATACTTCCGGGGCAAAAATGATACTTAAACCATATTTATATAACTCTTTTTAATAGTTACTTGGAGTCAAAGAAACCATGCTGTCAAGTCAAAGTCGAGCAAAGTTCCTGCAAGTTCTATTTCTATTGTATCCTAAAAAAGGTTTTCTTCTCTGATTTTTCATTGCCAGTGATTCCATTTTATGCGAGCACTTTTAATTTTTTTTGACATGGACTAGAAAAAATCACGATAATAATTATTACTTCTTTGGGTCTTAATTATAAGATATAGTTGACTTTTTTTAGAGAGATTAAGCTAATGAAGCTAATTATATCACTTTAGATTATTTTTATTTTTATTTTTTCTTCAAACTAATTAGTTTGACTACTAATGATATGATTAAAGGCTTATATATTATGTTTTATAATAATCTAATATAAAATCAATGAATTTTCATATTATAAATATCATCAAACTATAATATAAAGTTGAAATATGATGTTATGTTAATGTCATTAGTGGAGTTACCGTTCATTCTTGACCGTCTTAAAAATATTTAAAATTAATAAATATAGAGTAAGGTTTCTCGGTTAACTTTTTAAGTATCATTCTTGCAACTTTTATTCCTCGAATGCATCTGATTATTGTGTTCAAGACTTCAATAATCACTAATATTGATAGCAGCGTGAAAAATAAAACATAAGAGATGAGATGATACTATTATTTTTCAGTTTAAACTACAATCAAATAAAAACAAATAACTTGACATTAAAGAAACAAGGATCAATGTTGTTGCATCATGGTAAGGTCACAACAATATGACCACAAGGGCAAAATGTATCTGGAAAAGCAGTAAATCTCTTCGCATCACATCCGAGTCCATGTTCATAAATCTCTTCAAGCTTCATGAAATTTTCTTACCTCAATCCATATTCATAGATATTCTTCATTTCCGTGGTGAAAATCAACTTATCCCCATTCATAACAATGAATCCTGTGACAATAACGGGATCTTCTTCTTTCACTCCCATCGCCTTCACCCTTATCTTTAAAATTCTTCTCCACTTACCAATCTCGTAATCAGCTAAAACCCAGATGGTAAAAACATTCTTCCTTAATCTCACCAGACAAATTGACTGGTCTGAACTTGTTGGTTTCCCCCATTTATAAATTTTCATTTGGCAGGTAAAGTCATGAGAGCCACTTCTTGCTTCTTTAGGGACTCTAATCATCCTTGAGCTTCCATTTTCAACATTATAAGCCATTATATATGGCCTGAAATAACGACTCTTCTTGCTGATAAAAGTATAAGAACAATCTGATATAAGGTGAAGAGTTTTCCTATAATAAACATGCATGTCAAACCTCAAAGGTCTTTCCCCATGGAAGAAGCTTGCTTCAACTGACTTCCACGTACCCTCCTTTACAGAGTAGAATTTCAAATCAATATATTGAGAAGTCCACTCATCTTGAATCTCAAATAGAAACAACATAAAATCATTTGAGTCTTCCACGTTACAATCTAAGACAACTTTAAGATCAGCATCTGGGCATTTTTCCAGGTAATATGGGGTTGGAATGGGAAGCCATGATTGTGTAACTGGGTTGCAGATGAACAACTTTGTATCACTACGGCCAAGAATCAAGCCCTTGCTTGAAGCAATAATTCTGCAACCCGGGTAGTGTTTCAGAAATTGGGAGAAACCATTAGATGCACCAAGGTTGTGTTCTTTGAGGATAGGTGATGGAACTCAGGTTTTGCATCACAATTGTGAATCCCTCTTGGTTGCAGAAAGAAACAAGAGTCATCCCTTAATAAGTTGAAATAAGTGTCCTTCAATAAAGATATAGTGTTGTAGAATTCGTTGACGCATTTAAATTTGTGGATAGATTTTGCATGTAACCATGAGAAGATCTCAATTATAATATCTTGAGGCGTATACATGGCTACTACTGAATCAGCACAGATAAAAAAACAGCAAGTGTTAATGAGTTTTGAAAAGGAATGACGAAGAGGACTGTTTACTTTTCTCTATGAAAAGCTTTGACGGCTTCGCTTGACGCAGAGGCTTGGGTAGCAAGTGTGGCGAAAAAGAGTTATATAACCACACGTATCAGACATAAAATAGGAAACTAATGATTCACTGGCCTGAATAAATTAAAACAGCAACTAACGACTATGATCAGTTTGAATCTAATTTTTAAATTATTTTATATTCATTAATCCACAAAAAAGATATATAATTATTCCTCCCGTGCACAATATCTTCTTACGACACGACCCAGTAAATCTAATTATCAGGTGACCAGATAATTGATTCGATTTGATCTATCCAGCTTAAATTTAAATGATTTAAATAAAATTTCCTAAACAGGAATATAATGACGAAAATGAATTTTTAAATTTTGTTATTATCAATCCAATGATATACTTTCCATATTTTTAGAGATACGTAGAAGATATTCTCAGGCAAAAGATTGATACTTTCCAAAAATTTACAGCTAAAAAAGCGCGTATATATTTTACTAGTGTAGTAAATTATAAACTAATTTTTGAAAGCACGTGTAATTTATAATAATAAAAGTGACAAATATATTGATAATTAAACAATTAAATTAATTAATAAAATATAATAAAATGATTAATCAATTAATAGTTATCAAAATCACAAATAAGATTTAAATTGGAGTAAAAATGACTAAATTTAAATCTATAAAATATAAAAATTCTTTCAGCGGATCGAACTATTAATTTAAACTTTTTTCAATTGGGTCCACATGTAACTTAACGGTAGTACAAGTTTACAACTAAGATATATTAGATTATTAAATAATACCTCCAATCCTTATTATAAGATTTAGTTTATTTTTGTGTGAAATTAATGAAATTAAATAAGTTAGTTAATCATATAATATATTATGTATCATTTGATTATATATCAGTTTATGAATCGACAAATTAGTTTTAAATAAGAAAGATAAATATAAATATTCTAAAATAATTTATTTAACTTCCTCACTATTTCTAAAAAAGTCAACTGATTTTATATTAGAGACCGGAGATACTATCTACAAATTTTCACAAAAATATTTAAGAAAAGGACAAAACTTGAGTTCATTAATTTATATCAAATGTGTCTATTTTTCAATCAAGTCTTAGCACATGAATCAATTATGACAATTATGGTTAAGATTTTAAAACTTCATCAAATGATTATTAATGATAAATGGTGATTAGTTATTAGAATATTTTAGAATGAAAAGATGTATTTGTTGAAAAATTATGTCCTTATAAATTAGGAATTTATATAAATAGTTGTGTAAGGAGTTATAATATTAAAGGTCATCATCAAAGTCATGTCTCTTTAGTTTCTAATGACACATGAAAAGTTGTGATAATTACTATTTGGTGAATTATTGTGTTGGTTTTTAGGCAAGCCGTACATATTACAGAGGTGTAACACTTTATATGTTTATTCATGAATTAATATGTATGGTCCATGAATTTAACAAACGATTATGACTTTTAATTGAAAACGTGTTGATTCAATTCAAGAGTCAAAAGGTGCCACTTCAAGACATTAATTTATGATCTACAAATATCTGACACCGTTACTTCATTTGTGCACAAGATCATGTCACACCACAATGAGAGATCAAACTCAGTGCTTTTATCCTTTAGTGCACATAAATGTAATGTCAAATTATTACTTTGTAACTATTGTCTTGGTTAATGTTGAAAGTGCAATCCATACTTAGGAGTTTTTGTTATATCATGCAAGAAATTCGTCTGTTAATCCAACTTGCATCCTATACGATAAAATTAGATAAGGATGAATTAAGTCTAAAGAAAAATGCTACCCAAGTCGACCAACAAATTTTGTTTTGAAATTTTATAGTGATACACACACCCACTTTTTTTTTTTTTTTTCCCTATACTAATCAAAACGTACATAGCTAGGGCCTCCATAAAGTAGGATAGGAAAGAAGGTCAGTTGTAAACATTAAAAAAAATAAGTAGAAAGAACGAATAAATTAAAGACGGTCAATTAGAGTGTTAGGTTTAACTAAAATAATTAGTTCCTCGTAAGTCATCGAATCAAAGCTTAAATTCTTATTGAGATAGGTGCCTACATTTAGACCAAACTGAAAACCTTTCAAAGATAAAACTATTCGCTTAGGCGGAGGAAGCCGTCCAACAAGGAAAACCAAAGCAATGAAATTAAAGTAGAAAGAAAACAATGATATAAAAATAACATAAGATCTTAAGATAAATTGATAAAATAAGCAGGGTGTTTGGACGAGCTAAGAAAGCCAAATTGAGTTTCATTTCATATTGATGTTGATGGTAAGGAATGATGGCACTTAGAAATTATAGTAAAAGTGAAATAAACCGAAAAAAAAAATCTAATTTTTTTTTTACACAAAATAATTAGTTTTTTAAGGCGCAGAACGAAATTTTAAAAATCACCACTCAACTTTTCCAACAATGTTGAAAGCGTTCTGTAAGATTCTATTTGTCAAACCATGGCCAAGATTTGTATATAAGAACATTGCTACCGCTCTTCTACTCTTGTGTACTTCGTGTGCTGTAGCCCATGGTCTACCAATTTAGAGCATAAATGATAGAAGACATGTTTTCCAACTCGAAAATTTTCATGACATACTATGTCATGGCCTTGCAAAACCTCCTGCACCCACATTGCTCCTGTTTGGATGCTAGTTCTACGTGGCTCTTTGCAAATATATGATGTCATATGTTGAGCCACCAAGGCAAAGAATCTGCACGTTATTTTCAAGCTCTTCCTCCATAATAGAAACTTTTAAGGCCTTTTTTTGGGCACGAGACAAACGTCGTCCTTCCATGGAGAATAAGACCGTGTTAAGGTGAAAGCTTAACCGAATGAAAAACATAGATAGAAAGGTGTAATAATAGTTGCATCATATAATAGTTGCATCAAATATACAAACATAAAGTTCAACATTAAATAACAAGCGTCAAACAACAAAATAATAAGCGTCACATAAATAGGTGCGTCAGACAAAATACATAATACAAATGCTGTAGCATAATCAATGATAGTTCAAGCCGTCGGGGGTTCCTGCCATGATGGGGTGTTGTACGCATGGTGCGCAACCAATCTACCAGGTCATCTTTGTCCCCTTGTAGTGCAACAAACACATCGTATTTGTGTCATGCATCATCATGTTATAACATCGGGCGAAAGTCACGGTCATTGCAACTTCCGGGAATTTTCCGTAACTCACCGTAGACGTAACTCATTGGAACATCATGGTTGACATTTTCAAGCTGTTTTGTTCTATCCTTATTTGAGGTAGCTATCATACTAAGAGAATCTGCTATTTGTTTCGAGGCAGATATTTTTTTCCTTCTTCCTGCATTTGACCCTTCACCCCTCTTTCTCTTCCCGGATCTGAACCACTAGTTGTCGGATTTAGGCCTTCTAAAGGGGCACTAACTCCGACATATCTTTATTTACAAGCAGTACGTGGCGCCAAAAAGTTTAAAAATACAAACTTCCGCTCTCTCTCTCTCTCTCTCTTCCCCTCTCTCGCGCTCGAGAAAACAGAAAAGCATGCACTTCAACTGCAGGTATTCGCAGGACCTGGATCTGGATCCCGAACTCGACGACGATGGCTTCTCCGATTCATCATCTCCGTGCTCTCAGGGTCACCGATCTTCGCTCAACCTCCACACCCAACAAGGCGGTTCCATCTGCCTCCTCTGCTTCTCCAACCTCATTTCCAATCCCCTCTCTCCTACCATCCATGTCTCCTACGCTCTCTCTCAGCTATCCCGTGCCCTCTCCCAACCTCTCTTCCTTCACTCCTTGCTCACCTTTCATCCGCACTTCCTTACTTCTCCTCTCGTCACTGCCCTTTCCTCTTTCGACGATGAACCTATTGCCTGCCACCTCATTCAGCTCATTCTTTCTCTATCTTCCTCCGATCATCCTTCTCTTTACGGTGATTTCCTCTCTAGGGTTTCCGATCGCCTCTCTACTGGTTCATTGGCTTGGGGCTGCCGCCAATTACACATGGTAATTCCTTAATTTCTTCATTTTTCTCGTTCACTTGATTTTCATCATTGTTTGACGCAGTTAGTCACTGAATTTTTCATGCATTATTCAAGGGAATAGAAGACGATAAATAATTATCGAACTAGTTTTTAGCAAGTTAGGTAAGTTACATGACCGTGAATTCTTATCTGATCCTGTCATTATCAAGCTAACATGACGGTCCAATATGTAATGTTTCCGACACTGGGCTGTGGTATAGCTGGTGTGTCCATTGTCGAAGAGTGGGATTTAAGGGAGAGATGTTTAAATTAAATTCTGTTGTGGATTTCTTGAAATGGTTATCATAGTTGACAAGATTCTAAACATGATTGAATATCGTGTAAAGTTTAAAAGAGCTCAATGTATATAAATTTATCTATATCAAGATTCTATGCTCATTGCAAAAATAAAACATGTTGTTCCTTTGCCAATTAATTTGAGACTACATAAACAATATTTATGGACTGTTTTATAGTTCTAAAATTACAGCTCCACTGCCTAGGGGTTCTTCTGGATTGTCAGAAGGATGATCCGTATGCTCACATCAAAGATTTGCATAACCTCATCTCCAATCTTGTAGCAGGCCTTCAATTGCCGTGGTAAAGTATATTCATTGCTGTTAATTTTTTGTTGCCTCTTATTTATTTCACATATTATAAGCCCTCTGCTTTATCAGTGCAGTGAGGACACCCGCGGGGAAATCCTTTTTGTTCTTTATAAATTATCTATTCTTCAGACTACATCCGCAGAGGGAGATGGAATTGATACTTTAATTTCCTTTTGTCCTAAGCTCTTGTACTTGTTGGGAGATGCCCTCACGAAGACACAAAATGATGATGTCCGCTTGAATTGTGTTGGTCTGTTGTCGATTTCTCTTTATTCTCTTTGTTGTCTACTTGACTACTTGTAATTTCATTTTTGGTGGCTCGTTATACTATTTTGGAAACCTATTTTGTTAGGTAGCAACTAGTAAGATGTGGCTCAGAGGTTCTTCTCCAAAATAAATTTCTTATTCGTCTCATAGGTACAAAGTTGATTTGATATAATAGACTTGTTATTTAGAGCCTAGGTCCAGCAAGTCGATAGCATCGCTCTTTATGGCCCCTTTTGCGCCATGAGTACTCAACTATTCATTGAATGGTCAATGTTCTGCCGCATCTCCGGTAATAGTTAACAGTATCCCTCGACAGCCCATTTGTTAAGCACCTAGTTTATTGATCTAAAAATGCTAAATATGTTATAACCTCTCAGTCCAAAAGCCATAGATAACAATCCTAACCCCACCCTTTTCTCTCGGTAGGTTGGCTTGTTTATTTTTATCACTTTTGATTGTTTTGTACTCCCTCCTGGTTAACAGTTTGATCTATTTTTTATTAGCACTTTTGACTGTACTGGCTCGAAGAGATTTGTTCGCAGAAGTATATGATACTAGCAGCATGAATTTCTCTGGAGGCGGTCACTCCTCAGAAACAGAGAGTGGAAACAAGGGGTCATCTCTTTGTGCTCTGTTTGCCGAAGCCATCAAAGGCCCACTGCTTTCATCGAACAGTCAAGTCCAAATCAACACGCTAGATTTACTGCTTCATTATTTGTATTCAGTAGGTACTTCAGGCGAACATATTCAAGTCTTGGTGGAAGAAAATATTGCAGATTATGTTTTTGAAATATTAAGACTGTCCGGTAAGAACATTCTTCGAAAAATTGTGGAACCCAGCTGTTCTTTTCATTCCGAGTGATAAGATGTTGATATAGCTTTGCTTTTCCTATTTATCAGCATCATAATTTAGACGTATCACAAATTGAAAACTTTAGGCTTCTTTGTTTGAATTCACCGTTGATTGGTTGAGATTTCTGGTCTCATATCTGGAGAAGTTACCACTATTCTAATTAGCTTTCTTCGTATATTGCTCTTGTAAGTTTGAAGTGTTAGATTTAATTTCAATGTTGCTTCTGGCTCAAGTTCTTAAGCCATCTTATGGCACCATGACGGTGAATTCAATCAAAGAAAACCGTAGGCATGGCAGTTACTCATTAAGTCTCTATATTTTTCTTTCCAAATCGTGAAAACTGGGCTTCTTTGTTGCATACCTTCATGGGCTAAATTTTATCTCATGATGAACAGAATATAAGGATCCAGCTGTCAAGACTTGTCTTCAAGTGCTAGATATATTATCAACTGCAGGGGAAGTCTTTAAGTTAAGGCTTGTTGTTGGATTTTCAACTCTGATTCCAGTACTGCAATACATAGCGGAAGTTCCCTTTCACGCAGTTCAATTTGAGACACTGAAACTCATCTTCAAATGCGTTTCTGAGTGCCCTGGAGCAGTGTCGTCTTCTCAAGTGGAGGAACTAGTTCTTGTCTTGACGAGGATGCTTAAAAAACATTCTGATGGGGAGATGGGGGTGCTCCCTGAGACGTTTATAATGGCCTGCTCAATTTTCGTAGCTCTTATAAGATCTCCATCTGGTCAAGGAGTTCTTGATCTGTCAAAACCAATTGAAGAAGCAACAAAACATGCAACTTTAACTTGCCTTTACGTATCTGAAAGGAATACCGAACAAATTTTGCACTTTTTATACCTACTTAAAGAGGCATATGCATACAGTCAAGAAGGAAACTCCACCAACTCAGGTAAACTGGAACTTAGAAGCTGTATTCTACATATATGCAAAACACATTTACTTCCTTGGCTTTTAACAGATGTTAACGAAATGGAAGAGGAAACAGTCCTGGGATTGCTGGAAACTTTTCATTCTATATTGCTTCTTCACGTAAATGTCAATGCCTTGGAATTTGCGGACATCATGACATCATCTTGTTGGTTCAGCTTTTCATATGGATGTCTGGGCTTGTTCCCAGGACATAAGATGAAATACAGAATATATTTACTACTCAGCTCTCTTGTGGATGTTCTTCTTGGTGATGATTCTGGTCGCACAATTAGTGGTGCGGCTTTACATTTGCCTTCTGATCCTATTGATTTACTGTATCTACTTGGTCAAAGGAGTACTAAAAGTTCAGAATTAGCATCTTGCCAATCTGCCGTTTTGTTGATTTTATACACCAGTTCATTATATGATGAAAGGTAGTTAAGCCTCCTTTCTCTGGTTGACTGTTAATTAGCATATGTCTTAGTTTCTAACCGCTTTTATATTTGAATTGCCAGACTAGCAGATGAGAAGTTGGTGTTAGCATCTCTTGAACAATATGTTCTTGCTAATAACAGTGACGTTTTGGACGGAACTACTGATAATTTGACAGTGATTCGACTGGTAAATCTCTACAGTTTGTTCAGGGGCCTCGGCAGGATAAGCTACCACGTTCCCTACAGTCGAGAAGCTGAAGGAATTTTATTCCAAGTCATAAATGAAGATGGATGGGACTTATTTTCAGCCAGAATTCACTCAGTATCACTGAAGTGGTTGTTCCAACAAGAGAACTTGCTCAAATCGTTGAGTCGTCAGATTTTGAAATTTTGCAGAAGCTATAGCTCGGAAGGGACTAGCATAATGATCTATGAAGCTCATAATCAAACAGTAAACGTACAGACACTAGCTGAGTTAGTATCCTCAGGGGACAACTGCGGAGCAAGGCTCTTTTTATGCTTATTGGCACAACTCGTAGAGGAAGAACGCCATGAGCATGACATAATTTCTCTTCTAGATCTTATAACAACTGTTGTTCGCATCTGTCCAGTTGCTACTGATCAATTATGTTTGCACGGTTTAGGGACAACAATTAGGGCGCTCTGTTATTCAAGTCGTACCTTCTCGATGGCAATTCTAATGCCTGTCTTGGTTCTTGTTTTCAACATTTTGGGTTCAGTGCCCTCAGAAACAATTTCTACCGATCAATGTTGGGTTGCTGTAACCATGAAGGTGAGTAGCTAAACTTCCAATCGCACACATCACTTGCAGCTTTGAAAAACAAAATGTCTTGAGCATTATATTGGCCGTAGTGTTAAATTCAGTCACTTTACTTACCAGTTTGGCCTTAGTGGCCAGGACGGTATGATAAACAGATGGCTTCCAGTTTTGACGAGTACAATACCTAATGTATTATTTTGGTCCCTTTAATTTAATGTAGCAGTCAATGCGGCCAATCAGTTATTAGTTGTGCCAATGCAGCCTATTTGTTTTCCCCCTCATCCGATTTGAATTTGATGGGCTCAGGAGTCAGAAACCCCTCAGCGAGATGCCATTTGTTATGCCTGTGCAAACTCTACAATTTTTTTTTTTTGGCCGAACGTTGTAACCATCAAGTTCTAGTTGTTTGGGCGTCATTTGTCCCAGTTCTCGCATCTTGCGATCCTTTTTGTGAAAATCCAAAGGGTATTAGTTTTTGCTTTCAGACATTAGGAAAATGGATTCATTAGTGGCAAAACATAACTGAAATGTACCAATAAAGGTGAGTTATGAATATAGGTAAGAGATTACAAAAAATAATAAAGGTGTTTGGAAAAACACGAACAATTGATGTTTCATTATGTATATAGGCAAGAGATAACAAAAAATAATAAAGGCGAGTTATTTATCCAATTGAAAATATCAGGAATAAACTGAAATGAAAATATATTGATCTCTCCTACGATAGTTCTGTAACCACCAAAGCTCTCAGGTTACCTGAGAAGACGGAATTTTTTGTCAGTGATTTGTTAACTGTGCGTTACCACTTTTGCAGGTGACAGAGTACTGTACTCCACCAGAAACTGGGGATATCTTCACAACCGAAAGTCTCTTTGTACTAGGAATTCTTTCCTTAATTTTGCACCACTCTACTAACAAAGCACTTGAAGAAGCTTCAAAGTTCATTCTTTTTAATACCTGTATAGTTTCTATGGTGAACAATATAGTCCAGGCAGCTTCTTCAAAGGGACCTGCTTTACTTGACTATGATGAGGAAACAAGCGCCTGTGAAACTGTAACATCTGTTCTTTTACTTAATTACTTCGCTCTTAGGAGGTATGTTGGTTTCCTTCAATAGCTGTGTCGATACAAATTAAGTCATTAAAGCTAACTGTTCTGTTATTCTAGTTTGCATGCTATCCTACCACGAGTCGTGGATTGGAAGAACTTCCTTGTTACAACGAATTCAACAGCTTCTGTAGAATTTATTACCATCCGTTGCCATGATCTGTGCAGAATTTTACATTTTGGTTCTTTGGTGATCAAGATTGTTGCTTCCTATAGCCTGTTAGAGTTGTTTACCAGAATATCAGATCAGATAAACAGTAAACATGAAGAGCTAATATGTACGATTAAGTATCTCATGTCTATAAGGAGTATTCTGGAAGGCCTAGTTTCTTACAATGATCTGAGAGTGGCTACAAATTGTGCCCTCTGCCTGTCAATGATTATGGAATGGGAAAAGCAGACAAGGGGAAAAATACCATTTGAAAAGAGCAGTTGGTGTAGGTTTATTGTGGAAGAGATGACAGTATCTCTGGCATCTCCTTGTTTGACATCTCAATCATTTATTAATAGTCAAAGGCCTGCCGTACTTGTAGCTATTGCATTGCTAAAACTGCATGAAGTTCCTGAGTGGATGAGATCTGTATTTAACGACTCAAGCATATCCAGCATACTAAAGAATCTTGGTGCTAGTAACTTGAGCACGGAGATAGTGGTTCTATTCCGAGAACTACTTAAATCTGACCTTTTGAATTCGGATCACATAGCGACCATAAATCAAGTCCTTCAGGTACCTCTCGCTGCCCTATAGCATCATCAGATATATGTGTTGATATTTGGGTTACTTTGAAATTTGAAATCTTATTAATAATGCTTTCTGTTGATGATAATAATAATAATGAACGGTCATTGTAGAAAGAATAAAATGCTGTGCATGTGGGCAACCGAACACATTTATATGATATATAAATTCCTTAGTTATGTTATTTCTGATATTTGCAGGGATGCAGAACGCGTTTGTCCGTTAATGATGGTCAAGATGGTCAGCCACTTGAACCAGGAAAGGCGCGCATAGCAACATATGACATGGGAGAAGTTTGTGGATATTTAATTGACTTAATGTCAGAAACATGTCCAGACACGGGTCCTTGGGGATTTCATTTGAGCAATAACAAACTCCTAGAAGAAATTGAGCTGTTTTTTAGGACCTTAATTGTAGATGATAATAGGAGCCGATAGCTAAATGTAAATAACAGTGAGGGGGTTTGATAATTTTACTAATTTTATAGGTGCATGTATATCGCTCGAAAACACAAACAAGCAATGGTCGAGGATATTAGACATCATTGATGTCTCAAGATACTGCTAACAGGTCTATGAAGGAGTTGGCTTCTTACTTCATAGCATGACAGGCAGGGAAGTCAAAAGCCAGAGGTGTCCTCAAGCTCAGGGTGCTTAAATTTATGAAATATGGTTTTAGAATCAAGGCGTTTAAGGAAATATGCATAACATGAAAAATATCACTACATATATAAATTTTGAACTACTCTGCCAGACCCTTTAGTCTTGACTTTAACATTATGTTTTTTTCCCCCCTCCAAAATGTTTCATTTAAAATGTGTTAACATTCCCATATGATGATGTCATGTGTTGCTATATATAGTCGAGATCATTAAACTACATGTAGGAAGACTGAGCAGAGAAAAATGAACTATCAATGTTCAAAACATTTGTACAGATGTGCAAAAACAACGCTTGATATTTCCTTCATTGCTTCAAAAGCCAACAATTCTCAGCTCAAACTTTCCTAGGTCACTGAAGGTCTAAACTGCTAGGGTTTCATCACTCTACCATTACATCATTTACACTTTCGTTCATCATCATTAAATAGTGGGAAGACATTACAAATATTCACACTTTCTTTTATTGTCTTTTTAAAAAATAAAAAAATCGATGCCTTATTTGGTTGTCCTACGGCTGATACAACCTTCAATATGTTCAGATACTAAATCAACTAGGCCTTCATAAGTCCATGTTTTTCTTTCTCTGTCCTCTGGATGCAGAGAAGAGTACACTACTTCACAAGTCTTGAGAAAATGACCTTTCCCAAACGCAGTAAGGACCAGATAATCTGTTTCCATTTCTACAACTCTATGAAGATAGCCCATCCTTCTCCACTTCTCCAAAGTTCTACTGCCATCAAAACCCTTTCTAGTTGCATCAAAAATAATTCCAATAGTGACTATGTCAGGCTTCACCCGATAGGTTGACAATTGAGAAAGAAAAATTCTCAAGTGCTTGAAATCATTCATCTTCACATAGGCCAGCATGATAGTATTAGCAAGTGTAACATTCCATTGAACTTTGGCCTCCTGCATTTCTCCAACAATGATATCCATACCTTTTCGACTCAAAAGACAAGCATAAGAAAGGAGGCGCAGAAACCAAACAAGTTCGGTCCCACCAAAGGTCGAACGTAAATCAATCCCCAAATCTTCTAATCTAGAATACATATAGTTCTCAATATAAACTTCTGCAAGTTTTCTTATTACATCATCCTTTAAAGGGGTTTCTGAGTTCAATAGTTTAAGATAAATTTTTTCCATCTTTGTAACTATCCCGAATCTGGCATAAGCCTCAAGCATTGCAACCAAAGTAGAAGAATGCAAATACGTTTTTTTGGAAGGCATTCTTTGATATACAGATTCCATTCTCTGAAGTAGTCCACCTTTTGAATATTCTCTTATAAGTATGTTATAAGTCGTGCGACCAAGAGAACATCCATCCAACTCCATCCTTTTCACACACAAGCCCATCTCATCATACATCTTAAACTTCCCATAGCCTTGAATTAAACTTTCATAGGTTTCAGTGTCTGGCAATACGCTGGATTCTTTCATCTCACCAAGAAAAAACAAAGCATCACTAAATTTGCCTTCCATGGAGAAACCATGAATTATTGGATTGTACGCACCTGAAGGAGGTTTGAGACCATACTTTTTCATCTCCTGCAAGGCAGCCACAGCCTCTTCCATCATTCCTTCTTCAGTCAACACACGTATTATTCTGTTATAGTTGACTTCATTAATCCGTGATTCCTCAATTTTCTTCCACATATCAAATACCTATTCAAAGACCCAGTAGTCAATCACTGCAGAGATGCTACGATAACGTCTAAATTAAAACAAGAAAGAAAGAAAACCTCTTCAGTTTTCCAATTTAACGTTAAATACCGAAAGACTGTTCAAGAACTTCACTCTAATTTCAGTTTCTGATAGAATAATAGTACCACGATGCGAATTAAAGGTAACCATTTTAGCTTAGCACAACTAAGACCTATCAGGGTCATAATATTCCAGAGAGCAAGTACCTGAAGGATTTCTTTGGCTCTGGAGGCATGTTTAAGAAACCTGACGACGGCCCAGAACTGGTCTTTGGACCAATCTCCATCTTGTTGGAGTATGTGGAGAGGGCATGAATCTTGCTTCTGAAGCTTTCGCAATAAGGATTTGAGGATGCGATGCTCATGGTAAGTCTCAACAAGAAGGGTTTTGTGCTGTAGGGAAGCACTTTGTGAAAATGTATCAGTTGATGAGATGCGAACAGGAGACAGGCGGATTTGAGTGAGGAGAGAAGGGAATTTGGGGAAGAATTTGGGGTTGCAAGGTTTCGCTATTGTGGTGCGTTTGAAACGGAGATGGTGGTTTATGGGAGTCGGACTTACCAGAATCGCCATTTTAGCCAGCAACTTGATTCACTCTCTCTCTCGTTCCTCCTCCTCCTTGGCTTTGGCGCCCAAACACCAGGGCTTGATGTAAAATTACGGGAAAATCCACCGATGATTACACGTTCCCTCAATTTTTAACAACTCTTTCGACCAATTTTTTTTTTTTTTTTTTTTTTAACTTGTATGAAAGAAATTAACTAAACGCCTTATCTTGTAGGCTAACGATATGAATGAATGCTCCTTGTAAATGGAAGATCTCGGATTCAATCTCAAAAATATGTTGGAAGTATTGAACGTCTTAAAAATTATTTTATGACAATAGATGCTACTAAAAAAAATATAAAATAATTTATTAGAGTAAATACTACTTTAAAAAAATATTTTAGGGTGAATGCAACTTAGCCCATTATACTTCTAAAAATAATTACGATTTTTCAAATTTTTAATATCTAGGCTTATATATAAATATATTTTTTCCTAATCTTTATCAGACAGTGGAATCTCTCCTCCTTTTTCTTGATACAAATAGGTGGAGTTATGTATTAATAAAAGTTCAAGTACATACAATAATATTCTCTCCGATCCTAATTATAAGAGCTATTTCCTAGAATTTAGAGAGATTAAGAAAGGAAGTTAAATTAGTTAATTAAAATTATTTTCCAAAAATACCCCTAATTAACAATAGATAATTCGAAGACAGCTTGTAGCCAATTAGACTCTGCCAGGTTTCACGTTTTGGCTCAAGATTTAAGTCTGTTCCACTCATCTTTCATCAAGTTAAAACTTAAAACTATGTATTCTTCCCGCAGAATATTGATTCACACAAAAATATTCTCCTTTCTTTTGTTCCATACAAGCTAAACTAAAACCCTAAAAAAACGAAAATCAATTGGCCAGAACTTTGAATTTATATAAATTAATTATAAAAAGATTATTTAATTTTGTCGAGAAGAAGTGTTCGATTAATTTTCCTGTGTAAAGGTCGTTTTGCAGTTTCCATTACTTAATTCATAAACTGCTTTTTTTTTTTCTTTTTCTTTTTAAAAAAATGTTGCCAGAGATGACATTCTTTGAAAAGATATCTTGTATTTTGAAAAGTATTAGTAGGTGTGATATGGGAAAAATATGATAAAAATTGCTTAAAATTATTTTATAAGAAAAAAATATAATTGAGATGTATATAACATTAATGAGTTACAAATATTATTTACTTTATAAAATATATAGATGTATTATTAAATTATTATTGTCTTTAATTATTATTGAGAAAGTATAAATAGAGGTATTATAGGAAAAAAATTAACAAAAGTTAAAATTTGCTTTTATAATTAGGATCAAAATAATTTCAAAAAATACTCTTATAATTGGATACAGGATACAACAGACTCTTTGCTTCAATGGCCATCCCTTGACTTTATTGGCTTTTCATTCATTAAACTACACAGATTAAGATTATTCTCAAGCTCCTTAGCTGCGTCAACATCTCTCTCATTTCTCTCTTCTATCCTAAAAACCATTCATCATGGGATTCATTGTTCCAGATTTTACAAGAATCAAATTCCTCGAATGCTTACTGCTACACCTAAATTAAATTCCTTATTCTGATATCACCCCATCATCTGAGTTCATCATACCAAGCTCCTCCTTCTGAAAGCTCCACTGCAACAAACAACCAAGTCCTGATATTGGATTGTTCATCACCGATTCTGGTCCCAGTTCATGTTCTCACGTCAGGGAGATTTCAAATTGTTGTCACATATTTCACAGAGATTGCTTGGATCCATGGTTGGATCAGAACCAGATTACCTGCACTTTGTGCAAAGCCTACTACTTCCAGGTAACCAGAGACAAGAAACTATTCATCACTATCATTGATCAGCGGAGATCTTATCATCTTGCACAAGATCAACCTGATAATAGCTTTAACGTACGCTCTCTGATTTTCTCTCTTATTTACTTCTGAATTATAGCTGATAGTGCTACTGTTTAACATATAAATGTCTCTCTTCATGTTAGTTTCTTTTTACCTGAGTTATAACTGATATTTTTTTAACTGATATACTGTTTAACATATCTATGCCTCTGTTCATAGTTATAACTAATAGACTAACTAGGCTTTCTTTTTAGAGTTTGGCCTTTTCCAATCTCATTCAGGTACTGTTTCTGCATAGTCAACATTAGAAAGCATTCGAGTTGTGACATGACAATTAAGCCTGCCAACCAAATGACACTGACAAATAAATTTTTTTTTTTTTTTTGATACAACACTGACAAATAATTAAGCAGTGTCTTGTGGACAAACACCCAAGTGGGCTCCCAATCTGTGCTAATCTATGGATTACTGTCACCATCACAACATATTTTAAGCATAATGATTAATGATTAACTAGTTTCGCTAAACTAAACAAAATATATCAAACAATGACCTCCATGAGATTTCCTTTCCAACACTCGATGACAAATACTTGATCACCAAATATCCTATATAACTAACCACCATATGTATTGATTTTGTCTGTGAGACGGTTGCTCTGGCCCTATTTATAATACAGAGAAACAATGTTTATTTTGGTTCTCCTCATAAATTTCATAAATAATTTTTTCATATAAATGTACAAATATACTCTTCGTTTATTATTATGTTAACTTTATTTTCACATGGTATATTGTATATTTAATAGAGATAAAGTTAGAAGATCCATAAATTATAAGACAGGGACAGGGTTAATAAGGTTTAAGTTTTCCCTTGACCAATGTAAAACATGTAAAAGTAACTTATAATGGTTACTAATTGTGCTAAAGAAATTGCACGACCAAACATCTCCATGAGTGGTAATCAGCTTTTGTCTTGGTAAGCATTTGAAAATGCGTCTATCAATTTAAATGTTAATTAAAAATCTCACATTTGAAATTTAGTTAGTTATAAATTAAATAGCTCTCACCCTTCACTATCACTCAAGAAAATAAATAGATGCAGTTCACTGTCTTTATTTTCTATTTAAAGAAATTCGAAAGGCCAAACAGGATCATCCATACCATCAAATTGAGGCAGCTGGTAAAGTGAACCAAACCATGATATGACACGTTCAAGTTTCGTGGCAGAAAAATATGACTGAGGATCCACAACATATACAACCATATTCGTAGGAGGCTAGGAAGGCCAGTATCTATGAAGCAAAATATGTACCTTAATCTAAAGGGAACCTTAGCAGAACTATAATGCCACAAACACCACATGAATGACCAGAACTACTAAGCAGATCATATCCTTAGGTGGAGAGAATAAGGATAATCTTAATTTTCGCCACCGATAACTTCATCTACTTCACATTCACCGAGGATCAACAGAAGAGCAGCATACAAACTGTACCCAGTATGGTCTGCTCTTGACTTTCCTCTTTTCTCTCTTGATGTCTGCAGGATATCTTGCTGGGGAGTTCCATTCCTTTCCAGCCTCGTCTCTCACAGCCTGTGCGGAAGGGGATTCAGGGCCAAGGATGGAGTTAACGGTCGTCAACCCAGAACCATTATCTGTTGCAACTTTAACATTTTAGGAGACACTTGATTCTCTTCCAACTTTGGAGACTTGGGCTTGTTGCTATTGGCAGCCTCGCCCAGGAGGCTCTTCAAAGGTGTGCTGCTCTGTTTTCTGGTGCTCCAGTTTGTTACCTTGGCTATAATTTCTTCATTCTTCTTTCTCCCTTGAGAATCATTGACAACTTGAGTTAGGGTGGGAAACCAACCAGCCTGAGGAGACGTTGGGTTTGGTTGTTGTGGGTTATGCCCCTTCTGGCATTCTGAAGCAGCAGCTTTTGGATCATGTTCGACCAAAGTCATAAAAGATGGTGGTTCAAACAAGTCCGGTTTCTCAGATAGGGGTCCCTGAGTTGCGGCTTTTGAACAGTTCCAGTTGGATTTCCCTGCTTCTGCTGATGACAAAGCTTCACCTTCCATAATAGCTGTCGCATCAGATTGGACAGAAAGAACTGATTGACACGTCAGGAAAAAGGAAATCAATTGGCGCGTCCTCCCAAAAAATGCAAAATAATAATAATAATAAGCTTTATATAGAAAATGCAAGTAGAGATATTTCCCATTTCCCCCACAAATTTTAAAAGAGCAAACTTAGGATAAAGAAACTTCTGATGTGCATCAGATTAAACCAGAAGTAGAGATAATTAATAGTCAGCATGTAAGATATGACATATGAAGCAGATTGTACATGCGTGTTATTTACTCTATAGATCTACCTCATTCTAAACAAAAATATAATTTGCATTAACATTTGATTAATTATCCTGATATTATATATGAATAATCATCAGGGTCATGCAAAATGAGATGCTTATAAAGTACTTTCATACAGTGACTAATCACTTGTTTCCCTCTACATCTAACATACACTGGGGTAGGGTAGGAACCACCTAATGAGGCTTAAAGTTCTACACCAAAAATATGACTAACACAACTAAACCATGCATGTGCTGAGTAAAATTACTATTATAATATTTGACATCTTTGACTTCTTATCAAAACTAAAATCCATAAAAGTTTACTCAGTCCCCCAGATTTTCATCAGTTCCAAACGCATCTATTTAGTTGAAATCTTTTTCTAAAAAAATCAGATCTTAAAGAACCAAGGGAGCATTTAGGTTTAGCCTTGTTTATACTGAAAATAGTAACGCAAGCGGCAAGTTATGGTACTTTCTTTCTCTTTTATCTTCTGGACTAAAATCTGTGGCATGATGGCATCTAATGTTAAATTGAGTACCCAAAAAAAAAAAAACAAAAAAAGCTACAAGAAGCAGGAATGAGATTAAGCTTTAATTCAATAAGCACCACAACAAATTAGGAAGTTTTGATTGACCATTCAAGCATGTCGCAAATCCACCAACAGTTAACTTTCTATGGTGCAGGAGGCATTCTATTGTAATGCAACAAACGTATATACCTGAAACAGAGCCCCAGTTTCCTTCCAAACTATCACAGCGACTACCGGAGTCAACTGAAGCATCAATTGCAGATGAACCAAATTTAACCGAACTATTGCCATTTCGATCTGAAGCAGTCACAACACTAGTTCCAGAAGCTTCCCCACTGGGCTCAACAGCCATGTTATCTTCAACAGCAGGAAAAGACTGAGCAGATTGGTGAGTATCTAGATGAGAATATGGAGGGAGTTCCCTGTCATGTTTTTCTACAGCCTTTGATGGCTCTGTATCTTGTGCAAGAGGTGAATTAGAATAAGCACCACTAACTGTATTAAATTCTTCCTGTACTTTGCAGTTGTTAATGATTTCATCTCCTTGTGTGCCTTCCTTAATACCTGATACTGCATCTATACCTGTCAGTTTCCTTGCTTGTCCATCCATTACATCTTCTGAAACAATTTGGGATTCAAATGGAGTGCTACCAGAATTGGGTGACAAAGCATTTTTCACAAGGGAGGCTCCCAAACCCTGAGTATCATTTTTATCACATTTCTCTGTGTTACCAGTTTCACTGGCATCAACACTCTTAAATAAATTACTCGATGTTTTTCCTTCCAACGGCAAGAGGTCACTAGGCTGAAAAGTTCCCACCTTGATTTCAACATCATTTTCCTCATCACCTCCTTTGAATTTGCGGTTTAAGACTACACCATCTATATCGTTTCTTTTTTCCTCACAATGACTTGTTCCATCTCTATTAACTACACTAGTTTGACCGGGTGAGGAGTCAATTGATAGATTTTGGAGATTCTCTTTAGATGAGGCCACGACACCATCTTCTGGAAAACCTTTCTCTTGCGAAGTTTTACAAGCATCATCAATCTTCTGTTCTACTGAGAAGTCAGATACGTGGCTCTCATTTTTCTCCGTGTTCACAGTATTCATAAAGGCTCTAATTTCATCTGATCTTGGATTACTTTCAGCTGTCAGTGTGACTGGATAAACTACAACTTGCTCTTCAGCAAGTGCTTCTTCAACATGAGACTCATAGCGGACCTGCTCCTGCTTGATGATATCATCTGAAACATGCACATCTGGAGAAACAATCTCACTTTCTTTGCTCAATTGGCTTGACTTGAAATCAGAACGATTTTCCTCATCAATGGTATCATTCAAGCCATCTTCCTTAATTTCAAATGCTTCAGTTGAGCGCAGACTGTTGAAAGATTTTAGTGAAATTTCTTCTTCACAATCTTTAAAATCTTCAAAATCATCAGATGAGACTATAACACTACCTTCCAACAAGTTTTTGTGCTGTAAATTTTTACCAACATCATCAGACCCCAGTTCTTCAGAAGAGCTGACAGTACAAGCCTTATTAATCTCAGATTTCATAGAATCCTCAGAGGCTTCAATTTCTATTAATGTTTTATCACCATCAACAGTGTGCTTGGCAGGAGAAACTTCAGCATGCTCTTCAACCATGGGCTCACTGTTAATACACCCCTGCTTAATTTCTTCAGAGAGAACCTCTTTTTCTTCGGTCAGTTGGTTTGATTTGGAATTGGAATGGCACTCTTCAGTCACAGACGAAGTTACCTTTAAGTCATCATCCCCATGCTTCAGTGATTCAGATGAGTACGAGCTTAAAGGATTTTGTACGGCCACTCCACCTTCCAGGCCCATACAATTTTCAAACTCACTCTGAGAATGAGCTAAATCAGGATTAGACAGGGTAAAGACATCATCAACTCCTCCATTTTCCTGAAAAGCATTGACTGGATCAGTACAGGTAGCAGACTGTAACTTATGTTTTGACTCCATCTGAACAACATTAGTAGAAGCATCTGTGTCAACAACAGAATCAGCATCAGAATGAAGAGCATTATCTGGAGGCCCCACCCCCACAGAAGAAAAATCAGCATTGTATTTTTGGTCAAGTGTAGCAGCTCCATCAGCCTTTTCACCGCTTGAGGTTACCTCATCACTAACCTCTATTTTAGAAGATTTCTCACTTATTTCATCGGCAACATTATAGGTTACCTCATCATTAACCTCTATTTTAGAAGATTTCTCGCTTATTTCATCTACATTACTGGAAGATTTAGCAATCTCAACGATTTCTCTGTCTGATTCAATCCCATCCATTCCTTTCAAATTAGTCTCTGCAACAGAACTCAAATTGCTATCGGTCACATATTTGCCCGTTTCTGGAATGACGTCAGACATGGCTTCAGCTTGGCTGTGATGAGAGTTAATTGGAATACCTAAGGAATCATCACTACGCAAAGCAGTTGATGCTTCAGTCTTCAAATCTGAATCAGAAAATGATGATGGCTCCACAACAAACCCTGATGGTTGACGTGGCAACTCTGATGGTTTACCTGCCTCAACCTCTTCACTTTTTGAAGTTTCAGGGTTTGGCATTTGGAGGTCCTCACTCGACTTGACAATTAACTGGCTCACACTTCCAGCTGTGAAAGCAATTGTTAGTACAATGTTCACCACATGGAAGAGACACATCTAGCACGGGAAAAACTCAATTTCCAGTTCACGATAATTTATCAATACATATAAAAGAACACGTCAAGAAATACCTACAAGTATGGTTGAATTCCTTATCATACGAATTTTTAAATAAACCACCGAAGCAGTTTCAGTATCCCGTACAATAAAGATTCAGTATACCACGACAATTATGAGTCTTAATGAACATAAAATAGTCCCCACTAAACTTAACACTGTTAAGAGCATGATGCTACAACACTAAGAGGAAACACAAAAATACTTGTGTAAAATTCTGAATCGTTTACAAAGCAATAGCTGCATACTGATTAAAATGAGAAATCACGAAAACCAGAGATTAAGTTCTTAATTGAACAAACAAATCGGTTAAATCAGAAGTAACTTAAAAAATTTATCTGTTGATGAGGGGAAAAATAAATTGCAAACACATCAATCAGGTGTTCCAATAAATATTGAAGCTTACCATCAAAACCTTTATTTTCAGATAGCTCTGAAAGTTTTGGATCCTTTCTGTCAAATTTTTCCGCATTATTTGCTGAATCCAAACTTAATCCACCATCTGAAAAGTCTGCAATAGCATCTGAAAACACCTCATCTTCTGATCTCTTTATTTTTTCTCCGATCCCACCACCACCCTTCTCATTTTTACTCATTTCCGTCGTAGGTTTTGGGCCTGATGCATCAGATTTTACACAAATCAAAATATCAGTAGACTTGTCTCTGCAGAAAATACAAAATTAAACAAACACTAACGGAGCATTAATTTATTTCGCTAGAGGGAGTCAAGCTCGCTTAAGAACAAAAAAATTAGTTCAGTGACGGGTATTCCTTAGTAAAAAAAAAAAAAAAAATGAAATATATTATTCGACTGACTTGGCGCCTTGTGATCATCGTCAGAATCATCTGAAGCGTTGGAATGGGGATGTCCCTCTGAGTCGAACAGTTTGTAACCTTCAATGGTTCCACAGATCCTCTTGTGAGCACGCCTGTGTTTGGCACTTGGATGCGGATTTGGGAAGGGCCATCCACATTTGTGACACAAATGGACTCCATGACTCTCGTGCCCTTCAAAATCAACAAGGGAGCATCAAAATCGTCCATTCCAGAAACTCATAAAAGCAACCAAAAGGAAAGAAAAGTCATAGACAGAGACTTTTCCTTTAGAAAACCAGAAAGACAAAGACTTCTCCGTTAAAGAAATCAGAAAGATATACGATATAAAAGGAGAGAAAGAAGGAGCAAGATTAAGAAAAACGAGACAGGCTCGGAGACTAATTAAAAAACACGGGAAGAGCTGAAAGCACCTGGAGTGTGAATTCGTCTATGATCTTGGTCATCCATGTACAAGAAAACTAGAGCAATGGATCAGATAAAAGGAGACCGAACAAGCAAAAAGCAATCGGAGGATGAATGAGCTGTGAGAGAAGGAATGGAGCAGACTGTGATGAAGCAGATAGAAGATGACTTGCTGGTAGAAGTAGAGACACCAAAGTGAGGAGAGACCAGACCAGCGAGAGCAGAGTGGGGTACACAGATACGGCGCACAGGCCCAACACAGGCACAATTGTCCTACCCTACCCCGGGTCCGCGTCGTTTTGCTGGATGAGTTTTGAAGTTCATGGTTGAGTTCAGCGCTTAATGCGATGCGGCCTACCCCTCGTTCTTCTTCAATATTCACTAATGACTATACGGAAGGATCTCATAGTCTTTTCAGAGATATCAAAGGGTGAAAATGAATGTCATGGATAAGGCCATTGGAGTCAACCGCAGAGGATAGAAACCTTGCGAAGCAGGTGCGTAGTGCCCGTGACAACCTTTCCGCTTTGAGGAGCAAAATTACACACGTGGTTACATTTTTGGAGCAAAAGTGCCATTTGACGTTAGTTGACCAAACGGAGTGAACAGTACATATGACGTGGAGGCTGAAATGGATTGAAAAGAAGCCAAATAAGAAGGAGAAATGCTGATTAGGATAGAGTTGGAAAGTAAAAAAAAAAAAAAAATGTGAAAGACAAAAGGATCGGGTTTCATACGCTGGTGAAGATGAAATTTGGGGGAAAGAATAGGAACCCTAATTTTCGCCCACCGTGATCATCTCCGACCACCGTCGTTGGATCTTCCCTCCCCGGTCCTTGGCTCCGTCGTCCGTCACCGAGAAGGCCCTCACCACCACCGTTATTTCCGGCGAACAGAGAGAAGGGGAGGCTGGGAGACTGAAATCGCAGACATCGACGTCGCGATAGGAGCAGGAAGTTGGGATAAAACACCTCGCGTCTACCAGCACAAATAGGTGCCATAAGGTACCCATAGAAATTTTATGTTATCATCGACTTTGTTGGAGATCACTAAATAGATACAAATAGGTGCAAATTCTGACATTACCACAACCCACTTGGTTCTTTCGTTTCGCTCCTTTCCTTTCTCGTCTAGTCATCGACTTTGTTGGAGATCACTAAATAGATTCTTGGTTCGTTTCGCTCCTTTCCTTTCTCGCTTTCGGTCTATGCGGTTTGCTTCACATCTATTTCATGCTTAATTTCTTGCCACTGGGCGTTGGATACAAAAAGGTGTTGGAAATGCGACAAAGGGATCAGAATTTCATAAAAGAGTTTAGACAAGTAGAATGCAGATATCCTTTATTTTAACTTGGATTTTCATGATTATTTGATCCTTCATTTCTAGATTTTTTCCCCCATCTCCTTCCAAGCACTTGTATTTTTCCTTTTTCAGGATGCTTCCTTCCCATGTCTTGTAATGCATGCTTGTCGCAGGTTTAGGCATCACCCACTGTTGTAGTCATATCCTAGTCGCATATGGAAACTAGCAAAACTTTTAGCAACCTAGGAATGATTGAACTTTTACCACAAAGCTGAGTAGTTACGAACTTGAGATATTTCAAGGTTGAGTTTGGAGTAGAAATTTGCTATGCATTATAAATGTAAATGTAAATGTATAATTCTTGTTTCATTATGGTCCCATTTGACAGTATTTCCTTGGAAAAAAATGTTTATGTGGTTTTTTTGTTTGCAAGGTTAATCACTTCTTACTTTATGGCTTCATCTTCTACATCAACGACGGGGAGAAGTAGGAAAGCGAGAAGAAAGGTTGTCTTTGTGAGAAGACCCAGTCGCGAGGAACAATACGAAGGTCCGGTGCGATACTGCTATCACAATTTGTTGGCTCCCAGGTGGATGTCATGGTCAGAAGGAAACCCCGGAAGGAGGTTTTATGGGTGCCGTAATTACTACGAGGTAAGTTTTGTTAGATGTGGGATAAGATTTTAAGTTGCGTGGCTTGTCGATTTCTAACCGTTGGTTAAATTATATCATAGGATGGTGGGTGTGGATATTTCCAATGGCATGATGCTGTGTTTGGGGAAAGGGAAAATGAAGTTATCAAAGATCTACTCAATGACATAGACAAGCTATATGAGGAGAACAACCAACTTCGAAGAGGGAAGGCATGTGCGAAATGTGAACATTTACTGAAAGGAAGTGCAGTGAACAACAAGATACAATGGAAGTTCAAACTCACATTAGCAACATTGTTACTCACTTGGGTGGTTGTTATTTATAATGTATCTGTAAGGGTTAATGTTTAGGCAAAATTCCACTGATGTAAACTATTTTTGATGTACTTGTTGATTCACTTCTATGTATGGACAAGTCAAGTGATATGTATGGACAAGAAAGTGCATGAATTGTAATGTAATTGGAAATGTTATATTCTTAGGTCCATCTTCTAAAGTCATTGAAACATGAAAAAACCTCAATTGCTACAATTCTTGGGTGGACGATAAAAACAAAACTATCAACATGAGTTATTCGTCCCTGTAAGGGTTAATGTTTATAAATGTTTTGCCCCTATTTGCACAGCCACAATACTCCTATCATCCACAAATTTATGATGAAGAGTACTTCACATATATTCTTTCGGTATGTGCATGTTACAAATGGTAACCTGACAGTACCCATACAACCAATGCAAAAATCGTGCACAAATATTCAACAAAGTTACCAAACTCGATAAACACAAATATATTGATATCAACATAGTTTCCCTGCTTCATATGTATTCATAATTTCCCTGCTTCATAATACAAAGCCAAGGGAAAACTATTACACGACTTGGGCATTTACAAACAATGTGCATGTTACAAATGGTAACCTGACAGTACCCATACAACCAATGCAAAAATCGTGCACAAAATTACAAAACCAAACTCGATAACCACAAATATATTGATATCAAAACTATTATCTATCATGAAGGGGGACCAACGGTAATTACAAAGCCAAGGGAAAACTATTACACGACTTGGGCATTTACAAACAACAATTACTATAGTTGAATTCTATGGCTTTATCTAATTGTTTCTTTGCACTTTGGCCTTTACAATTTCCATACCAAAATAATGACAAAACAATTGCACACAAATGTAGACATAGCCCTAATTAATAGTCTTCTTTACTTTGTCATTGTTCGCAGCAAGACGTGATAGCAGCTGTGAAGTTGTGAGACAAGGTTGTCCTCTCCATTGCAAACCTCGTGGTTGAAAAGGAAGGTCGGAGGGGGGACCAACGGTGGGTGATTGTGGTTGAAACTGAATTGATCTTAAATCGTCACCCCCGCGAGTTACAACCTCGGGACAACCTCATTTCCCTTTCATTGGGAATGGGAAAATGTGTTTGGGGATCAGCTATCCTGCGCATATAGTCTTGGGATGTGCCCTCTTCAATTACAAATTCTGAATTCATACCAGGCTGCAATACGCAATCAGTATAAATGATTAAACCAATCATAATAGAGATATCGGTCACATCCAACTCCAGAAAGCATTATAACAACCCAGAAAGCATAAATAAAGCTATAACCAAGTGACAGCAGTTAAATACAGCTCACAACAGAAAATATCAGATACGACATCACTGAGTTCACCAGATTACAACAGTTAAAAAGTCTTACGAACAGTGGAGATGACTTACATTATAAACACTACGTCCTGTGGCCTCGTCATATCTGATCCCAAACCCATATCCACCTCTTCCATGTCTGGTCGAGGCCCTTCTTGTACTAGGAGGTCGTGAATGGGAGGGTGCTGTTTGAGTTGTGTTGTGTTCTTCTTGTGTTGGTTGAGGGGGCTGTTGAGAGTTGAAGGGATGGGATGGGGATTGTGGTTGGCTGCCTTGTGTTGGTTGAGGGGGTTGTTGAGAGTTGAAGGGATGGGATGGGGATTGTGGTTGGTTGCCTTGTGTTGGTTGAGGGGGTTGTTGGTTGGCCGTGCACCTCCCTTCTGTTGGGCGTGTTGGCAATCTCTGACTCAAACAAATAGGCTGCCATAGTTAGATGCATTAGTACATACACAATTCTACAATTCAAAAAGTAGAGACAAATACGTTAAAAACTTACCTCCTTACACCTTGATTTGTTGTGGCCTGCTTGGTTGCAGCGGGAGCATTTGTGTATCTTTCCTCGCCTAGTTAATCTTTCAATTCCCCCTTGTTGAGGCATATCAGATGCAGACGAGGCAGATCTGTGGTGGCCAGATCTGGATGTTTTCCTCCTTCTGTCAGCTTCCTCAGTTCTGGTCCTTCTCTTAGGAGGCCGACCAGGCAAATTGGTTACAATTGGAGGCAACAATGGTCCAAAATGTGTTGTGTCCCAGAATTTTTTTCCCCTAACCGGCTGTAATTTTGCTCTATAGGCCTTCACATATGTGTGTTTGTGATAGTAGTGTGAAATGTGAGCCTTCGGCTCTACCTTAGCATGAAACATAGCACATATGGCATGTTGGCAAGGTATTCCCGTTAAATCCCAAGCCCTACATGTACACATGCCTCTAGAAATTTTAACTATGTGCCTATCTTTCCCCTCCGCAACCTCATAACCATCATCCCCATTAAAACAGACTCTACAATCATTCGCTAGGAACCTATTGCACTCAAGCAACTCCATACATTTAGGGCTGAAATCGGTTTTCGGCCCACGAACATTTCTCTCACTATCGCCCACTTACCCATCATCTTTAACCTAATGCCATCAAACATCCTAATCACAGGTAAAAACCTATACTCGTCTATCCAAGCATTAAAGGACTCACTCATGTTGTTGTCCACCACCCAAGACCTACATCTAGAACTAAAATAAGCTCTAACCCAACATTGTATAGGGTAACTTACTGCATCAGTGGCTGCCTCCTTCCTCAGATTTCCAAGCCGTGTAAGGTTGTCCTTGAAATCCTCCGCATAGGTACTCCAGGCACAACTCCAGATTTTTTTTTTGAATTCGTTGCCCCTCCATTTCTTGCTCCAATTCGCATAGATGTGTCGGGCACAAAATCTATGCTCAGCCCCCGGCAGCACATCACTAACAGCATTGGCAAGTCCCTTTGAAAATAAACAAGCCATTAAAACCTTGTGTTATTCATTAATCTAAAAAGTTGTCATATAAAATTGTGAGTTATGTTGTTACCTTTTGCATGTCACTCATCAGCGTAACATTGTCACCACTGCCTAATTGGAGAGATTGTTGCAGCCATTGAATGAACCAATTCCAATGATGTGTATTTTCCTTCTCAACTAATGCAACCGCCAAAGGATACAATGAGTCGTTCCCATCAACCCCCACCGCCGTCAACAATATTCCTCCGAATTTTCCCTTCAAAAATGTGCCATCCACACCAATCAATGGCCTGCAGCCTTCCTTCCAACCAACCTGAAAAAAAAAATCCTAATAAGTACAAACTGACCAAATGACGTAGTTTGTGTTCAGCAAATAAAATAAAACAGAAAAACTAAAAGTTTATTACAATGAAAGGGTTAAATGGTTGTGATACCTTCGAGGCATGGAAGCATACGTACATGCGCTTGAATATTCTTCGCCCCTGTTCCAACCCCTCTTGGCTCACTTCAACACACACGTCTGAACCAGGGTTGGACAACCTCAATTCATTACAATATGCCTCTAAGTGTGCAAACTCATCCCTAAAACTACCTTCCATTTCCTCCATTATCATTCTCTTTGCCCTCTTGCATTTATGGACACTCACATTGACCTTTAGATCCCGCTGGACCTCCCTCTTCATCTCTTTGGACTTGAATTTTGGGTCTTCTTGCACCTTGTTCTTAAAATACTCAGCCACCCATTTTGTGGTAGCCCTTGGATTTTCAAACACACGTGCACACATGTGTTCATGATCCAATGACTTCACTTGCCACCCCACACTTTGCCCATGTGTAGAGGCATATAGTGTAAAAGGGCAACCATCTTCACACACCACCCTAAATGTCTTCCTATCAGAACGCACAATTCTAAGGTTAACCCCCCGGCTGATAGCATAGTCATCTACAGCCCTTTTAAGCTCTTTTTTATCTTCAAACGTCTTCCCAATCACAAAAGATGGCATTCTACCCGATGGTTCAGCCTCAGGTAGAACACAGAGCTGTTGGAGAGGGACATCATCATTTTCACTCCCCAATCGATCCTCATCAGCATCACTCTCATCACTCTCATCGTCCACATCAGAGTCCCCAACTTCTGAGTCAACGTAGATGCTCTCTTCTATATATGAACTACTACTTTGGCTTTGCCCTACATAACTGTCATCATCACAACTATCATCATACACATTAACATCACTTTCATCGTCTGGAACATTATACTCTTCCCCAAGGAATTCTATTTCATCATAGTCATCAACCGGTCCAGTTTCTTCAATGAACCCTTCGACATTTCCTCTTACAGTGAACTCCTCATTCAATGTTTCCTGTCTAGAACTTTGACCATTCCCTTTCGCCGTATTTTCACTCCCTTCTTGGTTTACCACTTTTTCCTTCCCCTTTGACGACATTTCCACTACACATATAATGTATAAATTATTTCAAATACTCATTTATTATACATTCAGCCATAACTCAATGAAAAAATAATCAAAGTACCCAATCATAAAGTGAAAACAGATCATAGTTCATAAATTTGTAAATACAGGAGAAACTAAAACTGATTAGTGGAAAAGTGAAAAATGAGCATTAGTGGATGGGTGCACTAGCTAGGTGTAGGTGTAGGTGTATGTGCTTAAAATTATTATAAGCATTAAACAAAGCCATATCATGCAATTGAATGAATCCCTAGTATTTAGCACTCTTAGACACTCAAAGAAATAGTAAGGAACAACAATGAGTGGTAAGGAACAGAGATAGAAACTAATCTTCTTTCCTTTTTCTCAATGACAATCAGTCTGGTTCACTCACTTTTTTGTCTCAAAGCAAAATATGAAATCACCACATCAGGTGTGGAATAAGTGCATCTGTCACGTTAACAAAACAGCAAATTGGGATACCAAGGAATGTTGCAAGCTTCAGTTACATAACAAGAGTTTCAGCAAAGAGAGTGCGGCCAAATTGTTTGTTCAAGAGAAATGCACAATTTCAAGCAGCAAGGGAATACAATTTTAGACTTTCAACACCAATTTCTTTGCTATAACTGAAATCTAAGTATCAATCAACAACCACAGCAGACTTGCACTAATTACAGATCCAAGATCATATGCAACAGACTTTGTAATTCAAGACAAATGATTCAGCAACCCAAGAAAACTACCAGAATTATAAAATGCAGACAAAAACTCAAAACACATTGTTTCATGATCCTCAGTCATGCACGAACGAAATGCAGACATAACAGCAGCAGGCATAACAACAAGGAAACCCAAAAAATCAAAATCATGCTCAATAAACAGCTGAATATAGAAAAAAGGAACAAAAACACAGTCATAAAAATAAATTCAAATAAGCCAGACCTGTATCATACAGTGTCAGCTCACGATTACAGGAAAAAAACACAGGCATCAAAAGAAATTCAAATAAGCAAGGGAAAGCACGCACAAGAAGTCATAACACATAAGAGAAAAAGGAAGAATCAACCTTGCAGTCACTGTGTCCTTCAGCTTCTTGCTTTCTTCTGGTAACGGCAACTCCTTCGAAACGGAGTAGTTTAGGGTTCCTCCTCTTTCTCTTTCTTCTTCCGTGCGTCGACCAGAGTGGATTCCGTGCGTCGACCAGAGTGGATTTTACAAGGATTGCTGTCGGACAATATTGGATTGGCGATTAGGGTTTTGGATTGGGGATTAGGGTTCTGGATTGGGGATTAGGGTTTTCGATTGAGGATTAGGGTTCTTGATTGGGGATTAGGGTTTTCGATTGAGGATTAGGGTTCTGGATTGGGGATTAGGGTTCTGGATTGGGGATTAGGGTTAGGGTTACTCTCCTTTCTTACTTGATTCGTGTGGCGATGACAAATTGCTCTCCGTCGATGGGATTCTTCAGCAAGTCGGAATTCTTCACCGTCGTTCTCCGCCGTTCACCGTCCTTCACTGTCCTTCGCTGTCCTTCACCGTCCTTCAATGTCGTTCACGGTCGATAGAACCGTCCTTCGGCAAGTAGGAATTCTTTCGTTCCCGTCGTTCTCCGTTCGTCGTTCTCTCCTCGTTCTCGTTCTCTCCTCGCTTTTTCCAAATCTTTCCTCTTTCAGATCCGTCGATAGAACCCTAGCTCGTGGTTCTCAACTCAGCTCGTCGTTCTCTCCTGAATTCTTCCAATTCTTTCCTCTTTCAGATGTTTTTTATTTTGTCCCCAATTTCGTTTTAACCCAATCCCGTCCCCATTGCTTTTTTTTTTCCCACGTGTAATCCTCATAAAATGTTATATTTTATCCTAATCACCACTCATCTGTCCAGGTGGCCTTCTTCTCAGTCCAAATCAATGTCCACATCAGCATCCATCCAACTTGACGTTGACCGTTTGGTCAACTAACGTCAAATGGCACTTTTGCTCCAAAAATGTAACCACGTGTGTAATTTTGCTCCTCAAAAAAGCTCGTGGTCTTTTTTTTTTGTATCTAATTAATATTTAAAATATATTTTTAGTATTAGTCCAATCTTAAAATATTTTTAAAATCCTAAAATAATTTCTTAAGATTATAAAGTATTTTAAGATCACGGTCAATATATCAAGTATTTTTTTACACTGCCAATTTTGAAGTATTTTTTAGTAATTCATTCAATAAATGAAATATTTTTTCAAATCCAAAATTTTAGGATCTTAAAAAATATTTTATAATATCGACCGATATTAAAAAGTACTTCAGGAGGGACAGTCAAGATTAATTTAAATCAATGATTTAAATTGATTGAGGAGGGATGATGAGAATATAAGATAATGAGAAGATTCAATTCCTATTTCTGACCTTCTTTCTAAATATTATATGAAGTCTAAGAAGCATGGCAATAGTCCAAGTTGATCATAATACGATTTAATTCTTAGACATTTAAATAAATGCATGAATACTTAATTTGCTCTTTTGTTGCCCCCATGAGTATAAAACGAAAGATGAGGAAATTATTTTTAAAAAGGAAAAATAAAATAAAAGTAGTGAGTTTGTTGGTTAGCGGGCTGCTCCGGCAAGTATGGACTTTGGATTCCACGTTACGGTGTCGCCGACACGGTAGAGCAGTCCATGTTGCCGTACGAAAGTACTTCATCCCCACAAATATTACTACTATCTATCACACACATTTTTTATCAATTTAAAAGCAATGTCAACTCCATAAAACAAGCAATATACGTGCCAATAATATACCAAAACACCAATTAAGGTTTAGAAATCTATTAAAAAATATGTGAAAAATGAAGGAATGCCAATTGTATGTACTCCTTTGGATGCTGTTTATAAGAGTTTGAAATCTAAGTTATCTTGATATTATTTATACTTATTTGAATTAGCATTAGAAAAAATGTCCATACAAGTTGAAATAAAGCTTTGATTACATATTTACCTTGTAAGCGGTTGATTACATTGGAAAAGCATATTTTACCGCTAATCCAACCACCATTTGAGCTTAATTTATCAATTTTTTTTTTACTATATTTGTCCATAATTAATCATATTCTCACTATTACAAAAAACGTCAAAAATGTCCTAAATTTGACTCAACTTACGTCCTTTTTTCGAGGGACGTCTCGTAAGGAGTAGTTAAAAAAAATTACTTCAATTACTTTTGGCGTCCTGAATAAATTTCAAAACGCCTTATGTAGGCGTCCTAAACTAAATTCAGGACGCCGCATTGCATTTTTTTTTTTTAAAAAAAAAACCCAGTTCGGGGTAGCCGCGGAAGAAGAGCAGATCAACAAATCAACATTCAAATTCCAGAAATACTTCCAGAAGGAGGAGCAACCTCAGAAGACGGATGAACAGTGGTAAGCATGGAAAAAACCAAGCAAATCAGTCGATAGCATATATTCAAAAGTCATTAACAGTTCCAACCAAACAAAAAAAGATCTACAATCATATATTCAAAATCAAATTTTACAAGACAATACATCTGTCGATAGCACATTCCAAATGTCATTAGCAGATTTAACCAAAAAAAAAACAAAGATCTAAATTCATAATCAATTCAAATTTTAGATTCATTTGAACCTCCATCGGAGGAAGAGATCGACGTCGATCTGCAACCCAGGTCTGTCGAAGATTCATTCTCAACCTAGGTCTGTCGATCTACACAACCCATAGACCGACGTACCTGAATCCGGTTGTGTTTTGCCATCGGCACCCACGAGCTTGGTTTTGGGTTTCAGGAAGGAGGCGGAGTAAGAGAGAGCCGCGGAGTATAAGAGACGACGGAACAGCCGGAAGCGCGGCAGAGACAGAGGAGATGTGCTGGGGAGTATGAGAGACGGAGCAGCTTGAGGCGCGGCGTGGCGGAGATGGAGGAGACGTCGGCGAAAAGGGATATCGGACATAGGGAATGAGGCGGAGAGTGAAGTGTGTGCGATTTCAAGAGAGGGAAATGACGAAAGGTATCGTGTCGATCCGTAGTGAATTTTGGCGACTGAATTAATATTCGGGCGCCAAAATTTAAAATTAGCGAATACTTGAATTTAATTAGGTCGCCCAAATTCTACAATTGGCGACCTAAATTAAATTTAGGTCGCCAAAATTCTCAAATTTTTTGATTTCTTTGATTTGATTTGAATTTATTTCTTTGAGCCATAATTTTCCTTTTAGGCATCTTAAATATATATTTTTGATTTCTTTGATTTGATTTGATTAGTATTATTTTCAATTTCTTTGATTTGATTAGTATTATTTTCGATTTCTTTGATTTAATTAGTAAAAGTTTCGATTTCTTTGATTTGATTTGATTATTTTTAATTTCTTTGATTTGTTTAGTAAAAGATTTCGATTTCGATTTATTTGATTTGATTTGATTATTTTCAATTTCTTTGATTTGATTAGTAAAAGTTTCGATTTTTTTGATTTGATTTAATTAATTTCCTTTGTTGATTTGCACCAAAAAATTCTCCTAATATCTTAAATTGTGCCAAAAATGTTGATTTTAGGCGTCGTGAATATATTAAAGGTTGTCAAAAATAATTTTTTGACGTCCTGAACCTATTTCAGGATGCCAAAAAAATTTCTAGTGTCAAAAAATTTCCCAAATATCCTAAATTGTGCCAAAAATACTGATTTTAGGCGTCCTAAACCTATTTCAGGACGCCAAAAAAATTTATAGCACCATAAAATTCCCCAAATATCAAAATTGCGTAAAAAATACTGATTTTAGGCGTCCTGAATGTATTTCATGACGCCCAAAATAATATTTTGACGTCCTAAATTAATATTTAGAATGTCTAAAGTCTCAAACTCAAGTAAATAATTACAGCAATGCCACCGCCTTCATTTTTTTTAAAAATGATGTCTTTTAGGATAGTAGTGTCTATATTTTGTAGTAGTGTCTTTATCATGATCTTTTTCCCGTATTGCATTACTATCTTTCATGTTTATTCTCATTTTTACTACATTTATCTTCTTATTTTCTTCCTTATAAATGAGAGTATACTTAAAAAATGGAACGTTTATTCCTTTATAGATATGTACCTTTGGTTATTTTTCTATGATCTTAAATGCCCATTCGTTTTTCGTTAACTTAAATTTAGAGTTCTCTGACAAACAAAAGACATATGGGATAAAATATCTGCACATAAAACGCGATCTAAGCAAGGGAGCAAAAAAGGGAGCGAGTATACCGAGACAAAACTTTTTTGGGATCTAGCCCATGTCATAAGGTTGAGATTATTGGTGTGTTTTCAAAAGTGTTTATTTATATAAATTAAGATAAAAATCTTATCACATACATATCTTATATATTTGGCTTCCCTTATATATCCATGACCGTCCTTTTCCTTAATTTTTTTCTTTTCCATCAATGAATTTCAACTATTCATATTTAACATGTTATATCTTTAAGGTAGAATTGTAATAATATTTTTATAATATGTTAAATATGAGTCATTGAGATCTTAATCCAATAGTGAAAAAGTAATGAGGAGGGTAAGGGATAGAGCTGGGAATCAGGGCCGGCCGGCCCGATAGGGCTAGGGGTAAGGAAAACATCTGTTTTTCAAAGTCCGGCCCGAAAGTACCAGGATCAAGGCCGACCCTACAAGGGGTTTGAAAATTACTATTCTAAATTTTAATATTCTCGCCTTCGATTTTTTTTTTAAAGAAATATAATTAGTAAATTACAACCATTAAAGTTCTAATCTATCAAATAAATGTTATCAACATTAATATCTAAACAATATAAATCATTCAACAAATAAGCACATTCATTAATTCGTAATAAAAAAACAAATAAACACAAAGAATATGTTTTTTTTTTCTTTTTAAAAAAAAATATTAAACAAATGAATTGCTTTATGTATGCCCATGACAAAATGTCTTTCCCTCTCGTAATTTTTGTGTCTGCAGATTTCTTCTGGGTTCATGCATAATTTTAGTGACTAGCTAAAAATAATTATACTTATTTTACACAAAATATATTTATAATTTATTACTTATATAATATTGTAATACCAAAGTATGCGTTTATTTAATATGAAAACATCCCTTCTTTAAAATTTATAATAACTAATTATGTGTTTTAATACGTAATAATAATAAACATAAAAAAGGTTATAGTTTAAACTAAAAAAACCAAGTAATTACAAATAAACACATTTATTACCTGGAAGTCTAAGTAATTAATTTGTTTTTTTTAAAAAGCTACAGTTATACGGGCTTAACGGGCTGACCCGATTAAGTCCGAGGCCCTACAGGATCAATTTCAAATTTCTGGCCTATTTTTCAAGTCCGAGCCCTGCAGAGCCAGGGCTTAAATGGGCCGGCCCGATTTCCCGACTCTAAGGAATATACTCCCTCCGTCTTTATTATAAGACACTAACTAGTAAGTTTATTTGATCCTTTTTATAAGGCACTTGCTTGTTCCCAATGAGCATTGATTATGTTTTTCCATATCTTCCCGTAATTAATAAGAGTAGTGGATAAGAGTGATAATTAATATAATATTAGTTTAGTGCAATTAGTAGGGATAATAATAAAAATTACTTATATTCCACGACAACTTTATTGATTTTAACTGTTTTTATTGGTTTGTGAGAAAAGTTAGTTGGTGCCTTACAATAAGGATTAGAAAAAATATGAGAGAAGCCAAATTCTTATCTCATATACTATAAATCATGATGGAAGAGGCTACTTCTAAAGGTTCAAATCGTTATTTAAATTAGCACCATAACTTTATGAGTGTTCATATACATGCTTTTGAAATGGTAGTCTTTGTGATTCTATACATAAGACACAGTTTGTATGTTAAGTTACTAAGTTGCACTGTATCTAAGACTAGTTATTTTTCAAATAAAATAACACAACGAATCCAATGCTGAAAGAACACGCGCGCACATAAAATAGAATCCATGCAAGTAGGATTTTTGATAAAAACAGGGTCCAGAAATGAAGGAAAAAAGAGGGACAGTAATAAGTGGGGGCCACAACCGGTACGGTGGTTGGCATCCACGTGGAGAAGAAATAGAAGAACCATAATAATAGTTTTGGGGAAATTAATTAATTTCAGGTGAGGTGGGTAGCAGGCTGCGTGGCTTTGAAGATAAAATAAGTTAATAATTAGTAAATGGTTAATTTAAATATTTAATTTAAGTTATAAACTGCATCCCAAGTCATTCCATTCCACTGAATTAAATAATTGGCTCATGTTTGTCTCCTTCCACAAACAGCTGGCCCTCCTCCCACTTTTACCCACCTTTTCTCCCTCACCCTCACGCCATCATTATTATTATTATCAGTTACTTTTTTTATTCAAAATTAAAAAAAAATGGTTATTCATAACATAAAGCATCCTCATATATTTGTTTGCCAATTTCATTCATTCTCAAGTGATATTTGATTGTTTCGTCAATCATAATACTTTCTCCCCATTCTCCTCATGCTTTAAAATTTAATATAGACATATATCATATGCCCTGTTGTGGTGCAGAAGCTTGAAGGCTTCCTAGTTTCTACAAGAAATGGGAAGGTTTTTTTTTTTTTTTTTTTTTTTTTTATATATAAATTTTAGAAAAAATGTTGACTGACTCACTTTTTTATGATTTAAGGGCGGGGGCAAAGTCTCATTTTTTTTTAGGTGATATCAATGTTGGATAGGGCGGTATGCGTTATCCTCAAAAGTTTACATAGGCATCAACGATTTATGATGTATCCTTCAACGCCTTAACCAACTCTTAGATCAAACTCTCTACTTTTAATAAAAGTGTCCCACAAAGGGGTATAAGGGTTGAAGAATATGAATCACAAATTCACAATGGTCTGCTTGGTCCAGCACAAGTAACCTTAGTTGGGCTTTTCTAACATAGCCCATAATACTAGGATGGGTCACTTGGGCTTGATCTGATGGGCCTGATTCCATGCCCCTGATCCGTGACTGTAAGAATGAGCCGGAGACGTGACCGGGGGTTTATCTAGCTTTCTATACAAAGCTTGTATGAGCCGACAGTTTCTCAGTAACTAATAAGGTAGGCATGGAGATACTGGATTAATGCATGTGAACAAGTTTTTATTTTAGGTTGTGATCACACCCTCTTTTACACTCCAAAAAAAAAAAAAAAACAGAGAAGACTCGTCGTTCTTTGAACTAGTTTAAAGTTGCAGTGTAACCAATACAAAGAAGATGGGATCAAACGGGTTAATATGAATGTCCAATCGTTCATCAACACTTTTCAACCCCCCCCCAAAAAAAAAAAAAAAAACTTACCTCAATTTTTCACTTACCATTTATTGTTTTTTCAATTACTAAGTGACTAGTAGGAAAACAACGACAGTTGAAGGGCTAATTAAAAATTGAGACAATTACTGTGAGATCCTAAAGAAGATATTTGATAATAAAAAAGTTTTAATGACAAGTGATTAATCTAAATTTTTAATCATTTTTATTTAAACATTTCTAGGTCATTGTATGCTCTTTACTCTCAGTCACTCTTTGGTTAATTTATTTATCTATAACTTAATTTGGGAGAATTACCATGGCTTGATTAATTAATTAATACTCCCTCAATAACTATTTATTAGATCTCATTTTTTTAATAGGCTTGTCTTTTTCCATAAAGTCCTATTTGAGTTTCTCCTACTAATAAACGCATCTCTCTACTCATTTCATCTTTAATAAATTTCATACGTTGGATAATTAAAATGTCACTCATTTCTTTTTCTTTTTTTTTGGTAAAAATTGGGGCTCAATCTCCCTTAACTTTACTAAAATTAACCAAGATCTAAATGTGGGTAAACAACTCTCATAATATCTCTGTATAAAAAATCTACCACCCTTATTGGAGGAGAATAAAAAACAGTAAAATTCTCATTACAAATAAAGCTATACTTGGCTAACCAATCAGCCACATTATTGCATTCGCATAAAATATGGGAAAAACAAATATGAAGCTCCTCGTTATTGTCTCGTAGCCATGCATTCAAAGTTCTATCTGTAGTCCTTCATTGGATCCAAGCATCCTAAATCATGTGTAAAGTCAAAGCTGAGTCTCCTTCTATTATATCATATTATCTCTTGTGGTGCATTCTTTTTTCATAATTTTTCTCACTATTGCCCATTCTCTTATTCATTTATAAATAAGGACACAATTCTGAAAAAAAAACATACGGTTTGCTTTCAGTTCTTAATATAAGACATATTTACCTAATTTGATTGAATTAAAGAAGCTAGTCAGGTTAGTTAATACGAAATGTATTTTTTAAAATATCCTAATCATCTTTCTTAATTCTTTCCCCTCTTTATTATTGTTTACGAAGCATTAATAAAGATAAATTTAAAAAATTGACAATATAAAAATTAGGGAAAATCCATATGGGGGTCCTTTTAATGAGGAAAAAATCCCAAAAAAGGTCACAGGGCCTTTTATGGTCTAAATTCATTAAAACGTTAACAACTAAATCAGTCTCATTAACAACTAAATCAATACTCGTTAACAACTAAATCAGTCGTATTAACAACTAGATCAGTCACATTAACAACTATATCACCTCATTAACAAATATATCATTTTCATTAACAACTAACGTTTTAATGAATTTATCTAGAAAAGGTCCAGAGCCTTTCATTTTCTCTAAAAATTATATCTTGTATTTAAAAAAACTCTGAAAATATATATTTTTATTAAGAAGCGGAGGGAATATTTCGTAAGGTGGAGTAATTTTTCTCAAAGCATTTTTGGCGGAAAGAGAACAAAGGGCGCCAGCGGCTCCGTGAATTTTTCATTAATTACATTAATCCTCCCTAGTGCCTCCCGAGTGGTGACCTGAATTTCTCGCTTTGGGGCCTTTTCGCTTTCGTCTTCCCAACCTTTACCTTTTCCTCTGCTTCAAGGTATCTGTCACTCTCTCACGCTCCGCTCACACACTTTGCTTCTCTTCCTGCCATAATTCTCTCACTTTTCCCGCACTATGAACTTCGGCAACTCCGATACACCCAAAGTTTTCTCACTATCAGAGCAGCCCCATCTCCCACTCCGCAATGTTTTCGCCGACCTTCAATGGCGTTGTTCTGCTTTCGCCCACAACCTCACCCATCTCCCCTTCCTCGACCTCCAAAACACCATATCCAATCTTCAGTGTCATGCAAAGCATGCCTTAGATGCCGGGATGACCAACTTTTATCTCACTTGTTCTCCCGGGAGAAGCCCCGCTTGGGCGTCCCTTGCCCATAACAATACTGAGTTTCGCCGCCCTGTAAGGACCTTGTCGACCGAAGCCATCGAAGAACGTTTGGCCGGCGTGCCTGTCTACGCACTCAGCAATGCTGCCGAGGAATTCGTGCTGGTTTCGGGCACCTCAACCGGCAAGAATCTTGGGTTGTTTTGCTTAAAGAAGGACGATGCTGAGGCTCTTCTTGAGCAAGTTAAAAGTGTTGACCCGGCAATGAGAATTGGGTCCAAAGTGGTGCCTGTTGCTTTGAACAAGGTTCACACTTGCTGCTGTTTTTGACGCTGTGAGTAGTTTTTTTTGGGGGAAAAAGGTGGAATCTATGTGTCACTGTGGGGTTTTTTGTGCAGGTCTTTCAGCTCAAGGTGGATGGAGTGGCCTTCAGATTGATTCCAGAGTCTTCTCAAGTACAGAATGCTCTGAGAGTGAGTGGTTCATAACTTTGTCATGTTATCTTTCCACTACTTTGTTATTATATATGTTACTCCTATTTATAAGATAAAATTGACTTTTTTTCGAGAGAGATTAAAGAAGCTAATTAATTATTTTAGAGTTTATATTTTTATTTCTCTCTAAACTAATTAGTTCGATCAATAAATAAACTGATAGATAATATAAACATATATAATATATAATATGATTAAGTAACTTATTTATCTTTCTTTATTTTTCCAAAAAAAGGTCAATTATATCTTATATCTAGGAGCGGAGGAGGGAGTATTCAACACCGGTCTGAATGGCTCGGATGCATGTTATTGCAAGAACTGAGAGAACCATGATTTCTGTTTCATTTTAATATCTATTGTGAAAAATGATTTGATATTTATTCGTTTCTCATCCTTTAATGTTTTACTACTATTTCTATTATTGTGAAAAATGCTGCTATTCTTATTACTTTTTTATGGTCAGCAATTGATAAAATTGCACTTACTAAAAGCTATGCTTAAATGCTTCTCAAGATACATACGGCAGTTTTCATGAGGCTAATTATTTCTTAAGCACTCAGATTAGATTCTATATAATCATATGCATTCACATGCTTGTAGTGCCTTAGTTTTGGAAATTTAAGTTAAGCCATAAATTATCTGCGTGAAAATCTAACATTCAAAAAACTTATTTTCATGTGGTGCCTCTCAATAAATTAGTGTGATTCCTTCTGGTACTTGGGGGAAATATATGGAATACACCTAACTAAAGGACAAACCATTTATAGTGATGAATATGTCTGTGGAAGAATGTTTGTCTGGTAATCAGTTAATAGTTTTGCAGTCAAAATCACATGTCACAGATGTGGGCTTGCATACTTATACACACCACATTCCAAATTGTCCTCTGTTATTTAATCCTTTCTTTCTTGTCATATAAACTCCATTGCAAATTTTTTACTTACTTGTTTGTGCTTAAAGTCTTGGAATGGTTCTGGGCCAAAAAACATTGTTGGAATGGGGTTGAATGAATCATTAGAGGATGTATGGTGTGTTCAGCCATATCTATGCAGTGCCAATGTGCAGAGTTTCTATTCCCATTTTGTGAATTTGTGGAAGTAAATTAAGGAAAAACTTTGAGTTTTGACCAATTCCAGCAGCTAGAGGTTGACTGGACAGATTGACTGGTCATATATTTTTAATCAAACTGGCCAGTCTGGTCAATTTTTTCACAACACTAGTCTTGCATGTTGAAAATGTGTTGGTTGTGAACTGTTAAAGTTATCTGGATAACCTGATACTTGAGCTATACAGTGATGGCTATGAGTGCTTTGTGATTTACAGGAGAGGGAGAAGTCTGGCTTCGTTTCCAATAGCTTTTCTGGCGTTCCAGTTTTCCAGGTTTTGATTTCAGTCTGGATATGTTGTTTGTGGCTTACTTTCTCTGCTTCAATCTGTTGACTGGATTCGTGAATGTTTTGAATGCAGCGCATTAATGTTATATGAGTAAAGGATATATATACTTTCAAGGATGTAAACTTTAGTTGAAGGAATGAAGAAAGGATAAAAAACAGAGAGAGAAGAAAGAGTCCATGTTTGTTGTTCAGGTTCTTGATGCAGCAATAATAACAGTCTGAAATTTTGGATAATTCTTTCTTCTGCTCTTATGATACATGTTAAAGACATATATGCATACAAGGAGGACAACAATTCTTAGGAGAACCTTTAAAATCTATGGTTTGTATCTGTTAATAAACAGAAGCAGGGAATGCTTTGCAAAATTGGATGAAAAATTAATGACATGGATAGGGGCATACATGCACAGAAATATGATACTAATTCTGTTGCTATTGAGATGCAAGGTATGTTGTGCAAAATGGGTGTTAATCCTTAAATTGATTTGACGTACCTTTGAAGTACAAGCTTGTTATAAGGAAACCCCATAAGCTTTAGAATTATATGCTTCAACAGTCTATGATTATGGTTAGTGGTGCATCAATGAACACATAGTTTGACATTACTGTTGTAATAGATGTATTTTTTCCGTACTGTAAGTGGTATGTCTGAGTTTATTTACTAGAATGGGAGAAATCTGAGAACATGTACCTCCTTCCCTTGCCTTCACGCTCAAGTTAAAGGAGAAAATTACTGACAGAAATCTGGCGTATTCTACATTTCAGAACATATCATGCTCTCAGTAGTTGCTATTTTTGCAAGTGCTGTTGCGGCATACATGAGTTTATTAGACAAATTTGACCTTGTTTGAAACTGAAGGATATCTTCAAATTCTCTAGGTTTCCAATCTCAGTTGGGATGGCATTGCTAGTTGGCTCATAATTTCATATACTTGATTTACTTGTTTGGGAATCAAATCTTGTCATTTTTTTGAGTTTATTCCTGAACCAAGTCTCGTTTAATTAGGACTCGTAAGGCAAAGCGTAGTTATCTAAGTAAGTAGAGTTGAGAGCTGCGTTTACATGATTTGAGTTGATGAGAATTGTAGCTGGAACACTTGTGAGCTGAGCTTTCTTTCTTTACCTGTCATCTCCCTTGCTATTATTTCGTGCTGTTGTTTCCAATATATGCATGAGCATGACATCCTGAAACTCCTTATGTTATTGCTTGCTGACGACAGCCTAAAGAAAGACATACTCTCTGGGTATGCAATTATAAAAATCTTCACGTGTTTGGTCTATAGAAATCTAAATGTAGGCCATCTGAATTTCTGTTTAATTACTGCTACTCAGAAATTCCAGCAAGCTCATGCCTGGAATCTTGCCACTCTCTGATCCCCCTAAATCATGATCCATGTCTTCCACAATTATGGTTACAACTCTTTTAGATTGATGAAAACTGTAGACACATCTTCAATCCACAATACATAGATTTCCTGTTTCTGTCCCGCATCTAGTCTCTCGTTTATGTGGTGTAAACAGTGAACTTCAAAAGCAGCTAAGTCTACTCCCATTGCCCTTGTGGAAACTTAAAAGCCGTGAAATAGCACTAGTGAGAGTGACAACACATACATATACAGTAAGTGCTACTTGCTGAGGTACGGCCACTTGGATGTAACCTTGTTTAGTGTTTGAAGGTACAGGATCCTTGCATATACTGTATGTTTGATAGGTTTATGATGTTTAGTAATATATGGTCCATAAAGGCACTGTGTATTTGATCTGCTCTACATTCAAACGCATACTCGTGATACTGCTTATTGTCATAATATTTTTTTTGATTATGCTTCCTTTTTGCGAGCCTCTCCGCTTGTGGGGTTAAGGTTACGTACATCTATCTTTCTCCAGACCCCACTTGGTGGGAGCCTTGTGCACTAGGCTGCCCTTTATGCTTCATTTATGCAAATGTCTCTCAGTTGTACTCTTGCTGGAATTTCTGAATTTGGTGTTCTGAATTGTATCCTTGATTGGTTTTTCAGTCAAGAAGTCTGGTATTAAAGAGTGAAAAGAAGAGATATCGTCCATTTTTCTTTAGAAAGGTGTAGTTGAAGTACCTGTCTTGAATTACCTTCTGTAAGACGCTGGTATTCCAACTGAAAATTATCGGTTCTCATCTTCCTGGGATTTTACAGGAGGATTTGGAAAATTCGCTTCAAAGGGCTTCCAATGAGCAGAATCAATTAAATCCCATCCTAAGACCAGGAGAAATCCAGGTATAGATTACATTAACAATGGTAAATAGAAATAATGTTCATTAAAAGTCACTATTGAAACCAAGATAATATAGGTCTCTCTACAATCTACACCAGAATAAATTAAGTTTTCCTAAAGACCTGCTAGTGGAGAAAGGCCTTCTAAGGATGAGGGCAGTCCCCCAATGGCTGGCTTGCTGATTTAGTGGACTAATATGTGATTTATACTTTTCAGGTTGCTGTTCTCGAGGAAGTAATAAAGGGAATGAAGGTGAGCTTGAACGCTACTAAAGATAACATAAAAGAAAAGATCATCGTAATCTGTAATATGTTATTCTCTGTTCTAAATAGGCAATGACAATTCAATGATTTGCAGGAAAGCTCTACATGGGAGGATGTTGTTTTTATACCTCCTGGATTCGATGTCTCAACTGACTCCAATCAACAATGAGGAATGAATTGGGAATAAAATTGATTATTCCTATCTTTCCCATATACATACTTCTGGCATAGCCTCAAGTTTGTCCATATAACTTGTTACTTTCATTGTACTTTTCTAGGGCATAGGATTCATCAGAGATGCTATACCAGTATGATTCGATTCAGATGTTATGATGCACGTCACATGGCATCCATTTTTTCTTGTGATTTTTTTTTTTTATTATTATTATTATTATAAAATAACATGTTATGACTTATAAAAAAAGGTTTCCAATTATCATTCTATATAATTACATATATAGAGGAGAAGTATTGAATAAATATGGCAATATTTATTACTAGGAAATTTTGGGTGGTGAAATATAAAATTAAACAAACAGGAATGTAAAGTAGTGCCTAGTATAATGAATAGTTTTGAAGTTGGTTTTTCCCTGGTTGCATAAAAGGGTTTGTGAATTGGAAGTGAGAAGCCTGTGAGGATATCATGTGTGAAAGATGGTGTGAATTGAAGGGTTTTAAATTCAGAAAAAGAGTGTAAATAGCGTGGATGGGAGGGCAAAGGAAAGCAAGTCAAAGAAGCATTGATATGGAAATTTGGTGTTTAGCTGTGAGTCTGGGACAGTGCCTTACACTTTGAGGCAAACAAGACACACATACATAACCATCCTATAAATGAAATATTAATTTTTATGTAATTTATAAACAATTTAATATTTACTTCTAATTTATGTGACACGGTGAAAACTGGAACGGTGTTCGTTTGGTTTCATTACAAATGGTATTTTTACGTTTTATCACAAAATAAAATTATTCTTGCATATTTGCATGTAAAATTCAAACAAGCACTAGTCAGAGTTGAGGCCCCTCAGCACCAGTCCTCAGCTCATTTTTATTTAATTAAAATATATATTGTTGCCAGATAATTAAAATAGATTTATATAATAGGCATTCTTCAAGCGCCTTTTCTCCTTATTTCTGGTTTGGGTGCCTTCCACGCTTTCTCTTGTCGTTAATTTATATATTTGGTGTTTTAATTTCACATCCAGTCTCATTTTAGTCTCTCAAGTTCAAAAAAAGAAATATTTTTGGTTTTTTAATATTACACTATTAGTCCAATTATCGGAAAAATGCTGAGTCAGCGCGATTAAATGTCAACACGCATGTTTAAATTGTAATTATTTATCTCTTCACCCAATCATTTTCCTTGGACTTGTTGTGGCCATCCTTGCATTTTTTTTTTTTTTTTTTTTTTTTTGGCTATAAAAAAGTTTAGGTGGGGTAGACATCGGTTTCTATAATAGAGTTAGAGTGGGGAATATCTCTAGACTCAAAAAAGTGTTTGAGTAGTGTATTTACGTCATCCTTGCATTTACACACTAATCATCATCGTAATGTCCACACTCATTCTACTCTATTTTTTTTCATAGTAAAAATTGGCTCAACATCACTTCCCTCTTGTTTATCTCATCCGTGAAGTTTCAACGAACTCTCAAATTATTATTATTATTACTCAGATTTTGATTTCATCTCCTGTGCTTCCCAAAGAACTAGTTTAGGTAGAGAATGGAGACCACCTTTTATCCGTGAACTATAGAGCCTTCAAAAACTAAATTCAAATGCAACAACCCTACATTTAAACCATTATTACAATATTTGATCCCTTAAATTTAATCTTATTTTAGTTTTAGTCCTTCAAGTTTTCGACCATACGTTTTGATCATTCAAGGGTTAAATGATTACTTTTTTATTATAAATTATTAGAATACATATTTTAAACAGAATGAAACTTGAGGGCTAATATAAAAATGAGGGTAAATTTAAACGATCAAAGAATGTATTATATATTAAATGACTTTCAACAACACAATAATAAATAAATATAATGCATACCAACTTCCCCTTCTCCTCTTCCTTGTGATGTCTTAATTGCTTTACTTTCTCCGGTTTCACTGCCTTTCACTTTTCTTTTCTCTTTTTGTTCAAATTCAAAAATATCTTTTCTTCAGTGAGTACCCTTAAAGGATACGAATATTAAGGTTTCTCATTTCAACCAAAGATACATTTAAAAACAATAAATAAATTGGTGGAGACCATAAATGTTCGTCCATAAACAGAAAATGTATCTATTTTTCTTTCTGCAGTACAAATTGAAGTTTTCAAAAGAAAAATAAATGTTTTACCCTCCCTCTTTGGGGGAAAAAGAAAAAAAAAACATTTCCCATTATGAAGTAAACAAGTTTTTGATGAGCTATTTTCATTTGGTATGATGAACACTTAATAGTGCCTAATAGCTGTTATAAACCTAATTGTAGTGATTTAGATCACGTTCTGGTTGTTATATACCACTTTAGCTTAAATTTTATAATCAAAGTGGGGTCTGATTTGTCTACCTTCCTTTCTTATACTCTTTATTATGATACTCATACTCTATTTTGTTGATTGTGATTCCTCAAATTGCAGCAACATTATCTATTTCTGTTTGGCCGTTGATGAAAAATCATGTCCAAGTTCAGCAAAAACTATAATTATTGCTAATTAAACAATTTATTAATGGTGCATCTCTGAAATATGATTGCATCACTATTCCAATTACTTAATTATTATCACTAATTAAGTGGCAAATGCCCACTTGAATCTTCATTAATTAAGTCTCAAATGTCATGAGTCTCATCATTGAGCTCTGAGGATAAATCACATTTTTCTTTTTTAATAAATGATGTGGATGTTTTCACTCATAACACCATTAATCTCGTCTATAAGGCACTTTCAGCTAATTTTCTCAACCTAAAGAATAACAGTTAACTTATTAAATTTCTCTTAAATTGTAAAATTTTCAAATTTTACCTATATCAATACAAATAGTCATGTTTAAACATTAATTATAAAGACAAGATTAGCATAAAAAAGCAATTAACAAAAGTTAATCAAGTTGATAAGAAGTTAACTTATAATCCACAAGATTGTGATCAGTCTCATGACCCTACTCGTCAAAACTATTTTTTTAACAAAAAAAATTAACAAGAAAATGATTAATGACTCTCTAAGGTGGCTTGTATTAATAACAACAACAAAGAAAGCTCTAAAATAAATGGGTGCGGTGGGAGTACAAAGCTGTGATTCGGTGAATTTGAACTTTAAAGTGATTAAATTAATTAAAGCAACAAACAAATGAGACCATCTCAATATTCCTCAACCATCCAAGATTGCCAGTTTAGTTGTATCCAGCAATTTCATCATCCATTAATTCCATATTCACATTCATCTCGTTGCCTTGTGCTTTCATTATCATAAAGAATTAATTAAAACTCCAATCCACCCCACAAGTTTGAAAGAAATATGAACATATAATTAACACAAGCCAGCATCTCAGTACAACCGTTGTATTACCACTACAAAATAATTCATACATCAAATCATATGTACTAAAAGTATAGCCTCAACCCCCAAAAGTTGTTTAAATTAAAAAGAAAAGAGGACATATATAATGGCCGAAAGCATCAATCATATGAAGTGGCTTGGTACTGCCTTCACCACCATGCTTCTTGTTTTCTTTGCAAAAGGAATCATAAGAAAAGAAATAAAGAAGAAAGCACGCTTCATGTTTCATGGATGTGATATAAATTAAACAAGGAAAAAAAAAAAACAAATATTAGAGATTTACATATACATAAAAATCAGGTCCAATACCTTAAAAAGTCACCACACAATTTTACTCCCTCTAATCTTTATTATACAACACCAACTAACAATTCTCACAAATCAAGAAAAATAGTTACAATCAATAAAGGTGTCCTAGGATTACGTAACTTTCAATGTTATCCCTACTAATTGCATTAAATTTTAATTTCCTATTAATTATTACTCTCACTCACTACTCTTATTAATTATGGGCATACATAGAAAAAGATAATTAATACTCATTGGGAACAAGCAAGTGCCTTATAAAAATGACTAAATATATTTACTAGTTCGTGCCTTATAATAAGGACTAGATGGAGTATTTAAATAAGGTGTCATCATTTGATTTGAGATGTCTTTTGCAGAAAAGGTTGGAGATTCTGTCTGTCTTGCTAGCTGGAAATTCCCACTCACTTATACTATGAATCTCTCACTTCTCTCCAATGCATTATCATTAGGTGAGAAGCTACTCTCCATAGTGGCCCTTCCATTCAAATATGTTTCACCATATTGTAGCTATAATGATGAAGTTGCACCCTGCATAATTCAACATAGACCCTCAATTAATAAAGAATTAATATGATATTTGACCCTTATAGTTTTTTCTTTGTTGAGAACTTGAGAGATAAAATATTATTTTTAATCTCTTCATCAGAAAGAATACACAAAGGCCTTTATAGAGGTAAACCTAAAGCTAACTTTAGAATCTAATTAAATTAAAATCAATCAAACTGATTGAGATATAATAAGAAATATCATAAAATATAATATACCTATATCTAATCATAATAATAAGATAATCATAATAAATGCATAATATTCTCACACTCCCCCTCAAATTGGATCATGGAGTGAATCATGTCCAACTTGTTTATACAACTTTATACTATTGACACTCTCCCTTAGGCTTGTACTTCTTGAATCTCAGAGGCCCATTTTGAGAGTAACAGATACTTGATAACATTGGGAGTTACTGGGTGCGACAAGATGAATGGGCACTAGATACTCGACAAGATGAACGGGCAACGACTTCTTCATTTTAGTTTTAGTTCTTACAGTTTCAAACCTTAGATTTTTGTCCCATAAGACACATAATGACTTATTTTAAATTACAGGACCAATGTTTTAGACAAAAAAATATTTAAAAGGTCAAAAAATATAGTTTAAAACTATAGAGATCATAACTAAATTGAGAGTATACCATGATGACCAAACAATAAATTAATCCATTAATAAAGCTTCATGTTACAATATATATACCACAAGATTTTTTAAGATAAACTCAGCTCTCACCTTGAAAAAAGTTTCATATACATATACCACGCTGGTTCTATTTATAAGTCTTTTTTAACCAAATCACACATACCAAAGAGAGGTAAGTACCTCAATGATTATGAGGTAAATTTTCAATTTTATCCTCATTTATGAATAAGTACCTTTCAACTCTTTATTCTCTCTCTATTTTCATTGGTATAATAATATGGGCAAAATTGTCACAATCTCATTTATTTAATCAAATGAGATTTATAAATAAGGCCAAATTTTTTTTATCATAGAGGACTTATAAATAGAACCAAAATTGTACTTTATTAAATTTACCTAGTGTCCTGACATATCCCTCATCCCAAGGTCTTGCTTTTGGAGCACTGCCCTATCCAATGTTTGGACCATTTATACGAAGGATATCCCTTGGCTTCTGCAGAATTCAATTGGTACAGCGAAATATATAAAGTTTTTACCAGGTTTCTGGGTTTTGTTTGCTGTTTGTTTGATCTTCTCGAAAAATGATGGCTAGTTGATGCTGAATTGCTCATATAATACAGCTGTGATTTCTTGTGATTAATATATAAAAGCAGTGTTGATCTCATACACTAATGGGAGCAGAAAGCAGAACATTCATATGAGGAATTGTGTGTTACTTAATTGACATATTCTGCAATTCAAATCCAAGAGTTTTTGTTTTTATACAAAAAGACAAAAAAGAAGAGGCTGATGTAAAGAGCCAGGAGACAAACGGAGCAGAAAAGGGTTATCAGTTCTCAGTCATCAGTATCACACAACTCAAACTGGATAACTATGCCTTGCCATTGCCACCCCATATCTCTGCTCTTCTCGTGACTCTGTTTTTTAAAACTTGAATATTATAATCCAACATGTTTGAATTTCTTACATTTGAAGAAATTGGATGTGGCAGGATGCTGACTCAGAATTCACCCTGCCACGTGGAATCAGCTCAGTGGATCCACATTCCATGATTGGTGGTCCCCATGAAACATGTATCCCCTCCGGTCCTAAATGTAGGATAAAACTTGTAGTGCAAATTGCAATACAAACTTTATCCTATATTTAGAATAGGAGGTAGTGATAGATAATATGCCCTAGTGGCTTTATTCTCTTCTTCCATATTCACCGGTTCACCCAGTTGGCATCCACCACCTTTTGAAATTCCCCTTTTCTTCTTCCACTTCTTCTTTCTTTTTTCTCAAATCATGCCAAAATTTTGGTCAGGCAAATCGTTACTAGATACTCAGAAATTACATATAACTTCTTAAAATTTCATCCCCAAGAGGGCTTTGTGCATATTTTTTTATACAACAAAGTTTACGTGAATTGCACCTTAGGAGTCACCAAGGCCAAGGTAATAACATTCCTCCGGGCTTAAAAAGCGTTTATAAAGGTATTTATAAATCACCTATCAATAAAGTCATCACATTAGTAGGATTTGGAATCACAACTTTATAGTTATAAGCCAATCCTTTTATTAACTAAACTAATCTTTATTGTTAGTACTGTGCATATTTGCTTTCTCAGTACTAAGCGTGTTATGCCTATGAATGTTCAAAAATTTTCAAGAAAGATTTCTGTAAATAAGGATTTCTGTTAATATGCTTGGCCACATACCAAATGCTTTATCTCTCAAACAAGTATGCTTAACTTTCCAGCCGGGTTCCACAGAACAGTAGAGTAAATCAAGTGGTGATTAACAAATTGTCAAATCAACACATGGGAATAAACTTTTTTTAGATCACATGTTGGATTCTTAAATTTTTTTTATTAAAAACATAATAACAAAACCCTGCTCCTAAATTTACAAGTCGCTGATAATATATTTGGGACTCCTTATTCTGCATAATTCCTCCGTCTAGTTTTCACTTACATTGTAAAGAACAATGAGCTCAACTATTTGAGAAGTATTATTGGATCTCTTTACAATTCCATAAAATGCTTTTATATTATCATCCATTGAATCCACAAAACGAGCTGACGATAAAAAAATTTAAATTTTTGAGACGGTCTAATTCTTCACAGCAAAATGGGGCCTACATAATAATATAAGAGCCTTAATTGAAAAAACAGAACCATTGTACATAGCAAAGCATCCTCTGAATGAACCCAAAAGAACCTAAAAAAAAGCGTGTAGCCAATGCCCAAACAAAAGCTTCCAGCTTTCAAAACTTTGCTAGGCTGGCACCAGCTGCCCCCCCGGGTTATTGCCTGCTCACGCATCCCATCCCTACCCATTCTTCTCCGTCATCCCCTATATATACCCACCATCCTCTTACACACTTATTCACATCACAACTCACAAACTTCTTCTTCCTCTCCACAAAAATGGCTTCTTCTTCTTCTTTAAATGGGTTTTTGGTGCCATTACTTGTTGGCATAGTGGTTAGTTCAATGGTAGTTGCCTGTGCTGGCAACTTCAACCAAGATTTTGATCTAACATGGGGTGGAAACAGAGCTAAGATCTTCGGGGGAGGTCAGCTTCTATCTCTGTCTCTAGACAGAGTCTCTGGCTCTGGTTTTCAGTCCAAGAAAGAATACCTCTTTGGTAGGATTGATATGCAGCTCAAGCTCGTTGCTGGAAATTCTGCAGGAACTGTCACTGCTTACTACGTATGTTTACTCCTTATTATAATCATAATAAACTACATCTCGAGTAAAACTTAGCTTCACTTCCATTATACGTATTCCTTTCTTCACATTTCATTATAGAATACTACTACTTCATTTTTTGAGATAAAAGCAGCTTTATTCTTTTTCTTCATTACTAGGTTCCTTTATCAAGGCACATCCCTTTTTAAAGGAACTGTTCATTCACGAGAACTTCTATTTTACTGTATCTATCCCACCGAAACAAGTCATGCTACAGGATTTTTATTTTATGTTTTTTTCTCGGTGTTTTTAAACTTGAGAATTTGTCAACTTGTCCCTATTCATGCTACGTTTCGTGACTTCAATATTCTTGACAGCAATAGTTTAAATATATATATAAATATATATTTATACACACATATACATACATACATACATATTATATATATATATATATATATATAAGTGGTACAGTGATTTAGTTACTAATAAAATAGTTAAGGGGTTCTCTGTTTCTTGAATTGATGTCTTGGGGCCGAAGTTATGTATTGTATTAAACAAATTCACGCTTTACAAGAAAGTCTATATATTTGTGATGCCTATCTCATGCTGTGACAAGAAGATCAATCAAAGTAACAATAAATATTTGCATGCTTTGGTGCAGTTGTCATCCCAAGGGCCAACCCACGATGAGATCGATTTTGAATTTTTGGGAAACTTAAGCGGTGACCCTTACATTCTTCACACCAATGTCTACACACAAGGCCAAGGAAACAGAGAGCAACAGTTCCACCTCTGGTTTGACCCCACCAGAAACTTTCACACCTACTCCATCATCTGGAAGCCCCAACACATTATGTAAGCAAAAAAAATTCAAAACTATATATATTTATATATAACATGTGATGTTAATGAATTCTAATTTTTTCCGTGTTGGGTTTGCAGATTCTTGGTGGATAACATCCCCATTAGGGTTTTCAAGAATGCAGAGTCTTTGGGTGTTCCATTCCCAAAGAAGCAACCGATGAGGATCTATTCAAGTCTGTGGAATGCTGATGACTGGGCCACAAGAGGAGGCTTGGTTAAGACTGATTGGTCCAAAGCACCATTCACAGCTTACTATCGAAACTTCAAGGCCACAGAGTTCTCATCCAAGTCTGCAAGTTCGTTATCTGATGCAGCATGGCAGAGCAATGAGCTTGATGCTTATGGAAGAAGAAGGCTGAGATGGGTTCAGAAGTACTTCATGATCTATAACTATTGTAATGATCTTAAGCGATTCCCACAAGGCCTCCCCACTGAGTGTAGGCGTTCCAGGTTCTGAGATATGAAGAATGGTTTATTTTGTAAAATAATAATATATTGCTGTCCTGTTGTTATTCTTTTATTCTAGCTTCCTCTGTTTTTTTTTTCTGTTTCCCTGTAAGTTTCGCTTATATAGTTATTTACATATTCAGGGGTTCTGAATAAATCTATTTCTTTGTACCACTCTCTCTTTCGAGTCGTTCAAGTTGAAATGAGTCTGTGCGTTCATATGGTAATAAATTTGGTTGAGCTTAATACAATACAGTCTTGCACCATTCTGTCAGTAATCACCACAAATAGACTAAATATTCAAACTACCTTCATAGAAATAGGAAAATGAAAAACAGATCTATGAAAGCTAATGTCCATTCCATATTTGCATTTACAAGGTCAAGCGTTGATTGTTCAATTTGAAACTGATATATTTGATACTCCTCCTGTCCTACGTTAAGATAATTTTAGCTAGTTATCTTAGTCTTCAATATAAGAAATGGTTTTTATATTTATTAATCTTTTCCTAATTTACCCCGCTTTCCTAAACAATAGTTAGAGAGAATAAGAGAATTAAGGGAGACGATTGATGTATTTTAAAAAATAATGTCAAATTAACTAACTCAACTAACTTTTTTAATCTAATCAAATTAGACTAAGGATAAAAAAAGTATACAAGTTTTCTTGGATTTTTGGACTCGAAATTTAAGTGATCCTAAACCTCTTTTTTTTCCCCGAAAGTAATCCTAAACCTTCAAGAATGAACCATCCGGTGAAAACTTTCGGTGGGAGACATGAGTTGAACAAAAATAATAAGAACAGAGTGCCCTTTAATATGGGGACTGAGGAGGCTCCAACCTTTGTGGACCCTTGTTGCTATCGATGTATCTGAAACTTTTGTTCCCAGCTCTGTCTCTGTAGATAAATAGTAATTAGAACATTGAGCTGTCCGACCTCACAAAAAAATCCATGATTGAAAATTTCCACATACTCTTTTTATATCACTACCATACCCAGCATTACTGTATCGCCAACTAGTCAAAAATGCTAAATTTTACCTTAGACCACTTTTAAAAGCCACTGGATGTTGGCTAGCATTAACAACCCTTTTTTTTTATTAAAAAAAAAAAAAAAATTTAGGTGGGGGTAGTAAACTCATCGAGCGTGACGGAACTCTTTGATGGCCAAGGCCCCAAATTTGATCGATCTTATAAAATTTGTGAAAATATATATGTATTTATTATATGATATTTTATTTGGCCACAAATTTGGCCCAGCCTAATTTTTTATCTTCTTTGTAAAGATAATGTTTGTTTCATTACTCATTGAAATTTGTGAAAAGAAAGTAAAATTCTTGTTTGGGATCGAAAAAGTTAGTATCATCTTACATATTGTTTTAATTTATAATTATCAGTTATTATTTATTTATATTTTCAAGGTTATTTAATACTATTTAGTAAATACTCCCTCTGGTCCTTATTTAAGGAACCAACTAACAATTCTCACAAGTCAATAAAAACAGTTAAAGTTATTAAATTTGTCCTAAAATTTAAGTAATTTTCAATATTATCCCTATTAATTATACTAAACTCTCTTTGACCAAAAAAAAAAAAAAATTATACTAAACTCTAATACCATATTAATTATTACTCTTTTTTTGCTCAAAAAAAGAGTAATAATTAATTTTTATTAATTATTACTCTCACTCACTACCTTTTTAATTATGGGTATACATAAAAATATTTAATGCTATTTAGAAACAAGCAAGTCCCTTATAAAAAAGACCAAATATACTTGTTAGTTGCTACCTTATAATAAGAACTAAAAGAAGTAGTTCAATATGTTTATTTTTTGGCCCAGGCTAAAAAATTTTCCTGGTTCCGCCACTGCATCAGAGCCAAGGTATGCCTCTAAACTTAAAAGAGCTTTTTACAGAGGTACTTATAGATCACCCACTAACGAGACCCTCACATCAACCATGAGTATCGAATCTCCTCTTTTTTGGGACAAAAATTGACTACTAACTTGAATAGTATCACTCTGGTCCTATTTATAAGTCCAGTTTGACCAAATCTCACATACCAATGAGAGGTAAATATCTCATGATTACGGAACAAATTTCCAACTTTACCCTCATTTTGCCTTTTAAAATGTCAAATCTCTCTCATCTTTTTCTTTTTCCAACATGGCTAGCCAATCTCTCTCTTCATTATTACTATGGGCAAAATTGTCACAATATCATTTATTTGGTCAAAATGGACTTATAAATAGACCAAATTTTTTGATCAAAGAAAGTAGTTTAAGAAATTTAAGTTTGGGCTCCACTTGCAAGTCATGCATGATGAGGACCACTTTAGCTTTAGCCTTCAGGTTCACAATAAAAAACTAATAGTAATTAAGGATTGTATATAGGTAAATTTAATTTCGTTTTTTTTTTCGAGGAGCCTCTCTTATTAATTCTTAATTAATCTAAATGTCATATAAATGTAATGAAAATAAGGAAAACTTAGGTTTGGATTTTTTAAATTACTCCCTCTAGTCCTAATTATAAAACCTAGTTAATTTTTTTGGAGAAATTAAAAAAAGCTAATTAAATTACTTTAGATTATTTTTATTTTTATTTTTTTCTTCAAACTAATTAGTTTAACTAATAAAATAATATATAATCTAAAGATACACAATATATGAAATGATTATTATTTAGCTTCCTTAATTTCTCTAAAGAAATTCAATCAGATCTTATAATTAGGACCGGGAGATAGTAATAACTAAAAGAGTAATGTAATTTAATTAAAAGTTAAACTTTTGTTTTTGGTATTTTCTATAAAAAAAAAAAATGGGATGGATATGAGAAAATGATTCTTGATGGCAAAGTTAATTGCTTTCCTAACTTCTTAAAATGATTTGGGAATTAATTTATCATCGAAGTTAAATTGAAAACCTCAAGCATTGCTTGAGTCCAATTTATCTAATTAATAACTAATCCCACAATTACATTCATAGTCATTTCTTAGATAAATTATTAAAAACTACTTGAAGTGTGTTTGAAAATCATTATGATGCACTTGTTTAATAAGGGTCCAATCAGCACACTCAATATGAAATAAATCAACTTAAATAAGGGTCCAATCAGTTTTTTTAAAAACACTCAACATGTTTTTTTTTAAAAATAAATCAACTAAACATCATAGGATCTCCTTCCTAAACATCACATACCATACCATGTAGTAATCTCATTAAAACATGAGGAAACAAGTTCAATAGATAGTACAAGAGCATCAAAGCAAAATTAAACACAAACTTTAACCAACAAGAACAAATAACACTCATCCAAGTCTCACAAACATGTAATAATACAAAAATTAATCTAAACAAAACATAATAATAAATGAATTAAGGTAATGGAAAACTAATAAACTCCCTTTAGCACCTTGAAGCTCTAGCCACCTTCTCTACCACAAAGAATCAAGAAATTTAGCTACAAATTGCCTCCAGAAAACCCAATCAAAGCTTTAAAACTGAAACAACCATGGAAACAAGCTCGCCGTAAAATCACAATCTGGTCAAAATCTTACAAAGCTTGAAGATCATAAACCTTGGCCAAAGGAGGAAGGAAGAGATGAAAGAGGTCGCCGGAGCTTTGGTTCGTTGTTGATTCTTTCAAAACGTTTTTGGGACGTAACTGTAATTTTCAAAAAATCAGCCCTTTTCTATAATTTTCTTTGGCCCCTTTTCTTCATTCATTTGTAATTTTCAAAAATTATGAGGGTCTTTTCTATAATTTTCTCCAGTCCAAAAAAATGTTAATTCTAACAAGTTAAAATATAAGTTTGGTCCTTTAAATTTACATCAAGAATAGATTTAGTCCCTTAATTTTAAAAAGTATATTTTTAGTCTCTTAAAATTCAACATTACTAACAGAGAATGCTTTGTCAACTATTTTTAAATGCAAACACGTTGACTTTTAATTTTAAATATGTAAAAATTAAAATAAAACCTAATTAAAATAGGTAGAACTAATTGCCATTTAACTCACACTTCTGGTGAATCATCTATCTTCTCTAAACCCAAATCTAAGAAGCAAGAAACCAAAACTAGTAAAATTTAAAAAGTCATCCTTAAGCATGAAATTGAAAGGTCAGGCGTGTGGCTTGTATAGAATGTTAGGAGAATGACTTTTAGGTCCTAACAAGAAAAATAATATCAAAAAACGTCTCTATTGATAAGTGAATAAAAGGATTAATAAGTAAATTAGTTATCATTAACAAGTTATAACACTTTTCAATATATTATTTTTCTTGATTGGGATCTAAAAGTAATTCTCACTAGTTCAGTTTTGTCGTGTTTGACCTTTGGTATGAAAAGCCAAGTTAAATATCCCCCTCTATTTGTTGTATCGCAGCAAACGTCAAAAATTAAGACCCGAGTGTAAGCAACTATAGAAGATGAACTTTCCAAGTTACTAGATTAAAGAAACACGATAAAAATGAAATTTCTAAAGCATCATATTAAACGAAGGAAAATTACACAATCGGATAAAAAAGTTGTACCTGCTAACTTTATTAAATATAAAAAAGGAGGAAGATAGAGAAATGCGTCAGATTTACACCGAATCATCTAAAGATTGCCGCGGAGAAATTGGTCTTCTTGCTGGTGTTGAGGCTGGGCTGTGCAAATTCACCAGAAATGTTGTGGGAGGAGGCATAAGGAGGATATTGATTCACCGGGAAGTGTTCGTTTAATGGCAATTAGTTTTACCTATTTTAATTAGGTTTTATTTTAATTTTGTTTAATTTACATATTTAAAATAAAAAAATTAAAGCATCAGCATTTTAGTGCCAAATCATCATTTTAAAATAGTTAACAAAGTATTTTCCATTATTGATGCTATTAGTGTTAAGTTTGTGCACTTTTTAATTGATACTTGATACAGACTTAAATGGCTGAACGTATATTTTCATCATTTTGACTCCAATTGTCATTTTCCAAATTTAATTTTCTTCCAAAACACCTACAAAACAAGATTTATCACTAGTATAAAAAAATCCAATAAACCATTTACATGAATAATTAATAAATTTTAACCATTTTACCTCTAATTTCATTTAATTCAATATAAATATCTTTAACTCAAAGTAGTACTTAATCATGCAATAATAGACTATAAAGTACATTAAATTCCCTAAATTAATTATAAAAAAAAAAACCTATAAAAATATGATTGAATCAATGCATCTTCAAGTTTCTTTTTTAACTCTCAAGTCTTAACATTCAAGAGCCAGTGAATTAATATAGCAGATATTACACAGACAAGGGAATAGTAGATCTCTAGATGCAGTAACATGAAAAACGCTATTCATTTTTATCTCACTTGATTACTTGAATGCCAACATATAATTAGTTTCTCGGCTTTTCTTCAGATAACATGGGACACTTTACAGTAATCAAAGAATCCCAAAGCCGGTCAGCGCAGTAAAACTTTCTTCCAGCCTTTAATTTTCGACAATTCCTCTATGTCACTACATGCCCCAAAAAACAAAGAAAACATTTAAAGAGTTCGATCTGTAAACCTGATTATTTTTTTTGCCTTTTAATATGCTTCATGGCTCATGACAGGACTCTTGGATGTTATGGTTTCTTCAAATACCAATCACAGTTCACTCCCATGTACAAGGCATTTCCTTGTAACTTGCAAAAGCTACTATACGCCATATACAAGTTATTACGAAGTCGCGCGTGCTAGTTTTGCCCGGACAATCTGCCTGGTGACATGACTTTTTCTTCAATGTAGTTTGCGAATTTAACCCTTGGTTGCTGAAAGCTCTGTAATTATTAAAAGAGAAAAATCTCGAATAAGTTGTTTTTATTCATTCAATCAATTGAAAATGCCACTTAGGATACAAGTATGGGCATACCGTGATTCTACAATGGATGTTGAGATCGTCGTTCATCTCGCTAAAGCGTTCCTGGGCTAATTGTTCTGCTGCTAATGATTTCCTGCAAGCTTCCTTCACCTGAATCATGTAACAGAAGAAACTTGGTCAGTACTTCGATTGCACAAATACTATTTCCAGAGAACAAGACATGGTGAAAATGAATACGATAGCAAATTTTCAGGGAAGAAAAAGGGGGCAAAACGCACTTCTATTGTGGGGAAAACAAAAATAAGATGCCATATTCAGAAAAGCAGAGACAGTATGTAGAGGCTGAAATATATTTTAAAGTTAAGAAAAGGGGTGATCTTATCAAACAGATCTGATCGAACTTGCCTGATTTTCATCAAGAACAGAGTGATTATTAGCACCATCAGTTCGTCTTTCTAACATGTTTCTTAGATGAGATAGTTCCTTCACAAGGTCTAGAGCCACCTCTTCGGCATCTAAGAACAGATTTCTTGAGAATTCAAATGCTCTCTCAGCATGAAGACGAAAAGAAGCACAGTTCAAACATGTGCAGTGTCCTCTACATCCTCTCGGATTTCTTTTAAGAATCCCCTTTCTGAGGCCAAAAGTAGGCGTTGTGCGCCTCTCTAAGGTTTTCGTTTGCAACTTCTGACAACATAGATCAGTACTGAGATGCATTCCCCCATTTGAAGAACTGTCTCTTTTCGCTTCAGTGAAATCTGATAACTGATGTGAGACAGATGCATAATGATCTCCGGGCGTAATTTCATTCATAATAGGACTTGAGGGCATAAATGGAGAATCTATTTTAGCAACAAAATTTGGCAAGTTAAGAGAACACTCCGAATTGCAATCTCCGTTAGCATTATCTTGGATAGCATTTGCTTCTTCAACAGTATCATGCATGGGGCAACTGTCTGTTTTAAGTTCATCTATGGGAGACTCTCGACTTTGAAACAGTAAGGGAGGTTGGCATCTCATTCCTCTCTCATCTTTCTGGTCCAGAACCAATTTCGGTGCACCTATAAAATTATTGGGCGGTCAATTAGCTCTATAGTTCATATTTAGGCAAAACATAGAAAGAAACATATCTTTCAGGAAGGGCTGACTGATAAGCCTATTTACCACAATCGTCCTTGGCAATGTCCTTCAAAAATGGAAGCAACCTTTTGTAGCTTACTGAACCAGGTGTTTTGAAGAGTTTCCTCTGCAAACATGGTTTGAGCACCTGCAAAAAACTCAAACAAAATCTATATTAGCATTGATTGTAATAGCATAATGGCAAAGTCACAACAAGTATAAACAAAAAGAGTAATCAACTTGCAGGCCAACTGTTGCAAATAATTTGAGGTCATACAATCATGACATGTTCATGAAATATGGTTTTAAGCTAACTATGCAACGCAATTAAAATTTAGGAAAAGAACAATAAATAAATGTGTAATTCCTAACTGATGAAAAACAAGATTTGAAATGTGGACAGATTCTTACGGATTTACTCCTCAGAACGTTATTTTTTCCCTTCGTAGTATTTGGGCAAAAGCCCTCTCCAGCATTTGACTGATTACTTGGGGTCAAATCCAGTGTATTGATAACATCTATGCTGTCGGGAGCATTCTTGTTGTCACCACATCTATCAGCGTCAGGGAGACTTAAACATTGTTGGTTCACAACACATAGTTTCTCTGAAGTGTCTACACCACCAACAGCCTCTGCTCTACATCCATGAACATTGCTGGGAACAGCATTTGCAACATCCTTGTCATGGCTAACATCGACAACTTCTTCAGCCTTTATGTTGCTCGAGCATTCAAGACTAATCTCAACATTCTCAACATGCTCATTCACAGAAGGCACAGATGAACAATCATGAAACGCTTCCTTAGCACCCAATTGCTTTGGTGATTCAGGCAAGTCTTGGTAAGACTTCAGTTTTGACTCGCTACCACCAGATAAATCACTTTTGTCGGCCAAGACTCTGAATTCATCAATACCATTCCTAGGGCGACTGTCCGTCCTAAGTTGGTCTTTCGAAGCTCCTTGGCTTAGAGATGGCAGAGGAAATTGGAATTGCTTTACATCATTAACCTTTTCATCATCATGGCTATGACCCAAAATTGAAGTACCTACAAAATTATTAGGCCATTTAGCTTCTTCATTATACACATCTACATATAGTATAACGTCACAAGGATCTGGTGCCTTGAAATAGTTACCAGAATCATCTTTATTCATATTCATTATAAACGGAAGCAACCTTCTGTAGCTGACTGAACCTGGACTTTTGAACAGTCTCCTCTGCATGCATGGTCTAAGAACCTGCATAATTTCTCATGTCAAAATTGGATTGACAATGGTTGTAAAATCATATTGTCAAGATATCAAAACAAAGAAAAGAACTATAACGTTCTCTCAGTTTGTCCATATGTATCCCCACTAATAAATTGTTATCAGCTTTGTTTTCAACATAATTAAATAATTCATCATTAAGACCAGCGATTAGATACGTCTAACATTTTTAACTTACAGATTTGCTCTTTAGAGAATCTTTTTTGGCGCCAGCGTTTGGGCAAAGAGATTCCTCCAACTTTCCGTCAGTATTTCCGGTCAACTGTGCATCTTTGATATGAATAGCCTCTACTACTTGTTTCGCTCCATCTTCATCAACCTTTACCTTACCGCAAGTCTCGATATCATCAGGGGGAGTCGTAAGTTGAGGTTGCCCATTCACATTGTCAAGTCTCTCCAAAGCACCAGTACCACCATGACAACCCCTGAAATACTGTACCTGTGTGCCCTTACTCACTGATTCACTATTTGCACGATCCGTATTCTGAGCTTTATAGGGAAAGCCCACAACAGCACTTTCGGTTTCTTTGTGCATCGACTTCAGAGCACCGTCAGAACAGAGATCATCATCTTTCTCAGATCGATATTCATTCGCGATTGAAGACAAAATTGAATTTATTTCGTCCTTACTCCGACTTTCTGAAGGCAATTTTTCGCCCAAGCTATCGATCTCGCCATCCCTCTTCGAAACTTCTCCTGCGCGGTCATTATTTTCTCCGATCGAAGCTGACCCAGAACCAGAATCAACCATTTCCAGATCTCTGCAGCCAGATCCGACCTTTGATTCCACAATATCGACATTTGGACTCGAGAAAGAAAAAGTCCCGCCAGCCGATTGCGGGGAATAAACCCGTCTGGCACGAAGATCCTTTATCAGAATGCGAGACGGCTCACCATCGTCTTCGACGGAACATTCCTGATTCAGCTTCGCTTTCTTCAAAAGATCACTGACAAGCATGTGGTCATCATCTTCATCCGAAGAGTAGTTGACCGAGTGGCTTCCACAGCCTGCGCTCGAAGACTGAAAATGACCGGCAGGGTTACGGTGTCGGAGTTGATATTTGCTACGAGTAATGACTCCCGAGAGGGAAAGAGATGGCGGCGACGGCGACATCCGTTCAGAGGAGCTTCTTCTCATCGCATCCATGGCGGCCGCGAGGCGCTCCGTCAAGGGTGTGGGTGTAATTGGGATAATTTGGCGGGAAGGTTAGGAAAATGACTATAGTACTACTGGCGCGCACCACACCAGGGGGCGGGAACATTCGACCTTCCTTGGCGGGCTACTAGGTTTTCTTTTTTAAAATTTTTATGAAGAGACGTTCGAAAAGATCATGTTATTTTCTCTTTTTCTTTTAAGAGTAAAATACATCAATGGCCCTCTATTTTACTTTAATTACAGATGTCTCCCTTCTATTTTAAAAACTAATATAAATTTCCCTTAAAATTAAAATGTATGTTATATAAATATCTCTTATATTTTAAGATTCTATTTCCATCCACCCAAATCATTAATTAATTGTTAAATTTGACTTTTAAGTTTTTGTTTTATCAAAATGCCCTTCTTTTAACATTGGAATTATTTAAACAAATATATATGTACATGGGCAAAATATATATGTATATATATATACACCACCAAATTTTTATTCTAACAGATTTTTGTTAACTTTGTTAAATTTTTCTGAATTTTCATATTATAGACTAAAAATATATATCAAACATATTGTTTTTATTAGATATAATAAATTATATATGTTGAAGAGATTGTATTAAATCATTTAAATTTAAATTTTGCTATTCTTTCCTACCATCATTTAAAAAACTTACTCCATTTTTTATTTTTATATTTATAAATTTTCAATTAAAATTTAGGTTTTAGTATTAAGGATAAATTAGTAAATAAATTTTATTTTTATATAAATTTTAATTAAAAATAAATTTTTAGAATTTTCTTAATAGAATTAACTATTTAGATTTAAATGTATATTTTTAAAATATAAGTAAGGTCGTATAATTAAAGCAAAATGAAAGAGTGGTTAAAGTATTTTGCTCTTTTTTATTTTTATTTTTATTTTTAAAGCCGAAGGTTCTCCTTGTCTCTATTACAGGCTAAATTTAAGGTTTCATGAATCAATATACCCCTTTAAAAGACATATTATAAAATGGAGACTAGAATATTAAGTTACATTCTCATTGGATACTAAATTATAACTTATGTTCGAGGGATAATTTTTTATTTCTAAGCATATATATCCTTCTTCTATTAAAAGCTCATCAAATTAAATAAATATATCTAAGCATGGATGGGTGTTTATATATATTAACAAGATTACAAGAGTGGACTGTGTGTAGTGAGAATAGAAAGGATAGATGTATTGTTTGCTTTTCTTGCACTGGGGAAGCAGCCGAGCAGAATCAAAAGCGCAAGGAAGTGATATGGCAACACATTTTCAAAGCAGGAAAAGTTGTGAAACTAAGGCCCGTTTGGTTTAAAGAACTTGGAGGGAGGGAAGGAAGCGAATTAAGTTCCCATGCAAAATGGACCGTTTGGTTCGCCAAGTTTAGAGAACCTAACTTCCCAGGCCCACACCGGGCCCACCACTCTTCCCTCATATGTGGGAACTTGAGATCCCACCAAAATTAGTGGGTTTTCAAGTTCCCTGGTCACTATTCACATTTTTGGACAGATTTACCCCTGAAATTCAAATTTGGCGGGAAGTTCGAACTTGGCGGGAAAGTTCAAACTTTGCGAAAAAATTTTGGGTCAGAAGTTCGAACTTAACAGGGACATTTTTTTTAAAAAAATATTTTTCTTTTTTATTTTGAATTAATTTCTTTTGAGGGTAAAATAGACATTTCTTAATTCTTTACCAACTACCACCCATTCATTTTCTTCCAACCAAACAACTCAAGCCATCTTCCATCATCTTTTAAATCTTCCTTTCCCTCCCTTTAAGTTCCCTTCCCTCCTCAAGTTCCTTTCCCTCCCCCCAAATTCTTTGAACCAAACGGGGCCTAAAGTGCAAGAGGGAAGAAATGCATTCATATTAAATTCCGCATGTTCTATTGTATGCATAACCGTATATCGGACGCTCTACTTATGGCCCTTTCAATTTTTTTTTGACCAAAACAATGTATTTTATTACCATAAAAGAAGAATTACAATCACTAATAGCCGAAGCCAATAAACTCTCAAAAAACTAACAATATATCCTAATCTCAGCTTACCAAACAGACAAAATAAAAGAATCAACTAAAAAACCAGCATGTATCAGCAGTATATCAGCAATTAACCTATCCCAACTCTATCAGTATTCACAAGCACCCTTTAAGGAATTCCTGGACATATTACAATCAGCTTTCAGTATTATGCTTAAAGAGGGTGTGGGAAGTACCAACCAATCATGTTGGTGCACCCTCTTTGCAGCGTCTACTGCCAACTTATCAGCAGCCTTACAAATTAGAGAAATCGAGTCACCTCCCAATGAGTCATATGAGTCCAGAATCTCCTCCAATATATCCCTGCACCTCCAGTCGCATCCCTCAGCAGATTTATTCAACATCATTTTATAAAGAATTTCACAATCAGTTTCAAAGGTAAAATGAACATCAGGAAACTTATCTTTGTGTCTGAAGGCTTCTAACATTGCAATACATTCAGATTTAAAAGGGGAGTCTGAGATTACCGCCTTCCCCAGTTTACCCATCAACTCACCTGAGTGGTTTCTGAACACTAGACCAATTCCTGCATCTCCAGAATTCATGCGGTAGGCACCATCTATGTTAACTTTTATCACCCCCTTTGGTGGAGCAGTCCACACCTCCTGGTGTTTCAGATCCACTCTGGGTCTGTTAGTGGTAATTGAAGTTCTCTGCTCCTTTGACCTCCAATACTCATCCACTTGGATTGGCACCCTTCTCACAACCTCTCTAGCATCAGGCCAAACTCCATTAAACACCCAATCACACCTTTTTTTCCAAATCCACCAGCAAGTTGTTACAAGCAAGGACTTCCCATAATCATCCAATAAGCTTCCCCCAGATAGCATGTTGTGTAGCCAATCCTCACATCTTTTCACATTCCATTTGCTGAATCTGAGACCCAGAATACTTCCAAACCAGCAAAAACCAGTCCATGGACATAAGAAAAATAAATGCTCAAGTGTTTCAGCTTCAACTAGGCATATGGGACAAAGGGGTTCATACCACACTTGCGCTTGAATAGTGCCTCCTTTGTCGCAATGGCTCCAGCGCATACTCTCCAGATGAAGTGCTGGATCTTTGATGGGGCTGTTACCATCCAAATGCAGCTCCAAAGTGAGTTTGCCACAACATGAGACATACATGGATCCTTAACAGTGGATATCTCCTTACTAATTCTGTCCACTACATATCCAGATTTCACTGTGTAACAACCATCATTGCATGCCAACCATATAGGGCTGTCCTCACGATCAGGATGAGGAAGAGGGATTTTAAGAATCAGCATACATGCCTCAGAGCTAATCTTCGGTCTGATCGTTTCTAAGTCCCAGCATCCATCTCTGATCAGATCAGATACTCTCAATTGCTCATCCTCAGTTGAAGGAGCAAGGTTCTGGAGTTTGCCACCTGTTAAGCCACTAACCCACTGGTCCTTCCAAACACAGATGCTTCTTCCATTTCCAACTTTCCAGCAGAATTCTTTTAGTAACAAATCTCGTCCTTCAAGCAGACTAGACCAGGCCCACGATGCACGTCTACCTTTCTTCGCATTCAAGAAAGTCCCTTTAGGGAAGTAAATCCCTTTCAAGATCCTATACCACAGATCCTTAGGCTTTGTCAACAGTCTCCAAGCCGTCTTAGCTAGAAGAGACTTGTTAAAGGACACTAAGTCCCTGAAACCCAAACCCCCTTCCCATTTCTTCTTCACCATATGCTTCCAGCTCTTCCAATGCATAGTCCCCTTCTCCCCTTTCTGTCCCCACCAGAAATTCGAGATCAAGCTGTCAATCTCCTTGCATGTCTTCATAGAAAAGGCGAAGCAAGTCATAGGATATGTTGGGATTGCATTAGCCACCGCCTTGATCAATACTTCCCTCCCAGCGAAGGTGAGGAGTTTCTGTTTCCAACCCAACAATTTTTGGCCTATTCTGTCTCTTACAAATGCTAGAGCAGCCGCCTTCGACCTTCCCCATACCATTGGAAGACCCAAGTAATTACCAGCCTGATCTGAATGCTTTATTCCCACACATGCCGACACCCTATCCCTCACATTTCCAGGCGTATTTGCTGAGAAAAACAGACTAGATTTATCAAAATTTATTAACTGGCCTGATGCAGAGCAATAAACCTCCAGAATACTTTGCAAAAATTTACAGTTTACTTCCTCAGCACTCACAAACAAGATGGCATCATCAGCGAAAAAGCAATGCGACAGAACTGGTGCAAACCGTGATAGTTTCACCCCCTTCAGCTCCTTCCGATCCACATGCCTTTTTATCATACTTGAGAGTACTTCTAATGCAATTACAAACATATATGGGGATAGTGGATCCCCCTGGCGCACTCCTCTACCTGGCTGAAACTCACTCACTTTGTTGCCATCCACTAGAAGGTTGAAAACTGATGTGGTAATGCAAGACATTATCCACTTGACCCAGCCTTGACAAAATCCCATCCTTAGCATCACCGCCTCCAAGAAGTCCCATTCCACACGGTCATACGCCTTGTTCATGTCAACCTTCATCGCCATTTCCCATTTCTCCCCTTCTTTCTTGAGCTTCAAATATTGGAACGCTTCATGTGTAATCAGAATGTTGTCCTGGATCATTCTCCCTGCAATAAATGCTCTCTGGTGGGGTGAGATGATTTTGTCCATTACACCCCTCATACGGTTCGTTAAGATCTTGGCAATAAGCTTGTAAGACACATTACACAAGCCCAAGGGCCTATACTGATGAACTATCTCAGGTTGCTCAATCTTCGGGATCAAAACAATGTTTGTAGCATTAATTTCAATCAAACCCACCTTGCCTTCAAAGAAATCAATTACCATGCCACGTACTTCACTACCCACTTCTTTCCAAGCTGTGTGGTAAAACACTGCAGAGAACCCATCTGGTCCAGGGGCCTTGCCAGCCCCAATCTGAAACATCGCTGCTCCAATCTCCTGATCTGTCACCGGTCTCATCAAGTTGATGTTGTCCGCATTAGTTACTACTTTCTCAACATAAGAAAGGGCTTGTTCCATCGGTCTCGGTCCCTTTGATCTGAATAGCTCTTGGTAAAAATCATTGAACACTTGATTTATCTCCCTTCGATCCTCTAACCAGATCCCTGTGTTGCTCTTTAAACGAACAATTTTATTTTGCTGCCTGCGCTGTATTACACTGGTGTGAAAAAATTTCGTGTTTCTGTCCCCAAAGTCAAGCCATGCTACTCTGGACCTTTGCCACCAATAAACTTCCTCCTTAGCCCATGCCTCCTCCAACTGCCTAGTTAGTTCCTCCGCTTCAGCAACCTGTTGTTCAGTCAAGACACTTCTACTACAATGCTCCAACTTCCTTTTCACATGATCAATCAGCAACCGGAAGTTAGGAATCGTCTCTCTACTCCATTTCACCAATTTGACTCTACAAGATTCCAATCTGCGTATCAAATCCAGAACCCCATTATCAACTACACCTCTCACATCCGCCCACCCCTCTTTTACCACCTCCAAGAAGTCCTCTTGTAGAGTCCAACTTGCTTCAAAACGGAAGGTTTTTTCAGTCATAACCTCACAAAAACAGCAATCAGCCAAGAGTACATGATGGTCTGAGCCAATTGGTTCTATATGGAATACTAGCGCGTGATCAAATTCCTCTCTGAACTCCACGTTCCCAAGAGCTCTGTCTATCCTTTCCCGTATCGTTGTTCCTGGTCTTTTGTTGCACCAGGTGAAGCTAGAACCCTTGAATTCAAGATCTATAACTCGACAGTCAGATAAGAGCCTCTGGAAATTAAGTATCTTCCTCAACGACCTCGGATTTCCTCCCATCTTCTCTGATTGGGAAAGCAGATCATTAAAATCACCTATCAGCATCCATGAATCACTAATATTCACTACTAAATTTCGAATCAGGTCCCATACAACTCTTCGTCCACTCTCTCCCGGGGGCCCTACACAAAAGAAATAAATGTCGGTACCTTTAAACTCACAGATTCAGCGTGCACATGAATAACGTTTTTAGATTTGTAGAGGGTGGTCAGGGAAATACTGTCTTGCCACCACAGCGCCAAGCCACCAGATAAACCTTCAGGCTCAATATACAGTTCCTGACTGAAGTTGCATCTCCTGCTGATCTTCTTAACTCGCCCAGATCCTATTTTTGTTTCCATAAGGAAGATTATTGAGGGATTATTTTTCTTCACCAAATCCCTCAAGCTATTAACTGTCAAGGCTCTCCCTAGGCCCTGACAGTTCCATGATAAGATTTTCATGGCTCCTCGGTGGCTGTTACAGGCCAGCCACCTTCGCCATCAGCAGTTGTCAAGCTCCTCTCAGTGTTACTTGCCCTGAAAACAAAGTCAAATCCTGGCAGATCCACCACTGGTCCTTCACTTAAATCCACCTCAGCTGATTCAGGCGTCACACTCATCTTCGACTTTTTCCTCCCATACTTCCTTGTGCTAGTCTTACTTTTCTTCAGGCTTTTTGCATAGTTTGAGATATCCATCAGAGGTTCATCAGTGACAGTTGATGATTTCCTCCTCTTTGGCTTTCCAACCTCCCATTCATCATTCGCTCCTCTCTTCAGACCCAGGTTCCCAAGGCCACACAGCACCTCCTTCATATCAGTTTTGTTGTGTAAAACCATAGCCAACGAGTTGTCCACGAAGGCTATTGAAGCTGTTTCAGGAGGTCGTTCTATCATCGTTACAGAGGAATTGGACCACGTCTTCTGGAGCATTAGCCTTTCGATTTCTATCTGGCCCCTGGCCTCAACGTGCTCTTCACTGTCAACCAAGCCATTAGCCCTCAGGTTTGCTGTTCTCACAGGGTCCTCGTTCTCCACTTTTTCCCATTCGTGTTTCCTTCCCTTATCACCCCCCTCCCTGCACAACCACCCAGCGGAAAAGCAACCTGTGGCTTCATTTGCGCCTCCTCATTCTTCCTCCTCAGTGCTTCTTCCTGTCTCCTCTTAACATACATCGACTCAGGTTCTTCTTCACTCAGAACCGACAAGGTCTCATCCCAGCAGTGACATGCTGTTGTAGAAAGCCAAGCACCATAACGAGGCTCACTCGGTTGAGCAGAGACATCAGCTTCTCAGTTTGGCAGGCCCTATTGTCATGCCCTACCTTGCCGCAATTGAAGCAAAATGACTGTAATTTCTCGTATTTGATGACTATCCATATCTTCCTCCCATTAGGACGCGGGAGCCAGAAACCATATGCTAGTGCCTTCCTTAGATCTATTACAACCCTAGCTCTCAGGAAGTTTCGAAGATACCTTCCATTATATCTCGGATCTTCAGCAATCAGCACCTCTCCCACATGATTACCGATAGTTATTGCATTGTCCAGGCATAATGCTTCAAGAGGAACATTATGCATCTGGATCCAGACAGGGCATGTGCCAAAATCAAATTCCTCGCTTGATCTATACTTCGGCCTCACCATCGATTAATTAGATGTCCATTGATTGACCAAGGCCGGCCTCTAAGTATAGTAGTCTTCCTCATCCTCGAACTTAAGCATGAATGCGTTTCCTGTAATCTCCGTCACTTCAAATTTCGACTGAAGATTCCAGATCTTGCACAAGACCTGTCTCCACCATGGATCTTGAGTACGATCTGCTCGTTAGCATCTTCGCTACCAAAATCCTCTCCGTTTGCTCCTCGTTCCATACCAGTGGTGTCGAGATCTGTATCTCTTCCATCGATCAATCACCTACGTCTTCCACCGACAAGAGTAAGTAATTGAGTCGCGACCTATTCCCGTATCACCTTCGTCTTCCACCGACAAGAGCAGGTAAATGATGATCTACTTCCTTATCGCCTTCGTCTTCCACCGACAAGAGCAGGTATTGTGTCTCGACCTACTCCCGTAGCTTCCACCGTCCACACAGTCCCCTTACCTCGAACAAGTCGCTCTCATGCTTGGCGGAGAGAGAGAGAATCCCACACGAGTGCGCGGGGAAAGGCCTGAAATCTCAAACTGATATGGCCCTTTCAATTAATTCCGACACTTTTACGTTAATTCCTCGCCAACTGCTACTATTGAAGCCCATAATGAAATAAAGTCCAAATAGCAAAATCTGTCTCAAGCGCAAAAAACAAACGTAATAAAATTGTCATTGGAGACCGGTTTCCCAGCGGCGGCAAGAGAATCAGTTGGTATTGTGGCTCGCTGATGATATTGCTGAATCGATTCACCTCCCTTCTTGAGGGTTGTAAGCTGTTGATGAAGATAAACAATTTTGGGTTGGGTCTTTTGAGCAAAGAATGTTTCTAAAGCAACCCACGTATCTCTTGCATTCTTGTAACAATATTGGGAGATAGTACTCTCCGATTATGAAGCAAGAAGGATAGAGAGAACAAGCTGGTCATGCTGAAACCACTTGGGATAGGCAGGATTTGGAAGGCCAGAAGGTAGTTTTTGAGGGAGGCAATCGACTGAACCATCGGCATATTGAAAAAGCTCGTGGCCATAGAGGTAGGATTGAACTTGAGCTTTTCGTACCAAGTAATTATCTTGGTTAAGCTTTGTGGTGTAGTGAGGGAGGGTAGACGGTGGCGCTGTAAGGGTTGACGAAGAGGCTCGGGCATAAGGGGTGGCGGTGGCGCAAGGGGATTGGTTGGACAAAGGTGAGCCTCACATTCTTTGCAAAATTTTTAAAGCTCTGGTACAGGGCGTGAAAATAAAGCAGAGAGCAGAGAACATAAAACAGAGATAATGTGTATATTTGGTATAGCTTTGAGGATGGACAATTGAGCTTATTTATCATTTCAATTGGACTTATGGTTTTTTTTGCATTTTGGATGAAAATATTTTCATATCGAGGCATATGGGGTAAAAGTAGCTTATGTGAAAGTCAGCTTTCCTAACTTATAAAGGAAAAGTTTCGTATTTGAACTTGGCTTATAGAGTAAAACTACTCATGTAACCACTAATTCAAATATAAATCATACCACTTTGATCCTATTTATAAATCTATTTTGATCAAATCTCACATACTAAGGAAAGTTAGTTGACTCAATGATTATGGAGTAAATTTTAAACTTTACCTTTATTTATGATTGAATTTTTTCAACCGTTTCTTATCTCTCTATCTTCATGGATGTAATTAATATACTTAAAATTGTCACAATCTTATTTATCATATAAAATTGGACTTATTAAATAAGATCAAATTTTTTGGTCAAAGTAAACTTATAAATAGAATCAAACTAGTATTTCATAGTCAGTCTTTTTCATAAGTCATTTTTCCAATCAGTATTCCAAACATGTCCATATTTCAATTTCAATTACAGTAATGATTACACAGTACACCCTACGGTATATAGAAGCTAGTACCTATGCTATTATGCCACGTATAATATAAAAGGAAGATTTAAAATACAACTCACATATTTTCCGCCTGTTTCAAATGACTATTGGACTGTTTGGGCTTTATGGCTTTGGTCTTATTTATACTCTCTTTTAAATAAATGATCTCATTAACTCAATAATTATTAGGTAAATTTTTTATTTTATCTTCATTTATGAATAAATATCTTTTAGCTCTTTTTTTTTTTTAGATATATAATTAATTTAAAATTTATAATCTCATTTATTATCTTTAAATTAAACTGGACCAAATTTTTTGATGAAAATAGACGTACACAAATACCCCTCCGGTCCTTTCAAGTTTATTTTCTTGTTGATTTTTAATTATATTTTTTTTATATATATAATTAGTTATGAATAATAATTGATATAATATTAATTTAGGACATTTATTATTTTAAATTAAACTTTATGGACCAACTATTTTTTGATGAAAATAGACCTTATAATACACAAATAGGATACAGACACCCGTCTCTCCAGACAGCCCATAAGGCACATGTTTTGAAAATTATCACTCTGCTTCTTCTCGTCTCGTTCTCTCCCCCTGAATGATTGGTCTAACTAAAGTCTTAAAAACTACAGGGTCAAGCTGCCAACTCCTTGTCTCTTCATCCCCACAAGTAATTCAAAAACAATTTGTCCTCAATCACCTCTCATCCCTCCCTGGGGGAATACAATTTCTCCTCCACTGCACTATCCCCTCAACGATCATATATCCTTTTCTACATAGCTATGTACTACTTCTTATCTCATTCTCTAGCCAGCAGTGAGTGATTGGCCTAACACTTACGCGCCGCCCCTAGCCACCATGGTTCAGCACCACTTTCTTCTCATCGCATTCCCGGCTCTAGGCCACCTCAATCCGGTACTCCAGTTCGCCCACAGACTCACTCGCATGGGCATCCTCGTTACTGTTTCCACCACCCTTCACATGCACCGTCGTATGGACAAGATGACATCAGCTACCATCCCTGGCCTCTCCTTCGCCCCCTTCTCCGACGGCCATGACGACGGTTACAAATATCACGACAGCAGTGACGATTTTAAAGCCAGCACCGAGGACAGCAGTGACGATTTTAAAGCCAGCACCGAGAAATACTTTTCGGAGCTCCGGCGTTTCGGTTCGGAGTCTCTCGCCAATCTCATATCCTCCGTCAAACAGAACGGCGGCCATCCCTTCACATGTATAGTGCACACCATGCTTCTTTCTTGGGCAACAGAGCTGGCACGCAAACTTCATCTTCCTTCGGCACTATTGTGGGTCCAACCTACTACGGTATTCGCCATCTTCCATTACTACTTTAAGGACGATAGCTTCATCAAGAACAAACTTTCATCGCCTTCTTCAAACTCCATAGATCTACCAGGCCTGCCGCTTCTAGAACCACAGGACCTGCCGTCATTTGTTACATCCGTATCAGGCGTTGGTCCTATTATCCTGACGTCGTTAGCAGAGGATCTCCGAGTCCTCCAACAGGAACCCAATCCAACGGTGCTGTTTAACACATTTGAGGAGCTAGAGGCCGACGCTCTAAGAGTCGTTCATGAGACCTTCAGAACGATTGCGATCGGCCCGTTCGTGCCGTCGATTCTTTTAGACCGGGAGAATAATTCTTCGGACACTGGCAATGACAACATGGAATGGTTGCGTACAAAAACAGAGTCGTCGGTGATTTACATATCGTTTGGGAGCCTAATTGTGCTGTCAAAGAGACAGATGGAGGAAATGGCACGTGGGTTGATAGATAGCGGGCGTCCATTCTTGTGGTCCATAAGAGAAGAGAAGGAGCAGGAGAAGGTAGGGGAGTACCTGGAGGAAATGGAAGAGAGGGGGAGGATAGTGAAGTGGTGCAAGCAGGTGGAGATACTGTCACACAAGTCGGTGGGGTGTTTTGTGTCCCACTGTGGCTGGAATTCGAGTTTGGAGAGTCTGGTGGCGGGGGTTCCGGTGGTGGGGATTCCACAGTGGGCAGATCAGGCGACAAACGCCAAGTTGATAGAGGATGTTTGGAAAACAGGGGTGAGGATGACGGTGGAGGAGGGCGGCGACGACGGGGAGAGAATAGTGAGAGGGGAAGAAATAAGGAGGTGCGTGGAGGAGGTGATGGGCGATGGGGAGAGAGGGAAGGAGGTGAGGAAGAACGCCGCCAAATGGAGGAAGTTTCGAAGGAAGCCGTTAAGGTGGGTGGTTCCTCTGAAGCCAGTCTCAGGGCTTTCTTGGATCAAATCGGTGCAGCACCCATTAATTAGTGGAACCCGTTTCTTCTCATTAATAATGATTCATATGTCTGGTCTTTCTCTTCATTATGTCTATGGAGGCTTTGAAGCCATTTGTGTGGGATGATCCAAGACACGCATGCGCTGTTTGTGTTTTTTATGGCTTCTTAGCCATCCCATTACTTACGTACAAACTAATCACACCTAGACTTCTTAGCCACCTTATGTTCAAGCTACTTGTGACAGTAATTATTGAATTATTACCTCTAGCTGTTATTATGAGTTTTTATTATAAGGTACTAGTTAGTAATTATATTTCATCTTTTTTATAAGGTATTTGCTTATTTTCAAAGTCATTAATTAGTCTTTTTTCATGTATGCCTGTGATTAATAAAGATAGTGAGTGAGAGTAATATTTAATATAATATTAGAGTTTAGTACAATTTGTAGGGAGTAATATTAAAAGTTATTTAAATTGTGTGGTAACTTTATTGATTTTAACTGTTTCTATTGATTTATGAGAATTGTTAGTTGGTAACTTTATAATAATAACTAGAGTAAGTATTAGATACCCTCTATATATACTGGTCCATGGATATAAGGCGACATGTTTTAAGAGCAAGAGCAAAACAATAGATTTATATATAAACGTTGTTTGCACATTCATGCGTACCAAATCGCCTTTATTCTGGTCCTTATTATGCCGTAGGCATGGTCGAATTGATAGAATACTCGGGATCACACGATAAAATCTGTTTTTTTTTTTTTTTAATTAATCATCGGAGTGAAATTCATTATCAGAATAATAGATATTAAGTCCATTTTGTTTGACTTGCCTTGTTTAGTCTGGTGATCAATTAGAGAAGAGAAAGAATGAAAAAAGTGTCTGGATTAACATTTGAAGAGTAACTCATAAAAAAAGTGAAACAATGATTTTACACAATGAATTGAAGAGTAATTTTCTCGCGAAACCATTGTTGTGAATAAGACTTATTTTACATATTCAAACGCTCCGTTCTCCTTTGAAATCTTCTTGCTGACCTATGATACCCTTTACTGTTAATTGCAGAATATTTTTTTAAGGACGAAAGTACCTAAGACACCCTTTTGCAGGTGTTACCAACAATCTTGAAAGATATTTCCTGGTGTTATTAGGAGCGTACCATGAGTGTTCTCCAGTCTTTGGATATTTTTAAACTCTGATTGTTGGCGATTGTGTTACTCGCTTATGAAACATTGATGCGTGTCTTTGACATTTCATAGAAAGTGGCCGGTCTTCTCCCACATCGTAACAACCAAATGAACCCAGAGGTTAATAATTTACCTGCGCTTTATTTGAGTGCGATGTAACCTAGAAACAGTTTTGATTATTAATTAAAACTTCCGGTTTTTAGTAAAACTAGTTAATCTTTTTATAAGATTGATAAAGCTAAATAACTATCGAGGATTAACAAAGTGGTAAAAATTTGGGTTATATACATTTATATTCCCTCCAATTGTTAATATAAAGCCTATATACTAATTTGATTATATTAAAAAAATTTAATTAAATTAATTAATATAACATATTCTTTTAAAAACGCTCTAAATATTCAACGTTCGACCTTCCTTAGCGGGCAACTAGGTTTTCTTTTTAAAATTTTTTATGAAGGATGTTTCCATAATTTTGCACCCTTAATTGATTCACCTAAAATTACAAATACACCATTCATTAATTCAAAACGATATAGTTTTAGGATCACTGAAGATAAAGTGGAGATAATTCTATTTCCAGTGACTGGAAAAATCTTTTACCCTATCTTTCTATTAAAAACAAGTTTTTATTTGTCAGTGCTATTAAAAGCTCATCAAATTAAATAAATATATCTAAGGATAGATGAGTGTTATATATATATATATATATATATTTTTTTTTTTTTTTTTTTTTTTTTTTTGCTCAAAAGTGTTTATATATATTAACAAGATTTAGTGGAAGAGTGAGAATAGATGTACTATTTAGTGAGAATAGATGTACTATTTATGGTTGGAAAAAACAGAGAATAGATGTACTATTTGCTTTTCCTGCACCAGGGAAGCAGCTGCGCAGCATCAAAAGCGCAAGGAAGTGATATGGCAACGCATTTTCAAAGCAGGAACAGTTGTGAAACGAAAGTGAAAGAGGGAAGAAATGCACTTCAAATTAAATTCCGTATGTTCTATTGTGTATATAACTGTATATGGGACGGCTCTACTTATGGCCCTTCCAATTAATTCCGACACCTTGACATTAATTCCTCGTCAACTACTACTATTGAAGTCCATAATGAAATAAAGTCCAAACTGTCACAATAATATCAAAATCTATCCCAAGTCTTGCAAGTAAATACTACCTCCGGTCCTAATTATAAGAGTTAGTTGACTTTTTTTGGAGAGATTAAGGAAGCTAAATAAGTTATTTAATCATTTTATATATTATGTATCCTTAGATTATATATTAGTTTATTAGTTAAACTAATTAGTTTGAAGAAAAAAAATACTCTAAAGTAATTTAATTAGTTTCATTAATCTCTATAAAAAAGTCAACTAGCTCTTATAATTAAGACCGGAGGGAGTATATAATCAAACGTCATCAGGGAGGACCGGTTTTTAGGTGTCGGCAAGAGAATCGGCTATAGTACTGTGGCTCACTGATGCTATTGCTAAATCGATTCACAACCCTTCTTGAGGGTTGTAAGCTATTGATGAAGATAGACAATTTTGGCATGGGTCTTTTGAGCAAAGGATGTTTCTAAAGCAACCCACATATCTCTTTCATTTTTGGGACGAACATATTGAGAGGATATACTCTCTCATAATGAAGCAAGAAGGAAAGAGAGAACAAGTTGGTCTTGTTGAAACCACAGAGATAGGCAGGATTTGGAAGGCCTGAAGGTAGTTTTTGGGAGGGGCAACGGATGAACCATGGGCATATTGAAAAGAGGTTGGTTTGAACTTGAGCTTTCCATACCAAGTAATTATCCATGTTAAGCTTTGTGGTGATGTAGTGAGGGAGTGTAAATGGTGGCAAGGTGAGGGTTGACGAAGAGGCTAGGGTAAAGGGGAAGGAGATATTCTCCCAATCCTCTATCTTGACTGTTGAAATCTTGATCCAAATGTTTAAAAATATTTTTGGAGCGGTTTTTTGAAAAGTAATTTTGACTCCTTAAATCAAAATTTGGACGGTTAAAATGGTTAAAATGGAAGATGAGAAGAGATGGAAAGACGGGTATAAGGGGGTGGTGGCAGCGGAAGGGGATTGGTTGGAAGGAGGCGAGCTTGACATTATTTTCAGGATTTTTTAAGTTATAGTATCATATTGGCATGAAAAGATGAGCAGAGAAAATAAGACAAACAATATGTTGATCAAATGTATGTTTATATTATTTCTGATTGACAATGACTACACAGTGCACCGTACAATGTATAGAGGCTGGTACATATGCTATTGTGTACGTATAATACAAGAGAAAGATCAGAATACAACTCAAAATTTTTCAGCCTATTTTAAATCACTACGAAACTCTCTTATTTTATTTATAAAGGGTGAAGGAGCAAATTGACCAACAGACTTTTAGTTCGGGAGCGATCAACACAAAAAATTTTTAAATGTGGATTTAATACCAACAGGCTTTTTTAAAGTGAAAACCATCACAAAATCATTATTAGGGATTAACTCCGTTAGTTGGTCAAATTTTTGGGTAAATAATGAGCTAAAATGAAAATTAAAATGCATTAACTCCGTTAGTTGGTCCCAGGACTATGATCCCAAGCCCTTCTAGCCGAATCCAAACTCAACCTCCTTATCTCGGAATCATTGTTCTTCAATGGCGAACCTTCCTTCGACTTCACCTTCCCATCAACACCGACCATTTTCTTCACTCCATTCCTGCTTCCTTTCTTGGGTTTTTTGAAATCGAGACTTGAAGCAGTAGTAAGGGAGTCACTTGAGTTCAAATCTACGGGATTTCCAACACAGGGCCTTGTTCGAACGGGTTTCAAGCCGGAAAGAACAGGAACGGGGAAGCGAGAATCGAGGTCGAAGTGAGTAACGTAAACGAACTGACCCAGTTGGATCTTGTCGCTGTAAATCAAATCCACATCCTTGTCGAAAATGGAAACATACGCGGAGTGCTTGGAGTCGGAGAACAGTGCTCGCCAGTGACCTTCACATTCTTGTTTCCGGCATTATCCAGGAGCTTGGACAGTACCCCGGGAGTCAGAGACGCCATGGAATAGCTTGTTGAAGCTCTTCTTCCTCCTCCTCCTTGAAGACACTGTTTTTGGAATGAGTCAGCTCTGCATTTTAATTTTCATTTCAGCTCATTATTTGCCCAAAAATTAGACCAACTAACGGAGCTAATACCACATTAACGATTTTGTGATGGTTTTCACTTTAAAAAAGTCTGTTGGTATTAAATCCACATTTAAAAGTTTTTTGTGTTGACCGCTCCTGAGTTAAAAGTCTGTTGACCAATTTACTCCTTCACCCTATTTATAAATCTTTATTAACTAAATCACATATATTAAGGAGGTGTGTCCGATCGGGTGGATTTTCCAACAACATCTTCTTTGTCTTCTCTTCCAACCCTAGATATTAAGGATGCTAATATTGTAATAGATGATGTCCCTCTCCCTTGTTCTGTGAATGAGGGGATGTAATTTATGATCCGTTTGTTACAAAGAATTAGTGGGGAAGGAAAGGGAAGATCCCAATCTTCCTATGGATTTTGAGTGTTTGGTAGAGAGAAAGTCAGGTTAAGATCTTCCAGGTGAGTACTTATCTTCCCTTATTTGAGGGAAGATGTTTTCCATCAGAAAATGGAAGGAAAGCTGCAATCTTCCCAGGAAAGTGTTTTTTTGACAAATTTATCCCTGAAATTTAAACTTGGCGGGAAGTTTAAAAGTTGGCGAATATATATTTTTTTTTTCACAAGTTCGAACTTAACAAGAATATATTTTTTAAAAAATATATTTTAGCAAAAAAAGATATTTTTCTTTTTTATTTTGAATTAATTTCTTTTGAGGGTAAAATAGACATTTCCTAATTCTTTACCAACTACCACCTCTTCATTTTCTTTTCTACCAAACAACTCAAACCATCTTCCCTCATCTTTCAAATCTTCCTTTCCATTCCTTTCCTTTTCTTTTCATTCTCCAAATCTTCTTTATAACAAACGGGGCCTTATTTCCTCTCTATACTGTTTTCCCTGGGTATTTGTTTATTACCCTTTAGTTGTTTGTTTAGGTGCTTTGTCTCTTTCCTTCTGTTTGTTTTCGCTTTAGTTCCTCTTTTCTGTATTGCTCTTCTAGTTGTCCTGTGGTGCCTTTTATTAATATATGCAGGTTCTTTTGAGAAAAAAAGAAAAGAAAAAAGAAGGGGTAGTTTACTCAATAATTGTAGGATAATTTTTTAACTTTATCCAAATTGATAAATGAGTATTTTTCTATTTTTTTTCTATTTTTATTGATACAACTAATATAGATAAAATTATCACAATCTCATTTACTACCTATAAACTAGACTTATATAAATGGGATATGATATTGTCACTATCAATTTTGGTCACTACTAAATCACTATCACTTTTTTATCATTAGATCATAATCTCATCTATCTTTATTATTTCTCTTTCCTATTAAGATTATAATCTAACGCTAAAAAAATCATAATAACCAAAATTAACAGTGATAATATACTATCCTATATAAATAAAATAAGATCTCTGTTAAAAAAGAGATACCGAGAGAGTGGTATTTCATCATGGGCTTCGATAACGACTGGCACACGTCTCTCCATATAGCCAATAAGGCAAATGTTATGAATATTCTGCTTCTTCTCATCTCGTTCTCTCCCATCCAATGATTGGTCTAAGTGTCTAACTAAATAAAAGTCTGCCAACATTATCTTTTCATCCCCACCAATAATTCAAAAGCAATTTGTCCTCTACTTCACTATCCCCTCAACGATCATACAACCTTTTCCATTTTTTTTTTTTGGATACAGTCATACAACCTTTTCTACAGAGGAGTACTTCTTATCTCATTCTCTAGCTAGCAGTGAGTGATTGGGCTAACCCTCACGCGCCGCTCCTAGCCACCATGGTTCAGCACCACTTTCTTCTCATCGCATTCCCGGCTCTAGGCCACCTCAATCCTGTGCTCCAGTTCTCCCACAGACTCATTCGCATGGGCATCCTCGTTACTGTTTCCACCAGCCTTCACATCCACCGTCGTATGGACAAGACGACATCAGCCACCATCCCTGGCCTCTCCTTCGCCCCCTTCTCCGACGGCTATGATGACGGTTACAAATATGACGAAAGCAGTGATGATTTTAAAGCCAGCATCGAGAAATACTATTCGGAGATCCGGCGTTTGGGCACGGAGTATATCGCCAATCTCATATCCTCCGTCAAACAGAACGGCGGCCATCCTTTCACATGTATAGTGCACACCATGCTTCTTTCTTGGGCAACAGAGCTGGCGCGCAAACTTCATCTTCCTTCGGCACTATTGTGGGTCCAACCTGCCACGGTATTCGCCATCTTCCATTACTACTTTAAGGACGATAGCTTCATCAAGAACAAACTTTCATCGCCTTCTTCAAACTCCATAGAGCTACCAGGCCTGCCGCTTCTAGAACTACAGGACTTGCCGTCAGCTGTTACATCCGTATCAGGCCTTAGTCCTATTATCCTGACGTCGTTAGCAGAGGATCTCCGAGTCCTCCAACAAGAACCCAATCCAACGGTGCTGTTTAACACATTTGAGGAGCTAGAAGCCGACGCTCTAAGAGTCGTTCATGACACCTACAGAACGATTGCGATCGGCCCGTTCGTGCCGTCGATTCTTTTAGACCGGGAGAATAATTCTTCGGACACTGGCAATGACAACATGGAATGGTTGAGTACAAAAACAGAGTCATCGGTGATTTACATATCGTTTGGGAGCCTAAGCGTGCTGTCAAAGAGACAGATGGAGGAAATGGCACGTGGGTTAATAGATAGCGGGCGTCCATTCTTGTGGTCGATAAGAGAAGAGAAGGAGCAGGAGAAGGTAGGGGATTACATGGAGGAAATGGAAGAGAAGGGGAGGATAGTGAAGTGGTGCAAGCAGGTGGAGATACTGTCACACAAGTCGGTGGGGTGTTTTGTGTCCCACTGTGGCTGGAATTCGAGTTTGGAGAGTCTGGTGGCGGGGGTTCCGGTGGTTGGGATTCCGCAGTGGGCAGATCAGGCGACAAACGCCAAGTTGATAGAGGATGTTTGGACAACAGGGGTGAGGGTGACGGTGGAGGAGGGCGGCGACGACGGGGAGAGAATAGTGAGAGGGGAAGAAATAAGGAGGTGCGTGGAGGAGGTGATGGGTGATGGAGAGAGAGGGAAGGAGGTGAGAAAGAACGCCGCCAAATGGAGGGAAGTTTCGAAGGAAGCCGTTAAGGTGGGTGGTTCCTCTGATGCCAGTCTCAGGGCTTTCTTGGATCAGATCGGTGCGGCACCCACTAATTAATGGAACCCGTTTCTTCTCATTAATAACGATTCATGTATATGGTCTTTCTGTTCATTATGTCTATGGAGGCCTTAATAAAGCCATTTGTGTGAGATGATTCAAGCCACGCATGCGCTGTTTGTGTTTTATATGGCTTCTCATTCTCATCAGCCATCCCATTACTCACATACAAATTAATCACAGCTCGACTTCTAAGCCACCTTATGTTCAAGCTAATTGTGACAGTAATTAGTAGATACTCTATATACTGGTACATGGATACAAGACGATATGTTTTATGAGCAACAGCCAAAAAGATAGATTTATATATAAACGTTGTCTGTACATTCATCATGCGTACCAAATCACCCTTATTTTGGTCCTTCTTACGACGTGGGCATGGTCGGATTGATAGAATACTCGGGATTACAAAATATACTCTTTTTTTGTTAAATTCATTATCAGAATAATAGATATTAAGTCCTTTTTTGTTTGACTTGCCGTGTTTAGTCTTGTGGTCAATTAGAGAAGGGAATGAGCGACAAAAGTTAAAGCCAGGATTGATTATCTTTTGTAGTATACTTTTTAAATGAAAGGTAGGGAAAAAATAGCTTCGGCAAAAACCATAGATTTCAACTCCAAAACCATAATTTTCTTGCCAAACCATTGTTGGGGATAATTTTAGAGTGTTTGGTAGCTTAATTCAAAGCATGATTTTAAAGATTAATAGCTATTTTAAGTTTTACCCTCTCTCTCTGTTTTGTTTTGTTTTTTTTTTAAATGGAGGCGTGCATGTTACTTAAGATACACTTTTGTTCATAATTAATTTATTGGTGTATTCATGTTATTGTTGGGTTTGGCTAGTCGCCTTGCGCGAGGGAGCCCGACTCGTATAGGATCTTCACTTAGAAACATTATTACCTAATACTCCTAGTTTACTATTTTCTGAAATCTGATCCTAATTAACACGAACCTCTATATATTACATGCAAATAAAACTTATAGGGTCGTCTTTTCTGTACTATGAGTCTATGAAGGCTTATAAATATTTTCTATTTAATTCTAAACAATGAAAGCATAACGGGCAACGCATGGTTAGCTACGTACATTGCCAGAAATGCTAAAATTTAATTTATAAAAAATATGAATTATCGTATGAATAATCAACTAATATCTTTTATTATTATTATTATTATTATTTGGTTTTGATTTGCAGGCATCATGCCGATCTTGACCTCAACAGGGGAACAAGGGATAAGATATTAACAGGGAAGACATTCTCCAATTATTTTCGTATGACGTAAGTGGGTGCGTCATCGGCTTAGTCAGATGTTGACCTAGCAAGGTCCCTAATCACGCGCCCCTTGGTCCCATGCTTGACAACGGGCGTGCCCTCTCCATTATAAAACTCACACCTAAAGTCCTAAACTCTCCACGCCTACATTTAAATATAAAAATAACCGTCTAAAAATTTCATTGACAATGAAAAAAAAACTGAATTCAAGCTGGTGCAGCACATGAATACATATCTTCAACTATAAACGTGTGAGTGATTTTAGTTTCAAAGACTTTTGTACGTAGTTAAAAAGATTTTACCGACAAGTGAAGAAATTACAAGCCTAGCCAATTATGAGTCACATTTGCACCAACTCCCCTACCCAATAAAATTTTTCAAAAATGTAAACTGGGAATAATTAACTCTAAAAGTCAACTATAAACAGGACGGTTTTATATGAGATATATATCAACTATCGTTGACAAAACTTGCTATTCACGTCTGTTAGTATGAGTAATTAGAATTGTATCTTTGTTTATTAGGCCCATGCAGGAAGTGTACAAGAGTGTGTGTATGGTCTGGGCCTATATAAGGCTGTCTCTGTACATTGGTTTAGATGATTCAATATACTGATCCATTTACTTTAACATGGTATCAGAGCCAGATCGCTTTTTTATATTTTGGAACCTTCAACTTCCTCTCTTTCGCGTCAGCAGCAGCCTCCAGCTTCTGCTCCCATTTCAAAGGAGCCTCCTTCCTGTCCATAATTCTCTTCTTCTTCTCCTCCACAAGCTGGAGGAATTTCTTGGTGTCCATTTGTATATAATAACCAACTCAAAAACTGCATTTTGGTAAAATGATGACCAGAAGGGCATCTTATATGCCTGAGAGGAAAAGCCTGTGGCAGCACTCTAAATCGAACCAAGAGATTTTAGTCTCAAAAGAAACCAGAACGAAGAAGCAGAAAAGAGATTATGGGTCTCCTTCTAGCAGCGATTTGCTATGGACAGTTTCGACTTGCCTGCTAATTCTTGCGGCTCTTCTTGCTCGCTGGAGATCTTTCATTGCAATCGTCTCACGATGCCGCTAACAACTGTTAAAGTGAGTACGTGAATGCAAGCAGGCAACAACATAGAACCTCTGATACACCTCCAATGAAATGAATGTCTGAATCAGCAATACCACTGGACACCTTGGACCACCGCGAGCACCACGTGGATTCTTGAACAACCAGGAACACCAGAACGTCTAGGTCGTCGATCTGAGGGAGAACCACCGTCCACGCGAACCACCAGCGAGACTCAGAATCGCGAACCAGAACCAGATCAACCAAGAAACCAATCATGAACCATCGCGAACTCACCTTCCCTTTCTGGATCCACCGCAAACCACCGGGAAACAACAGAACCGCAAACCACCGGCGAAGGTCAGGGGAGGAGGTACGAGATCGACAACCCACCATCGATCCGTGAACCACTGGGAAACTCGCAAACCACCGCGAACCAGAATCACCGCGACACACCGTCGATGCTCTGCAAGAACCGCGAACCACCACGAGAACAAAATAGAGATCTTGAACCACCATGAAATCAACCAGAAACCTATCTGCCAATGTCATCGTTGATGCATCCGAACACCAGAAAAGCACCGAAGCACAAGCCACTGTCGATGGGTGAACCACCGCGAAACTCGCGAACCACTGGAAAAGTCTATAACCACCGAGGCACCGCGAACCAGAATCACCGCTAGTTTCAAACGTTTACTGGATAAGCACCGTCGACCTCTGATTCTGCAACCACCGCGAACCAAGAATCAGAACCACCGTGAGACACCGTGAGCCACCGGCGAAAGGCAAACCACCGTGAACATCGATCAAGAAACCATGGGAAGGGCGGACGTGGAACGCGCCGTGTAGCCGTCGACCCTGCGAGTGTTTCCTGCTGCAGGGAATTATTTTCAAATAATGGATTTTCTAGACTACCTCCTTTAATCAGTCCATCATCGTGCATTTGTTCAATCTCTTCATACATGCAGAAGGTTCTTGAAAAAAAAACTCTCTGTTTGGAATTAAGCAAATTGTCCACGGGGGTTGAAAACTATTGGCATCCAATAACATTTGCCAGATGACAGGAAGACCATAGCTAAGATGAAAATCCAACATTAATAATAGCCTTCAACCACAAACAATTACTGAATCCACTAATTGTAGGTCCATTAACAGGGGCACTTCAAGTTCCTCAAACACAAGTCTAATGGTAGAATGAATACCATCAAGCCAGTTCTTTGTAATCCAATCCAGAATTTCATCAACTGTGGCAATCTTTTGTAGAGAAATTTGCTTTTGACAAACATTCTTTAATGTGTTTATAAACCCTTCATCAAGTTCCCCATTCCTCACTACTACAAAATACTTAAAAGACGACCTAAAAAAGACCCAATTAACGTCCTTATTCTACGGGACGTCGGGGAGAGCGTAGTCATAGTTGGTAGATTTAGCGACCTGAAATTGTTTCAAATCGCCTCTTAATAGACGACCTGAACACAAATCAGGTCGCCTAATATGAGGCGACCTGGACACAAATCAGGTCGCCTCTTATGAGGCGAACTCGAACACTATTCAGTCGCCTCATATGTGGCGACCGGATTTGTGTTGAGGTCGTCGCATATGAGACGACCTGAAAAGCATTCAAGTCGCCTCATATGGGGCGACCTGAATTTTCGTGTCGCTTCTTATGGGTTTGTTTTTATCATTTTAGGCCTCATCTTTGAAAATAGGCGACCTGATTAAGAATCAGGTTGCCTCTTATGACCATTTTAGGCGACTTGATTAAAAATCAGGTCGCCTATTATGATCCAAAGACGACCGAATTGATTTTCGTGTCGCCTTAAATTATTATTTTTTTTAAAAAAATATGCTTCTTTGCTTTTTTGTTTGGCCAATTTTTGCAAATACTTCACAAAATAATTAAGCGCATATGCAAGTGAATGACAATAGATAACAATGAATGTGAAATATATTATGGTCGTATGAATTATATGTATGTGCATTCCATCAAAAGAAGGTGAAATAACAATGAATACAAAAGAAGGTTCAATAAGAAAATTGTAAAAGTGACTTCAACAAAAGAATATTGGCTACACATACAAGATCATACAAGAGAATGACAATATAGATGTTCGTATTCACTCAGATCGGTTCAACAAAATCAATCAAATTCACAACTTAGCTTCCAACATAACCATGAGGATGCAAGAATATCAACAACTCCAAAGAGAAAACTTCAACTGCAGAGCCTAAGAAGACAAGTTCGGGAAAGTCACCGATAATGAATTAAAGTGTAGCGATCGAAACTTTCAAAGCAAATTCAACGGCGAGAAAAGAAAGAAGGCATGACCTAGATTTAGGTTACTAAAACTAGACCAAAACAACAAACAAAGCACCACTATGACAAAGAAATTTTTCTCACATTTGGAGGCAATTAATCTCCAAAATTTCACAACATGCTTTCACAATTTAATGCAGCAATTAGATAGCATCAACATTCCCTTCAATTGGCAATAACACCGATATGCGACAAGAGGCAAATATATATAGCAACAATGACTTTTGCACACAAAGCTTAAAGAATTTCAAGGTTTCAAAGATACGTAATTTAGCTCAACTCTAATGCTAAAGTGAATGAGAGCCACCTAGTAATAATCACAAGTACCACACATGCAAATCAAACACCTCCCAAGCAAGAAGCACACATAAAACTTTCAAAGCAAATCAATTATGATGGTATGATTCAACAAAATTCTCAAGTCTTGGTTATTGGAAAATCAAATGCAAAGAAGGTATAATGGCAAAATCAAACCTCATATGATAGTGATCTATTTCGAGAATTAAACAAGTGATCTAACCTCATATTCACAAGCAATTAAAGTGGCAAATTCAAGAGCAGCACCAATAATTTACGTAAACCGAAATCAAGACTGGCTTAATAAGTTTCACAATGACAATCACCCTAACAAGTAATGACTTGCCTATATATTCACATTGAGCCATGTTCAAGAAGATATCTAGCTATCATGTCTCGAACCGAATCGATGTCATCCTGTGAGTACGGATCCTCAGTACGAAAAAACTATAAATTGGAAAACAAAGTATAATTAACAATTGAAGTACCACAACAAAAAATATCATCATTTGAGGATCACGGAGCATTACGTACGTTTTGCAAGCTAGTAGTACGTTCGGTGGAAACGATAGATTGCATCCAACTGAAAACGTAGTATCCGCACTCAGTGTTCCCTGGTTGGTGATGGCACTATAAATCATAAACAAATTGTTAAACAGAAAGCTACTGTGTCTCAGAAAAAAAATTGAATTGAAACTACTTACCTTCGGATAAAACCACTTCGGTCCACCTCGCCCGTGCTCCGTGCTCCAAAGAACTGCCTATATGTCCTAAGACCCCTATCATTAAAATGGAAATTAACGAGACATGAAAACAATTCATTTAAAAAAAGAATCGATGATTTAGACAAAAATTTACTTACTCGGCAAACATGTTTTTGATATCCTCGGTTGGCCGCCACCTATGGAATCGAACCAATAACATGCGTTCTTGGCGGGACAAACAACACGGGGTCCAATGACCACTACAACATATACATATTAATATTAAACTAAGATAAAAAAGCATTTTATCCTTAAAAATCTTATATAGACAAAAAAAAAATACGCACCTTTCATGTATTGGCGCTAGATAACAAGACGATTTTATGTCGCCCATTGTTAAACCAACATAAATGGCCCTCCCGGCTAAGATATTGCGATCCGAAGATATTTTGTGGATCCAGGACATAAGAATCCAATCGGTCTCCCTTTTTGCATATGTCGTGGCGCATACACTATGATCGAAATAAAATGATAAGTGTTGTTGAATATATTAAACAAAAAAAGAGTATTGACATAATTAAAGGGTAAAAAAAAAAAAACTTACAAGATTGCAAGTTGAAGCCATTGTATATCTAAACGGTCCATATGCATAAACTCGTCAAATCTTTCTTGTCAATTGATATCGGATATGTCTTGTCCGCACCGACAATGCTCGGAGGCATCCGCAAGCCTATAGAGACGATGTCCTTGTAGAGCTCTCGCACTTTGTGATAAGTATGAAAATCTGCGCATGAGCCTTGTTCATGCTATGAAAACATAATAAACAGATTATGAGTGGGTTAGCAATGAAAATCAATCCTAAACCCTACTCATCGTCAATCAGTAATGTATTTCCTACCATTGGAGGTGTCGTCCCTGTTGGAAATTATGCCCTAGGGGCAATTCATTGTACTTTGGATATTTGAGTTATTTAAAGTATTTTCTTTAGTTATCATTTTTGTGTCCGCATGTTCGTATTGATAATCGCATCCCTGGATACATCTTATAGATTATCCTAAATGTGTCCGGTCGGTCATCTACGCGGGAGCGAAGATGAATTAAGACCGCATGACTTTGATGAGGTATGGAGATACAATCAAAGTCATGGGCACTTGTAAGAGTACAAGGTCCGGACCGACCCACTATGAGAAAGCTGCATGGATCTAGTCATAAGCTTATCTCATGTATAACCGCGTCACGACGCCCTATGACCCGAGATCATCATGGATTCCTACATGATGAGTCATCGACCTTTGACCTAGTCAAAAGTCACCTTTGATAGGGTGATGATAAAGGCTAGGATCGGGATCGGTGGTTTTCATGCGGAGGATGTGAATGGTCAAGATGGAATTTGTCCCTCACATTTGTAGAGAGATAATCTTGGGCCCTCGATGAGTGAGTCTAAGAAATGTACGGCCGCATCTTGTGATGGAAAGGAGTTTCCATTTCACTTATTAGACTAACTCGAGAATCGAGAAAGTAATGGTCAAGAAAAGGAAGTTGACATTCTCCATGCCATCATCCTTGACCGAATTATCGCGTGACAAAAGGGACGTGACATGGTTGTACGATAGGTGTATCGTGTCATCGATCCCCATGTGAGTTGGGTAGTCGCAATGTCTTGCTAGAGGCCGCTTGCGATTTTGTGGGTGGTGACGGTGTTGGCCCACCGCCAATCTCATATGGGCCTACAGGTCGCACACAAAAATAATCCAACACGGGTAAAAGTGTCCGGGTTCATCAATCTCGATTAATCGAGATTAATGAATACCGAGTTTAATGCAGGGTAAATATATATATATATATATATTTAAATTCGAAAAATAATATAATGATATTATTTAATTGAGATTAAAATATTATTATTATATTATTTTTTTTTATGTTTAATTTATTTGATAAATTAAATATCTAAAACAAACTGAGATATTGTATCTCATTTAATTTTCGAATAAAGATATTATTGTCTATTTAATTTAAATTGAGATATTAGTATCTCAGATTTAAATAAATAGATAGATATCATTTCTCGGATTTAATTTATTGAGATAAATTAAATCGAAGGTTTTTAAATTTGGATTAAATAAATAGGTTGGATTAAATCTATCGGATAGATTTAATTAACTATTTTTTAATCTAGATTTGAATTCAAATTTCAGATCTGGTTTTTAATTCGATTAAATAAATATTATTATATTAGATCTATCGGATAGATTTAATTAATATATATTTAATCCAGATCTAAAGTTTGAATTCAAAAGTTAATACGATTAATTTTGTATTAAATACGCCGAAATGTTTTAGAAACCTACGGGACTTTCGAGTCGAGCGTATTCTAAAAGCCGCGAGAAACCCTAGAGTGAAAACGAGAGAGAGACGACAAGAGGCGCTAGCACACGTCGTAGCCGTGTACGAGGATTGTTCGTGTGGATACCAAGAGAGGAAGAGGATTCTAAGAGTCGTCTTCGCGATCGAGAAGGTAGCCCAATTGTTCAACGAAGAAGAAACCACGAACGAGTTCCTAAAGGTAATATCCGGATTCCCTAGCCTTGATTTAAACGCGCCTGAGTGATCCTCGGGATGGATTCGTAGAAATTTTAATCCGCTGCGTTGTACGAATCCCTACATTGGCATCAGAGCCAACTCAACGTGCGTTTAAATTAGGCTTCTTCGTGTTTGATTATATATATGATATATGAATGAAAAACGAATCTGGATATTTGTATGCAAGAAGCCGAATCTTTGTGTGAAAGAGACCGAATCTTTGTATGAAAGAAACCGAATCTTTGATGCAAGAAATCGAATCTTGAATGCTTTAATTTGATAATTCGCGTTAGGGTTTGAACAATGGTGGGAATCATCGAAACGTTTGATGTTGATCGAACGTTGGTGATTCTCGGACTTTCTTGTTCGCGTGATGATCGGATTCTCAAACGTTCGAGACGATGATCATACGCGACGTGGGTTGAAGGTCGAGTCGAACACGTCTGGATTCGTGTTGATGTTAGGGTTCATCCTTCAGCGTAGTTTTCGGGCTGTTTAGATTTAACGATAGTCATGTTAGACATGGTCATTGCGTTGGACGTTGATAAACGGCGTTGGGGACCGCCGTAGGGACCGCACGATTGTTCGTAACGCGATTAATTAAATCATGGCATATTATATATGTATCATGTAATATAAAATAAAATTAGAGAATTTTATCATGAATTAATACATATATTAATTTACCTCTCAAAGTGTTGTTTGGGTATGGTGAATAACATGGCTCTAGGGTTGTAAATTTTGTATATGGCTGCGTGCCATGCCTCTCTCTAAATAATCTTGATGTACATTCTTTTTCTCATCTCACTCCCCTCGTATGTGAAACGAGGTTTCGACTATGTACTTTCTTTTATTATTTAGAGAATCCCCTCATTGGCTTGAGAGGATCCAGGTTAGATGAGCCATGTTATGTCACGAGTTTTTCTTAATTATGTTTGATGTGATCATATCATAATTAAATTAGACATTATATGATATACAATAAGGATTGCATTCATATAGGTAGAATTAATAATATTAATTAATATAAAAATACCCTCTAAATACAATCTTAAGTCACAATGCCGTCAATAAATGAATGCTTGTCAAAACCTAGATCACCCATTTGTATGTTTCACCAAAGTGGATGCATTTGAGTTATCTTGGTGAGGCAAGAGAGATAATGGTGATACTCTATATTCATTATTGTCTTGACTTAATTGAGATTATCAAAACGGTTTTGGATCTCAAGGCATTGGATGGGATTAAACATGCTAGGTCATATGATGATCGAATCCCATAAAGATCTAAGAGTTACATGTGATGTAATTGGCAAGGTGGATTGCCTACCTAAATAACTTGGTTTTAAGCGTCCGCACAAAGCGGACTTAAGATCAAGCCAAATATGGATCTTAGCCCACTAATTAGAATGAGGGTTGTTAATTCAAATGGGAGAATATTAACGACTTTGCATAATTTTATTTGTAGAATCATGTCGAACACCAACACCACTACAACACCACTGCGATTAATCCTTGAGAAGGAAAAACTGAATGGGACAAACTTTCTTGATGGTTTAGAAACTTGAGAATTGTTCTCAAGCAAGAAAGAAAGACTTATGTCCTTGATCAACCCATTCTCGAGGAGCTGCAGCTAATGCTCCAAGAGCTCGGAAAGATGCTTACACGAAGCATACTAATGACTCGTGGATGCAAAGATGCTTGATGCTTGCCACCATGGTTCCGAACTCCAAAGAGATCCGGAACATATGGAGGCTTTTGAGATGATTGCTCGTCTCAAGGAAATGTTCCAACAACAAGCAAGGCAAGAGAGGTATGAGACCGCTAAGGCCTTACACTCTTGCAAGATGGTCGAAGGTGCATCGTTAGCAACCATGTTTTGAAGATGAAAGGCTATCTTGATCACCTTGAGAGGCCGGGATTTCCCATGGGTCGGAGTTAGCTACGAGATATGATCTTGAACTCACTCCGGACGGTTATGACCAGTTGTCATGAACTATAATATGAACAACATGGAGAAATCGATTTAACCGCATGGGATGCTCAAAACAAAGTGAGCAAAGCATTAAGAAAAAGCCCAAAGATGTTTTGTTGGTTCGAGAAAGGAAAGGGTATGAAAAAGAAAGGCAAGGGCAAAAGATGGGGCAAAAGCTCAGTGGTAAGACCAATGAGCCAAAGCCGAATCTAAGCTCAAGCCAAGAAGGCAAAGCCTCCGAAGGATGGGGTCTGCTATTTCGCAATGAACGGGTCATTGGAAGAGGAATTGCAAACTCTATCAAGAAGGTGTGAAAAATAACAAGAAGGATAGCGGCGCTATCGCTTGTGTATCTATGTCATAGATATTCATTTTTCTACTTCCTCTACATGGGTATTTGATACTGCATGTGGATCTCACATTTGTACAAATATTCATATCATTTCTGATTGATAATGACTGCATGGTGCAGCTTACAGTATATAGAGGCTGGTAGCTATGCTACTGTGTTACGTATAATACAAAAGAGAAAGAGTAGTATTAATTAGTAATACGACATTTGTTTGTTTGAGTATTAAATTTTTTTTTCCTTATATGTCCATAATTAATAAAGGTAGTGAGTGAGAGTAATAATTAATATGATATTAAAGTTTAGTGTAATTAGTGGTGTAAAAATTACTTACATTTTAAGATAAATTTAAACACTTTAACTGTTTTTATTAATTTATAAGAATTTTTGATTAGGAATACCTTATAATAAAGATTCAGCGAATACAATTCAAGTTTTTTCAGCCTATTTCAATTCAGAATGTTTAGGCTTTATTTGATTAAGGGCTTCAATAACTGTTGACACACGTCTCTCCATAAGGCGCATGTTATGAACGTTTAGCCGATTATGGCTCTGCTTCTTTAATGATTGGTTAAGTTGAGTTTCTCTCCTCGTTTTTTTTTTTCTCAAAATTCTTTATAATTTTTTAAATCACATCGATCTAATTAATATAGTATTATTTTAACTTTTTTTTTTCATTTTCTCAATTAATAGTCTAAATAAGCTAATAAAAGAAAATAAAAATAAAAAGGAAGATTAAAAGAGGATCTCCTACAATGATTGGTCTAACTAAATAATATAAAGGTCTGCCAACTCCTTATCTCTCCATCCCCACAAATAATTCAAAAACAATTTGTCCTCAATCGCCTCACATCCCTCCAATACAATTTCTCATCTACCGCACTATCCCCTCAACGATCATATATCCTTTTCTCCATAGCTGTCTACTTCTTATCTCATTCTATCCAGCTAGCAGTGAGTGATTGGCCAAACCCTCACGCGCCGCCCCTAGCCACCATGGTTCAGCACCACTTTCTTCTCATCGCATTCCCCGTTCTAGGCCACCTCAATCCTGTGCTCCAGTTCGCCCACAGACTCATTCGCATGGGCATCCTCGTTACTGTTTCCACCACCCATCACATGCACCGTCGTATGGACAAGACGACATCAGCCACCATCCCTGGCCTCTCCTTCGCCCCCTTCTCCGACGGCTATGACGACGGTTACAAATATGACGAAAGCAGTGACGATTTGAAAGCCAGCACCGAGAAATACTCTTCGGAGATCCGGCGTTTGGGCACGGAGTCTGTTGCATATCTCATATCCTCCGTCAAACAGAACGGCGGCCATCCCTTCACATGTATAGTGCACACCATGGGTGTTTCTTGGGCAACAGAGCTTGCACGCAAACTTCATCTTCCTTCGGCTCTATTCTGGGTCCAACCTGCCACGGTATTCGCCATCATCCATTACTATTTTAAGGACGATAGCTTCATCAAGAAAAAACTTTCATCGCCTTCTTCAAACTCCATAGAGCTACCAGGCCTGCCGCTTCTAGAACCACAGGACCTGCCGTCATTTGTTACATCCGTATCAGGCCTTAGTCCTATTATCCTGACGATGTTCGCAGAGGATCTCCGAGTCCTCCAACAAGAACCCAATCCAACGGTGCTGGTCAACACATTTGAGGAGCTAGAAGTCGACGCTTTAAGAGTCGTTCATGACACCTTCAAAACGATTGCGATCGGCCCGTTCGTGCCGTCGATTCTTTTAGACAGGGATAATAATTCTTCGGACACTGGAAATGACTACATGGAATGGTTGGGTTCAAAAACAGAGTCGTCGGTGATTTACATATCGTTTGGGAGCCTAAGCGTGCTGTCAAAGAGACAGATGGAGGAAATGGCACGTGGGTTAATAGATAGCGGGCGTCCATTCTTGTGGTCCATAAGAGAAGAGAAGGAGCAGGAGAAGGTAGGGGATTACATGGAGGAAATGGAAGAGAAGGGGAGGATAGTGAAGTGGTGCAAGCAGGTGGAGATACTGTCACACAAGTCGGTGGGGTGTTTTGTGTCCCACTGTGGCTGGAATTCGAGTTTGGAGAGTCTGGTGGCGGGGGTTCCGGTGGTTGGGATTCCGCAGTGGGCAGATCAGGCGACAAACGCCAAGTTGATAGAGGATGTTTGGAAAACAGGGGTGAGGGTGAGGGTGGAGGAGGGCGGCGACGACGGGGAGAGAATAGTGAGAGGGGAAGAAATAAGGAGGTGCGTGGAGGAGGTGATGGGTGATGGAGAGAGAGGGAAGGAGGTGAGGAAGAACGCCGCCAAATGGAGGGAAGTTGCGAAGGAAGCCGTTAAGGTGGGTGGTTCCTCTGATGCCAGTCTCAGGGCTTTCTTGGATCAGATCGGTGCGGCACCCACTAATTAGTTAGTGGAGCCCGTTTCTTCTTGTGGTAATTAATAATGATTCATATGTATGGTCTTTCTCTTCATTATGTCTATGGAGGCTTTGAAGCCATTTGTGTGAGATGATCCAAGACACGCATGCGCTGTTTGTGTTTTATATGGCTTCTCATTCTCATCAGCCATCCCATTACTCACATACAAATTAATCACAGCTCGACTTCTAAGCCACCTTATGTTCAAGCTAATTGTGACAGTAATTATTAGATACTCTATATACTGGTACATGGATACAAGACGATATGTTTTATGAGCAACAGCCAAAAAGATAGATTTATATATAAACGTTGTCTGTACATTCATCATGCGTACCAAATCACCCTTATTTTGGTCCTTCTTATGCCGTGGGCATGGTCGGATTGATAGAATACTCGGGATTACAAGATATACTCTTTTTTTTTTTGTTAATCTTTGGGAGTGAAATTCATTATCAGAATAATAGATATTAAGTCCTTTTTTGTTTGACTTGCCGTGTTTAGTCTTGTGGTCAATTAGAGAAGAGAATGAGCGACAAAAGTTAGAGCCAGGATTGATTATCTTTTGTAGTATACTTTTTAAATGAAAAATGAAAAAAAAATAATTTTACATATATTTTTAAGAGTAGTTTTTGAAAAGGTAGGGAAAAAATAGCTTCGGAAAAAACCATAGATTTCAACTCCAAAACCATAATTTTCTTGCCAAACCATTGTTGGGGATAATTTTAGAGTGTTTGGTAGCTTAATTCAAAGCATGATTTCAAGGATTAATAGCTATTTTAAGTTTTACTCTCTCCCTCTCTGTTTTATTTTTATTTTTATTTTTAAAAGTGTTTCCAAGCTGACCCAATTAATTGGGCAGAGTACAGGGAGGTAGCGGAAAACGAGAGGGAAGAAGGTGAGGCCCCGTGCATATACACTGAATAAACATTAAACACAACACATGTTTCATTAATTTCATGTCGTATCAAATATCCATAAACGAGTGGTCGTCTTTGATCGGCGTCAAAATTTTAGTTAGATTGAGGTGTGAGCACGTGTCATGCGATACCAACTTAAGCGACCGTAGATGAATATATATATCGTCCAACATCCATCACTCATTCAATGTTGATGAAGGCCGTGGCTTCAGTATGACTGTTTTCGATCGACATTTCTTATTTTGTTTTGGTGGTTAGTTTTAGGAGGAAGAAACAGTGCAAAGCTAAAGGCTAGAAAATTTCGGACTGAACCCTTGTGGTCAGAGAAGCAATTGCGTCTCAATGGGGATTCTATCCTTAATGTGGAATGTAGGATCTAGTTAGACGTTGTTTTTAAATATAAAACTTATTTTACATATTTAAGCACTTCGTTCTCCTTTAAAATCTTCTTGTAGAGTTTTGATAACCTTTGCTGTTTTTGTTGCCTTGCATTCTTATAGTAAGGATTTGTTTAATTATAGAGAATGCCGCATCCTAATTTATTAACAAGTTGTGGAATATTTTTTAAGGACGACAGTATCCTAAAACATTGCTCGAACAAAATATTTTTTGTTCATTTTGCAGGTGTTGACAACAATCTTGAGAGATATTTCCTGCTGTTATTAGGAGTGCACCATGAGTGTTCTTTAGAGTCTCGGGATTTTTGTTAAACTGTGATTGTTGGCGATTGTGTTACTCGCTTATAAAACATTGATGAGTGCCTTCGACATTTCATAGAAAGTGGCCGTCCTTCTCCCACATCGTAACAATCAAATGAACCCAGGGAAAAAATTTATCAGGATTTTAGTTGACTATGATCAGTGACGGATCCAGAAATTACTGAAGGGGCACTCCACACTAGTGGTGGGGGGGATTGGGGGGTGATGTATCAGCAAATCAGTTGTAGAAGTCTGTCACGTGTTCTACCACGCGTCTATTATTAGTTACAATATTGGTCACGTGTCAGTCTACGTGTAAAGTTGTTATGCATTCGTTAGCTTCTATTATTCATCAGCTTTGTATGTGCTCTCAGACAAAGGCGGATGCACATATATTAGAAGGGGGGCACGTGATTTTTTTTTAAATAAATTATTATTTTTCCTCTTCTATGTCTTCCTCATAAAAATACTTGCGGACATATTTTAGCATTGTGACTTCAACTGGAAAAGATCTGCTTCCTTTTTTTGAGATATTTCATAGTATTTTGTTGCCTTTTCTTTGTATTTTAGGTGGATATTCCCAGCACAAAAAATTGGTTGGAGCGTGTAGGTTCTTAATTTTTTCGCATACCATTTTATGGCTAACACTTGCTCTTTTTCTTATTGATGATGATAAAATTTGCAACTGATGACAAGTGAAAACCTTCTGAATCTTGTATTATTTTTTTGTCTTTTGATGACAAGTGAAAAATATTTAAACTAGTTTTCTTAATATCTTAAAAAAAAGTCAGCTCTATTTCACATTTAAAACTGAGAAAAATATATCATAGAGCTAGTAATTTGGTCTAGCCTGCTGGTTGCAAACTAGCCCGCCTCAATCCACGGGCTAAATGGGATGGGCTTATATAGTCTGCCCACTGGCGTGCTGGGAAAATGACAGCTCGGCCCACCAAAGAGGCTTGGCGAGCAAGCCCGCCAACTATTTTTTTTAACAAATAAAAAATGGCTAAATTATACTTTTAATCCTTTAATTTTTACATAAAGTATATTTTTGGTCAATTAACTTTATAAAATATACTTTTGGTCTTAAAATTTAACGCCGCTAATGTTCTTAATAGAAAATGTTGATACAATCTGAACTTAAGTGATGACTAATAGCGCTTTAATTACATAAATTTTATATATTCTTCAATTTACCCATATTTTAAATATAAGCCTAATAGCATTTAATTACATAGTCATCACGTAAATTTACACTATTATCATCTGAGTTTGTATTTTTCGTTAGCAAAATTAAAGATAGAATTATAGGATTAAAAGTATACTTTATAGAGTTAAAGGATCAAAAGTATACCTCATATAAATTTAAAAAACTAAAAATATACTTTAGCTATAAAGAAGTTACTCTCTTTTTCTTTCATCCACTCATATCACATTCTATCTCTTTTACACTCTGTGTCAAACAACCATTCTACTTTTAAATAATGTTCTCTTTCACCTGCCGACATCACAAAAACATATAAACACCTCTTTTCTTAATTTAAAAATAGTAGAATAAATAAATATTGTATAAAAATAAAAATGACAAAAAGTGTCATATGAAAAGCATGAGAAATAGTCAAACATACTAAAAAGGAAACAGAATAACAATATTTGGGTTTGTTTTTGTAAGAAAAAATGGGGGGAAAAAAAGACAGATTTGACCAACCCAAGGGATAACTGCTTTCGGCGAGCTCTCTGACCGAACCCATGGGTTACAACCCGTCTTATCAGCTCTAGTATATTGAGTGTTTTAATCAAACGTAAGAATTAAATACAATAGAATATGTGCTAGGTAATTTTTATAATAAAGTAATAGTAAAATGTTGAGATTACAAAAAAATCTTCCAAACATCCCCTAATCATGTATTATAAAAAGAGAGGTGACATATATAGAAATCCTACAACTTTCAATCTTAAATATAAAATATATTTTATAATGCAATTTATATTATAAACTATATATTATATTTAGGATTCCAAAAATATGTTATAAAAAAGGGAGTATGATATAAAATGGCGCCTGGCGGTGAGATCCACATTGTTTTAAAAAAACTTTTATACATCAAAACGCTTCCTTAATGATAATACTACATGAAACATAAATTAACAAGTCATCATTCACTTTCTTTTGTAAACAAAAGCTCTGTTGATGCACCTGCCTCCATGTCTTTTCCCGCCAAATCTGCTTGTCCCATATTTTTTACATAAAAAAATCATTTTTTAAAAAAGTATGAGGGCCTGTTTAGTTTGAAGGGAGGGAGGTTTCTCCCATCTTTACTAAATACCAGTAGTCTATGAAAAATTTTCAATATTTTAAAAATATACTCTTAATAAAAAAGAATATTTTTCTTATTAGTGACAATATGATCAATATCCTTTCAATAGCCTCTTCCCCTCCCTTCCAACAAAATACCATAAACCTTTTGGTGAAAGATTATATTTATTTTAGATTTTTCACTTAATAAAATATTTCTTTTAAAAATAAAACGTAAAAAATATTAAATCGACGAGGAACTTCCCAGGGGTCACTCATCCTAAGTACGCTTAACTTTGTGAGGCGCTAACATCATGCCAAAAGCATATGTTGTTAGTAGAGGCGCACCACATTTTATTTATGCCCCAAAAACCTTCTCTCATCCTGTCTAACGTGGGACCTGTCACGGTCAGATCATGACAAGATGGTGCATAATATCAACTAGGCATCATAATTGCTCCCATCAAGCGGTCCCCTAGCACCATGTGTGTTCATCCCAGCAAATAATTAAACCAATTGGTCCTCCGATGACATCTCATACGTCACTACTCTTCCCTCCAATCCCATTTCTAATCTCCTTTCCCACCAGTACTGCAGAACCATCTCTCCCCTCAACAACCTTTTTCTCTAGCAGTGAGTGATTTCTCTGATTAGTTCCTTCTCACGCGCCGCCGCTCCTACCATGGTTCAGGACCACTTTCTTCTCCTTGCATACCCGTCTCCAGGTCACCTCAATCCAGTTCTCCACCTCGCCCATAGGCTCATTCGCATGGGCGCCCTCGTAACTGTCTCCACCACCGTTGAAATGCTCCGTCGTACTCACTATACGTCAACTCCCATCCCTGGTCTCTCCTTCTTCGACTTCTCCGATGACCACGACGACGAAGGCGGCAACGACGCGTCTAAATCCAGTTTGGATCACTGCCTTTCGAATTTCTGGCGTCGCGGCTCGCGGTCTTTAGCCAATGTCATAACCTCCGTCAAACAGAACGGTGGCCATCCTTTTACTTGTATAGTTCACACCATGCTTTTTCCCTGGGCAACAGAGCTGGCACGCCAACACCATCTTCCTTCAGCTCTGTTGTGGATCCAGCCCGCTACGCTATTCGGCATCTTCCATTACTACTTTAAGGACGACAGCTTCATCAAGAACAAACTCCCATCGCCTTCAAACTCAATAATTGAGCTACGGGGCCTGCCACCCCTGAAATCGCGGGAGCTTCCATCAGTTATTACATCCCCCTCCGGCGTTTATGCTTTTGTCTTGCCGTTGATGGGAGAAGATCTCCGAATCCTCCAGCAAGAACCGAATCCAACTGTGCTGGTGAACACTTTTGAGGAGCTAGAACCCGACACTCTAAGAGTCCTTCGTGACAGCTTCCGAACGATTGCGATTGGCCCATTGGTGCCGTCGATTCTTTTAGACGGGGAAATCCTTCCGGACTCTGGCGATGATTACATAGAATGGTTGAGTTCAAAAGCAGAGTCGTTGGTGATATACATCTCGTTTGGGAGCCTGAGCATGTTGTTGAAGAGACAGATGGAGGAAATTGCACGGGGGTTAATAGAGAGCGGGCGTCCATGGTTGTGGTCAATAAGAGAAGAGGAAGAGAAGGAGCAGGTAGGGGAGTACAGGGAGGAAATGGAAGAGAAGGGGAAGATAGTGAGTTGGTGTAAGCAGGTGGAGGTACTGTTGTTAGGATCCGTACAACGCAATGCGGATTAAAAAAACTTACGAATCCCGTCCCGAGGATCACTCAGTGCGTTTAAACCTAGGCTAGGGAATCCGAAATTACCTTTGGAGAATTCATTCGCACGCTCGTTCTTCCTTGAACAAGTGGGCTACCTCCTCGATCAGAAGATGACTCGTAGGATCGTCTTCCTCCACCGGTATCCACACGAACAACTCCGAACACGGCTACGGCGGCGTGCTAGCGCCTCCGTGCGTCTCTCTTAATTTTCCACTCTAGGGTTTTTTCGCGGCTTTACGAATGCGCTCGACAAAATGTCCCGTGAGTTTTCTAAACCAGTTCAGCGCATTATATAAAATTAATCCTCATTAATTTTGAAATTCAAATTTCAAATATGGATTAAAATACATTAATTACATCAATCAAATCGATGTAACGTATTTAATCCGCATTAAAGCGATTTGAAATTGAATTTGGAATCGAATTAAAATAAATGTATTAATTAAATCCATCTAATAGATCTAATCAAATCCATTTATTTAATCCAAATTAAAAGCCTTCCGATTTAATTTATCTCTATAAATTAAATCAGAAATAATATCTATCTATTTAATTTAAATTTGAGATACCATATCTCAATTTAATATTAAACAGATATACGATATCTTTATTCGAAAATTAAATGAGATACAATATCTCAATTTGTTTTAGATATTTAATTTATCAAATATATTAATATTATAATCTCTATTAATAATATTAACATATATTAATTTCAAATTTTAATATATATATATATATATATATATATCTAGATTAAATTAAAGTATTCATTAAATCTTAGGCGTATCTAAGATTCAATGAATCTGGACACATTCGCTTCGTGTTGAGTTATTCTTGTGTGCGACCCACGAGGCCCATATGAGATTGGCGGTGGGCCAACACGTGTCACCACAAATCGCAAGCGGCCTCTAGCAAGACATTGCGACTACCCAATTCACATGGGGATCGATGACACGATAACACCTATCGTACAACCATGTCACGTCCCTTTTGTCACGCGATAATTTGGTCAAGGATGAGGCATGGATAATGTCAACTTCCTTTTCTTGACCATTACTTTTCGATTCTCGAGTAGTCTAATAAGTGAAATGGAAACTCCTTTCCATCACGGTATGGCCATACATTTCTTAGACTCACTCATCGAGGGCCCAAGATTATCTCTCTACAAATGTGAGGGACAAATTCCATCTTGACCATTCACATCCCTCCGCATGAACACCACTGATTCCGATCCCAGCCTTTATCATCACCCGGTCAAAGGTGACTTTTGACTAGGTCAAAGACCAGTGATTCGTCATGTAGGAATCCATGATGATCTCAGGTCATAGGGCGTCGTGACGCGGTTATACATGAGATAAGCTTATGACTAGATCCATGCAGCTTTCTCATAGTGGGTCGGTCAAAGACCTTGTACTCTTACAAGTGCCCATGACTTTGATTCGTATCTCCATACGTCATCAAAGTCATCTTGTCTTACCTCATCTTCGCTCCGCGTAGATGACCAATCAGTACATTTAGGATATCATCTATAAGATATATCCAGGGATCGCTTATCACCGTAAACATGCGAATGAAGTGATAACTTAATGGAGAACAATGACTTGCCCTAGGGCATAATTTCCAACAGAGACTCCCACTTGCACTAGGCGCAATCATTAATTACTTTAATTCCCATTGCCCTAACATGACGCTCATGTTTTGCTTGTGCAAGCGGCTTAGTAAGAGGATCAACTAAATTGTTTTCTCCTGGTATTTTGCATTGATTTCTCTGATAAGATGAAATCGCCTGAGTACATGCCTGGTCCTTTGATGTGACCTAGGCTTCTTGGTCTGTGCAATAGCGCCGCTATTGTAACAGAACAATTGTATTGGATATGAGATGGTAGGAACCACCTCAAGTTCATTAATGAACTTTCTAATCCAAAAGACCTCCTTACCGCATCATCTATCTTTGCTCTATACTCACTTCTATATTGTAAAATCAAATACAAAGTGCTCTGCTTAGAGCTCTTCTAGCTTACTGTACCACCATTCAACCGAGAACACATATCGATTGCGATGTTAGATCATCTTGGCCGGTTTGGAAACTCGCATCTGTGTAACCGAGTTACACAAAGCTCGTCTTCCAAGCCACCATATTCAAAGAATGAGTCCTTAGTCCTTCTCAAGTACTTAAGGATATTCTTGATAGCGATCCAGTGACCCTTTAGGGATCTTGTTGATATCTGCTGGTCATATTCAAGGCAAATGACACATCCGGTCGAGTACATAACATGGCATGCATGATAGATCCAATGGCGGAGGCATATGAAATCTTACTCATGCGGTCTCCTTGATCTTGTGTACTAGGACACATATCTTTACTGAGATGGATGCCATGAGACATGGGTATGTTACCCCTTTTAGATTCCTGCATACTGAACCTATGCAGTATCTTGTCTATATATGTGCTTTGACTTAGGCCTATCAGCCTCTTGGATCTATCTCTATAGATCCTTATCCCTAGGATATAAGTGGCTTTGCCTAAATCTTTCATTGAGAAAGACTTTCCTAACCAAGACTTGACACTCGCATGGTAGGAATGTGATTCCCAATGAATAGGATGTTATCAACGTAAAGCACTAGAAATACAACGTGCTCCCACTAACCTTCTTGTAAACACAAGATGCATCGATGTTTTGAATGAATTCAAACTCTTTGACTACTTCATCAAAACAACGATTCCTACTCCGATATGCGTGCTTCAATCCATAAAAGGATCTTTGAAGCTTACATACTTTACCAGAGTCCTATGGACGCACAAAATCCTTAGGTTGTGTCATGTACACATCCTCGCGACTTTAGTTAAGGAAGACTGTTTTGACGTCTCATCCGCCATATCTCATAGTCATATTATGATGCAATGGCAAGAAGGATTCTGATTGATCTGGCCATTGCAACTATGGAAAAGGTTTCATCATAGTCCACACCATGAGTGAATCCTTTTGCAACCAGTTGTGCCTTGAAGACATTTACTTTGCCATCCATGTCAGTTTTCTCTTGAAAACCCACTTGCACCCAATGGTTTTTAAACCTTGGTGGATCGACTAAGGTCCAAACCTTATTGTCGTACATGGATTGCATTTCAGACTTTATGGCATCAAGCCATTTTTCAGAGTCTGGCCCCACCACGGCCTCTCGATAGGTGGTTGGCTCATTCTGTTCAATAAGCAAAACATCACAACTTCCAGTAATCATAAATCCATATCTCTGAGGCTGTAGCCATGATCTATCGGACCTTCGTGGGCCTTGTGTTACTTGAGCGGGCTCAACAACTTCTTGTTGTGAGTCTTTCTCGGTTTCCATCTCGTGGTTCTACATTGTCTGTGACTCTCGAACTTCTTCGAGGTTCACCTTACTCCCACTGATTCTTTTAGAGATAAACTCTTTTTCCTAAAAGATACCATTCTGAATAACAAACACTTTATGATCGGTGAGATTGTAGACATAGTATCCTATAGTTTCCTTAGGATACCCCACAAAAGGGCATTTTGAGGATCTGGATGATTATTCATCAGAGGCTTGTCGTTTAACACAAACCTCATATCCCCAAATCTTAAGAAATGACAAACTGGGTTTCTTCCCAGTCCATATCTCATATGGTGTCTTTTCAACTGCCTTTGACGGAACACGATTTAGTGTGAACGCAACTATTAGGGCATGACCCCAAAAGGAAGGTGGAAAATCTGTTTGACTCATCATAGGTCAAACCATATCAAATAAAGTTTGATTCCTCCGTTCAGAAACACCTTTCCATTGAGGTGTTATGAAGGAGTAAGCTGTGAGAAGATCCCATAACTACTAAGATGGTCAAATAACTCTTGGCTCAAATATTCGCCACCTCGACTAGATCGAAGTGCTTTAATTATTTTGCCAAGTTGGTTTTGCATTTCATTTGGAATATTTTGAACATTTCAAAAGATTCAATTTTATATTTGATTAGGTAGATATATACCCATATCTACTAAAATCGTCTATAAAAGTAATAAAGTGCAAATGACTTCATCTGGCAAATGTATTCATTGGTCCACACACATCCGTATGTATGAGGCCCAATAAATCGGTGACCCTCTCACTGTGTCCGAAGAGGCGCCTTTGTCATCTTTCCCAATAAACAAGACTCACATGTATCAAATGATTCAAAATCAAATGAATTCGAGAAATCCATACGTGATGGAGTTTCGAAATGTGTTTCTCATTTATATGGCCTAGACGACAATGCCATAGGTAGGTTGGATTCAAATCATTTGACTTGAACCTTTTAGTAGTTATGTCATAGATTCGATCATTATTAGGATGTTCTTAATTAAGCACACAATGACCGAATGCAAATCACCATGAGCATAAAATTGTCATTATGGAAAACTTGAACATTTACGATTCCTAAATAAGAACGTAATAAAGTATTATTCTTGCTCAAAGCGGGAACATAAAAGCGATTGTTCAAAATTAAACAAACGCCCACCGGGCAGAACTATTTCATAAGTGCCTATGGCTAAATCAAGAATCTGTTGCTCGATTTCCAGCTCATAGGTCAACTTTACCCTTCTTCAATTTTCTACTGTCCTTGAGACCCTGCACATTTGTACAAATGTGAGATCCACATATAGTATCTAATACCCATGTAGAGGAAGTAGAAAAGTGAAATATCTATGACATAGATACTGAAGCGATAGCCCCGCTATCCTTCTTGTTATTTTCAGATCTTCTTGATAGAGCTTGCAGTTCCTCTTCCAATGACCGATTTCATTGCGGAAGAAGCGGACTCCATCCTTTGGAGGTTTTGCCTTATTGGCTTTCCGTTTCATACCCCTTCCTCTCGAAGCAGACAAAACAGAACCGGGCCTCTTCTCAAGACTTTGCTCGGCCAGTTTTGAGCATCTCATGCGTTCGAAATTGATTCCCTCATGTTGTTCATGACGTAATTCATGACAACGTGTTCATAACTTCCGGGAGCGAGCTCAAGATCACATCTCGTAGCTAACTCCTTGGAGATGGGGAATCTAAGCCTCTCAAGGTGATCAATGTAGCCTTTCATTTTCAACAAATGAGGACTAACGATTCACCTTCACCATCTTGCAAGAGAATAAGGCCTTTATGGCCTCATACCTCTCTTTCGTTGCATTCTTTGGAACATTTCCAAAGGATGATCAATCATCTCGAGTCCTCCATATGTTCCAGATCTTCATCGAGATCCGGAATCATGGTGGCGAGCATCGAGCATCCTGTATCCATAGAGTCATTTTGATGCTTCATGTAAGCATCGGTTTGATCTCTTGGATCATTAGCTGCGAGCTCATTAGGAATGGGTTGATCGATGAGATACTCCTTTCTTCCGTGTTTAGGATTAACGCTTAAATCCCCAAACATGTCAAGAAACTTTGTCTCATCGAGTTCATCCTTCTCAAGGACCGATCGCATTGATGGTGTTACAGTGTTACTATTTGACATGATTCTACAATTTAAAAGATATGCAAAGTTAGTTAATATTCTCCACCGAATTAACAACCCTCATTTTAATTAGTGGGCTAAGATCCATATTTGGCTTGATCTTAAGTCCGCTTTGGCGGGACGCTTAAAACCAAGTTATTTAGGTAGGCAATTTGCTTTGCCAATTACATCACATGTAACTCTTAGATCTTTATGGGATTTGATCATCATATGACCTAGCATGTTTAATCCCATCCAATGCCTTGAGATCCAAAACCGTTTTGATAATCTCAATTAAGTCAAGACAACAATGAATATAGAGTATCACCATTACTCTATGTTGCCTCATCAAGATAACTCAAATGCATCCACTTTGATGGAACATACAAATGGGTGATCTAGGTTTTGACAAGTATTCATTTATTGACGGCATTGTGACTTAAGATTGTATTTAGAGGGTATTTATTGATATTAACTAATTAATCTTATTAATTTTACCTATATGAATGCAATCCTCATTGTATATCATATAATGTCTAATTTAATTATGATATGATCACATCAAACATAATTAAGAAAAACTCGTGACACAACATAGCTCATCTAACCTAGAGTCCACTCAAGCCAATGAGGGGACTTCTCTAAATAATAAAAGAAAATACATATAGAGAAACCTCTTTTAACATTCGAGGGGAGTGAGATGAGAAGAGAATGTACATCAAGATCATTTAGAGAGAGAGGGCATGGCACGCAGCCATATTTAAATTACAACACTTGTAAAATCTCTAGAGCCATGTTGTTCACCATACCCAAACAACACTTTGAAAGGTAAATTAATATATATATTAATTCATGATAAAATTCTCTAATTTTATATTATATTATATAATACATATATAATATACCATGATTTAATTAATCGCGCTATGAACAATTAGGCGGTCCCTACGGTGGTCCCGCTATGATTCAAAACATCATATTTCTTTAGAAAATTTCTTTCGTAAAAAATAATTTTAACCCCAAAAAGGCGTCGACTAAACCTGATTTCGCGTCGATGAAGAAGGTCGTCCCCAACGCCGTTGATCTGAACGTCCGAACGCAGTTATGTCTAACATGACTATCGTCAAATCTGGACAGCCCAGAAAACTACGTTGAAGGATGAACCCTAACATCCTCGCGAATCCAGACGTGTTCGACTCATCCTTCAACCCACGTCGCGTATGATCGTCGTCTCTGAACGTTTCAGAATCTGATCAATACGTGAACAACAGGCCATCGGAGAATCACCAACGTTCGATCACCATCAAACGTGTCTGATGATTCCGACCCCAAAGATTCCAGCGTGATCGAGTTTCCAAACGTCCCAGCGCGATCGAGTTTCCAAACGTTTCAGAAACGCAACCTAGGTTCGAGTGGATGAACGATTGACTGATCGTACTACGTCCGAACGATTGAATCTGGATGAAACGCCACGGCTCCATGTTAGAGAACCGACTGAAAACCTTAACGCGAACTTAGAAACAAAAGATCAGGATTCGATTTGACATTCATATATCATATATATATAACAATCAAATGAAGGAAGCCTGATTTAAACGCACGTTGAGTTGGCTCTGATGCCACTGTTAGGATCCGTACAACGCAACGGATTAAAAAAACTTACGAATCCCGTCCCGAGGATCACTCAGGTGCGTTTAAACCTAGGCTAGGGAATCCGAAATTACCTTTGGAGAATTCGTTCGCGCTTGTTCTTCCTTGAACAAGGTGGGCTACCTCCTCGATCGAGAAGACGACTCGTAGGATCGTCTTCCTCCACCGGTATCCACACGAACAACTCCCGAACACGGCTACGCAGCGTGCTAGCGCCTCCGTGCGTCTCTCTTAATTTTCCACTCTAGGGTTTTTCTCGCGGCTTTACGAATGCGCTCGACAAAATGTCCGTGAGTTTTCTAAACCGTTCGGCGCATTATATAAAATTAATCCTCATTAATTTTGAAATTCAAATTTCAAATATGGATTAAAATACATTAATTACATCAATCAAATCGATGTAACGTATTTAATCCGCATTAAAGCCGATTTGAAATTCGAATTTGGAATCGAATTAAAATAAATGTATTAATTAAATCCATCTAATAGATCTAATCAAATCCATTTATTTAATCCAAATTAAAAGCCTTCGATTTAATTTATCTCTATAAATTAAATCCAGAAATAATATCTATCTATTTAATTTAAATTTGAGATACCATATCTCAATTTAATATTAAACAGATATACGATATCTTTATTCGAAAATTAAATGAGATACAATATCTCAATTTGTTTTAGATATTTAATTTATCAAATAAATTAAATACAAAACAAATATATTAATATTATAATCTCTATTAATAATATTAACATATATTAATTTCAAATTTTTAATATATATATATATATATTAGATTAAAAGTATTCATTAAATCTTAGACGTATCTAAGATTCAATGAATCTGGACACATTCACTCGTGTTGAGTTATTCTTTGTGCGACCCTGCAGCCCATATGAGATTGGCGGTGGGCCAACACCGTGTCGACCCATGATTCGCAAGCGGCCTCAGCAAGACATTGCGACTACCCAATTCACATGGGGATGGATGACACGATACAACCTATCGTACAACCATGTCACGTCCCTTTTGTCACGTGATAATTTGGTCAAGGATGAGGCATGGATAATGTCAACTTCCTTTTCTTGACCATTACTTTCTCGATTCTCGAGTAGTCTAATAAGTGAAATGGAAACTCCTTTCCATCACAGTATGGCCATACATTTCTTAGACTCACTCATCGAGGGGCCCAGTATTATCTCTCTACAAATGTGAGGGATAAATTCCATCTTGACCATTCACATTCCTCGGTATGAAAACCACTGATACCGATCCCAGCCTTTATCATCACCCGGTCAAAGGTGACTTTTGACTAGGTCAAAGACCAGTGATTCATCATGTAGGAATCCATGATGATCTCAGGTCATAGGGCGTCGTGACGCGGTTATACATGAGATAAGTTTATGACTAGATCCATGCGGCTTTCTCATAGTGGGTCGGTCCAAAGACCTTGTACTCTTACAAGTGCCCATGACTTTGATTCGTATCTCCATACGTCATCAAAGTCATATCGGTCTTACCTCATCTTCGCTCTCCGCGTAGATGACCGATCGAGGACATTTAGGATATCATCTATAAGATATATCCAGGGATCAGTTATCACTGTAAACATGCGAATGAAGTGATAACTTAATGGAGAACAATGACTTGCCCTAGGGCATAATTTCCAACAACTGTCACACAAGTCGGTGGGGTGTTTTGTGTCGCACTGTGGCTGGAATTCGAGCCTAGAGAGCCTGGTGGCGGGGGTTCCTGTGGTGGCGATTCCCCAGATGGCAGATCAGTTGACAAACGCCAAGTTGATAGAGGATGTTTGGAAAACAGGGGTGAGGCTGAGGGTGGAGGACGGCGGAGGCGGCGACGAGGAAGGAATAGTGAGAGGGGAAGAAATAAGGAGGTGTGTGGAGGAGGTGATGGGGGATGGAGAAAAAGGGAAGGAGATGAGGAAGAACGCCGCCAAATGGAAGGAGCTGTCAAGGGAAGCCGTTAAGGTGGGTGGTTCCTCTGATGCCAATCTCATGGCATTCGTGGACCAGCTAGGTGGACCACCCAATAATAATTAGTGTTACATTTAGCTTTATTTTTGGAGATAATTAAGTCGAATTAAGAATGCTGATTCATTTGACCTTAACGTGTGTGTAATCAGGGGTGAAACTAGAAAAAAAATTTAGCTGCTTGAAAAATAAACATATTGAACTACTCCCTTTAGTTCTTATTATAAGGCATCAACTAACAAGTATATTTGGTTCTTTTTATAAAACACTTGCTTATTTCCAAATAACATTAAATATTTTTTTATATGTATACCCATAATTAAAAAAGTAGTGAATGAGAGTAATAATTAATATGATATTAGAGTTTAGTGTAATTGATAAGGATAATATTGAAAATTACTTAAATTTTAGGATAAATTTAATGACTTTAATTGTTTTCATTGACTTGTGAGAATTGTTAATTGGTTCCTTAAATAAGGACAAGAGAGAGTATTTACTAAATAGTATCAAATAACCTGAAAAATGCAATCAAATAATAACCGATAATTATAAATCAAAACAATATATAAGATGATATTAATCTTTTCGGTATCTCAAACAAGAATTTTACTTTCCTCTCACAGCATAATGAATAATGAAATAAATATTATCCTTATAAAGAAGATACAAAATTAGCTAGGCCCAAATTTGTGGCCAAATAAAATATCATATAATAAATATATATATACTAACAAATTTTATAAAATCAGTTAGACCCCAGCTGGCCATCACTACATTTTGCCTCTGTGTGTAATGAGCAAGGTAGTGAAGGCTTTAGAGCCCTTTTGAGTGAGAGAGGACCTATGAAGTACTCTCTCCGGTCTTAATTATAAGAGCTATTTATCAGAATTTGGAGAGATTAGGAGGGAAATTAAATTAGTTAATTATAATTATTTTCTGAAAATACCCCTAATCAAAATTGAAAATTACATCAAGGGGAAAATGAGCTGAATCTCCCACCGCAACCGGTGTGGGAGTTTTGTATTTTTAAAAAAATTTATAGGCAAGTTCGATAATTATAAAAATGAAAACTTGGACACCTATCTGAAGATAAGTCTATGTTTCTCAACTAATTGAAGCTTCAAAATCCAAACCTGTAGACTTTTTATTCATAATTCGTTGACAGGTACATTAATGGGAATGTAAATTCTTTTGCCGTCTGTCTCATTTTTTTTATTGTTGGAAAAAAGATAATGAAATTAATGTTTTATTAGGTTATTTTAGGAGGAAAAAATTAATCACTTTAGACTAATAGTTACAAAAAAAATGTTTTTAAAGGAATATTAAAATATTTTATTTAAAAATAAAAAATAAAGTAGAATCTCTTATTTGATAGAATGTAAGCATGTTGTTAAATTAGTTATTGTGGAAGAAGTATTAGTAGGGGTGATATAAGAAAAATATGGCAAAAATTGCTTAAAATTATTTATAAGAAAAAAGCATAATTGAGGTGTATATGATTTAATGAGTTGGAAACATTATTTACTTTATAAAATATATAGGTGTGTTATTAAATTATTATTATCTTTAATTATTATTGAGAAAATATAAATAGGGGTATTATAGGAAAAAATTGACAAAATTTAAAACTTACTCTTATAATTAGGATCGGAGGGAATATGAGTTAAGAGTAATATGGGAGGCCGGCGGTGGTGGTCGGGTATGCATGGGGTGTTTGGAACCACTTTCCCTGCTCGTCGTAGGGACGAGCGAGGGGGCTCGTCCGTACGGACGAGTTGTCCTACGCCGCCCGTGATCTCGACTTTTTTTTTTTTTCTTTTTTATAAAAAATAATTTTAATAGGTAGAGGATCTAAAATAAAGATAATCTTTTAACTAACATTTTTTCAAAAAAAAATGATTTTTTCATGTAAAAAAAATTATTAAGAAATTAAAAAAAAAAATCGGATCGAACCGTCCAAATCTAGATCTATACGGACGAGCTACCCTACTCGTCCCTGTGACGAGCAGGGAAAGTGGTTCCCATGTTCAAACTGGTTCTGTGGCTGTGATATGATACAGGGATAAAACTATTTTTTTATGAGCAGCAGCACATAACGATAAATTTATATAGAGTTCTATGTGAGTCTGTGTGCGTGTATTTTCATTGGAGGAAGTGCAGGGCTTATAGAACCAGTGATGAGTGGATTTGGGTGACGGAGCTAACTTGTGAAGCAAATGTGACATGAGTGATGCCTGCGTGTGGGCCAGATCCCACATGATAGGCCAGTAATGAGTATTCTTTTTAGTTTTTATTATAAATCAATTTTTACAAACTAATAAAAATAATTAAAGTCAATAAAATTATCTTAAAATTAAGGATAAAGAAGTAAAAATACACATGAACTTTATCGTCAGAAGTGGCCAGCACTATATGTTTTTTTTCGGGAGCAAAAATATACTTGTGGTTATATTTTAGGAGCAAAAATCACACCACCGTTAAAATCTAACTTAACGGAGCATTTACAACAGAAAATGTCATATTTATAATAACATTTAAACACTTAGATTTTGAATATAGAAATGTCATTTACAAAAAAAAAGAAGAAGTTATATTTACAACAAGAAGTGCTGTATTTACAACAAAATTTAAATTTGACCATATTTACAATGAGAAAATGTCATATTTACAAAAACATTTAAACACATGAATTTTGAACATAGAAAGACCATTTGCTTGAGAAAAAATCATATTTACAACAGGCTAGATTTTCAACAGGAAGTCTTTGTATTTACAACAAAATTTTAACGGTGGTGTAACTTTTGCTTCTAAAATTTAACTACATGTGTATTTTTATTTCCAAAAAAAGAATATGGTGCTGGATGCTCCCGAAGATGAAGCACATGTGTATTTTTGCTCTTAAACCTTAAAATTTAATTAATTTTCAATACTTGTCCTTAGTAATTATCTTGAATTTCAATATTATATTAATTATTAATATCACCCATTACAATTATTAATTATGACACGTATATAAAAAAAAATAATTAATACTCCTCGAGAACAATTAAGTGTCTTATAAAAAAATTAAATATATTTATTAGTTGGTTTGAAATTCAATACTCCATAGCCCATACTTCATTTTCGAAGAGTGGGGCACGTAGGGACCACTGAAAGGGACAGCTGGCGTGAAGAGTGGGAAGTTTCCAATTTACAGGATAGATGTGTTGCAACCAGTTTCTCGGCTAAGAAATTCTGTGACAGGCATAACAGTTCATATCTGATTTCAGTTTAAATTTGATTTTTAAAATTTTATATTTTTTTTAAAAAATTATTTAAATCAGTATAAAAAAAATGATTTTTCACTTAAAAAATCACCATTTAAAAAATTAAATATAGACAATCTATATTAGATTTAGAAGGCCTATATATACTTATCTCTCTCAGCCTTAACAGGAAACTGGTTTGGGGTTGGACTATGGGTTGCCTGCTTTTTATGTATTCTCTCTAGTCTTTATTATAAAATATCAACTAACAAATCTATTTAGTTATTTTTATAAGGCATTTGTTTGTCTTCAAAGAGCATTAATTATTTTTTTTATATATACCTATAATTAATAAGTGTAGTGGGTGGGAGTAATAGTTGATATAATATTAAAGTTTAGTACAATTATAGGGATAGTATTTGAAAATTATTTAAATTTTAGAACAAATTTAATGACTTTACAAGCTTTTATTAGTTTGTGAGAATTATTACGAGGGATCAACTTCTTCCATTGAATCCAACACATGTTCCTCAAATATGATTTGATTACTTTCAATAAGAAAATACATGGGTTAACAAAAACAAAGACATCTTACCAGACCAAAGAATCACAGCCCAGTTCTTGTGATCATTATTGTAAAAAAAAACTAGCGTAGAAACGTACGTTTTTACGTTTTAACTAGGGCCAGCTGAAACGCAAGTAAAAACTGTCATGTGAAGAAACTGGTGGAAACACCATTCAAATACGTGAACATGGTAAAAACGTAAGTTTTTACTTCAACAAAAAAAAAAGGAAGAAATTTTCTTCCTAAAAAAAAGATGAAAAGTTGAAATCCTTATTTCCATCGTGCTTTGTAAATCTACTCCCCTGAAGGATCATCGCAGCCACACAAACACAAAAGTCACCAAAGCTAGTAATCATAATCAAAACACTATCAAATCCAATATACTTAGTAATTGAATCAAATATCAATTTATATATTCACCCTATATATACACATCGAATCAAATATTATTCATTATCTTTAATCCTTTAGTGTAATTAGTGGGGAAGAGAACCATGGTAGACCCGAAAATTCTGTCAGTCTACGTTGTGACTCAGAAACCTGCTAGTCACAAATCATCAAATTGGATATCATTAAAACATCTCTTCCTAGTGTGCTCACATCTTCTCAAAGCTGCTATTAGTATCCTGGAAATCTGCCAAACACAATTTTGAGAAGAACAGATAATATCTTTTTATATCATATAAATATAGGAGGCATACAACCCAAAGGTTGTTTTCATCAATTCAGGAGGTATCATCCCAAAGCTATCATCCCACTATTAATTCATTACAATCACACGCAATTAGGAAATTCAATTTTGTCACAGTTATCAAATTTCTTCATTGAACATATCAGTTGCTCAAGGGCATCATAACTTTCCAAACTATTCTAGACTATAATAATTCAAATATTTGATATAAGATCCAACTCATATTATAACTCAAATATCTATCTAAATAAAGTCCAAATCCAACTATCATTTCAATCATTATGAGTTATAGGGTATCGAGATCATAATTTTCCTATCAAAATATCAACCTAAGACTTCTAGGGATTAGGATTACCTGGTCTCCGTGTTTAATGGCTTCTAGGAGGAAAATCGATTAAAGAAGAGAAGCAATTTGAAATAAGAAGAAAGAGGAGAAGAGAAATAGAGAAATGCTGAGGATTGGAAGTGATTTGGTTTGGTTAGGCCAAACCCTTATTTATAGCTGAAGTTTTGTAATTGAGACATTAATTATGGTAATATCAAAAGTCATCATTGATTATCACTGGTAATATCAATAATCATCATTAGTTATCACAGGTAATATCAATGGTCATCATTAATTATCACAACTAATATCAATGGTCATCATTAATTACCAGTAATATAATATTTTATTTTATTTTTCTTCGGTTATCACATGCTTGGACTCGGGATTAGTGGATAGTGGAGACATGCACACGAGTTGACCTGATAGTTTTGTGCTTCTTTTGCATTTCTTACAACTAAACAAAGACGTGATTTTGATTAATCTTATATTATTGTACATAATGAGTTTTGATTTACTATGAAAGATTAAGTGATAGTAATCTCACCTGTTATATAATATTATTCTAAACAATTGAACATACTCTGATGAGGAAAGCTTGGTTGAAGTTGAAGTTAGGGAACCTATGGATGGTCATGATTTAGACACTCCAAATCTTGTAAATGAACTTATTGTAAGAGCAAGAGAAGAGGACATGTAAATAATGTGCTTGATTTGAATCCGTTGATATAATTTAGGAATTGTTAAACTTTATTCTTTTGATATTTTTGGATTTATGCTTTATATAGTTATATGATTTATACCTTTTAGATATGAAGTTATTTATTGAATTTTGAGTAGTGATTTATGATTTTTTTTTCCATACATATATACATATAACTTTTAAGCTTGAACCTTAAATAGTAGAAAGTAGAAAATTTACATTTCCTGTCATTTATACGATTTATGTTTCTACCACCCCTTATATGTCTACGTAAAAACTTGATTTTGACAACATTGTTTGTGATCTTACTCTCCCTCTAAGGAATGTGCAAACGTGTTTACTCTTACACACACCTTTTTTTAATTTTCTTTTAAACTCTGTCTCCTTTTTTCTAATAAGGAAAAAAGATAGGAAATTTTTTTGAATTTGTAAAATTAAAAATCTGAATTTTTTGAAAAATGATTGTGAATTGTTTATCAAGTTTTGTCATTTTTTTTTTCAATTCTTGATAAAAAATCTGATTTAAAAACTTATAATTATAAAATTCTTTTTTTGTCTTTTTCCTACTATCTTCATAACAATATCACACATGCCTTTATCTCCCCGAGAAAAAGAGTATTCTCTATTTGTTTTTTGGTTGTGTTTTTTTTTTTTTTTTACAAGTGAAAGAAAAGGAAATTGACGAGGTACACAAGCACTCGCATCTCTTTCACGTAATAAGCGAACCCCCTTGGAAGCATCAGTTTCCAGCTTGATCTGGAAACAATTTTTCCCTCTTCGCTCCTCAAATATCCACTTAGCTTCTCTGCTTCATTCTTCTCTAGCGGCGACAATAAGTGAACCCCCTCGGAAACCCTGTGAGATGCAATTTCTCATGAAGAAGAAGTGAAGGAGCCCATCTCCGGCCGGTGACATTCCAACGACTCTGGGAGAATGATCTGAAATGAAGGGAAGAAGAGAGATGAAGCAAGTTATGGTGAGAAGCTGAGAATGGAGAAAAGCATATGACTCATCGCTATTGGGAATGGGGAAAGCTCGATACAGGGCGAAAGCCTGTTGCCGCAGGATATCAGAATAGGTTATTGAATGGAAAAGACTATAAAGTATCATTTAATTATTTATTAGTATTAGTATTAGTATTTTCAGTTTGTTGTAATCATTTGGGTCAAAATAAAAAGTTTCTTGTGATCATTTATTTAAATTTTTCTTGCCAATTCATTTTAATTCATGAAAATGATAGACATTCAGGGTTGTTTGGTTTGATACCATTACATTCAGTACGATGTTGTGTAATGGTAATTTTGGTTTAACATAGGAAAGTTGATTGAGTTTGGTAGATTTTATATTTTGGAGTTTGATGAATTTGTAGATATTCATTTTCTTTCTTCAAATCTCGGTAATTTTATTCGATGTAAGAGCTGATTCTGATTTTGTCAATTTGAAAACAATTTCTGATCTTGCTTTAAATATGGTTGAAAAGAGAAAGGATATTGTTTATCCATTGGTCTATTTATTGATAAAGTTGGCACTCGTTCTACCGGTAGCAACTGCTAGTGTTGAGCTGATTTTTTTTGCAATGACTTTTGTTAAGGATAAGGTTTGTGCAATTGGATAACTGATGATTGATTTAATTTATGCATGCTAACTTATATTGAACGTAATATGTTTGATAAGATTGATGATGAAGATATAATGCAATATTTTTAAGGAATGAAAAATCGAAGAATGTTTTTGTAATCGTTTTGTTGTAATAGCTTAGTTAACCTTTGATTATTATTTTTCTATGTTAAGTGGAAGTTTTCTTTTATTTTCTTATATATTATATATATATATATATATATTTTAATGAATTTAAAACTTTCCTTTAAAAAAAAATCGGATCTCTCCAAATCCTCCCCACTAATTACGCGGACAGAAATAAAAAATTATAACTCCGCTGCTGCCTGCAACTACCGTCTATTCTATTTTGCAGAATTGATTTGAGAGCATATTGGGCTATTTCGGCCCATTAAGCTCACTCCGGGCCAGGGCATCCTAATTCCCATCTCCTCACCTTAGTCCTTAAAAATGAGCATTATAGGGGTTGCGCTTGTAGCGCAATGGTTTCTATGCCAGCTCCTAGAGCTGGCCTTCCCCATGTATGCGGGTTCGATCCCGCCCCCCTCCCCTTTCCCATTCCCTTTCCCCTCACATGTATCAAAAAAAGAAAAAGAAATGAGCATTATATCTTCATCAGATAAATGAGTAATTCATATATCAAAAAAAAAAAAGAGTAATTCTTTTCTAAAAGGTCATTTCTCTCTCGATCAGATAAATCGATACTTAAAGTGTCGGCTTTAAAACGCTCGGTTTAGATAATAATAAAAAAGAACTATCAACCAATAAAAAAAGGAAAAAAAGAAAGAACTACCAATTCCACGTGCAATCGTTGAATGATTTTATATATTTACCATGTAGTTCAAGAAAATTGCATGAATTTTTTTTTTGGGTGATATGGTTGCATTCAGAAATGGATGTGGCGGTTGATGTGCAGTGTTTGTTTGGGAGCAAATATTGAATATTGAGAGGGAGGGAATGTGAAGAAAGTAAGAGATGGGGTGTGGATGCAAACAAGGAAGGGGGGCTAACGTTGGCGGTTAGGGGTGAGCAAAAAAACTGGAAAACCAAAACCGAACCGAACAGAAGGCTATTCGGTTTTTCGGTTTTTTTTTTCGGTTTGTAAAATAGTTGTATTTCGGTTTTCGGTTCGGTGTATGTAAAATAAATTCGGTTTTAACCGAATAGACCGAAATATTGATTTTTTTTTTATTTATTTACAAAGGAGGTTATGTGTGTAGTGTGTTGACCCATATGGAGGCCCATCCCAACAAAACCTATCTTCAGTCACTACTTCCCGACACTCTCAGTCTCTCTCACCTCTCACACTCAAAACCCTAACACTCTCTCAGTCTCTCTCGCCTCTCACACACTCAATCTCTCAAACGGCGTCACTCGACAATCTGCAGTCTTCACCAGAAGTCCAGAACGGATTCCACTCTCTTAGTCTCTCAAACGGCGTCGGCGATCTGCAGTCTTCTTTCGGCGATCTTCAGTCTCTTCTTCCTCTCACACTCAGTCTCTCAACGGCGTCGGCGATCTGCCAGCTTTTGTCGATTTTCTGATACCTAGAGGAAACGGTTGTCTCTCTTTGCTGGTAATCTCGCTATCTTGTTTTTGGTTTTAGTTCTGCTGTATTTTTTTTCCCTGTCGAAGGTGCGATGATGATGAGATCAATAATCTCGTTAATCTGATCTTTTTCATGTGGAAAAACTTTCTCTTCCATTCAACTATACTCTGAGCACCTTCATATGATTAAGCTTTTTTTTTTTCCATCTTCTGGTATGTCTTTATGTTTCAGTAACTTTAGATCTTTTGAAGAATGATGGTCGTCTCCTACTACGATTTTCACTTCTCTATATTTTTCCACTTTCAAAATAATGCTTAAGCCTAAACATATCGATTTTTAGCTTCAAATTAATAATCTTGTTTTAACTCGTTTGGAACGAACCTCGACTAGTGTTCGCTTCCATATTTTTGCGACAAGTGTGCAGTGCGATTTTGTTTGTGTGTATTGTTTACATTGTGGGTGAATCTTTGTACTCACAAGTTACGATCGATAATCATAATTTGAAACAGATCAAACTAAAACTACTGGTATGCGATATGTTGGCTAATTGATCTGCCATAGTATTCTCCTCTCTCGAAACAAATCAAACTAAAACTGACCAACAACAGAATTTGAAACAGAATCTGAACGGTGTTAGTCAGTTTGTTAGGGAACTATCAAAGGAGTCTAAACACAGAATATTGGAGAAATGTATGTGCTTGATTTTTCCTAGCTCTTTTATGTTCGACTTGCATATTTAGTTGTTTTAATGTTCGAGTTGCTTTACTGATATGAATGAATTAAACTAAAACTTAATTTACTTCAGCAGATTTGGATTTCTTTTTTCGGTTTCTCTTTGCAAGATTACAATTTTCTGTTTTAACTTGAAACAATTATTTATCTCCAAGTGAAATTATGGCTGACCAACCTGCTTCTCTACCAACTATTGGGGATAGTGCAAGTGCAAGTGTGAACTATAGCTTCCAATATGTTGTATTGTTGTTGTAGAATGTGACTCAAGTGACAAGTCTGCAGTCTGCAAATTTTGTGTAGGAAAATTTCTTAAAAGTTGTATTTGTTCATGTGTCCAGGGTGAGGGAGGGGAATTTCTGTGCAGATGCATTGGCCTATTATAGTTTTGTGCAAGGAGGAGACCTATGTTAATTTGGGCTTTCGCCCCACTTTTTTGTTTGTTTTTTTTTTTTTTTTTTATAAAAGAAGTATACTACTGACCAAGTTAATATTGTAGATTGATCCCAAAAAAAAAAAAAAAAGACAAGAAGGCCCAACCAAAGCCCAAAACCGAAAAAAAAACCGAAACTAAACCGAAATATTTCGGTTAGTTCGGTTTCGGTTTTTTTTTTTTTTTTCGGTTCGGTTGTGTGAATATGTATATTTCGGTTTTTACTGAATAACCGATTGCTCACCCCTATTGGCGGTTGCGCTGTTATACCCCAAAGTGAAAATTAATCAATATTCTAAAACAAGTAACCAATTGCACTTATAAAATAATAATCCAAAAAACCGGGTGCTGATTCTGTCGGATCCGACTTTTCTCCATTTCTCTTTTCATCCACACCCCTCCTTTTCTTTTTTTTGGACGATATTTATATTAATACTAAAAACAGGTACAATATCTGGATACAAGTAAAGTCATATCCAGTACAACAAAATACATCCAAGACAAAAACAAAAACAAAAACAGCCTTAGAAGTAGAAGTAAAATCAAAGACAAAGCAGCCTCCTCAATATTTGAGGTTAGAAGTGACAACGAAGAAGGTGGTGGTTGTAAAACCCACCCAAACGGGCACACTTCCTTATAAGCATTAGCTGCAACGAGAGTAGCTGCACAGGTACCCATATTGGGGTTAAGAACACAAATACATTAGGATACGGACTGGTACAAAAAAGAAATACTTTAGGATCTTGCCCGATTCTAAAAATATACTTTAAGAGATTGATTAAGACTTGAAAAAATACTTTATGATCTTGAAAAATTATTTTAGGGTCTTGAAAAAATATTTTAAGATATTGATCGATACTAAAAGATGCTTCAGGATTACTGAAAAAATACTTCAGATAATTTTTTTAAGATTATAAAATAATTTTTCAAGATCATAGAGTATTTTTCGGTATATCCTTTTTATACCTGTCACTATCCTAATTATTATTATTATTATTTTAAAAAAAGACCAACAGCTTGCTTTTACGCCAAAACCACGCCACTTCACAGAAAAGGAGGGGAGCGGAGGAAAAGAGAAATGGAGAGAAGCCGGATCTAATTCTAGACTGACTCAATTAATCCAAAAACGGTGCTGTCAATCTGTCATGAAAGTAGTGGGCCTCGAGATAGCCGCAAGCCAGGGACCTGCCCAAAACGTGAGCACACGCATACAAGATTTTTTTTTTTTTTTTTTTTTTTTTTTTTGGCATTAAAAGGCAAGCTTAAGCTTGAAAATTGAGAAAGGGACTAGATTATAAGACTCTAACCCCTAATACAATAAGAAAAAAATATTAGGAGTGATAGGAACACTAATCCTTCAAATCCATATCAAGACATCCTCTGAGGATAGTTGGAAGCATAACCACCCCGGCACTAATGGCAACACTATGGCCCTCCTTAGCCATGTAATCAGCACAAGAGATGTTTTCTCTTAGGATATGATAGAGTTCCACATCCTAATCTTAAAACAGAAGGTCTCTAATCTCCCCAATAATATTTTTAAGGGGATGATCTTAATGTCTTCTTTTTTACCTTATAATGCAAATAGCATTTAATAGCTGTAACCCCAAAACTTTAACCTACATCATTTGACTTTTTTCCTATTTTGAGTTGTTCAAGTTTAAATTTTAAAAAATAAAAATTCTGCCAGTGCTAATCTAAATACACACCGAAATATTCTGCCACTGTCCTTTACTCAATTCCTCCACTCTCATCCCAAGTGAGAAGTGCTTAGCTGATGTCTCATATCGGGCACCCATGTTTGTCACCTGCGATCCGTTGAGCAGGAGGGCTCTGCTAATCCCGAAGGCTTAGAGGGGATGCTGGATTGGGTTTGTGAGGGGGACACGTCATTAAACATTGCACAAGTGCCGTTGTTGGCTTTCCATCTTTGCAGAGCTTGAGGTAGGCTCGTCGTCTGGTCAATTCCATAACTTTCTTCTTCTTCGTCATGTGGTTTCCACTGCTCTACAATAGGAACCAAAACATTCACTGCATGGGTCATGTCTGGCCTTTGGTCTGCCTCGCGAGCAGTGCAGTGCTTTGCAAGCTCGGCCACCTTATCTATGCTCTCCATTGTCTGGTCGTCACGGTCTAATGTTTGATCAATAGCCTCGCGGAAACTCTCTTTGTTACGTAGAATACGACGGAACCATGACACCAAGGGAGCATCTGGAACAGTGTCGTCCAATGCCTTTCTGCCAGTGATCAATTCCATCAAAACAACTCCAAATGCATAGACATCCACTTTGGTTGTCACTCTTCCAGTAGCTGACAACAAAAACAGGAAATTTGTTAATTGCAAGTAAAGGGATTATGAACATCAGTTTTCATTTGGGGATTTTTTTCCTGGCTGGGTACGTGTGCGCAATTATACATTTACATAATATCACAGTCATACAAAAGAAGAAAATATATTCTCAAACCAGAAAATTGAACAGGACGAGTTCCACAATGCACAAATTGTAAAGCTGGACAAATTGTTTCATCTTACCATTAACAAATAAAAAAGTATGGTCATAAGGAAATCAAGATGTATTGTAAATACCGTGATAGTTAGTATTCATAAGGAACTGTTATCTGAACCTCCAAAAAATACAGCAATGCATAATTATTATCAACCAGAAGAATTGATCACATCAAAACGAATACTTGAATACAACCTCTCCGCATCATATAAAATTCCCTGAGCCATCTACCTGATAGGGCACACAATGCTGCTAAAACTACATCATGAAATGAAGGGGAAAATGCAAAGAACTAGCCACAGAGCATAAGTCAAACGAACAACAGCTAGCCACATTATTTAGGAATCAAACATGAATTCTTTTTTCTACCCAATGTTCTTAAGGTTTTTCATACTTCACTAAAAGGATGCAAGTAGAAATCATGAAGCTGAAGCTGTACCAAAAGTTATAACCGAATTCATGAATAAATAAAAACCTTAGAAAACTTGCACCAAAAAAAAAAAAAAAAACCTTAGAAAAAAGAATGCAAGCTGAAACTTCCTACCTGCATATTCAGGCGCAAGATAACCAAAAGTTCCGGCCAAATGTGTCTCAACAGAATACTTCCCATCAGGTACATTTTTAACCAATCCAAAATCTGCAACCTTCGCTCTCATGTCATCGCCTAGAAGTATGTTTGAAGGCTTCAAGTCTCTGTGAATGAAGCTTTGTTGAGCTAAGCTATGCAAATATTCCACTCCCCTTGCCACATCCAAAGCTATTGCTACCCTTTGCTTCCAAGTTAGAGGTGCGCACCCCTTCTCACCCCAATCAAAAAGATGTTGCGTTAATGTGCCTTGAGGCATGTACTCATAAACTAAGAGCCTTTCATTGCCATTAATGCAGTATCCTAAAAAGGCAACCAAATGCCTGTGCCTGACTTTACTAAGGACTGCAATCTCTGCTTGGAATTCTTTGGCTTTGCTTGTCATTGCAACAGATTCCATCCTCTTCACAGCAATTTTTTTTCCATCAGGAAATTCCCCTTTGTAAACAACTCCAAATCCTCCCCTACCCAAAATGTTATCTTCACTGAAATTATTCGTTGCTTGGCGAAGAACTTGAATGGAATCTATAGCACAGCCGCCGTCAAAAACATGAAGGTCACCACGGTCACCCCGGTCACCCCTGCTCTTGCTATATGAATCCCTTGCAACTCCAGCATATCCATTGGAAGCAACCGATACATCAGTTCTAACATCTCCCTTTGCCTTTTCAGGATCGCTAACCTTTCCAAATTTCTGATGATGATTTCTATCATAACATTTACAGGAGAAAAACAACACCACCGCCACAAAGAACAGGACAATAATGACTATACCCCAAGACACTGAAGTGCTAGTTCCCTTCGAAGATGGGCTTCCAGCTGGTAAAATATCACCAGAACCTGTGGTAGGACTACCTCCATTTTCTCCTCCGGAACCAGTAGTTTTCCCAAGCAAAAGATTACCAGTATATGCCAGCTGCACCATTGATGAGAAGTTAGGAACCTTTCCAGATAGATTGTTGTTAGACACATCAAGAATCTCAAGTTGAGGCAAAGTTGTCAAGCTCTCTGGTATTGAACCAGTCAATTTATTGCCACTCAGATACAAGTTCCTTAAATCAATTAAATTCGCAAACGCAGGTGAGATTGTTCCCCCAAAATTCTGCTCCGCCATATTCACAGTGGTGATCTTTCCACCTGTACACACAATGAAACTCCAATCATTGCAGGGGTCATTGCCGTCCCATGAATCTGCCAACTTGACCGGATACCGAAAAGCTGCAGCGATCCCAAGCAACGTTGTGACACGATCATCACAAGATCCCGGAGTATTTTTACAAAAGCTATTCCCATCATGACTAGCCTTCACAGCTTTAAACTCAGGCATCGGACCCTGCAGCTTATCATTGTCCAGAGAAACGTTCTGCAAGCTCGACAGAGTCATCAAAGAAGGTGGGACTACACCAGTTAACTGATTGTCCCGAAGCTGCAAATCGAACAAGCTCTTGCAATTGGACAAGTCGGGAATGGGACCTGTGAACCGGTTCCTCTGAAGCCAAACCTGAGACAACTGGGCCATTGACGATAACACGTCGATTGGTCCGGATAACCCAGTTTGTTGATCGTTAAGCCATAGCCTTGCAATTCCCGATCCACTAAACGAGGCAGGTAACCCACCAGTGAGGTTGTTGTAAGAAAGACGCACACTCTGCAAGCACGGTAAAGAACAAAAAATATCTGGCAAAGAACCAACAAGATTAGACCTTCGGAGATCAAGAGTCCCCAGATTCGAAGACCGGGTCAAGTCAGTCGGTAGCGTCCAGGGTGCAAGGGCGGCGTTGTTGCTCAAGCTGAGGGTCAGCAAGCTGGTGAGGCCTTGGAAGCAACCGTCAGGGATGGAGGTGAAATTGTTGAAGTCAAGGAAAACAGTTTTAAGCGAAGACAGGTTAGCCAGAGACGGAAAAGGACCGGAGAGAGCATTTTTCTGAAGAGAAAGGGAGGTTAGCTCTGATAGAGAGTTAAGATCAGAAGGAAGAGTGCCAGAAAGAGACTTGGAAGCCAGGTCGATAGAGGTGACGCGGCCGGAGCTGTCGCAATTGACGCCGTCCCATTTGCAGAAAGGGGTGCTACCGGACCAGCCAGAGGGATTAGAGAGGGCTTTGGCGAGCTTAGACATGAAATTTGCATCATCGGCTGTGGCGAAGGAGAGGAGAGAGAAAATGAGTATAGAGAGAGAAACTATGGTTTTCAGTTCTGGGTGAGCCATTTGAGATCTGAAAGAGAACGGGAGGGGAGGAGGAAGAGAAGAGAGATATTAATGTCAGAGTGAGCGTTTGGGGGATTCTGCAAGCTTATGCCCGCTGCGCGGCAATTCATCTGCTTGGTTTCGACGCAAAAACTCCGTGGTTGGCAAGGAAAAACAGTGCAGCTTTGGCGTCTTTTTTTTTTTTTTTTTTTGGAGAACTTTCATGTACGTAAATTTATATTGGTAAAAAAATAAGCATGTCCTAATTGGATCTCAAAATGTTAAAATATTACCAATAACTAACAAGGTCATTTCAAACTAACTAAGATGATAAAAATAACATGAGATTGCAGTAAAGTTTCAAAATTCTAACCCTTCTAATATATAACAAAAAAACCTAACAAAAGGTCGTATTTAGATTTCAGGCTCTCAAATGAAGTTTTCGATTTCTATTTTGATTTTTGATTTTTCGCCCTTCAATTTTAATTAGATGCCGTTTTAAAAAGTAAAAGAAACAAGAACGTTGTCGTTCCGCGTTCGTGTATTGATCCATTGAATCTCTCTTCTCTCCAATGCATTATCATTAGGTGAGAAGCTTCGTGAGAATCTACTCTCCACCCTTTTTTTTTTTCGGTCAACACAGTGGTCCTTCCATTCAAATATGTTTCACCATATTATCGCTATAATGATGAAGGTACATAAACCCTCGGATTATAAAGAATTAAATATCATATTTGATCTTTATAGTTTGCTTTTATTTTTATTTTTATTCTTATAATTTCAAACTTTATATTTTTATTTACCAAGAAGAAAAATGACTTAAGTTCTTATTAAGTTATAGAAATTAATGTTTTTTTTAAAAAAAAAATATTTGAAAGGTTAAAACCTAAAATTTAAAACTATAAAATTCATGAACCAGTTTCTCTACCTATTCTAAGATAGGTAGGGAGAGTTCCTCCCATCTGGACTGTCTATATGAGATTTGGACGTTCCATATTTAATTTTTTTCTTTTTATTTTTTTAAAAATAATTAGTCTAATGGGTAGAGAATCTAAAATAAAGATAATTTTTTAACTAATATATTTTCAAAAAATGATCTTTTTCATTTAAAAATTGACATTTAAAAAAAAAAAATCAGATCTGAACCATCCAAATCAAATCTAGATGGTCTAAATTTAGAGGAGCTCTCTCTACCTATTTTGGATTGGATAGGTAGGGAATGGTTCCGTAAAATTCATAACTAAACTCAGTATACAGCGTACAACTTCATCACTATAGGTTTGGATATGTCCCCTCATTCCTGACACATCCCTCATTCCAAGGTCTTCCTTTTGGAGCCCTTCCTATATAGTATATGAAGAATATCCCTTGGCTTCTGCAGAATTCGATCGGTACAGTGAGTCAGTGAGATATATATATAGTTTTTTCAGGTTTCTGGGTTTTGTTTGCTGTTTGTCTGATCTTCTCAAAAAATGATACCTAGTTGATGCTGAATATTCCATTCAAAAAATGATACCTAGTTGAAGCTGAATATTCCATTATACGTTTTCCTTTCTGCCATTTCATTATAGAATACTTCTTCGAGCAGCTTTATTATTCTTCTCCATTATTGGGCTCCTTCATCAAGGCACATCAACCCTTTTAAAGATCTGTTCACTCATGAGAACTTTTATTCTACAATATCTATCTCTCATCATCATTTTTATTATTATCCCTCATAATTTCTAAATCATATTCATCCAATCAATTGAAATATCACAATACTATTTTAATTTTTTTCTCATCTTCTCAATCAACAGTCCAGATAGAATAAAGAGAAAGAAAGGTTATGAGAATATCTCCTTCCTATTATCATGCAATAAGATTTTTATTTTATGTTTTTTTCTCAGTGTTGTTAAACTTGAGAATTTGTCAACTTGTCCCTATTCATGCTAGGTTTCGTGACTTCAATATTCTTGGCAGTGATATTTTACATATAGGGTAAAGGTACAAAAATACATATGTTATACCCTGAAGAGCGCCCAACACCTAGGTATAAAAGTACACATGAACCTTTAAAAGCAAAAATATCACCAGGCATGCATGGATCTTTTTGTACTCCATCCCCAGTGGACAAAGTATTTTCTTAGCATCATAGTATCGATGCGGCAACACATTATCATCCGGCAGCATGTCCTTAAAAGCCTCAAGCATTTTAGAAAATCTCTTGTCGCTCCATCCATGACGTGCCTTCAAGTTTACCAATTTCAATACAGCGTTCCACAATTGATATTTTTTACACCCATGGTATAGCGGGGTCTCTGCATCACTGCACATATTACCATATGCATGTGATTGATGAAAAGCCTCTTCTCCTACATCACGAATAATGTCCTCTATGCGATCATCCATATCCGTGTCATTATCATTAAATGTCACTTCCCCATGTTGAGACCCACTTGACATTTTTTCACCATGCCATGACCATACCGTACAATTCTTACAAAATCATTCACAAAGTCGCCTCTCATTCAAACATTTTACACAAGGGCAATAAAACTTCTCACTATCATCATGGGCATTTTGTTTAGCAAATTCTATAAAGTCCCTCACCCCATTTTGATATTCAACACTCGTCCGTAAAACATTTATTCAACTGTGATCCATAGTAGAATTCCTATAGACGGAAAGATTTAACATACGTAATCCGAAAAAATTGACACACTTGCATATAAAATAAGGCAACACCAAATGCATATTTATGCTTAATGTCGTTATGTCTTTTTATTTTTATTTTTTTTACGCAGAAATTTGCCCATTAAATGCATACCGAAGAATCACTTTTGGTCATAAATGTATCACAGTGAATCCAAGAAGCAAAATAAATGCATGACGAGGAAATTAAATGCATCGCATGAAGGTCTTGTGGACTCACATGTAACATATAAAATCAAATGCGTTTTCGAGTCTTTCTTCTCCGCCACGAACGTTGATGTTGCGGATGAAGAGTACCCTAAAAACATTTGTTGGTCAATTGGGTAGGTCTAAAGTGCAAATATAATCTTCAAAATACAATATTCATTAACAACGAGAGAAACCCACAAGAACATTTCATCGATTTCGTTCAACCCATAAAAAACCCGAATGATAAGCGGAAAATCATGAAGTTATATAACCGAAACACCTTTTACAGCTTGGTCTATAGACGTTTAGCTAAGTAACCAGAAAGTGATTGTCGAGAGAGCAACGCGAAGCAGCGACAAAGCAACACACAAACATTAGAGACAAACCTGAGTAATCACTTTTGGCTCGACAAGATAAGTACAAAGAGGGAAATTTAATATTCCGCGCGACAGAGAGATGTTTAAGTATTTTGGATTTTATTAAGACCGATAAATTATAAAGTAGCCGGTCCTAAATATATAATCAAATTTTTAAGACCGGAGTTTTAGAAGACTCCGGACCTAAATTTTTATTATTCATTTAATATTCCGCGCGTTTTGGATTTTATTAAGACCGGTTAATTCTAAAGAAGCAGGTCCTAAATATATAACTTTTTAAGACCGGAGGTTTATATTACTCCGGTCCTAATATTATTTATTTAATATTCCGCGTGACAATTTAAGATCGGTTATTTATAAACAGCCGGTCCTAAATATATAACTTTTTAAGACCGGAGTTTTAGAAGACTCCGGTCCTAAATTTGCAGCAACTAAATGAATAAAAATTAAAGGAAAAATGGAGTTTCTTTAATTACTGGAGAATATGAACAAACAAAAATGACAGAAGCTTAGTTCTTAATGTTACATATATTACTTGAATATGCATGTTTTAGTTCTTAATGTTACATATATTACTTGAATATGCATGTACACAAGAAAAAAATACAAAAGAAAAACAAGCAGAAAATTATCAAAAACAAGAATCTGACTAAACATCCTAAAGCTTATTATCCTCCAAAGCCTTGGCGATATCGGCGTGAGCAGCATTAACTTCTCGCCAGAGATCAGCAAGTTCCTGTCTTATTCGTATCAGCGGATCATTAGAGGAAAGAGGAGTGGGGTCAGTGGTAGGCGCGCTGGGGCCAACTGGTTGGAGAGGGGGAGCAGGAACCTCTTCATGGTCTGAAGGCTGGAGGGGGCTGGCAATCTCTTCATCCTCAAGAATACGGATGAACTCAGCATAGACAGGGTCGGTAGAAGGATGGGGGGTATGGCAATCTCTTCATCATCGGAAATAACAATAGGTCCAACGACCCGAGACTCTTCTGTTTCAATAGAACACACTCGATAGAGGAGGCGTATCGTATAACGATCGACGGAAGGCACGAGTATCACGAGTAAGAGCCCCCTACGAGCGGTTCTCTTGTATCTAACCATGGTTTGAGCAGTTGGCGCAAAGAGGTATGAGAAGTTTATTAATAAAGGCAGAGAGCATAAAGGCAGAGAGCAGTTCTCAGTTGGGGCAAAGAGGTACGTAGTTTGGAGTTATGAGGTAGTGAGGAGTTAATAAGGAGTTAAGGACAGAGAGGTATGAGGAGTTAATAAAGGCAGAGAGCAGATAAATAAATGATCTACTTTACGAGCGGGTTTTATAAATATGCGATCTAAAATTCTATTATTTAATTTTTTTCAATTCAATTGATTTTAAGACCGACCTTTTATAATATGGCCGGTCCTAAAAGTATATTATTTATTTTTTTAATCAATTCATTTTAAGACCGACCTTTTATCATTTATCCGGTCCTAAAAGTATATTATTTATTTTTTAATCAATTCAATTACTTTTAAGACCGACCTTATATTTTATCCGGTCCTAAAAGTCATTCTTTTCAAATTCCGATAGCAGAGTCGTATCCTTACACTCTGTATCAAATGAATGATTCAGAGTCTCTTCGGCTTCCAGATAAACTTCCCAACTAGGCGTCTCCTCGTATTCTGATGAACTATGCGTCCCCTTATTAAAGTTTCCGGCCTTTCACATTGTTCAGGCAGGGTTCTCTATTTAAACCTAATGTTACTTTACTTCCTTCACATAACATTCTTCTCCATCACTTCTTTTTCCTCCACAGTAATGGCTACTCCACCACCACCACGAGGTCCTCAACCACCCCCAGGTCCTCATTTTCCGATTAATCCTCTTCCACCTCCGTACCCTCCGCCGCTGCCTCCGAATCCGACCAGCTACCAGACACTGCAGCACCTTCTGGCCCGCGTCGATCATATAGATCGACGCTTGGGCCAGTTGTTTCAGGTCTATTAGGCTGTGAACAACAAGCTGACTGCGGTACTCGACGCCCAGGACATTGAGTACCATCCTTTAGACGACGACGTCTCCGACGACTCCTTCCCCTCCGACAACGATGGGGAGGAGTAAATATTTTTATGTTTTGTTTTTTTTCTCTGATCTGCTTTGCCCCACGGGCAAAGATAGAAAAATATAATAAATTTTTTTCTTTCCTATTCATTAGATTCTTTCTTTTTCCGACAAAAAGGAAACAAACAAAACATTGTCCTCGTGTGTGATCAACATTAAAAACTTGCACAATACAGTTAAAATCAGACCATACAAAACAAAAAACATCGTTTACCTTATTCAAATAAAAAACAAACACAGTGACAATTCTTCCCAAGGTTGGACCGTCATTGTCGTCGGTTTTACCTCGCCCTGATTTGAAACAAAGTGTCCTTTTCATTATCTTCCTTCTTTTTCCGACAAAAAGAAAAAAGACAAAAGAAAAGGGACACCGATAATGTTGCTCAAAATCAGGAAAGGTAAAAACGACGACAATGAAGGACCTAGCTTGGGCAGAACGTCAGAACCTCGGTTGTCTTGAATCCTAATGGTTTGTCTGAAAAGAGACAACATTTACTATTTATAGGAAGACTATTAAGACCGGAGATTTAACAAATACACAGTCCTAAATGTTGAATTGAAAATACACGAAGCCGGACTTTTAGGAGCGGACATAAAAATAAATTACTTTTAGGACCGGACCTCTAATAAATATGCGGCCCTAAAAGTCTCTAGTCTTTAGAGACTTTTAGGACCGGACTATAATACACTTTTAAGACCAGAGTTTAAACAAACCTACGGTCCTAAATCTTTAGGACCGGACTTTTAAAAAATAGGCGGTCCTAAAAGTCGTGATTAAAATGTCTTATTGTTCATTCACAACATCCTTGTACCTCAAATTTCAAGCACTAAATAGCTAGAATGAATGAGTTTCTTCGAAAAAATTAACAAATTTATTATTGAATTACACATTGCGTATGTATATTTACAAATGAATGAATTGTTCGAAAAAATAAACAAATTTACAGAAAATTATTATTGCTACAAGCATATATTTACAAATGAATTTAGGACATTAATTATTGTCGATCGTTAATCGGGTCATACGAGATATTCACAAAAAAAATTGCGTATGTGCTTCAATTCATCATCGGGAAAGGGATCGGACGTGCAAACCTTTGTAACATCAAAAAGTAAACCGAATTAACTTGCATGCATATTTCATATGTAACATTAAGCCGTAAACCGAATTCACCAAACCTCGTAACATCAAATACATTTACCTTTACAGTTAATTTAGTCCTTCCTTCCGTGATAATGTCATATATGTGTTTCATGACGTACTGGCCACATAAGTTGGACTTTGTTGGTTGCCGACCGGTCTAAAAAGAACAAGAAATATATATAAGAGTATATATAGCTTACTGACCAAGTTCACAAGACAGTGTGGCAGTGTCCAAATATGTACCAACCTTTGGTTTGTGACATGTAGGATTAGTGGCCTGAGAGGAATGCTTTTTGTTTACCGAGATTTGGAAGGTCCTCATGACACTATCACAAATTTATCAATAAAGGTTCACTAAAAATTCACAGCAGAGATTTCAGACAAGAGAATCAAAATGACATGCTTACTCGTTGATGGTCTGCACCAACATAGTCCATGGATCGCTGTGGGTGGAGCATAAGAAGATAACTTTATGCTCCTTGATGAGCACAAATCGTACCATATTTTCCCTATACTTATTAACTGAATTGAATGTTAAATACAAGCGTAACTGCAGATAATCTAAGCAAAAAGGCATACATTCATGACATAGGGACTGAAGAGTAGAAATCATTTGCATGTGCTAAGAATGAAAAAATTTGCAGGGTTTTTAAAGAAGAACGTATAGCAGAGCTGATACGATGCTATAGCATTCTGACAATGAGTCGAAGTGCAATACAAGGCATCACGAATGCTATAGCAAAGTAAATGATGCAATGCTATGCGGTATGTTTTCTGACCTTTTTACCCAGATGATTTCAGGAATAAAAGAAAAGGGCGCTAATGATAATTAGGTTGCTGATATAACGGAATAGAAGATGCGGAGGATCGGAACTAACAGATTTGGAGAATCCCACAGAATCAACAGAAGCAATCTACTCAAATCTAGAGATACAATAAATCCCGACGGATTAGGAAAGGCCCAGTTCGAGGTAACTTACGACGCAAGAAAAGCCTGATTATAAAAGGAAACAGCGGAGCCAACCCTAAGAGAGTCGGAGAGCCCTAGAACAAGATTCTATCTTTCGGCAGACTCAAGAGAAGAGTGAGAGATTTCACAAGAGCACGAGATTTCTAGGACAACCCAGCATCCTTCCCTGCAGTACGACGGAACGAAGAAGACGTGAAGTGGTTACGTGACAGGACCTCGACCATGCCGTTGGAAACTCCGTCAAAGCTTTCTGTTTTCCTTCTTTTAATTTAGTTTTCTGATCATGGGTTATTCTGTTAGTGTCTGTTTTTGTGTGTCCCTCGTCGGTCATGAACCGATTTTCATATGGTTTGGATGAGGATGAGTCCTTAAGTTGTGAATGAACCCGGTTGCAGTTCTTAATTAAATAAATTTGGTTTGCTTATCAATATTTTAATTACTAGTCGATTAACGAAGTTAAGGGCTAGATTTGTGGCCCTACCTTCGGCAAGGAGTTGGGGTTAGACCTTTGAGAAATAGTGTTTGCTAGGCAGCCCGTGCATGGCTTGACCTATTATTGTAGACTTCAGGAATGGGTCTACCTCTCATAACCATAACACCCTGAGCATACAACAGATCTGACTAGAAAGTTACAATAGGAATATGGAAGAAGTATAGTTAGCGTCATATGTATTGAACGCGGAAGCTTCGGTAGATTATAGTGGTGAGTTAACCAAATAACTTTGTAAGTGTAGCTATGCTGTAGCAATTGCAGAAGCTGTGCAGTATAGATGCTATAGCATTGGGTAGAGCAACTGGAGGATTAATGCACTTAAGGGTGATTCTAAGTCCAGCCTAACCTCCTACTGATATCTTCTCACTTTTAAAGTCATTCTATTTACTTTTGCTAGTAGCATAATCACAACAACCTCTCATCCCAATATATTTACTTTCGCTTGCACAACTACCATAGCAATTGTGCGTCACTCTTTGATATTTCAGTCTCTGTGGGACGATACTCTACTTACACTTTATTACTTGTTCGACTGGTTCACTTGCCATCAAGGAAATTGACCAACACTCCTCCATGCATATGAGGACCAAATGCCAGTGGCGGCTGAAAATTCACAGCAGTAAAGTACTCAGTGATATATGTAGCAGAATTAAGTGAATTATAGACAAGAATTGTGATATGTACCTGTGAAAGTATGGAAACATATAAACCTTTCTTCTCACTTCACACAACCTCGTTGATATATACTCTTGTCTCTCCTCCTTGGATGTTGTACTTGCATAGACTAGGCACAAGAATCCAAAATCATTAATTTTGCCCTGTTGCTCCAATACTTGATGCATAAACCTACAATAATGACATCGATCAGGGAATTAGTATATATGTGTGTGTGTCTTAATGATGCATTTAAATTATGTACTTATAGAAGAAGATATTTACTTCATCCACATTTGAACAATTGCATCGGTAAGCTCCTGTCGAGGAAGCAGCAGCGACGCTACATCAACGGAGTCAAAGTAAACCGGTTGAGGTTGACGGAGGCCTACTACTTCATTGATAGGCCACGTTCTATCTTTAAAATATCCACTCTTCACCAGATCGGATATGTTTTCCTTGGCAGTCAACTTAGCAGTAGTAGCAGTAGGGGATAGAGCTTGAGGAAGGGATGGAGCTTGACGAGGGGATGGAACATGAGGAGGAGGCGGTGGAACTTGAGGAGGAGTAGAGACATGTACAAGCTTCACTGGCCAAGAGATGAAGGTTCCCTTAACATGACTCACAAGCTTCATCTCATCAGTTGGGAGAGGGAGAGGTGCATCACTGATCACCTTTTCAACTAACATTCTGACTTCATCATCAGCCATTTGTTGGTGGTGTACAGTTGATCCCAAGTTGCGGACAGTCCCTTTTGCAACTAATCGTCTATGACTATCACGATCCTCCACATACAGGTCACATGGTTGCTCTGACTGTCCAACAATACAACTCCCTCTAGTGCTCTGCTGCATAGCAGCTGTAGGTGAGTGTGGAAAGGGAACACTGGTCTCTAGATGACAGCTCAAAAGCAGCCTCATCTGCTTCAATTCCTCCTTCATCTGGCTCATCTCGGATTGCCACTTTACTTCTTTAGCCGTTGCTTCCTCATTTATTTTGGCCACCGTGTGGTCCATCTCCTCCCGGGTAACCATACTTTGTCTATGGCGTTTGGATTTACCAAAGTATTCCTTCACGCCAACCCGTCCTCCAATCCCCCTTACACGCCCCGGGTGATCCGATTTTCCGGTCGCAACGGTCAGAATATCATTCCTCCCGTCCGACACAAAAGATCCCTCTCGCTTCTTTCTTTTTAAGATCTTCCTGTAAGATACGGATAACAAGAAGCTTAGTAATGAAACTTGTTTAGTAACTAAAAAATAATAATAACGATACTTACAATTCTTTCAGCAACTACACGAGTTTGTTCACTCGTGTAGGCGCTGCTAGGGGTGGAAACAGGCCAGGCCAGGCCGTTATGTAGGGAAGCGGCCTGAGCCTGGACTGTAGCCTGTTACAGGCTTATTTTTAGGCCTGAGCCTGGCCTGTGGCCTGTTAAGAGGCCTGTATTTTCAAAATTCGTGTACCTAGGCCCACAGGCCTCAACGTAATCAGGCCTCAAACAGGCCTCCAACGTAATCAAGCCTCAAACAGGCCTCCAACGTAATCAGGCCTCAAACAGGCCTCCACATAATCAGGCCTCAAACAGGCCTCCTGATTATAGGCCAAAAACAGGCCTAATTGCTTAAACAGGCCAAATTTACAACAACAAACCAGATTCTACAACAACATAAAAAATGAAACCAAATACAACATCCAACATCAACATACAAATTAAACATCCAACATCCCATGAATAAGGTTTACAACATCCCACCAAGTTACCAACATACAAAAACCAACATACGAGATTCTTCTTTAAGCCATCGGACATTGACATCAAATCTTCAATATAATTTCTTCTTCACTTCAAAGACCTTGAAAAAAATTAATCAAATATATAGAATTAGAGTATAATACAATTGAACAAGTAATATGTACAACAAATGACATTATTTTAACAATGCAAAATTTATACCTTTTGTTTCTTTTTTAATCCATACTTGTTGCGAAGTCAATCCCCACCACAAATAAGTGCTTCAATTGATTTTTCATTCAATCTAGAACGATATTCATCAATAACTCTACCTCCAGCACTAAATGTGGACTCTGATGCCACAGTTTAGATTGGAATAGCTAGTATGTCAGCAGCCATCTTGGATAAAATCTTATACTTCACACTATTATTTTTCCACCATTCTAGAGCAGTAAATGAGTTAGAATTGCCATCAGGCATAAAAATAGACTCCTCAAGATAAGCTTCAAATTCTGATTTCATAGGGGGAATCGCTTGCTTTTCACGAACAATGTTCATGATTTGATCAAATCCAGTAACTATAGAAGAACTAGGTACATTGGAAGAAGAGTTGTTGCCAACATTATGATCTTCATTACATGCCTCTCCCTTATACACAAAGAACGTAGCCATCATATATTGAATTTAAAGCTTTCACCACTTTATCTATATTCTCAGAAGCAACATAATCAGGCTTGTAAATCAAAGGAAAGCAATAATTAATCACATATAATTTGCACCTAGGATCAAGAACACTAGCAAGAGCCATTACCATGTTGCATTCTCCCCAATATTTGTCAAACTTCTCTTTCATTGAGATTGCCATTTCCACCATGAAGAAATCATCATCATCAAAGGCACGTCAATTTCTTGTTTCACTCTCCAAATTTCAGCAAGGTACAAATTTGCGTAGGATACTCATTGCCCGATATGATATGAGTGGCTACATTGAATACTTCTAGAAGTTTGCAAATCTTTTCAACCTTCTTCCAATCCTCTTCTGACGGTGCATAATTGTAATGTGGTTCTCTTTCCTTATAATCGGGAAAAATAGACTTGAACTTCAAAGCAGTAGATAACATCCTATATGTAGAATTCCACCTTGTTGGACAATCAAGAATGAGCTTCCTTTCCTTCAAGCGTTTTTGCTCAACAATGTCACAAAATGCTTTTAGCCTTGAATCATTGTAGTTGATGTATTTCACACTCTCACGGACATTATTTATAATGTCCTTAATTCTACCAAGGCCATCTTGCACCAACAAATTTAATATATGCGCACAACATCTAACGTGAAATAAGTCACCACCCGAGGTAAAGAACTACTAAGTGATAAAGTGTCCTTAAGAGCCCTCAAACAAGAATCATTATAAGAAGCATTGTCCACTGACACAGAAAACACTTTGTTTTCAATTCCCCACGCCTTCAAACACTTGAAAATAGCATCAGCCACATCAATTCCTCGTCTAGGGGCAAGAACTTTCACAAAACTCAAAACCCTCTTTTGAAGGTTCCACCCCGCATCGATGAAATGCCCGGTAATAACCATGTATTCAGTCACCTGATGACTTGATTTCCACATATCAGTAGTCAAACTAATCTTGCTCACCTTTTCTAATAAGGCCTTCAATTGTTTCTTTCTCGCCTCATATATGGCCAAACAATCACTTCTTTTCGTCTTGCGAGAATATTTCGAAATTCAGAATTAGCATATTGGAAACCCCACATCCAAACTTCATCCTCAACAATGCTAAAAGGATGCTCATGCACCATAATTGCAGTAGCAATTATTTCCCTCATCTTCTCATTAGAATATCTAGCACCCGATGCCAAAAATGGATTAGTAGTAGAAGGTTGAAATGGAATGGTCGATTGCTTTTTTTTTTTGTAGCAATGAGGAGCTTCCTTGTATCGCAACTGTTTAGATGTCTCCATAGATGGGTAGTGCTAGCTCCCTTCCCTGAGAATGAAAATGGTTGTTTGCAAGACTTGCATTTAGCTTTGAGACCATCATTAGTTTCAACTTGATCAAAATCCTCCCAAATAGCTGAGGTTTTTCGCCTCTTCTTCTTAATAACTTCATCATCACTAACAATTTTCTCACTAGTTTGTTGAGTAGCTTGTTCACTTGAATCTGTTGGTACTTGTTGAGAGATATCACCCAAGTTGACATTAGGAGGAGGAACTGAATTAGATGACATTACTTCACTCTGAAATGGGGATGACATGAACTAGGACTAAAACATAAAAAGTAATTTAGTTTTATTTTAACAATTCTTGTATCTAAAGTCTAAACAAAACACAAATTTTCATCAAGCAAAATAATGAACAAAGAACTATGATGGGAATTATTGTTTAAATCCAACACATAATTAAACAAGGTTCGAAGAAGTAATTATGTTACTAAATATATTTTAGATCATTGGTGGATCAGACTTAATTACCAAGAATTTCTAAACAAGGTTCAGAAGAAGCATGACACGTATAGGGAATTACTAAGAGGTTAGAGGTCCTACAAAAGAGACTTAATTAATATTTATCCCATGATCCGCCACTAACTAATTAATACTGAACAAATATTTTAGAGTATTGCCTATTGAAAGCTACATAACTCTAATTTTATGCATTTACATGAACTTGGATGGGTTATTGGTATACTTAACCGGACCAAACACTTGTATTTTTGTTAATATTTATTTTGAACGCCATTCAATTTATTCCCAACATAAACTATCTCTATGTTCAGTATTGATCTTTGTAATGACGCTTATAAAGGGTCTCATGTGCCTTTTTCTTCCAGAACCGTTTACTCTCTCACTTACACACAAAACTATACATAGATTCCCCTACAGTTAAAAAGAATAGAATAGACTAATCATTGGTATTTTTCTTGCATTTGCACATTCCTTATCCACCACTCCAACCTCAAAAATTATTCTTTAGCAGAGATGAAATAACTTGTTTAGGCTCCCCAACCCTATAAAGTATAAACAATAGGCTTATACAAAATTATTCTAGTAAAATTCTGCTCTAACATGTTTTATTCCTTTCAACGCAAATCAATGGTTAAAATTAACACTGAGATAATGTCACCTCTTAATATCAATGAGAGAATTACTTGGGATTCTCACAAAATTTTGATCCCTCTTAGTGAAAGACATGGATCTACAAAATAGTGGAACAAGGGGAAGTTTCTGTGTATTGAAAACACGTGGTTGGTAACTCCATCACAGCTCAATATACATCTCTCTCTCACCCAACAAATCCTCCTACAAGCTTCCTTAAACAAATAACTGATAAACTAATATACCTAACTCACACAAACTCTTTCTTGGTAGTGGGTATTTTTTTATCAATGGTAAATATTAATTCCTCTCATATTAGTTCATGCATTGTACCAAAAAAAACAATAATCAATTACCAAAAAGATTGGATAAACTCCATAGATCTTCAACTTTTTTGTGTGGGTACAGTTAATAGATTTAAGAAGCAAAGGAGTAATCCAAAAGAGACACCAAGTGATAAGAGAAAACCTTCATAGCAGAGCTAAAGAAAGAGACTCGCACATACATACATATTGCCTCCTTTAGAGAAACTCCCTCCTGCGCCTCCTAAGTCCTAACAGAGGCCAAGAACTCAATGAGGGCTTCCCAGTTCAGAGGCATCCTTGTCCTTATAAAAAAAAGTAGTTCTATATTTGTATGATGGTTTTCTTTCAGCACACACTACATACACATGAACAAGCAAAGATAATGTCAGAGACTGATTACTTGAACTCGAGAAAATGTGTGAGTGTGAGAGTGTGTGGTTGCACTTTCTAAATCGTAATAGGGCATCTATGAGCTGTGAATCAAGAAAAAATGTAATGTATGAAAAATGGTTCAAGAAAACCCAGAATACAGAATCCCACACGGTGTGGCTCTAAGTCTCTAACACAATCTTCAACATCTAGAAGAAGAAGAAACTAATACATTACCTGGGGTTGGACAGTGGACAACGAAGAACAGGAAGACACAGATCGACTCTGATTCGCTCACCGGACTCCCTCGCCAATCGTCGTGCAAATTGAAAGAAAGAAGGTCGAAGGAGGAGAATCGCGGCCAGAGAGTCTGAGACACACACCAGTCGCCGACGAGGAAGAAGGTAGAAGGAGGAGAATCGCCGACGGTGGGGGAGTGGCCGAGTGGGGACGGTGAGGTCGATCGGGAAATTAGGGATTTGGGGACCTAGGGTTTCGCGGTTGAGGCAGACGCAGTGACTCCAATGAGTGGTCACGGACTCACGCGAAAATGAAATGAGATTGGGGGAATTGGCATTTGGCTATTTTTTTTAATCACTGATTCACTGGACACTTGGCGACTGGCGAGAGGGAGGCAGATTTAATTATTAAAAAATATATATATATGTAATGACATTTTTGCCCTCCTTAACAGCCGGCCGATAGGCTTTTCGGGCCTACTAAGAGGCTCCGAGCTCGGCTGTTAAGGAAAACAGCTGAAATTCGGCCTTGGCCGGCTCGTTAGCCTGACAGCCGGCCCGATCGCTTTTAGCGAGCCGGAGCCACAGCCCCTGGCCTTTTTCCACCCCTAGGCGCCGCTTGGCTTTTGCCGAATATGCAACCACAACTCCTCGCGACGTATTGGAGATGGCTGATCAACTATCGCAGAAGGATTGGATTCAGCTTCATCTTCCAATCTCTTCCGCTTGGCCTCCATCAATTCTTTTTCGGCCTTTTCATATCCGCCGCGAGAAGCCCTATAGGGCACTCATTCTTTCTCACTATCTCTTGTGCTTGTTCCCTTCTTTTCTGTGAATCAGAATTGAAAACAACTATTAATTTTGAATTCCAGTCATGTCACTAACAGAAATTAGAGAATTTCACTACTACAAAATACCTAAAAGACGACCTAAAAAAGACCCAATTAACGTCCTTATTCTACGGGACGTCGGGGAGAGCGAAGTTGTTTGGTGTATATGAGGCGACCTGAAAATAGTTCAGGTCGCCCCATATGAGGCGACCTGAAAATGGTTCAGTCGCTTAAAATGGCATATGAGGCGACGAAAATAGCTCGGTTGCCTCATATGGGGCGACCGAACCCTATTCAGTCGCCCCATATGAGGCGACTCGAGCTATTTTCGTGTCGCTCATATGCCATTTTAGGCGATTCGATTATCTATTCCGATTCGTCTCGATGATCCAAAGACGCCCGAATTGATTTTCGTGTCGCCTTAAAGTAGTTTTTTTTTAAAAAAAAAATTGCTTGCTGTTTTGTTTGGCCAATTTTTTCGCAAATACTTCACAAAATAATTAAGCGCATTAGATATATTTGACTATGAATTTGTATGTGCGAAAAGAAGGTGAAATAACAATGTTCAATAAGTAAATTGTAAAGAGTGACTTCAACAAAACTTTTGGCTACACATACAAGATCATACAAGAGAATGATATAGATGTTACGATCAGTTCAACAAAATCAATCAAATTCACAACTTAGCTTCCAACATAACCATGAGGATGCAAGAATATCAACACAACTTAGCTTCAACGCAGAGCCTAAGAAGACAAGTTCGGGAAAGTCACCGATAATGAATGTAGAAGAAACTTTCAAAGCAAATTCAACAACGAGAAAAGAAAGAAGTTATGACCTAGATTTAGGTTACTAAAACTAGACCAAAACAACAAACAAAGCACCACTATGACAACAAATTTTTCTCACATTTGGAGGCAATTAATCTCCAAAATTTCACAACAAGCTTTCACAATTTAATGCAAAGAATTAGATAGCATCAACATTCCCTTCAATTGGCACAAGAGGCAAATATATATAGCAGCAATGACTTTTGAACACAAAGCTTAACAGAATTTCAAGGTTTTAGCATACAGAATTTAGCTCAACTATAATGCTAAAGTGAATGAGAGCCACCTAGTAATAATCACAGTACCACACAAGCAAATCAAACACCTCCAAAGCAAGAAGCACACATAAAACTTTCAGCAAATCAGTTATGATGGTATGATTCAACAAAATTCTCAAGTCTTGGTTATTGGAAAATCAAATGCAGTAAGGTATAATGGCAAAATCAAACCTCATATGACAATGATCTATTTCGAGAATTAAACAAGTGATCTAACCTCATATTCACAAGAATTAAAGTGGCAAATTCAAGAGCAACACCAATAATTTACGTAAACCGATGTCAAGACAGACTTAATAAGTTTCACAATGACAATCACCCTAACAAGTAATGACTTGCCTATATATTCACATTGAGCCATGTTCAAGAAGATATCTAGCCATCATGTCTCGAATCGAATCGATGTCATCCCGTGAGTACGGATCCTCGCAAAAAACCGTAAATTGGAAAACAAGGTATAATTAACAACCGAAGTACCACAACAAAAAATATCATCATTTGAGGATCACGGAGCATTACGTACGTTTTGCAAGCCGGTAGTACGTCCGTGGAAACGATAGATTGCATCCAATTGATAACGTAGTATCCGCACTCGGTGTTCCCGGTTGGTGATGGCACTATAAATAAAAAACAAATTGTTAAACGAAACCTACCGTGTCTCGAAAAAACTTGAATTGAAACTACTTACCTTCGGATAAAACCACTTCGGTCCACCCTGCTCTCGTGCTCCAGCAATCTGTCTATATGTCCTAAAACCACTATCATTAAAATGCTTGTTAACAGACATGAAAACAATTCATTTAAAAAAAGAATCGATGATTTAGACAAAAATTTACTTACTCGGCAAACATGTTTTTGATATCCTCAGTTGGCCTGTCACCTATGGAATCGAACCAATAACATGCGTTCTTGGCGGGACAAACAACGCACAGGGTCCAATGAGCACTACAACATATACATATTAATATTAAACTAAGATAAAAAAAGCATTTTTTTCCTTAAAAATCTTATATAGACAAAAAAAAATACGCACCCTTCATGTATTGGCGCTAGATAACAAGACGATTTTATGTCGCCCATTGTTAAACCAACATAAATGGCCCTCCCGGCTAAGATATTGCGAGTGAAAGCCGTTTGTGGATCCAGGACATAAGAATCCATACGAATCCAATAGGTCTCCCTTTTTGCAGATGTCGTGGCGTACACTACGATCGAAATAAAATGATAAGTGTTGTTGAATATATTAAACAAAAAAAGAGTATTGACATAATTAAAGGGTAAAAAAAAACTTACAAGATTGCAAGTTGAAGCCCTTTGTATATCTAAACGGTCCATATGCATAAACTCGTCAAATCTTTCCGTCAATTGATATCGGATATATCTTGTCTACACCGACAATGCCGGAGGCATCTCGCAAGCCGATAGAGACGATGTCCCGGTAGAGCTCTCGTTTGTGATAAGTATGGAAATCTGCCGTAGCTTGTTCATGCTATGAAAACATAATAAACAAATTATGAGTGGGTTAGCAATGAAAATCAATCCTAAACCCTACTCATCGTCAATCGTAATGTATTTCCTACCATTGGAGGTGTCGTCCCCACCTCAATAAGATGATGCGGCCAAAGGATGAACGATGTGGTGGCAGCGTCTAGCGTGGGAACCTCCTCATCAATAATCGGGATGGCTGTCTTTTCTTCCCCCTCTCGCACACTTGTCGAGTCACCCTACGTTGGTCTTGTGGAATTTGCATATTGTGGTGTGTGGTTTGTTCGGGTAAACAAGACCATCTGCAACAATACGCCGGTGTGGGTCATCCAAATATAGAGTGCAGGGCTGTCCCCCCTGTGGAGTGTGAGAAGGCTCGCCAGGCTCGTCAATAAGTACATCTGGAGAGTGATGAGAAGGTTCGCCAATAGGTACATCTAGAGCGTGAAAACTTTCCTTGCTGCTTGGGAAGGCCGGGGATTCCTGGTTTGAAGGTTGCGTATTTACCTTCCCTTGTATCATCTCCCTCATTTCACCCCGTAGTTGTGCCATAACCTCATCTACGAGGGACGCTCGAATTTTGGCTACAAGCTGAGGACTAGGGTTGTCATCGTCATGCGAACAACTCGAACGCCGTCCAAAGTATTTCGCGACACTAACTCCCTCGGCTCCCCACGAACAAAGATCAAGGTAATCGGGCTTCCCAATCGCCGTGGACAAAATGTCCATCCGTGTACCCGATGTGAATGAACATTGGCCGCTTTCTTTGCTCAAGCACATCCCGTATCATAGGATTTTTCATAACTAGTAACTAATTAAACTCTAAAAATATGAAACAACCGAAGCTATTTAATACTTCTAATTTAACTACTTACAATCTTTGAAGTAACCTCGGCCACATCTTCATTTATGTATTTCTCGCCCTTCATCCTCGCAGCCTATCCATTTTTTGTGGCGAGGAGGACGCTCGGGGCCTGGATAACGGTGGAAGGATCGGATTGAGCAGCTTCCTTCATTTTCTCGCAACTCTTCTTCCATCACCTCCGTTCAAGCTTCTTATAGCCACCCCTAGACATGCAATGCGGATACTTATTTCTCGCTTGCCTCTCTCTATTGGCCGACTTTTTTCCGTGACACGAAAACAAATAAAACCGAGCCTTCGATGTCAAATAGATTCAACTAAAAGATAAGATATGAAAGAAATTTTACAAGAAATTCGGGATTCTCGGCGTGACGCCACAAACTCCTCCAGTCCTCTGGACTAATGTAATCATAGTCCTGACATGGGTCCTTGTCCCTCTTTGCCCCTCGAATATACTTTCTAGTGAGCTTGTTCTTAAAGTCTTTCCAATGTATACGAACCTCGCCCATCCAATGCTTGTTCATGGCCTTATTGTTAGGCACATCATACGTTTCTTTGCAAGGTAAAAGAGAAGATATGAAAGAAATCAAGTGATAAAACTAAAGATACAAATGCATAAGATATCGAAAGTGAGATACCAAAAGTTGTGCCCAGATCAACTCCTTCGTTTTAGGAGGAACCAACTTCCAATGAGAGAATACAATGCGAACTTTGCTTCGAGCCGATAGCCTACGTAGCTAATGAAATTGTCTTCCTCTGGACCAATTGGATTCATATTGGCATCGAACTCCACATGCAGCCTCTTTTTTCGACCGCCACGACGTGCAATTAACGCACCCATATGTGTGCTACCTCTACCCCTTCTCACCACCGGTACATCATTCCCACCATCACCCGATGACTCGTCAGAGCTAGACATATTCCTGTTCATCAAAGACAAATGAATAATGTTAGATAGGGTTATTCTTAAATAATAAACAAATGAATAAAATGAACTAACATGTTAAACCCGTACAAAAATAACATAGGACTTTTTCATAACTTAAGATCTTACTTTATATGGTTTCCCATATTCCTTCAGAATGATCCTTCCTTGGAGCATATTCTTCATCATCTACCAATTCTACTTCACGTGTTGTAGGTGGATTTGTTGTGAAAGGGAGTGTATCGTCCAGGTTCAAGGATTCTTCACCATACGTCTGTTTTTTACTTTGAAGTACAATGGACATTTTGTTATTTGCGAGGGTCTCGTAACATAAAACACTTGTTTCGCCCGGCTTGCTAGAATGAATGGCTCGTCTCTATGACCAAGTCTTTGAAGATCAACTGAGACAAATCCAAATTTAGGATCTATTACAACAACATTATTGTTAACCCACTTACATTTAAATAAAGCAACTTTGAACTTGGTGTAGCTCATCTCTCATATTTCTTCAATAACTCCATAATAGGCCATAGATGCTAACACCGGGTTTTTGTCTTTCGAACTCGAAAAGTGCATGGATTCAGCTTCAACCATCACCCCACCGTTTTACAGTAACTTGTCATCTTGGTCTTTTGTGTAGAACGAATATCCGTTGATATCATAACTGTCCAAGTGATGACCGATAAGAAGGCCCCAGGCTAACCACTCGATTGTAGCCGACACACCGGTCTCGTGCAATACCTTCTCCCGGAACCACTTTATAAATGTCTTCTTTTTCTCATTAGCTATCTCGCATGTCATTCTTCCTTGGATTCATATTCTTCAAACTCTTTTCGTGTTCATCAATGTATGGTTGAACTTCTTCCGTATTATTCAAGATGTACAGTGTGCTTGCAACACCTCGGCACGAAGCATATTCTTCGGTTTGATTCCTCGAGTTCCCTCACTTATCCCCTTATCATGCTGAGATTGTAACGTCGACCCTGATAGATAATCTTTACAGAACTCCATAGCCTCTTCCACTACATATCTCTCAACAATTGAGGCTTCCGGTCGATAAGGATTTTTAGAATACCCTTTTAAGATCTTCATGTATCGCTCGAAAGGGTACATCCACCTTAGGTAAACCGGACCGCGAGCCTTACCTCCCTTACCAAGTGCGCTATCAGGTGCACCATTATATCGAAAAATGCAAGAGGAAAATGCATCTCTAGTTGGGACAAAATAATATAACCCTCATTTTTCAATTCATCCAACTTTTCAATGTCAATGACTTTGTTACATATAGCATTAAAGAAAATACACAATTTTGTTATAGTGGTCTGCACTTCATCTTTCATAATGCCCCTAATAGCTACCGGTAATAGTTGTTGCATCAACACATGATAATCATGAGACTTCATTCCCACTAACTTCAAATCGTCCATTGAAACACACCTTCTCAAATTTGAAGAATATCCTTGTGGAACCTTAATGTCATATAGACACCCACACAAACTTTTTTCTCCGCTTTTGATAGTGTATGAGCTGCGGCTCCATGTATGCCCTCTTACCATCTTCCGTTACTCGTGGATGTAACCGTTCTCTTATTCCCATATCAACCAGGTCTAGTCTCGCACTAATTTCATCCTTAGTCTTCCCTGGTATGTGCAAAAGAGTACTGACAAGGCTATCGCAAACATTTTTTTCCACATGCATCACATCAAGGCGTGTCTCACATCAAGACTACGCCAATATGGAAGATCAAAGAAAATTGATCTCTTCTTCCATATATTCTTCTCACCCGCAATCCTTTTCTCGCTTACCCAATGTGACATTGATATGCATCACCCGACTATAGACTTCCTCTCCGGTTAATGCCTTTGGAGCCGTTCTATGCTCCCGTAAGCCGTTAAAACGCTTTCTTAACTTACGATATGGGTGGAACCGATCAAGAAACCTCCTGTGACCGAGGTAGACCGTTTTTTTTTCCATGCTTTAATTGCTGGAAGTTTGTGTCGGCTTCACATATTGGACATGCTTTATGCCCCTTCACACGTACCCGGACAAATTTCCGTATGCGGGAAAGTCGTTGATCGTGGTAAAAATCATTGCACGCAACTTGAAGGACTCCTTCTTATATGCATCAAACACATCTATGCCTTCCTCCCACAACTTCTTCAAATCCTCAACCAAAGGCGCCAAGTACACATCGATATTGTTACCAGTTGTTTTGGTCCGTAAATCATCATAAAAAGCATCACATACTTGCGTTTCATACATAGCCGGGAGGTAAGTTGTATATTACAAGGAGAACCGGCCATGCACTATGGGTACTTGCTAAGAGTTCGATACGGATTGAAGCCATCCGTACAAAGCCCCAGTAGAAGGTTTCTTGGCTCAATGCCAAATTGCGGGAACATTTCGTCTATTTTCTTCCATTGGAGAGAGTCGTGCCGTAGATATTTTCCATCGGATATTCTCTCATCAAAATGCCATCTCAACTTCTTTTCTTGTTGCTTCACTAGTAAAAAGACGCTTAAACCGAGGAATTATGGGAAGATACCACAAGGCCTTCAAAGGTTGCCTTTTTTTGTGTGATCTCGAGAACCACCACCTTTCTTCACTTTGTATCGTGAAGTTTTACACTTCGGACAATTACTAAGGCCTTCATACTCATTTCGTACAATATGCAATCATTAGGGCAACCGTGTATCTTTTTATACTTCATACCCATCGTAGCTAAGATTTTCTTGGCCTCATACATACGATTTGGAAGTACATTATTATCTCGGCAACATATCACACAACAATTCAAGCAACGACGTGAAACCGCTATCGTCCACCCACATGTTGCCTTTAAGTTGACCAAATGTAAGGTCCCAGTCAACCGTGTATACTTAGTACACCCAGGGAACAAAGGTGTCTCTCGCATCACTCCGCACGCTATCATATTCATGCGGTTGTGCAAAGGATTCGACCTCAACATCATGAATCATTCTCTCCATTCCATCATCATCTACCTCAACTTCATTTTCGTAGGATGCACCGGGAGTTACCTCCTCACCATGCCATATCCACGTTGTGTATCGAAGGTTTATTCCATCACAAATTAGGTGGTCCCTTATATCAGCAATATCCCTTCGAACCTCATTTAAACAATTAACACATGGACAATAGTACATCCCATTTTTTGTAGCCACATTCCTTCTAGCAAATTCAATAAACTCTTCCACCCCATTCTCATATTCTTCACTAGTTCTCAAAGCATTCATCCAACTATGACCCATTTTCTTATCACCTAAGACATTTCCAACAACAAGTCAAGTTCATAACAATTTCAATAACGACATGCTTTCTTTTAAGAAAATTTCGCAACATTTCCCCTTAAAAGTAAGACATCCCAAATTTTCAATAACAACCAATTTCAGCTTAATTCAACAAAACTTACTAACTAAAACAATTCAGAACAATATCAACTATTAAATCCAACAATTTCATCAACTAACAGAACATTGGAATTATTCCTACCGACATATACTTCAATGGTAATGGAAATGGTAAACCATGAAGTCATCACTTTTTTAATCAAGTTCACGTAGTTCATATGGCTAATAATAAAGGGAAGAAAAAAAAATCACGGACTAGATTAAAAACACTTAAACCAATAATGGTAATCCATGAAGCCATAAGACAAAAGTGTTGTTCTCTCTCAAGAAGAAGGTATCATATAAGGACAATATATGTGTGTGTGCATAAAATGAAAGCAACTGACCTAATTTGGGAGCGCAACCGTTTGCTTCAAACCTTTGACCAAGATTTCTCAGAGGTAGTCAAAAAAGACGAAGATGACTATCCTTTAATCTCTTCTCGTCTATATCTGCATTGTAACAATACAAAATTATAACATACAAAATCACATAATTAATCTCAAAATCAACAATATTCCACAAACATAAGGGTCCGTTTGGTTCAATTGCACACCCTTTGGTAATGCAATTGGGATTCTCGGGAGATAGTGAAATGGGATAATAAAAATGAGAAAACATACAGAGTTTTACTATTGGCTGTGAATAGTTTACTACTAGTCGATGAAGTTGATAAAAACAATGAAGTCATCAATGCAATTATGCATGATGTGGACACAGATACGGTCAGTGTACTTTCCCTTCTAATAGCAATCTTAAATTATGTTTTTGAGTCAATTTGATAAGTGATTTCTTATCTTATTTATTGGGTTATGCTTTTCTCGGTTGTTCATTTGTTTGATGATTAGACAAAATCCAAATTTTAACCGCTTTCTTATCAAGGGCAAGATTGAAAGGCTTCTAAACCACTTGAATTACTTCCACGTGTGGAATTCGGGAGGTTCTTGAGCTTAGAAATTTTTGCACTATCCATGGTCATACCTTGTATGATCCCAAAAATCCCTATTGTCCACCATCAAGATAAAAAAAATTAAGATAACTAATCTTAATATCTCAAGGGAACAACAAAGATAATAGGAAAATTCACATCATTGCACAAACATATAAAGGCATAATTTGCATATTCGGTAACAAATTCCTGGTCAAATTTAAGCCGCCAACCATGAACCAGACCCTAAGGATTAAGAACTCAACACAACAACAAGCACAAATACATGATTTTGTCAAGGAAATAACGACATAGATAACACCATCGTGCAAATAATTACCGACTAGCTAATCATTTGATTCAGAAATAGCAAATGTTGCTAATGACAACTCGGTGAGAAAATCGACATGCAAGGGTAATGCAAAAACAAATGTATGCCCAAAAGCCAATAATATTCCAATACTAAAACTCTTCCGAACAATAAAGTTCAACAACCAATGGAGAATTTATATATTTGAAGTCAAACCTGAATCCAGGAACGTTGAAAGGGCGCAAAGCATGAAATGCGTTGGCAAAAGCAATCAAAATCTGCAAAGCACGAGAAAACATTAGTTAAACATGCATGATTGTCTTGAAAATTATGCTAGAATAAATGACAATTTGCCCAACTAATCAAAACAACTAGAGAAGGGTACCACTAAAGTCACCAAAGATTGTCCCGAGAAAAGCTCTCTATAAATTCCTTTGCTAAAAAAAAGTCGAATGAGTGTTTCATATAAACTCACAATGCAGCTAACATACATACTCTATTCAGAAAGATTACTAATTTATCTTATGCATTCATCCCCACCATGAGCCATCACAATTTTAATGATCAATCTATTTATCAGCATTTCTTCACAATATTTAGAGACAAGAAAAATAGAGGTGTTTCATAATTCATAGGAGACAATTTACTATCACCATATAACTCAGTTTAAGACATCTATAGGCTCAACACAATTTACTTTTAAACTTCATTTGTCATTTTCACTTGAAACAAACTTACGTGAAATCATTTGAACAAAGCATATAGAGAACAAAACATTTTGGATTAATGAATTCACTTCTTTTACACAATTATCTAAAATATAAAAGGTTCAGATTCGTGTGATAAATCATATATATGACGATCTTATTCTATACAAAGATTTTGGAAATAGTAAAATAGAAATTCAAAGGGAAAAAATGATGAATACCCGAAGGTTTGCACCATCCGTAATGTGCTCAAGTGAACCCAAGTCATGAACCCAATTGATGAACAATCCGAAAAATGGCCAAGGATTGAAAGATGCTTTCTTCGAATGAATCTAACAGTCACTACCAGAATCTGAAATGGACGAGCACAGAGAACGAGCAGTCGGAGTGAACGAGCAGAGAGAACGATCAGCCGACGCAGAGAACGAGTTTTGGTGGGTCAGTAGGGAGCACGACGGCGAAAGGTGAATCAGCGATGCCGCGATGGCGACGCCGTGAGTGGAGGAGGTAGCGGATGATTTGGGTTTTAGGGTTTGGGAAGAAGGAAGCCGCGGCAGAGTGAATGACCAACTGAATAGAAGGCTTGACAAGGTGGAGACGGAGGCGTGATAGAGAGGGGAACTGAGGATTTCTATCGGGTGAGAGGAGTGTGTTATTGGAACTGAGGAGGGAGTGGTGCGTGTCGATTAGGTTTATTGAGAATAGAAGCGACCTGATTTGAGTTCAGGTCGCTTATTTTAGAAAAGTGGCGACCGGAATCCCTTTCAGGTCGCCACTATTTTAAAATAGGCGACGAATATATTTCAGTCGCCTCTTTTAAAAAAATAGTGGCGACTGAATCCATTTTTTTCGCCTCTTTTTAAAATAGTGGCGACCGAAATGGTTTTGTGTCGCCACTATTTTAAAAAGAGGCGACTGAAATATATTCAGTCGCCAATTTTAAACCAAAAAAAAAACATTAACAAAAAAACCACGATATATTCCCAAAATAGGCGACTCGAATCTATTTGGTCGCCACTTTTTTAAAATAGGCGACTGAAATATATTCAGTCGCCAATTTTAAACCAAAAAAAACATTAACAAAAAAGACCACGGCGCCAAACAATATATTCCCAAAATAGGTGACCAGAAATCTATTCAGGTCGCCAATTTTAAACCAAAAAATAACAAAAACAACAACGGCGCCAAACAATATATTCCATATCTCCCATGGCGCGAAATATATTAAAATAGGCTACCTGAAATCTATTCAGGTCGCCAATTGTAAACAAAAAAAATTAAATCCCATGGCGCCAAACAAAAAATTCTCATATTTCCCTTGGTGCGAAAATATACCCAGATGTTAGGCGTCCGAACAAAAATTCGGGACGTTCAATGCTCAACTTCCTTGAATATAATTACAAGAATGCCACCGACTTCAATTTTTACTACCTATTTTTTAATAAGGACGTTTTTTAAGGAAGTAATATACAATTTTTGTAGTAGTGTTTCTAATTGTCATAATTGAAAACAACTATTTAATTATGCTAATTATCAATAGGCAAAGGTAGAGCAGCGTCTTCGCTAAGGACTATTTAATTATGTCCAACCATAGGGAGTTCGAACATAAATTGGAGCTATGTAGTGTACTGCTAGATAGATAGGTTAAGAAACAAAAGAGAATTATGCTTATAGAATAATACAAACTTGATCTTTTTTAAGGCATCCAGTGGGACCAGCAGTCCCCATTAGATAGTAACAATTGGGTATATAAAGTTTCCCCCTCTTAAGACTATTCATTTCCTTCTTTGCAAGACAAACCATAACACAATTACCTTCTTAGTTTTGTACCTTTTCAGGGTTTACATATCAGACTTGCATAGACAAAGGCAGGAAATGTATACTTCTATTCACACACCAAACCAGTTAACTAACAGGATTAGCTGAACACAATAACATTCACATATCCGCACAGGTTAATAAGCAAATAAAAGGGCAAACAAAACTAAATATAAACTCACCAGAGGAGTGGTCCGCAGCTGAACAAATTGTTGCCAAGTTTGTTCATCAATAAATGTGTGCTTGTCCCAAGGATGTTGGTCAGGCTGAACCTCGGCAAAAATATACTTGTTAGCTAGAAAGGTCTTAAACTTTCTCCACCGATCAGCACAATAAGACAATGTCTTGTCTTTCAACTTCTGAGAGTCAAGGACAGTGTATGTAAGCCGGATAGTGTCCCAATAGGTTGCTTTACATTGCCAAAGTCGACATTTTTCCACTCATCCGTCAAGATGCTAACCTTGTTGCATGCAAGATAGCCGACAAAACTAGTATATTTGCTTTTATTAGGACCAAAAGGTTCCAACTTTTCATCAAACTAAATCTCGAGCCCTGACACAGAAGTCCAACTTAGGGTTACATCCATCATTCGTGTGCCTCTTCTACCACAACGTGCAAGGCGGTTAAGAGGCTCATTGTGAGATGAAGACGGTTCGTTCTGACTCACACTAGTAACTGGCGTTCCCGGAACACGAATAGAATCATTTTCATCGTTCATTTTCGAGACAGGAAGAGAGGGATGCCTGAGCAAATGAGAGACTAACAGAGGCTATCGTACGTGGGCGAGGAAGAGAGGTAATGCAACAGGAAGGGTTTCGCAACGGGAACAAAGGTTCTTCAGTGAGAGTAACAAAAGATTTCGCGCGAAGAAATGTTTTGTTGGCCCTTCTTTTTTAAGACCGAACAAAAAATAAAGTCCGGTCTTAATATTAAAATCAAGACCGTTCATATTTAAGGCCGGTCTTAAAAGTAATTAATTATTTGTTTAATTTTCTTCAATATCGAGGTATTGGCCGCCACAATTTAAGTCCGGACTTAAAATATTTAACTTTACGAACGGAAAAATTATAAGACGGTCTTAAAAGTTAACCTTTAAGACCTGTCCTTATAAACGTCTGGTCTTAAAATTAATTAATTTTTTGTGACCGGCCGTATTGTATCTCCAGTCTTAAAAGGTTAACTTGTAAGACCGCCTATTACATATGTGCGGTCTTAAAATCTTGAGACTTTTATATTTAAATTTTCCTTATTATGTTGGACCACAGAAAATATAAGTACGGCTGTATGAGATTTCTCTATAAAGTAATTGAAATTTGAATTTTTTTATAACATTTGTAAGACCGGTTGTTTCTATATCCGGTCTTAATAATATATTTAAGACCGATGAAAATATGATCTGGTCCAAAAAGTTCTTTATATTTACGGAACTGCCACCGGTCATTCCTTTAAGACCGGCACGTCGAATCTCCAGTCTAAATGAGGCGGTCTTAAAATCTTTTTTTGCACTAGTGCCAACACCAACTCAACGGACTCAAATTTGAAAAACTCCGCAGGACGCGCAATCTTAAGGAAAAATCGGTTTCATCTCTCTCCCTCAGATCCCAAGCACGATTCAAGCTTCTCTAGTTTAATGGTTGACAGATCGTCAGGTTTGGCTCGTCAACGACGCAATCTCCTCTAGTTCGTGATTTTTTTTCTCAAGTTCATACCTCTATTTTTCTTCTTTTTCAATATGCTATCTATGCTCCTTTATCTGCTTTGTTTCAGCATATTTGGGTAATTATTGATTGTTGTGGGTGATAGGAGTCGTGTGGTTGTTTCTATGGTGGTCGGCCTACATACAATCCCCAAACCACCATCCTAAACCCAAAATAGTAGACGCCAACGTCATCATCGGTGAAATCCCATTCATTGATCTCTCTCTCAGGAACAAACAGCTGGTCTCTCAGGTCGGCAGTGCGTGCGAGGCCTCGGGATTCTTCCAAGTCATCAATCACGGCGTGCCCGTTGAATTACACAAAAAGATCAAGATCTGTTCCAAGAAAATCTTCAATCAAAGCTTGGACAATGTCCCCGACATTCTTCAGGTATTAATTTTTCCCAAATTACATATCTTTTTCTAGAGATCATAAGAAAGTCTGTCTGAACCAATGATGAATCAGGGATTATTTGTGCAAGTTTATAGATATTCCATAGCCCACTTTTACAGTCAAATCCCCCTGTCAACAGAAACAACAATAGAGGTACTATTATAGGTTCTTGCTGGATTTTTTGTCAATGATTTTCACTAGACCTGAATAGAAAAGTCAGAGTAGGATCAATTGTTTTGTAGAGGCAGTGTTGAAGCAGATGATGATGAATTGAGTGTCTAGAGGGTGATGAATTGAGAGACCAGAGGAAGAGGGGTTTTTTATTGAGTTGAGAGGTATTTCCAAATTGTAACTAATGTCCGTTAAGCCAATCTGATGGTGATGGTATTTTTGCCCCAATTTTGAATGTTCATATGTACTTTTACACTTAAAAAATCTTTACCCTTATATATATATATGTGTGTGTGTGTGTGTGGTACAATGATTTAGTTACTAATAAAATAGTCAAGGGGATCTTTGTTTCTTGAATTGATGTCTTAGGGTATGTTTGGATTGAGGGAATGGGAGGGGAGGGGAGGGAAAGTTGAGAGAGAATTTTTTTTCTCTTCTTTACAAAATTGCCACTAACTAATTTTCAATATTCCTAAAATGTACTCATAATAAAAAAGAATATTCCCTTCATTAATGGCAAAATGGTAAATATCATTCCAACATATTTTTCCCCTCCCCTCCCCTTCCCTCATACTAAACATACCCTTAGGGTGACAAGAAAAAAAAAATTGATGTCTTGGGGCCGAAGTTATATATAGTATTAAACAAATTCACGCTTTACAAGAAAGTCTCTATTTTTGTGATGTCTATCTCATGCTGGATCGGAAACGACGAGCCGTGAGAGTTCTTTCTAAGGAAAATCCATGTCAGGGCCTATTTAGGGAAAAATGTCAAAAGGTTCAAGAAAATATCGAAGGTCAAAAAAGGCCCCATGGCCTTTTTCTGGTATTATTTTATAAAAACGTTAGTTGTTAATGGGGTTGATATAGTTATTAATGGGTACTGATATAGTTGTTAACAGTATTGATTTAGTTGTTAATGCTATTGATTTAGTTGTTAATGACCTACCCGTTAACAACTATATCGGCCCCGTTAACAACTAACGTTTTTATGAAATTATACCAGAAAAGGTCCTTAGGCCTTTTTTGACATTTGACCTTTTCTTGGGCCTTTTTTTGACATTTTTTCCTAAATTGGGCCATGAAGTAGATTTTCCCTTCTTTCTATGGATGAGCTCTGGACCGTATTAACCTACCGTTTAGATCCATATTTGTTCTTTTTTTATAATAAAAAATAATTTTAATGGGTAGAGAATTTAAAATAAAGATAATATTTGAAATGACATCTTTTTTTAGAGCTTGTTCGTACTTGCTCAAATGAAATTTGACGGTCTAGATCTTTTTTTTTTTTTTAAATGAAAAACACTAACTTGATCAGTACACATATTTTTTTTTAGGGTTAAAGTGTAAAAATATACATATGATTTTCTAAAAAATATACACAATGCTAAGTGTTTTTTTTGGATGTAAAAATAATTATATAGTTATAAAAATAAAATAAAAATAGCCATTCACTGATAGTTAATAAAAGCTTGAGAGGCCTTTTGGGTGAGATAGGCCCTAGCGGAAGTATACGAGTAATATGGAAGGCGGTGGTGGTCGGGTCAGTGATGTGATCCCAGCTACGTATGCATGGGGGGGGGTTTGTATTCCAATTTTCTCAGACATTCCATTATTAATGAACGGTAGCAACGTTACGTTCAAACTGTTTCTGTGGTTGTGATAAGATACAGGGATGAAACGAAAACGATAAATTTATAGAGTTCTCTGTGTGAGTGTATTTCCATTGGAGGAAGTGCAGGGCTTATAGAACCAGTGATGAGTGGATTTGGGTGACGGAGCTAACTTGTGAAGCAAATGTGACATGAGTGATGCCTGCGTGTGGGCCAAGGGCTTTAACACACATGACAAGCCAGTAACGAGGAATGACACTCGAAATTCGATACTCCATACTGAAAGGGACAGCTGGTGTGAAGAGTGGGAAGTTTCCAATTTACAAGATTGGTGTGTTACAATCAGTTTTTGTGCTAAGCATTTTTGTTATATTTAACTGTCCATACTTGATTTGAACAGTTAAATTTGCTTTTTTAAGTCTTTTTTTTAAAAATTATTTTAGTGATTACATAATCTAAAATAAATATAATCTTTTAATTATTATTATTTTTTTTTTCAAAAAATGATTTTTCACTTAAAAAATCACCATTTAAAAAAATTAAATATACCCCGTTTATATTAGATTTAAAAGATCTAGATATATTTAACCCTCCCAACAAAGCACTTAACCGGAGACTGGTGCGGGGTTGGACTATGGGTTGCCTGCTTATGTGTATCTTCTTTTTCCTGGGCCCAGCGCATCTCCTTTCCCTCACTTCACTCCCCACTCACAATTTTGTGCTTCATTTTACAGGGGCGGCTACCATCCTCCTCTTTGAAATTGTGTCGTTTTGGGACAAAATTGTAAAGACTGATATTTTATTTATTTTTTAATATATTATATTAAAAATATATTTTAGAATACTGACCTGTAGTGATTTAAATACTTCATGATCTTGAAAAATTATTAGGATCTTGAAAAATATTTGGTATTGACCACTATTAAAAAGATACTTTGAGGATACCGAGTGGTACAAAAAAATACTTCATGATCTTAAAGAATTACTTAATGATATTGAAAAATTATTTTAGGATCTTGAAAAAATATTTCAGTGTATTGACCGATACTAAAAGGATCTTGATTTGGTATTAGAAAAAATATTTTAAGATCGGTACTAAAAAAGTAATTTGAGGATACTAACTGGTACCCAAAAGTACTTTGAGGATACTAACTAGTACTCAAAAGTACTTTGAGAATATTGATTGGTACAACAAAAAATACTTTATGATCTTAAAAAAATATTTCAAGCTATTGACTGATATTAAAAGGATATCGAATGATCCTGAAAAAAATATTTCGAATCTTGAATGAATGGTACTAAAAAGTAATTTCAAGATCTTGTACTGAGAAAAAATACTTCATGATCTTGAAAAATTATTTTATGACCTTGAAAAATATTTCGGACTCTCGACTCTAAGATTTGAGAAAGATACAAACCTGGTAATAAAAAATACTTCATGATCTTGAAAAATTATATTAAGATCATGAAAAAATATTTCAAAATACTCACTAGTACTAAAATATATTTCAGGATATTTTTTTTAAATCCTAAAATAATTTTTTAAGATTATGAAGTATCTTCAAAATATCTTTTTAATACCGATCAAGTATCTTAAAGTATGTTTTCAATACCCATTAATATCCTAAAATATTAAAAAAAAGAAAAGAAAGATCAACCTTCCCAATTTTGGGTCAAAACGGCACAATTTCAAAGAAAAGAATGTTAAGGAACTAAAATGGGCTGAATCTAATAGAAGGATTTAATCATCCACGACGACAAACAAATTAAGCTTCAAATCACCAATAGAATTTAGTTTTAATAGAATTTAGTCTTAAGAAAACTAAGCCATCTTACCAGACCAAAGAATCACAGGCCCAGTTCTTGTGATCTTATCCTACCTCGATGGAAAGGAACATGGTTGCTGACAGCTTGGCAAAAAAAAGGTTTATCTACTTCCGCCTTCTATGACGCGTGTCTTGAGTTTCTAGGGAAAATCTTTCTAAGGGACCTTTTTGACAAAAAAAACTCAAAAAAAGACCTAAGAATCGACCATCCCGAAGATTAAAGGTCCCTTGGTCCTTTTTTAGGTTTGTAATTTTGGTGAGTTGTAAATGAGACCGATATAGTTGTTAACCATGACCGATATTGTTGTAAATGAGGACCGATTTAGAGTCCGTTTGGCATAGCGTGAGAAAAAGTGGCTTTTGTTCGATGTGCTTTTCTTTGGACTTTTTTTCGATGGACTTTTTTTTATGTGATTTGTGTTTGGGATAGCGGTGACGTAAGTAACTTTTTTTCGATGTGATTTGTGTTTGGATAGCTTTTAAAAAGATAGATGAGATGGAAAATGACCGAAAAGGGCATGAATCATATATATTTATATATATTGTATAAAATGTGATAATTTGGGATAAAAATTAAAAATAAATATAAATTGCAAGTTGGTTTCTAAACAAAGTGCTTAAAAAAAAATTACAACACAATGAAGTATTTAAATAAACCTATCCTTGCAAGTTGGTTTTGAATTTCATCACGAAGACGATTCATACGTGTTGAAGATAATGATGAGGATGCTTCATCAATAGGATCATCATTATCTTCATCACCCATATTTTCTTCTTCAATTTGATCAAATTCCACATCATTTTGGGAATGTCTCCAGGATAAAATTATGTATCGCCATTGTTGCGCAAACTATGCGGACTTGTGTTCGAAATTTATATGAGGGCATATTTTGCAAGATGTGAAACCTATTCTTCCAGACTCCAAACGTCCTTTCTATCGTGCACCTCAAACTTGAATGATAAAAATTGAAGTACTCATTGGGATTTCGAAATCCCGATTGTCGCCTGAATTCTGGAAGGTGATAACGCTCACGTTTATATGAACCAATATCCATCTGGTGTTGGATAACCAGCATCGACCAAGTAATATTTCCCTGATAAATGTTGACATTTATTTGACATTGTGAAATAAAGATGGAAAGTAATGCAAATGAAGTAAGGATGTTAGAGATATACCTTCAGGTGGATGGGGGAAGTTCATAGCTGTAGTCTCAATCGCTTCCCGGAAGATACGAGCATCATGTGCAGTACCCTTCCATCCTGCCAACACAAAAGTAAAGCACATATCCATCAATTGCTCCTATGCAGTCCTTGAAATATGGGTGATATCGTGCATCAGTAGCTATTTTTTTGTGACACCGGCGAAACTCTGGATCAAGTGGTTTGATATTCTCTGTTGAAAGCCTGAAACAAGCTTTTAGAACCCGGTGGAAAATCCTACTAACAGTTTCGCTGAATGTTGAAATCGCTCCTAGATTATTCGATTTCCTTGTCTATGCCCAACTATATATAGAAACATGGCAACCATTTCTTCAACGCCGATGTTCTGAGTGTGTCGTAATCGATGTTCCCTCAATTTAGAACATAACGACCTGAATACATGTTTTTCCACTCGGAAATTTTCCTGACATACTATATCATGGCCTTGCAAAACCTCCTGCACCCACATTGCCCCTGTTTGCCGACTAGTTCTACGTGGTTGTTTGCAAAAAGAAGGTGCGATATACTGAGCCATCAAGTTACCAATCCGTGCATACTTTGTCATTTGTTCGTTTATAATAGCAAGTTGTAGGGACCTCCTTTGTTCATAAGACAATTCTTCGTCCTCCGAACTGCATCGAAATATCCTCATCACTCGAACTTGCCATGGATATATAATGAAACCTGTGAAGGCCAAGACTTAACCGAATCAAGACCAATAATATAAGTAAATGGTTTATATTGATACATGTTATCAATAATAAGTGTCATTAAATAAAGTTCGTCATACAATATATAAAAACATGAACTAAATATAATAAGTGTCATTAAATAAAGTGTCATAAACGGTCATCGGGAAATAAATATGATTTAGTGCTTCTAAGTTTGCCCGGTGTGGGCTATTGTAGGCATGCTCGCGCAACCACTCCAACAAGGCACATTTTTCTCCTTTTAGGCCTACAAACATGTTCCGAGGCGTTCGGTGCATCATCATATTACAACATCGCCTTCGAAAATCACTGTCACTAGCAATCTCCGGAATGGTAAGTAATTCACCCACAACATTACTTGTTCGATCATCATGTTTAGAGATCTTTTTGAGGACAACTGTGCTATCCTTAGATGCATCAGCTATCACACTAACAGCATCAACTAGTTCTTTCTGGTTGGTTGTTTTTTTCTTTTTTGATCCATCTGCCCCTTCACCCCTCTTTCTCTTCCCAATGCTTGCTGAACCACTAGGTGCACTAGGTTGGGTGTTGGATGTCAAGTTCATGCCGTCTAAATCTGTTGGCATCTGCACACTACCCGCAGGTTGTAATACCTTGAAGCTCTTCCTCACTATCACCCGAGCCTTCTTGTAGGTCCATTTGCGGTCGATACACATCATCTTCATCATCACCAAGTGATACTCGTCTAGTTAACAAAGGACATTCGAAATCCTCTCCCGACGCTAGAACATCCTTGAACAGTACTTGCAAATCACTAGCAAACTTCATACCTTTATACCTATATTTTCGATACTCTCTATTCTCCCGCAAGCAAAAGATAAACCAAAATCAAAGTTGTAACTACAATAATGGTAATAATAATAACAACACATATTAAAAGCGTAAAAGTCTGGTACCTTTATTTTCTTCTCCCACCATTCATCTTCTGCAATAACCATATTCTTTGCATAGTCAATGGCTATACCGGTCTCTTTTAAAAATAACTTCTCCCAAGCTCTCCATTCTCTCCTCAAGCTATCATACCTATTTTTTAGCTGTTTCTTGGTATATGCTAAACGTGTTTTTTCTTGAAATCCAGTAACAATGTTCTTCCACCCGTCCCTCGTAAATGATGAGCCAAGTCGTTCTTTTTTATATATTTGCTCAATACATAAGTCAATGAAAGTCTTAGTGGAACCTACATCCCATTTCGTCGCTACTACGGTGGTCATATTTCTATGTCCCAAAAATTATGCCCCAAAAAATTAGAATGCAAACCAATTCGAATAAGCCAATCGAATGCAAACACGAAAATCAGCATGTAATATCCAACAATTATGCTCAAAAATTATGCTCAATACATAAGCCAATCAGAATGCAAACACAAAAATCAGCATGTAATATCCAACAATTATGCTCAAAAAATTATGCTCAATAAATAAGCCAATCAGAATGCAAACCAATTCACTATCCAACAATTATGCCCCAAAAAAGGTTCCTATACAGATCAGCATGCAAGTTTTGTTGATCATCATGCATCATCACGCCAAGTCGAACTCAAGACATGAATGATGAAAGCAAAATGCTCTAACCAATCAGTCGAGTTCACTTGATGATCAAGATGCAAGTTAACACGAAAATCGAATGCAAACCAATTTTGGGCCTTACAACAATCATAAAAAGGTTCAATACAGATCAGCCCCCCTAAAAAAAAAAAAGAACAAACCGAATTCAAAGTTAACAAAACAGATCGGCCAAAAAAAAAAAAAATCAGCACGCCGTAATATGCGAGATCAAACCGAATTCAAACCAAATGGTTAAAAGTGAACGGCGCACCGTAATGTGAAAATGCGGGAGAGGACAGAGGAACAGATCCGAGCAAATGACGGAAAAAATGCATAGTCCTACTCTATCTCAGATCAGAGCATATGGAAAATCCCAGTTCAGATCAGAGCATATGAAACCAACTAACCTCAACTTGTAACACACTGAAATCCGGCAGAGGACAAGAGGAACAGATCCAAGCAAATGACCCACTCGTGAGATCGTGAGGACGAACAGTCGGCAAGATGAGGACAGAGGAACACGCTGATCGGAATTAGAGGAACAGATCGAGTTCGAAGATCCGAGCAAATGACCTCTTCAAGAGTAATTGTTATGCGATGGTGGAGGAATTGAATAGAAGGTAGATAGCGTATATGGACATATATAGCGGATGAAGAGGAGGTAGATAGTGGATGAATTGAAGAGAAGAGGAGGTAGGTCAGGGAGTTTTAATTCTGGCAGAGAAGAGGAGGTAGCAGGCGAAATTGAAGAGGAAGACCAGGTGGTAGCTCGTGACATTATTGAAGAGGAGATTAATTGAAAAGGAGAGAGAACGGACAGGAGGTTGCAACGGTCCAAAAGGAGTGAAGAGGAGAGAGAAGGGACAGAAATGAAAAGTGATGCGATGAGAAGCAAGTACAGGTTGCTTCAAAAAAAAAAACCAGCTTCAATTTTGAAGCACATCAAAAAATATACTCATCCAAACACCTAGTTTTTTTGCTTCTACAGTGACCCAGCGTTTGATGTGCTTAAAATAGCACTCACAGCCATGCCAAACACACACTTAGTTGTAAAAAAATTGTTGTAAATGAGACTGATTTAGTTGTAAATTTTTAATGAATTTATCCCAGAAAATTTAATGGGCTTACTTCGGGATTGTCATATTCTTAGGTCCCTTTTTAGATTTCTTTTGCCAAAAAAATCCCTTAGAAGGATTTTCCCGAGTTTCTAAGTGCGGTGTTTTGTCGAGATAAATTGGGATGTATCCCCTCTTGGCTCGTTTCGCTGTGTAATTTGGTTCATATAATTCCCCTCTTGTATCAAAAAAAAAGGAATGCGCACACGTGACGAGTTTACTCTCACACGGACCTTTTTAAAATTTTGTTTTTAACTCAATCTTCTTTTTTAGTAGGTAAAAGAATAGAAAAGGAATTTTAAATTTGTAAAATGCTAAATCATGTATTCATTAATTCTTGATTTAAGATTTTTCAGTTTCAAAGTTATTTTTCTGTCTTTTTTCCATTTTTAATAATCATATCGCACACGCTTTATCCACCTGAGAAAATCAGCGTTCTATTTTATTCTGGGTCAATTGGACCCGTCCCACAACTACTTCCAATTGTATTTTTCAGAATTTGATTTGTGAGCATATTGGGCTACTTTGGCCCATTAAGCTCACTCCGGGCCAGGGCATCCAAGTGCCCGGCTCGTCCCCCTAGAAATGAGAATGAATCATTAGCATTTCCATTTCTTGGGCCATAAATTAGTAATTCTTTTTCTAAAAGGTCATTTCTCTATCAATCTGATAATCGATACAAAGTGTCAGCTTTAAAAAATCTCAGTTAGATAATGAAAAAAGAACTATCAATTTCACGGGCAATCGTGGTATGATCTTACATATTTACCACGTTGTTCAAGAGATTTGCATGATTTTTTTTTTGCGGTGAAATGGTTGAATTCAGAAATGGACGTGGCGGTTGTTGTGTAATGTTGGGTTGGGAGCAAATACTGAGTATTGAGAGGGAGGGGATGTGAAGAAAGTAAGAGGTGGTCCGTGTGGATGCGGACAAGGTTCAAATGGGGGGCTATCGTTGGCGGTTGCGCTGTTGTATATGTCAAACGTCCAAAAACACAAGCCTCCCACTTCACTCCAAAGTGAAAATTAATGAATCTTCTAAAACAAGCTAGTAATCAATTGCATTTATAAAATACTAATCCAAAAAATCTGGTGCTGATTCTAGACTGACTCAATTAATCCAAAGAATGCGCTGTGAAGCCAGTACTGGGCCTTGTGGTAGCAGCCAGCCAGGCACCTGCCCACAAAGTGAGCACGCACGCATACAAGATTTTTTTTTGGTTGCTCACTCCGCACACAAGGTCGAATCAAATGGGCCACATATGGTGAGCCTCCAAATGGGAGTTTTTTGAATTCCAATTACGCAAGGTTCAAATGGGGGGCTATCGTTGGCGGTTGCGCTGTTGATGTTCCGATGAGAGGAGGGGATGTGAAGAAAGTAAGAGGTGGTCCGTGTGGATGCGGACAAGGTTCAAATCACTCCAAAGTGAAAATTAATGAATCTTCTAAAACAAGCTAGTAATCAATTGTCCCATTTACGCCAACCCCGTCTGTTGATGATGACAGTTGGATTGTGGGTGTTCACGGAGGCGAAATGACGTGGGGCGGACATCATTCTTTGGAAGCCTCTGTCGGCTACATCGCGATATAATGCTCGCTTATCATTTACGCCAACCGTACCCGTTGTAGAAGTTGGTACGCATACAAGATTTTTAATGCGTTTTTTTCACCTTATAATGCAAATGGCATTTAATACCTGTAATCGTGAAATTTTACCTTACATAATTTGACCTTTTTTCCTATTTTGAGTTGGTAAAGTTCAAATTTAAAAAAAAGGTATGTTACTGCTTGTCTAAATACACACCGAGATATTTAGATATCACTTCTACGTGTTTTTAATATATGAGCTAAATATTTTCATATATTAAAAAATAAGTTAAATTTGTTATTTAAGAAGAATGTATATTATTTTCACTAAAATAACTTGTTTTAGCCACGGGCATTAAAATACTATTCTTGAGTATATGTAACGAATGTGAATATCTTGAAAAAAAATTATAAATTTAGGAGACAAAATTAACTGAGGTTTTATATTTATGATTAAAATAAATTATTCTTTTTGGTACTAAATATAATTTTTTTTAAAAGAAATTAAAGGAGTCAATTAAATTAATTTAAAGTATTTATATTTATATTTTTTTTCTTTATAATAATTATTTTAACTAATAAATTGATATAAAATCTAGTGATATATAACATATAGTATGATTAAATAACTTATTTAGTTTCTTTAATCTCTCTATAAAAAAAGTTAATTATATCTTATATTTAAAATCAGAGAGAGAGTATTTGTGAGACTCTTATGTTGAGAAGAGGAGAAATATATTTTATTGTGGGCTTTATACTTATATGCGTATTAGTGGATAAAGTGAATTTGAAAAAGATGGCAAAAAGATTAAAAAGAAAAAATGAAGTGTGGGTTACGCGGAGGGAGGGAGGCAGTGTGTAATTGTCCAGACACTCACAGCTGGCATTCCTGGTCCCACTTCCTCATCATCTCCAGCTCATTTTCCTCCTTCCCTGTTTTAAGAAAAGTAGAGAACTCCTCCGCCACCTTTCGGTACAAAAAAATAAAGAAAAATCCCCCACCTTCTTTTTTAAATTTAACAAGCCCTCCTAATATTTATGATTTTATTTAATTGATCAATCATTTATTCAATAACCTTAACCACATTTTCCTTCCTTCCCTTTGCAACAAACATTACTCCTACCTAATCCAGACAACTGTACCCAACATGACATGACCTCCCTCTCCTAATATAAACATCTGTCACAAATTTGACCTTCCAAGTAACAAATCAATCATTCATACCTCTTCATATATACTCCCATAATTATTATTTTTCACGAACCAAAAAATCTAAGTCAAGTCATCATATTGGTCAAAAAATGTTTTTAACTTTATTCCTAAGAATTGGTTAAAGGGTATAATGAAAAACTAGTAATAAATTAGTTTGTTAAATACAGTTGGTATGATATAATAAGAATAGAAAACTAATGATAGTTAGTGTCTTACAATAAAAAAAATAGAAGGTGTCACGTCTATCTATCTATCATTAATTTAAAGGTGACATTTTATTTAAGTCACGTTATAGAGCAATGTGTTTTAGTTAATCCAGCAAAACAAATGCCACCAGCTACCCGCGAGATTTTGTGTTTTTTTTTTTTTAAAAAAAGAGAGACCCGTTTATGTTTCATGAGACAACAGTACTATAAAACAGTGGGTTATGCTTTTGTTTATTTTAGCTGCCTCATCGGCCACTTTGTCTGCGATGGATGTGAATTGGTGTTTATTTAAAATGGTGATTGAAGTTTTAAACATAACTTTTTACTTTTGATTTACGATGTATAAGTAAATATGTATGAAATTTTTTGTGTTAATTTAGGTAAATAAATACTTTTGAGGTCTCAAGTATCATCTAAACAAACACTGTGTCACCCCATGGCGCATGCACACGCGCATACATTCTGAAACACGTGTAATTAAAAACGACCAAGGTCTTGGGACCCAATTATGAAAAAGCCTTTTTCAGAAATAGAAAGGCCAGAACATGCATGATCTCCAATACTAAATTGTTTTCCTGTCCCTATACAGTGTTTGCTCCGTCCTTTTTCCTGCCTCCCTACACGCTGTTATTTGATGAACACCCGCACAAGAAACAATACTGCTTCATTTCAGATATTGGCTTGTTTGATTTGCCCATGTTTAGGTTAGTCAAAATAAAACTCATTTTATAAATTTATTTTGTATATTATAAATTATATTAAAAAAACAGTTTTTATCACTAATTCAAACAAGCATTCAATAAAAAAAATTTAAGCTACTGTAATTCTGCTTTACACGAATGGAAACTTTAATTTATTCTTGAATAGTAGTAGGAGTAACTTTAATTTCAATTAGAAAAAATAAGACTAAATTATCGTTAAAATTAAAACTGAAGAAGAAATAAATAAGGATGAAATAGAATAAAACCAAAAGCGACAATTACTTCCATAACTGCCACATGAGTATAATGGGCCCACCATCACCCAATAGTCTATCACCATTACCAACACACAGCCTATTCAGTAGTAAAAAAAACACACAGCCTATTCATCCAAATTCCTTTCCCTCCCTCTCAGACATACAAAGCTAGACACACAAAGACGCACACAGATATTAATATCTCTCTTCTCTTCTTCCTCCCCCTTCTTCTTCTTCTTCAGATCTCAAATGGCTCACCCGAAACTGAAAACCCTAGTTTCTCTCTCTATACTCATTTTCTCTCTCCTCTCCTTCTCCATAGCCGATGATGCAGCTTTCATGTCTAAGCTTGCCAAAGCCCTCTCTAATCCCTCTGGCTGGTCCGGCAACACCCCTTTCTGCAAATGGGACGGCGTCAATTGCGACAGCTCCAACCGCGTCACCTCTATCGACCGTGCTTCCAAATCTCTTTCTGGCACTCTTCCTTCTGATCTTAACTCTCTCTCAGAGCTAACTTCCCTTTCTCTTCAGAACAATGCTCTCTCCGGTCCTTTGCCGTCTCTGGCTAACCTCTCTTCGCTTAAATCTGTTTTCCTTGACTTCAACAATTTCACCTCCATCCCTGACGGTTGCTTCCAAGGCCTCACCAGCTTGCAGACCCTCAGCTTGAGCAACAACGCCGCCCTTGCACCCTGGACGTTGCCGACCGACCTGACACAGTCTTCGAATCTGGTGACTCTTGATCTCGGAACGTCTAAACTAGTGGGCTCTTTGCCAGATATTTTTGCTTCTTTACCGAGCTTGCAGAGTTTACGTCTTTCTTACAACAACCTCACTGGTGGGTTGCCTGCCTCGTTTAAGGGATCGGGAATTACAAGGCTATGGCTTAACAATCAACAAACTGGGTTATCCGGTCCAATCGACGTGTTATCATCAATGACCCAGTTGTCTCAGGTTTGGCTTCAGAAGAACCTGTTCACAGGTCCCATTCCCGACTTGTCCAATTGCAAGAGTTTGTTCGATTTGCAGCTTCGGGACAATCAGTTAACTGGTGTAGTCCCACCTTCTTTGATGACTCTCTCGAGCTTGCAGAACGTTTCTCTGGACAATGATAAGCTGCAGGGTCCGATGCCTGAGTTTAAAACAGGTGTGGAGGCTAGTCTTGATGGGAATAGCTTTTGTAAAAGTACTCCGGGATCTTGTGATGATCGTGTCACAACGTTGCTTGAGATCGCTGCAGCTTTTGGGTATCCGGTTAAGTTGGCAGATTCATGGCAAGGCAATGACCCCTGCAGTGATTGGAGTTACGTTGTGTGTACAGGTGGAAAGATCGCCACGGTGAATATGGCGAAGCAGAATTTCGGGGGAACAATCTCACCTGCATTTGCGAATTTAACGGATTTAAGGAACTTGTATCTGAGTGGCAATAATTTAACTGGTTCAATACCAGAGAGCTTGACAACTTTGCCTCAACTTGAGATTCTTGATGTATCTAACAACAATCTATCTGGAAAGGTTCCTGACCTTCTCATCAAAGGTGAAGCTGACATATACTGGTAATCTTTTGCTTGGGAAAACTAGTGGTTCTGGAGGAGAAAATGGAGGTAGTCCTACCACAGGTTCTGGTGATATTTCACCAGCTGGAAGCCCATCTGTAAAGGGAACTAGCACTTCATTGTCAGCTGGTTGGATTGCAGGTATAGTCATTATTGTCCTATTCTTTGTGGCGGTGGTGTTGTTTGTCTCCTGTAAATGTTATGCTAAACATCGTCATCAGAAATTTGGAAGGGTTAGCAATCCTGAAACGGGAAAGGGAGATGTTAAAATTGATGTATCGGGTGCGTCCAATGGATATGCTGGAGTTGCAAGCGAATTACGTAGTCAGAGCAGTGGTGACCGTAGTGACCTTCATGTTTTTGACGGCGGCAGTGCTACAATTTCAATTCAAGTTCTTCGCCAAGTGACGAATAATTTCAGTGAAGATAACATTTTGGGCAGGGGAGGATTTGGAGTTGTTTACAAAGGGGAATTGCATGATGGAACAAAAATTGCCGTGAAGAGGATGGAATCTGTTGCAATGGGAAACAAAGGATTGAATGAATTCCAAGCAGAGATTGCAGTCCTGAGTAAAGTCAGGCACAGGCATTTGGTTGCTCTTTTAGGATATTGCATTAATGGCAATGAGAGGCTCTTAGTTTATGAGTACATGCCTCAAGGCACATTAACGCAACATCTTTTTGAATGGGGAGAGAAGGGGTGCGCACCTCTAACTTGGAAGCAAAGGGTAGCAATAGCTTTGGATGTGGCAAGGGGAGTGGAATATTTGCATAGCTTAGCTCAACAAAGCTTCATTCACAGAGACTTGAAGCCTTCAAACATACTTCTAGGTGATGACATGAGAGCGAAGGTTGCAGATTTTGGATTGGTTAAAAATGCACCTGATGGGAAGTATTCTGTTGAGACACGTTTGGCCGGAACTTTCGGGTATCTTGCACCTGAATATGCAGGTAGGAAGTTTCAGCTTGCATTTTATTTCTAAGGTTTTTATTTATTCATGATTTCGGTTATAACTCTTGGTACAGCTTCAGCTTCATGATTTCTACTTGCAGTCCTTGTATATTTTAGTGAAGTATGAAAAACCTTAAGAACATTCGGTAGAAAAAAGAATTCATGTTTGATTCCTAAATAATGTGGCTAGCTATTGTTCTTTTGACTTATGCTCTTTGGCTAGTTCTTTGCATTTTCCCCTTCATTTCATGAATTATTTTTTAACAGCATTGCGTGCCTTAAGATTCTCCTTGGTAGTTGGCTCAGGGAATTTTATATGGTGTGGAGAGGTTGTTGTCAAGTATTCGTTTTGGTGTGATCAATTCTTCTGGTTGATAATAACTATGGATTGCTGTATTTTTGGAGGTTCAGATAACAGTTCCTTATGAATACTAACTATTAGGTTATTTACAAGGCGACATTTTTCATGATACATCTTGATTTCCTTATGACCATACTTTTTTATTTGTTAATGGTAAGATGAAACAATTTGGCCAGCTTTACAATTTGTGCATTGTGGAACTCATCCTGTTCACTTCTCTGGTTTGAGAATATATTTTCTTCTTTTGTATGACTATGATATTATGTAAATGTAAAATTGCACATACGCAGCCAGCCAGGAAAAAAAGCCCAAATGAAAACTGATGTTCAAAATCCCCAAATTAACGAATTTCCTGTTTTTGTTTTCAGCTACTGGAAGAGTGACAACCAAAGTGGATGTTTATGCATTTGGGGTTGTTTTGATGGAATTGATCACTGGCAGAAAGTCATTGGACGACACTGTCCCAGATGAAAGGTCTCACTTGGTGTCATGGTTCCGTAGGGTTCTAATTAACAAAGAGAACATCCCCAAGGCTATTGATCAAACATTAGACCCTGACGAGGAAACAATGGAGAGCATATATAAGGTGGCCGAGCTTGCAGGGCACTGCACTGCTCGCGAGCCATACCAAAGGCCAGACATGGGCCATGCAGTGAATGTGTTGGTTCCTCTTGTAGAGCAGTGGAAACCACATAACCACGAAGAAGAAGACAGTTATGGAATTGACCTTCACATGAGCCTACCTCAAGCTCTGCAAAGATGGCAAGCCAACGAAGGCACTTCTGCAATGTTTAATGACATGTCCCTCTCACAAACCCAGTCCAGCATCCCCTCTAAGCCTTCGGGATTTGCAGACTCCTTCGGCTCAATGGATTGCAGGTGACAAACATGGGAGCCCGATATGAGACATCAGCTAAGCACTTCATAAGAGTGGAGGAATTGGTAAAAGGACATTCCATGAAAACCGAAGGCCGTCAAGCTCGCTAGCTGTTTGATCTAGCAGCATCGCCAGATAGCATCAAAATTTTTTTATTTTTTTAAAGTAAGTTTAATATTTTAATTATTTTTTGGGTTGTTCTAATCTCACTTACGTTGGAAAAAAAGGGGTATGTTTAAGTCTGACATTGTGTCCGAGTCAGAGTCTGTATTCCTCTAGCGAGAAGGTTTTGTTTCGAAGGCGGGGATGCTAGATCAGATCGGAGGGACTATTAATTTAGAAGCAAGAAGGGAAGGGCCCTAGAAATGTGATGTGAATTGTATGTATGATATTCTTTTGACGAGATCAAATGTGTTTTTTAATGCTTTGAATGAGATTAGCGGGTTGATACTATATTATTTATGGTTTGTCGCTTACGTTTTTTTTATGAGACAAAAAACGTGTAACCGAAGCACAATCGGCGGAGAATTACGTCTAAGGTGTTTGTGTTTATAGAGATTCATAAAAGCGAAAGAGGCAGAGGAAAAGCAGGGATGAATTTTTGGGAGAAATGAAAGGACACATCCCACATGGTGTGGGGTCTCCCATTTGGATGTATGCTGCTGGATTTTACCTTTTAAGCCACGTTTTATCATGCCATGTGCCATCTTTCCACATTATTACTATTATTTTGATTTTGGTGGTTGGGTGCAGCAAAATTTAACGCGGCAACCAGCTTTTGCACTTCTCTTTTGGAATCCTTCAAATCTATTTCCCACTTCTCATCACTAGTCTTATTTCCACTCTTTTGATTTAACATACTGATCATTCTCTCAATTTGGTTTTTGGTGATTTTCACTTGTGTTTACTTCAATCATAGGACAAGAGTCAAATTACAAAAAGGAAAAAAAAAAAAAAAAAAAAAAAAAAAAAGGGAGATTGCAAAGGTGAACAAGCTGATGGAACCTGGGGAGTAGTTGGTGCATCCACAACGTGCATGTTTGAATTAATTAGTGGCTCGATCCATAGAATGAGGCTTGAATGGTGGGGCTGACCAAAAAATGTCCATCTACTTGCACCCACTCTATTACCACCGAATTCGAGCCAACTCATTCCCGTCCTTTTGTTATTCTCTGTTTTTTTCCAACTCATACAAATTAAAATTGAGTTTTATCATATTAACTCATTAATTAATTAATGGTTCTTCCACAATTCAGTGCCATCTATCTAAAGAAGAAACACGTGTATGCCTCGTCATTTGGGTGTAGTTTTGGTTGTGTTTACGTTGGCTTCAAACAGGGAACACCTGTAAGCGTAGGTATGCTTGTTTATACAATTTGTATTTGTAGTCAACTATTAATAAATTCTCCAATTCCAACTATTTTTGCAGTTTACTATTTTGCAATTGGAACAAATCAAATAACTAGAAAATCCAGAAAGACCTAATTATTGTGGATGCACATTTCCTTTTCAACCTGTCTTCTTCCTCTTCACTTTGCCACTTCCATATCTAAATGACATATCATAACTGCATGCAGCCCGTAACGGAAACAAACGCTGATAATGAAACTTGAATTAAATCATATTCTATCACTTGCGGCATTCTTTGATAAGCCAACTTAACTTTGAAATTATGGGGTTTTCACAACGAGAGGCAATCTCACTTTTCCCTGAAAGCTGATTCCCCACCCACGACTGTACTGTGATCGGATAAGAAAGAAAAGCAAAAGTTGGAAAATGGGAATCTGGAAAGAAAAGGTTGAGATGAACCCGCCATGATGGGACTCCATCAGGACCATCACCACCCCACAATACCAGCAAAAAACTTCTGTATAGTGCGTAGCCTTTCATACAACTGATGGCCTCAACATAAAATGAAAGAAAAATAATTATGTTTTAGTGCTCAACATGGAGAGGTTTTCTGGTAGTACAACTCACCACCCCTGAAAAGCATCCAAGAGGGGGACAATTTCCAAAAATGGACTTAACAATGTTTGAACTGGTGTCTTGCAACTTTTCATGTTTCATTGAAGAATCCAACATTAAACACCTAAAATCTCGTCCTCTCAAAGTCACTTTTAATTTCTATGAGCATCATAAAAGTAATAACAAATACTTACGGGTGGATTTTATTGTTAGAAAACAGAAGATATAGCATTCCCATCAGGGCTTTGATATCTTACCATGTAAATTGCATCCCGTCATACTTTGCACCGCCAATACACTCTGCTCGTAAGAAATTTATGCCTGCCTTTTCTCTCTGATTGAACATAAAGTGCATAAGTGAAGCAGATAAAAGAAAAGGACATCATCTTTCCTCACTTTTATAAAGTTCTACACACATCATACATAATGAGGAGGCAAAATTATAAAACAACAGAACTTGCTGCAACTCTCAATAAGCTCTGAAATTTTTTGAAGCCATTTGGAGTTCTATCTTATAATGGATGGCAATCCAAGAAACTGGAGATGCGCAAGAAAAAGCCACTTGTTTGTAATTTTTGCCCTTCTTTTACTCCAAAACAAATGTATCACTTCTGAGATATTTGCTGAGGCAGCGAGTAGTGTGAGTGCAACTTAATTAGACACTGTATCTGTGATCATGTCTAAGTCTGTCAATTTGTATAATATTGGAGCATGCATGCTTACTAATCAAGGGGAATACTTATAGGTTCATATCGTGTATATGGGAGATAAGATATATGATGACCCAGAAACCACAAAGAAGTATCACCACACAATGCTAACTTCATTGTTAGGAAGGTATGACTCAAATTCCTGATTCATTTTTCAATGAGAGCCATGGATATTGTAATTACGGCAAGTGTTTCCCCTTTGTAATGAAGCAAAGCAGCAGCAAAAAGCACAATTCTTTACAGCTATAAGCATGGGTTTTCAGGGTTTGCAGCAAGATTGACAAAATCTCAGGCGGAAGAAATTGCGAGTATCTTGTTTGCTTTCATTTCAACCTTTGATATGCAAAGTTCATTTCATCACCTTTAATTGCAATGAACCATTTGATGTAGAGTTTCCTGGTGTTGTCCATGTCATTCCAAATCGCATTCACAAACTCCATACAACCAGAAGCTGGGACTTCATTGGAATCAGCCCTTCCTTCTCAAGAACAGCTTTCACAGAAAGCAACTTTGGTCAAGGGACCATCATAGGTGTCATAGACTCAGGTACTAACTATCCTCTTTCACATAAACAGATAAACCAACTAGAACACACAACAAACTGACCAAGATGAATTTGATTTCTTGAAGGAATCTGGCCAGAGTCTGAAAGTTTTAATGATGAAGCAATGGGTCCAATCCCATCCCGATGGAAAGGCATTTGCCAAGTTGGAAAGCACTTCAATTCCACCAACTGCAACAAGAAGATAATCGGTGCTCGATGGTTTGCAAAAGGAATAACAGAACAGAACAAGAAGCTCATCCATTCAAATAACAGCAATGAATTTCTCTCAGCAAGAGATGGTGTTGGTCATGGAACTCATACTGCTTCCACAGCAGCTGGGTATTTTGTAGGAAAAGCAAATTATAGTGGACTTGCTAGTGGTTTAGCCAGAGGAGGAGCCCCTTTGGCTCACTTAGCAATCTACAAAGCTTGCTGGGGCATGCCTGTTGGATCTTGCACAGATGCTGATGTCCTAAAAGCTTTGACAAGGCTATACATGATGGAGTAGATGTCATGTCCATCTCTTTAGGCATTGATGTTCCTTTGTTCTCATATGTCGATCAACGCGATACAATATCCATCGGTTCCTTTCATGCAAATGCCAAGGGAATCACAGTTGTTTGTTCTGCTGGGAATGCTGGCCCCATTGCACAAACCGTTACAAATACTGCACCTTGGCTAATTACAGTTGCAGCCACCACAATAGATAGGGGCTTTCCAATAACTATTACTCTTGGAAATAACCACACAGTCTGGGTATGATCAACCGTTTTAAAACTATATTAAAGAAATGACACTCTCAACAAGAATGTAACATAGTCACCATTGATCTAATGCAGGGACAGTCCATTGATACTGGGGAACGTGATATTGGAATTGTAGGGCTTACATACTCTGAACGCATAGCTTTGGATCCAGAAGATACTTTGGCGTGAGAACTCTCCTCCTGCTATCTTCATTTATTCGTTTTTGCGTTTTGTTTTCGTCGAACAGTGTGCCCCAGAATCTGTTTGCCTATCTGCGGTTTGAACTTTGAAGTGTTTTATTCAACTCCTTAGTCGTCTACTATGATTATTTCTGTTATAATTAGGACAGATAATACAAGGTGGTCAAGTACTAAACAAACCACAAATTAGTTGAATGATTAAACCACACGAGAACGAACTTAGGGGACTAAACTTTAATTTTCCCTTTTATCTCATTCATTAAGTTTGTCACAACAGTCCCTGTGTTTCTTTCCAGCAAGGATTGTCAGCCTGGAAGTCTCAATGCAACAGTAGCAGCAGGCAAAATTGTTCTATGCCTCTCGGAATCAGATCGACAAAATATCCTCTCTGCATCAATCACAGTACAAAAAGCCGGTGGAGTTGGACTAATATATGCACAATTTCATAAGGACGGACTCACCAAATGCAGTTTGATTCCGTGTATTAAAGTCAATTATGAAGTGGGAACACAAATCATATCCTATATCAGAAGAGCAAGGTGAGGAAATATCAATGAATAGACAACATTACTTGCTGAATCTTTTTCAGAGTTAAACAATTGAACTTGAGGTTATGTGGAAGGTTCCCAACTGCAAAACTGAATTTCCCAAAGACCGTTATTGGGAAATGGGCATCTCCTCGAGTAGCTTCTTTCTCATCCAGAGGACCAAGTACCATGTCTCCAACCGTGCTGAAGGTATTCTAACTTCCCAGGACTTCAAAGTTTTAATTCTTAGGCATACTTTCCCCCTTATTTTAATAAGGCCAACCTGTTACAAAACTGAGACAAAAGTAAACATAAAGTTGAAAGATTTTCGAGAGAGAGGCTACAGAACATGATTTAAAAGGTTGCCACGTCTTCTCAAATCAAAGTTCTGAGAAGAAAAAGATTTCATTTCTTCCTTATGACCAACTTCTTCCAGATATTAAAGCAGAGGTTGAATCTTCATCATAGCCTTCTTCGACCGCCCGTGCGGGGGGGAGGAACCAAGAAGCGAGACATTCACTTCCAGAACCGGTTTCAGTCCTATGTACATGTGCTTCATGAATCATGCTGAACATTCAGCAAAGAAAAAGACGTTCGACAGTAGTTAATGTCAAAACAGAGCAACAACCGATTTCCAATTGAGTTTGACATGAATTGAATTGAAAGTAAAAACCCAGGAAAGAAAAACAGAGGCATACAAGATACAAAGGCACTACGATTTGTAGCAGTGAGGCGTATAATTTATGTTTTCAGCGGAGAAAAATGAAGTTAGAAAACGTCTATTAAGTCAAGTCTTGCATATAGTAAATTTTTTAATCATCATCTCACCATAAATTAATAAGGCCTTATTCTTACTTTGTTTTTACTTGTTTGGTGTCATCATCTTGCTATGGTAAGCCTGACATAGCTGCACCAGGTGTGGACATTTTGGCTGCATTTCCACCAAAGGCCAGAACTCAAAACAGTGGATTTACCTTCTTATCTGGAACTTCAATGTCTTGTCCGCATGTAGCAGGAATAGCAGCTCTCATCAAATCAAAACACCCAACATGGTCACCTGCAGCCATAAGATCAGCTCTTGTAACAACAGGTGAATAAGTTGGAAATCATCCCACCAAATTCTTTTTTTAAACATTCTTTAACCAAACCTAACCTAATTTTTATTACTAATGAAAACTGAAGCTTCTCAGACTGCAACTGATGGAGACGTTATATCTGAAGAGGGTTCCACCCGTAAAGCAGCCGATCCATTTGACATAGGGGGTGGCCAAGTAAACCCTAACAAAGCCATGGACCCAGGTCTGCTATACGACATTAAGTCCCATGAATATATTCAGTTCCTTTGTTCTATGAGCTACAGCAGTGGATCAATCAGCAGAATCACCAAAACCACCCCAAGCTGTGTAAAAGAAAAGAATCCAGGACTGAACCTGAATCTTCCTTCAATATCAATTCCGAATCTGAAGAACAGGGTAACAGTAACGAGAACCGTGACAAATGTGGGAAATCTTACTGCAGTCTATAAAGCTATAGTGAAGGCTCCATATGGCATGAAAGTTAGAGTTGAACCTCAACTTTGAGCTTCAATTCAACAACCCAGGTTCTTTCCTACAATGTCACTTTTGTATCAACCCAAAAGCTAAAAGGAGGTTACAAATTCGGTAGCTTAACATGGACAGACGGCAAGCATTTGGTGAGGAGTCCAATCGCAGCGCGGACCATAAAATTTGAATCCTATGCAGATGTGTAGGCTTTATGTATCCATGAATCCGGGGAAAGAAAGAAATTAAAATGCAACTAGTATAGTTGATTCTTCACTCTCGCTAAGCCAGTGACCCAGCAACGCCAAATGTATTAACCTGGAGGAAATCGAAACTAATTATTCATGCACAATGCATAATAAAGAAAACGGTTCCTTCACCTTCTCTCTCTATATTGAAATTTTCATGATGCGATTGTAGTTGGAAATTTTAGAGGACTGTGCCTTTGTGTTTCACTGTTTTGTATAATTGCTTTAGGAAGGGGCTTTGCTTCTCAAGGCCTAGTTATCATTCTGGTTTGCTCTGCCCAGATGCTAAGAGTGGTAGGGGAAGATTTAAGGAGGAAAAGAACTTAAAAGAGGAAAGGAATGGAAGAGAAGATTGAGATAACAAAAAAGTTGAAATTTGTTTGTGAAACGTGGGAAGGAAGCTTAAGTTGCGGGAAAATGAATTGTTTGGTATGAAGAATTGGGTGTTGGTTAAGTGGGAAGGTGAGGTGAAATTCCTAAAATGCCCCCTCAGACGTTTGAACACAAAAAGTTACGTTCGAACGTAACGTAATATAAGACGAAGAACAATTTGAATCACGAAACAGGGATCTAGAATCTGGAAAGCATCCTTTTGCCTTGTATAAAAGCATACAAACATTTCCATAAGGAAAAAAGAAGAAAAAAGGCATATGAACAAACCTGTATCGTGAAACAGGGATCCGGAATCTGAAAGCGTCGTTTTTCCTTTTATAAAAGCATATGAACGTTTCAGGAAAAGAAGGAAAAAAAAAAAAAAGAAGCATATGAACGAACTTGAATCGCGAAACAGGGGATCTGGAAAATCACAATAAAAGCAAGAACTTGACAGGTGGGATCGGAGAAAATCAGATCGCACTACCGTCATCTTCCTCGTTCCCCTTCACTTGAAATAGAGCAGATCGCACAAAAACCAGATGAGTCAGAAATCAAGCACCTTCATCTTCGTTCAACCGAGAAGAAACGTGAACGAACAGATTGGTGGAGAGAGACCAACAACCATTGCGTTTCTCGGATGATGATGGGGCTTTGATTGGAAGAGAGAGGGCAAAGTTGTCCCAAATATTTTCTTTCCTGGGAGGATCATGGGTTGACGCCAGTTTCAGAGGGAACCCAAATTCCCATGTTTAAAAGAAGATCTACTCTACCGAGAATTTAGGCGGCGGGATTTTTGCTCACCAAACAGGTTTTGGGTGTGGGAAGATCCTCATCTTCCTTTTCCCTCCCAAACTTTCTGCCTACCAAACGGGTCCTAAGCGTTTGGGTGAATCTGTTATTGCAGATGAATGTTTGCACTTTGTGGGAGGAGAATCAACTTTTTCTTAAATCAAACTAGAACATGTGAATTTCAAATTTAAAATATGTTAATAATAAAAGTTAGTGATAGTATAAACAATGTACGGAAAAAAATCATTTTTCCTGATTTAATTGAAATAAAATGTGTTGAATACATTTATGTTAGCTTTAAGTATATAAACTCATGTTTTTTTTCCTCATTTTATTAGAGTGCATTTGATGAAATTGAATGGGAAAAAAATTCGGAAATAATTATTAAAAATTGTGTTCTTAAATAAAATTGTAATAAAAATAGTTATTGATAACAATTTCATAGATCAAATAGATAATTTGGATCAATGGAATAGAACTCATTTTCCCTATGATCGGGTCCATTCAGTTACACCTGGGTGAACATTTTTACACTATCCATTTTTAAAGATATTTTTTCCAATTTAATTCCTGTGTCATATTCAACCAAATTTTGATGCACCGGGCATGTCCTCCTATATAGTTATAATTTAATTATTATCAAATCATTAATATTAACAATACAAGAAGTCACGTTATTGATAATACATGAACCACACAATCCACGTAATGCAAATGAAAAATGCTTCTAGTTGCCTACTTTTATATTAGGGAGACCATCCCATCATGTCTTGCCAATGCCTAGAAAAGAAAGTGAATATGCATATGCTGCCTAAATGAATAAAAGAAAAAAGGCCTATCCATTCGAAGAACAAAGCTAAGACATACATTGTACACCGTTACTTACTCCAAGCTCCAACAAGCAAGCACAGAGAGCAAAATGCCAAGGCTAGAACCTACAAGTACAACTTGAAAATTAATGGTCACAGAATGACAACTCTATGATGGGGCACCAAGGTAGGAGGCAAGCCGTAAAATGTCATTGAATACGCCACCAGCAGTGACTTGAGCCCCAGCTCCTGGTCCCCTAACTATGAGAGGCTGCTTATTATATCTTCTTGTTGTGAATGCAATGATATTATCTGACCCGGACAGTTGTGCAAATGGATGATCCTTCTTGTATCTTCGCAGCTCCACCACTCCTTTTTTATTAGTCACATCCACCACCCCAACGTATCTCAGAACCTTCAGAAACATCAGATTTGTCAAATGAAATGTCAAACCAAAATAATGCAAAAGAAAGGTGCCACGAGGAAATAACTAATGACCGATATAAGCATCCATAACAAATGGCACATGAACAGGACAAGACCACACCAAGTGCAAAAAAGGACATTCAAGTCCATCGCCATGTTTTGCAACCTGAGTTTTATGAAGATATGCTTCTAACCATTATCCATACGTAAATCTAGGAAGGAAGTGAAATATCTTGGCATCCTTCACCCTCTAGTTTAAGATTTATTAGGAACTCCAACAATCTGGTATGTTATGTGTGGGAAATCAGAAAATGCCCAGCCGACTTGCAACACGTGTTTATCATGCTTACAAAATAATGTCAACTCTGGATCCCCTGTAAGAGCAGGAGATCCAGACTTGACACAGTTAACCATATTTCCACCCCATCATGCACACAATTAAGTAGTTAATTTACCAATTGAGTAGTTAATTTCCATCCCTTTGTATCAGGGTTCGACCCTGCCCGGGACCATTAGGTCCCCAATTCCAAAAAAAAAAATTAAGTAGTTAATTTCCTTCCAATACTCTTAACGTCACTCACTTCCCCAGCAATCTCAGCATCCTGTTGTTTCTTCATCATGCCTTCATCAAATTTAGGCAATTGTTGCATAAATTCCTGAGCCGATGCACTCGCCTGCATGAAAACATTAGAACAATCATGTTAAGTATAATATTACACACTTCATCAAGAACTCTATTGTTATCAGAAATTAGATTTTACTCTTAGTGGTTCTGGCACAAGGCTCTGAACAGGAATATCAGATAGTTCAAGCTTTAGACCAGATTCCCGTGCTAGAATTATCACCTGTAACACAGCAGTGTTTTGAAAATATTACTTCAAATGATCAAGTACTAAATAATAGAGAGAAGATAAAGGAAGACAGGGTCATTAGCGTCATGCATTGTCCTTACTACCCCAAGCTACCTAAACTTATACTAGTAAACTTATACTAGTATTTCCCAAACGATCAGAGCTGAGAGCATCTCCTCACAAAGAACTATCAGACAAACATAACTTTTATTTACTGAATCAATAGAGTTTACCCTCATAATTAATGTATCTATAATTGCAGGAAAGATAGTATATATTTAGCTATGTACAAATTATACAAAAAAACCATGTATGCTTACATCAGTACATAATTCTGTAATAATAACAATACATTTTTCCTTGCAAAACTGTATTTGGCTACTGCCAAGTGTGTTTACCAGTGTTTTTATACTTGTTTGAGGTTTGGTCATGTTGAGAATATCAAGTTTAGAAATATTAATTAAGTATTATAATTAGGGATATCGTTTATTATTTATTGGGATTCAATATGAATATTATATTTTAGGAATATATCTTTATGATATTATAATTTGGTTATATTAGATTATGATAGATTTTAGGGTTAGGGTTAGCCTATATAAAGGCCTCCTTATACTCCCTTCTATTCTTAAGGATCAACAATATTTAGCGTATTTCTCTTGTACTTCAATGTGATCTTTCAATCTCAACAGGTCACTACAATTATTGTGTGTTTATACATATCTACAAAATATGTTTTATAGTTTATCCACATTTATGCTATACGTCATGTGAGTATGCACTGATGCACCTGGCATGTGTATATGGTTACTAGATAAAAATTAATTAAACCATCTGCACACATCTATAATAAATGTAGATACTGGGGTTTATATTTGTTGAATACAAACTACATAAAGACCAAAAAGAAAAGTAATAAAATGCTAGCTAAATATTTTGAGGTACGGATATTTGTAAAAAATTTCAGACTACTTTCTTTTTTATTCAAATCTTTTTGCATATTAAAATCTTAAATTAATCAAGCATCTTTGAATTATACATCATTTGCGTTAAAACCTGAACTCAAACAACAACAACAGGTTTTATCCACTAGCTGGGCTCGGCTAAATGAATCGCATGACGTCATTGTTTGAATCATACTACATATGAGTTGGAGTGGCATCTATTGAAGAGAAAGTAGTAGAAAATTGTTTGAGGTGGTTTGGACGTATACAGAGAAGGCCACTGAACGTGCCAATGAGGAGAGTAGATTATGCAATATGGAATCTTATGAAAAGGAGCAAAGGAACACCGAAGAGACACTCGACGAAGTTATTGAGCGGGACCTCTTGATCAACAATTTATCTAGAGATTTGGTTATTGATAAAACAAAATCCATGAATAGAAATTGAGTTCAAGCTCATACATACTATGATTCAAAAAGTTTATCCAACTTGATTGCAAAAAGCCATAATTTAAATTTAACAATTCTACTCTTAAAATGAGATAAACTGGGCTTCTTTTAAAAAGCATTTGACAATGGAAGGTGGAGGATATTTTCAGGACTGTTCATGTACCTTTCTAGCAACATCTGTTCCAGACAGATCATCCCTTGGATCTGGCTCAGTATAACCTGCATCCTTTGCTTCAGCAACCACCTCACTAAAAAGCCGACCATCTTTAAAGTTATTAAAGATGCAGCTCAAAGTCCCACTGCAAAATCAAAGAGACGGTGATCTTTCTTAGATGTGTAACATAAATGAAATGTGCCCCTATGCATTAGTAGTCCTTGAATTAATGTCTTCCATTCTCTGGAATACCAGGCATAATTTCAAGATCATAAATCTGAGTCTAAGGTTCTCTCTCAACCTACTAAAGTAAACAGAGGAGTAGCAAGCCAAAAATAAACCTGAAGATGCCTTCAATTTGCAATATTCTGTCTCCAGTTTCAAGGAGGCCTTGTAAAGTGTTAACGATGGGAAGACCAGCTCCAACAGTGGCTTCATAGAAGTAATGAGTATAGGATTGTCTTTGAAGAGCTCTTAACCTCAAATACTGGATGCAGTACAAGGTGGTGAGTAAGCCTCACTAAAAGTAGTATGAAACAATTAAGCAGAAATAGTGTTATGGGAAAGGATTGTATTCACAGCTTCTTTATGGTGCTGTGCGCATGGTCTTTTCAAGGGGATAGATATTTTGTTTGAAACGCAAGGATAATTGGAAAGTCTTCTAAATTAGTAATTTTTTTATTTAGGACTTTTCTTATGTAGTCTTGTCTTGAGATTAGCCATTTTCTTTGTTTTAGGACTTCTTATTTTTCAAAACTCTTCTGTCAATAAACTTAATCCCAAGAAATTTCAAGGACGTCAAGGTTTGGGAGTTTCTAGTTTCAAATGAGTATTTGAGAAATAAGAAGGCCTTAACTTTAAGTTATTATCAAAAACTTGCAAGGCAAATGCAAAAGTCATAACTAAAAGCAGTGCACGCCATCATAAGTGCAATATGCATTGTTCTACCTGATCAAGTGGTCCTGAATTCGCCTTTTTGTTGGGGGTGATAATATGCATTCCTTTGCATAACCAGTCATAATAATGGCCAGCAATGATGGAGTCAGCTGTGCAGTCCACTAAAACTGTGTTTGGTATAAAATGATTTCCATGCACACGTTGAACAAATTTTTCCAAATCAGCTGCTTCTCCTCTTTGCTCTCGAAGTTCTCTCCACTTAACTAGGTCAATACCCCTGCAGTCAGCAATAACAGCTCATCCTATTTTAATAGGAACCCACTTAATGTGATCAATAGATAGAAATACTCACGCTCATCAATTAAAATCCCAATATGTATTCAGTAATACTGATAACCATGTATTAGCCAAGGCATTCCTCTCATGTGACAATTATGGCCTATTTTAAAACTTCAAAAGTTTTTGCAGCAGAAAGAAGGCAAAGTGTTAAAAGCAACCTGCTTTAGGCCAATGTCTATAAGTGGAACAGAATGCTGAGATTTTAGGGGGGACACCTCAATATCCTTAAGCTTACTTTGGTTTGGTTATTGCTATTCATCCTTTCATTTTTACACTCCACAAAGTTGCTTTAGGGCAATGTCCTTATTAGACATGCAAAGGAACTGAAAAGCTATTTTGTATTGCGCTTCTTTTCTCCAAGGGTATTTTATCTTCCTTTTTGCTTTTTTCCTTCCAATAATTCTCTTTTTTGTGTCTAAATAAAATGGCAGATAATGGCAACAATATTTTCCAAAAAGGTTAAAAGGTGTAAAATGAGCTCTTCTTTCTTACCATAGAAGGTAGTAGTAAGTTTGTCCCAATTAGAGATCAAACAAAACCAACACATTTCTACTAACATTCAAAAAGAGAAATTCTGGTTCTAATCAAATTGACTTACAGATCACTAAGAACCATTGACTTTGAACCAATGATGCCCAGTACACGCAGATCAATGTTATATTCTTCTTTCAAAACAGCAGCCTACACAAACAAATTTGTTACATAAATTAGCCCAGATAACTCAAGCCTTGTGGAAATGTACCAATGAACTCCAGTTTTCTTGGATGCTAATTTTGAGCACATGAACAACAAATTTTGAACATGGGAAAGCATCAAAGTAGCTTGTCAGATAGCAACTCTGACAGTATTTAATAAGAAGGAATGTTGGACATCCACATATTTGAGCAGGAAAATTATAGTTGTGTAGCCTAAGATTATTTTGTGACACCAAACTAAGACATTGCAAATTCCTTTAATAATAAAATAAATATCATGAAATGCCAAATATACCAAACTAAGGTATTTTGAACCAAAAACAATGGAAAATAAGAGATTTAATTTATAGGTTCTATATTGTTATAACTGTTAAGTCTTAATAATTACATATAATTAATATTAAATGCATAACTTAAAGTGGTTTTTTTAAACTACAAAGAAAACTGAATTTTTACTGGAACTAATTTCACAATACCAAAAAGTTTTGATGACATGATGTAACTTTAAAAAACATGTCAATTAGAATTATAATTTTTTTATAACTGAATCCATCATGGAAATGCAACTTCATGACATCACATTCCAATTGCTATTTGATTATGGAGACAATATGCAGGTCATATTTCAATCCTCCAATTGCTTTCTTGCCAATGCAACTTGTAATTTCAAGATGAAAAATAATAGAAGTAAACAAATGCAAGTAGAACTAAAACAATAAATATATAAATATACACACACATATATGTGCAGAAAATTAGCTACATAAGCTGCACCTGATCCCTTAGTTGGTCAAGAAGTGCACTGCCAATTAAACCAGGTCCAATGATCCCCATCGCTATGGTGGTTCTTGAGAGATAAAATCTTGAATGAACAGCTCGAAGAGCCTTGATACAATCTTCTCGCTTAACAACAACAGTGATATTGTACTCACTACAACCTTGTGCTATAGCACGGACATTGATATTCGCCTGCATTTTGATAACAAGTTTTCCCATAAATAAATTAAAAGAAACATGCCAAGATGCTGCAAGAATAGAGTAAAAAGGTAAAAGGTAAAATATTTATCAGGCTGAAGAAATAAAACCTTACAAAAATAAAATTTTAATTAATCAATGTTAACATCAACAATACACTGTCACACTATTTAGATAAACCATGATTTCCGAACCTTAGCTAATGCATTGAATAGGGAGGCACTAACTCCAGGAGTACTAGCCATCTTCTGGCCAACAGCAGCCAAGATGCTACAATTTGGAATAACTGCGACCTGAGAAGTGTTATATGATTTAGAATATAATACTAATAACAAAATATGACAAGCCTTACATTTCAACATTATCCAACTACATATACTTATTGAACAGGAATGCATCTGGCAACCTGTACATAAATAACAGCCAACGGACAAAATTTTGCAACATTAGAGCTTAGTATCATCATAGGAACATGAACTGCACTCCTTTTCTTTTGGAAAAATTATATAGTAGAGATAAAAGATAAATTCCAGATTCAATTAACTACCCATTAAGATTAACTTCCTATTTCTTTACAGAAAGATTTTATCTTGAAGACACCAAGGAAACCAAACTCAAGTTTAGCCATAATACAAGGGGTAATCTTGAAATAAAATCTAGAATCCCTACTTTATAAGGATATGATCCAAAATTAATCTGAGCAAGGCTCTGTTATTAGAGCTGGTAAGATATTTGTAGCCCTAAGCCCCAAGCAACCCTTAAGTAAGAAACAGGAGCATGATGGACAAAGGGCACATTCAGTTTTCAAGAAAGCTGCATATCCACAATAGGATATATCTTCAAGTCTTGATTAGTCATAGGTACCAAACTAAAAATGTCCACATAATTGAACAACATAGTTGTCAAAGGCACAATAAATAATTAACTCATAGTGGAATTCAACTTAGCACCTGAGATAGACGCCCAGCATCCAAAGCTTGACGAAATTTGGATTGCAATGCTTCAGCAACAGCTTTTACTTCCTTTTCAGGAACAGCAAAGCATACAGAATGCTCACTACTAGCCTGCATAAATGCAATTGATGAACACTGCAATTTCATATATCTAATAATGAAACTAGCATAAGATTATCAGCATACCTGAGATATCATGATAACATTAGCTCCAACATCTTTTACAGCAGAAAAAATAGCACTGGCAGTCCCTGGAACACCAGCCATTCCAGTTCTGCAAAATGCATTGAAGGAGTCCTAGACTTAGAGGATAAATGTAGGCTACTAAATTGAAGGTACGAAATTTGTAATGAAAGGGCTATTCATCAGGCAACCAAAGGTAATCATGACTCACCCCTCAACGTTGACAAGTGCTAAGTTGTCTATCGTTGCAAACCCTTTAACAAAATGACTGAAGTTCTGTATATCTTCATCATCATCATTGATAGAGGAGCGGCAAATCTTTGTTCCAGGGGAAGAGAGGTTGAAAATGTTTCTAATTATAATGGATATGTCATATTGCATCACTGGAATGATTGTGCGGGGATGTAAAACATTTGCACCAAAATAAGACTGCAACATGCAGGTTGTGAGTTAATCTCCTGAATTTCATGGCAAAAAGAGCGCTGAGGCATTTGAAAGATCAACTCACCATTTCCCATGCTTCTTGATAAGATAATGTCTTCAAAATTACAGCCTCACTAACTGCATAAAACAATTTTGTTTTTATTTAATTAAAACCTTTATATTAAGGTACTCAAACATAATAATGATGATAGAGCATAATTAATATGTTGGTACGATTTTGGAAGCAGAATATGAATAGGTAGAGCTACCTCAAAAGTTAAAAGCGAAAGCAGAATTTCATCTCTCAAGTCATAGTTAAACTAGCACATCAAATAATGAGAAGCACAAACCTTTTCTGGGATCTGCACTATAGACACCATCAACATCTGTCCAAATAGTGACCTGGCGGGCCTTGAAAAGAGCACCCATAATTGCTGCTGAGAAATCACTTCCATCTCTCTTCAATGTAGTAGGTATATTTTGAGGTGTACTTGCAATAAATCCAGTAGCAATGATAACCTTGGATGAATTCAAAGAGTACCATTTCTCAAGTCTTCGCCCAGATTCTAAATAGTCAGGATCAACTTGATTAGAACTAGTTGGATTTACAACAAGGACTTCCCTTGCATCCATCCATTTGCAGTCAGTCCCATTCTGCAGCACAGAAGGGAAGCTTGATGCAATCAGCATGATTTAGATCAGAAAAAAATAAGAAGCAAAACTTTATAAGAAAAAAGTCAACCTTCCGAATAACCGAAGACAACATATGAGCAGACCATAACTCCCCATGGCCCACTACAAAGTCTGTAAAGGATTCTGTTGCATGACCAGCTGCAAGGTATTTAGCAAGTTAGTGGGAATGTTCCGTTAATTTCTTAATGAAAAAATTATCTCTTTTATGGACAACGAATATATCATATAACAAATGTAAAACATAACATAATATCTGATCGATAGAACTAGTTAAAATGCCACCAAAGGCTACAACATAACAATTGTAAAGATTCAAGAATGCATTCTAAGGTGACAAAGAATTTTAACGTTTCATTGTATACAACTATATATCATCGTATGCAGGATTCCTTTATTTGATAGAATAAGAAAGACAGACCTTATTAGTTGTGAACATGGAAATTAGGCGGAGGATGTTCATGTTGTGAGATAGTGTTAAAGAACAGTCCAATAAAGTGATACTGTCTGTGATTATTGAAAGAAGTGCTTCAAAATAAGATAGAAGTTGGAAAAAACATGAGGATACATCAATATAAAAAAGAAAAAAAAAGTCATTAAATTATATACACACAGAGAGACATGCTTTGAAACAAAGTAACGATCACAATGAGTACAAAAGAGAAAGAGACAAGTTACTACCTATGTAAATTGCACGAAGCATTGCCTTAAGGTTATTGATGTCATCATGCAACTTTGATAAAAAAGAGAAAGTTCATCTCCATCAAGTAGTTCATGAGCAGCAGAGTTGTGCTTCTCTAAAACAGCATCTGCTGCAGATATATAGGACTCATCACGTGCTTGAGCCTTATGAATAAGGTCATACATCATATCTGTCACCTTTGACATAGCAGAGACAACAACAACTTTCCTTTCTGAATCATCATTGATTATTATATCTGCAACATTTTTAATTCTTAGTGCGGTTCCCACACAGGTTCCTCCAAATTTGTGAACAGACCAAGTTTCTCCTTTGGGAAGTTGTTTTTCCTCTACGGATACATCCAGTGAAGCATCTGACAGTTGAAAACGAAAATTATATTATAATTATAAATACATTATGTAACACATTTAAGTTTTCCAAAATTAGAGGAACAAATTTCAATATACAAATAAGTTAATAGCAACCTGTAAGTGAAGCACATATCCTACTGTTTAGTGTTTCTCTTCCCCGAGGTGAAGTAAGACTCATTCTGAGGCAAAAACCAAAATACCCTCATAATGATTAATTAACTAAAATAACCAAATAAAATGAAAGGAAAGAAATCTAGCACATAAAATATGCGAATGGACTGAGGCATTGCAAAGCAAAAACACACCGAAGGCAGAGGCGGTAGAATATGAAGCATGTATAAGCATGGAAATGACTATCTCTTTACCAGAAACTTCGTCACATTTGATGTCACTGTTTTGGTTTCAACGATGGCCGGGTATGTCTTACACATTGTTCCAGCAAATCATATACTTCACATCATTCGTACGATTCTAGCCTATCACCTTTTCTTGTTTAAATTTTTTTTCGTACAATCAAAAAGTAAACTCCAAGTTTTAGCTGGCAAGTTTATTAACTAAATTCAAGATAGCATGAATCGTCGTCGTTGATCTCTTTGTTGGCTTTTATTTTATTCCCCCCCCCCAAAAAAAAAAAAAAAAAAAAAAAAAAAAAAATCCTTTCGGTGTTGGTGGCGATAGGAGTCGCCGTAATCCGCTACAAACAAAAAGAGCATAAAAAAAAAGAGCCAAACTAGCTGAATCAAACAGCAGTCATCATTAGCGACCTGAACTCCTAAACAGGGACGAAAACCAATGAAAAAGCAAGAAATAGAAGCTTCATTTGTACATGTTCAGAGCAATAAATAAATAGATTAGTTGGAGAACAAGAGTGCATATTGAAAAATACCGAAGGAGATGCGAACGATGGTGCAAGATGGGAATGAGACGGCATTGAGATTGGAAGGTGTCGCTGTGCTGGTAAAGTAGAGTGTTGGGATGGAAAATGCGGGAGGAGGGTGAGATTACAGAAGAAACGGAGGTCACCATAGCTTCTTCGCGGCAGAGAGGAAAAATCCGAAAGTAGTAGAGGGCTGCTTTAGAATCGAGAAAGAGGAAAAGAGTATCTCGACTGAATGAAATACACTGGATTCCGAATCAGTGAGCGGCTGGATGCATCTGGCGCGCGTATGCAGCCACCAGAGAGAGAAAGCAGGAACTAGCCACTATGGACAAGTAGCAGGGTAAACACTGTAATATCAAATCATGGATATTTGATGCATTTCAGGCATCATTTATAGCACGTTTAAAAAGGGCGCAGCATTATTAGAAAAATTGCCAATTGTTTTCGGCAACCGGTCCTAGTGAGATTAAGATTTAACACCAGATTCAAAGTATGTTTTGGGACTTAAAAGTATTTATTCACATAGATTAAGAGTTTCTCACGTACTTATTTCATATATACTCTCTTACTAGTTCCGTTCGATCCTAATTATAAAATATAGTTGATTTTATTTGGAGAGATTAAGAAAGTTAAATAAGCTTACTTAATCATTTTATATATTGTATATCTTTAAATTATATATTAGTTTATTAGTCAAGATAAATACTTTGAAAAAAAATCAAAATCAAAATACTCTAAAATAATTTAATTATCTTCCTTAATTTCTCTAAAAAAAGTCAACTATATCTTATAATTAAGACAAAAGAGAATAGTAGGTTTCAATTGCTATTCTAAATAAACACCTAAATAAACACAATGCCAAAATATAGTTGGGCGGGCTACTTTCAAGTGAACACGCTAGTTAAATCTAGAGTAAAATACTCGATCACCTTCCCGCTTTTTGCCTTAATTTATACCTTCCTTCTATTTTCAAAACCTATAGAAACCTCTCTTAAAATTAGAGTAAAATATTAGTAGGCTTTTCTTAATTACATGTACCTCTCCTCTATTTTCAAAATCCATAAAACCTCCCTTAAAATCAAAATTTATGTTACACAAAACTCCCTTATATTTTAAGATTCTATTTTCATCCACCAAAACCGTTAGTTAACCATTAAGTTTGACTTTTGAACTTTTTTTTTTTTTTACCAAAATGTCTCTCTTCAGTATTAGAATTATTTAAGTATATAAAACCAAATTTATACAACCAAAAATATATTCTAATAGATTTTCTAACTTTCTAATTTGTTAAAAAAAAATTATTAGTTTTGATCTTATAAATTAATTTTGATTTAAAAATATAAATTAAACTCATATATTTTATAAAATATAATAAACTATATAAGTTTAAGATTCCATGTGTCATTTAAATTTCTAATTTAATAATTTTTTCACAAATATTTATAGACACATTTGATCAAGCACATGTTTATTTAAAAACTTATTTGTATATTCAACATTCTGTGATTTTTACATTAACCAATGCTAAAATAATCAAAGAGATAACTATTTGTAAAGATAAGAAACCTCTAAATTATTTAAAACAATATTAGTCAAAATATAAAAGTAAAGCTAGGGATTAAGTACAATATTAAGGGTAAAATAATATATAAACTTTATTTTTATATAAACTTTAATTAAAAATACTATATTTTTGGAATCTTTTAAAATATTATTAACGGAGTTAATTATTTGGACTTAAGTGTATGTTCTCAAAATAGAGGGGAAGTCCGTGTAATAAAGGCAAAACAAGAGGGTGGTTAGAGTATTTTACTCATATAAATGAGGTTTGTGTAACATACATTTTAATTTAAGGGAGGTTTCTATGGGTTTTCAAAAAATGGAATCCGTGTTTTTTTGGGGAAAAATAGGAGGTGATCGAGTATTTTACTCTTAAATCTAAATCAATCACATAATTATTTAACAAAAATTGTGGATTATTTTTTAAATGAGAGAAGTGTTTGTGCCAGTTGTTTCTCTTATCGGCTAAAATAAATGTCTAGGTGCTCATCGTTTGTCCATAGATTTGGACGACACAAATAAAATTGGATTTAAATTTATTTTATTATTATATTTATTGTTGTTGCTGTATTTTTTTTTTTTAAAAAAAATATTTGTTAATCTTTGCAGAATTTGAAACAAATATTTTTTAAATTTTTATTCTAAAACAGATATTTTAAAAAGGGGAAAAAAATATAAACTAAAAATTTAATTATTTAAATAAAGATATTGAAATATTCAAAATCTATCAATGATTAAAAAATAAACAAAAACGTAAAACTCTTCATTATTACAAAAACAAGGGATTTGAATGCTCAGAAATCCTTTACCCTTTTAAAAATACAAACTAAAAATTTAATATTTAAATGAGAGATTGAAATATTCAAAACTTCAAACCAGACATAACTAATAAGGGCAACGCACGTCTTTGTATTACGGGGGATTTAAATACGTTTTTTTTTTTTTTGCCCATCCAATATCCAAAGCTTCACCCGATTAATTGGATCCGACCGCGTCGACACTGGCTATGGTGGGAGAGTCTCCCAACGGAACTTTTCTTCATTCACAAGCTCAAACTCAAAATCTTGTTTAAATGACACAAGCCGCTTACCACTTATGCTAACCCCGTCGGTATAAGCATTTTACGTTTTTACCTTATTTCTTTTATACTTTTAGTCGATATATTAAACGTTACTTTTAAATTTCATCTAAACAACTGACTATTTTAATTTTAAATTTAAGAGTCAAGGAGATCTAATGATGCTTTACATTTTACATCATTAGACCGACTCTATATTGGTATATTTTTCTCTTACCTCTTGCTTATGAAAATTTATAATGATTTATGAATTAATATTAATATTGGAGTTTATTTTATATATATGCTCATAATATCAGTAACCACAATAAAGAAGAAGAATATGATGATGACGAGGTTGATGATAGTGATCTCCCTCATAAAAAAATGAAATGTCATAAAAGCAGTACCCAAAACTGAAACAAAACAAGACCAAATGAGAAAAAGATAAAAATGTCAAATACTTCAATCATATTTATACGGCAGGAAAAACAATTTTTTTGGCATATTCCCGAGTCACGTCATTAATTCTTTTTCCTTTATCTATAGTATTGTTTAGACTCTATGGTCTATACTTTTATGCTATGGTGTATATTAAACATATGTAGAATTGAGAAATTGTTAAATTTTAATGTAGAGGGGTGAATTTTAAAGTTTATCTTAATTCCTATAAAACATATTGAAAGTGGATTATAATATGATCAAAGAAATATTAGTCTATACTCTATATTTCAAATGTCAGAATTTCAAAGTATCTATTAAACAAAATATATCTATTAAACAATTTTAAAAATATAAAAGGAACTTGGCCCCTTGATATAAGAGTTTTCAATTTTAAAAATTGTTAAACCAAGGCAACATAAAATTAAAAAGTTAAGGCAACATAAAATTAAAAGTAACACAACACCTAACAATTATTAATTCGGACAAAGGATTTTTTTTTTTTTTTTTTACAAGAGAAAGCTGAGCATTTATTTTTTATAGGTCACACTCACCTAATCACGACCCAATAGCTTGCGTCAGCCAATTTGCTCTAAATTTAAAATTTTAACAAAATTATTAACAACATAAGCTTATTATATTTTAAACATATAATTAATTTTTCCACTAGTAAACAAGCCATGCAGCATCCTTTATGGCCATCCCGGACCCCATCGAGGTAATCATGCAAATTAAGCTAAGATATCTCCTCGCTAAAAAATATTCTGTCTTGTTCAAAAAACCTTGAACTTAAAGAATTTATTTTGGCCTTCTAGAGATTAAATATTCATTAATTTCATATATCTCACGAGCTATAAGGAAATGACAATATGAAAGGAGCTGTTTTTGTTTTTATTGGGCTACTAGAGATCAAATTGTTATCAGCCGTATATTTTATATTAATATTAACTCTTCACAAATAATTCAATTTAATATGATTTTTATATAATATATAGATATAGATATGAACGAGGTCACGACTTTTAGCACCTTTCGAAAATTCTATAATAAAATCGTAAAACTAAGAGAAAATGACAGAAAAATCACTTAAATTTTAAAATCTTGTTGATAATAATAATAGAATTAATAAGAAAAGTGAAGGAATTAACAACTCATTTTAAAGTTTAAATAGTATTTTCCTCAGATTTTCCATAAAACTAAAGGAAAGACCAAACGAGCAAGTGATTTCACAATATGTGTGTATGATTTGGGCTTTTTTTTTGGAAAAAAATTACAGTTAAGTCCCAAAAAAAAAAAAAAAAAAAAAAAAAAAAACAATGACAAAAAGGTTTCATTCTAGATTTTCCATTAAAAAAAATATATTTATAGAGACATTGGTTGTATAGATTCTAAATGTGAAATTTCCTTCTTATCATTAGTAATTAGTATTTTAGATATTATATGATATTAAGTTATATGACTAGATTCATGTATTTATTAATCGACACTCTATGACTTATCAATAAAGGCATATCAATTTGTCAATAAGTATTGTTTTAATTAACATAAATGAGTTTACCAATAACTTCTCTATGACTTGTCATTATAACTACGTCTACTTGTCAACGAGAGTTATTTTAAATTGTACTGAAAATGACAATAGTTAATATAGATGGGCAAGTCAATGGCCCTTCTTTAACTTGTCATTTTAGGGACATAAATCTATCAAAATATGCACATATATTTAGGGGCGGACCCATGAATTTATCAAAGGGGGCACCATTAGTGGGGGATTGGGGGTTCGGGGGCGCCCATCGAATTTTTTTAAGGAAAGTTTTTAAATGCATTAAAAAACAAAAAAATATAAACAAGAAAAGAAAAAAAAATATCAAAAAAAATATTCATAAAATCAAGTGAACACCGATGATATAATAAGAAAGACAATCATTTTATAAACCTGTCATTTAGAAAAGCAAGGCTAAATGCTATTAGAAATGCGCTTACATAAATTACAATGAAGGGTGGGCATTCAATAAGTTCAAGTAGGTATATTTTAACAAAGAAAAGTATATTACAATAAAAATAATTACAATGTCATCATTCTAAGCCTTATTTTTCGGAATTCCATCATAATTGTCTTATTATCAATGCTATCAAATACATTTTTTTTTTCTGTATAAGGCACTAAATAATTATTCAACCATTCATCTTTCATCTGATTACGAAGTGCAGTCTTGATATATTAAGGGTGGGTATTTAATTTAAGGGTGGACAATCATTTAAATATGTATTAATATCTCTTCTTTTTTTCTTTTTCTTTTTTGAAAATGTCAAATTCAAGGGGGGCACTTGCCCCCCTTGTACATAACTTAGGTCCGCCCATGCATACACTTGTCAATGTATAATTATCATTATAGACACATAAATTTATCAACATATATACATACACTTGTCAACGTATAATTTGTCAAAATATGTATATAAACTTGTCAAAATAGACACATACACTTGTCAATGTATAACTTATCATTATAAGCGCATAAACTTGTCAAAATAGGCACGCACACTTAGCAATGTATATCTTGTCAAAATACACATATTGACATGTCCGTCCTTTGTTTGAACCATGGTTGGAGAGGAAGGTTCTGACAACAGGTCAATGTGTGTATTTTGACAAGTTATATATTGATAAATGTATGTGTCTATTTTGACAAGTTTAAGCTTTTATTTTGACAAATTTATGTGTCTATAATAATAAATTATACATTGATAAGTATATGTGTCTATTTTAACAAGTTATACATTAGCAAGTGTATATGCATATTTTGTCAAGTTTATGTGCCTATTTGACAAGTTTTTGTTGCTACAATGATAAGTTATATATTAACGAGTATATGTGCTTATTTTGATAAGTTATACATTGATGGTATGTACATATTTTTATAGGTTTTTGTGCCTATTATGTCAAGTTTATATGCCTATAATGACAAGTTATACCTTGACAAGTGTATGTACCTATTTTAACAAGTTTATATGTCTAAGATGATAAGTCAAAAAATGGTCATTGACAAACTCATCTATATTAACTATTGCAATTTTTCTAGTACAATTTACAACAGCTCTCATTGAAAAATTGAAGTGACTATACTGATAAGTCATAAAGTAACCATTGACAAGTCCATCTATGTCTATGTTAACTAAAATAGTTCTTATTAATAAGTGAATGTATTTATATTGATAAGTCATAGAGTGATGATTAATAAGTACATGAAATAGTCATATAACTTAATATCATATAATATCAAAATATCAATTACTAAGTGTAAGAAGATAATGTCACATTCAAAATTTATATCACTAAAGTTCTTAGATACTTTTTTATTAGGGAAATCTACAATAAAACTCTTTTATTATTTTTTCTGGTCTTTTGAAATCTAAACGCGATTTTCCCTTTTTCCTTTCTCTCGGCCCAGTACAAGATTTGTATATATTAATGGGTAAAGGAGCCCTCAGCACCACGAAGTTTGCTCTCAGGAGCGCCCAGCACCACGAAGTTACGTTTTGGGAGCGTCAAGTCTTTACGGCCGTTAGTTGACCATCAATTTGGATGGAACTCGACGTGGACGACGCGGCGACGTGGAATAAAAATTTCAAAAAATTAGGATTTTTTTTTAAAAAATAAAAAAATAAGGAAACAAATTCAAAAAATGTGAAAAATTAAAATAATTAGAAAAAAATGAGGAAAAAATTAGGGAAAAATTTAAAAAATTAGGAAAAAATTTTAAAAATAAGAAAAAAATAAAAAAAAATGAGGAAAATATTAAAAAAATAATATAATAGGAAAAAATTAAAATAATTAGAAAAAAATTCAAAAAATTAGGAAAAAATTATGTTCCTGCAGCATGGACTGCCCTCTCTCATTTGGGCAAAATGACAATGACCAAAATAAGAAACTAACAAAATTTCAAGACACTTTTGAATACCTTTATAATTTATTATATACTCCCTCCGATCCTAATTATAAGACAACATTTGAGAGTTTATTTTGGTCCTAATTATAATACAACATTCTAATTTTTGTCAGTTTCTTCCTAAAAGATGCCTATTGATATAAATAAGGGATTATGTGAAATCAATAAGATAGTTGAGGTACAAAATTTATATAAGGGCATTTTAGAAAAATAAGTAAAATCAACTAATTCGACGCCGGGTGGCGGTGCCACTAACGGGCAACTAATTCCTAATTATTTTAATATTTTCCTCATTTTTTGATTTTTTTTCTTATTTTTAAAATTTTTTCCTTTTTATTTATTTATTTCTAATTATTTTAATTTTTCTCCTAATTTTTTATTTATTTTTTCCTCATTTTTTGAATTTGTTCCCTAATTTTTTTAAATTTTTTCCTCATTTTTTGAATTTTTTAATAATTATTTTAATTTTTTTCTAATTATTTTAAATTTTTCCCTAATTATTTATTTTTTCCTCATTTTTTGAATTTATTTCCTAATTTTTTTTTTCTTCTAATTTTTAAATTTCTTTCTAATTATTTTATTATTTTTAAATTTTTTTCCTAATTTTTTTCCCGATTTTTTGAAATTTTTATTCCACGTCAACAGATCGTCCATGCAAATGCGTTCCATCCAAATTGACGGCCAACTAACGGGTGGTGCGGGCGCTCCCAAAACGTAACTTCGTGGTGCTGAACGCTCCAAAAAAAAACTTCGTGGTGCTGGGTGCTCTTGGGAGCAAACTTCATGGTGCTGAGCGCTCCTTTACCCTATATTAATAACTCCTTCGGCTACGCGCGTGATTTGATTGAGAGGCATGTATTTCACAAACCATGTTGTCGGGACGGTACACGGTATTTTTGGGCCTTTAGATTTGGGCTTGTTGTCATTACACAGATTAGACTGGCCTTTTCCAAGAGGGATTTTCTTGATATTACTCATTTTAATTTTTAATATAAGACATATTTAGGGATTTGATCTTGATATTAAATATAAGACTCATTTTTTCTTTATATTTTTCAAAAAAAAAATTAGTTTACCACTATTGATGCTTACCCAACAATAATCAATGGGGGGAGGGAATAATAAAATTAAGAAAGATGACTAATGTGTTCTCATATTAACCAACTAAACTAACTTTTTTAATCAAATAAAATTAGATAAATATGTCTTATATTAAAAACCAAATGGACTACTCCTAAGAGGGCCTATTTACTTCACCACAAGCTCAACAATAGAGGCTTGAATCATGATCACATAGTTTCAACACAACTACAATGCTCACAAAAGTTGATCCAACAAGTATAGGGATTGACTTGTAACTATAAGATTGTGAGTTTAAATCAGACCAATGTAAAACCCTTGTTGGTGGGGTTAGACCTTGGTCTAGATTCAGGAACTTAACTAGGGAGATTTGGATCGGGTCCCTCAACCACCCTTCTTTCATGGAGAAGTTTTTTTTTGGGGGGTATAAGTTTCATGGAGAAGTTGAACATTGTAACAAAAAAAAAAAAAAATGGAGAAGTTGAACAACAAAGCCCACGTGACATTTGAAAAAAAAGCCCACATAACCGTGTTTTACTTTCTCCAACAAAAGGTGTGCTTTTAAAGAAAAGTGGATTGTGGGCCCGATCGTTGTAGAGGGCACCATGCTTGACATAAATATGGTAGGTGCTTAGGTGACCAAATATTGTTGCCTTCATTAATTAATTGAGAACAACGCAACATGCTCCGAAGATAAAAGTAGCATTTAATTATCTTCTCAGAAAAACTAACGGATCTGTGATGCCGTTACAAGTTACCATGTCAATATGTCATTACTACGTTCCTGATAGTACTAGTGTTTGTTTAAAATTTATCCCTAAGATCTTCATTTTCATAATCGAAAACCGTCACATTTGTGGATAAAAGACCATAGGTTTATATTTCAGTCCAGAAATCATCTGGATTACGTCGACACCATCCCCATTATCCATATTCATCGTAGACAGTATAGTTTCCACATAAATATAGTAAACAATCGCGACATTTATATTCATTAGCTGCCATCTAAGTCAGCGGATCGTTCGAGATCCTCCTCCTTCGGCTTTGACAACGTGAGACAGACAGCTACTTCGACAGGCCCACCCAGCTCCCTCTTTGTCTCTTCCACCCAACTCCCTCTCTTGTTGTCTCTGTTTTTGAACATCGTTCTTGGCTGTTGGCACCACCGCTTCGGTATTACGTGCGTTCCTATGAATTAAAGTTTCATGAACCAACTCTCTAAGCTTTCTTCTTCTGCTTCTGCTAATCTGATGGCGACGATGCCCATGAGCTGCAACTACTCTTTGACTTTGTCTGATCCTGGCCATGCTTTTCCCTTGTTCTTTACTCGCTTCAAATTCCGTAGAATCAAAGTTTCTCGCATGAAAGTTGGGGGTGACCGAGCTCGTCGTCTGCGTGTGTTTTGTCAATTTGAGGTGATTCTTTTCTTCTTTATCCTCTTACGTTGACCAGTCTCGCTTCAGTTTTTTTGTTTGGTTCTGAGTTGTGTTTCAGTAAACTCTCGTGAACCCAATCTAAGGCTTCTATTACAAGAGAAGAGACATTGTCTGTGTTTCACCGATGATGTAACAGATTTGAGGAATCACAATTCTCAAGCCATAAGCAAGTTTTCTTAAAACGACTAATTTGAGGAAGAGTAAAATGCATAATAGCAATAGCTGAAACTTCACAACCTCAAATTGAGGCCAGCTGTCTAGTGGGTCAATCATGCTCATACGTGGCAACCAACTTTTTTTCACAGTTTGTTTCAATGTTTCTTCTTTACATATCTTTAAAACAAAAAAATGGGGTATGTTTTACGGGGAAAAAAAAAAAATTTATCTTTGACTAAAATTCCAATTGTACTCTTGCTTCGTAATCACAAAATTCTGCCTGGCAGAGCCTCTTCAACAGAATGACCATAAAGCAAGAATGGACTTGGGAGCTAAACAGGAAATTGAATTTCTCATGTTATCATGATCAGTTTTTTTCCCCTTCTTCTGGTCGAAGTGCTATCCCTAGTTGGAAATGCTTGTGTGAGTTAGCGCACGTTAATGAGACAAAACTCCTCTCACGTCCTCACCTCATACATACACTGTAAATCACATTGAAAAAATAACTTCTACCCAAACAAGCAGAAGTTGTTGATAGAGCCGTCATGTGATCAATACATCCAACCACACTTTATGAGATATAGCTAGTTATTGTCATTGTTATTGGTCATATTGCCATACCTAGTTGAATGCATTCTATTAAGTAACTTGTATTTTTAAATGGAGAAGAACCTTGTGAAAGAAATATGCGAGCTGAAGTGAATGAAATTGGGTGGATATGTTTGAAAAGTCTTATGATTTCGTTGATCTGGATCAGAAGATAACTTTATTGTAAAGTTTACATTTAAAAATTGGCCGGGTCCTTGTTTTGAAGAATAATCTGTACAGTTTCATAATCTGTCAATCACAATTTTCAAGACAAAATAAAAAAAGGAATGGTTGCTAATGTCAAATTTTCGATGTGTCTGACAACCATGACAAACACGACTGAAATGCTATTATTGTTATAATATAATATCTTCTGACTTGTATTCTTCCATCAACAAATTTTTTCATGCAGAAGGAGGAAAAACAGATAAGAAAGTGTTCTCCTTTTCTTGAAAGTTTGTTACTTTCTGGTAATGGTGTCCTGGCTCCAGATGAGTGGAGAACTGTTCCTGACATTTGGAGATCTTCAGCGGAGAAGTATGGGGATCGAGTAGCCCTGGTGGACACATATCATGATCCACCTTCAACTATAACATATAAGCAGGTCTTTTATTTGTTTGTTGGTGTTAGTGTCTTCAAAATTTTTTTTTTTTTGGTTGACAAATTGCACCCAAAAAGTGATGGACAGCAATATGTTTAGGCACAATTTCTGCAGTTTGATAGTAAATAGTTAATTCCTATTCTGAAGTTTTAGAAAAGATCATTAAGTTTGACCAATGACAACATCCTAAACATTAATCTATGAAGAAACTTCATGGAGATTCGAAGCAACATCTCAAAAGTTACATGTATGTGAGAGAATTTTTGTTTGAAGAGGAGAGAAATAAAAATCTAATATTGGGTACTTTAGGAATGAATAGGATGAAGAATCCACTTATTAGCCTGGTAAGCACTTAAAACTGTTGATGGAGATGATGTTGTGTTTTTTCCCATTCATGCAAAATCTTACAGTTTTAGTATTATCTTTTTATCTCTCATACTTCAACATTCTTTTGTTTTGATTTGCTTCTCTCACCTCTCATACTTCTCTCACTCTTTTAGATATGTTCAATGTGACACAAGTTGGCATGTTAAGTTTCTGGAACTTCATAGTTTAATATATAACGGAAATCAATGCTTATCAAAAGATACATTGCCCTATTAATTCGTTTATAGCTTACTTTTGCTTTCTTTCCCGTAAAAATTTCAGTTGGAGCAGTCAATTTTGGATTTTGCTGAAGGCTTGAGAGTGATTGGAGTTAGACCAGATGAGAAGATTGCACTTTTTGCTGATAATTCTTGTAGGTGGCTTATTGCAGATCAAGGTATACATAATCATGATCTCCATGACTTTTTCTGCATAATTAAGATTAATCCAAAGTCAGTGTATTAATTTCAGGAAATTGCAACCTGTACAGATCTAGAGTGACAAACTTTTCATAGTCAAGAAACTTTAGTTAAATGTGGTAGTAGTTGTTTAAAAACACAATAGTTGCTTTGAAAAGAGTTTTGAAAGATTCTAATATCCTAGTGAGTAAAAGTTATAAGATACTGTAGAAGTTACCCTTTTTTGCTAATGAAATTACCACATATTTAGATGTTATCAATTCTGGGGTGGGTGGGTTAGCATTTATGCAAGGAGCTTTACACATGATTTTGCATACAGATGATGAAAAGAGGCCACCATGTTGCTTAGAGGATAAGGTTAACCTGTTTCCTAGGCTGGCTATTATTCAAATAACATTTCCTTTTATTTTTCTTCCTTTCTTTTGAAGGAGAAAAGATAGCCAAAACATGTATAGTTAACCTCGTTTCCTATATCTATATGATGTGCTCAGCTCTCTTCCTTTCTTATCAGAAAGCTCATGTTCTGAATGCTAGCTTTTACCCATGCAAATATGTCTGTCCGTGTATTTTTGTGCATGATTATGAATCACATCCATGCTATATTTAGTCTAGGTATGATGGCAAGTGGAGCAATCAATGTGGTAAGGGGTTCAAGATCATCAGTTGAAGAACTACTGCAAATATACAATCACTCTGAAAGGTGTGGTAATTGTATGATTTTGTGAATAATATTATTTTATTATTAGTTAGAAAGTATAGGAGGAAGTTAGACCAAGTGAGATAATCTAGGATTACGTTAGATCAGATTCTATGTTTTTGAATTTTGAATTTCCTAGAATTCCTAAATCTGTTACAACAGATTGCACTACCTTGTAATCTATATATTTCCATGAATAAGCAAGGCAGTAGCATCGGACTTCAAGTATACCTGATTCCAAAACTCTACATGGTATCAGAGCAACACTGTAGCATCCTCCACAGCTTCCGCATCAAGTCCGATCCGAGAAGTCACCCACTGTGACGACCTCAAACTCCTTCACTCACCCGACGAACTCAGTCTCGGGCCAACGCTTCTCTGGCATCGTCTCTACGAACGCCCGCCTCCAGTTGTCCGACAACATCAGGTCGGTCGACTCTGCAACTCCGTCATCCAACGATCTCAGTTCAGACCGGCGTCGACCATCTCCGGCTTCCCACTGTGAAACGCTTCATCGTCGTCCTCCAGAGTCGACCAGTCGTGGTTCTCTGTCAGCCACCCAGACTCGTCCAACACCCGAGGTGCTCACTGTGAGCTCGCCGAACGCCGACTTCGTCCGTCAGGGTCCATCTGTCAACGAGTCAAGCTTCTCCGCCAATCTCAGTCAGGCTCGCTGGTTCTTAATACCCAATTGTTCTTAATCTCCATTCGTCGGTCAAACGTCCAGTCACCTAGTTTGACCAACGGTTCACCCAATCTTGGGCTCCACTCAGCCAGACCCTATCCTACGTCATTGGGCTTCACCTATTGGGCCTAGTCGCTGGGTCTGTTCGTTTTTTTACCCAATCTCGGGCTCCACCCAGCCAGACTCTATCCTAAGTCATTGGGCTTCACCTTTGGGCCTAGTCGCTGGGTCTGTTTTTCCTTTTTTGAGCGTACTGTACGTTCAATTTTTTGGTTGCACAGTGCATTCATTGGATTAATACCAACAAAAAATGGCATCACCAAATGATACACCACCACCTCCCAAGCCCAGTGATAATCTTCTCCACTCTTCCGATAACCAGTTGGTGTCGGAAAAACTGAATCTTCACAATTATCATGACTGGGCACGGGCTGTTTTGTTGTCTATCGGTGGATGTGGAAAACGAAAATTTTTAACTGGAGAGATCAAACCACCGTCCGATCAAAACTCACCAGCGTGGGTTCAATGGGATACTGATAACTCCCTTGTCTGCTCTTGGCTTATCAATGCCATGTCTCCTCAGATTAAACGAAGCTTCATGTATCTTCCTACTGCAAAGGATATTTGGGATGCTGTTCGTGATTCTTATGTCGATGCCAAGGATTTATCCCAACTATTTAATCTTCGTCGTCGCATCTGGAAGTCATCTCAGGGCTCTCGGTGCATTGCTGAATTCTGGTTTGAACTTGTCGCTCTTTGGCAAGAAGAAGATCAAATGGTCAAAAATGAATGGGATTCTTCCACTGATGCCACTCGCCACCTTCGGAATGTCGACACGGATCGAATTCTGATTTTTCTCGCTGGCTTAAATTCAGAATTTGACGATGCTCGAGCAAGGATATTGAGTAATTCGACTCTTCCTCCTCTCTTGGAAGTATATTCTGAGATCCGCCGTGAAGAGTCCCGAAGACAAACTATGCTTCTCAAGGCTATCTCTTCGGGACCGAAGCATCCAGCTTAATCAGTAAGCACATTCCCTCCTCTGGTTCTGGTTCTAACAAATCTCGTCCAACGTGTGATCATTGCAAGAAAATTGGTCATACCAAAGACAAATGCTGGAAACTCCACGGTAAGCCATCTGATTGGACACCTCGTAAACCACGATCACCGTCTGCTCATCAAATAGTCATGGAGGCAGATACTCCTTCAGGATCCGTCCCCCCTTCTCTCAATACAGAACAGATGAGTCAACTTCTCAACTTGCTGAAAAATTTGATCCTCTCAAGGACCAGTTGCCACTATCGCCAAACAAGGTAATGATCATCTTACTCTTATATCATCATCCTCTCGGCCGAAATGGATAGTAGACACCGGCGCCTCTGATCATATGACCTCAGAATCAAGAAACTTTACCTCCTATTCTCCGTTGGCGGTAATAATCGAATTCGTACGACGAATAACTCTCTTGCTCCCATTCTTTGGTACCGGTACCGTACCTCTTATGTGCGACTTAAAACTTGACTCGTTCTTCATGTTCCTCATTTGGCATACAATCTCCTTTCAATCAGCAAATTGACAAAACATACAAACGTTTGCGTTCACTTTTTTGCCACTCATTGTATATTTCAGGATCTCTCCTCGGGGAAGACGATTGGCAAAGCTAAGGAGCATGACGGCCTTTACTACCTTGATGATTCCTCTGCAAGTGCCTTGTCATCACAAATAAAGACCTCTGTCTCCCCTATTTTAGACAATAAGTTGATGTTATGGCATAGAAGGATGGGTCATCCTAGTTTTCAGTATTTACAAAAACTGTTTCCTCAATTTTCATTCAATAAAGATGTCAATTCCCATTGTGAAACGTGTGAACTAGCAAAACATCATCGCACTACCTTTCCTCCCACTGTCTATCACTCTACTCGTCCCTTCTCCATCATCCATAGTGATGTATGGGGTCCCTCTAGAGTACCTAACCGGACATGTTCGAAATACTTTGTCACTTTCATAGACGATCACTCTCGCATGTGTTGGGTGTACCTCCTAAAAGAAAAATCTGATGTGTTCAATATCTTCGTTGAATTCTTCCACTATGTTCAAACACAATTTAATTCTACCATTCAAGTCTTACACTCGACAATGGCACCGAATATTTCAATCATACCTTGATCACTTTCTAAAGTCTCACGGCATCATTCATAAGAGTAGTTGTCCTAACACACCTCAGCAAAATGGTGTTGCCGAACGTAAAAATCGCCATCTTCTTGACATTGCCCGTGCCCTTATGTACACCTGCAATGTTCCCAAGTATTTTTGGGGAGATGCAATCCTTACTGCCACGCACCTTATCAATCGACTACCTACTCGTGTCCTTTCCCATATGTCCCCTCTTGATAAACTCCGTGAGACTCATGTGATTTCCCACCTTGATCACTCTCTTCCTCTCCGTGTCTTTGGATGTACCGTATATGTCCATATTCATCATCCTCCTTCCAAATTTGACCCTAGGTCCCTTCCTTGCATCTTTCTTGGCTATTCCAATTGCCAAAAAGGTTACCGTTGTTATGACCCCAAATCCCAACGAATCTTTGTCAGCCGTGATGTCACATTTGCTGAAGCCCTACCTTTCTATCCACACCCTTCGAGTCAGGGGGAGAATTGGAGTGACTCTCAGCCTACTATACCTGAACCTATACCACCTTCCTATCCTGTGATCATATCCTCCACACCTGATTCCCTCACCATGCCATCACAAACAGGGGGAGACAAATATTATGACAAGGTTTACTCTAGGAGGAACAAAAAGGTAGTAGAGTCCATTATGCTCGAGGCTCAACCACTCTCCCAACCGAGAGAGACTCGACGCCAACAAGGACCTAAACATGCCTATTGCACCGAGAAAGAAGACACGTTTGTACTTAACATCCTATTCAAGACTACATGTCATATGGTAATCTCTCACAGAAATATTGTCATTTTGTCACTAACCTTGATCAGGTTCAGATTCCCACAAATGTACATGAGGCACTTGAAATTCCTGAATGGAAAGATGCTGTATTAGATGAGATGAATGCTCTTGAGAAAAATCAAACTTGGAATGTCACTGACTTACCCCAAGGTAAAAAGGCAGGAGGGTGTAAGTGGGTATTTACCCCCAAGTACAATGCTGATGGTACTTTGAACAAGTACAAAGCCAGACTAGTTGCCAAAGGTTTTACACAAACTTATGGCTTAGACTACAATGAAACCTTTGCCCCTGTAGCAAAGCTCAACACAGTCAGAATCCTTATTTCCGTTGCTGTTAATCTAGACTGGCCTTTACAACAGCTAGACATCAAAAACGCCTTCCTAAATGGGGATCTAAAAGAAGAAGTTTATATGACACTTCCACCTGGTTTTGAGAATGGCCACGACAAACGGGTATGCAAATTTGAACAAGTCCCTTTACGGGTTGAAGCAGTCTCCTAGAGCTTGGTTTAATGATTCTCACAAGTTCTAAAGGTGAAGGATATAACCAATGCTCTCTCGATCACACTATGTTCACTATGAACCATGAAGGTATGATTACTATCTTAATAGTATATGTGGATGACATAATACTTACAGGAACAATCCTCAAGAAATGATCGAATCAAAGCGGCGCTAAACAAGGAGTTTGAAGTCAAAGACACGGGTAACTTGAAATACTTCCTAGGAATGGAAGTGGCTAGGTCAAAAGAAGGAATCCACATTTCCCAAAGGAAATATGTCCTTGATCTACGGAAGGAAACTGGCATGCTTGGGTGTAAGCCGAGCAAGACTCCCATTAGTGTCAAAAAGAAGAAGAAAAAAGTAGAACAGCCGACAACCGAACAAGAGGTGGCGGAGAAAGAGAAACAAGAAGAGGAAGAAAAACCGGCGAGACATAGGGCGCTACCGCAGATTGGTGGGAAAGCTTATCTACCTTTCTCACACACGACTGACATCGCCTTTGCGGTAAGTGCGCAAGTCAACACATGCACTCGCCAAAACAAACACTTGAATGCAGCATATAAAATCGAAATACCTCAAAGGAACTCCGGCCGAGGTCTCTCCTTGAGAAAAACTAATCGAGGACTATTGAGATATACACCGATGCAGATTGGGCGGGGAGACCAAGAGAAACAGCAGGTCTACTTCGGCTATTGCACGTTTGTATGGGGAAATCTAGTAACGTGGCGAGTCACAAGCAACGAGTGGTATCCACAAGTAGTGCAGAATCGAATTAAGATCACTATCCGAAGGCCTCAAGGAAGGAATATGGATAAAAAGGGTCGCCGACGAGACCTATACCAAGATAGAATCTCCATTAAAACTTTCCGTGATAATAAGGCAGCCTTAAGCATGGCATTGAATCCAAGACAACACAAGAGAACTAAGCATGTTGATGTTGATCGCCACTTCATCAGGGAAAAGGTTGAGGATGGAATTATTTGTCTCTCCTATATACCTACCAAATTACAGCTTGCTGATATACTCACAAAAGGGCTACCCGAGGACATATTTGAAGGTTTTGTATGCAAGTTGGACATGATGAGTATCTATGATCCAACTTGAGGGGGAGTGTGGTAATTGTATGATTTTGTGAATAATATTATTTTATTATTAGTTAGAAAGTATAGGAGGAAGTTAGACCAGTGAGATAATCTAGGATTACGTTAGATCAGATTCTATGTTTTTGAATTTTGAATTTCCTAGAATTCCTAAATCTGTTACAACAGATTGCACTACCTTGTAATCTATATATTTCCATGAATAAGCAAGGCAGTAGCATCGGACTTCAAGTATACCTGATTCCAAAACTCTACAAAAGGTTTGTTAGTATTTTTCATGTGAACGTATATCTGTTGTAAACTTGCAAATTCGTGATTCCATTAAGCCTTGATGTGCATTATATATTGTCAATCTCATCTTTATAGTATCAAACTTTTATACATATTACAAACTTATAAATACGCTGACCATCATGCTGGACCAAACTTTGACAATTGATGAGTTTTTCTATCATAGTATATATAGTATAATAGTAGGTCCAACGAATTGTTGGTGTTTTAGGGTTATTATATAAAGCAGGGAACTGTCCGAGCCATGGGATCATATTCTGTTACTATGATGGTGTATTCAAGTGATAATGCACTTGTAACTTTATATACTTGAATGGCCGATCTTTATTCTTGAACACTCAACTTCTGCTATTATTACCCAGTGTTGCACTTGCAGTGGACAATCCTGAAATGTTTAATCGGATGGAAGAGACATTCTATTCCAAGACTTCCATGAAATTTATTATTCTACTCTGGGGAGATAAATCACAATTACTTGGTGGCGAGAGCAAGGAGCTTCCTGTCTTTAATTTCTTGGAAGTCATGGATTTGGGGAGACAAAGTCGCAAGGCCTTGTTAGAATCACATGATTCTAGTAAGTCTACTTTCTATTTCCCTTGGAACTCAGATTTTTATATTTTTACTTAAGGACAACACTCCAAACCTTGGAAATTTCCTTAGTGGGAAAGTATCAGTCAGTTGCATTAGAGATTTTAGTAGTATGCAAGTCCTTCCCTCATTGATGATGTGTTAAATTATATATGGAATCTGGGGAAGAGGAAATGATTTTGTGGGTTATATTCACATAACGGTGCTCGACGTCTTCATTTATCAAACAAAACATTGAACAGGTGCTGTGCGAGTTCATAACATTCTATTCTGATTGCAGAGGAACACCACGTGTATAAAGCAATCGACTCTGATGACGTTGCTGCTATTTTATACACAAGCGGAACTACTGGAAATCCAAAAGGTGTTATGCTTACTCATAGGAATCTTCTGCATCAGGTTAGATAGTGAATATGTTATCTAGAAGCTCTTGCTTTCTTTGTCTTCTTCTTTCGTTTTTTTAATGGTCCTTGGGATGAGTAACCCTAGTGCTTGATCATTGATTCACCTCTTATTTGTCTGGCTTTTAGAAACTCATTGCCTGGTGGCTTACTTTTTTATTCTATTTTTTATCCCTGTTGACTGAAAACGGATACAAGTTTCAACTTATTTCAGTTTGAAAATATTTCTTTGGTTTTAATATACCATTGACACTATCATGTGTAAATTTCTAGATCAAAAACTTATGGGATGTTGTACCTGCTGAACCTGGGGATAGATTTCTAAGCATGCTGCCACCTTGGCATGCATATGAAAGGGCTTGTGAGTATTTCATTTTCTCACATGGAATTGAGCAAGTATACACAACTGTGAGAAACCTAAAGGTACTTTTACTTTAAGACTATATGGACTACTTAGTTGATTAACTTGATTATTTGTGATAAAGGACAATGCAGGTATTAATATCTTCCTTATTTGTCCCAGGATGATTTGGGGCATTATCAACCACATTACTTGATTTCTGTTCCTCTAGTTTATGAAACACTATACAGGTAAAGCCATTTTTCAGGAGCTGTATCAATGTGCACATGATGAAGTTTATAAATTGCATTGATGTTGCCTGATAAAATGTCAAAAAAAAAAGAAGCCCTTTTAAGTGAAATGTGGTGTATTTTGCAAAAACAATTTGTGTAATGTTGTCCTTGACTATTATAATTGGAAGGAGGATTTTGAATCCTCCTGCTCAATATTCCTCATCTGTCTCAGTAAATTCTTTTATGGACGGTAAATAACTTGAGTTGATCCACATGCCAAATAAGGACATCATGATTCTCATTCTATTATGAAGGCTTTTAATTCTTTTTACCAAAAATTGAGGATTTACATTTCTTTGTGATCAATGATGATTGTTATGTTGTAAATGTTTGATGTTTAATTAAATTTATCTTGGTGATAATGCCAGACTCTAACTATACCATTTATGCTTTTTTATTATAGAAAATAATAAAAAATGTATGAGATTTTAAGTTGACTTTTCATGTAATTCATTACACCTCGTGTCATTTTGAGACTGTTTTTGTTCTTGTAAATTGAAAATTGTGATGGATTTCTTCTTGAAGGTGAAACCAATTAGCTTTGTTAAAACTTTGATGCTAAAATCACTCTGAAGATATTTGTTGATGGTGATGCCAGAATCTTGATCAACTGAATCATATCTTGGATTTCTCTTGGGAAGATTATGGGTTTTGATGTTCCTGATTTTACTTTTATCTTTTTTGATTTTTCTTGTATCTTCTGTAGTGGGATCCAGAAGCAGATATCTACGAGTTCTCTTGTGAGAAAGCTTGTTGCAATGACTTTCATAAGGGTTAGCTTAGCATACATGGAGTGTAAGAGGATTTATGAGGTCTGTTCATAGTACATTTTTGAATAGTTTCTTAAGTTTTGGCATGATCCAATGAACTTCTTTCAACAATCTTATTGCTGGCCTTAATAACTCCTCCAATATTTTGGATGAAAGCTAGCATTGTATCGCCAACTAGGTTTTTTCTTTGCTTCAGAAATCAAGTCTTCACAAGGATCAAAGTTTCCAGATACTTGCTGCTATTATAAGTTTATCTTCCATTCTGGACTACTGAACCGAATTGCTTGAATCTTTGCTGTGGATTTTCTTCTCTGCTTCCTTCCAGTTTAGTATTCAAGTTATTGATTTAGAAGCTCCATAGATTTGATGTATTTTCCCTTTTTGGGGTTTTATCCATTCATAGTACTATATCTTGGCCTAGAAGTTACAGCATATCTCTTTGCTTTTGAGGCTGTGCCGTGAGTCAATGAAGACTTCCTAAACTTTTCCTTCTACATAAACTTGAGAATACCACGTGTCATGAGGTAGACAAGTATAGGGTGGCTCAGTACATGAGACTCTCAACATATATGATCTGGGGAGGGATAGATATACGTAGTTAGTCCCCGTAGGTGGAGATGTTGTTTCTAAGATTTGAACCCATGAACTCTTGGTCACATGGATATATGAAAGCAACCCAACCGCTGAGCCCAAGCTCACTCTCATGATTTCTAAGTTTTATATTTAGCACAATTTCTCTACCAGCTTGTGCAAATATGTGAATGTTTTTTTTTAAAAAAAAAAATTTATAGACAGTGAATTTCTCTGTTACTTTTTCTCCACCATTTTTACTGATTTTGGCCAATGATATTGCTTTTAACAAGTTTCAATTTTATTTGTAGGGAAAGTGCCTAACAAAGCATCATAATCAGCCTTCTTATGTCTCTTCAATATTGGATTGGATATGGGCAAGAATCATTGCCATAATATTACTTCCAGTTCATTTGCTGGCAAAGAAACTTGTCTATAGTAAAATCCATTCAGCTATTGGAATAAAAAAGGTCTCGTAATGTTCTTACTTATTTTCTAAATAAAACTTCAGTACATATATGCTTTTAGTTGATTGTTTGTCTTTTAAACTTTCATTGAACTTCCCTGTCATTGGTACGAATGACATACTGTCTTTACATTGTAAGATGCTTTTTATTGTGCATGGTTCCCTTGCATTCAGGAGGGCCCTATTTTTTAGAGGATAGAAAGAAGCTTGAAAATTAACTGGAAAAAATACATGTTTCTGTTTTCTTTGTGTTTTTTATACGAAATATGTTGTTCATCTATGCTTTGTGCCATAACATGTCACTATTCATGATTTGGAAATGGCCCGCTCTTGTTCATGACCAGTAAAACTTTTTGGTGATATGCAGGCTGGAGTAAGTGGTGGTGGTAGTTTGCCCTTGCATATCGATAGCTTTTTTGAGGTTTGGTACTTACTATATATACCTTGGTGAAATTGATTCTTTCAAGCATCCTTTTATGTTTTTACTTGATAATATGCAGGCAATTGGGGTGAAAGTGCAGAATGGATATGGTTTGACAGAGACTTCACCTGTAATTGCTGCTCGACGGCCTGGATGTAATGTAAGGAACTAACCAACTACATTATGGGCCAGTTTGCACTTTATGAGACAAAATTCCCCTTGCATATTTACCCTGTACAATGCATCACTTAAAATAAGTTAAACCAAACAAACATATAAAAATACGCTATTGATCATTTTATCTCAAGTATATACTTTGTACTTCTATTTTGAAAATTTATCTAGAGGAAGTTTTCAAAATATAAGTTATATAGTTTTTTTCTAATTTTATTTTTTCATGCAGACATTGTGGAGGTGTTTGTCTTTATCCATGGAGAAGTAGATTTATTAAACCATTTCAGGCTATCCTATGATAGGTGAAGGAGAAATTCCTATTTAATGTGGAAAGGGAAACATTTGGGGAAAACTAGAAAAAAAATAGGCGAATTAATTCCCTTCTTTTAGTCTCTGATTAAAAAAAATGCAATACGGCACAAATAAAGACTGACATTACAATTATTTTCATCTTCGATCCAGCCTTTTAAACCTATATGACAGTTTGCCCTTCAATTTTGTTATCCTTACATTTTTTAATGGAAAATCTGCTGTAGGTTCTTGGTACCAATAATCTAACCTTGCTTCTGGGAAAAATGATCGTTCATCATCAAGATTGACTTGCTGAACCCCATCATGAGCATTTATCCCTTAAAAATATATTGACACCAATAGAATTGCAGGGGCATATTTCAGCAAAAGATTGTTAAAGTGCAATAGCTGGTTGTATTTTTTATAATATTTACTCCTGCAAATAGTTGCTCTTGTATCTGACAATGTTACAGATGCAATCTTGTGAAGGTTATTGGATCTGTTGGGCATCCTATTCAACATACAGAATTCAAAGTTGTAGATTCTGAAACTGGTGAGGTTCTTCCACCAGGTTCAAAGGGCATATTAAAAGTCAGGGGCCCTGAAGTGATGAAAGGATACTATAAGGTAATTTACTTTGCCTAAATGTTAATGATTTTGGTCTATCTATCTATATATATATATCTATTGTTGTGTGTGAAAAGAGGGAGAGAGGGAAGGAGGGAGTGTGTGTCTGTCATGCGTTTATAATTGGACGTGTCCTTTGACCTTGGAGCAGTTTCCCTTCACAATATACAGAAAGGTTTTTTATAAGAAGCCAAAATTCTTTGCGCAGATGTTATAATGTATTGGGATGGAGCATCTTGAAGGGTGTTTAGTGCCCCTTTGATGCTTGTCTCATGCTATCTTCAAGCATGTGATCTGATGTTTTTTGATGCAACACATTTAACAAAATATTAAAGCAACCTTTTCAATGGACAGTCAGGAACACTACAATTGAGAGCTCACATGAACATCATGTGGCTTTTTCTGAATCAAGTTGTGACAGTTTCATATGTTGTTGTTGTGTTAGAATCCTTCAGCTACAGAGAAAGCCATAGATAAGGAAGGATGGCTGAATACTGGTGATATTGGTTGGATTGCTCCTCATCACTCTGTTGGGAGGTGTCGTCATTCTGGAGGTGTCGTAGTTGTTGACGGCCGCACTAAAGACACTATTGTTCTTTCAACAGGTGTGTCAAAAGTTGCATAAAAATGCAGCCTATTCATCTGTGCATTCTAGAAATTGTCTCCTCTCTCTCTCTGTGTGTGTGTGTGTGTGTCAGTGCTGTCTAATTTTATTTCATTAGTGGACATGAGATAATGTATTGTACCAAAAATAATGTATAGTGTGGAGTCCAGTGAAAAGGGGCAGAGGAAGACTGAAGAGAACGCCCAATGAAGTTCTTTTTAATCATTTTGTCTCTATAGCTATCATTTAATTATTTTCCTACTCATAATGTGTACCTCTGGAGTTTTTTTCTTCTTGCATCCTCAGTGGCAAAATCCTTAGCCCCCTAACTACTTGTTTGGATATGAAAAGGAGAAAATGTTGAGCCAGTAGAACTTGAAGAAGCTGCCATGAGGAGTAGCCTAATTCAACATATTGTTGTTGTTGGCCAGGTGAATTTATTTTTCCCATCAAAGTCTTTCAACTTTTCCAGCTCAAGCCATTCATATCAACTATCTATCTTAGATTTTATATTATATGCAATATAATAATTTAACATATTCATTGCTTTCTGTGACACAAGGATAAGCGACGTCTAGGAGCTGTGATAGTTCCTAACAAGGAAGAAGTGGTGAAAACAGCAAGGAATTTGTTAATTATAGATTCCAACAGTTCTGATGTCAGTAAGGAAACAGTAACCACCCTGGTATATAAAGAGCTAAAGACCTGGTAAGACTCACTTTGCTTCTGCATGTTGTATAGAATGACAAGAACATTATGCCCTAGATAAATCTATCTGTATGGTTTTTGTCGGTGTGCTAATTAGCTTACTTAGTGAAAGAGATTGAATTAGTTTGTTATTGTAGCTGGACAATATGGTCGAGTGTCACCGATTTTTGAATGTGCTAGGTACTTTTTATGTGAGAAGAAGTGTCTATGAAAAGGAAACATATAAAAATGTCGAGGGTCGTTCTTCCCTTATCTTACTTTATTACTTATCATGCAGGACATCAGGATTTCCATTCCGAATTGGACCTATCCTTCTTATAGATGAGCCTTTCACGGTTAGATTTGGAATTCACAGCAGAACCTTGATGATATTCAAGTCGTAAAAAGTAATATATTTTGCTGATCTTTTGGCTTTGCTAACAGATTGATAATGGCCTTATGACTCCCACCATGAAAGTACGAAGGGATAAAGTTGTGGCTCAATACAGGGAGCAAATAGACGATATGTACAAGTAAACCAAGCTACTGGGAATGGTATCATACTGGCACAGGAGAGCTATGACCAAGTTCTATGTAAAGACTAAAGACGATCAATTATTGCACCTCTATGTTCTTTTTTCTAGTGTATCTTCCTACAAAATAAAAAGGCTGTTCTCCACCTCAAAGTTTAGCCTGATTTGTGCAATTATCACGAAGCAACCATCAAGAACCGAGATAAATACTTATTTTAAAAATACAATAAATAATCAAGAACAGATAGACATGATTACATTGTATGGAGCCTGCAAAATCGTTTTACAAGTACATGTAACAATCACGTTGTCATGCACTCGAGGAAAATTTGTCCATTCTAAAATGCAATTTGCAAGGAAAATGAGAATGAGAATATTCAATGCACAAATTAATGAATAAGTGCATATGATCTCATCCCTGGCCGGGGGGAATATAGAAGCAAGCCATCGGATTTTCTAACATCCTAGTTGACTCTAGGTGCTACAAAGTACAAACCAAGAAATATCTCTATGCCTAAGAAGCTAGACAATGGGAAGCGTTTGTTTATTTTTCACTTCCTAACTTACAAATTAATAATAATATCTCACGTAATGTTATATTTCCATTCTCTATCAGACGTTTGAAATCACCAGAAGTCATTGCACGAACAATTTCCATCCTTAAAGTGATGATATCTCTTGGCATCTCGAACATAAATCTCTCTGCTTGCAATAGAGCTGATAAGTTTCAAAACAGTATGGCAATCTCCACAAACACGAAGATTTTTCACTATGCGTATAATTGTCCCAGGAACAGCCTTGAGAAGGCCATAAGCCACGGCCAACCTCTCACTATGCCAGAAAAGCTGTCTCTCTTTCTCTTGCTGATCCATGTCGTGTAAAACAGAACTAGTATCAGGAACATAACCTCTTCTCCTCATCTCTGCATCTATCTTTCTCATTAAACCTAAAATCTCATCCTTCATTGGATGACATGTCTCTCCAGCATAAAACACATGGCTTTCCTTTCCCAGATCAATAGAACTGTACCCTGGTTCCTTCTTAACATCCATCATTGCCATTAATTTTCTTACTTTTGACACATTTTCCCACATGCCAGCTCCCGCATATATATTAGACAGCAATATATAGGTGGAGGGATCTTCTAGTTTTGTATCTGATAAATGATCGGCAATCCTTATTGCCATCTGGGTTTTACCGTGGGACTTGCAAGCACTAAGTAATGCGGCCCAAGTAGGTTCATCAGGCTTGAATGGCATTGTTTTGATTAGATTTTCTGCTTCTTCAAGGTAGCCAGATCGACTAAAAAGGTCGAGCAAGCAAGTATAGTGCTTCAAAGAGGGGATGATATCGTAATCTTCAACCATTGATATGAACAAAGCACGGCCTTGGTCAACTAGACCGACATTACCGCATGCATAAATCAATCCGACGAAGGTGACTTCATTTGGTTTAATCCCAGCCAAAACCATTTCATCATACAAAGCCAATGCCTCCTCGGCTTGACCATGTTGAGCAGTGCCAACAATAATTGAAGTCCAAGAAATGACGTCCTTCCTGCACAATTTATAGAAGATTTCTTTCGCTGCTAAAAGGTCACTACATTTGGCATACATATCTATAAGCGCATTGCTTATGAATAAGCAAGATTCATATCCAAGAGTTATAACCAGACCATGTATCTGTTTTCCAAGCTCCAAAACAGCTAAACTGGCACAAGCACCCACTACACTGGAAAGAATCAATGGGTCTACTATATCAATCCCAACCTTTTTCATTTCAATGAAGAAGCATAGCCCATCAACTTCATTCCCACTCTGTGTCAACCCAGAAATCAAAGCTGTCCAAGTAAACAAGTTCTTATGCGGTACTCTATGAAACAGCTCAATAGCATCTGATTGTCGTCCATTCCGAGCATACCCATATATCATAGCAGTCCAAGAAACCAAATTTAACGAAGAAATTGATTCAAAAACAGAACGTGCATGATCAGGCAACTCACATTTGGCATACATATCAACCAATGATGACTTGACAACATTATCTTCCCAAAAGGGCGAGAACAAAAAGCGAGCATGCACTTGTTTACCTTGCCTAACAGCACGCAAATTAGCACAAGCCTTGACAAGGCTAGCAAACACAAAATGGTCAGGTTGTAACTTATCATCCTTCAGAACTGAGCAAGAGATGGAGAGTGCTTTTTGGGGATGGTTGGATAGGTTGCAGGCAGTGAGAAGAGATGCCCACGAGACACAATCTCTGTGAGGCATTTCTTCGAACAGTTGGAGGGCATTTTGAACAAGACCGCATTTGCCATAGGCATCGAGTAGAGTGTTGGGTAAAGGCTCGCATGTAAGAAGTCCAGATTTCAAGATTTGAGCATGGAGTTTCTTGGCGAGAGATGGGTTGAGGCGCTTGGAAGATAGCTGAAGTTGGAGCACGAACCGAGAGATAGGCATTCATCCCCGGACTTCGAGCTAGGAGAAGCGGAGGACTCAAATCACGAGCAGATTTAAAATTTATTTATTTTTTTGTTTGAAAAAAGGAATGGGGAAGCCCACATATGGGCCATATGTAAATACGGACCATTAATTTATGGGCCAAAGCCTCTACCCATTTATGGGCCTAGGCTTCCCTCTCAAATAAACCCTATGGGCTAACTATCAATAAGGCCCATTAATTTCTATCAATATAACTAAGGAGTCCACTCACTACTAAGGAGTCTTACAACATGAGTTGCAGTTCAGTTATGCTGAAGCTTCTACTTTGAGGTCAACACCTTTTTTATCAATACGGCCTACTACCTCCGTCTTAATTATAAGACATAGTTGATTTACCTCCGGTCTTAATTATAAGACATAGTTGATTTTATTTGAAGAGATTAAGGAAGCTAAATAAGTTACTTAATCATTTTATATGTTGTGTATCTTTAGATTATATATTAGTTTATTAGTCAAACTAATCACTTTAAAGAAAAAAATAAAAAATACTTTAAAGTAATTTAATTAACTTCCTTAATTTCCCTAAAAAAGTCAACTATGTCTTATAATTAGGACCGGAGGAGTATTATGTTTATATTTTATGATTATTTAATTAAAGGGAATATTTTTTTTTAAAATGATGATTTTGGCTGTCCAAGATATGATATGAGTCATATGACTGTCCAGCCAACCAATGATGAGTCCTCGCATACTGAAAGGGATCATGTATTTTTTTTTTTAAGTTGCTGTCAAATTATGGATCTCAATCATATTGGCAATCAATACAATCTTTTTTTGTGAGCATCAAATCTCATGCCATTGATTATATTAGATTTGATGTGTCATCCATTATAAGTCAAGTTTTTATTATGTGCTATTTTTGGTCCGAAGCCACATGTGTGTCTGACTTTTTGTAATTGATGTGATATTAAAAGGGTTAAGTTACATTTTTATCCTTAAAATATTAAAGTATTTTGTCGAAGTTTTCGCGAAGCAATTTTGTCCTGAAGTTTAAAAAGCGAGCAATGTTGCCCCTCCATTAAAAACCCTAACGGTCAACATTGCTCCGTTTTTAAATTTTATGGGTAAAATTGCTACTTTTTTAGAGCAATGTGTGACCGTTAGGGTTTTTAACGGAGGGGCAACATTGCTACGTCGAAAACTTCAGGGGCAAAATTGCTCCTGGACGCATACTTTAAGGACAAAAATGCACCTTAACCCTATTCAAAATTCAAACTCTTATTGGTCATGAAAACTTTGAAGAGTACTAGGGGTCTGTTTGGAACAAAGAGAGGGTTGGAAAGAAATAGAATGAAATGAAAAGGAAAAGAATGGAAAATGTTTTGCCACGGTGGCGTTTGGTTGACATTGGAGAAAAAATGGGATGATAAGAAATTTTTTGTTTGGTTGGAAGAAAATAAGATAAGAAAATAACTAAAAAACCGTTTTTCCATGTATTAAAAATAATATATGAATGCAAATCAAACCAAAAATCATAGGGGAAAAACGCAGGGACAGATAACTCTCTGGTGTTGTGTTTTTCCTCCGGCTAGCTTCGACTTCCTATTGCATTTATAACACGAAAGGGGCCGTTAATTAGTTGAAGAAAGGCATCCGCATCTCCTCCTCTCATCCTCACCGTCATACTGAGATTTTTTCCTTCTCCACTGTCATCTTCTCTCTCCGCCATCATCACCACTACGGGTTTTTATTCCTCCTTTGTCACTGAAGGATTTGCAACGACGAAAGTAGGAGGAGGCGGCAGCGACAAAAGAGGCCACTATCGGCTTCTCCTCCCTTGGCCATCATTGACATATCTTCACATGAAGAGGCGGTAACAACCATTGAAGAAGAAAAAAAGAGGTTATTTGTGAATTAACCACCATTGGAAAATGAGTTCCCATCAATAATAAAAGGAAAAGATATTCACATTAATGAATGAAAATTGCTTGCAGCCAAAAAAATACTTTCCTAGGAAAATGGTGAACTAAACAGGCGCCGCTGGCTAGAAAATCCGATTTTTCATTTCTTTCCTATGATTTGCAGCAAACCAAACGGACCCTCAACAGATTAAGATTTTTTTTTTTTTTTTTTTTTTTTTTTTTTTTTTTTTTTTTTATAGAAAAATGTGAGAATATCAATGTCAATATAATTATTAAATTCATAACAAGATATGTACTACTAGCAGGTTATTCATAATGCAATTTATTCATGATATTTTGTACAAGACGTAAAATCTGTGTAGTGTTATACAAACATGTTTAGCATTAGACCTAAATGAAATAGGCAAAGGGATTGTCATCAAGCTTCAAGAAATAGGAAACCCGAGTATAAAATCATGTCTTCTTTATACAGGTGTGTGTTGCAAAATTCATCCAAACCAATTAAAAAAGAAATAATGTATCCAATCTTTAATATAAGATCTCATTTATAATACGAATTATATTACAATATCTTATAGTGAGGACAGGATGTACTAGCACATTTTAATAAGTATCACGACGTTCGAGGAAGTTTGAGTTAAAAAATGGGGTGTTTGTCATCAAGACTTCAACTAAGGCCAGTGATTTTGTAGTTCAGTGACATAAAAGTGTTTTTTATTCTATAAGTGGGAGATCTGAATTCGACGTTGCTTATAAAATTAGATTATATACACACCGGGCATTGACCTTCCACATGGAGCATCCATTCTAATAACAATAATGGACACAAATTATATGTGTATGGCTATCTCTCTCGTCGTTGAAGACCAATAAGAGTGGGTCCGTTCTGAGATTTGTGTTATGAGTCATGACTGAAGTCACTTGTCGTGTAAACGCGTGTGCGAAGTGAGCTTTCGTTGATGTGATTGCTACACTCTAGATAATCCTTTATTCTATTATTAACTCTACCAGGTTATTTATATGGGTTAAGGTGCTTTTTTGCCAACAAACTATTAGTGAGAGAGCAATTTTGCCAAATATTAATTAATGGTACCAGAAATACCCAAAAACAATTAGAAGGAGTTAAAATGCACAATTCCGTCAGTCTTATTACTTAACGGATGTTTCCATACTGATGTGGTCCAGATTAAAGTAAGACATGACAACTTGTGTCAGGTGACTCAGCCTTATTTTTATTTTTTCCTCTTAGACTTTATTTTTGCCTCTCAAACGAAATCAAAGGCAAAACCATCGAAGACGAAAACGCGATTCTGGGAGCGATTCTGGGAGCAGAGCAAAAGAAAGGACGGCGAAACCCATCGAAGGCACTATCGACGTCATGGAAGCCGACAATATGAGTGATTCTCGACATGGGCTTCTTGCGAGTGTGTTTATTTGAAATCCTAAAGCAATCGCACACGCAATTTCATCATCGGACGTCGCGCTAGGGTTCAGGCACCTACAATTTTTTCACAGGTAATGGTCGATTTTTGGCAATAAATGGGCTTCTTTGTGGTTTATGGTGTGTTACCTGCAATGATTGACAAATTATTGACTGCTTACCTTGCTGCAGCGTCAACGATGAAGAAGATGATGCCATTCAAGCAGATCGCCGTCGCCTTTTCTCCGAGATCGCGTTTTCGATTTCGTTTTCGTTCTTTGCTCTCAGTTTTTTCTCTGCTCACTCTGCTTTTCTCCACGAACGTTTTTCCTCTTCGTTTCCGTTCTCTGCTCTCAATTTTTTCATTCTCTCCACGAACGCATTTTCCTCTTCGTTTTTGTTCTCTCGCTTCGAGTTTTTCGTTTTCTCCAGGAAGCTAAATGCAAGAATAGGGCACAGTCAAATTTTCCAGAAGCAAGTGCCATGTCATCGTTTAATCTCCTCCACGTCAGCATCTAAACGTCCCTTCATTCATAACACTAACGGAATTGTGCATTTTAACTCCTTCTATTTGTTTTTGGGTATTTCTGGTACCATCAATTAATATTTGGCAAAATTGCTCTCTCATTAATAGTTTGTTGGCAAAAAAGCACCTTAACCCTATTTATATTATAAAACTAAAGAGAACAAGGAAATAAAAGGACCAGAAATTTAGAGAGGAACTTGAGAATAGAATTGATTCACTTCTCTTGTACAAAAACCGTCACAATGCAAGTCAAGTGTGAGGCTATTTATAGATACATGAGCACACACCTCACTTATTAAAATATACATTAATATGCTGAACATTCTCTGCAACTATCATCATGTAATTGCCTTTGCTATTCCCAATTGTGGGCTATTGTGGACTATTAGTCGGTAACCATTTATATACCTGTATAATGTACATTGGGATGCATTGAAATGGAGAGAATGGACATCCATATATAAACATATTTATAACAATTTATACCCAGATTCACTAACAGCCAGGATAACTTTAAAATCAGGTTTTGGTTTTAGTATAAGTTTGTCAATGACTTTAAAATTATCTAGAAGCTATTCTGTATTAAAATTTAAATTTAGGCAAAAGTTTATCAAATACTTTAAATTGTCCAGAAGGTATTCTGTTATCAAAACCTAAGTTTTGGAAAAAACTATTTTTTTCATATTTTTCTCTTTTATTTGCCATCATCAATATTTTTTCAGTACCATTCAGTATCCTAAATTTTTTTCAAGATTAGCCAGTAACCTGAAATATTTTTTTAAGATCCTAAAACAAATTTTTAAGACCATGAGAAGTATTTTTTAGTACCAGTCAGTATTAAATATCTTTTTAGTACCCCTCAATATCCTGAAATATTTTTTCAAAATCCTAAAATAAATTCTTAAAATCTTGAAGTGTTTTTTGATCTGGGTTAGTAACCTTAAGTATTTTAATTTTGTAGACAAATTTATGTAATTTTTAGTATTTGTTATGAAATATAATGTTTATAATATTTAAAATACAACTTTATTAACCGGGTGGGCAAAAAAAAAAATATATATACAACTTTATCCTTTTTATGCAATTCTACCAAAAGCTAATATCATTTTTGGTAAAATGGACTCTAAAAAAACTATTCTGATAACAATATATAAACACTATAATGTTTATCCAAAAACTATTTTCCAAAAGTCATTTTTACCTTGTAAATAAAAAAAATTATTTTCCAAAAATCATTTTTACCTCATAAATCCTAAAAACTAAATCAAAACGAGGACCCTAAAGGTTTCGTTTATCCAATTGATATGAATTTCTCCACATTTCTTTCCATGCAACTCTTATTTTGCTATTAATCTTTCACGCACTGCACAATCTTCACGTCTTATTTTCCCTCTTTATTAATAAAAAAAATCACAATGAGGTCTCAAAGTACAAACATAATCATAAAAAAGTCTCATACCAAATTCCTCTTATAAAAAAGTCCCTATGTATAAAATGATTGTATTTAGTGGTGAATATAAAATGACTATGTTTCTGATTATAAATAAAAAACAAAAGAAGCTACTGAATTCCTCTTACAGAAAAGTCCCTATGTAAAAATGATTTTTTATGTTGTCAAAATAACTTTATTAGTTGTTAAAAGGCCTATTAGCTATTGAATGTGCATCTTGGGACAATTAGTACTGAAGTTGTCATAATTTCTCTAGGTATCAGAAATTCGTTGTCAAAATAACTTTTCATGTTGTCAAAATATGAATAAGTGGTTGTTAAAATATGTATTACCTTCTTATGTGAAATTTATCATGAAGTACTGAAGTTTAAAAATTTCTCCACATATAAAAAAATTGTGGTGAAATGGTTTTTCATGTTGTCAAAGTGGCTGTCTATGTTGTCAAACATTCTCCAGGTTTCAAAAATTCTCCATGTATAAAAAACTCGTTGTGAAAATGGTTTGTAATGTTGTCAAAATGGTTTTGCATGTTGTTACAAATTCTCCAGATTTAAAAAATTCTCCACATATGAAAACTCCTTGTAAAAACGACTTTCCATGTTGTTAAAAATTATTCAGGTTTCTAAAATTCTACACGTATGAAAAACTCATTGTAAAAATGGTTTCTAATATTGTCAAAATGACTTTTCATGTTGTAAAAAATTCTCCAAATTTCTAACAACATCAGCTTATGTATTTTGAAGTATAATGTAACTAATGTTCATGTTGCCAAAATAGACATGAGAACTTGTCAGAAAGCTTGTCAAAAAGATACATTCAGTTGTTATTATATACTCTCGTCATGAATTACCACATTCAATAGCCATTAGATACATTGTCAAAATATATAATATCTTAGAAACACACATATAGTTGAAATGAGAAGTTTCAAAATTTTACAATGAAACTACTAGCAAGTTATTCACAATGCAATTTATTCATGATGCTTTGTGCAAGACACAAAATCTATATAGTTGTATACAAACATGTAAGCATTAAACCTAAATGAACTAGGCAAACGGATTGTCATCAAGCTTCAAGAAATGGAAAACCCAAGTATATCCTCTTTATGAAGGTGTGTGTTGCAAAATTCATTCAAATCAATAAAAAAATAATACATCCCATCTTTAATATAAGATTCAGTTCATAATACATTACAATATCTTATAGTGAGGATAGGATGTAGTAGCACATTTTAAAAAGTATCACGACATTTGAGGAAGTTTGGGTTAAAAATGGGGTGTTTGTCGTCAACTAGGCCGGCGGTGTCTTTTGTTTATGAAATGGACATGGAGAAGAAGGACAATGATTTTGTAGTTCATAGAAAGTGACATAAAAGTGTTTTGTATTTTGTAAGTGGGGGATCTGAATTGGGCGTTGCTTATAAAAAAAATGATAGATTATATATACCCCGGCATTGACCTTCAACATGGAGCATCCACTCTAATAACAATAATGGACACAGATGAGGACACAGATGATGTGTTTATGCCAATCTCTAATCTCTCTTATCGTTGAAGACAGATAAGAGTGGGTCCGTTCTGAGATCTGTGTTATGACTTTCATTTGTCGTGTAAACACGTGTGCGAAGTATGAGCTTTCGTTGATGTGATTGACCTTCAACGACACTCAGATGATGTGTTTACATAATCCTTATTTATAACTCTACCAGTTTATTTATATTCAGATTTCAACCTTTCACGTAAGTAGCTGGTCGTACTGAAATACCTTGGAGATATTTTAAAAAGTTTTCAAAATAATTAACCTCTTAAACTTGTTCTAAATTATAATTATATTTTAAATTACTCCATTTTAAAAATTTATTATTTATCCTTAATATCTCCCTTATTGATCAAATGTTGATACATTGTATCCCTTCCAACATCCAATAAATGTGGTTACTACTACTTCCTCCGAGGTCTTAATTATAAAATTTATTTAGAATTTTGGTGAGATTAAGGAAGAAAGTTAAATTAGTTAATTAAAATTATTTTCCGGAAAGACCCCTAATTAACAATAGATAATTCTAGTACTCAACTCAGTAGGGGTGATAGAATAAAATTAATGGTAAGACATGATGGGATGTGATATAAGCGTGGCTTAGGCCGAAAGTTAATATCTGCCCGACCCCCTGATGCATCTGTTCTTTTTTTTAAAAAAAAAATAAAATAAAATAAAATCTCTAACATTATTTGTTTTATAATAAATTAACAATATTTTTGAGGAAATTGGCGAAAAATTCATAAGAATGACTTAAATCAAAGTATTGATACTGTGTGTATAAATTTTTTTATAGTACTGATACTTCCTGTTTGTAATATTTTAAGATTAACATCATTGTTGTTCTTACCGTTTGACCAAATTTTGATTTTAGTAATATTTTCAAATTGGTGGTTTTGGTATTTATAATTTTATAAAGGCTTGGTATGATTTTAACGGTAGGAACCAAAGCTAAAACTCATTAAAAATATCGGAATCAATCAAAAAACTTAGATTAATTTTTTAAAAAACTACAGTAATCAAAACCAAATATATGAAACTATATAGACCAATAAGGACTAACAATGATATTAATTTAAAAAATGAATTATTTTCAACAATAAAATTAGGGGTTTAAACTTCTCATGTTGCATGAGAAGAAGAAGATTCCTACACACACATGAAATAGTGAGACCCACATATATATATATATATATAATGCTAATTATATATATATATATGTGGGTCCCATTATTTTATGTATGTGTGACATGAGAAAACACTTGTTCTACAACATGAGAAGTGTTTTTCCCATAAAATTATTAATAGAACTTTTCCCTAATTTTCTAATGTTTTTCATTATTTCTCATGTGACATATTGATTTTATGATTATCATAAAGACTTTATATACTCTTAATTTATATACCCCTAAATAAAATTAACGTAATACTCTCAACAACCTATCTTTCAATTTTATCCATATTCTGTCAACCTCTCATTTGGTAGAATATAAGCGTGTTGTTAAATTAATTATTGTGGAAGAAGTATTAGTAGGGGTGATATGGGAAAAATATGACAAAAATTACTCAAAATTATTTTATAAGAAAAAAGTATAATTGAGGTGTATTTAACATTAATGAGTTGCAAATATTATTTACTTTATAAAATATAAGGTATATATTAAATTATATTATCTTTAAATTATTATTGAGAAAGTATAAATAGGGGTATTATAGGAAAAATTAACAAAAGTTAAAACTTGCTCTTATAATTAGGACCAAAACTAACTCCAAAAAGTGTTTTTATAATTAGGATTGGAGGGAGTACTCTCTTCATCCATTTTATAAGAACTCAAAGTTTGAATTGTTCTAATTTTTTTATAAGAGTCTATAATAGTTGTCGAATATTTAATATATATTTAATATATAATTTTTTTTTTACTTTTACCCCTCATTAATTATATACATTGTACTAATTAAAAGGTTAGGGATATTTATAGGGAAAACTACGTGCAGGTCCCAAGGACCAGAAATAAATACAACGAGGTTCCCAAAAATCACTAAATTACACAGAAGTCCCTAGGGACTTTTTTGTTATTATTTGTATTAACAACGAGAAAATGTCGTATTTACAACAAAAAGTGCTTATATTTACAACAAAATTTAAAACGACCATTTACAAATGAAAAAAACCATATTACAACGAGAAAGTTAGTATTTACAACAACATTTAAACACTTGGATTTTATTCCAAACTCAAGTCCCTAAAGCGTGCAGATCGTTTACAACCGACGGAAAAATGTTAGATTTACAACAGGAAATGTTATATTTACAACAAAATTTAAAATCTGGTCATTTACAAAGAAAAAGTCATATATACGGGAAATGCCATATTTACAAGAAAACTTAAAAACCTGGATTTTGTTTCCATACAAATAATATCAAGGTGAATTTCTATTGGAACTTTTTTGCTATTTTTTATGGTCCTTGGGACCTGGCTGTAATTTTCCCATATTTATATATATCTACTCTATTTTCCTCTTTTACTTATCCCTCATAAATAAGTGCATAATTTTGAAAAAAATATATTTTAGACATACTTATTTTTTTAATCTTTTTCTTTATTCGCATAATTCAGGTTATCGACTCTTATAAATAAGGGTAAACGAGCATTTTACTAACATTTAAACTATTTAATGCTATTTTTGGGGTGATAACTCATTATTGTCAAACTCACGAGTTGACTTTCCAAGTTAACCGACTTTGCGTTTCTAGTTTATAAACTTGAGTCGAGTCACAGGTAAACTCATGATCATTATAAACTCAGTTAAACTCACGAGTTTATATACCGTTGTTTACGTTTCTAGCTTATAAAACCATATTAATTGATCATTAAATTTGTATTAACTATGTATAAAAAAAATTGTATTAACTTCTTCATTTTGATCATGCTTAGCACTTTACATATAAATTTTATAAAAATTTCTTCGTTAAATATGATAAATTATGAATGTTGATGGATTTAATTTCAATTATTTGAATTTAGAATATATTTAAATTAATTTATTATTATTTTTTATATTTAAATTATTTAATTATATACTATTAATATTATTTAATGATAAAAGTAAACTCTTACTCTCCTCGGTCATAATTATAAGACCAAGTTGACTTTTTTTAATAAATTAAGGAAGCTAATTAAATTACTTTAGAGTATTTTATTTTTATTTTTCTCCAAACTAATTAGTTTGACTAATAAAATAATATATAATCTAAGGATACACAACATATAATATGGTCAAATAACTTATTTAATTTTCTTAATCTCTTCAAAAAAAAAGTCAACTCGATCTTATAATTAAGATCGAAGATAGTACGAGTTTACTGTAAGAATGAATTAAGGTGTAGATTTGCCAACGAACTATTATTCGAGGAGCATCTGGCACAAAAAATAGTTTAGGGTACTAAATTGGCCAACAAACTAGTAAAAAGTGAAAAAAAAAAGTAACAAATAATTATTAAAAAAACAATTATCAAAATTACGTTAAAATATGAGGCACGTGCGTAAGACGGCAAAGACGCTGGAGAAAAAGAGCGATTAAAGCGTTCTTCTTGTTGGATAAGGCAAACACCAACAGAGATGGGACCCATGTTAGCAGACACTATTGCAGGGGCGGTTGCTGCTTGTGGCATCAGAGGGATGTAACCAGGGTGCAAGGCACGTGCCTGTCGAAAGATGTGGTCTGCTTGATAAGTTCAAGAGGGTGAGTGGAACACCCAGCAACAATGAAAGCTTTGGAGGCTGATATTCTTGACATGTTGTGACGATCAATGGAAAACGGAGACACCAAGACAGTGACGGGGTAATAGTTCGTTGACGAATCTGCTCAAAATTGTGTGTGTGTGTTTTTTTTTCTTCACTTTTTAAAAGTTTGTTGGCTAATTTGGTACTCTCAATTATTTTTTATTCCAGATGCTCCTTAAATAATAGTTCGTTAGCAAATCTACACTATCCCTATAAGCATTTACTCCTACAAATTGGCAAATGTGGCACTGGTAACTACTCTATTCAGTACTACTACTAATTTATAGTAATCGATGCTCAATACCACGTAAGAAAATTACCATGTAATAACATTAATGGCATTAATAGTTCTCATGATAGTTGTTTGTTTTGAAATACTCCGCAAACTGACGCTTTTCTGACTAGGTTCAGATAAAGATTTGGCCCAAAAAACAAACAATATACTGTACTTTTTTTTTTTTGACACAACAATATACTGTACTATTCAGAGAGAGATCTCTTTGACCAAAAACAAAAAAACAGAGAGCCACGTTCCAGTCTGGTCTCTGACTTCCCGACGTTTTCTCCTTCTCTTCTTCATCCTTATCTTCATCTCCGTCATCTCCATTTTGCTCAGTGCCGTGTAACATTGAGAGAGATGGCTAATTACGTGGCGGTGCCGGCGCACGGAGTAGTGAAGCAGAGCAATGGGCATGCGTGTTGCTCCGATGGACCCGGGTTCGCTACCCCACTTGACGCCATGTCTGGTCCCAGAGAGACTCTCATCTATCTCACTGCTCTTTACGCTGGTAATCCTTGATTCTTTTGCTTTTTTCCCCTTCTCATAAATTACTATTGCTACCTTGCTAGCTGTACTCATTTGACAAGAGTTTGGTGTTTGAAGAAGAAGCTTTGGTGCTGTATCTTACACTCTTCAGAAATTTCTATTTGCCTTTCATTTGCTTCAAAGATTTCTTTGGGCTTTGTTATATCGGACTTTTTCCCTGAAAATTTGTCATCACGTTTCTGTCAGTGATTCATATGATTCACTCTCTTCCTAGCCTAATCGAGCCATCCGTCTTGTCACTATTCTAATTGAGAGCCGAGGTCGTCGTGATCTCCTGAGGCTCGGCGCATCCGCGCATTTTGCACAACACTTTGGTCCCAATAAAATATAAAAGCACTAAAATATGGCTTCTTCGTTTCTTCGCTGTAGGGGAATGACACTAATTTTATGATTAGTCAGGGTGTGTTACAAGAACCCTTATTCTTCACAACATTATATCGATGTTCTTCATTTGTCACCTATTCTGGGTAGAGACTAGCTAAGTGATATTTGGGTCACACTGATATAATATAACAAAGCGGTTCGGTGATTCTGATCATTGAAATTGAATGAACATGATACAGGAACAGGAAGAGAGAAGCCAGACTACCTCGCCACGGTGGATGTTGATCCAAGCTCTCCAACTTATTCAAAGGTTATCCACAGGCTACCTGTACCTTATGTTGGTGATGAACTTCATCATACAGGGTGGAATGCTTGTAGCTCTTGCCATGGAGATCCATCCGCTGATCGGCGCTATTTGATCCTTCCTTCACTCGTGTAAGAGAAATGAACGGTTGCTTTTAATTGCTAGTCCGATTTGATACGTTTATTTGTCTGAGGCAGGATACAAATTGAATTGTGTCAAAGATTTCTTCTATTTGTCATCTTTCAGATCGGGTCGCATATATGTGGTCGACACAAAAACAAATCCAAAGGCCCCTTTTTTGCATAAAGTTGTTGAGCCTGAAGAAATCATTAGCAAAACTGGATTAGCATATCCTCACACATCTCATTGCCTTGCTTCCGGTGATATAATGATTTCCTGTCTTGGAGATAAGGAAGGAAAGGCTGAAGGGAATGGATTTCTTCTTCTTGACTCAGATTTCAATGTGAAAGGAAGGTAACTCTTTTTTTCTTTAATGATAAAAAAAAAAAAAAAAAAAAAAAAAAAAAAAAATCACATTCACATGTCAAGAGTATCTGAGTTTACCAATTCTGATTCATTGCTCTATGTGCCTGGTTTTAGATTTGTTCATTATAGCAAAGTGTTAGCAGATACTGTTCATAATAAAACCATATGGTTTTTATGTGGTGCTTTACATTTGATAGGTGGGAGAAACCTGGGCATAGTCCTCTATTTGGGTATGACTTTTGGTATCAGCCACGGCACGGCACAATGATTAGCTCATCATGGGGGGCTCCTTCTGCATTCACCAAAGGTTTTAACCCGCAGCATGTGGCTGATGGCTTGTACGGGAGACATCTCCATGTGTACAGCTGGCCTGGGGGCGAACTGAGACAAACTCTTGACCTTGGCAACACTGGGCTTATTCCCCTGGAGGCAAGTGTTTGACGCAAGCTACAAGGGCTTTTCTTGTTTTTCTTTTTGTTGGATTTGAAGCTATTTCATTACTTATATTACTATTATTCAATTTGAACCTTGCTTATACTTGTGGTGATATTATGCGCCAACTTGGCGTGAATTTTGGCTGATTCATCTAATACAAAATGCAGATACGATTTCTGCACGATCCTTCTAAAGATACAGGTTTCGTTGGGTGTGCATTCTCGAGTAACATGGTTCGATTTTTCAAGACTCAGGATGGGTCATGGAGCCATGAGGTATGCAGAAAGATTATATATGTATCTTTTCTCTTCTTAATCAGTACTGTGCTTCGACTTTCTCATATCAATCAATATTTATATTGATAGCCTAAACTGATTTTGCAGGTTGCAATATCAGTCAAACCTTTGAAAGTGCAAAACTGGATTTTTCCTGAAATGATTGGGCTTATAACTGATTTTCTGATATCCCTTGATGATCGGTTTCTGTACTTTGTGAACTGGCTTCACGGGGATATAAGACAGTATGACATCACGGACATAAAGAATCCTCGACTTACCGGGCAAGTGTGGGTTGGGGGACTGATACAGAAAGGAAGCCCCGTAGCAGCTGTAGCAGAGGATGGCACAACTTGGCAATCTGATGTTCCGGAGATCCTGGTAAGTGCCAGTCCGTTCTCAAGCTTAGTAGTCCTGGTGTCAAAATTCTTCACCCACAATTTTGAAGTTTTCCTTGATCGACTGGAAGCAGATGGTATTCATAAAACATAATTGAACATAATAATCATTGTCTCACGGTCATGCTCTTAATGCAAAGAAAATAGAACAAAATATATGTCATAAAAATATTGAGAGAGAGCTTAGTGAAATGATGAAACTTTTAATCACAATGCTTGATGGGTAACCTGGGAAAAGGGGAAGACAGAGAGCTTGGTTTTATCCTATGCTCTGTTTTGATTGATATTTCATTAGCATTTTCCTCATATAGATTAGATGTGGCAGATGAGGTAAAGCCCTTTTCTTTTCAGGGAAACAAGTTAAGAGGGGGGCCTCAGATGATTCAACTGAGTTTAGATGGGAAAAGGTTGTATGTCACCAATTCACTCTTCAGTGCATGGGATAAACAGTTTTATCCAGAGATGGTGGAGAAAGGATCCCACATTTTACAGATAGATGTTGATAATGAGAAAGGTGGCCTGAAAATAAACCCCAACTTCTTTGTTGACTTTGGAGCTGAGCCTGAGGGACCAGCCCTTGCCCATGAGATGAGATATCCTGGCGGTGACTGCACTTCTGACATATGGATTTAAGCACATGAAGTATCAAACTTGTGTTATCTTTCATATACCTGTTGTTTGACTACTTTAGATGCCATATAGCAGTTACCTCCCACACTGTTTATGTATGTTTATCCTTATGATTGTGTGAACTTGATTCCTGGGATTAGTAGAATTCAGTCATGGATCTCTGTTGTTTAAAGTTGTATCTTTAGTGTGAATAGAGAGTTCAAATTCCACACAACAAGAATGGCAGTTCAAGAAATCACGTCCTTTATGCACAGTTCATAGAATACGTCTTTTGCTGCTAAAGGTCACTGCATTTGGCATAAACATCTATAAGCGCACTGCTTATTATTTTTTCCCCTTATATAAGATGGCTAGGGAGCCGACAATGCAAAGAAATTATAAAGGAGGGGAACTTAATTTAAGCACTCTTGTTCCACCCAGAGTCTCAAATGGGTTGGACATACATCTAAAATAATCGTCTTTGATAAGCCTATCTTTGTCAAAGCATCTGCTATTCTATTTACCTCTCTCGGGATATGGCATAAAACTACTTGTCAATCCTACATATTTTTAGAGTAAGGGCAGTCTCTTAAAAGAAGTAGAGTATCTTCGACCTCCTCCGAGCTACAAAATGCATAAAGGGGTGATGTATTTGACCATGTACTCCTCCACAAGTTTGTTGGTAACTTTTTAAGATAGACCATCCACATAAACACCCGAATTTGTTCCGCTTCTTTCCATTTCCAAATCATTTTCAACAACTTATCAGTTGATTGTGAATTTGGTTCAATGAGAGAGGAGGCACTTCTCACAGAAAATCTGCCATCAATAGATTTACCCCAGACCATACCATCATCCCCTGCATTTGATCTTGGGGGTAATTGAGAAATCAGCCGACTAATGCCAGCCGGGTTGAGGATATTAGCCAGTCTAACAAAATCCCACGAGCCCTCTACTGCCCAATCAGCAACAAATGAGATTCCTTCCTCTTCTGACAGTGGCCTCAAACAGAAGTCTTTGAGTCTAACACCGTCCCCTATCCAGTGATCGTTGAAAAAAATCACTGTTATGCCATCTCTGACTTGCCACTTAGCTCCCAGCTCTACAATCTCACTTTGGGAGCAAATGAATCTCCTTAGTTTAGAATCTCCGGGCTTGAATGATAGGAGATTTTCGCCCTCTCGCATCATATATCGTTGCTGTAGGATTTCAGACCATAGTCCTCTGGAGCCTATAATCAGGTTCCAAGCAATCTTTGCCCCGCATGCTCGATTGATTGACCATAGTCCTCTGCCTATAAGCGTACTGCTTATGAATAAGCAGGACTCATATCCAAGATTTTTAACTAAACCATGCATGTGTTTTCCAAGCTCCAAAAAAACTCTACACTTGAAAGAACCAATGGGTTTTAGTATAGACAACAATATTTGAATGGAGAAGAATAAGCTACCAAGTCCATTACCACTCTGTATCAACCCAGAAATCGAAGCTGTCCAAGAAAACGAGTTCTTATGCGGTACTCTACGAAATGGTGCAATAGCACCTGATTTTCGTCCATACCCAGATATCACATCAGTCCAAGAATCCAAATTTAACAAAGAAACTGAATCATACATGGAACGTGCATGATCAAATCTTGGCATACATATCAATCAGAATCAAGTGATGACTTGACAGCTTCATGATCCCACAAGGATCAGGCACTTTACCTTTCCCAACAGCACCCAAATTAGCACAAAGCCTTGACGAGGCTAACAAATAATAAGTAGGCTCTTAGGCCCAAAAAAAACAGAGAGAAATAAACAAAATAAAAATAAGAACAGTGATGAAGTAATGGTGAAGCCCTGAAAGAAGGCCCCACAGGTCTTCCCCAACTAAATCCTCAATCCTTGATCTCATCAGGGCTCATTCGGCCCATTGATCTCGGTCCTCAAGGAAGTTGTGACTTGTGAGACGTGGTCGAGATCAACTTGTATCTTATCACCAACATAACATCTGTTGGGAGTAAATGAAAAGGGACTTGTTCTCCCTTTCACCACGTCCTTTGTTCGAGACGCGAAAATAGAGAAAATGATGTTGGGAGCTCTTCCTCCACGACCATTGACTCGACTTAGAGTGAATCCAGATTAGTGAACAAAGGTTAGGTGAATGGGTGGGTAAAAATATATATATATAAATATATATTCTTTCATTTTTTATTACTTTTTTTTTGGCTCAAAGTATCTTGTCATTTATAAATAATGCTACCTATAACATCTTTTATACTAGTAATTTATTTGTGAGAGATCCATTATTCTACTTTTATTTGGCTGTATTTTAGCTTTAGATAATCTCAAGTTTATCAGATACAGTTGTGTGAAAAAACAAATCTTACGTTGCTAGGATGGCATATTATGCGTGATTATGAATATGACTACTGAAAGAAAGGGGATAGTTCCTCGTCAATGATGCTTTTGATTGTCCCTGATATATGATATTCTACTATATTCAAGCCTCATTATTGAAGAGGTAGAAATTATTCGACGGCCGATATTAATAAGAAGTTTGGCCCCGCATATATGCAACAATAATAATAGAGTTAAAAGTTGGTTACAATTAGTTACAGTGAGCCAAATAATAAATAGCCGTTAGAAGTTATAATTAGTTAGGGGCATCATAAGCCTATAAATAGAGATATATCCCTATTATAAATCAGATTATTGATTTATTATGGAATAGATGACCATATTCAGGTCATCTCTCTGTTTCTCTTTTTCTTAAATCATACTTCTCTCTCTCTCTCTCTCTTCCCCTTCTCTCTCAAGTTCTTTAGTAAATACCATAATAAGATACGGGTTAAATCCAAATTAAAGGTAGCCTATGCGTTGAAGTTCAGGCTAATCATACAAATTTAGGGTCATGATTTTAATTTACAGAGTAAGGTTCAATGCATCGATCTTGATTACCATTTTGGCCTACAATAAAAAGATGATTATTAAAGTGATTTAGGAGTTTGGTTCGACGTCAGTCCAAATAAATGAAGCATCTATAATTGCTTCCAAAACAAATAAAATTAAATCTATTTTCATTCTTTTTTTTTTTAATAATGTTCAGAGTGATAATATAAAGTACAGTATATACAAAACCTATTTTTAATAATACAGAATTTGATTGAAACATGATTGTCGTCATGCGTTTTTTTAAAAAAATTAGACGGAATTTATTTGATAGATGCAGCAGCTTCATTTCTCCCACACGATCATGTCGCCGCCCACTGATTTTGATTAATATTCCATTCCAGTATCATTTATAAACTTGCTTTCACTTTCCATGAGTAGCATTCATGGACCCGGAAAAATTATAATATATTTTTTGTTGTTCTCTTGTATATTAAGAGTATAAATAAATAAATAAATAAAATGCAGCGAAGAAAGCTAAGGAAGGAGGTTGGAAGAGGTTGATATGTGAAGGCTCCAATGGTCCCGCCCAGCCGCCACAGATCATCTTATTTGAAATAGTGATTAACCTTTAAAAAACCTTTCAAATAATTTACGGTATATGATATAAAATATGAGATGAGTTTTGTATGAATAAAATTTTTAAAACCTTAAAGTAATATAAAAATAGCTCTTCAATCATAATTTAAATATGTAAATATATGAGATGAGTTTTGTATGAATAAACATTTTTAAAATCTTAAAGTAATCACAAACAAGCTCATATGCCGTCCGCACCCCATGAAGAGGATAATATAAGTTTAAATTTCAGAAAACATATTTATTGGGAAAGACAAAAACTCTAACACTCTAAATCTTGAAAGGAAACTTTTCATTAAATTAAGAAAAAAAAATCCTCCCCCAATACCATCCATTTTATATTCACCTCTTATTCTATCAAGTAAGTACATATTGCAGGACAACTTCAATTAATTCAGATCACGATTAACTCAAATTCATATTAAATTGAATTTTCTTAACTCCAAGATTCCATTAAATGCTTTTGAAGGATGTAACAATACAAGCAATGATGTCTAGAAGTTAGACAAAGTTGATAAATAAGTTTTGATGAGTCTCCAAATGACATATATTATGGACAAAAGAATTAAAAGAGGCTATATATATAATAGGTACCAAAGGGTGTATCTTTTAAACATATGTTGTCTTGTCCTTATTATAATGCATTTTTACCCACTAGAGTGTCACTAATACGAATTTTGTCTTTGTAATTAATGTTTAAATGTAACTCTTCATATTTTTTTTTCTTTTCAAAACATCATTAACAAGGATAAAATTGAAAAACTTTATTAACACGAGCAAATTTAATGAATTTATTTAATGAGTTGAAAGTGCCATGTAATAAACAAGAAGTGAGGTTTTAAAAAGTGAAACTTAAAAAAGAAATGCATGCAATTCGCTTGGTGATTTATAATTTGGAGTTAAGAACTAGAGAGGGTACATATTAGTAGTTCACGTGTTTTTTTTTTTTTTTTTTTTTTTTCAAATCAATATATACATATATATCTAATTACAAACAAAGTTTCACTCATCTCTAGGAATTTTTTTTCCTGGACAGATCTATCTTAAGATTCTCATCAGCATGGCCTCTTTTATATAATAAACAGTGAATTTTAAGTTTGGTTGGAGATAGTTCTCTCTCTTTTTTTTATCAGTTTCCTTCTCATCAATGAAAGTGAGTGGAACTAAACGGCTAACTTAAAAATGACACTTTAATTTAATGTGCAAACATTTCAATTAAACACTTCGTTAACTTTTTTTATTGATATATCAATTGATATCGGATAACATTAATCTACCATCAGTACTTTTATTTTATTTTATGTCCTTAAAAAGACAAGGCATGATGATACAAAACCTGACTTGTATATAAGTTACGTCTGGCTCTGGACTCTTAACATCCAAACGCTTTGAGCTCTTCTTCATCATCTTCATTTTCATCTTGCAAGAGATGGCTATAGCGGACGTGGCGGTGCCAGAGCAACCTGCTGTGGTGGAGAAAAGTACTGAGCATGAGTGCTGTCCCACCAAAGGACCAGGCTACGCTTCCCCACTCGCCGCCATGTCTGGTCCCAAAGAGACTCTCATCTATGTCGTTTCTCTTTACTCTGGTAAACCCCCCACTCCTCCCCATAAATTACCATGGACAGCTTACTTACGGGTTAAGGTGTAAATTTGTCTTAAATTTTTTTACTGAATAGCAATGTTACCTGAAAGTTTTCTTAGATTTAATGTTGCTTTAGAAGTTTTAAAATGAAACAATGTTGTCTCTTAACATTAAAAAGTTAACTGTCAACGTTAGTTCTTTAATGGTATGTGGAAACATACTTTCTGATGATGCAGGGGAGTGCCATTAATTTTAACTAAGCAGTTTGGTGATTTTGATCATATAACAGGAACAGGAATAGAGAAGCCAGACTATCTGGCCACTATAGATGTGGATCCAAATTCCCCAACTTATTCACAAGTTATCCACAGGCTACCTATGCCTTATATTGGTGATGAACTTCATCACACTGGTTGGAATTCTTGTAGCTCCTGCTACGGAGATCCACGAGCCGTTCGTCGCTATTTGATCCTTCCTGGTCTCATGTAACACAAAACAAACACTTAATAACTTACTTTTCATATTCTACATCTTGGGCAGAACATGAATTTAACTGCTGCTACATGTTACAGGTCGGGTCGTGTATATGTGGTTGACACAAAAACAAATCCAAGGGCTCCTTCTATGCATAAAGTCATTGAGCCAGAAGAAATACTGGATAAAACAGGATTAACACATACTCACAATAGCCACTGCCTTGCTTCTGGTGAGGTTATGATCTCATGTCTTGGAGATAAGGAAGAAAAAGGGTGTGGATATCTTCTTCTCGACTCGGATTTCAACATCAAAGGAAGGTGTATATATATACCTATTTTCTTACTAATCATGCATGGTTTTTGATTCATTTTCAATACAATAAAACCATATTATGGCTTTGTTTGTTGGTTCTTCATATTTGGTATATATAGGTGGGAGCAACCTGGACATAGTCCTCGATTTAATTATGACTTTTGGTATCAACCACGGCACGATGTAATGATTGGGACATCATGGGGGGCTCCTTCTGCATTCACCCAAGGTTTTATACCACAGCATGTGTCTGAGGGCTTATATGGCAGATATCTTAATGTCTTCAGCTGGCCGGACGGCGAACTCAAACAAACCCTGGACCTTGGCGAATCGGGCCTTATTCCCCTGGAGGCAAGTGTTTGATACAAAGCAATATAAATTTTTTTTTTTTCAGCTTCTTTTTTGTTCTTATACTTGTTTTGTGCACCAATAAATGCAGATACGGTTTCTGCATGATCCTGATAAAGATACTGGTCTCGTTGCATGTGCTTTGTCGAGTAACATTGTACGATTTTTCAGGACTGAGGATGGGACATGGAGCCATGAGGTGTGTGTGTGTGTGTATAAATGTATGCAGACTATTATTCTCTTGTTAATTAGGATTGTGGTTGGCCGCTGATCCTAACTGAACTGGTTTTTGCAGGTTGTAATATCAGTGAAACCATTAGAAGTGCAAAATTGGGCTCTTCCTGAACTGCCTGGGCTTATAACTGATATTTTGCTATCCCTCGATGATCGATTTCTATACTTGGGGAACTGGCTTCACGGGGATATAAGACAGTATGACATCACAGATATAATGAACCCTAAACTTACTGGACAAGTATGGGTTGGGGGAGTGATAAAGAAAGGAAGCCCAGTAGAAGCTGTAGCAGAAGATGGTACAACTTGGCAATCTGATCTCCCAGAGATCCAGGTCAGTGCTAGTGAATAGTGATCGCTGTTACAAACAAGTCCAAAGGAAAGTCAAATCTCAAAAGATTAGCCTATTAGGAGGGAGAGTCCCTCAATTTATATATGATACTTGTTGATGAAATAGGGCCTTATAAGGCCTTGTGCTCTCCAACTTTAATAGTTAGCTTTTGGGGTGTGATTCTCAAACTTAGTTTCATGGCTTGTGAACTATTAATCTTTTTAAGTTTCATTGGCATTATTTGAGCATGTAATGAATGAATCTATTTGTGATATCAGGGGACGAAGTTGAGAGGAGGGCCTCAGATGCTTCAGCTGAGTTTAGATGGGAAAAGGTTATATGTGACCAACTCATTATTTAGTAAATGGGACGAGCAGTTTTATCCAGAACTATTGGAGAAAGGGTCCTATATGTTACAGATAGATGTGGATACTGAGGAAGGCGGCTTGAAAATAAACCCAAACTTCTTTGTTGACTTTGGGACAGAGCCTGATGGTCCTGTGCTTGCCCATGAGTTAAGATACCCTGGTGGTGATTGCACTTCCGAAATATGGATTTGAGAATAAACAAGCATCATAACTTGTATATTATATGTCAATATGTTTCATATAAGTTGTTGTTAGTGTATGTGTGTTTGGTTTCATGTTGATTTGGGTCACAATTACGTTTTGACCAAAACGGTGTGAGAATAGTTGTGCTTCCAGTGTTTGCCAAATCACATTGGTAACTAGCATTACTACCAACAATGTGAATGTCTTGTTCTTGTGTTTGTGTAAACTAAATAAATGATCTTTAAGAAAGCCCTCTCCACTTCTTATATGGACCATTTGATGATTACATATAAACAGTTGAAACACAATATTTTATTAAACTGTTATTCAAATACTCCCTCTCTTACTTATTATAAGACACTAACTAGTAAGTTTATTTGGTCTTTATTATAAGATTGTCCACCGGTTGCTTTAATCCGGATATTAAGTTTATTTGGTCTTTATTATAAGATACTTGATTGTTCCCAATGAGCATTAATTATTCTTTTCCATCCTAATAAATAAGGGTAGTGAGTGAGAGTAATAATTAATATGATATTAAAATTTATTGCAATTAGTAGGGGTAATATTGGAAGTTACTTAAATTATAGCTAACTTTATTGACTTTAACTGTTTTTATTAATTTGTGAGAATTGTTACTTTGTGCCTTATAATAAGGATCAGAGAGGGTATTATACTATAACAAATAAATATAAATTATTCAAAGTTTATTTGAATTGTTTGAAACTGCATGTAGTAAAAAAAGTGCAAAAAGCTTTTGTGAAATATATTAAACTTTAATTTTCAAATTTTATCCAACGATGGAGATGGAAAGCTGAGAGAAAATGGAATGGAAGGGAAGGGAAGAAAAAGGAGTCATGATGTCCCATCTTTATAGTTGCCGCAGATATATTAAGAGAATAAGCTAAGAAGAGAGTTGAAGTTTCCTAATCAAGGCTGATACTCCTTTTGTCCCATTTTAAAGATCATTTTCAGAAAACAAATTGTCCCTTGATATAATATCTTATTTTTTATAAATATTTTACACAAAATTTATAATAAACCAACTCTGAATTACTGCCTTGTAAACAATACATGAATAATTAATATTTTTGCTAAATAAACCCAATAACAAAAAGAAAAAGAAACTCCCTAATCGTCCAAAAAAGTTTGGTGTAGTGCGGTCCATCAACACAAGGCACTAATGCGCCTCCACTAACACATTCAATAAAAACTTATTGATCTTAATTCTCCACATATATAGTGCAGCGGAGAGGAGGGAGTGAAGCAAATTGCACAACACAGAAAAATTAATGGAGTCCAAAAAAGCCACCATTGGTAAAGTTGTGATGAGTTTCTGCTACATTTTGCTCATGAGCTTGATGTATTTCAACAGCACTTTGAGATCACTGAGGAGTGATCAACATCTTGAGGCATACACATGCAATGGTTCCATAGCAGAATGCAACGAAGAAGATGAGATGCTGATGGAATCAGACATAAGCAGAAGGATTTTGGAGGAGAAGAAGTATATCTCTGAAGGAGCTCTGCAGAGGGACAAGCCTGTCTGCAATGGCGGAGCCAGTGGCGAAGCTTATGGCAGATCTGGTGGGTGTCTGCCTCCTCCCTCTAATCCTCCTTAGAGGCTGCTCTAAATATTATCGTTGTAGGTCTTAATCATATCATTAGTTTGAGGGAGAACTTTCGATTTTGTCAATGTTTTGGAATAATTTTGTACCAGTTTGGGTGGGTAAAAACGTACCAAGTTAAGCCACCTCACAAACATAGATATTCCCGAATCCAAACTAGAAGATCTGGTCGTTCCGATGATTACTAAACCTGATTTGGAGAGTGCATCCCTTTTTTCTTTTAAAAATAATAGATGGAGGAATTCTTATCATTGTCAAAGTTAAACCTTCAGCTCAAGTTAAAAGATTAGAAGTATATTTTGATGGATATGAAAAAGAAAAATAGAGAGTATGAATGAGGCGGGTCAAAATGTCGGGAGACTAGGACAGCTGCTTAAACAGTGGCGAAGATTGTGGCTGATCACTGATGAGCTGACGAAGAATGGGCCAAGGGCGGTTTGGTCACATCACATGGATACCATAATCCCATGCCCCCTCACCATTCAGCGTCGCCATCCACCGACGCCTGGGTCTTGCTCTTGCTTCAACTGCTCTCTCTGTTTTCTTAAACAAAATTACACCTAGGTCCAAATTATAAAAAACAATGATTCAAAGGTCTTTTAAAATCTTTAATTCGCAGACAAGCAGTCTTGTAGATATTTGGGTGATATCATCTAATTATGAAAAGACTAAAATATCCTTAACGATGAAGACACGTTATTAAGAGTAGTGAGAGATGGTAATTACGCAAGAGGACACCAATATTCAACCCACAGCGGCAGCACATGGGAGTTAAGACCTTCTTTAGTCAAACCCTTCTTCTTCTTTTTTTTTTTTTCTCTTTTGTTTTTTTGAAAAATCACTTTAAAGTAATTAAGACAATATTAAAAAAAGTAGTATATAAAATTGGGATGTTAAAAAGGTCTTTTTGTTAAAACTGCAGATGGAATTACCTTATTGAAGAAGTTATCATTGAGACTTTTTTTACATAATAATTTTTTTTTTTTTGAGACTTTTTTAACATTTTTTTATTTATTGGGACCTGATTTTCCCTTTTTTTAACCAAGTCAAACCCTTCTTTCAAACTTATAAGCCAGTTAGCATTAGTGTGCTTGTTTGGAATCATTTGGGTGTTTTAAAAGTATTTATTTATATAAATTGAGATAAAATTCATCTTACATTCTTACATCATATATATTTATCACAATTAAAAGACTATTTTAAAGCTTTCAAATCCTACATATTTTTGGGAAAATTTCTTTTAGGTCCTAAAAGATAAAAAAAAAGTCAAAAAAGCCCCCAAAAAATTTAGATATAAAAAAAAATCCTAAAAAATTATTAATCCCATTTCGTGGGAACTTTTTTTTTTTCACTCTTGGTCCTTCGGACCTCAAAGGAATTCTTCCGACATTTTCTTCTCACTCACAGACACACATCTTTGCCTAATTCATTGCTTCTCTTCTCCTTCTACCCTCTCCCATGGCTGAAAAGGTAATTGGGGGCGTGTTTCTCCGCTCTAATTCTTTTCCTTCTACACTCTTCCAGAAGTTCGAGCTCAGGTGTTCGACGACAAGCAGAACATTGTGACTATCACCGTCGTCTGCTATAGCCCCTGCCCCGAGAAGATCCGGGAAAAATCTGCTGCAAAGGTAGTGGTGCAATTAAGAACATTAAATCGTCGAACCGCCCCCCAAAAGCCTGACGACGCCGACAACACCGAGCGGCAATGTCTGGGTAATAATGTGGACGATGGTGGCCAAGAGCTGCCACGCATTTTCGGACACTCCGGAAGGCACGGGGACGAACCAGAGGATAACTGCGGTGGCTATTGAAGCCAAGAGAGGTTTAACGGAGGCTCCCTGCCATGGCTGAGCCCGGAGCGGGAGAAACTGAAGCACCGGCAGCGGAGGCTCTGAGAATGAGACGCTTGGGAGTGGGTTTGAGAGTGAAAGAAGAGTTGGAGAGATGGAATTGAGGAAAAAGAAGAGTAGAGGGAAGAGGAGGCGCGAAGATGCAGGGATCAGGAGAGAGAAGAGGGATCGGAGGAGAGGGATTTTATTTGTTTGTGGTATTTTTATCTTGGGAAAATCTATATGGAGGCCTTTTAACAGAAAAATCTCAAAAAAGACCCAAGATTCGAAAATCTCAAAAAAGCCCAGGTCTTTTCTGATATAAATTCATTAAACGTTAACAACTAAATCAATACCCGTTAACAACTAAATCGCCGCATTAACAACAATGTTTTAATAATTAAATCGGTCACATTAACAACATATATCACCCTAGTTAACAACTATATCGCCTCGTTAACAACTAACGTTTTAATGAAAAATCCCTTTAAAAATACCCGTGGCCTTTTTGGGATTTTCGTAATCTTGGGCCTTTTTGAGATTTTTCTCGTTAAAAGGGCTCCCATATGGATTTTCCGTTTTATCTTTTTATAATTGAATTATATTACCCAAATATCTTACGAATTTTGTTTGTAAATTAGCGATTTTAATTTTTTTTTGGGTTAAGTAGCAATTTTGCCTCTGAAGTACACCCCAAAAGCAATTTTGCCCTATAAGTTTTTTTGGGTTCAATTTTACCCCAAAAGTTTTTGTTTGGAGCAATTTTGCCCCTCCGTTAACAACCCTAAGGTTGTTAATGAAGGGGCAAAATTGCTCCAAACAAAAACTTTGGGACAACATTACTCTAAAAAAAAACTTCCAGGGCAAAATTGCTTCTGGGGGTGTACTTTCGGGGCAAAATTGCTAATTAACCTTTTTTTTTATATTTTATATTTAATTTTGCAATAATGACTCGTTAATGAAAATGCAACCCTTTTTTATATCTCGCCTTCGCTAATTTATGTAATTCTACCCGTTTAAAGTAGGTCTATTTTAGGCCTGTTTGAAGTAGACTGTTTTGTAGTATACGTGGCTTGTTAGCCTAATTATAAATTTTTTTAAAATATAGCCCTCTTTAACAAGGCACAGGTTAGGCTCAGGCTGAAAAAATGACCTCTAATGGGCCACAGGCTAGGCTTAGGCCACTTTGTTGCCGAATAGGCCGATTTATTAAGGGTGAAGCGGGGTTGGCTTGGTCTGTTTCCACCCCTAGATATTATATAAATAAGAATTAAAAATATATGATATCATAAATAGTAGTTTTAACATTTTTTTTTTTTTGGTTAAGAAGAATTTTGCTTCTAGAAGTTTTTTTTTTAGAGCAATTTTCCGTGGGAGGTTTTTGTTTGGAGCAATTTTGTCTCGAAGTTTTTATTTGGAGCAATTTTGCCCTTCGCCAACAACCCTAACGGTTAGTTGACCGTTAGGGTTGTTAACGGAGGGCAAAAATTGCTCCAAACAAAAACTTTCGGAGCAAAATTTAATCTAAAAAAACTTCAAGACAAAAATCGCTTTCTTGGGGCGTATTTCCGGATAAAATTGCTACTTCACCCAAAACTTTTATATTGTACTTTTTTTAATTTGGGACTCAGCACAATTTTCTCTCTCTTTTTTCCCATGGGCCAATTCTTTTTTTTTTTTTTTTTTTGTGTGGCCTTTTATCTGCCCTCACTCCAAGAATAATTAGCTCATCCTTCTCTTTACTTAATATCATATCAGCATTTGAATTATATATGCCATCATTAACGAAATCCAACACTGGTATCACCTGATATTATTGACGTATAAATATAACTATAGTTGCACAATTGATCATATCATTGATCGCTTTCTTAAATCACTTCCTATAACTAATAATACAATTTATGCCTTATACTCTTAATCTTAGTTATCTGAAAATGTATACTTGTAATGATTCTCATCTGCAAATCCAACACTGGCATCTCCTCCATTCCTAACAACCTCCCTCACTTGCTCTATCCTTTCTATCATACCTTGAACAGCTACATCAAATGCATCTTCAAAATCTTCCAACTTAGACCTTGGATCTGCATAAATTATCCTTGGAATCAGCTTTAGTACCTCTTCTCTCATTTCATACACTTCTTCCTCTGATATTCCCATCAGTATCTTCTCCACATTCACATTCCATTCACTCGCATCCCTCACAGGAATATACAAAGAGTATTTTGTCCTGTTCTTGGGAAGAAACCATAAATACTGCGAATAAGCTGTGCCTGGATGAAAGAAGACAGGAACACAACCTGCTAACAAGGAATCAAAAATGGATCTTCTGGTGTATGAATCACCTGGCGGCTGTAAGCAGAAGACAGCCTGCTCAAACACCTTTATAACATTAATGGGGTTGTCACATTTCTCTCCGCCGTTGCTACAATCCACGAGGTTGCACACACTTGAAGCTTTGCAATGGTCTATGATCTTTCCCCTAATGGAGTTTTCAAGCTCAGGCCTTGGAGCTCCGGTGAAAGTAAACAAATAAGGTCTCTTTTGGTGTCTGATTCTGTTTTGCCACTCCAGAATTTCATTACCCTTTGAGGGGTGGAAAGAAGTTGGGTATGGTATTGCATAGTCATTATTCCAAGAACTTGCTTCTACTGCTAACATTGACATGTTCATGGATTCAGGCAGGAACCTGAACTTGCTACCCCAATAAGATTCATTATCATATTGTCTTCTAAAATCCCAAGCTATTCTACCCGAAACAAGAAAATGATCCCTACCCCACATTTTTTTCCATTCTGGTTTTCCGGCAAGCCATTGAACAAGATCAAACCCAGAAGAATCTCTCACAGTGAGGTTAGATTCCCAGAGAAAGCGACTCACATCAAGACCAGCATAAAAAGGAACAAAAATTGCAGAAGCAAGAGACGAATTATTGGTCAAGCACCTATAATTTTTCATTCTGTTGTGAAAAATTACCTCCAGCAAGAACTGATTAGTGAAATACCAGCTCCCATTGGTTAGAATCCCTTCAGTATTATTCCCAATCTCTGGACCTAAACCCCAGTTCTCTATGTACGGACACATGTTAGGTTTATGAGTTCCTCTAGTGAGAACCTGGCAATTCTGGAGCAAGTCATGGTTGAACCGACTGGGAAGATCGTGAATATAAACGTATCGACCAGTGCAGGAAGGATCTGCGTCATTACTGGTCTTGTTCTTCATGATAACAGATAGGGTTTCTGGTTTGTTGACTGGGAAAGTGGCACCATTAATGGCGGGACCATCAAAGGTAGTGGAGTAATCAAAACAGAGAAGAATAGTGAACAAGAGAAAAGAGACGAGAATCGCAAACCAGGTATGATGAGCGCAACTTCTAGTGATGGGAATCTCCATTTGCCGGCTGGGAAATTCAAGGGGCTACGCCGTTAGTTGCATATCATTGAAGTGTTCAGTAGTGTGAACTCGAGGATTTTTAGGGATGATGATGCAGAAACAGAGGCAAGATTTAAGGGCCTTTTAGACCAAGGAGTGGACCACCAAAATGGGTTTGGATTCTGTGAAGACTCTCAAACGGAGGAAGAAAACGTCGGTTGTTGCATTGGGATTCAACAACACGAGACAATTAATGTGGGGCCGCGAAATTAGGGAAAATCCGGGCGCTTTTTGAAGAAAAAAATCCTAAAAATGATGCCAAGATCATGAAAATCAGCCATATTAACAACTAAATCAATATCCGTTAACAACTAAATCAATCACATTAACAACAATATTCTAACAACTAAATCAACCACATTAACAACAATATCAGCCCCGATTAACAACTATATCATCCACATTAATAACCCATACAGATTCTAAAAATCCCATAAAAGACTAAGAACCTTTTTTGGGATTTTCAAAATCTTGGAGCCCTTTTTAGAAATTTTTTTTTTCCTCTAAAAGAAGGGCTCTTAAATGCAGCGAAATTATGTGACGATCTTTTTCCCCCAATCCTGTAATCTTTTTCCCTCAATCCTGGTAAAAGCAGCGACCAGAAACATGACCACCATCACTGTGTCTTTCGTGTGTCGTGTTTCCGCTTTCTTCGTTTCATTTTAGGGTTAAGGGCCATTTTTTTAACTATCGGGCCAAATGCAGTGCACACAACATAATATACTTTTTGTTGGACCTTTAAATACCAACAAACTTTTTAAAAAGGAAGCGTCCAAAGACAACAAAGTTTTTTAAAAAAGCGCCAAAGATAACGCCGTTAACAAAAAGTTAATATCCGTTATGAGATTTTTAACTTTTACTTTAGAAAAGCAAAGACAAAATTCTAAATTTTACTAAATTAAATAATTTTTTTTCTCAATTATCATTATTCAAAACTACTTGTATAGATATCTATGGACAAAAAATTACTCATTCTTCAATTTTGTTAAAATTATAATTTGCTAAAATAAACAAAAATTGTAATTAAAAATATAATTATATGATTTAAATAAAACTCAAGGTGTTTTATAGTTTATTATATATGTTAAAAAATGATTTGTTTTTATTTTAGAAGAAATATACGTGAGTTAAAAAATTCATTTAATGTTAATAAATGTCAACGTAGTTTAATCGGTCAGGACAAACAGATGGTCAAGGACAAGAAACAACTAGAATATATTTATATCACACCCCGCATAAGCTCCCCAGGAAATCATGAGCAACGTCATTTAATAAATGACAACTAATAGATTACTTAATAACTAGAGGGCAAATAAAACCAAAGTATGCATATATAAATTTCGGAGAGAAACAACACATTCATGGTTAACGGATCTTCACTGAAGGGAGCGAGAGAATAACAAAACCATGACCACAGAAATTAATCCCTGGAAAAACTACATAAAATATTTAAAAACATTAAATATAATATCGAACAGTTTCCATAAGAGAGATATCAACATTAAATGAATTTTTTAACTCACATAAAATTTTTTAAAATAAAAATAAATCATATAATTTTTTTTGTTTAACATATATAATAAACTATAAAACACCTTGAGTTTTATTTAAATCATATAATTATATTTTTAATTACAATTTTTGTTTATTTTAGCAAATTATAATTTTAACAAAATTGAAGAATGAGTAATTTTTTGTCCATAGATATCTATACAAGTAGTTTTGAATAATGATAATTGAGAAAAAATTATTTAATTTAGTAAAATTTAGAATTTTTAGCCGGGCGCTCCTAAAGTAAAAAACTAATCGACCTTAGATAACGGACATTAACTTTTTGTTACGGCGTTGTCCAAGGTTTGTATTTCCTTTTTAAAAGTTTGTTGTCTTTGGGACGTTTTTTAAAAGTTTGTTAGCATTTAAGGTCCAACAAAAAAGTATATTGTGTTGTACATGCTATGACTTTACCCGTTTTAAAAATGGTCCTTAACCCTTCATTTTATAGTTTATTACCCGCTAAAAAGCGGGAAAGCTAACGCCCGAGCTTGGAGAAAATTGATGAGATTTTTTAATTATAAACTATAAACTACCCTGTGTTCCATTTTCACTACTACACCTAAACTATGTAAGTTCTTTTTTTTTTAAAAAAAAATGTCTCTTCAATCTTCATTCTGACTCCCACTAGGATTTAGTGAGATTGACATGGTATGATGTTATTGGATAGCACTTGATTTAGCCATAAATTGACTAAATGACAAAGTGGATAAATTAAATTCAAATCACCTTATAAAAAATATCTTTATAAAGGTATCCTAATAATAAAGTCTTAATTGAGATTAGTCAATTATTTAAATACTTCTTAATAGCAATAATAGAATTAAAAAAAAACGAAGAAAATCCTTCACACCGTAAACTTATAAAAGAATTATACCCTGAATCAAATAAAAACACTTAGAAAAGAATTATACTCTTTTTAAAATAAAAAAAAAAAAAAAAAAAAAAAAACCGCCATAGAGGGGCCAGGCGAACTCAAACGAAGCCAAAATTCTGTTTATCTTCCATTTTCCCATCTAGTCTATTTTCTCTGTTGTTATTTTATCTGATAATCTGTTTTTGTTTTTCTACTCTTTCCCGCACACAACAGGTACATGGACAAGAAACACCAGAGTAAGTTCACTTCTCTCCTTTCATCCCCCCACCCTCGGAGCCAAAAATGGTTTAGCGGATTAATCCCCTCAAGCTATCTGTCTCTGAGTTCCATATCAGTATATTTTCATGCTGTGTGCTTGTTATACCCAATCGAACTGTAGGTGAATCAAATCTTCTTTCTTTCTGACTTGGCTTTTGGTAAGTTTTGCTCCCTGTAGCCCATTTGACGAAAATACCGCCTGAATTTCTAGGACCACGCGATTATCCTATCGTAAGAGTAATATTTTCTGCACTTGCATGTTGGGCATCATCAATTATACAAATATAGATTGATTGGGGTCTCATATCTGGCCCCCTCCACAGGCGTTTGCTTAGACAATGTACTTCTGAGTGTAACTTGTAATGATGGATCTTGAGAAATTCATGCTAGCAGCCATTATTTTTTGGCTGCTCATCTTCTCCTTTGGATGTACAAGGAACTTGTATGTTGAACTTTTTCATTGATAGAAGGATTTTGTAAATGAAAAGAATGCAGAACCTTCATTTAACAGAATATCTAAAATTTTGATTATGAAATGTTGTAGGGCTCATCTAGTAGTAAAAGTCAAAATAGAAGATAAAAATGTAAAAGGGTATCAATAATGTTAATCGTTAGTTTAAAGCGTACTGTATAAACCAATTTGCGTTTGAAACTTGAGGCAATTACTTTTGAGTGCATCGAACTAATCTTTAGCTGGTTACTTATGTGCTGAGAAGCAAGGATATTCCAAAATGAGTCTATACTCTTATTTAACATAAAACCATTTAAATATCGAAGCTGCAACTTAAAACCCAAAGGAAGGGTCTGGTCAACTGGTCAAGAGGCAATGAACTTTTGGAACATTAGATGGAGAACTTGTGCCACGAGCGTTTAAACATGATGCATCTGTATTTATTCCAGGATCAGAAGAAGTTATATGAATTTGATCCAACACAATTTGTTGTTGCAACCTATGACTTGGTCGCACAATAATGAGACTGCACGCTCACTTGCCGCAGTTCCTTGAATGTTCCTAAATGTTACGTCGCTTATTTTCACTGCTCTGTCGTTATCATATCCTTGGAAGAAAAAACTGCATAATTCTGGTCAATAATCACTGGGTATTGAACATCTACCAGTGTTATTATGTCTTCAAATGTGATCTTTCCCACATACCGAGATCCTCCCTAATCATGAACAAGACACAAAATATGTATATTATCTGCCCAATACATGATCGCATCAATCTTGCATTTATATCTAATACAACAACGTATTGTATATATACCTGCCATGTCTTGATTCTTGCTCCATTTGAAGTTCTAGTGAAGTTACAATGTTGGACATGGATCTCTTCCACTTGCTTATGGCTTCCATCTTTTCCCAGGCTTCCAATGCTAAAGATACACATTGTCCCAACCAGTGGCGGAACTAAGATTTAATGTTTGTGAGTGCACAATTAGCTGTGGGAAAATTTTTTTAAGGGGTTCGGGGGCAGCAACCTATAAACTTGCTCATCTCAATGCTTCCTCTATCAAAACCTATAAGATTGTATCTTTTTTTATACAGGAACACTAAGCAACTGAAGCTATGATTTCCAATTCCAAAGATACAATCAACAAAACATAATTCAACCATAAATTCAGCAAAACATAATCGAGAAGCTATTAATTCAGCAATAAATTCATCCTAAAATCAGCAACAAATTCATCCTAAATTCAGAATTCAACAAAGGAAAAGCAAATTCAAGGCAATAATTGGATTTGAATGCACCAGACACCAGCAATCCCAAAATCATTGTGGAAGACAAAGCTACACGAACCCTAATATAAAGACATAGCTAACAGAGCTGAACAAACCCTAATATAAAGACATAGCTAACAGAGCTGAACGAACCCTAATACGCCTAAATCAGCAAAAGATACAGGACATGGCGACGGTGGAAGACAGAGAAGCAGATCTGTGCACCAGCAGGAAGTAAAGACAGAATGGAAAATTACCTCAGAAAGCACTCAACTTGGCTGAGAATCGAGAAGGAAGAGCTGGAAGACAGAATCGAGAAGCAACGACGGAGGAGGAAGCCTGGAAGCACTCAACGGTGGATCTGGAACGGAGAGCAACGCGGAGGGAAAGTTTGGGAGCCGAGAGCGCCGTGGGTGAGAGATTTGGAGAGCAGCAGCGACGAACAAAGACGAGAGCGGCGTGGCTGCACGATTTGGAGGACAGGGATTGATTTGGAGCTGGAAGCACTCAATGGTGGATCTGGAATGGAGAGTGACAAGGGAGGGAAAGTTTGGGAGCCGAGAGTGCCTTGGGTGAGAGATTTGGAGAGCAACAGTGGCGAACAGAGAGGAGAGCGGGGTGGCTGCACGATTTGGAGGACATGGATCGATTTGGAGAGCAGAAAGTGATTTGGAGAAGAATGAAATTGAGAAAAATGAAAAAAAAAAAAAGAGGATAAATGGAAGAGAGGACGTTCGAACCCAGGACCTCAACGTGTAGATATGTAAAGTGATAACCAACTACTCCAAGCAGAAAAGTTGTCACAAAATTCATTCACAATATATATTTTTTCTCAAATTTTTGTGTCCGCATTTATCCACATAAGCACTAATGTGGCTCCACCACTGGTTCCAATATTGATAATATTGTAAATTTAATGAAACATAGCATAAATAATAATCGGGTATTAATGAAAAAGTGGCCAAAAGGTTAATGCTCCTCTAGCCTAATAAATAGAGTATTACTCCCTCCGGTCCTAATTATAAAAACTATTTATCAGAATTTGGAGAGATTAATGAGAGAAGTTAAATTAGTTAGTTATAATTATTTTCCGAAAATATCCCTACTTAAGATTAAAAATTACATCAAGGTAAAATTAATCAAATCTGTAGCCCCGTGCAATTGGTACAAATGCAAGAAAAACTTATGAATAATAAAAATTGGTTCTGCGCAATCGGTAGTCATATTCAAACATCAGGACAGTATTTTTTTTTTTTCTTTCTTTTTTGGTGCAAAACGGGGCAACAGCCCAATCTATTCCTGTGTCAGTATAAACCTGGGAGATGTAACCCCATATGATCTGAATCAAGAGGGTATCTATTTAATTGGGCATAATATAAATGTAATTTTTTTTATGACAAATATTTTTAAAGGAATATTAAAATTATTTTATTTAAAAATAAAAGTAAAGTAAAATCTCTCACTTGATAGAATATAAGTGTGTTGTTAAATTAATTATTGTGGAAAAAGTATTAGTAGGGGTGATATAGGAAAAATATGACAAAAATTGCTCAATTGTTTTATAAAATATATAACATTAATGAGTTGTAAACATTATTTACTCTATAAAATATATAGGTGTATTATTAAATTATTATTGAAAAAGTATAAATAGGGGTATTATAGGAAAAAATTAACAAAATTAAAATGTGTTCTTATAATTAAGACTAAAACAAACTCTAAAATGTGTTCCAATAATTGGACCAGGAAGGGGAAGGAGGGAGTATATACTAAGGAATTCGGGTTACATTTACAATGATTGAATCCATGATGTACACGTGTGTAAAGATAAGAATAGCAACAAAGCTGTAAAGTTATCTCTATTTCTATTTACAATTTATGAAATATCTTTTGCTTTAATAATAGCAGATGATTTTTAGAAAAGAGGATTGAAATGATGATCACCTTATGCCATGACCGGGCGCACAAGAAACAATGGTATTGTTGATGAAGGAGGAACCTCCATTCATGGCGACGCAGTCATCACCTGTGACACAAGAGCATGACAAATTAGGAACCCAAGAGTCATATAAGAATAATGTGGTAATTAATTACCTAGTTGCATCGAAGAATTTGCGATAACAACGTGGGATGAATCATCAGAGATATCGATTCCATCAGTGTTCGGCTGTCCTATTTTCAGGGGAATGAAGGCGCAGATGGGAGATGTAGGAGCGATGGCAATCGCCAACGCTTATATGACCAATTGGACTGTTCACCACTCTAAATCCCACAAGTTTCACAGAATCACACTTGTAAAATCTGAATGCCTGCACCAATATAACAGATATCTTACTAGTCATATTTCACAACTTCCCATTATACCTGTGGCCTTTCACATTGGTTACTGGCAAAACAATCCCACCAGGGAGCACCTTTGCCATCAAAAGTGCCACTTCCACGAACACAAAGTCTATATACCTTGTTGAATCGAATCCATGAGCCTATGTCGTCATCTTGACATTTCCAAACATCGACACACGCAGGAGCAATAATGGTCCCTTCGATCTGGCAACATATGTAGGAAAACAACATATTTAACGAGGTTCAACGCTGGTATGCATTCGTGTACATCTGTACATGATGGAGTTGACCAAATAAAAATATTTACCGAGAAATAAATGGAGGAAGGCTTGCAAGGACCCTGAAAAGTCACAGGTTGCAACGGGAAGGTTTTGCCTTCAGATGTTAAGAGGGTCGATTGGTTGCCTTGACCTGAGTTACAAACATTCGTCCATGCTTTCAAAAAGCTTTACCAGTTGTCAAATGACAAGGCAGACCCAAAAAAAAAAAAAAAAAAAAAGAACAGAAAAGTAGATACTGAGTTATAAATTAGGTAAATGAATTATATTGGTATTTTCAGAGACATATACTTGGAAATCATCAGTTTGGCCGTCTCCTGCAGCACCAAAATCAAGGACATTGAAGATAGAACCACGTTGAGCTGTTGATGTTTGAGGTAATTAAGGGTGTTCAAAGTATCCCGTTCGTCCCAACCTAATCCCAGACATTTTGATCCCATCCCAATAGGGACCATGACCGGGATAGGAACCAGGATCACCTTGGAGATCTTGGTCCCGATCTCGGGATCCCCGGGATGCAAATTGCATCCTAATAAAAAATCGGGATGAGGAATCGGGATTGAGGAATCTCGAACCCATCCCAGGTTTTGAACACCTATAGTTTTAGGAAAGAAATGTGAGGTAACAAAACATAGGAAAATGATAGCAATTAGGCCTTCCATTTTTGTTTTGATTTGGACAAACTGTTGCAGCTCAAATTATGTGTTTATATATATAGTCTGGAAAAATAAGCATTAATTGGATGTGTATGTATAGTCACTTTAATCGTGCTCCTTGTTTCTCAAAAGTATCTTTTTTTTTTTTTTTTTTTTTTTTTTTTTTTTTAAATTCTCAACTTAGTTTTTCTAGGTTACATTTGCTTTTGTAATTTGCTTTTCTGATTCAGGGCCTTCTTTAAAGGCTTTCTGCTGTTTTTGACCATTTTCTTTAATGGAATTCCAATTCATTCAACAACAAAAAAGTATCTTTTTTCTGGGAACATGGTCAACCAGAAATTATTATGTTCGCGATTCTTCATCCGCCGATGCAGAAAATGCTCCAGTTTTCCATTCTCATATGAGGCCGGAAAGTTTATTGGCAACAGGTCGGTATGTAGTGGTGAAGTCGGGAATTTTAATGACGGGGGCAAAAATAAAAAATATTATATCATAAATAAAAGTACTTGAAATATAATACAAACCTAATATACAAAAAAAGAAAAATTAAAAAAATATATTAAAAAAATTAAGATCACTTCACTTGACTCTTACTCTATATGTTTTCATATTATTAAACTCATCTATAATTGAATCCGTGCTAAAACTTTAAGACAACGGGAAAATGGCATCAACAAGACCAAACTGCAAACACTGCAAACCGAACATCAACCTGAGTAATAAAGTTCAGTTTGGTTATTCTACTTCAATTCAAGCCTTTGGTTCCCATCCAATTAGACCGATCTGTCTTAGTCTTTTTATTCAAAATAGAATGCATAAACTTTAAACAGAAACATTGCACCAAAACAAAACGAAAATAAAAAAGGCCTAAAATAGCAACATGGAGAATACAAAATACATATCTCCACAATGTAAATACAGACATTATTTAACTATCCCTCTTAGCACAAGGCAATCACAGAAATCAGAAAACTACAGGTAGTTTTGCAAAAGTCATAGTAAAATATTTATTTTGCTTTAAAGAAGAAGGAATAATCAGAGAACAATATGCCAATTATCCATATAAGTCTTAGGGGTAGAAAGAAAAAATTTCATATTACACTTATCAACTACTAAATTGTGTGATAAATAAGGATTTCACAATTCCGAACACAACAGATAACATTGAACGTAATATTAATATTTTATATCCACATAGCTAATTACCAAAATGCCATATGTATAATTTTTTTTTTTTTAAAAAAAAAAATTAGGGGGCGGGGACACCCCAAGTTCCACCCTTGTTGGCATGAGTGATTCATTATACTTAAACATGCAGCGATAATTAGTTAGAGACAATTTTATATATATATATATATATATAGGAAAAATCATTTGTCGAGTGACTGGACCTAAGCCATTTTCCTGTCAACCGGTAAAACTACGCGTTTGGTTAAGTATACTGATGGTAGCCTTAATTAGATGAAACAAAAAACAAAACATCTGTACTGAAACTCCTGTCACGCCGAAAGGAAAAAAAAAATTCTTCAACCAAACTCCTGTGAACCAGCTTCCTGCATTTTTTGTTTTTTGATTTCAGGATGCCTATACATAATCACCATGTTTTTTTTTTTTTTTTTTTTTTTTTGGGAGCTTCCTGCATTTTTTGCAATGTTCATGGTCTATGCTTCATGTCCTCGTAAAGCATAAGCGCATTTTAGAACTGCACAAGAGATGCTTGAGAAAATTGCCCACAGGGATTTTCTTTCGTCGCCATCAGTTTTGAGATCCGATTCGATGTATCCGATTTGATTTCAGTTGCAATCTTTCAGCAGCGAGTTTTTGTTTTTGTTTTTTGTGATTTGATTTTTGTTGCGATCTTTCAGCAGTGAATTTTTTTGACTTTTGATTTCAGTAGATATGTTTTGTTTTTTGTTTAATCTAAGGCTCCCATCAAGTATACTTAACCAAACGGCGTAGTTTTACCGGTTGACGGGGAAAATGGCTTAGGTCCCAGGCCCAGGTCACGGACAAATGATTTTCATATATATATATATATATATATATATATATATAAATATAACATCAAATTCCCACAAATCTTTAGTTTGTTTGCTTAATCTTTAATTGCATTGCATTATTTTGATGATCCAATTCATCCTGTGCTAAACATTTAAGAGTCTACTGTATTATCTTTTTGCCCAAAAAAGCTTTAGCCATTTCTATGCCTTTTGATTTGAGAAATAAACTAGTGATGATTATGATCCACTTTTCTACGACTAAACCCTTCTTTATAATAAGAGTGGGATGGGATGAGATGTGGGTAGAGATTAAGATTCATACTTTCTCTATAAGAAAAATAAAAATAAAATTATTTTTTAAAATCACAAAAGTTGCAATTTGTTATCAAAATTTTATAATTCCAGGCACCTGATCGGGGCAGGCGCAGGCATGATTTGATGATCGACCCGGTCCAGTTAGACCCGTGCGCCGCCTCACGATTACGAGTTACGAATTTACACCGGAAAAACGTGGCTGAAGTAAGGATTTGTTTAGGAGAGAATTAATTTCCCTTTTCAGAAAGCAAACCCAAGTTGTGATGCAAAAGTGGAACACGCATCAGCTAGGCCTGCGTCTTCAAGCTAAACCCCACTTAAACCCACCTTTGATTCAAGATACACTTTCAGCTTCAGGAATCGTTGCATCTATCTTCAAGTTTCACATCAGCCGCTTTCTGTCTTAACTCTTTGGTCTGAAGAACTTGGAGCTCAATTCCGGGAACCAAGTCACCTCTTATGAAGGATAAAAATGTATCCTTCATTCTCCCGCATTCCGATGGGTGTCAATGGCTGAGCGCCCATCCCTGAAGAAAACCCTAGAATAAGTGCAGAGACATGTCGAAGGTACGGTTTGAGTTCCACGATTATCGCCCATCAATTTTCTTTTCAATTTGGATCCTTGCGATGCTCCGGAAGCGAAACGTAGGATCCTCGCTACTCATCCTCCTTTTGCTTCTCGGCTCTAGTACTGAGTTTTAACCCTATCGTCTTGTAAGACCCAGAGCTAATGTCTAATCCCATTATACGAAGAACAGCTTTCTTTCCTTGGTTTCCTCTTCTTCATGAGATTGGTATTACTGCTCATTCCAGAACTCCCGTTTCTCTATCATGTTGTTCCTTTCACTTTCCATCTGCAGTATTCTCTTATTGTTCTCCAACTTATTGTACCACAGTTGATGCTATGGAAACCGACTCTCAGTTCTTAAGTTTTATGAGAAGTCAGTGCTGGTCCGGACAATTGAGAAATGTTGATACTGCCGTTGATTTTTTTGATATGATGGTTAGGATGAAGCCTTTGCCATCTGTTTTTGACTTTACGTTATTGATTGGGGTGATTGTGAAGATGAGGCATTATACAACAGCGATTTTATTAATTAAAGACATTTATTCTTTAGATATAAAAGCTGATGTTTATACTCTTAGTATTGCGATAAATTGTCTTTGCCATCTAAAGCAGACAGATTGTGGATTCTCAGTTTTGGGGACTATGTTCAAAGTTGGTTTGGAGCCCACTGTAGTGACATTTAATACCCTCCTTAAGGGACTTTGTGAAGAAGGCTACGTGGTTCGTGCAATAAGATTGTTTGAACATATGGAAAAGGTTGGATATGAACCTGACATTCAAACCTTTGGAGTGGTAATTAATGGATTGTGCAAGATTGGTGACACACATGCTGCTATTAAGTGTCTAAGGATGATGGAAGAGAGAATTGGGAAACCAAATGTTGTAGTTTACAGCACGGTCATCAATAGTTTGTGCAAGGATGGTTTGGTATTTGAGGCTTTAAATTTGTGTTCAGAAATGATTAGCAAAGGTATTCGACCTAATCATATCACTTGCACCTGCTTAATTCAGGGTCTTTGTAATTTCGGTAGGTTGAATGAGGCTATTGCAGTATTTAATGAGATGAGGCTGAGGGGAATCATGCCGGATGCACAAATGATCAGTATTTTAGCGGATGCATTTTGCAAAGAGGGAATGGTTATGGGTGCTAAAGCCATAATGGGTTTCATGATTCATATGGGGGAGGAGCCTGATGTTGTCGTTTATAATTCATTGATAGATGGGTATCGTTTGCAAAATCAGATGAATGAGGCCATCAAAGTATTTAATTCGATGATTAACAGGGGATGTTTGCCAGACATTGTAACATATAGTTCATTGATTCATGGATGGTGTAAAGGTGGAGATATTGATAAGGCCATGCATCTCTTGGATGAAATGATTGGTAAGGGATTTATTCCAGATGTTGTCACTTGGACTACTCTTATAGGTGGGTTTTGCCAAGCAGGGAGGCCACTTGCTGCTAAAGAATTATTTTTCAGCATGCACAAGTACGGCCAAATTCCTGATCTCAAGACTTGTGCTGTAATGTTGGATGGACTATGGAAATGCGGGCTTCATTCTGAAGCAATGTCACTGTTTGATTCATTGGAGAAGAAAAATTTAGATCTTGATTATGTTATCTACTGTATTATGCTTGATGGAATGTGCAGTTGTGGAAAACTCAATGCTGCACAGAAGCTCTTTTCTAGTTTGCCTGCCAAGGGATTGCAATTGGATGTTTATGCCTATACTGTAATGATTAAAGGTCTTTGTAAAGAAGGGCTACTGGATGGGGCTGAAAACTTATTGACAACTATGGAAGAGAATGGCTGCTTGCCCAATAGTTGTACGTATAATGTATTTGTCCAGGGACTGCTTCTGGAAAAAGATACTACAAAAACAATGAAATACCTTCAAATAATGAAAGAGAAAGGCTTCATTGTGGATGCTTCCACCACAGAAATGCTTATCAAATACATATCCACTAATCAAGTAGACAGTGACTTTCAAGAATTTTTGACGCAGGAAAAGTAATGCATTTGGAGATTGGCTTTAGAAGTCTGTTTGAATCTAAACTTCAAGCTGATTATCTGAAAAGACATTATAGTTGAGGTGATTATCTGAAAAGCCTTTATGTCTTCTGTGCCTGCTATGTTGAACAGCATAGCATACCAATGTGAGACTCATGAAGTCATGAATACAGGGCATGCCTTGTAACAGTAAGTTCCTGGACATCTAATTGCACATTTTATTTGATAGATGTTCAAACGATTTAAACTCAGGCAGGTAGATTGTTGAACTATATGACCTTTAGAAATTAGGCTTTCACTTGCATTTTTTAGTAGTCGATTATCTGGTTTATATGTGGAAATACTTTTAAAAACTTGATTGTTTAAAACAAAATGGCATTGTTCCATATATGCAGTGGGACAAGGCTTCTTGTTGTTGTATATGTAGAAATATTTTCCTTAAGCTTTTGAGGGTCAGCTAATCATCCATTTGAAAAAGTTATCAATAAGGGTTTACCAGATAGAGCAAAAATATCTAGGAAGCATTAAGTGGGTGCTTGCTGTCCTTTCTGCAAGTCTTATAGCTGCAGTGTTGACCCTTGACCACTTCATTCCTTTAACAGATTTATAAAGAAAATAAATGAGTGTTTGACTCCTGGTTCTTTTTTCATTTTTCCCTCCTCAGATTGGAAGCTTTTAAACGCATGAGGAGGTGACTGACTGAGTTATATCATCCACCCCGGTAAGACTTGTCAGTCTCAACAAAACTTGTTCCGCATGAAGCAAATATGCCCGTAATATTGGTGACTGGAGTTTTGAGACATCAACGGAAACTTGTTTGGTGCTAAGGCGAACATCCCTCGCCTTTGATCTGTGGAACGCTTTACTAGCTGGTGACATTGAAAGCATATGGCACTAGTGTTGAATATAATATGGGGGAAAATTGTAGAGTTGCCTTATTCGAGCATGACACTGCAAATTCTTCAATGCCACAATTGTATAAATGTGAGTTTTTTTATTGGTTGGTGTGGGGGGGGGGGGGGGGGGGTTGGAACCATTTATGAGAACCATTTATGAGCACACGAGTGAGTGACATAGTTTAAATCGTGTGTCATAAGCAACTTTTATATCTTTAGTGCAAAAGTAAACAGTGTATTACTGATTAAATACATTAATTAATTCTCAATTGTTGGTTATCAACATTCAATTTTGCGTCAACTAGTGGGCATTGTATATGGATCGGTGGAAGCCTACATCATAATGTTCGTCGAATTCGTTCCTTTAAATAATAAACATTGGCTATGTATTGTATCCTTTCAAGACTATATGCTCACAGAGACGCCTCGCGCCTGTCTTCACTATCTTGAACAAACCTTCACAATCAGTTTCAAATATTATGAGCCTTACCACAGTCTCAGCAAACACTCTTATATCAGCAGTCTGAACTTCTTGCTCTTCACCTCCAAAACTCGTCATTTTAGATCATGGATGCAAATTTAGATCACCGCATAGTACAATTTTGCAAGGGCTGATGTGAATGAAGTATAGACATTTGTTTATCAACGTCTCCACGTCACTTCAACTTAGCAACGGACATAAAATCACCCAACCTTGCAAGGTTATGATTAATGAATCACATTTTACTAAATTCATTCTATTACTATGATGTCGTATTTTACTTAGGTTGAGGCAAGTGCTGATTTGAGTGAAAAATATAGAAAAATAAGTGTGTAGGGTTATGAAGTATAAGAAACAATGAAACATGGATATTCCCGGAAATTCCATGCTATTATTAGTTGCCATTAACAAAGCTGAGTACAAATTCTTAAGTGTTTAAACCCCAATGAGAGGGCTTTGCTAAAGCTGCAATTTTTAACATCAAACTGAGATAATCCTATATCAGTATTGAAGGCAATCTATGTCAGGAACATTGGATGAAGAACTTGTGCCATGAGCATTCTCGCAGGACGCTAAGGTGGTCTCCCCAGGTTGAGAACAAGTTATGTTAATCTGTTCTAACACTATGTCGGCAACCTTTGTTGTTGTCACACACCAACTGAATTTCATTCTCAGTAGCCAAAGTTCCCTTAAAATTCCTATATGTAATCTCACTAACTTCCACTGTGGTTTCTCCATCTGCTCCCACATAGTCTTGGTTTATAGCTATTGGTTTCTCAGCTTCCACCAGTGTTATATCCTCAAATGTGATCTTTCTTGCATACCCAGATCCTCCCTGCTCCACAACAATAACTCATTATAAGCATATGTTAGCTTTACACATGATTCAAAGCCAACACTACATATCAATCTTCCATTATATCAGAGATATTATAAGCATGCATGTGTTTCTATTATTCCATATATAATATACATATAGACGGATAGATAGATACCCACCATGTCTTGATTCTGGCTCCATTTGAAGTTCTTGTGAATGTACAGTTCCGGACGTGGATGTCTTCCACGTTGCATGAGATCTCGCCAGTCCGAGGCTGGCAATGCTATAAACGCGTTTACGAATGCATTAGCTTGTTCACCAACACACAACAGAGGTCTGTTTTATTTATTGATGAAAACAAGCAAATTCTTACATCATAAACAGATTTATAACTGCTTTTATTTAATTTTTAAAGTGGGAATAACGAAGGAACTAATGAGTGATAATCACCTGATGCCATGACCAGATCCGCCATAAACACCAGTAATGTTAATGAGAGATGAACCCTTATTAATGGCAATACAGTCATCACTTACGGCGAATATTATATTAAACACCAAGATTAATGATTAAAACACACATTGATATTTAAGGAGGGATGAGGATTCAGAAGGTTCCAAGTTAGTGAATAATGGTGACCAGTTTCAATATTGGAATCCTGAATGATGACGTTGGAAGTCGTGGAGATATCAATCCCATCAGTGTTTGGGCTATCATGAGGCGCTACAACGTGCAAATAGGAGATTTTTGCCCCTTTGAGTTATCTAAGTGTATATGAACTGCTGGGCTGTTTATATGAGTGAGCTCTTAAGTTGTAGATTTTCACATTTGTGAAAACTCAGCCATCTGCAACAAACATTTCATCACAGCATCATTCAAAAAATCTGTGAGCTTTATTATGTAGAGAAGCAAGCTGTGAGAGACTCACATCAGGCCTCTTACATTTGAATTCATAAAAACAGTCCCACCATGGGGCACATTGGCCATCAAGTCCTCCTCCATTCACAAGAAGCCCTTTTATTCCCCCTAAAATGGATCCATCATCCCTTCTTATTGCCTCCTTCCCTTTTCCAACCACTCACTCCTCTCGGCGCAATTAAACTTCCTTCAATCTGCCATTATATCATTATGTCATTACAGAAGAAATGAAATGGTGAAAATGCATATAAGTTGATTGTTTGATTACCTTGAAGTTAATGGCTGAAGACTTGCACTCACCAATGAAAAGTCACAGGTTGCAGCATGGAAGTTGTGTTTAGGTATTAACAGAGTTGGACTGCCCTGCCTTTCCTCACAAACATCCTTCCATGCTCTGAGAAAAGCCTTCTCAGGTTCCCAAATTATTCATAAGTAATTAGCCTGAGAGTATATTCACGGCTACACATTTGGAGTAGTATTTGAAATTTTTAACATTTAAAATTCAATCCCATAATCCATGGGCTAATTTGCCTTAGATAATAATGATAATTAATTAGTTAGATATCATAGTATTGGGAATAATATTTGAAATTTAAAATCTAATCCCATAATTCATGCGCTGATTTGCTTATGCTAATTAATAGGTTAGAGATCATTATAAGTATAGGCATCATAACAGATACTAACATATTTTAAGCATTTTTTCCCTAAAGATATTCATTTTAATCCATAGAAGTTTAAAAATATATTAATATATATTACCACTTATTTTTATGATCATTTAAAATTTATTTTATATTATGATTTTTTTATTAGTTTATCTAAAATATTAATTTTTTATATTTCAATTAAATTATATTATTTTAATATGACCGTCGACCCTAAATTGACCCTGATCCAACTTGTTGACCCTTGAATCACTGTATGGACCGATTTAGTGCCCACTCCGATTTTTTGTTCCTTGATTTTTTTAAAAGATTAAGAAAACTAAATAAGTTATCGAATTATATCATATGTTGTGTATCTTTAGATTATATATTAGTTTATAAATTAGGACAAAATAGTTTAAAGAAAAATGATAAATATAAAATTTTAGAATAATTTAATTAATTTTCTTAATATCTTTTTTTAAAAAAGTATGTCGTATAGAAGTAGTGTAAGCCAAAAATTGTTGGCTAAAAAAAAAAAAAAAAGATAAGCCGAAAATTAATATAAACCTAAAAATAAATTGTTGCCAACAAACTTGCGCGCTTCAGACAGGAAATGGCACGACACCTGCCAAAATCCCAAAAAATAAAAAGGGCCAAAAAGTGGATTGGCAGCGTACGTTATGTCGAAGTTTGAAGTCAACTTTCTCTCATTCGAGCCGTATCAGTCTTCGGGATCAGACATCGTTGTTGTCCAATTTTTACTCATTCCCCTCCTCCTTCCTTCATTTTCCCCCTCCTCTCTGACTCTTCCTTCCTCTTCTCCTCAAGATTCACACCTGTTTCCCGGAAGATCTCTTCCGATTCTTCCCGATATGGACGGCGGTGCGCCACTTTCCTCTGCTGGCTCCGGCGGAACTGGAGGTCCAGCGCCTTTCCTTATCAAGACCTATGAAATGGTCGACGATTCTACCACCGATGATATTGTATCGTGGAGCGCCACCAACAACAGCTTCGTCGTCTGGAATCACCCTGAGTTCGCTCGTCTTCTTCTTCCTACATATTTCAAGCACAATAACTTCTCCAGCTTCATCCGTCAGCTCAATACCTACGTGAGTATATTGCTTACGCCTTCCGCGATAGCGGGTGTCCGAATAATTCTGGATTTGAAATCAGTTCTGGTCATTTTATTTTAGCATATTGCTTCAAAATAATTATCAGTTCTTTCTTGTGGGTTTGTACCTGTTTGGCTACCCTTCTGCTTAAATGCTGAATAATACTCCTCCGGTCCTATAGGACATAGTGTACAATTGCACTTCAAACTATGCCGACCGGAGGTAGTATTTTAATTACTGACAATAGGTTCTGTCAGTTTCAAAAGTTAGTGAATTTGATGGTTTTATCTGCCCTTTTTCCACTGCTTGTACAATTCAACAGTGCAGGTCGTCTTTCTTAGTCGTTGTTTTGTAGTATATTTGTTGTCAGGCAGTCTTAAATTAATTTCCTGCCCTGCAATTGCACCTGCATTTTTTATGTAGCATCATGGTGTGCTTACCGATAGTTTGATGGAGTGCCGATATTTAGTACCTTGCTTGATCCCACGAGGAAGTCAATGCTTTTTACTCGATAGTTGGATGGAGTGCTAGTATTTGCTAGTTATTATTATTGTCTGGAAGGGGACTTGATCCTTTGTTAAACTTAAATTCCTTGACATTTGAATCTAGTGAACTGGTTGCTACTTCTTTTAGCTGTGCAGTTGGCAGGGTTCACAGTCACCCAATTAGTCAATGTATACAAGTATATGCCTAGGCCCTGGACCATCAATTTCATGATACTGTTAGTTTGGAGGTTAATTTGTGTGTAGGTTGGAAATTTGGTCGGTATCTTTGCAATATTCAGGATTAAAAACGTTTGGTAAATTGTTAACATCCACTGTAGAAACTGGAAAGGCTTGAGCTGGTATGGAGTTGGTTTCTTTCTTTGCATATTACATTGCTTTAATCAATAATGACTTGGGGAAAATACCGTAGGTTTCTTCTTTATTAGTTCTTCAACTATATATGTTGTATACTTTTATCAGTTATGCTCCCATCTAGATGTTTATGCTAAACTTCTTAATTGAAGCATTTCGACTCTACTCAAGGGTAGCTGGGTAGGAGCTTATATCAACACAGAAGGTCTTTTTTGTTGTTTTTGCTTCCTGCTGATGTGGAAATGGCTGCTTGTTGTTTCAAACACTCGTATATCTACCAAGTTAGCCATTGTTTAAAAAATTCTTAATCATTGTTTCATGTTGTGCAGAAGTATACAGCTGTTTCTAACAAGCTTGTCGAGATTGGCTCTTACATAGAATCCAGAAGGGATTAAAAAAGATAGAGTCTTATGATTGAATTGAGGAAACGGGATCCTATCCCCTCTCTCTATGTATATAAATAAAATTCTTGATAAACTAATGAAGCCACATTATTCCTCATTAAAACTAGTAAAAAGTAAGTCCCAATATCTCATACATAATTGAAACAGCATGTTACCAAAGTAATAATACCCATGCCTTAAAACTAGTAATATGAGATAGAAGTCTCAAATCACATGATAAAAACAATGATTGATGATACATAGACTCATTCAATAATCAAGTCCGTCCAACAAATTTCAAGAGAATCAATAGTCAAGACTCAAGACACAACAATAACCAAATATGAGCTAAATCAGAGGGGAGGCCACATTTAGTAACTTAGCTAAAGAGGTTCATTCTGGCCTTGAAAATGGTTCATCTTATTAAGTCAAATAAAGGACAGGCAATATATTGGCCTTCATGTTGTTAATAAATCTAGAGCCATCGCTGGAATTGCACAAATCCTTCCCCCTTTGTTCTCCGAGAATGAAATAAAGTGCAACTGACTTTTAAGTCTCACTAGCTGAAAAATATAATTCACATAACGGCATTATGTGAATGTCACATGTGACGTTGGAAATTTGATGAGTTGAGTCGTATGCAGACTACCACAGGAGACTGTATGTCATATCCAGATTGTAACTAAATATATGTTCTATTCTAGTTGAATTTGTTTTATTAATAATGGCCAAACCTGAAGGGAAATCCACTCTTATACTTTTTTCCCTTATGAGAGGAGTTACTTTTACCTTGTTTGTGTACTTCAATATTCTTCTCCTGTTATATATATAATTATATACCTCAAAAAAATTATTGATTGAAACATGCATATTAATTCATGTCACTTTGCTGGTTGCTAAATCACTTTTTCCTTGTACTAGTCCTAGCCATGTTGAGCATTTGTCACTGTAATCTTATACCATAATAATGCTGCTATTACTTGTTAGAAATACATCGTTGCATCCCTTTTTCAGTCATGCCTATTTGGTTAACATTGTTCTGTGAATTTGGAGCCCCTAAGGTGTTGTTCGTTTCAATGTGTTCTACTGTCAGGGATTTCGGAAAATTCATCCTGAGCGGTGGGAGTTCGCTAATGATGATTTTGTAAAAGATCAAAAGCATCTTCTCAAGAATATTCACCGCAGGAAACCTATCCACAGTCACAGCAATCCTCCAGGCTCTGGTGTGGACCCAGAACGAGCAGCATTTGAGGACGAAATAGAGAAACTTACACGTGAGAAATCTGCTCTTGAATCCAACATCATCAGATTTAAACAACAATCGGCTATAAAGCTTCAGCTGGAAGATCTGTTGCAGCGATTAGACAGTGTGGAGAAGAGACAGAAGAATTTGCTGAACTTCTTTGAAAAGTATCTTCAGAATCCTTGTTTTGTTGAACATCTTTCACGGAAACTTGATTGCATGGATTTATCAGCATATAATAAGAAAAGAAGATTACCTCAGGTTGATCACTCGGCGCCTGTTGGTGAAAGTAACTTGGTTGAAAATCATGGCAATTTTAGAACAGAATTTGGCACTGTCTTCCACCAAGATTTCTCAAATAAACTCAGATTGGAGTTATCACCAGCTGTATCAGATATGAATTTGGTATCACGTAGCACTCAGAGTTCCAATGAAGACGGGGAAAATCCACAGAAGAGGCCATCTGAAGGAACGCCCAAAGGAGTGCAGACAAGAACAACTCTTGCATTTGGTCCTGAAACATTAGAGCTTGCAGATACTGGAGCGTCTTTTTCTTTCAAGATGGATTCATGCCCATCACAAAGAGCAACAACTGCTGAGAGCACAAAACTACACTCTTTGCATCTAAGTAATGAAGAAGGTGACAGTCACATATCTTGCCATCTAAATTTGACTCTGGCATCTTCTTCTTTACAAGTTAACAGAAATCCATACTCGGCTAGATCACCCCAAATAGACTGTCAGGAAATAGGCAAATTGGCGGAATCAAGATTTCAGGAAAACGATAAAGATTCTAACAGCGGAGTTCCTTCAACCAGAAATCCAGCTCATGACGTTGCCAATTTAGCTTCCTCACAGTCAAAGGAGACACCAAGCAGCAACCAAGCGCCACCAGCTGCTCCAGCCAGAGTAAATGATGTGTTCTGGGAACAGTTCCTTACTGAAAGACCAGGTTGTTCGGACAATGAAGAGGCAATATCCAACTACAGAGCAAATCCATGCGAAGAGCAAGACGAAGGGCGATCAATTCCTGGAATCTCCAGAAATGTTAAGAATATGGATCGGCTCACACTTTGATCACGTTGTCTTATATCCTCCATCAGATTTAGAGAAGCTTCGCCTGGTTATGTAGATGACAAGTGAGATTTGCATCATAAATATACATATATATACATGTATTAACTTTTAACAGTTGCAATTGAACAACAGTGTATGTTACCTACTTGGAAGTTTTGTAGATATCTGGATTTCTGAATGGTTTCCTGTTAACCACGCCGAGCGTAATGCACGAATCAATGAAGCGCTTGATACTGACAAGGAATTACGAATTAATTTTAAACTGAATTTGTGAGTTGTTATTATGACTGAGAGTTGGTTTGAATCATGAATTGAAAAAATTCTGTCCTCTCGCCTCGCTTGGTGGGCTGGCTGATGCTTCCTCTCAACAATCTACAGTGTCTGTAAATTAAAATGAATTTTGCTAAAAAATTAGGCGGGGTTGTTTTAGATTATTTTGACATTAGTGAACAATGCGAGGAATAACTATCGAATGGAATTTCTTGAATATTCTTAAACGAGAAGGACGCAAAGAATTTAAGGCATGGACGATTAGGACAGAAGCGCACTATAACTGCTCATTCGCACAATGATTTTCTTCTCTTAAAATAAGGATCGTCTGAACTTTTATCACAAAATATTTAATAAAGTTAATGAAGTAGTATTGTATTAAAAAAAATTAGTTTGATAATTTAAATATATTAATTTAATAATATAAATATCAAAACCTCAATTTCATTTGGAACGATTTTTCTGTGTATTTTAATTTAATAATCTAATTATATGATATTAAAAAAATTAGATTATTAAATATGCATATATTAGTTGTATAATCGTAACTTGAATTTGTTACGTTAGTAATATTAATGGTGTTAAAAATATGAGGTTTACACTTCTTATGTTGTATGAGAAAAAGAAGATTCCTACACACACATGAAATGGTGGGACCCACATCTTTTTTAAAAAAAAAAACTCAAACATTGAAGGGTAAAGGAGCAAAAATACACACGTATGCTTTCCCTCGAGCGCCCAACACCATATGCTTTCCGAAGAAGCAAAAATGCACATGAGCTCTCAAAATGGGTGCAAAAATCCCATCACAGTTAACTTCCTTTAACCGAAGTTAAGTACGATACCGAAAATACCAAAATACCCTTGAACTAAAAAAAAAAAAAAAAAAACTCTCGGTTGCGTCTTCTCCTTTCTCCTAGTTTGCATTGTTCATTTTCCGGAACCCATTTTTCCTACCATTGTTACACACTTCATCCAAATCAACAAAATCATCAACAAAGATTTTGAAACCCAGATTGGAAAAATGAACAATAACCCATAAATATAGAAAAAAACAAAATAATCATCCAAATCAACAAAATCATCAACAATGAAGCTATCGAACCCGAGATCTAAGAAAAATGAACAATATGCTTTGGCTCGATTTTTACCCTCTCCTTCGATTTATTTTTTGGTTGAGATAGAAAAAACCAAAAAAAAAAAAAAAACTAGAGCATAAATGATGAAGGAAGAATAAGAACCCAAAAATATTTAGAACCACCTCTGTCGTGACTAGTCGCGGTGAGCTCCTCTTCACCATAGGCACCACCGTTAAAAGCTTTCAAGAGGGAAAAAAGACAGAGTGCGTCGCGATCGAAAGAGTCGAACCAGAGAGCTCAGATCGGACCTTCCTCCCATCACCTTCCTCAGCTGCGTTGGAGAAACAGGAGAGAGCCCGAGAGCTCAAAACAACCACCATCACTCACCGCCAACACCACCCATCGAGCTGTACTTCATCACTGCCATCGAAGGTGGAGTATAGGAGGATTGATTTTGGAAGATAGAAAGTTCGACGCCGCCGTTGGCATCTAAGAAGAGAATGGAGAAGATGAAGGAGGAAGGAGAGTGAGACGGGGGAGACGCCGACGCCGACGAGGATTCAGATCTGAAGAGGAAAAGTGGATGTGAAAAGGGAAGGTGGCATCTGAAAAGAAAGAGGGAGGGTAAAGTTGGCAATTAGAAAAAGTTTGATATTTTTATTTTTTTAAATTGCGTGGGGCCCACCCTGAAATTAACGTCAGTTAGGAGAACTTAACAGTATGGGTATTTTTACACCCATTTTGAGAGCTCATGTCCATTTTTGTTTCTTCTCGGAAAGCATATGGTCTTTGGACGCTCCCGGGTAAAGACACGTGTATTTTTGCTCCTTTACCCAACACTGAAATGGTGGGACCACATCTTTTTGTATCTATGACATGAGAATACACTTCTCCTACAATATGGGAAGTATATTTCCCTAAAAAAATAGGATCAAAAGTATATTTTATAAAACTAAGAAATCAATAGTATATCTTTGATAAAATTTAAAGCACTGAAGGTATAAACTTAATCTAAAAAATGACTTATTTTCGAAGATTTTGAAAAAATGAATGTTTTTGTGAGGAAAAATATTAAACTGGCAATCATTAACATGGCACTGAGTAGCTCACAGTGCATCACTGCACTAAAATATGGACTAAAAAGTCGAAACCTGTACAGTCCCCTCTGTTCCTCAGTGCTTCCCAATTTATGACTCCCCAACCCCCGGACCCAAAACCAAAACGTTTCTCGCTTTCACGAAACTCGCAACGCGACAGCCACAAATCTGAAAAACCCAGAAATCGGGCAATGTCGCAACCCTCCTTCATTTTCTGGACTTATATCTGCCTCTCCCTCGTTTTCCTCCACACCCATCTTCGTCTCTGCGACGGTGTCTCTGTTGTAGTTGACCTAAATTTGCTGGAGCACGGCGAATTCCATGTTATGACGAAAAGGGTTTGCACTAAAAGCATTGGAGAGTGCCTCACAGATCCTCAGATGGATTCTGACTCAAACAGGAGACTTTTGGCGATGCAGAAAAGGTACATTAGCTATGAGACTCTGAGGAGAGACATGGTTCCTTGTGATAGGGCTGGGTCTTCTTACTACAATTGTCACTCCACTCCGGCCAATCCCTATAATAGAGGCTGTGAGGTCATCACTGGATGTGCTAGAGGTATTCGAGGTATCAACGCTTGATCTATTTCACCATCCAGCAAACTGAGAGTCTCAATCTCTTGTTTTGTTGTTTTGTTTTAGAGATAATATCATGAATTTGCTTTTAGAAAGCATATGTTTTGTAACATATAATAAAGGATCTAACTTTTATTTCTTTACTGGTTGACCGTTGTAGTAAATGACTGCCCACAACATTTGTATCCCTAGAGATGTTGTTCTGTTGAATTGCCTTCGAAGGTCCCTTCAATTGGAATGGAATCTCTTTTTTTTAAGAAAAAGAAAAAACTCTTGTGAAAGTTAACTGAAATTTCATGCAGAAGCTATTAAACAAGTAAGGGAGAAAAAATGAACAGCTTGGAACACTTGAATTCCAATTTTGCTATCGCTATCCCCACCCTGTTGTTGGATTCGCTGTTGAACCATATATTTGTTCTCATGTCTCTTATGAATTCCTCCTAGGTCAACGTTATAGTCACTGACTTTCTTGATTCTTTCTACTGTCATGCTGTGGAATCTAAACGTGGCATGGTTTTTCTCTACGAAATGATTTTCTTCCTTTTCCACATGGGGTTACTGCCCATTAATCATTGTTGGTTCCCAGTTATAGATTCATGTGAAAATGCTTTTGTTTTACAACTTAGTTTCAAAAAATTGCCTTAAGAAAAACCTTTTCTCAGTTATGCTATTAATTTGACATAGAAATAGTAGAGATAACGGATCCTTGGCAGATAGTAATTAAGAATTGAAGCAACAACGATATTTGTCTTGGTCGTTACTTGTAGTGTACGCTGCGTGACTTTTCAATACCTGGAACGCTGAATTGCTCATCAGGTCAAACAGTATTACGTAGTTGACGCTCGTATAAAATAAAATCTGATCAGTAAGAAAAAGAATGATTAGGGGAATGATGAAGTCTTAAAACAAATCAGATTCAAAGACATAATCAAATCATTCAACGAAATTTTAATTTGAGTTTGACCAATAAGTATTTGATTTTTTTCCTTCAGTGTTGGGTTTGCAATCAGTATTTACTTTCAAAGCAAACAAAGGAGCCGAGCAACAACAACAACAACAACAACAAAAATACCAGTCAGTCAGCTAAAAATTCAAGAGTTAGCAATATTACCCCCTCCGCTCCTAATTATAGGAACATTTTTGTAGTGTAAATTGTACTATAAAGTGTTCCTATAATTAGGACCAGACTAAAGATAGTATTTACTTTTCTTTTTTAATGTCCGATGATAATTGGGTTTCGTTGAATTTTATTGCGGCTTACTTCTAGTCTTTAGTCTTATTTATTCACTGTGTTACTATAAAAGTTTGAATAAAAAGGTTAAACTAGTTTAAATATATATGTTTTGTGAAACTAATCAACTTGACTATGTCAATTTGCAAGTAATTCTTATGGGAACGTGATATATAAGCAAATATTTCCTGAGCACGGTTGTTTTTTAAAAAAGAAAAAAGACTTAGTTACAAAAGCTAGCTTGCCAAAAATAAAAGCCTCTTTACCTTGCAATTCTCATGCATTCACATTTTAACAAACTTTTGATTAAAAAAAAGTTGCACCGTTTATATCTCATGAATTTTTAAAATTTTTATATTATAGGTAATAACTGAGGTACTTATGGTTGACACATACTCAGATTTGTTGGGTTTAACTATAATAAAATTTGTCTTTTTCAATAAATTATTCATTGAGGTGGTAAGCGATCCCACTCTCAGAGGAAAAAAAACACAAATTCAAATATGAGAAAGGAAAGTGTACTTATTAAGAGAGATGAAAATATTCTGCACTCCAAGAACGAAAGGATTATAACCTTGATCAAACTAAAAAAACATGGTCTTTTAAGTTTTAATACAACTGCTCTGCCCCTTCTCTCAAGGCACTTTCTTTTAGGGTACTAGTATTTTGTTTTGAAATAGAATTTCATATGAAATGTTGAAGTAAGGAAGCATATGGTTTTCCTTCCTGTACCTCCACAATTGAATCTTTTAATTATCAGGATTTACATTTCTTCGAGTCCTCCAAAAAATTAATGTATTTCAGCATGTCTTCAATAACCAGTGTGGCTTTCTATATGAATTAGACGCGAACCTCACGTCGCTTTCTATGAAATTCATAAAGTAATTAATGATTTCCATCCATAAATTCATTCATGGTTTGATTTGAATCTGAATTAAATTTAGTTGATTTTTTCCTGGGATGTTGGCCCTTCCATCACTGGTATTCCTTTCGTATCCAAGGAGCCAGGGACCACAGCAGCACAACACTTTGAATAAAACAGTCATTGACCCAAGAGTTCAACTAAAAATCCAATATTAAATGGAATTCAACAAAAACCTATCACAGGTGGAAGCAAGACGCATGGATCAAGTTCAAGTTCCAATTCAAGGAGCTGCTGAAGCAGAAAACTGGAGTGAGAGATCCAATCATGAGCATCAGATTCTGAAAGCACACCAATTCTTTATCACCCACCGTAATAATCCACCTCCACAACCAAAGTTCCTCTGGGAGAAAAACACTAAGCTCCTATTTGACCTGAAAAGGGCTGTTCAAAATGGAAATATACATAGCTTTGTTGAAAGTTTGGAGCAGGTATGTGTGGGGAAGAAGGTATTTTTGTCTGCCATTTTTCATCAAGCCATGCCAGCAGGTGACTCGCTGCTTCATGAGGCTGCCTATTTTGGAAGAGCAGACGTTGCAGAACTGATTGGCCTTCACTTTCCTCATCTTCTTACCCACAGAGACATGAAGCTTGGTGATACTCCACTTCATGTTGCTTCCAGAGCAAACAGCTTTCAAGTTATCAGAGTCATTCTCTCCCTCTATGCACAAAAGTCGGTATTGGTTGATGGAGATGAACAGATCATAACAAGATTGGTCAATAAATATGGAAATACAGCTTTGCATGAGGCTGTTTGTAAGAAGAATGTTGATGGAGTCAAACTTCTCTTCTCTGCAGATAGGTGTGTGGCTCATTATCTGAACAGAAAAAGTCAGTCACCTTTGTATTTGGCAGTCCTGAATGGAAGTAAGGAAATAATAAATGTTCTGTTGGAAGCTCCATTTCCTGAAGACAAGCTCCTCTCTAATTGCCAGGGAATCTCTCCTCTGCATGCTGCCATTGACACACAGAATGGAGGTATATATATACACACACTCACTTTATTTTCTCTGTTATACCCTTTAATTAGGGAACATTGATACAAATATGGAAGAGTTATATATTTTTCTGAAACTAGGTTTGCTGTCTTTATCAACTACCACTTGATTGAATGGTTGGATTGTGCACCTTTTCTACAAATATAGAGTTAGAATTCTGCTTTAGCTATAGGTTATAAAACTGTCCTTCTGAAGCATCTTAGTCAGCTATTTTATAACAAGTACCATTAACATCAGACAATGTTGGATGTGCAATTCAGGATTTCAGAGATTCAATTAATTATTATCATTTGAAATTTTCTGTCATGAAGGAACTTAAAACTGGGTTTTTGACCAAAATAAGAACAAAAAAAAAAAATTACCAGATTAGAGCACTTCTGAAAATATTTATCGAGTAATGCAGTCCCGAGAAAGTATTTACCAATGTAATGCGTCAAACCTGGGGTTTGACGACGCCTGGTCACGTCGGGGGTACTGACGCCACCCCTGATGAGACATTGTTGACGCAAAGTGGCGTCAACACTGTTGACGCCACTTTGTGTCAACAGTAATTGACGCCCTTTTGGGCGTCAATTCAAAGGCCTTTAGGTGCCAATTAAATTTGCGCCCTAAAGGCGTCATTTTTTTTTTTTAAAAAAAAATATAATATTATAATATAATTATAAATAATAATTATACTTAATTATAAATAATAATTTCAATTAAAAATTAAAAATTAAGGAAATTAAAATTTATTATAAAATATGTAATTTAATAACTCCTTAAGTTTGTTTTTAGCTAGCTTATCGATTTTTTTTTTTTTTTTTTACTTTAAAAAGATCTGTCCTTCGAGATTATGTGCTTGAGAATAATTATATCGTCGCTAGATGCCAAATCAAAACTATTTTAGACATTCACCATTATTATAGTGTCCTTTTGGAATTAATTGGGGATCAAAATAAAAAGTGGGTTTGATCATTGAAAAACATAAAATGATCAAACCCACCTTTTATTTTAATCCCTGTCAATTCGAGGAAGGATATTATAATAATGGTGAATGTCTAAAATAGTTTTGATTTAAGCATCTAGCAGACGCTTATAATTATTCCGACACTCGCATATAATTCAAGGACGGTCTTTAAAGTAAAAAAAAAAAAAAAAAAAAAAATAAGCTAGCTAAAAACAAACTTAAGGGGTTATTAAATTACATATTTTATAATAAATTTTAATTTCCTTAATTTTTAATTTTTAATTGAAATTATTATTTATAATTAAGTATAATTATTATTTATAATTTAAAATTATATTATAATATTATATTTAAAAAAAAATGACGCCTTTAGGCGCTAATTTAATTGGCACCTAAAGCGCTTTTTGAATTGACGCCCAAAAGGGCGTCAATTAATATGGGCGTCAACAGTGTCTCGTCGAAGTGGGTGGCGCGCACCTCGACGTGACAGATGCTAGTCAAACCCTCGAGGTTTGATCGCATTAATTTGGTAAATACTTTTTTGGATCGCATTACTCGATAAATATTTTCAGGAAGTCTTTCTAATCTGGTAATTTTTTTTTTTTTGGTTCTTATTTTGGTCAAAAACCCACTTAAGACTAGGACTCTCTCTGACAAAGACAAGTAAGTTCTTCCAGATTCATCTGACTATGCAACAGTGAAACTTGATGTAAACTCTTCTCAAAATTCCAATTGAATATTGACGTGAGACACTAGTGTTTTCTCACTTCAAAGTGAGACCCTAAAGACATCTCTCAGGCAAATTTTCAATTATATCTTTCATAACAGCCAGTTTTTACTGATTGCAGGTTTGATAAAGGACATAGCAACCAGAAAAACAGAGCTAATGTATTTAAGAGACGAAGAGGGAGGAACTCCTTTACATTACGCATCATTTATTGGTTACGTAGAAGGTGTTCGTATCCTACTAAACAAGGCTGCTCTAAGTGCATTAGAACAGAATGCAAAGGGCCAACTTCCTATTCACCTTGCTTGCAAATGGGGTCATGTTAAGGTGGTCAGGGAATTCCTCGGAAAACAATGGGCCGATGATCCTAGATTATTGCTCAATCATAAAGGTCAAAATGTTCTTCACGTTGCAGCAAAGAACGGACGACCTGACGTGGTAAATTATTTATTGAGGAACTACAAAAGAATTGACATAAACGAGAAAGACCAAAAGGGAAACACCCCTCTGCACTTGGCTTCCAAAAAATCTTTCCCCAACATTCTTTTCTCCCTGACACGCGATAAGAGAATTGATCTGAATCTCATAAACTATAAAGGCTTCACAGCACTAGACACACTTCAGTTAGAAATGTATCGTGAAACACCAATTTCACTAATACAGGTATCATAGAGATGTTAATCAATAAAATCAGGACTTGTACATTGTACACATGTTCTAATATTCTCACATTTTTTATGTAGTTCCTGTCCAGAGCCATATTTGATTCTGTGGATGCACCTATGAGTGACAAGGCAAGAAGTTTGATTCGTGAACGGAGGAAAGCACCAAAACTGAAATGGATAAAGCAAGGAGCAAACACACTGATGCTGGTGGCTATTCTGATAGTGACAGTGACATTTTCAGCTGGCTTCGTTGTGCCTGGCAGTGTTTACAGTTCTGATGGTTCTCAAGTCACCGATAAAGGGATGGCAGTGTTGGGTAAGAGAACCATGTTTAAGACATTTGTGATTTTCAACACAGTAGCCATGTACTGTTCTACACTTGGATCCCTGCTTCTAATGTGGGCACAATTTGGTGACTTTTATTTAGCGAGAAGTGCTTTCTTCTGTGCGTTTCATATGATAGGTTTAGCTCTGGCCACCATGAGTTTAGCGTTCGCCGCCGCTGTACGCCTGGTTGTGACCAATGTTTCATGGCTTTCTCAACTTGTAACGTCCATCGGAGTCATCTTCTTTTCCTTCATATTGGGTCACTATGTTGCGGCTATTTTTCTGTTAGGTTTCCACGGAGGTGTCCTCGGACGCCAGCTGAGCAATATTTTTATAAGGATTTTCATTTTGGTGTATGAAAGAACTCCCAAGATAATGTCTAGGTTCGAAATTTAACAAGTTTCTTCCAAAATGGATTATATTGAGCGTATGACCTCTATATTTCCAGTTATTACATGTCGGCTAAGACTAGTCAACACCTGTATATTATTGATAAGAGACTTTTTTAGTAATTAGATCCGTTGCTTTATCCAGATTGTCTGATTCTCCCTTAAACTAGTAATAAACCATCTTTCTTCCCTTTCACACAGATCACGAGGTCAGAAAAGAAATGCGTAAAGGGTAAATGGGTCAAATCAGCAACACTTGTCGAAGCTGTCATCAACCTTTGCCCAATTGGGAAACAAAGAAACGAACCAAGCGCAGAAAACATAACGATGACGCCATTTAACTTTTAAGTTTTAATACAAGTGCTCTCAAGACAGTCTATTTTAAAACATTTTTTTCACATAGAATTTCATATGAAATATTGAAGAAACGAAGCAGTTGGTTTTTACTTCCTGTACTGCCACAACCACAATTGAAGCTTTTTAATTATCAGAATTTGCAGAAAACTAAATAAATTAATTTACCCAGCTTAAAAAGACCGGCGTTACCTAGCATCTGTAACTACAGGGTAGAAAGAAGAAAAAAGATAAAAATGGTAAATCATTCATTTCTTCGTTGATTACATCAGTGCCACTAGAGTTTGTAGTTGTCCTGAGACCCCTGTATGTTCTGAGCGAAAAAAAAAAAGACCCCTGTATGAACAAGAAGGAATCAGAAAAGGACACGTGCAAGGGAAAAGCAATATTCTAGAACAATCATGCTTGTGAGCCCTTTTGAGTCTGAGGGGGATTTATGTAATTCTACTACTAAATTTATTTAAGCTAACAAACATTGACCGAGGAGGTCAACTAGAAATCAATATAAATGAACCTACCACTGGTGCTTGGGTGGGAGGAAGACAAATGGATCAAGTTCAAATTGCAATTCAAGGAACTGAAGCAGCAAACTGCAGGGAGAGATGCAATCATGAGATTCTGAAAGCACACCTTTTCTTCACCACGCACTGTAAAAGCCCACCTGCTCAACCAAAGTTCCTCTGGGAAAAAAACACCCAACTCTTATTTAAACTGCAAAAGTCTGTCCAAAATGGAGATATCCATAGCTTTGTTGAAAGTTTGAAGAAGGTATGTGAGGAGAAGAAGGTAATTTTGTCAGCCATTTTTCATCAAGCCATGCCAGCAGGTGATTCACTGCTTCATGAGGCTGCCTATTTTGAAAGAGCAGAGATAGTGAAACTGATTGGCCTTCACTTTCCTCAGCTTCTCACCCACAGAGACATGAAGCTTGGTGACACTCCACTTCATGTTGCTTCCAGAGCAAACAGCTTACAAGTTATCAGAGTCATTCTCTCCCTCTTCGCACAAAAGTCGGTATTGGTTGATGGAGATGAACAGATCATAACAAGATTGGTCAATAAATATGGAAATACAGCTTTGCATGAGGCTGTTTGTAAGCAGAATGTTGATGGAGTCAAACTTCTCTTCTCTGCAGATAGGTGTGTGGCTCATTATCTGAACAGAAAAAGTCAGTCACCTTTGTATTTGGCAGTCCTGAATGGAAGTAAGGAAATAATAAATGTTCTGTTGGAAGCTCCATTTCCTGAAGACAAGCTTCTCTCTAATTGCCAGGGAATCTCCCCTCTGCATGCTGCCATTGACACAAAGAATGGAGGTATATATATATATGTATATACACACTTACTTTATTTTCTCTGTTATACCCTTTAATTAAGGAACATTGATACAAATATAGAAGACAGTTATATATTTTTCTGAAAACTAGGTTAGCTGTCTTTATCAACTACCATTTGATTGAATGGTTGGATTGTGCACCTTTTCTACAAATATAGAGTTAGAATTCTGCTTTAGCTATAGGTTATAAAACTGTCCTTCTGAACCATCTTAGTCAGCAATTTTATAACAAGTACCATTAACATCAGACAATGTTGGATGTGCAATTCAGGATTTCAGAGATTCAATTAATTATTATCATTTGGAATTTTCTGTCATGAAGGAACTTAAGACTAGAACTTTCTTTGACAAAGACAAGCAAGTTCTTACCAGATTCATCTGACTATGCAAGAGTGAAACTTGATGTAAACTCTTCTAAAAAATCCTGTTGAATATTGACATGAGATACTGGTGTTTTCTCACTTGAGAGTGAGACCCTAAAGACATCTCTCAGGCCAATTTTCAATTATATCTTTCGTAACAGTCAGTTTTCACCGATTGCAGATTTGATAAAGGACATAGCAACCAGAAAAACAGAGCTAATGTATTTAAGAGGCGAAGATGGAGGAACTCCTTTACATTACGCAGCATTTATTGGTTACGTAGAAGGTGTTCGTATCCTACTAAACAAATCTGCTCTAAGTGCACTAGAACAGAATGCAAAGGGCCAACTTCCTATTCACCTTGCTTGCAAATGGGGTCATGTTAAGGTGGTCAGGGAATTCCTCGGACAACAATGGACCGATGATCCTAGATTATTGCTCAATCATAAAGGTCAAAATGTTCTTCACGTTGCAGCAGAGAACGGACGACCTGATGTGGTTAATTATTTATTGAGGAACTACAAAAGATTTGACATAAACGAGAAAGACCAGAAGGGAAACACCCCTTTGCACTTGGCTTCCAAAAAATCTTTCCCCAACATTCTTTTCTCCCTGACGCGCGATGAGAGAATTGATCTGAATCTCATCAACTATAGAGGCTTCACAGCACTAGACACACTTCTCTTAGAAATGTATCGTGAAACACCAGTTTCACTAATACAGGTATCATGGAGATGTTAATCAATAAAATCAGGACTTGTACATTGTACACATGTTCTAATATGCTCATATTTTTTATGTAGTTCCTGTCCAGAGCTATATTTGATTCTGTGGATGCACCTATGAGTGGCAAGGCAACAAGTTTGATTCGTGAACGGAGGAAAGCACCAAAACTGAAATGGATAAAACAAGGAGCAAACACACTGATGCTGGTGGCTATTCTGATAGTTACAGTGACATTTTCAGCTGGCTTCACTGTGCCTGGCAGTGTTTACAGTTCTGATGCTTCTCAAGTTACTGATAAAGGGATGGCAGTGTTGGGTAAGAGAACCATGTTTAAGACATTTGTGATTTTCAACACTGGAGCCATGTACTGTTCTACGCTAGGATCCCTGCTTCTGATGTGGGCGCAATTTGGTGACTTTTATTTAGCGAGAAGTGCTTTCTTCTGTGCGTTTCATATGATAGGTTTAGCTCTGGCCACCATGAGTTTAGCGTTCGCCGCCGCTGTACGCCTGGTTGTGACCAATGTTTCATGGCTTTCTCAACTTGTAACGTCCATCGGAGTCATCTTCTTTTCCTTCATATTGGGTCACTATGTTTCGGCTATTTTTCTGTTAGGTTTCCACGGAGGTGTCCTCCGTGGCCGGCTGAGCAATATTTTTATAAGGATTTTCATTTTGGTGTATGAAAGAACTCCCAAGATAATGTCTAGGTTCGAAATCTAATAAGGGTCTTTCAAAGGCGGCCACCTGGAGCCAAGTTATCTTATGTATTTATATATATATATATATATATATATATATATATATATAATATTTTATTTATAAAAGCCAATAAATTAACTATATAGAAGTTTAAATATATATATATATTATAATATTTTATTTTAGCCAATAATTTAACCCCAACTAAGTATTTTATTCTGCATATTTTATTCTTTCTAATGACGATAATATTGTGTTGATTAATGAAAATTTTGGGTAAATCTTGAGTTTTGACAATAAATGACTATATATATGTAGATAATGGTTAATGGCTAATTTTGATCGATTTGGATTTATTATTTGGTTGTCTTATGATTTTATAATGAATTTCTCTTAAAAAAATTTAGATTATAATAAATTATTTGTTTAGCTGAAATTGAATAAGATCTTTATTTTTTAAAAAATATTTTTTGGGGTTCATCTTATATTTTTTTTATTTTTTTCAATTATTTTATTTTGAAGTAGGTGGAATACGCATTGAAGTGTTAATTTTATTAAATTTCATTATACATATAATTATTAGAATTGTATTTGTGATATCTTTAAGATAATGTTTGGTTTATTGCTCATTGAATTTGTAAGAGTAAAAAAAATTCTTATTTGAGATACCTCTTGAAAATGTTATCATCTTATATCTTACTTTGATTTATAATTGTCAGTTATTATTTATTTATCTTTTCAATATTATACGATATTATTTAGTAAATAGTTTAATATATTAGTTTTTTATCCGAGTCAAATTCCGTCTTTGCTCATCGGCTCTATATTTCTAGTTATTACGTGATGGCTAAGCCTAGGGAAAAGCACCAGAGTAGGGTCTTTTAGCAAAAAAATGTGCCAAACTAAAAACAGTTTTAAAAATATTTAAAACTAAAGTTATTTTGGGGGAGTCGCATAGCATGGTACGACGCCACTATTAGTGGCGTCGGGATGTCGACGCCAGCCACACTTAGTGGTGTAGTGTGGCATTTAATGGATGCCACTTTTTAAAGTGGCGTCCATTTATTTAAAAAAATAAAAATAAATTAATAGATGCCACTTTTTAAAGTGGCGTCCATATAAAAATAATAAAAATTTTATAATTATATCTAAAATTATAAATAATAATTTTAATTAATTATAAATAATAATAAAAATAATTTTAATTAATAATTAAGAGAATTAAAATATTTAAAATTTATTTTTAATTTATGAGGCCGCTTAACCCTGTGAGATCTGGGTGATGGACATCTCAAAATCTCTGTGAGGCCTCAAAGACTTATATCTCTCTCCACACATGATTTGTGATCGGTGTATTCTAGCACCTTCTCTATTGGTGCTTTTCCCCTCGAAGTTTGGCTGCACCTTATCATAGATGCTTACCTTTTCAAAGTTTAAACTTTTAAATGGTATATTTATTAAAACTATAAAAGTTTAAACCTTGAAATGTGAAGCCAAACTTTGAGGGAAAAACACCAATAGAGAAGGTGCAGCAGTCACACCGATCACAAGTTGTGTGAAACACAGAAATTATAAGTCTTTGAGGGTATGGCGAGCCTCAGCGAGATATTTTGAGAGATGTCCACCACTCGATCTCACGGGTGAAGAGGCGAGCCTGTAGTTTAAAATAAATTTTAAATATTTTAATTTCTTAATTATTAATTAAAATTATTATTTATTTTTTTATTATTTATAATTAATTAGAATTATTATTTATAATTTTAAATATAATTATAAAATTATTATTATTATTTTTTATAATTGGACGCCACTTTAAAAAGTGGCATCCATTAATTTTTTTTTAAAAAAATGGGCGCTACTTTAAAAAGTGGCATCCATTAAATGCCACACACCGTTGACGCCACTAAGTGTGGTGGCGTTACGTCGACGCGACACCCAATAATGTCAAATACCCTGATGCCACTAATCTTGGCGTCATATCACACAACGCGACTCCCCCAAAATAACCTTAGTCCGATAAATATTTTTAAAACTGCTTTAGTTTGGTACATTTTTTGCTAAATGGTGCTTTTCCCCTAAGTGTAGTCAACACCTATATATTATTGATAAGAGACTTTTTCAGTAATTAAATCCATTGCTTTATCCAGATTGTCTGATTCTCCCATAAACTAGTACTCCCATTTTTTTAAGTCACCAACTAATAATTCTTACAAACTAATAAAACAATTAAAGTATTAAATTTATTCTAAAATTTAAGTAATTTTTAATATTATTCCTATTTATTATTTTAAATTTTAATATTATATTAATTATTACTCACTCACTACCTTATTAATTATAGGCTTATATAAAATAAAATATTTAATGCTATTTAAAACAAGCAAATACTTACTCCAACCCAAATTATAAAAATACTTTTATAGTATAAATTATACTTATAAAAGATTCCTATAATTAAAACCGGCGATAATACATTATTAATTGATGCCAATTGCCAAAGTAGATGAGTAATAAACTAATAACTATCTTTCTTCCCTTTCACACAGATCACGAGGTCAGAAAAGAAATGGGTAAAGGGTAAATGGGTCAAATCAGCAATAATTGTCGAAGCTGTCATCAACCTTTGCCCAATTGGGAAACAAAGAAACGCACCCGACACAAAATAATAATAATAATAATAATGGTGACCCAATTTAACTTTTGTCTTTTAAGTTTTAATACAACTGCTCTCAAGACAGTCTATTTGAAAACATTTTTTTCATGTAGAATTTCACATGAAATATTGAAGAAACGAAGCAGTTGGTTTTTCCTTGCCACAACCAACATTGAATCTTTTTAATTATCAGAATTTACAGAAAAATAAATAAATAAATTTTGACTTAAAAAAGACCGGTGTTACCAAGCATCTGTAACTACAAGGTAGAAAAAAGAAAAAAGATAAAAATGGTAAATCATTCGTTTCTTCGTTGATTACATCAGTGCCACTAGAGGAGTCTGGATCTTCTAATTATCACCTTTCTGCCTATTTCTCATCATCAGCTCATCCTAACTATTGAAATCTTGATCCAAGGGTTTAGAGCAAATTTTAAAAAAACGCATGCGGTACAAATTTCAACGGCATCGGGGTATCGACACCACTTTGGGTACAAATTTTTTCAAAATTTACTCTGGGCCTTGGATCAAGATTTCAACGTAGGGATGAGCTGTGAGGAGATAAGGAGAAAGGTGCTCATGAGAGGATCCTCTTTCGCCACTAGAGAGTTGATACTGAGACCCCTGTATGAACAAGAATGAATCAGAAAAGGACACGTTCAAGGGAAAAGCAATATTCTAGAACAATCATGCTTGTGAGCCCTTTTGAGTCTGAGGGGGATTTATGTAATACTACTACTAAATTTATTTATGCTAACAAACATTGACCGAGGAGTTCAGCTAGAAATCCAATATAAATGAACCTACCACTGGTGCTTGGGTGGAAGGAAGACAAATGGATCAAGTTCAAATTGCAATTTAAGGAACTGAAGCAGCAAACTGCAGTGAGAGATGCAATCATGAGATTCTGAAAGCACAGCTTTTCTTTACCACCCACTGTAAAAGCCCACCTGGTCAACCAAAGTTCCTCTAGGAAAAAACACCCAACTCTTATTTAAACTGCAAAAGTCTGTTCAAAATGGAGATATCCATAGCTTTGTTGAAAGTTTGAAGAAGGTATGTGCGGAGAAGAAGGTATATTAGTATGCCATTTTTTATCAAGCCATGCCAGCAGGTGATTCACTGCTTCATGAAGCTGCCTATTTTGAAAGAGCAGAGACAGTAAAACTGATTTGCCTTCACTTTCCTCGGCTTCTCAACCACGGAGACATGAAGCTGGGTGACACTCCACTTCATGTTGCTTCCAGAGCAAACAGCTTACAAGTTATCAGAGTCATTCTCTCCCTCTATGCGCACAAATCGGTATCTTCAATGGAGATGGATGATGGAGATGAAGAGATCATAACAAGATTAGCCAATAAATATGGAAATACGGCTCTGCATAAGGCTGTTTGTAAGAAGAATGTTGATGGGGTCAAGCTTGTGTTCTCTGCAGATAAATGTGTGGCTCACTATCTCAACAACTAAAATCAGTGCCCTTTATATTTGGCAGTCCTGAATGGAAATAAGGAAATAATAAGTGTTCTGTTGGAAGCTCCGTTTCCGGATGACAAGCTTCCCTCAAGTTTCCAGGGAATCTCTCCTCTGCATGCTGTCATTGACACAGAGAACGAAGGTACTACCTCCTACCCTTGATATAAGAGTTAGTTAAGAATTGGATTGTGTCCTAAATATAAGACCTTAATCACTTAGCCTCCCAAATTTATAATTTTGTTTTTAAAGCATTCCTATTGATTGCCTACATTAAGGGGTTTCTATTCGAGGGTTATTATAATAGAAGATGGTATTTTATGAAAACCACCTATATTTATTACGAATAACTAGCATAATTAATTTTATTGAAATATTTAAATTAATCAACTAGTTGTTAGAGGAATCAGGAATTATATCCATTCACTTTCTTTTTTCAGTTAAACACTTTAATAATTGCGCATTTTTCTACAAATATAGAGTAATTCTTATAAAACTGTCCTTCACAGTATGCCACCTGAAGCATTTTAGTCAGCAATGTTGTAACAAGTACCATTAACATCAGTCAATCCTGGATGTACAGTTCTGGATTTCAGCGTCTGGATTCAATTAATTATAAAGCTGGTATTTCATTTTAATGCGCTAAACAATTTTGTTGTCATGAGTTAACTTTAGACTAGGACTTTCTTTCACGAAGACAAGAGAAACCTTACCTGCACATTCATCCGACCATGCTACAGTGAAACTAGAAGTAAACTCTCCTAAAAAATCCTGTTGACTGTTGACCTTAGAGGCTGGTGTTTTCTCACTTCAACATGAAACTCAAAATATATCTCTCAGACAAATTTTCAATTATGTTACGTACTATTTTTCAAAACATCGACTTTCATAGCTGCCATTTTTCACTGATTGCAGATTTGATAAAGGAGATAGCAACAACAAAAACAGAGCTAATGTATATAAGAGACGAAGATGGGGCACTGTTACACCTCCACCGGCCTCGTCCTTTCGGATGGCGGGTTAGAGGGATTCCTTTTAAAGATTACATTTCCCTTATTTTTAGTCCATTTAAAGTTAGATCAGAGTACACGTAGCAGAGCACAGGATCGGTTTGGACAAACTACGTACTGGTAAAAAGTAAAAGTCAACAAAAAGTAAAGTCCCCGGAGGGTTAGGTTCTGATGTCAGACGGTAAGTATCCGGATAATAAATACGTACATCCAAAATATAAAATACAAAACACGATAGGGCATCCCCTATCCTTCATCCGCCCGTCATCACTACCTTTGCAAAAAGGCCTTTATCAATCGGCACGATCCTCGTGTCACCACAAGCTCCGAGGTCCAAGAGTGGCCCCCAGGAAGTAACCGTCAATACTCATGCACTATATGTGATATGTGTATGCATGCAACCACATGAATATGTACACATGGATAAACGTGTCAAACATGCCACAATATGCAAACAGACATACACACAACAACACATCTTTGCACCGTTGGGTCGCCTTACCAAGGAGACCCGGAATTATCGGAATCATCGGCCGTCTCCGTTGAGTCACCACGTAGGTCGACCCGGCGGGCACCCTCGGCGCTAGGGACACATCACAAACATGATCTGTATGCATGTTTGGAAAACAATACAAAAACACACATATGGCAAGCAAGTACATACATCAAACACATAAGAGTCTTGGGAGTAAAGAGGTTACTACGCGGTGTGGTAGATACCGTTTTCACTACCTTTTGCTCTGTGGCCTTTCTAAAAGTATCCCTTTGACCTAAAACATTAAAATACACCTTTTTCAGTATTTACAAAAATGCCCTTACATTATTATTATTATTATTATTATTATTATTATTATTATTATTATTTTGCTAAAACCGAGCCCACATGTAGTTTCCAGAAATTCACTGTTTTTGTCCCAACTTCAGGGATTTTTCATAAATTCCAAAAAAATCATATTGATGTAAAACCAGTTCCATTCGAACCGTTAGTAAGTCTATTTTACATTAAAAATATACTTAGACCTGAAAGTACAACTATTTTGGCGTGTTTCTTGTTTTATGTCCTCTGGTCCAGATTCGCGTCACTGTCATAGCCTCTTTTTCAACCACTTATTTCACATAGTAAATCTCATCCAAATCCATCATATTATATATGTAAACTCATGCTCCAGATGTCTAGTTTTTGTATAAAAAATTTCAGCTTAAAACGAGTTTATTTACCCCCTTAAAAACTCGTTAGAAGGGTTGCTGCCCAGATTCGGGCTGAGGCTGGCTTCAAGCCTTCTCATGGGGTTTTCGGTGTTTTCGAGCCGGAAACTTTAACCATAGCTATACCCTATAGAAAACCTCATTCCAGTGCCTTTGAAGACCTTAAAAATGTAAAAATCCAGCCCCAAAACTAAGCTTCTACTATTTGCACGAATTTTCCTTTCATAAGAACGTAAAAGAAGAAGTTGTCGGTGTATTCGAGATCGGAAGACCGGGTGAATGAACTTTGGAAGCTTGAGCTTAGATCCCTAACTATGGTGGCTGATGGATTTCTCTTGGATTCTCTGGAAATTTCGTGGCTAAGGGTGAAAAATGAGGTCAAAACACCTTTTTAACTGGCGTAAGTTTCTAACTGGTAGGGAGTAATTTGAATAGGTAATTTTTGACTTAACCTCCAAGAATTTCTAGAAAAGTCCAGGGAAGTCCAGCAGCTGCCATGTGGCGAAATTCACCTGAAAATATCTAGATTTTTACCTGCTTTTGGGGCGAATTACGCGTTTGGCCCAAAACTTTTGAAAATTACGGTTTTTGGCCCAAAACTTTTTAATAATTACCAATCTTGGCCCCACGTTTTTTATGCCTAAAGAGGACTCATGTGGCCCCATTTTGGGCCCACATGCCAGCCCAAACCAATTTTTACCTATTTATTCCCATTTTGCCCCTGTACTCCGAACGTGGAACTCGCTGTTTGACTTTTACACTAATTTTTCTTTCTTTTCCTTCAGGTAAATATTTTCAATGATTAAAGGGAGTGTGTGATGCCTAAGAGGCTCCACACATTGGGTCTCTCGACATTTAATTCCTTTTTCCTCACTTTTTAGGTCCAATTCCGCTCTATCGGTCCGTGTGGGTCCGCCGACCATTAAAGTGGTTCCCTTTGTACTTTTCTTTATCTTTTCCAAACTTCTTCTTCTTGAATAGACACTCCATGTGACGCTTCCTGCACTTCGTGGAGTGGCCCGACACTTGACCTGTTGATCCAAAGGAACCCTAATCAGTCCTTATCGGTCCCCTTTTGTCGGTTATTCACCTGTGGGACCCGCATAACGCGTTTTGGCCAAAGTATGACTTATATTACCTGGTTTTCCTCTTCTTCCCATGGTAATCAAAACTTAAAATCATAAGGTCCAAGAATTGTCCGTTTCGCCCTTGCTTTTACTCCTTTTTATCATTACACCAATTGATCGATCGAAACAGAATAAAATAATACTAATAATGCCATTAATCGAAAATAAAACTTTTATTAATTCCATAATATTTACAAGTACAAGGATTACAACTGTAGGGGTGTTACAGGGACTCCTTTACATTATGCAGCATCTACTGGTTACGTTGAAGGTGTCGTATCCTACTAAACAAATCTGCTCTAAGCATTAGAACAAAAATGCAAAGGGCCATCTCCCATTCACCTTGCTTGCATATGGGGTCATCTTAAGGTGGTCAGGGAATTTCTCGCACAAGAATGGCCGATGATCCTAGATTGTTGCTCAATCGTAAAGGTCAAATGTTCTTGCACGTTGCAGCAGAGAAGGGACGGCATGATGTGGCGAAATATTTGTTGAGGAACTACAAAAAAAATTGACATAAACGAGAAAGGCCAAAAGGGAAACACCCCTTTGCATTTGGCTTCCAAAAACTCTTTCCCCAACATTCTTTTCTCTCTGACTCGCGATAAGAGAATTGATGTGACTCTCATCAATTATAAAGGTTTGACAGCACTAGATACACTTCTGTTACAGATGTATCGTGAAACACCAATTTCACTAATGCAGGTAAAAAAATGTAAAATAAGGATCAGTCTTATTGCTTGTTATTTTTTGCTTCTATACATTTAAGTTATATAGCTGAGAAGAGAAGATAGTCTATCTCAAAAGTTAACAAACCACATGAAAATAATTTGTTGCATCACTCAATATGAATACTTTGAAGTATAGATGTTAATTTATTATACACGTGTTCTGATATTGTCACATTTTGTATGATGAACATGTACTTCCTGTCCAAAGCCACATTTGATTCTGTAGATGCACCGATGAGTGACAAGGCAAGAAGTTTGATTCGTGAACGGAGAAAAGCACCAAAACTGAAACGGATAAAGCAAGGAGCAAACGTACTGATGCTGGTGGTTATTTTGATAGTGACCATGGGCGGACCAACGTTGAATTTGGCAAACATGTACTTCCTGTTTTTTCTTTTTTAAATACATGTTTGAATGATTCCTCATGCTCACACTTAATACATCAAGACTGCACTCCGTAATTGGATAGAGGATGATTAGTTAAATGATGGTTTAAGATGCCTTATATTGAAAAAGATGTATTTGATAGATTGGTAATAAAACAATTATAATGTAATTCAAAAAATAAGGCCTAGAAGAATAACATTATAATTATTTTTATTGTAGTATACTTTTGTTATTAAATATATGTACTTGAACTTATTAAGTGCTCATTCTCCACTGTAATTTATATAGCTGCATTTCTAACAGCAATTAGCCTTGCTTTTCTAAATGATAGGTTTGTAAAATAATTCTCTCTCTTATTATATCATCAGTATTCACTTGATTTTATGAATATTTTTTTGACATTCTTTTTTTTTTTTCATATTCTTTTGTTTTTTAATGTATTTAAAATTTTCCTTAAAAAAAAATTCAGGCGCAGCTAAAGTCCCCCCTTCAGTAATAATTTTCTGGATAATAGTGACAGTGACATTTTCAGCTGGCTTCACTGTGCCTGGCAGTGTTTACAGTTCTGATGCTTCTCAAGTTACTGATAAAGGGATGGCAGTGTTGGGTAAGAGAGCCACGTTTAAGACATTTGTGATTTTCAACACAGGACCCATGTACTATTCAACACTTGGATCCCTACTTCTCATGTGGGCACAATTTGGTGACTTTTATTTAGCGAGAAGTGCTTTCTTCTGTGCGTTTCATATGATAGGTTTAGCTCTGGCCACCATGAGTTTAGCGTTCGCCGCCGCTGTACGCCTGGTTGTGACCAATGTTTCATGGCTTTCTGAACTTGTAACGTCCATCGTAGTCATCTTCTTTTCCTTCATATTGGGTCCTTACGTTTCCGCTATTTTTCTGCTAGGTTTCCATGGAGGTGTCCTCCGATGCCAGCTGAGCAATATTTTTATACGGATTTTCATTTTGGTGTATGAAAGAACTCCCAAGATAATGTCAAGGTTCGAAATCTAATTAGCCTCTTTCAGAATGAATCGTTGAGCTTAATCATCAGCTCTATCTGCAGTTATCGCATGCATATTGATTGAGACAAGTCAAAACTTGTATATATTGAGTTTCCTCTTCCTCAGAAATCTGAAGAGGATCCAGCAAAAGTGAATTTGTACACTAGATTTTGCAAGTTTCAAGCCAGAGAGGGCATCCTTTTCTGGAATAGTAGTCAGGATCTATCATTCTTATTGCTACGCTTGATATGACGACTGATGTTTTAGATTGTATATCTGAAAAGAGTGGCCTCCATCTTATGATGACGCGTCTCAGCAGGATAAGGAAAGAGAGTTCGATTCATATCTGAACAAGACTAAACATAAAATATATCCTTCAAAATTACGACCGACGAGAAACATATCAACGGCAGTGTAGAGAGGATGCCGTTCCATGCGACGCCTTTTTTTCATGGTTGTCACTCGTCTCCCTGTAGGAACCTTACTTCTCACATTTTCTTTTTCCGTCTTTTACCAGATTCAATAGTCCACATTTAATATTTCATTCTCTTCATTTCTTCTCATTATCCACTCCATTTGTAAAAATATTTTTATAAAATAGTAAATATGAATCATTATATTTTAATCCGATAGTTATGAAGAGAGTAAAAGATAAGAGCATGCCAGTGGAGTGTCCCCTGTCCGACACGGATCAAACAATTTTTTTTTTTTTGCTAAAAATTTTTTAGGAAAAGGTTGAAATTTCACCCATAATCCAAAGCGTAGGTGCTTTAGAACCCAATATTCGAGGGATACGGACGAATACCAAGATTACTACGCCTACCTAGACCCGCAGGATACCTCTCCCGCCATTGACCAACGCAGGATCGAACCCCCTCCCTAATGGTGAGGAAGACCGACCCCACGCCAGTTAAACCCAAAGACAAAGGGTACGGATCGAACAATATACTGCAAGCTGTTGGCGTCAAATGGAGAAGGTCGAACGCACCATGTTGTGGGTGTCCCCTGGGTTGAAACGGTGTGCATGGGTTATAGGGTATACTTCCTTCAATCAATCAATCCTAAATATAAAGAAGAAGTTGACTTTTTTAGAGAGATCATGGAAGATAATTAAATTATTTTAGAGTATTTTTTCCTCAAATTAATTAATTTGACTAATAAACTAATATATAATCTAATGATGCACATTATATGATATGATTAAGTAACTTATTTAATTTTCTTAATCTATCCAAAAAAAAAAAAGTAAACTCTATCTTATATTTATGATGAGAGAAGTATAATATTTTCTAACAAAAGGGATTGTTGGGCAACATTGGACAAATACAGCAGTTTTCTCCGCTACAATGAATGAATGACGATGATTAAAGAGAACAATAAAAAATTAGGGAATATGCTGAATGACCAAGACAATTTGATTCCCAACAAGGGACGAAAAGGCGACAAGTTAGCGACTTTGATTGCATAACCATCCAATATATTATTTTGTTGCATAACAAGATTTTTTCCCTTTTCGAAATATACGTGCCCGACGGTAAAAAGGAAATATATATATATATATATATATATATATATCCTTTGTTTTGGAGCACGGAATTTTACCCAATTTCGTTTCCGAACTTCAATATATTTCAATTGTGACGGGAAAAATCAAAACACCAAATGATCTCAAAATGTATTTTCCTTTAACAATGGAAATAAGAGGCAATAAATAACTTTATTTTGCGTTTTCTATTCTGTTTTTCTCCTTTTCGTGTATTGGAGATCGCAACAATGGACAAATCGTATGATGCTATATATTTTTAACCGTAACCAGACGCAGCCCCAGCCAAAAACCTTATTTGAAACCTAGTGGGTCTTATCTGAAAAGGACCAATAGATTTCCCATCCCATACCACCCCATCATGGGAGCAGAAATCCTACGAACGAAGTTCAGAAACCAACCATTCTACCCCAGAAAAGAAATAACCAAGCCGAGCGGTCAACCTCGCTTTTTTGGGCAATCTAATGTCCCGGTCAGCTCAGTACCTGTAGTGTGTAGGCTTGTATGGACCCTCAATGGGCACGCTGATGTAGTCAGCCTGATCCTTGCTGAGCTTGGTGAGCTTAGCTCCAAGCTTGCCCAGATGAAGAGCAGCAACCTTCTCATCTAGGTGCTTAGGCAGCACATAAACCTTCTTCTCATACTTGCCAGTTGCCTTCTCCTTCCACAACTCAAGCTGAGCAATGACTTGGTTGGTGAAGGAACAGGACATCACGAAGCTTGGGTGCCCTGTGGCACAACCCAAGTTCATCAAACGACCCTCAGCCAATACAATGATGCCTGAGTTTGTTTCAGGGAAGACCCATCTGTCAGTTTGAGGTTTAATGGTGATACGCTTCACACCAGGGTATGTCTCAAGACCTAGCATATCAATTTCATTGTCGAAGTGGCCGATATTGCAAACAATAGCATTGTTCTTCATTTTCTTCATGTCAGAAACCATGATAATGTCTTTGTTTCCGGTGGTGGTAACAAAGATGTCAGCCTCGGAAACAACATCATCAAGGGTCAGAACTTGTAAGCCTTCCATAAGAGCTTGAAGGGCACAAATGGGGTCAATCTCTGTCACGATCACACGAGCTCCAGCTTGCTTCAAGGAAGCAGCACAGCCCTTGCCAACATCTCCATACCCAAATACAACAGCAACCTTCCCGGCAATCATGACATCGGTGGCTCTCATCAATCCGTCAGGAAGCGAGTGTCGACAACCATACAGGTTATCAAACTGTCATCAGGCAGATTCAATCAAACAATTAGTTGAAACAGAAAATGACAGACATAAAGCAAATCATATTTAGAACTGGGTACAACAAGCCCGTAGAATCAATAGTGATACAATGGGAAACATGAGCCCTTCTCGCTTTCATGAATATCCTTGAAAGAACAAGAACTTCATCAATTTGTTAGCATGCAAATTAGAAAGCCTATCAACAAATACATGACATAAAAAGCCAGTTACATATTAAAATGTTAATTGACTTTACACATTTCAAACACTACTTTCACCATAAATATCAAACACAATATATTGTAGATTCAAGATTTAATCGGTCGATTGTATATTGCTCTCCCGCCAATTATTTCTGCTATGCCTAAGAAACCTCAGCAAATTGTCACCCGCAAATGGATGCATGCAAGCCAAAGATCTCAGAATATAGATATAATCTCTAAACGACAAAATAATAAGTTCTAAAATGCATTAGGCCTAGACATCATTATATCCGAATAATTCAATGTTGTAACCAACCTGTATTTATAGTAATGTAGCAAGAACGAAATCCCAGATATAAATCAAATGAATCATCAGAATCAGGGGAGGGGATCTAGAAGAGCTCACCTTGCTCTTCGTAACAGAGTCGTTGACATTGATGGCAGGGAACAACAACGTGCCATTAGCCTGCATCTGGTACAGCCTCTTGACACCAGTGGTGGTCTCCTCCGACACACCGACAAGTCTCTCCTTCATTTTGTGATACTTCTTGGGATTAGTCTTCAAGCTATCCCTGATGATGGTGAGAACAATATGAAACTCAGCATTGTCCGTAGACGCCGGATCTGGCAGCTGGCCAGTCTTCTCGTAGGCCTCTTCGGCCTTAACACCCTCGTGGATCAAGAGAGTAGCATCACCGCCATCATCTACGAGGAGATCTGGCCCACCGCCCGGGCCCCAATCGAGGGAGCGCTCAGTGCACCACCAGTACTCTTGGAGCGTTTCCCCCTTCCAGGCGAAGACGGCCGCGCTGTCTCGGGCAATGGCGGCGGCGGCGTGGTCCTGGGTGGAGAAAATGTTGCAGGAACACCAACGGACTTCGGCACCGAGAGCAGTGAGGGTCTCAATAAGGACGGCGGTCTGAATGGTCATGTGAAGGGAACCTGTGATTCTGGCACCCTTGAAGGGTTGGGAAGGGCCGAATTCAGCACGGCTGGCCATGAGACCGGGCATTTCGACCTCGGCGAGTTCAATCTCGAGGCGACCGAAGTCGGCCTGAGACATGTCCTTGACCTTGTACTCGCGGCCACCGGTGGTTTTATCCACGATTAGAGACATGGCTGGACGGAGAAAGAAATGAAAACTGAGAAACGGAAGGGAAGGGTACGTCTCAGAGTTCCGAGAGGAGAAGAGGAAGAGTGAGAGGCTCAGAGCGAAGAGAATGGTGGGAGAGAGCAGAGTATAAATAAGGTTCGAAGGAGCAGATGGACGGTGGAGATCCTTGATCTGGTTTCCCGGCAAGAAATTAGGTGAGCGCTATATTTCTTTTCCTGCATTCTTTAATGGAGTAGTATGATTCCATTTCATGGTGGCTAAAAAAAGTATATCATTTCATGCTGGCACAAAAAAAAAAAAAAAAGCAAACATAATATCATCACATACTGCATCATGTAAATAATATATTGTTATCAGGGTTCTTGGTAATTGAAGGGCGCAGGAGTGGGAGGGAGTATTGTATATGAGAAATTGTTTATGGTTGTTATTATAAATTAATATATTAAAAGAAAAAGGGGTTGTACTTGTATCATGTAGGCTATAAGTGGGAAAGAGAACCTTGGTTTTTGGCAGAGATGGCGGTGTTAAGAAATGGAAGCCCTTTAAGTTTGGGAAAATAGACACATGTCGTGGATGTGTGCTCATTATCCCTATGAACTCGCTTTGACTCTTGTGCTTTGTTCGTGGTCAAATCATTTCCATGTTTGTTTTAAACTTAGGGGTCAAATTAAATAATAGTAAATAGTCTCACAAAAAAAAACTATTACGACGAGTGCCAGTTAGCCACAACATATGTACATAGACACAAAACTTGTATCAGTAATGAGTAATATTAATATTTCATTGATTGATAAGTTAGGGAATGTCATACTTTGATATGCGATAACAAGTCAAAAGAGAAGTAAAAAAAGGAACAAGCGTGAAGACGGCGGAGGGGTTGGTGAGATGGTGATTTGTGAAAGCAGGGAGGGAGGCAGAAAGATGAGCAATTCGGCGTCCAAGGCCGATAAGCCACAACATTGTAGAAGCCGTGGAATGGAGTGGTTAGGTCACTAGATAGAAGTTAGAGTATTGATAAAATACGGAACTAATATGAAGGGTGGGCCTGGGCGGCGCCTACTCATGTGCTGCAACTGCAAAACAAGCCACCGACACCAAACCCTCTGTGATTTGAGAAAGCAAGGGGATCTTCTGAATGAGGTAGATCCGAGGGTGACAGAGTAGCATGTGAGAAAGTTATGAAATCATAAATGGGAGGACACCCATTTCCCATGCCCTCCCTTTACTTTCAAGTTTCAAGAACAAGCATATACTATATGTATATTAATAATCATGCTCAAAAACAAAACAAACATTAGAGTGATCTTTTTTGTTGAATGAAAAACATAAGAACTACTGGTAGGTAGTTAAAGAAAGCTTATACCTAAAGTATTCTAAAATTAAAGTGTTGCTCTCATTATGAAGTAACAGATTCATTTGATGCATTCACTGAGAAGATGATCTTAGGCATAGTGTGTGTTTGGTTTAAGTTTTAGAGAATAGTTTGTATGATTTATAAAGTAAATATGTAAAAAAAATTCTATCTCAGCTTGTAGAAAATGACTTATATAAAACTATGATATCAGAAATTACCAAACACTTGCATGAAGATGTTGTGTGGCCTCAATTAGAGTGACGTCTCGTGGTAAGAAAATTGTGCGTTACGTTGTTGCCCACGTAAGTGGTTGAGGTTGGTGGAGTGAGTTAAATTAGAATATTTTCCATTCATTCAACCATATAACTATTTCTCACGCAGGGGCCACCTCTATATATTATATGGAAATAAAATAATTACTTGAGCACTGACCAATATGCGGGATCTGGCCATCCGGGAGGGGGTTGGTGGGGATGAATTGACTAAGATGCCCCCACCAACTCCACTCACCAAACAAGGCCTAAAACGTAAAAGCGCCACCAAATCTTACAGCGACACTCTCTGCCTTGCTTCCCACCCTATCATTCTTTTCATCCATTTCTTACTTACAACGCCTGCTCATCGATCGTATTCCTTTATATATTCCCCTCCTAATTAATAACCTTTTTTCTTTTTGGGTAAAACCCCAAATAATTTATTTGAATTTAAGCATTCTCAGATCAACTATACTTACATCTTATCGCATGTTTTTTTTCGTCCTATTCACACCCAAGACGTCATACAATTTAAATGATTAGTGTTTGCATGTTTGTTTTACATTTAAGAGTACGGCGCCATGGCGTCGCTTTTCATTACATTGTTACGTCATTAATTAGTGTTTGTCATTCGGAATAGAAGATGGCTGAGACAACAGAGAATGCTCCCATTTTAGCTGACACCGGCCAGCGGAAACTTCCTCCGGACAGACCGCCTGCTGAAGGGCAAGATGACCGGAAGAAAAAGAAGAAACTGGAGGAAACCCCTCAGGCCATCATGGATGATGCTATGTCTGAAAAAGAAACAGAACGCGCTTCTGAGGAAATCAATAATTTTGAAAACAGAGAACAGAAAGACAAAACTGGGGAAAACACTCCAAAATTCCAATCTTATCGTGCCTCCCTCTTGGGATATAATGGGGTTGCTCACAGTGGGCATGTAATGGAGGAGGATGATCTGTTCACTAATGATAAAGATATCTCCTGGAAAATCCCCGAGCCAACTGAAGAAATGAGGAAGCTGATGGAACTCTACCCTGTGGCACCATGCACTGAGGAAGAGTATAATGAGTGGTGTGAACCATGGAATTATGCTCTTATCCTCACAGTGCTTGGCAGAAAATTCAACCTATTTGTCCTAAAAGACCTTTTGACAAATCTATGGGGGTTCTCTAATTTTGAGCTGATTGATATACCTAACAACTACTTTGTTGTGCGTTTTCAGGACCAGGATTTATGGAGGTCGCAGTATAGAAAAGTGCTCTATGATGGACCTTGGGTTATCAAGCAACACTGTGTTATTGTGCAGCGCTGGACACCTCATTTCAATCCATACCAGAACGCCTTAGGCAGAGTGGCCACATGGATCAGAATCCCAGATGTGCCCATGCACTTGTACAACAAACAGTGTATCTCTCGGTTAGGAGATCGAATTGGAAGGACCCTAAAGGTGGATATGAATACTTTACAGGATTGCCAAAACGCCTCACCAAAGATTCAGAGGGGGAAATTTGTTCGCATTTGCGTGGAGCTAAATCTACAAAAAAATTGGTCCCTAAAGTAATCGCTATTTGGATCAATATTCAACGTTGAATACGAGGGGCTTACCTTGATTTGCTTTCACTGTGGTCGATTTGGGCATAGGTGCGAGAGATGCCCTTATAAATGCTCACCGTCTTCATCGTCGGAACCGCAAGAAGCTCACCGCCAACCTCTGCAACAGCCGCCACAACCTCTGTCCGTCAATACTCCTGCGACTGGTACTGAGGAACCTTTTCGGCCCATGGATGCTCGTCAACCGGAGGAATCGTCGGAATCGGCCGGTCAATGGTCGGAGCAAAGAAGCAAGCTAACGGCTATGGAGCGAGATCGGAGAAAGGCAAGCTAACGGCTATTGCCCAGAAATTCTGGCATGATCTTTGGCTCCCTATTGATCGCCCCCTTATGGCCTTTGTTGCTAATCCTTCTCTTGTTAATGAGGACGACACTGTTCGCGATCATTTATCGGCCAGTGGTAGATGGGACACTGACAAGTGGAGGGACATTTTACCTTTAGCTATCATAAATGATTTATCCAAAGTTCACCCCCCTCTAGCAATCTCCCCGACTGCTTCTCTTGGAGAGCTGCAAGTGATGGTCGTTTCTCGATTAAGTCCGCTTACAATTTTCTTTCCAATCATGAAAGAACTTCACTACAGATTCGGGGCTCTGGATGTGGAAATGGAAGGTTCCCGAGAAAGTCAAATATTTTATGTGGCGAGGTTGCCCACGAGAGGCCGGTCACTAATTCTCTCGAGTTAAAAGAGGCCTCTCTACCAAGAACACTTGTCCGTTCCCTTGCAATGTGATGAGGAAACCGTGATTCATGTAATCGTGGATCTGTGCAAGGGCAAAAGACTTCTGGAAACAGATTTTAAGTCCTAACTTTTTCTCTCGTTTTTTGCGGGTACTTTGCGTATTGGCTCAATTGGAATGTCTCGCCACAACCCTAAGAATCGGAAGATTTCAGGAATTTCCGTGGTCAAGAGTCTTGATGCCCGGGTGCTTTGGATCCTATGGACAACGAGATGCAATTTCCTGTTCAAGGGCGAGACGTCAGATATCAGGGGGATGTTACATTTTTGCAATTATCTCTTAATGGAAAATACCTCCAGTCATGTTCTTAATCACACAATCTTCCAACTTGGCAGGATCACTGAAGACTCGTGGTCCCCTCCTCCAACGGACACTGTTCGCATAGATGTGGATGGCTCGGTGCGCCACTTTCAACAAGCAGCTTGCGGAGGAGTAACTAGAAACTCTCAAGGTCACTGGCCGATGGGTTTCCACAGCATCCCTTGGGCCTTTGCTCGGTCATTGAAGCCGAGCTTCACGCCATCATGAGATTAAAAGTCGGACAACGATTGGGATTTCAGAAAGTTCATCTCTACTCCGACTCCATGGAGGCCGTCAACATTCTCATGAGAGATAGGGGTATTGATCACCCTTTGAAGGATGTTATCGAGAAATCCGTGACCTCATCTTCCACGATTGGAATTCGTGTTTGTCATTCTGTAAGAATATTGAAATGCCATGACCATTCTCACACTCAAGTATTTAATATTGATAAATCATTTGACTGGTTCCATAGATATGAATTCGGTAGTAGACCATTCTCACCTCAAGTATTTAATATTGATAAATCATTTGACGGTTCCTTTCTCGCGACCTCTCCTCATCATTTAAAAGTGCATTTAGATCATTGATTTCTGAGACGGGTACAAACTTAAAGGAGAAATCATATCTCCAAAAGTTAACCTATAAAGAAGAAGAATCTAATGGACTTATAAACCTCACTTCAAGAGTTTGACTCTCCAATATGAGACTCATAACAATTTCATTGGATTCTGATCATTCTTGTTGATTGTTTTAAAAACACAATCAAGACCCCTCATACCTCAAATACTTCGTCGAGAACAATGTGCCTTAGCCATTAGCACAAAACATTCCTATTTTTTAAAAAGAATTTGAGCTTCGTTGTCCTTCAGTTTTTTTTGAGAGGTACCATCACAATATTTCGCACAAGTAGCACCCTAGCAATCTCAAAGAAGTTATCTCCTGGATGATATAAACTTAAATAAGTGAAAAGTTCTTCATATGGTTTCACATTAAAAAGCCAGAGTAACCAAAAAGGGAATGATAAAGAAATTATGCAGATCGACTATAAGCATTACATATATAGGAGCCAACCTTTAATCCTCTTTCATAATCTCACTAAGAGCTACATCAGAAACTTCAAATTCATGACGTATAAAAATAGTCATCTCCATCTTCTAATTAAATTCAATCATGTTTCATCAACATACTAAAAACTAGTACATTAGAAACTTTAAATTCATACATATAAAAATAATCATCTCCACCCTCTAATCGCTCATCATCCTATTAGTTAAATTCAATCTAACCAAGAAATTCAGAACAAAATTAACTACACAGGAGGGGAAAAAGAAGAACGAGAAGAAGGAGCAGCTAAGAGAATCCGGATCCTATAAATTCTTGTATATTGTCTAACGTCTAAGAAATAGCTACTCAATTCCTAATTTGGAAATACCATATTTATTATCATAATTATAATTTACATCAATATATTGACATTCATGATAAATTCAAAAACGTTACCCATGTCCACCTTAATTCTCAGAAGACAAAGAATACGATTTTAATTTGTAGTCATATGCAGTTTTTTATTTATATGTGAAGACTATGTGAGCTGAATAAGATGAATAATATGTAGTGGATAATAATCACATGTTTTTTTTGTTTACCAGCAGCGATTTAAAAATAAAGATATATATTGTCGATCTCTCTTATTCTCGATCGCTCTTGTAAGAACAAGAGTTTCTTACTGTCCTATTCCTGATCCATCTTTCTTGTTTTTACTCTTATTATAAGAACAATAAATATTCTTTCTTGTCTATACTCTGTTATCAGTATTGTTCTTACTCTTGACAGTTCATCATGATAAACTTTAAAACGTTTTGTTAATCCTTTTGCAAGAAAAAAATAATTAAAAAACAAGTGAGGATTCACTTTAATTTTTAAATGGGTGTTAACTTACAACATTGGTGCTAATTAAAGGTAATTATATATGTCCAAAACTCATGGTTGTCTATTCATTTTTCTCGATGCCTCTGACTCAATACTCTTGTGAGGTTGACGTTATCCATTTTTCTTTGGTACGTGCTTTCAATCCTCATACGGGAGTTGTGGAACATAAAATTAATGGAAATCAGGAATAGGAATAATTCACCAAAAAGGTAGGCATAGAAAATAGAAAAAGCATTTGGAATGGCAAAACGAACCACTATATAATAATCATAAAGTCTAATAATAATGTGAAACTAATTCTTGTAAATATTATTAATAGGTCAACAACCCCCGATCACCTACCCCCGACTGAATGCCCGAAAATAGGAATGATGAGACACTACTCTTTTTTTTTTTTTTTTAATTTATTTACTTAATGAATGGCCTCATCTTTCAAACAAATGACGCCATGCATGTTTTAATTTGTTCACTTTTTCATCTCCCTCTATCACCAAAGATCCTATTATGCATGTTAAAACTTAACTTGTGTTAACTAATTTTTCCCCCAATATTAGTTTAGGATGATGCCTGTAAAGTTTAGGTAGCAAAACAACATATTGTTAATTAGGAGCCAGGCATTAACATGATTATGGACTCCTCACGACTCAATGGTGGCCCCAAACCTTAAAATTTGATAATCTCACCTGCAACACCAAAAATAACTAATCTCTGAAGGCTAAAACTGTCATTTCGTGTTGGCGGGCACCTCTTCATAAGCGCCACCCTCCACCACCACATCTCTCGTGCCTCCCTCCCTGTGCATCGCCACTTTCCTTTCCTTTCTTCACCTTCTCATTCTATCTCTCCCTCTTAGACCATGGATCCCGTTCCAGATTGGGGAAACACCCCTCTCAAGGCTGTTGACCCAGAGATCCATGACCTTATTGAGAAGGAGAAGCGACGTCAATGCCGCGGCATCGAGCTTATTGCATCCGAAAATTTCACTTCCTTCGCCGTCATCGAGGCCCTCGGCAGTGCTTTGACCAACAAGTACTCCGAAGGCATGCCCGGAAACCGTTACTACGGTGGCAACGAGTACATCGACCAGATCGAGAATCTCTGCAGGTCTCGTGCTCTTCAGGCCTTCCACGCCGATCCCGCTAAGTGGGGTGTCAATGTTCAGCCCTACTCTGGTTCTCCGGCCAATTTCGCCGCCTACACGGCCGTCCTTCAGCCCCACGACCGCATCATGGGGTTGGATCTACCCTCTGGTGGCCACTTGACGCATGGGTACTACACTGCCGGAGGGAAGAAGATCTCTGCAACCTCGATTTATTTCGAGAGCTTGCCTTACAAGGTGAATTCCAGCACTGGGTACATTGACTACGACAAGCTCGAGGAGAAGGCCTTGGACTTCCGCCCCAAGTTGATCATTTGCGGTGGAAGTGCGTACCCCCGGGACTGGGATTATGCGAGGTTCAGGGGGATTGCGGATAAGTGTGGTGCACTCTTGCTCTGTGATATGGCCCACATCAGTGGTCTTGTTGCTGCCCAGGTCCGTCTTTTCTCTCTCTGTTATTTTTTCATTGGTTTTGTGTTCTGATAACCAATTGTAGTACTTGGCTCTGTTTTGGGTTCATTCTTTGTTTGTTTTTGCTGTTTAATACTGGTTTGTGTGTGCATTACTTTTTAACCGCTGGTGGCCAATAAAGAAATTATATGCTGGTTTTGATTCTGATATGCATGCCTTCTGCGGAGGAGCGCTCGATTTTAAATCTTGCTTTTGTTTTATTTTTCATTGCCGTGTTTCATTGCTTGTTGACAGAAAAATAATAAATAAAAGAAAAGACGTAACTGATGGTGCAGATCTGCGCTCTTAAAGTTAATGGCTTGAAATATGCATCATAATGTGGTAGTTCTATCAATTAGCAGCAAATTTTTTATTAGATCTGAGCTTCCTGATCTATCTCATTGCATGCATGTCTGTCACATTGATATCATTGTTATGCTCTAATATTTACATATGATTAAGTGTCCTTTCAATAGTATTCTGATAATCAGTGGACAGTTTCACACTTTTGTTACTATGCTGGTGCAATTCTGTTGGAGATACAGTGATCAATTTAACATTTCACTTATTTTATTGAATCCAAGCATTGAAAGTATATTTGATCAATTTTACTTATCTGGAAATTTGTAGTTTTAAGTTCTCAATGATTACTTCTTTTTTTACTACAGGAAGCTAATAATCCTTTTGAGTACTGTGACTTGGTCACGACAACAACCCACAAGAGCTTGAGGGGTCCTAGGGCTGGTATGATCTTCTACAGGAAAGGACCAAAACCACCCAAGAAAGGCCAGCCCGAGGGTGCAGTTTATGACTTTGAAGACAAGATCAATTTTGCTGTCTTCCCCTCCCTTCAGGGTGGTCCTCACAATCACCAGATTGGTGCTCTTGCTGTTGCCCTGAAGCAAGCCATGTCACCTGGGTTCAAGGCCTATGCCAAACAAGTCAAGGCCAATGCAGTTGCTCTTGGAAATTTCTTGATGAGCAAGGGATACAAGCTTGTCACTGGAGGAACTGAGAATCATCTTGTCTTGTGGGATCTCAGGCCTCTTGGTTTGACTGGTAATAAACTGCATCCTCACTAAGTTACTCTGTAAAATTGGGTATCAATCAATTTGTTAGTGCACATTTTATAACTGATTTATGTACATGCAGGCAACAAGGTGGAGAAACTTTGCGACCTCTGTAACATTACCGTGAACAAAAATGCTGTTTTTGGCGACAGCAGTGCTTTGGCTCCTGGAGGAGTACGCATTGGTGAGAATGCTTATATGAACTTGAATTTACACTTGATAATCTAAGACTATTCTATACTGATGGAAGGAAGATGCATTCGTAGAAAACTAAGCTATGATTATTGTTTCAAGGACTTGATTGAGTTTCTGTTTCCAAATACTTCACCTTAGGTGTGTCAATTATACCCAAGCTTTCACAAAGGCCTGTTAAAGCACCTCATAACATTACATAACGTCTTTCAATAGAAAAACCAGTGTTGGAAGTAATGTCAGTGGCAAAAACAAACTATGAAGATATAACAGTGTCTGCCTGTAGATGATGTTTATGGTTTTATGTATTGTGTGCCTGCATTGTAAATGAGATATTGATGGAAGGGTGGGTTTACAGGTGCCCCGGCCATGACCTCAAGAGGGTTGGTTGAGAAGGACTTTGAACAGATTGGAGAGTTCCTTCACCGTGCAGTGACTCTGACACTGAAGATCCAGAACGAGCATGGCAAGCTTTTGAAGGACTTCAACAAGGGCTTGATAGACAACAAGGATATTGAAGCCCTCAAGGCTGATGTGGAGAAGTTTTCAGCCACATTTGACATGCCCGGCTTCCTAGTTTCGGAGATGAAGTACAAGGATTAGGTTTAAATTCTAGTCATACAACTGTTTTCTCAAATGTCGCCCTTTTTTGGGTTCCATGCGCGTTGACTGGATGTTCTTCTCAATTCACACAAGTTTCTTTTCTTTTTTTTTTTTCTTTTTTTTTTTTTTTTTTTTTATAAATTCACACAAGTTTCGAGTCCATGCTTTGTAAGCCAGATATGTTGTTTTCTGAAGAATAATCAGATATGAAATTCAATGTAAGATTTTGTTGGATTTTTTTTTTTTTTTTTAAAAAAAAAAAAAAGACTAGGTTTTAACCGGCAGCAAATATAGTTGCTCACAAGAACGGATATTTTAGGAGACTCATTAATTCATGATGGATAAGTAAAAGTGAATGTTACCTAGCTGATCTTCACAGTTTACTGTGGCTTGATCTCTGGCTCTGTGGAGGACCGATGCTCAAAAATATACCCGTTGAACACATAAATGACCCCAACCTGGCCAGAAAAAATGACACCAACGGATTGGGTTTAGGAAAAGAGCCCAGTTTTGAGAAAGAAGTAAATTCCTTGAACAGACCAACTGGTCTAAATATTGGGGGTCATCATTGAAGGATGAAAGTCTTTTAGATTCATCTTCCAGCTCATTAGTTTTTAAGGGAAATTGGGAGCGCCACATTCCCAGAAACGCCAACCGTCTGGCTGATGCCCTCGCCAAAATTGGTATTTCAAGATCTGTTATTCATGATGTCTGTCCCCCTCGCTTTGAACAGACAATTTATATTATATTGACAACTTCTTATGGAAAAAAAAAAAAAATTAAGGACCAATTTGGCCAACAAACTATTGGTTCAAGAAAACCCACCACAATTAATTTTTAACTAGACCTTAAATACCAACAAACTTTTTAAAAATTAATTGGGCACAAAACCGTCACTTTACAACCAACGTCGTTACTACATCTAAAGCAATGAAAGAATCATCTAAAACTATGCAACCACGAATTCATTATTAAACCATTTCCCATTCAACATTCAATCGAGAATCAATACACCAATTCAAGCCCTACCGGAATTTGAGCTATTCTGAAGTGACCCGAGTACACAACAACCGCTTGAAAAAGTCCCGAAATAGAGAATCACCGCCGTCGTTGTGACTCTTCGATTCAATGATCCATTTGTCATTCCTCCCATCCACTCGCTCGATCCGAAGCACCTTTCTATTGAATTGAATCAACTCACGAATCCCAAAGTCATCAACGAACTTGTTCAGAATCCAGAGCACCTCCTCGTGACCTGGAAAAGCTCTCGATCCCCGTTTTCGCGATTCTCAGGAAACGGATAGTCTAGAAAACCCATAAGCTGTCTTGGAAGATTGGTGCGCAGAGAGAGGTAGAGACTACCATCAAACCATGTCTTTTAGAGTCTTTTCCGAATGTCTTCCGCTATTATTTGTCCTTATCACAAATCAATTTCTCTCTTTGTCCTAGCTTGGAAGGTGACACACTAAGCTCAATCTTGCTAGCTTCGTTAGAAAATTTTCACCCAAAATGGGTTGTTCAATTTGGCTACAAATTGAATAGCAGGGTGGTATCGGTGCTGCAAGAACCTTTATCAGAATTGGTACTGATCAGGGACGAGTTATCGCTTGATGAATCATCTTCCAGAATCCGTCTCACGTGGTGAAATTTCGAATTGAAAGGGTTTAAGGTGGGTGGGCCATTGGAGGAAACCGAGTTGGGAAAATATCTTGCGGAAACAGATTTTGTGGGCAACCATCTGCATTTCATTATCATAAATATTTTGGACAATTCAGGCACAGTAACGGCGTTGGTGGTAAAGTAACGGTTTTGTGTTCAATTAACATTTTAAAAAGTTTGTTGATATTTAAGGTCCATTTAAAAGTTAATTGTGGTGGGTGCTCCTGAGCCAATAGTTTGTTGGCTAAATTGGTCCTTAACCCAAAAAAAAATTTATATTGACGGCTTACAAATAAATTTTTTTATTCTTCTTTCTTAACCAAAAAAAAAAAAAAATTGCTAGGAAGAGGAAATCTTAATTAAATTTAGGGAGAATCCCATATAAAGACGGTTGAAATAAGAAAATCTTATATAAGGTTGGTAAATTTAACAAATCTTAAATTGGGTCAATGACTCAATCAATAATACTTAAATAGTGATTATTTTCCAATAACACCCCTAGTCCAAAAAAGAAAGAACGCCTCGAGAACATTAGCGGGAAGGCAATTAGAGCTGATCCATTGCCGAAATTTCTAATTCGATTGCTCTGTTTCAATGTCAAGATTCTCACTCTCCTCGCAACTACCGATGCTCTGTTTTCTTGGTTCAAACTGGGTTGGTGTGTCGGTAATTTTCGGGTTGTTCGTTTTGGGGTCTCTTATTTTCTCTAAATCGAAGTATGGTGAGAAGAAGAATTCCAGTAAGAATCAAAAAGGGAGAGAGAACGAGTTTCCAGAAAAGGTGAGAAAGATGGAGAATGAGAGTGCATATGGTAACAATAAATGAAAATAGAGGATGTAGGAACTGATAGAAAAGGAAGACGAATACAGTGAACAAGAGCTGTAGGAAGTGTGCATTGTATTGTGGGGTTTATAAATATTAGGCTTTTGGCGTGAGAAGAAGGCATAGAATAAGGTAAAACCTATGGTGGTCCTGTACTATGCAATAACCAAGACGATCTTGGAAGTGTTGATTTCCAAATTTAATCGCATATTATTAAGTTCTGATCTTGGTTCTTGTTCAAAGGATCTGCTTTTAATTTTGTGTTAATGGGAAAATCCAAGGCTTCGGCTCCAAAAGACGATAGGTTTATTTGCAAACTGGGTAAACGAGAGCTTTGATTTGATGGGTCAATTTTTGCAGCTTCAAAATAGAGGTGGGCTGCCAACATAGCAATACTCTTGAAGAATGTTGTTATTATGATGATTACGATCCCACTGGAAGAATAAACCTGAAGCAGCAGAACCGAAATCCAATACCTCACAAATCTGCAACTGCAGAGCGACGTTAGTTTTAATAGAGAGAGGTGTGGAGGTGGGGGAGAGATGGAACAATTGCCGCAGAGGAGGAGAGAGGGATAACTTATGGAAAATGAAAATTGTTGAGGGAAGAGTGTAATTAATAAATCTGTATTTTAATAAAAAAAATTTAAATAATATATATAAATATTCAAATCAAGGGATAATAAGGTAAAATTATCGAATTTTAAAATTCTATTTTAGGTCATATGACCTAATTTAGAATTTATTAAATTTAACAACTCAAATTAGAATTTAAATATTTCAACCGTCTTTTATAGAGATTTTCCCTTAAATTTATCTGAAATATCAAAATCCAAATTCAAACAATGCTAATAATTACTTCCTCCGATGCACTATAAAATTTGTTCTATGTTTAAGATTGTAATTAGTATTTGATCGCGTTGTGACAAGTTTCGTTATTGGAGGAGTTTTCAAATTACTTGCATAATTTTATTTTTTTTTTAACGAAAACTGATTCAATCACATTGAAAGAATATTTTTGGTTTGACAAAAATACACAACGTTCAAAGAATTGCAAGGAATTTGTTAACCTTTACATAAATTAAATTTTGACTCGATTGTTAAGTGTAGGTAAAAGTTCATGAACTTTTTAGGCAAAAAACAAAAAAGAAAAAAGTAGCAAGGGCCTGATTGGGATACAGAACATGGAGGGAGGAAAGGGAACTTGACAAGTTCTCTTATTTAGTGGTACATTTTATGTCTCATCTTTCTGGAACTCAAGTTTCCAAGTCACCAATCTTCTTTTAAAAGTGGGAAGATAAGATATCACCAAAATTAGTGGGAGCTCAAGTTCCTACATAAATAGTGGCGTTTTTGACATATTTCTCTCTAATAAAATTTATTTTTTAGAAGACAAGAAAATATGATTAAATTCGAATTGATGCGATAAATTCAAACTTGTGTGATAAGTGCGAACTTAGTGGGATAATATTTTAGACAAATACAAATTTGGCGGGAGAGTTTTTGAGACAAACAATTTGATAAGAAGATATTTTAGGCAAATTCAAACTCTTTTTTGTTTTAAATAAATGTTTCGTTACAAAATTAAAATTTGATATATAAATTTGAATTTAAGCAAATTCCTATCAAATTTGATTTACGAAAAAAAAAATCTTTTCCTTCTAAATTAATACTTTTTAAAAATAAAATCAATCAACTCCCACCTCCCCACTTTCTTTTTATGATTCTTTATTGATAAAGAAGTAGAGTAAGAGATTTATCAACTCCCAGAACCTCAAATCCCATTTTTTTTGTCGTTTTCTTTTTCCAAACGCTCCGTAATAGATTCTTTATTGATAAAGAAGTAGAGTAAGAGATTATTGTGTTGGCTTTTGAGCAAAATGGATACAAATACAATCGATCTCATTTTTGAAGGGCAAAATTCAAATGCCGCGCCTGATTACGGATTAGCGCGCTGTTCTCAGGTTTGAACAAGTGTCTGGGGATGGAGGCAGTAATAGGCATTAGGCACGCACCATAATGGAAAGCCGAGAGAGTCCTTCACGGCCTCCCTCCTTCACTTTTGACTGGGACGACGAACCTTTGTCCGAACAAGATCTACGTGCCATCGAAGCCATCGAAGATCAGTTTCAATCTTCTCTGCCAACCAAACGTCCTCTCAATCCCACCCAAGATCACTGCGTCACTGCCCTATCCTCTCCCGCCACCGATTCTTCCCGTCGCATCCGCCGCCGATTGCCTAAATCTCTTGTCGCTCTTCAACACCCACTTCCGTTCTCTTTGTCACCCTGCCAAGGTTTTCTTCTCTCTCCCCCTCGCTCGCTTAAACTCATTTTCACACTCGTTCCTACTACCATTAACAAGATTCTTTGGGTTTTCGGATTAGGGTCATTCTCTATCCAGCTCCGAAGCTTCGGCATCTCATTCGATTTTTGTGGTTAAGACAATAATTAGTCATTTAACTTTTTAACTTTGTTATATAGCGAGTCCGTTCCATTCATTATGAGGTATAGTTTGATGTCGTTCACAGAGTCGTTGTTTTATTTGAATTTTGGAACAAGTCAAATGAATTTCTATCTAAGTTAACTTAGAGCGGCGGATAGGGAAAAAAGGAATGGGGCTCTTTTTTTTTCTCCCCCATTTGTACTTCTCTGGCTTCTAATTTATTTGACAAAATGTAGATTACGCTAGGATCACCGAGTTTCGGGCATTATGTCGAATCAATCAATTCATGGTTATTTCTTCTCTGCCGATTATACAAGTGCAGTGTCTCATTAGTTGTGAGCTGCTTGTGTGAGTGTGGAGTTAGGGGAACCACTAGATACTGCTCACCTTGGGGAATAGCCTTGATACCTACATTTTCTTCTTTCCTGAGAATTGCACCTTAAACAAACTGTTAAAATGAGCTTTATGTTTCTCTCTTATTTCTGTTCGGACTTATAGTAATATAATTTTTTACAGGCTATTCAAAGATGAGATTACCTATACTGAAGTTTGCTGGCGAAATCCTGTACAGTCAAACTGCCAATGGTGTGGACAAAGCTGCACTGGAACTCCTAAACGTGCTGAATGCTAAGAAAAGAAATGTGGAACAAATGGCACTTGGGTTTGACATTGAGTGGAGACCCTCGTTTAGAAGAGGTCAGTTCAGTTGTTCCTTTAAATTCATGATTTGCTGGTTGCATTAGGTCTACAAAATTTATTGCGTGCATGATTTAATGGCCTAGGATGGAGGTTTGACGATTTATCTTGTTTACCATTCATCACCATGAGCTGCTGCAATGCACGTAATGAGTTTCTTATTAAGGTGCATTTAATGTTTTCCTAATATATTGTAGAAACACACTCCTTGGGTTGTGTCTTCTGCTGCTTTTGGGCTATTATACTTGTGCTTCACTGTTATATTTGTTATGTGGCATTAAAGATGGGGTGAAATCCAACTGTTTAGTTGCTCTAGGAGTACTTTGCTGCAGGTTTCTTTCAACGTTCACATATTCTTTCATAGCTTGCAGTTTTATTTGGTGAGAGATCGAGAGGGATATTCAAGTGTTGCTACTCTGATGATATTTTTTTAAAAGAGATTAGTTAGTAAATTTATCTTAAGCATCCTGTAACACTCTTTTTTGGGTTGACAGCAGCAGATTTCCACATTCATCTCAAAGAAAAGTGTTTTGTGTCTTGGCCTCTTCCTCCATAGCTTCTCAGATATCCTTTAGCAGTAGGGCCTGTAATTCCCTCAGATATGCTGAACCATTGTCACAACACATAACTCCTCCCTTATACTTCTTTTAATACAAAGGGAAAGGCAAGAAAGCTAAGGACTAGAATTGAGGAAAATATGCCCTATATGAAGATTGCCACTAAGGTGTCCTCCCTTGTTTGTAACTGCAGAAGTTCCTTTGCCAATCTCAATTACTGAGATATGAACCTGCTTTGTGTCCATTTCCTTCCTGTTGGAACGAACCTCTCTGATATCATGCTTATGAAAGGGAGGAGAGAAAGAGAACGAGAAAGAGAAATAGATGTGGGTGGGGGGATGAAGAGTGGAGAAATAGGAACTCAAATTCTTCTTAGCCAGAAGCCTCACATATAAGGTGTGAAGGACCTTCACATGCCTTTTTATGGGCAAAGCATCCATAACTGCCTTAACTAGTTTAGTTACAATTATGACATCAGTAATCTTGAATTTTCTCTCCGAGCATTAAAAAATGTAATATGATTACAATTATAATTTTGCAAAACAAGTCTGCACCAAGTTTTGAACACCAACTTTGATTACAACTGACAGCCTAAGGAGATATTGTAACCAATACTAGAAAACTTAGAATTCTTAGGTGCTGTTTGGTGTGAGGGATTTGGAAGGGAGGGGAGGGGAGTGGAAATTTTTATGAGTTGAATTTTTAAAAAATGAAGTGGGATTATAAAACTTTAATAAAGAGAAGATGTAAAATAAAAGAGTAAGATAAACTGATTAAAAACTTTTAACCCCACTTTTCTAATTTTTTTTAAAATCCAACTCAAAAAGAAATTTCCTTCTCCCCCTTTCCCTATCCTCCCCTCATACCAAACAGCCCCTTAATGTTCAGTTTATCTAAATTGAAGAGTTGAACTACACTTGCAAGGCTTTCCAATAATTATGGTTCATTCCTGTGAGGGCTTTTTGGACTTTAAGTGTAGAGAATGTACCATTCGTACTTGGTGTTGAAAATCTATTTTGGACAAATTGTTTGTGTGTCTGCGTTAGGTGGTGGTGATATTTTTATAGGTTTAAAATGAAGAGTGTTGTTTTTAATGAGGTTTTGTCTCCTACTCTATCACATATGTTTCCTTATAGTTCTTATAGTAGTATTATATTGGTTAGCTGTAAAAGCTTGGTTCACTTCACCAATTTGTAGTGAAAGGGATACCTACTCTGGAGAGTAGCCTTTCCTTGCTGCCCTTTGTAAACCTTAATTCTGTGAAAGAGAATATGACAATTACTGAATCAATATTATGTAAAACTTTTCATAGGTGTTCCAAATGGGAAGGTAGCAGTGATGCAGATATGTGATGGCACTGATCGTTGTTATGTTCTACATGTAATCCATTCTGGCATTCCATCAAGCCTTGTGCTTTTGCTTGAAGACCCTACAATTTTGAAGGTTCATATTTTTTAAAGACGAAATCCTTTTCTTTTTCCTGTTTTGATCTTTCTATCGATGGGCATTAATTATTTATTGGAACTATTAATACAATGGTATATGCACAGGTTGGGGTTGGCATTGGCGGTGATGCTCGCAAGTTTTTTAAAGATTATAAAATATCCATCGAAGGTGTCAAAGATATTTCTTTTCTTGCAAAACAAAAGCTAGTTGGAGATATTCAGAGCTTTGGTCTTTCATCATTGACTGAGAAACTATTAGCGAAACAGGTTTGTTTCAAAGTCCGGCTTCCAGATCGGAGCATTAAACGTGTTGTAGGAATTGGAATTCGGATGCCATTTTTTTATTAGTGCATTTTTTAACCAGTGCCACTTGTAGACAACAGACGTGCAATTTGTGGGTTCTGAACCGTTGATCTTTTCCTCCACAGTCTATGTATATCTTATGAACATTTCAATTGATGACAGATATTGAAATGTAAATTTGCAGCTGAAGAAACCCTCCAATATAAGACTGGGAAATTGGGAAGCTCTTCCCTTATCGGAGCAGCAACTAGATTACGCCGCCACAGATGCTTATGCTTCTTGGTATCTCTATCAGGTGAATACCAAACACCACTCAAGTATTATTGTAATTCGATGCCACTTAATGTTGTGTTCTAGTCATATCGTCGTCACTTGTCGATATCTTTTTTTTTCCTGTACTTTATGGTCAATATCTGTTTGATGATAAAGCAGACGAATTACTTTTATTCCAATGCAGGTGATTAGGGACCTCCCGGAACCCCCAGTAGCTGCTGTAGAGGCTACAGTTGAAGATATAAAGCAACAATGAGACGAAATTGTTTGATCATTATTACATACTCCATTCATTATTAATTTATAATTTCGTGTAGAAAATATCCCTTGAGACATTTCTCAACAAATTAGAATCGAAAATTCGAAATGGCCATTGCTTGTGGCTATATGTATTATGGAAAGCAAAAAATCTACGGGGGAAAATCATCCATTTGTAAATCTTGAAGTTGCGCATAGGTGTGATTGAAAAAAGTAGTCCTTTTTTTTTTTTCCTTTTTAATATTATTTTTGATATCTAGTACGTGATTCATGTCTGTCTCTCCCAACACATGTGTTTTATCTGGGATTTGAACTTGAGACCAAGAAGGATTTAATGGAACTTTACACCACTAGATTAATTCTATGTATTTAAGAAAGATAGTCATTTGAGTAAGGTACGTGTGAACATTGTTATATTTTAGAAGGCCGAACATTTGGCCTCATGGGGAACTAGATATTCTGTATACATCACAGTTCAATTGATCATAGCATCTAAGACACCCAATGTCATGCTGGTTTTGCCCCCGAAAGGAAAAAGGGACTCGTTATTTATTGTAAATTATAATCGGACAATTCACATCAGTATTGACATCAACACCAAACGCCTTGAAAAAGACTAACCATAAATTGCAATACCCAATTTTAAGACGCAAAGCACTTCATCAGATAGTCACTGCGCAAACAAAATATCCAGAGGGCAGGGGTTAAAACTTAGAAGTTAAAACCATTTTCTGGCGATCCATGCTGTACTTTAAAGTCCAGGTTTAGAAGTTGCAGTTTGTTACTATAACTACGTATCTATTATTCAAAAGGATATTGGTAATAAAGACAAGAATAGAAAGCACGAGATAAAAGAAGAATGGAGGAAACGAATCTGTTGAGTGAGTAGTGATAATACGTTTGTCAAAAATTGAAATGAGATGACAATTGGATGGTGTGAAGTGTAAGAAAGGGAATATAATAGAAGGGAAGGAGCATGATATGAAATATGCAAAGATTAGAATGAAAAACGAGAGAAGCAAACAAGTAGGGCCAGTGGGCGAGAAGTATAAAATTACTTTATCTGATCAGTTTGGAAGGGCAAGAGAAGTCCATTTGAACCATGTAATAGAATGAATGTTATGTGTCTTTAGCCAATTATATATATAATGAGTGAAGTGGATACGCAGTCAAAGATCTGGATATACACGCTTAGGGTGGCATCCAAAGCCTATGGAATATGGAAGGAACTAGAAACAGGGAAGTTTTGTGAGTCCTTAAGAACGCCATTTTAGTTGCTTTAAAGCACGAAAGATTAGCTAAAGAATGCAAAGGGTCAAAAAGGATGAAGGGATCAATCATTATAAACTAGCTGTGGATTCATGTTTCTTAAATAGTAGCTAATGATGATAGCGTTGGGTTGGGGAAGGTAATTAAAAACTGAAAAAGAGAAAGATTCGTGAAAACAAAGGAAGGAAATGGTGGTGGTGCCGACAGAGAGAGAATGGAAAACGACAGATGAAATGGGTAAGGCTAAGTCGTAACGTGTTGGGAAGTGCGATGGGGAAAGTGAAAGGTGTCGCATTATATGATTGATATATACGTGATTTTCATGGGCTAAAAAGCAACCAATTGTTAGCCACATTCACTCAATCAAACAGCCTAACGGTAAAGGTTGTAGCTAGTAGTAAAATCAATGTCCCATAACTCATTCATTTACTAAATCAATAAAACGATTAAAGTCAATAAAGTAATCTTGATTTACAATTTAACCAAATCTTTTTTTCCAATATTACCCCTACTAATTATCCTAAACTTCAATATCATATTAATTATTACTCACCCAATCACCCATTGTGGGGGTGATTGTCTTTTAGTTTGTTTTTATATTGAAAAATTCTATTTTGTTTGTAATTTATGGACTTGTGTTTCAGTTGATTTTGGTTAAATCTTTTGTGGTTTTTCCTTCTTTGATAAAGTTGTTTTATTTGTGTGTATAATAAGTTTTTTTTATTTGTAATGTTTTTGGCGTATTAATAGAAGTATCCTTTGATAAAAAAAAAAAAAGGTCCCATAACTCATTCATTTACGTATACTCACACTGTGTGATCGATCATCCTTTGCTAGTGTTATGATATGGGGAAAAACAACATGTACAATATTATGCTCAAAACACACAGAGGTTTCATGTGCTTCTCAGTTTCCAGAATTCAACACATCCATATATTTCTATTGATTAAATCTCTCTATCGTCAACATCAACTAATGTACTATTGACAAGTCGTACGTACGTTGGTAGTGTACAATCCGTGTTATTGTCGATTTGTGAATAATAAAGAGTTCTAATTTGATGGTAACTTGGAAGAGTGAAAAGGATAATGATACAAAAATGAAAAGCATATATATAAAAATTAAAGAGGCAAGAGAGTACGTCTGATAAAGGGATGAGTGAGAGAGAAAAGTTAAATGAGATGGGATGCCTTAGAAATGGAGTGGGGCACAGAAAGAAATGCAAGTGGCAGGAACCAACCGCGTCTTGCGTTGCCCCTAATCTAAATGGATCATCAAGTCAAACGTGACCCTCTGTCGGATTTCTTAAAAAGCAACTTATTTAAATTAATATTCTCATTATTATTATTTCTCCGTCTTTTGGGCCTTGGTTTCCTTGTTTCCCATTGAAAAATGGGGCAGTGTTTTGGACATATAGAATCTGTGTGAATTCACTTTTAAGCTTCACAAGGTGGTTAAAATATGCGAATTGTCTTGTTTTGATGCTGCAATATGATTAATAAATGGGAACCAAAAATACCCCACTTGTACCAGATGGGATCAATATAATAATGTAGCTCTAGCTAGACATGAAGAAGAAGAAGAAGAAAAAGCAGAGCAAGTAAATGTAGATGTACTTATGCACTGTTTGGGTGGAACCCGCAATCTGATGAACACTTATTCCTCAATTTAATTAGAATCAAACTTCCTCTTGTGTTGTGAATAATGCATGATAAGGTTAGAAGCAATCATTAGCTTGTTCAATTTCCATGTAATATAATTCTATCATTAGCTTGACACATATTTTTTAGTGAATTGATGGGATTCATATATATATATATTTGAATAAATGAAATATCCTATTGTTATGTTACATTAAAAATGAATATGGATTATTGGTGATCCGCAAAAATATGTACATATAAAAATATTCATTATTATCTGGTATTTGTGGTGTCAGACAGTCCAAAGCCAAAAATATCAGCAGATGGCCCAATGAATGATTTCGTGAACATATATATATATGTATGAAGAACTGTATATGAATAATAATGAAGAAAAGGGGAGTGGTGGGGCTGTGATGAAAATGGGAGAAAGTGAAAGAGGACACACACACACACACATATATATGATGAAGGTTCCTGGAGATTTCGTTAAGGAGTGAGGAGCATCTTGATATGTTGTTATTGGAGGGAATGGGGCCATGGAGGCGTTACATTAAGTAAAAGGGAGCTATGCATGCCCACACCTTTTTACTATTACATCATCCTTCATCACTCCCTCCCTTTTCATTTTATCAACAACACCAACCAGCACTGGAGTGGGCCTCTCTTTTACATCCAATTCCTTTATTTAGAATAATCATACTAAAAATACACACTGATGTTGTTGGTTAGTGATCGAGTAGAATTATTAGTTAGTTATCTGTCAGTCACTCAATGTAAGGCTTTAATCCACATAGTGTCACTCCTTCGTGCAATGGGTGTGTGAAAGTAAAGATGGCTGAATATCGCTGCTAAAGGGGGAGGTTAACATAGGTTCTCAGTAACTCATGTTTTAGTGTAAATCATACTTTGAAAGAGTTTATTTATTCATCATCATTCACTGAGTGTGAGTGGTATATATATGAGGTTAGTTCCAACTGTGTGTGTGATAGTAATATATATACAACAAGCCATGGCCTCGCTGGCATGTGTTTATATAATGGGTTTGCCAATTTAGCTAGGTACCCAACTTCTCTCTTGTTTCACATCTCACAATCATAATAAGTAGATGATATCATCACCTATATATCTTCATTATATTCCATATTATCGTGTTCCAATATAATGTCCCATCGCACCAGGTAGGCACCATTAAGACCAGATTGTTGAACTGACACACACACACACACTCATTATTCATACACATGCATGGATATAGACAATAGAAAAAAACATATTATCACTAAACTAAATTCATATGCATGCATGTGCTCCTTGTGCAATGCCTTATCATTTATGTACCCTCTACATTCAATTAAAATGACTCTCCCATTCATTCTCTACTCTTCCCAACATCTACAATTCTCCAGATCTGGATCCATTTTCATGGGATTTCATAATATATTTATTAAAACACTTGACCAAATGATCGTAATATATACTTATCAATCTGAAAAACACCACGAAGTTATTTTCATATAAGCTAAACATTAAAAAATCAAGTCGAAATTTAGCTCCGGCCTCTTCTTCTTCACCCACTAATCCATAGTAGATCGATCAGTATGCCACTAGCAATCATTATGAATCAACAATACATATATTACTTTAAAAACGTGTCAATACATATAATTGACATAATAAGCTTACTAAAAAAAGTTGTGTTGCCTATCAACTACTATAATCGTATTGCTTCTAAAGTAAAGGAAACAGATACCTTTTTCTGTATACAAAACAAAAAAAACAGGGAATTATTTTTTTTGTTATAAAAATAGAGAAAAAGAGAAATGATGGTCAAAATAAAAGTGGCCCTCTCACTGACTTTAGGAGGCGTCGGTGATACCTAATCACATGCTGTGTTTAGTGCTGCTCCCTCCTCATTATCCCCTCTAATCATGCCTCCTTCCCATTTCCATTTATATATATATGCTTTTCTCTGAAGAAGCCTTTGAATTAAATTATAATTCTCTCTTTTCATATATATATATATATATATTTCATCATCATCTCTCAGAATAAAATCGATCAATTCATTTATGACCATTAAGACGCTTTGATTTCTGTACACTACGTTATGTCCCTCAATTAATCAAAACACATGGCCCATGCCTCTCCAACACATCATAGAGTCATGTACTTATAACCATTGTTATCAAACTTGTGAGTTGCTTCTCCGAGTTTACCATTTTTAGATTATAAAAACGAGTTGAGTCATTAGTAAATTCGTGCTAGTAGTAGACTCAATTAAACACACGAGTTTATACACTGGGTTTAGTTTTTACGTTTCTACTTTACAAAATTGTGTTAACTTATTCTTAAACTTGTGTTAACTTTTTTGATTTGATTATATTCAGTAGGTTTATATATAAATTTTATAGAAATTTCTTTATTAAATATGATAAGTGATGAATGTTGATGAATTTAATTTTAATTATTTGGCTTTAAAACATATTTAAATCAAATTGTTGTCATTTTTATATTTTAATTATTTAATTGTACACTAGTAATACCTATTTAATAATAAAAGTAAACTCTTATGAGTTTGCGATTTAAATTTATGATGTCAGTTTACGTCATTGGCACGAGTTTGTTTAAACTCGCGAGTTTGACAACCTTACTTATAACACACATGTATTATACACCATCCAGTAATTTTTCAAATTACCAATCGCGATTGACAAAGCTTAACGAATCAAGGAAATTATAATTAAACCATTAATTGATCTGTTGGCAGATAAATTTTGTGTGTGTGTGTCTGAGAGAGAGTAACAGAAAATACATGGCTACATGTCCTCTTTAATCAATTAATTACACAAATGATCTGTCAATCAATATATCATATTAATCAGCATGTAATTAATTAAGAAAATCAGCTCTCCTTGACAGGATCTCTTCTGTATTCTCTATGTTGTCACTTTCTTTTAAATAGAAACGTTAAATCGCACGTCTATATATGTTTTTTGTATACCCTTCCTTAAAAAAAATAATAATAATAATCGCCCTAAAACATGAAAAGGAATTAATAAAATTTATTTAGTGAAAATAGAATTAATGCACGTCATAGAGCGTGTTATTAAACTTTGACAAGAAAGGTTTATGTGGAGGAAAGAATATGAAAAATATGCAATGTATGAACGTGTTGAAGGAGATGAAAAAGAAAGCTTAATATGACGGGAATTAACTCTATTGTTGACAAGAACGTACGTACTTGTTTCAACATGCATGCATGGATGTCCAATGAAGCTACACTGATTAATATAATTGTCATTGAGATTTGTTGGCAAAACGTAATCAATTAATGTTGGGATCAATTAAGTTATTGTTGGAGGCAATTAATTAAATGGTTAGCCATTTGTTTATGGGTTGAAAATGACTCCATACGTGTATTAAACGGCATGCCTATATGCTATATCCATTCTATTTTGCAATTTACTACTTACAGTGTACAATACTGCTAATATTTACCTGAATTTAACTGATTCTAATTCTGTTAAGTAATTAGAAATTTGAAATACTCTATGATCTCTCACAATTACTACTATTATTCTGATGCATTAATTGTTCAGATGTTACGGACGGGCGGTTACAATCATCCCTCCCTATTAATATTCCACGTACTCTACATGCATTAAGTGCGAATGAAAGTCAAGTATGATGAGCTAATTTTATATATGTAGTAATAAGTAACTTGCATTCATCACAGTTATTAATATCTTGTTTGGTTCAAAAATAAGATTCAATTAAGGGCTGAGCTCACGAAGTGTCTATATATATTACCCTTATACATGAAGAACTCTTTTCCATTCTCCAACTTTCAAGTGTCACTACTCAGTCTAAGCTGTATATGAAAGAAGCCAAATCATTAGCAAGAAATTATTGTTCTCTGCTGATTTTATTGAATAAGCAACACACGATCGAAACCATCCATTTGGGGAAAAATATACAGAATGTGAGTATATAAAAGAACTGGTTGAGTTGAGTAATAAAATATGGTCTTCACGTACCGTTCAGTTTATAGAATAATTGACACTTAGATTTGAGAAGGAGAGAGCACAGTTGAAGTAAATTTGATTCTTTAATATATTCAACTCCTAGCTAGTCGTATTTTTGTTTTATTCCCAGATTACACTTAATTCCTCCCAAGAAAAAGGTTAAACTATTATGCGACATCAATTATGTGGGTAATTGAACATTTAATTCTCTCCTGAAAAGAACACTTTTTTATGTAACAAATATAAAAAAAAATGTGTATAAAGATGTAAAAAATGTTTATTTGAAGCAAGTTGTGGGTAATAATAAGAGGTTAAAAAATGGGTGTTCACTGAATAATGATTAATTAATGGATGAATGAGAAGGAGAGGAGCGACGTACCAAGGTGCTGGGTGTCTCATTAAATGGGGAGGAGTCATTTTAGGATTAAGTTAAGCGACGAACACATGTAATATGACAAAAGCAAGTAAGTTTCAAAATCAATAATGGCTTTATTATATTGCCATGTCCCGATAACATGTTCATAAATCTCACAATGAATCCTAATCTTTTTCTTTAATAACAATTTTGTAGTGTTTAATGAGGGTCGTACACCACAATAAAGAATGATTATATTACGGTGATTGACTCTTTATTATTATATGGTGTCGGTGGCCCATGTCGCATCATTTGATCATATCAAGCTTGACATATTTCCATTTTTGTAAATAGTGAATTGATTGTGAGAATTGATGAGAGCGTTATTAATTATTATTATTATTTGATAAAAGCGTTATTAATTAGTTGATGTAGAACAAACAAGGAAAAGGAAGGAAGGAGATGGGGGGAGGCCTAATTAATGGGGAGGGGCCAAACCTTAAAGGCCAGGCCAAGGGCTCATGCTAATGGCTTTCCCACTGCTATTTCATTATTATGATTAAGCATCTTTGACACACCCTTATCATGATTTCAAAGCTAAATAAAAAACTTAGTTAACTTTTTTTCTGTGAAGAAATTAATAAAACAAAATAAATTACTTAAGTGAAGCAAATTAATTTGGAGAAAAATAATGAATATAAATAATTTAAAATGATTTAATTAATTTCTTTAACCTCATAATAAAAATAAATAAGTTGATATGAAACAGAGTGTTTGATAAAAGTATTTGCATAGATGTGGGGTATGTATGAGTCCAAGAAAAAGTCAAATTTAGGAGAGGGAGTGTAATTGATGTAGGACGGTTCACACATGAGAGAGTCGACATAGAAGAATAGTACAAAGTGGGAACACGGGAACCTCACATGCTCGAACTCTCTCTCTCTCTCTCTCTCTCTCTCTCTCTCTCTCTCTCTCTCTCTCTCTCTCTCTCTCTCTCTCTCTCTCTGTGCTCATCCATACATAGCTGTCACTTCCTCTTCTCCCCCTTTTTTCCTCCTTCTTCTTGTTTTCAGTTTTAACTCCCACTCTTTTTCCGTACGCCATCCCCAACCTCAACTCTACTTTTCTACACATACTTCCAACCACTCTTTTATTCTCATTTTACTTCACCTTTCTTTGTTTATCTTATTTACTCCCCTAACAAGTCTCAATAATAATTAGAGTTAAGGAGCAAATTTACCAATAAACTATTGGTCTAGGAGTACCCAACACAATAAACTCCTATCTAAACCTTAAATATCAACTAACTTTTTAAAATGTTCATGGAGCACAATAACGTTAATGGTGAAACTAACGCGGTCTGTTTCCTCTTTTTTTTTTTTTTTTTTTTTTTTTTGGCCAAACATACTTTCATCTTCAATTAGTTATGGAAGAAACAATCAAAAAAGAAAGGAAGAAAACAAGAGCATATAGAAGCAATGGTACTAGTTGACGGAGATCATGGGGACGAATGCAAAATCAAATATGAGAAAACCCACAAAAACATGTAGAGAGCTAAACAATGATGCTTATAGTTGGAGGCTTGAGCAAAATCCTATGCATTGAAAGCCACGGGAGGATGCATTCCAAGTGGTATATGTGAATTCGAGACATTGCATTTAGGCATTTCGGACATAGCAAGGCATTTCGGACATAGCAAGAATTGCGGGGCATTTCGGACATAGCAAATTGCTCCAAAAGCCGTTCGAACCCTGAACCTAGCAAGAATTCAGACATAGCCGGCGGTAAGGGTCAGAAACTGGAGCCGTCACAGTCATCATAATACAACTTGAAGCTGCTTTCCTCCTGGTCGCCACCTACAGCGGCTTTGTCGATGTGTCCACGGAGAACAATAACAGGGTTAAAGGGAGATCTGTTGCCTGCGTTGCGGCGTCTTCGGCGGAACCCTTTTGTCTTCGAAATCATAGGAAGTAGGAGCTGAATCGAGGAAGATGAGGAAAGGGGCTGAGGTGGTGATGATCGGAGGAAGAGTGGTTGTGGATCTCTTCAACGAAGTCGCTTTGGCAGTGAGGACAAGCGAATGAATGAGAGAGGGTGAGAGATGAAATGGACGTTAAGGTGAAATTAACGTCATTGTGCTCAGTTTACCTTTTAAAAAGTTTGTTGTTATTTAAGGTCCAGATAAGAGTTTATTGTGTTGGTTCTTTCTGAACCAATAGTTTATTTGTAAATTTACTCATTAACCCTAATAATTACAATTTAAGGCTTTAAGCTTATACACACTAACAAAGGTTAAACTTGAGACCTCGCGCGTCCAAATACATGAATGACATGCGCCATTGACATTTATGATGCACTCAATTTGTGGGCATCACCCCTTCATTACAATTTACAACTCACTCCCGCCTTCTTTCCTCCTTCCTCCTTACCTTTTAACACGCTTCCCTCCAACACATCATGCCTACTAGCTCACAAAATAGATAAATATATATATGATTTAGATTTTAATTTCAATTTCAAATATTATAATTTCATTACTAATAATAAAAAAAGGTTGCGTTGGTCCTTTCAATTTTAATTGATAAGATGTTGAATATAAAATATATACAAGTTATTAAAAAATCGAAAAGGGATAAAATGGAAGTGATAGTGACGAGAGTAAATAACAGAAAAAGGAAAGTGGCCAGGCAACGCCAACACCGCCTCAGCAGACTCTGCTCTGCCTTTATATGAGCCACTTCGTGCTGCTCTTCTTCTTCAGGGCTCTCACTCTGATAGGTGATAACCCCCTGGAGCCCCCCTCCCTTTCATTCATTCATTCAATTCCGTCAATGGCTTCTCCGCCTGACACCAGCAAGACCGTTAAACTTGAGCGTTACAACAGCTACCTCCGCCGCATCAATAACACCAAACTTCTCAACGCTTCCTCCAAGCTTCTCTTCCGTGCCACTCTCCTTGTTGCTCTCGTCCTTGTCTTCCTCTTTACCCTCAATTTCCCTCCTCTCTCCGACTCTCCTCCCGCCCTCCATTTCCACACCCGCCACAACTTCCTCTCCTCCGCTTTCTACGGCGCCGGCTCCGCCTGGGAGAAGCAGGTCCGCCACTCCTCCTCCCCCCGCCGCCCCAATGGCATGTCCATCCTCGTCACCGGTGCTGCTGGCTTCGTCGGCTCCCACTGCTCCTTGGCCCTCAAGAAGCGCGGCGACGGGGTTCTCGGCCTCGACAACTTCAACAACTACTACGATCCCTCCCTCAAGCGCGCCAGACAGGCGCTCCTTTCCAGGCACCAAATCTTCATTGTCGAAGGCGACCTCAACGACGGGCCCTTGCTGTCCAAGCTCTTCGACGTCGTTCCCTTCACGCACATCCTCCACCTCGCCGCTCAGGCAGGGGTTCGCTACGCTATGCAGAATCCGCAATCGTATGTGAGCTCCAACATTGCCGGATTCGTCAACCTCCTGGAAATCGCCAAGGCTGCGAATCCTCAACCCGCCATTGTGTGGGCATCTTCAAGCTCCGTCTATGGTCTCAACACCGAAAATCCGTTCTCCGAATTGCATCGGACCGATCAGCCGGCGAGTCTCTACGCCGCCACCAAGAAAGCCGGCGAGGAAATCGCCCACACTTACAACCACATTTACGGACTCTCCCTAACCGGCCTGAGATTCTTCACGGTGTACGGACCCTGGGGCAGACCCGACATGGCGTACTTCTTCTTCACGAAGGACATATTGCAGGGGAAGACCATCGACATCTACCAGACGCAGGATGCGAAGGAGGTGGCGCGTGACTTCACGTACATCGACGATGTGGTGAAAGGGTGCGTGGGGGCATTGGACACGGCGGATAAGAGCACCGGAAGCGGGGGAAAGAAGCGGGGGCGGGCACAGCTGAGGGTGTACAACCTGGGGAACACATCGCCGGTGCCGGTGGGGAAATTGGTGTCGATACTGGAAGGACTGCTGAACAAAAAGGCGAAGAAGCACGTGATCACGATGCCGAGGAACGGCGATGTGCCGTACACTCACGCAAACGTGAGCCTGGCTCACAGAGATTTCGGGTACAAGCCCGCCACAGATCTGACGATGGGGCTGAAGAAGTTCGTGAAGTGGTATGTGAGCTATTACGGGATCCAGTCGAGGGTAAAAAAGGAAAGTCAAGGGAGCCAGCAGCAAGCCGAGGAATCCGCCTGAGCATAATTATATATCCCACCATTTCTGCTTTTCTATATATATACTTTTTACTGGTTAAATTATTGTCTTCTTTTTTGTTTTTTGTTGATCAATATTGAAGAACCTTGTGAAGATGATGTAAAGATATAAAGATTGGTAGAGAAGGAAGGAGATGAACTGGGGGGAGATATGTGGTTTTGTAAGTAATAATGGAGGGTGGGGTCTTGCTGCAAAGGCGGTAAATCTCAGGCCTTCGAAAAACAATGACAAAAAAAAGTAATTGCAAGAACAACAACATCATTACATGAGCTGCAACATGCTTCTTTCTTTCTTTGCTCTCTCTCTCTCTGTTTTTCTATTTTCATTATTCAACTTTTGCTTTTCTGGATTTGTTTTGGGCTTTCGGAGATGCCTCCTTGTCATTATCACCATCATCAAGTATAAGGAGTCCCAAAGAAATGTGTCTACAATCACTTTTAATTTGCTTCGAATTCTCTCAAACATGCATGCCAGGCTGAATGTAATCTATAATTCCTACCTTTTTAATTTATTTGAAACCAGTTTAATTTCTAATCATATACATGTAGACACACCTACTTTACATTGTTTCCTATTTTTGGTAGCTTGCATTGGTGATGATGATGAGGTGCATGAAGTTTTGATTGAAACAAGGTAATAATGTCAAAATTCCGGATTGAATGAAAAGAACCATGGGTGCGGGAATTAAAATCCATGAGCCATATATATTTATACACACAATTAACTACTCAGATACATTCCCTTACACGTACAATGTAATAACTTGAATTAATTACCTATATATAATCAGTAAGGATTTGATAATGAAGAGCTCAAATCAAGAATTATTGCGGTAATTAAATTTCACTTACCTTATACCTTAAAAAGCAAAAACTTTAAAATCAATAGCATGAACTATTAATCACCGTTGTAATTAACACTAAAGAGCCTCTAATTAAACATGACAACCCGCTTATATATCACAAATATTTTATTGTGATCAAGGTTGTCAAACTCGAGAGTTTAAATAAACTCGTGACAGTGAAGTAAGAACTCGTATCGTGAACTCGTAAGAGTTTACTTTTACTATTAAATAGATATTAATAGTGTATAATTAAATAATTAAAATATAAAAATAACAACAATTCGATTTAAATATTTTTTAAATTCAAATAATTGAAATTAAATCCATGACCATTCATAATTTATCATATTTAACAAAAAAATTTCTACAAAAATTACATTTAAATCAGCTGAGCATGATCAAATAGAAAAAGTTAACGCGGGTCTAAGGATGAGTAAACACGGTTTTGTAAGTTGAAAACGTAAAAATGGTTAACTCGGAGAGTCAACTCGTGAGTTTAGCCGAGTTTACCACGATCACGAGTTTACTGGTAACTCGACTCGATTTTATAAGTTAGAAACGTAAAAGCATTCAACTCGGAGAGTCAACTCGCTAGTTTGACAACAATGATTATAATAACATTAAAGAGTCTTTGAACATAACATTTAACATGTTGTGAACTAACCCATCTTGACCAACAACAAAAAAACTAACCCATTATTATGAAAAAAAAAAACTTATCCGATTCATCAGACAATACAGAGGAATATAGTATCCTCCTTAGTTGTTCAGTATTACCAACACACACAACTGATGTAACTCAATAAATATAATTTTATGAGGGGGGGGAATTTAATTAGGTTTACTTAAATGTATATAATAGTAATAGATGTGAATAATGAGGTATATATAATATGAATGCGGGTATATATATGTAGAAAGAGTATAAGGGAAAGGGGGCAAGTAGGATGAGGATATATATATGAGAAGGAATTAAGGAGCAAGTGGAGTGAAGTGTATGGTCGATGCAAAGTGTACTTGTTGAGGCTGGAGCATATATAACTATGTCGCGTAGCTCCTCCTCTCTATTATTCGATGGATGCACTTGTTTGTTGAATAATGACAGATCGATGCATGTTATCAAATATTATTCCCTTTTTTAACTTCACCACACCTCAAGACTCATACCATATATATATAGTGTTGGGTTAGCGGTAGAAGCTGCTTTTTCACCGTGATTTACGATATACGGGGTAAGTATATGAGGGAAGTTTTGTTTGAACTGTGAACATGCTTCTGTAATGCTAACTCAAAGCAGGATGTAAATGATTGATTAATTAAGGAAGCGATAATTAGGAAGGAAATGGTGTTGCTCTCTAGCCTTTCCTATTTTTCTTTTTCTTTTATTGCTTTTTCACTCCTCAAACATGCTTGCATGTGTCCTTTCACCGATATATATTCGATTGGACCTCCAGCTAACAACAGAATATATACACACGCAGCATAAAATCCTCATCATAGTTGAATCTATTCTTATATATATGGTGTTTATAATATTTAAAAGCTAGTAAATGAACGATTAAATTTCTATGAACTTGTGCCGTCATACGTTGTTGAAACATTATAAATAGATTGATTATGTTAAATCCCGTAATTAAAGTAATAACGTTCTATCAGTGGAAATTATAATGATTATATTTGAAGGAAATTATAGAGAGAGGTCGTATTATTGGAAGACTTAATTAATAACAAAATATTCATCACCTACTACAGAACAAGATTTTTCATAACTTAAATCTGGGGGACTTGGACAAGATTTTTCATTTATAAAAATAAATGAATAGATTGATGATTTGATCTGGGCATGAAATGAAGCTGCCATTGGTATACAGAAGAGGCAGGCACATGTACATTAATTGTAGAGGAACAAGGTCGTGCTTGGTGGGGGTTTGATTTGAATACAAATAAGAATCTGCCATCATGTTGTTGTCCAATACACGCTTTCAGCTTTGAAGTCAAGCAGGGGCTTATATAATAATTAAATAATATTATTACAGTTTATAGTATTGAGTAAAATGGTACAAATCCATCAAAACTAATAAATTTCAGCAAACGTCGTTAGAGTTTTTTCTCTTATAATTTAATAGTCTTTTGATCAAATTTAACGTTTTGATATTTACACCCTTTTCAATTATTTATTATTATTTTTACTCCTTCTAAAACTTGTTATTTGTGCCAAACGCTGAGTAAAATTGTACATTAACCCTTATGTTAATATATTTTACATTATCGGATGCCGCTTTAACTGAATTTGTAATATTGGCCATGGAGACAGCCGGATCTTTTCTTCACAGCCATTGGTTTGTGGGTTTAGGTCCATCCCACCGAGGAGCTAGCGTCCAACGGAATTATATATATATATATATATCGCAATTAAGCTATAAATTAATTACCACTAGTGGATGCTTTTATTATTATTATTCTTTATTATTATTATTATTTTAAAACTGTGAGGCCAGCCATTTTATTTTTCTTGAGATTACGTGAAGATATGTCAACATGATGTACAAGGAATACAGCAGAAAACACGCAGTTCTAACTGGTTACTCTATTCATTATCTTTTTTTTAAAAAAAAAAATCTCAATTAATTGATGAATAGAACCAATTCATTCTTCAATCCCAATACAAAATTCACTTCGACGCCCAACAATTGCATCTCATTTTTATTTAATTAGAAAAATAATCCAAGATCCCAAAATTTAAATGTTATCGATTATAGTATCCAACTTACCTCTAATTCATTTTTCAACGGAATATTAACTCTCTTTTTTTATGAATCATGATTATGATTGTCTCTTTTTTTAAAAGGGAAAAATTGATTAGGGTGGGTGAGGTTTTTGTCATTATTCAAAATTTAGCATTAATCTCTAAAGCATCAAAGTTTACTATTAATGACTTTTTGCTCGTATTTGACGAGTTGATTGATATATAAATTCATTACCTGTATATGAAATAACGAAGAAATAAATAAAATAACTTTAAAAGTAATAAAAATAGGTAGATACCTTAATTAATAATGATAATAAATATATGATAAACATTATAAAAATACTTCTTTCTATTTTCCCAATTTTAAATTTGAAGACGAACAAGAATCGTTGGTGTGACATTCGAAAAAGGAATTGGTAAAAGCCCATTTAAAATCTCAAAACTTATTGCAAATGTCTAACCTAAATTTGATTATTAAAAAATGAGAGTCAACCGATTAAGTTAATTATTTATGATCAATTAAAATCAATTTAAGAACTAGGGACAATGTCTAATAACTTTGTGGGGAAGCTTCTTGATGATATATGGTTTCAAATTTCCATATAATATTATTGGATTTATCAACTATCTCTTGAGCTATATGATCAGTCTATGTATCTATTTCTGCCTTGCTTATGGCACTGTATGTACCATTAAAAAAGAAATTAAAATTAAATGCATTTGATGTTTGGTAGAACATGAAATCAAATTTAATTAACAACAACAACATTTGGTACCTCATTTTTTCATCAATTCGATATAAACAAACACTATTTTGTTTTGTTTTACACTATTAATTTACAAAACACACGACGAGGTTGATAGTTAAAAAGAATCCCAAAATATTATTACCATTCAAACTCCACCTTCTCCCACTATTATGTTGATTAATTAGGTTTTCAAGTCACAATTTTTTGTCAAGTCTTTTATTTTATTTTGTTTGGTAAAATTGTCTAGTCTTTTATACTAATCCATATTTATCCATCAAGTGGAAACATCACTTACCATTGTATAAATTGAACTGTACCTAATTTAGGTTGGAATTTTGACTACAAACACCAAGGATCAGATCAATAGTTGACTATGGAGTATTTATTTCTAATTAAAAATCAAATATTTTAAAAGTATAGACTTGTGATAAGTAAATATGTTAAGAACGTAGTTAAACTTGAGACTCCTCAGTTCATCTTCTTTGTAATGAATATATTGATTAGATTTGGAAAGATCTG